>JAPDPM010000002.1:2510000-5010000 GCA_032173925.1 Heritiera fomes | reverse complement strand
ATTCTAAGGTATGTCAAAGGAACTATCAATGATGGCTTGTTTTACTCCTATTCAAATAATGTGAAACTTGTTGGTTACTCAGATAATGATTGGGGTAGAGATTTGGATCAAAGGAAGAGCACTTCCGGTTTTGCTTTCTTTATTGGTGATTGTGCATTTACTTGGTCTTCCAAGAAGCAACCAATTGTGACTTTATCAACTTGTGAAGCTGAGTATGTGGCCGCAAATTCTACTGTTTGTCATGCTATTTGGTTGAGAAATGTGTTGAGCTATTTGAGGTTTGTGCAAGAAGGTCCTACGGAGATTTTTGTTGACAATCGCTCGGCTATTGCTTTAGCCAAGAATCCGGTGTTTCATGATAGGAGCAAGCATATTGAAACTCGCTATCACTCTATCCGAGGGCATGTGGAGAAGAAAGAAGTTGAGTTGGTGTATTGCAAGTCTCAAGATCAAGTTGCGGATATTTTTACCAAGCCATTGAAGATTAATGTGTTTAAGAGAATGAAGTTGATGTTGGGAATGAGAAGTGGTAATTGAGTTTAAGGGGGGATGTTGGGTTGTAAATCCAATTACATTGGGTAAGTTTTTATTTTATAGCCCATAATGTTAAGACTTTTGTGTAGTGTATTAAAGCCCATAGTAAAATAGAACAAAAAGACAAATTTTTGAGCAGAAAAGTGTACAAAAAAACAGAATACATACTGTAGAAATTGTAGAGAAAAAAGCCAAACGTGAGTTAAGGAAAAGGCCTTTCTTTTGCTTGGTATGAAAAAAAAGGTGCAAACTTTCTTGTAAGCATTCTTTTACTCTACCTATATGAACATATTTTGATGCATTTGGAAGTGAAAATATTGTGATATTGTTGTTTTACGTGTTTGAAGATGAGTTATGTTTAACGATTGTTGTGTGGATATTCTTGAAACTTGAGATTGGTTGTTGTGAGTTTGTTTTGATGAGATGTTGATGATGGAAATGTGTGTGTGATTGAGTTGAAAAGGTTGTGAATTTGGTGGCTGTTAGAGCTTGTTTTAGTTGTTTGTTAGAAGCTTAAAACAGTTTGCATGCCAAGTATTTGTGTAAATGCCTCTTAGACCTCTCCTCCCAACAAGATCTACATCTCCAAAACCAGCTCTTCTGCGGTACGAAAGGCATACCTTTCTCAGTTTCAAGAAGACTTCTTCGCGTTCTTGAAATGTCGATCTTTGGAGCTGATGCCTGATGGCCGCATGGTTCTGATAATTCATGGACGGGAATCTGCAGATCCCACATGCAAAGATAGCTGCTACACATGGGAAGTTCTAGCTGAGGCCATAGCCCACATGGTTTCACAGGTGAGAAACCCCATTACCAAGTTGTCATTTCATGGTTTAGTTACTAACCGGTTATTTGCTTAAGTTTTGTATTCATTCTTGGTCCACAGGGACCCATTGATGGAGAGAAATTAGACTCTTTCAATGTTCCATACTATACTCCCTCCCAAGAAGAAGTTCAGTCATTGGTGGACAAGGAGGGTTCTTTCACAACCGAGTTTATAGACACAACTGCAATAGAGATTGGGGATCAAAATGTATGGTCTGGCCCAGAATCAAGAGCTAATGGCATTTGTATTAATTTTTATACTAGACTTGTGACCCAACTTGTAATAATATATCAAAGCAGGGAAAACAATCAACCAAGGGTGTTAGTATTGTTGTCATTCTGAAAAAAGAAAAGAGAAATCTGACCTAAGCTGGGTTTATGGAGGACATGTTAACTGGAAAACTGATGACGTTTGTATTAATTTATCAAGCAGAAATGTCAGCTAAGCTTATCTACATCTTTTGATTAAGCAGAGCTGTGACATAGGCATTGCTATCTTTCTCTTAAGTTATTTTTTTGAGTGGTTATTATTATTATTGAAAATGACTTGTTAAGACTCTCAAGAAAAGACCATAGCTAGGCACTGCTGCAAGCCAAGTGGAGACTTGAGACAATATGGTTAGGTAGCACCTAGTACTATTATGCTAGCATGACATAAAACCAAACTTGGCATATGCTTGTTGGTTGATGCAAGTAGGCAAAATTGCAACCGATCATTTGATTCAACGGTTAATAAATGCATTTTTTGCTCACAGAACAAAATTTGAAGTCGTTTTCCAAATAAAATATGTTTTAATTCGTGAATTGATAAGATTAATTATCATACTGACATCATCCAAGAAATTAGTGACTTTTTTTATATAGTTAGTTCTTGCTTCCTTATCTCAATGTTATTGTAATCACACCTCAGAGGCAGCAATATAATAGGAGAGAGAGAAATCAGGCCAAGCCATTTGCATAAATTAAAAGACAAGCCATGGAGCAGGTTTGGTCGGTGTTATTATGACAATGACATTTTCACAAATCACAGCCATGCAAATAACACAATGCGATGCCCACTTACTCTAAGATGTTCCATAGGCCATCAGCAACCTCCCTTTTCAAGCTTAAAAAAAGGATAAAGGTAAAAGGAAAGAAGGATCCCTTGGAGCATAGATTACATTTTCTTAAATACAAATACACAGGCGTGCAGACAAACTGAAAGGGTGGGTGGAACGTTTCTTTTTCTAGTTTATCTTAAGATTATGACATGAACGGCCATGAATATGATGATCACAATCATGACCAGTGAACTGATCACTTTGATTTGAAAGGAATGGCTCTGATCACAACTTGGTGGTAGAGTGCCGCCAGTCCGGCCCCAATGAATGGACCCACCCAGAAAATCCACTGCAACCAAACCAAAGTAGATAAGCATCACCCACAGACAGCGAAAGTGGGGAGAAAAGAATAGTGAGCTGGTGAGAAATAAAGATGACAACATATAATACCCTAAAATTATTATCCGAAGAGTTTAGAAAATTTAGAGACTCACATGATCATCCCAACCCAAGTCCTTGTTGAAAATAATGGCTGCACCAAGACTGCGAGCTGGGTTAATACCAGTTCCCGTAATTGGGATGGTGGCCAAGTGCACCAAGAACACTGCAAACCCAATTGGCAAGGGTGCCAAAATCTAGCAACACAAAGTTCAGCCGCCATTAGTAACTAAATCCAATAACTCCATCTTCAAATTTTAAATGATTCAATGATACATTTGATAAATCATGTACCAATTTTACAAAAAAAAAATATATTATCAGCAATAAAAATTTAGCGACAAAATTTTTCTGTAGTTAAAAATTGATAATAATGATGGATTTGCAACGAAATTTCGTCGAAAATATGGTCGAAAATATGGGTATAACTGTTAGTTATGATTAGTGACGAAATTCAGTTGTAAATTAACATCAGAATGTTAAGTCCGTTGCTAAGCGCTCGCGTCAAAAATCACAATTGGAGCGAAGCTTTTAGCGTCAGAATTCGGATGTGCATATTATATATGTATTTGTAAGTATATAGTTGTTGGTGGGCGGTGGAGGAAGATAACTTACAGGGACGTGAGAGTCTCTGGCACTGCGTTTAGCATCGGTGGCTGAGAAGACAGTGTAAACAAGAACAAAGGTACCGACAATCTCAGCACCCAGGCCATCTCCCTTGGTGTAGCCATGATGCACAAAGTTGGCTCCACCATTCAAAGTACCGTACCTTGTCTTCCCCATGAATCCCTTAACTACACCAGCACCGCAGATGGCTCCCAAGCACTGCATCACCATGTAAAAGATTGCCCTTGTCAAGGACAGTTTCCTTGCCAAGAACAGCCCAAATGTCACGGCCGGGTTGATGTGACCACCTACCCACACCACCACCAACACCATAACAATTCATCAATAACGTTTTTACTTTTCATCAGTTTCTTCATCATGTTTCTTTTCTATGGAAAAGGAAAAACTGTTTGCTGTTCTGATTTTCTCGAGAATCAAACAAGCGAGGGAAAGAAAGAGAGAAATACCTGAGATTCCAGCGGTGCAGTAAACAAGAGCAAAGATCATGCCACCAAAAGCCCAAGCGATGCCTTGAATCCCAACAGTAGAGCACTTGGTTTGTGCCTTGACAACCCCCATAACAGTCAAAATGGTGATATACAAGAAAAGGAAAGTAGCCACGAACTCCGCAATCCCAGCCCTGTAAAAAGACCAAGAGGTCAATTCAGCAGGCTCATACAGTGGCGCCGGTGGTGGTTCAGTGTAGTCCTTTCCATCATCTTGGCTCTGAGCCGCAGTCCCAATAGGCTGCCTCTCTGGAAACTTGTTGGCTCCCAATCTAACATCCTCTTCCTTGGCCTCCATTTCCCTTCTTCTTTCCTCTTTAGTATTGAACTGACAACTCTGCTAGTGGGGTGTTTGGGCTACCGTAGGAGGGTGTTTTTTATAGGCCAAGTTGGATGAGATAATGGTGGAGTTAAGCTTAAGCTAGTATAATTATTAATTGAATTTGTGCTTGTTTATTCATGAATTATGACCGACCAATCGTTGTCTGGCTTTTTCTTTGGGGTTAAATGGAAAATGGCATGAATGCCCACTGGAGAGCTTTTGTTATAAACGACAATAATGGGTGGCTGCGGACATCTAGTTGGCTCAATCTTGGCCACAAACATGTGAGCTGACGATCATCAAGCACCGCCCATGGCCACGCATGACAAGCGAAGTAGTGTTTGTGTTTCTCAATGGTAACAAAGCTCAGTCAAAACTGAATAAAAATCGTGAGAGAATTCAAGAAGGTTTAAGCCATGGGAGATAAGAAAGGTGAAAATGTTAGAAAGAAACACGTGTTTGAAGGACAATTGATTAAAGAAGGTGACAACGATAGGATCCCAAACTACAGTTGCCATTATTGTTCGAGCAAATTCCACGGAAGGAGGGCCAAGTTTTCGGCTGAGTTGAAGAAAATGACCATGTTAGGACGTTTTCTTGCACTGGAAACGTGCCTAACAAAATTTCCAGGGCATGGGGCGGTGAAGTAGTAACACGTAAGCTTGGTACACTGTTGATGAATTAGAAATTAGAGGAAAACTAAGTTGTCCCTGGTTGGTAGTGAAATGTCATTTTTCTTTTTTTGTGGTTGTGGGGGTTTGCAATTTCTTCATCTGGTTGATTAAAATGGGGAGAAGATCTGTTTGTTTGACACTGATAGACATTCTATGTAGAATTTGGAATTATGTCATCTTCATTTAAAACAGTCTCTTGGCCTAATAATGTAGCATGTTGTTGTGAAGATTTTTTCAAAGATCTCACATTTTTTTCTTACAAAAGATGTTTCACATTGTTAGATTTAGATCTACTTACCTACCATAACAAATATTCATAATTTTTTAACGCAGAATTAGGGTGTTGTAATCATAATATTTGAGTTTAAGTTCAAATAATCTCACTTTTTCCTCCAAAATATTAAAAAATATTAACTAATCCAAGCTTATTTCCTTTTTTTTAAACCTAAAATCATATCAATAAAATATGAATTCAGTCCATACTTTTTTTTTCTATTCTCCCATTTCCACCAAGCTATAAATTCATATATAAGTTAGAGTTTCTGATTCTATGGGCTGAGAAAGACGTTTGAAGTGGAGTCGAACAGTATAAAATTGGTTAATTTCTCATTTTCTTTATTTTAATTATTGTATTTCTTTAGAGACAAGCCACCTAGTTATTATATTATTGTTTATTTTTTTTAATATGATATTGGTTCTATATAAGCCAATGATTATCACCTAAAAGCGCAAAGAAATGCAGAAATTAAACTGTCATCCAGCCGTTCCTTTTGGAAGGTAATGATAGGCGTATGGAATTTGATTATATTATTTTCCGTCATCTAATATCTTTTATATTAGTTAATTCATGTGATTATGCAGTGACATGTATATGGATAATAAAAAATAATGGCCGGTAATGTAAGACGTGTAATATGTTCAGAATCTTTCAGCTTTATCATTTTGTGCTGGCGAAAGCTTTAGGTTAGAGACAACATTGCATATGTTTTGGTAATAATTTGTCTGTAAACATGCAGATTGGCCCAACTCTTTGTAACTCTTTGATTCTCATGTTCGAATTTTGCGAAATTTTATTGTGATAGATAAATAGATATTTGAACATATAGTTGTAAGATTATTTTTATAGAGCAAAACTCTAAAGCTTTCGAATGAAAATAAACAATATTTCACATGTTGAAGACAGATATTCAACTAGTATTAAAGCAATCACCAATATATTGAAAGACAGAAACTAAATGATACATTGTGATTCATGCTCATGAGACTTTTTTTGTGGATCAAAAACTTTAAAAATTTCGAATCAAAAAGAAAAATATCTCATAAATCGATTGCATCTGCAAACTCAGCAAGGGAGTGACTTTTCACGTTCAAAACTTGTAGCAGTGGGTCCTAGGGGCATGTTTTCGAAGGTGTCTTGTGCAAGCATTTAGGATTGTTGCAAAAACAATTATAGCATCAAGGTTCCAACACAACCACGATGAGGACTCCATTAAATTGCATGGTCTGGAACATGAGGAGTTCAAAAAACACTACTAAAAAATAGGTCTTTAGCAACCAAAATTTGCTACGACTAAAATAGTCGTTGCAAAATCTTATAATATTTGCAACGACTTTTATAGTCGTTGCTTAATTGATTTTTTTAATATTTTATATAACGACACTTATTGTTATTGTGAATTCTTATAAAATTAACAACGATAAAAAAAATCATTGCGATATTTTATTATATTCGCAACGACTTTTAATTGTCGTTGCTTATGTGATTTTTTTTTATATTTTACGTAACGACACTTATTATTGTTACGAATTCTTATTAAATTGACAATAATAAAAAAATCGTTGCAATATTTTATTATATTTGTAATGACTTTTAATTATCGCTGTTTATTTGATTTTTTTTATATATTTTAAGCAACGACATTTATTGTTGTTGCAAATTCTTATAAAATTGATAACAATGACTTTTAATTGTCGTTGCTTATTTGATTTTTCTTTATATTTTATGCAACGATATTTTTTTATTGTTATGAATTCATATCAAATTGACAACAATTAAAAAAATCGTTACAATATCTCATTGTTTTTGCAATAACTTTTTATTGTCGTTGCCTAATTAGTTTTTTAAAATATTTTATACAACGACATAAAAGTTGTAACAATATTTATATCACATTTATAACGATAAAAAAATCTATTTTGAAATATTACTAAATTAGCAATAATTTTTTATAGTTGTTTATATATGTAATTGATTAAATTTACTAATTTTATATCATAATCAGTAACACCAATAACATAATATTAAAGTTAGGTTCAGTCTTTTTTTTTTGGACAATTGAGTTTATTGTATTAAAGTTAGGTTCAGTCTTTTTTTTTTGGACAATTGAGTTTATTGACTTGATCATGCTAACACGTAGTGAAATTAAGGGGAGGGGGTGGGGTTGTTTATTGGAGTTTGGTGAGTCGATAACTGGTTAGTAATTGAGGTTTAGTTGGTGGACAAGTGGCCTTGGGTTGATTGACAGGTGTTTGGTTTTTCTTGGTCTTTTCATTTGAGTGTTGATACGTGTCGTTCTTAAAGTATGAAATCGGTAGTCAAGTCCGTTTCCTCTAGCATCACTTCCATCACCATTCCATCTGCTCCGCATCCCTCTTCCTTTTTTTTGGTTAACCGTATTCCTCTATCTTTGCCTTTTTGTGTCCATCTCCATCTCGGTCTCACGCCCATCCCTACAAACTCCAAACCCCTAATCTTGTCACTTAGCTCCACATCTATACTATACAAATTTTCTCTCCAACGAGGCAACGAACCCTATTTCATTGCAAAAGATTTTTTGCTTTTTAGACCTTTTTTCCTTTCCCTTTTTAATTAATTTCTTATTTTATTTTTCTATCATTTAGATTTTAAATTTTGAAAGAAACCATTAAGTTGAAGATTCATTTAATATTTTTTTGTTTTGGGTTTTCCTTTTCAGGTATCATTCTGAAGTGTAGATAAAATAGATGCTTTTGGGAATCTTAAGCAATCTGTCGATGCTTCTACAGGTTTTATATTCGTTTCTTTTTTTTTAATTTACTCAGCTTATGCTTTTTTTAATTAGTTATTGGTTTGTTGGATAGTTTTGATTAAATAAGATAGAAAAGAATGATAATATACCATTTTTATTATAAATTATTATAGGTTGTTAACTCAGCAAGCATGGTTTTTAAATCTAGAATTTCTATGCTCTGAACGTGGTTTTTTGTCTTGCTTTTTTCATAGGTTTTTAATGTTTTGAATGGGCATATTCTGGCAGTGGTTTGATACATACCTGTCTAAAGCATACAATGTTGATGACGACTAGAATACTGAAGATACATTGGTAGCGTTTCCTTCAAAAGGTGAAAAGGTTAGCGTTTACATTCAAAGTTTGTTTTTTCTTTTTGATTGTAATTTTTAGAAAACTTTAAAAAGTGCCTTTAAATTAAATCTGCGTACTTCAATCCCAGCTAATATCTAATATCAGAATGAATCAAAGTGTAATTATTTGTGATTTTGCAAGTCTAGCTAGGATATATATTTTCAGTGAAATTCTTCTGCACACGCTTCAATGCTTATGATTGAAAATATCAAGTTTATCCAACAGCTAATCACAAAGAAAACATACTGATAAATAGATTTTGCTTGTCAGAAATAGAGGTTATTTTCTTGTCATTTAGTCTTGTCTTTGCCTTTGGTACTATCAAGATGCATCTTGATGTGAATTGTTCTGTGCATTCTAGCAGCTATTGCATCAAATCACGAAGAGTGATGACTATAACATCAAAGTAATTAATTTATTTGCTTTATGATATTCAAAGAATCGCATTGAAAAGTTTATGTACTGGTATCATTTTACCATTTTTTTCATGCTTATTGCCATAAACTGAGGTTCTCTTGATAATTATTTTTAATTATGTATTTTGCTAACTAGGTATGCTTGATTTTGTTTCTTTATGCTTCTTTTCAAACCTCGAAGTGTCCACTTACCACTAGCTACCAGTTATGTATTTATAAGTGACCAATTTTTCGTATGATCATGGATGATTGCATAACAAACCAAAAAGACATTTGACCTTGGAATATAAATTTAGACTTGCAAGCCAACTAAGGAAAACTAACAATATTAAGAGTGCAGCATTCATTTGAACATGGAAAGTTGGGTTTGGTGTTTGGTCTGAATTTAGGTGTTAATTATTGGTGTTCATATATTTTATTTATGTAACATATTATTCAGATTTCATCTAGTTGGAATAGGGATTGGGATTTTTGAATAGCCTAACTCTCCAAATTTTTTATTTCCTTATTTCAATCTTGTTTTGAATTTTATGTTAATTATTTCAAGTTATTTATATCATGAAATATTTTTTTATTGCAGGGGAACAAGATTACATTGAGAATTTTTTTTGTTTATTTATGAATTTTAATTGTTGTAATATATTTTAAGATAAATGTATTGTAAATGACTTAATAATGAATGTATGTTTAATTTATTAATGCTAGTAGTGAATTTTTGTTAATTGTATAACATTTTATTCATGAAATTTTATTGATTTCTAAATTTCATTAATAGTAATTATTCAAATTATTAATTCTTTGATAATTTATTATATTAGTAACAAGTGTAGTCGTTAGGAAAAAAATTAGAAACGACAAAATTGTTATTTTATAATTATTTTTGGCAGCGATTATAATTGTTGGGAAAAAAATTATAAACGACAAAATTACTGTTCTGTAATTATTTTTTATCAACGATTATAGTCGTTATAAAAACAATTAGAAATGACAAAATGATGATTTTATAATTAAATTTAACAATGATTATAGTCGTTCAAAAATTAACTATTGTATTGACATAAAGTTGTTGCAAAAGAGGATTTACAACCAAATATATTCCGTTACAAAAACTTAAACTTAAAGAAAACGACTTTAGGTCGTTCCTAAAACATTATTTAATTAGTAACAAGAAAAAATTGTTGCAATAAATACATTTGGTAACGACACGAAAGTTGTTGCATATACTTTTAACAACGGGACTTTTTCCAACGACCTTGCAACAACTAAAAATCGTTGTGAAAAAGTTTTAGCAACAATAAAATTACTTTTTGCAACAACTTTTGTCGTAAAAACCCAAATTTCTAGTAGTGAAAGTTGTGGTCAGCTGAACCTTAGGTGTCTCATCTGTAGTTTAAACTTTTTGTGAAATTGTCCAAAACTAGGGATTTATATTCTTTTAAAATGACTCAATACATTCTTGTGGAATAATAAGCCCCTTATTTATCTTGCTAGATGAATATTCAGGAAAAAAAATAGATTACATTAAGGATTATTATCATATACATTGTTAATAGAATTTTTTTGACTTCACAAGCGAGGTTAGTGTAATAACACATATCATTTATAAAATATTAAAAAAATTTAAAATAAAAAAAGTGAAGTATGTGTCATCATCCAAACCTTGCATGTAGACTAACAGTGTATAGGATAATAATCTTTATATTAAATGATTATTCTATATATATATATATTATTTTTTTTTCAAATCATGTCATATAATCATATTATTAAAAAATAGCAATAATAAATTATAAGATTTATTAATAAATCTATTAAATAAATATTTATTATTTAATTATTATATTTATATGTGATGTATAATAAATTGACTTTTTTTTTTCAATAATATGATTACGTTGAATGATTTCAATAAAATTTTTTAAACAATGCTCCAATAAGCATTTAATTTAATGATATCGACATATGAGCTTAACTTTCGCTAAAAAATAAAGTTCAATTTTTTTTCTTTGAAATATATAAATATATAATCATAGTGAAAGAAATCAACCAAATAAACCATTCCATAATGTATTTGAAAAATATTTGGGTGGCTAGCTAGATGTCAAGAAGGCAATGTTTTCATACCTAAAACTATAATTTAACAAGTATAATGGTCGCTTTACGTTACATTGTTTAAGATATAAGATAAGATTAATCATCCGTGACCGCTACAGCCTGTCTAATTAAGGCCACAACTTAATTATATTCTTGGTATGCCCAAATCATAAAATTGGCTCCTGCTGACCTAATACTGCAATTTTTTTTTCCAGCACAACCTAATATGAAATTAAAGAGCGTACAAGTCTTATATTTAAAAAAAGCGGTGTACAAGTCTTTTTCCTTTCAATGAATTTTGGAGAGTATGCTAGTTTTGGTGCTTTGGTAGGTTAAAAGAACCCACAGAAGTTAATCAAATCAAGGTTCAATTTTCAAAAAAAAAAAAAATCTCGGATATAAAATCTTGAATGCAAATAAGAAAAAAAAAACTTTTTGTAGATTTAACAATTTTAAATATGACATGATGGCACGATTAAATAAAAGACATACTAAATTTTGGAAAAAATTATAACTATGACGAAAACTAAAAAAGATTATATTTATCATGTTGAGAAAAAATGTTCATTTTACACAAAATAAACATGAACATAAATTTTATACATGAATTATTAAATCAAATTTAAAAAAAAAAAAGAAGAAGAAGAATTAAAGGGTCAAAAGACAAATCGACAAAGTCGTTAAATGAAGAGAAACAAATGGTTGGAAAAGAGACAAATCAAGCTTACCTTCTATTGCTCATGGACAAGAGCATGGCCTGTAATGGATAAATCGCCCTGAAATGTCCCATCGCCATCCTTGTCGGTTGGAAGGACCATGACCTTCAGTATAAGCAACTGAGCCCTCCTTGATAGCACTGGGCTTGCAGCGAAGCCCAATTTGGATTAGACCAAAGTACCAGTAACTCAAACCCATATCTACTAATGGGTTAAAAATAAGGCCTGCTATATCAGCGGCTGCCACCACTTGAGCCTACCCTATAAAATATGAACAAAAAATTTATTTTAATATGATAATTGTGTATATATTTTTTATTATTTCATATTATAAAAAAATGAAAAATTTCCATTGATATATTAAATATAAAATATATTTTTTAATTTTTGTTAAATTTATATATAATTTTTATTAATTTTAACTCATATAATTTTTGTATTATTTTTTTGTCGTATTTAAGATTTACAAAATCTTTCAACTTCAAAAGTCAAAATTCCACAAAATTTTCTTCTTCAAACAGCAGATTCCAACCCTCCCAAGCAAGTAACTCTCCTCCAGGTGTTCACGGTTGGCACCACCTTTGCTTGTCCAGATTGCCTTTGATGTTGCACTGAAAATGATTATTGTGTTTCTTTTTTGAACGGCTACATAGTACATACCAAAATTCAGAGATTTTTTTATTGGTTGAAAAATATATAGATTTTCAATGTATCTCTGTCTGCCTTTTTTTTTTTTTTGTTGAAGAAAGTCTGCCCCTTATTTTACATCATTTCGTTTTCGGATTGGTGGGTTGCCACCAACATCAAGACACTTGCATTATTGGGACCACACACTCATTGGTACATTATGAACTCAAGTTATTGTCAAATTAATTAGAGTTGAAATTATATAACGATTCAAGTTCAAACATCCTTTTAATTTAAATAACTTATGAATTTAATCAAATTTTTTTTATCTTAATACAAATATTTTTATTTAATTATTATTTTAAAATTTTAGTTTTATTTTGTGTAAAAAATTTATAACACAATTTTATTTTTAATTCGAAGTTTAAATTTTTTTTGAGTGAATGATTAAGTATAAAATTGAATATGAACGTACTCGTTTTTCACTTAATAAAAAAACTTAGTTGAATAAATTCAAACATATCGATTTTTATCTTAAAATAGAATTTGAACTAAAAAAATAAAAATCAATCGAGTTGAAGTGGAATTTGAGCTCAAACTTCTTATTTTATCAGCTCAGGTCGATCAGTCAATCTGCATTAAAAGAAAACGGTTCTAGGATCAACTTCATGACCACTGACTTTAATCAAACGGTTAAAAACAACTTTCCGGTTTCCCCATTCCACCTCACTGAATCATTTCTGCTATGCATTGGACATGAAAGCCAAGAGCGCATCAACTTCAAGTTTCAACTAATGATGCCCTTCCACGTTTTCACCTTAATTCCATCTTTTGGACTCTGCTTTTCTTACATTCCATACTTCACCGCACCCTATCGTTTCCCCCTCCCGTTGTCCTCACCGTCGAGAATCGTAACCTTCCCTCACCGTGCCGGCACCAATAAATACCACATGAATTATAACCGGATGAAATTTTCCGTTTTGTGACTCGGGCTCCATTCGGAGTCGCACTCCCCGAGTTCAGACCACTCAGTCCATTTCTTTATAAAAAAAAGGAAGAGAGTGAGGAATAGAGTTAAGGTGATGAGAGGCAGCTTACAGAATAACCGTCGAACGGTTTTCAAGTTACGTCAAGCTGGTATCCCGACGCCTGGATTGGTAAAGCTCAAGATCCTTCTTTACGGTTGCGTCGCGTTAACTCTGCTGGCCGTCGCGCACCGGAACCGCAACGGTTCTTCTTCCTTGATGGGATGGACCGGTGACGTTGCTTCGCTCGATCGCTCTTCTTCTCCACGGTACATTTCGCAACTAATCTCTCTGAACTTTTAATCTTATGGTCTCGTAAGAGTGTTATTTAAGTTCGGATTAGATAAATTAGTGAATTTTCTTTTGCATTTTGCTGAGTAGTTTCCAAATTTATAGATATAGAAAGAAGAAACCATTGCTAAAAATGCTTTATTTTTTGGAAACAAAAAAAAAATCAAAATTCCATTATATTTTTATGTAGTTCGTTAAAAAAATTTTATTTATGGAATGTTAATTTTGCTAGAAAGGTTTTTGTTTGGGAAAGTTAACATCTTTTTAGAAGTATTTTTTTAATTTTCAAATCAAATTGAGCTTATAATGTTATTAAAGATATCAAGAAATAGGTGATATTGCAATGGAAAATTGAAATCTAGTTAAGCCTTTTCTAGACAACTTCTCCCCCTGGTTTGTAGCTTTTAAGAATTTGGTGATAAAATAGTGATGTTCATTGCTGGATTGTGTAATAATTTTTTTGTACAGGGGAAGATATACGATTGTAATGAATACTTGGAAAAGATATGATCTCTTGAAGATGTCCATTTCGCACTATGCGTCATGTCCTAGGCTTGAGTCTATACATATTGTATGGAGTGAGCCTGATCCTCCATCAGATTCTCTGAAAAGATTTCTTAACCATGTTGTACAGTTGAACTCTAGGAATGGTCACCGAGTTGAGTTGATATTTGACATCAACCAGGAAGATAGCCTGAACAACAGATTTAAAGAAATTATGGAGTTGAAGATGGATGCTGTTTTTTCGATTGATGATGATGTTATATTTCCTTGCTCTTCGGTAGAATTTGCTTTCACTGTTTGGCAAAGTGCGCCTGATACAATGGTGGGTTATGTTCCTCGTATGCATTGGGTGGATCAAACGGTATGAAGCTGTCTTGCAAATTCTTGTGCTTATAATTTATTGCTGTTGATTTCGATTTTAGTCTTGCTTTAGCATGTTGTCATCAGTTTCTTTGATTAACTTTCATGGTCATAGAGTTTCAGACTTCAGACATGTTTTTGCAAATATGCCTACTGCAGACGCCAAGCTTAAAATTTGTTGTCATTGTTCTCTGTTTTAGAAGGAGAAATTCCTGTAACTTAAATTATACATTACTAAGTCCAAACTCATGCTTCTAATTGACTGAAATGGATCAATGTGTTGGGTCTTGAAGTTTCCATTTCAGTTTATTTCCATTTCTGTGGATATGCATGGATTGATCATAAGATTTACACTGTTAATGTCCTTGCTGATCATTACATGTTGACTTAAAAGAAAGGAAAAACTATAAAATCTACAAAAAAAAAAACAAAGCTTGTAGCTTTCTCAGTGTCTTAATATTGTTATGCCTTATGGATGAGATTATAAATGAAGTTTATAATTAATGGAAACACATAAACGCTTATAGACTTTACAAATGAATTGAATTCCAGCCCTTGTATAGATTATGCATGAAACGCTTTTTCTTTGTCGGCTTGAATTTGTGGATCATAAACCTCCTGGATGCAAAATATCCAAATTAGTTAAAAAAAAATACCTTCTTGATATGTTCATCCTTGTGCAGAAAGGCAAGGATAAATACATATACGGTGGATGGTGGTCTGTTTGGTGGACTGGTACATACAGCATGGTACTCTCAAAGGCTGCCTTCTTCCACAAAAAGTATCTCAAACTTTACAGTGATGAGATTCCTGCATCAATTAAAGAATACATAACCAGGAGCAGGTCCCTTTTTGTTTACGACCGTCGCAGACTTAAATGATTTCATCATTTTATGCATGTTAAATGTTTATTATTATAATAATTCCTTGGCTGAATTCTCCAGGAATTGTGAAGATATTGCAATGTCATTTCTTGTTGCAAATACAACAGGTGCTCCTCCCATTTGGGTGAAAGGTAAATCTAAAGGAGTGTTTATCACATACTGTATTTTTGTTTCTCTTCTGTGAACATCGTGTTCCAAATGCGAAAATGATTGGATGCATGGATAAAAAAAATTAAAAATGGAACAAAAGTTAACACCTCATTGCCTGAAGGTGAAAAAATGAAGCCAGTTTTGGATTGTTGTTCCAAAGAGCAAATCATCGGGCATCTAGGAAGTAGTAATCAATATGCTGTGACAGTAGACATAAGACAACTCATAGTAGTTCTGTTTAAAGAAACAAAATAGCAAATGGATAAAAATGGATAACATAATAAAGATGATATAAAACTGTGGTCTCTTAGACTAAACTTCTGAACCTACAGGCATGCATTATTGCTTGTTCCTGTAGTTGCTGTATTTGAGTTGCTCGTTCAGAAGCCCATGAGTGAGATCTATATACATACAGAAATGAATTTAACTCACTTGGGTTAATGAACACTAAAGCTTTTAGGTAAGTAATGATGTTCGTTTTGTTTGATCTCTTAAAAAGATCTTGAGTGCTCTCTTCCAGATACTTGAAGTTAAAACTGCTAGGCTCTTGGATGTCATTTGATGGTGTGGAAGCCTTATTATGTATCCTTAGTTTTCTTTAACTAAATTGTCCTTCATTCATTTGGGCATCAAATATAATCTTCAAACTGGTTTAAACTAAAATCACTCAGTTGATCCCAAATTTTACGTATTATTCCTTTCTTACTCTACATAAGTGCTTTCTTGATAAACTGGTTGTTGCTTAATAATCATGAGCAAGCTTTGCATGTTTTATTTCCTTTTAGGCTTTTACATCATTAGAATGTCAAACAAATTCAATTAAATTCTTTTGCTCCAATATTAGGTAAAATTTTTGAGATTGGTTCAACTGGCATTAGCAGCTTGGGAAGTCATAGTGAAAAAAGAACTCAATGTCTTAACAAATTTGTCAAAGAGTTTGGACGAATGCCCTTAGTATCAACTTCTGTGAAGGCTGTTGATAGCCGCAATGTTTGGTTTTGGTAATTCTGGAGATTCCACTGTGTTTCAATTTCAAATTTTCCACTTTCTTAACTCAACCAGTAGTTTAGATATTCCAACCCTTTTTTTTTCCCTAGTTGTGTATTATTGGAAATTTTATGTAGCCTACATGTCTTAAGTATAGAGCCTGTTTTGCTCTGTGGCTCTTGTAGTCTGATTTTCTTGTACCCTTGTCATTTGTAACAACATGGCATTCGCCATTTAAGATTACTAATATTGTTTCCCAGATTAATGCTTTCTAATGCTGTTGTGGAAGCAGAATCATATTTCGACTCCATTTCCGGAGATCTTATGAAATGTTCTTTTTCCTTGTATTTTTTATGCTCATTCTATGCTTTACAGTATTCCAAACTACTTTTAGCCCGCAAAACCATATTACAGTAATTAGGCTTTTTACATAAATTTCAGAACATACAAAAATGTGGCGGAAATTAGGGCATAAGTCTGGAGACCATCCTTTTTTACCTCTACCCCAGGATAAATTGGAGCCAAGATTTTAGCAATAATTTCAGTTTAAGATTGGATGGTAACTTATCTATGCTAAATATTTCTTTTCTAATCATGTTGCAGATTAATTAGGTAATTACCAGTTAACAAGTTAACAATTTTAGCAATAATTTCAGTTTAAGATTGGATGGAAACTAAAATCACGTGGACCTTTTAGGACTAGAAGTGTAATTTTACCCTAAACACAGTAAACTAAAAATAAACAAATAAACTTTAGAATCATTTTGGTTTGGGAGGTTTGAGCTGATAGCAGTTGAATATGCCAAGAACAATCCTCATGGCATGCCTTTACCTAGGCATTAGCATTGCTGCTGAAATTACACTCAGCATTACCGCAGCATCTCACATTATGTATATAAAGTTTTTTTTTGGTAAATTTAAACAAAAATTCGAAGGAAGCCTTCTATAATAATACCAGGTTTGCCCTATTTAGACATCTAACCTCCCCATATTTAGTCAAAAGCATCAGATTTCTGTGCATCTACTTTGTGCACAAATTCTTTTGGATTTTTTATATTCATAGAGATTTGGTTGACTGCATTGATCGCTAGGATGACATATTTTAAGGTATTTGCCTGATCTAATAGACTAATATCAGATGAAGAAAAGCCAGGAAACACTCACTGCTATTAAGATAATCTTAGTTCTCCTAGATTATGAAACTTTACTATAACTGTCATAAGAAGAGTTGAGAGGAAAACAAGTTCCTTCACCACCAGTGCTCCGAAGGAAATTGGCATACTTGGATACATAGTAAGGGTTTTTAGGGTCAGCTTCAACTGCTTGCAGGTATCTTTCTTCTGCCTCCCAATGATCATTCCTCACCTGCCACAAGAAGTCAGCATACAGCCCCAATACCTTAGCGTCTTGTGGATCTACCTGAATAGCGCGTCTGAAGAACTCTTCTGCCCTGTATAATCCCAAAGTTTGAGAATCAGACAAAATCAGCAAGCTATTTTCATCTTCTGAGGTCAGTAAGAGCTACAAAAGCTTAATCTTCTACTAGTAGTCAAGGAACTAGATTACCGGTGAATTAGGCCATATGCAAGAATGCAAAGAGCTCAAATTCGGTAGCAAATTAAATAAGAAGGCCAGAAATTTTACCTGTCATAGTCCTGGATAACAAGGTGAAGAAACTGAGCATAATTTGAAAGCAGAAGAGGATTATTTGGCTCCCAAGCAATAAAAATTTGGTATGCATGGTTTGTTCCGAAATGCACTTCAGAGTTATCTGGTTCGAGCTGCACACTTAGAGGAGACACCAACTGCTGCCTCATCTGATGATCAAGAACTTCATAATGTAATTCTCCTTGCATTCTTGAAGCCTCCTCTACCATTAACTTCCATAAACCTAACTCTCCGTCAGCCATTGCAAGAAAAGAACTTTCTGCTAACTCATCTGGAACAACATCAGGATGTTGCACTGAAGGAGAAGAACGACTCCCAGATTGTTCCTCTATAATCGACATGGTTGCCGCAACCACCTGTTGAGTGAATCTTGGTTGTTGAGTAGCACCAACAGAAGAATCAGTCATAGAATGCACCGAAAAATTAGCCAAAAGAAGCATCACATAGACCATAAGATTGGGTGTTTTCGAAAACACCTGTTTAAACAACCACACAAACGTTAATGTCATGTCTCTTTGCATCTTAGTCATAATCTCCTGCAAATCTTCACATTCTAGACCCTCTCTGGTAACCAATGTGTAGTTTTGTAGCTCTCTGATGATAAATAACAAAGAAGAAAAAGCATTTTTAACAGAGCAGTATGCAAATTCCCCTGCATTCGCAAAACCCTCTTCCCATCTTTGCTTTCTCTGTATTATCCTTAGAGAAAGGGGAATCCAAACGTTATTTGCTTTCTGCTCGATGCTAAGCCTGCGAATCTAATCTCTCTCTGGCCAATCAGGCGGCTCTGGACAGATTCCAAGCAAACAAGGATCAGGAAACTCAACCTTTGATGGTAATAGCTGCATTGAAGAATTGAATTCTATGCCCTTTTGACCACTTTTTTCATAAACCTTCTCTGCATGCGATAAAGCATTGAATCTTGCACAGCGAGCAAGCTTCAGGTTATGTCCGCTAAACTTTCTTGAGCTAAAAAGAGATGAACGATGAACCAATCCATAGGCTGGCTTTTGTGGGACTTCGAGCATTGACATCTGCATGCTCTTTGGTGCGAAACTTAGCTCCATGGTCACAATCCGCTAGAAGAAGATAAAAATAAAAATAAAAAAAAAAAACCAGAGAAACAGTATTAAAGCAATAATCGGATTTAAGGTGGCAAACAATAATAAATAAGAGAAGGAATAAAGAAATCGATCAAAACTAAAAAATCCCATGATGCCTAGGAAAGGAAAGATGGTAGTAGTTGAAACTTTCTTTGGGTTAAGTGATAGATTTCGACTCAAATTTTTAATGAGTTTGTTTTGATTTTGTTGAAAATTTATTGGTAAAAAAATCACTTGGTAATTAAGTTTATTAAAATAATTTTATTAAAATTTATTATAAATAAATTATTCAATCATTTATAAATAATTTGTTGAAAATATTATAAAATACTTCATCAATTCTCAATTCAAATATAAGAGTTGTTTTTAACGTCATTATATATTTCCTTGTAATTTACTATTTGAAAATTTCATCTCTATTTTTATACTCTAATTTGACGTGAATAATTTTTTTATTTAAATTATATATATTTCGATCCATTATTAATTGTTTGCCATGTTTCTTTTTTTATGAATTTTTTATTTCAATTTTAATTATTTTTATTTTATTCTTGATGAATTTAATAAATTTTCACACTAAATAATTCTAAAGCTTTCTGAATTGGTAGTATCAAAAGAAACTAAACAAAATTTATTTCAAAAAATTACATATGAATTTATTTTATTTTGTTTTGATATCATAGTTTTTATTTTTTGTATGTAAGAGATATAAGACTGAGATAAAAAATCGATCTTTAAACTTAATCTCTCCTAATGAAAAGTAACAATTAGTAGACTAAGTATTAATTGTTAATATCATACTTGTTTTTCAAGTTCCATGCAATGCAATAGCTGTCTTTCATGCAATGCCATGAGTATCAAGTAAACCAAAAAAGCAACCAATGCTAAATTAAGAATATACACGTGTCATTCATTTAGTTAAAAATAGAAAGCAAAATGTACAAAAAATAAAAAAAGGCACTCGTGTCATTCAATTGGGCATCAATCGAACCTATGCCAATGTGAAACAAATCCGGGCCTGAAAAATCTGAGAGCTAGAATTCAACTTTCATTTGGCATAAAATATATATATATATATATATATATATATATATATATATATATATATATATATATATATATATATATATATATATATATATATATATATATAGCTTGTTTCCTTAAGAAGAATGAAGCAATTTTCATTACCAGCAAGCAAGGAACAACATACAAAGAGCAAAACAGGACAAAGGAATTAACAGCTTATGATCAGTAGGATTTGTAGTTTGATTTTAAGTACTTTCTTCTGCATGATGTATCATTAGTTTGTTACTTACGAACACTAATTTTACTCTTATATGATTAGATTTAAGTAGTTAAAAGTTATCTAATTTCAAATTTTAGGATTCAATATAATTAAAACTCTGATTTATATATAATAAATTTCATTGTTGAAATTTCTAATTTATAATAAATAAAAACTAACTTAAAATAGCAATTTAAAATTTTAACAAATCAATGTTCATCAATGAAATATTTTATGGCTGATTAACTAATAGACAGATAGATAAATAGATTAATTAGATTAGATTAGATTAAAGAGATAGACATGCAGATTATAAGATTATCATTCTTCCCTGGTTGTTTTCGTTCAGTAGATTTTTTGCTGCTTCATTGGCAGCTTTGTATAGTCTTTGCACAAGGAATTGGTATGCTTTTTTCGGATGAAAGGAAACATAAAATCTCAGGCTCCCAGAAGCTTGAAGTTTCAGAAAGACAAAGGAAGATCACAAAGTTCAGAACTTGACTGGGTTTATCCTAATTTTGGGCTACCAATTGGGCTTGGAACTGTGCCTGGAATTGCCCTCCACCCAACAAGTTCCTACACATAACTCGCTTTTTATATTTTTTCGTAAAATATGAAGATTTTATGTCAAAATACGTTAAACACATAATATTTTTTAATTTTTTCAAAATAATATATATTTTTATCAAATTTTAACTCATATTATTTTTTATCTTTATTTATATGTCGTTTTCGTACATATTACTTGCCTAAAATTATCTCATCTACCAAGAAGACCATATAATCCCATATCTTTCATGATCTTTCCTGCAAGGCAGAACATCGCTTTCACCATGTGCAAGCAATTTTTATGTCTGAGCCCATAAATATTTCAACAATGTTGTGCTGTATTTAGTGGCTTCAATGCGAAAATGTTGTGCTGTTAACTGTTATCCATCTGTGGAAATTGTTGACATTTTTCACATGCATACATTGGTTTAACTCTTCGAGCTGGCAATGGGGCAATGCACCTCACCATTATCTGGCAATTCAGTGTCCATAACTGTAATCAATGGCGACTTGACTCATGAGTGGCTGATCCGGTCGATAAAAAGACTAGGGTTTCTTTTTTTTTCTTTAAAATTCATCGTGGTAAAAATTATTTCAAAAATGAAAATTTAAAGGTATCATATCTATATAAAAATAAATAAATCTTTAAAATCATTCGAAAAACTATCATAATCAGCTATAATAACTATTTTCAATGTCATTTCTCTTTATTTGCGCCAGATATTGATCTTATTAATTTGATTTTTATATATAATTGAGAGATGAGATGAGATAGTTTGAGTTTGAATTCAAATTTTATAGCATAATTTTTTGTTAATCATTCGATCAAGTTAGCAATAAGTTAATTCGTCTTAATTAAGAGTTTAAATAAATCAAGCAAATTGTGAGCTATATAAGTTCAACTTCATGATTATTTAAATTTGATTTGTTTATTTTCAAGTTGAGTTTGAATTTGAGTTATTCGAAAAATAAATTGAGTCAATTTCAAATATATTAATATTTGATTCAAGCTATTCACAAGTTTAGTCTAATTTTTTGATATATATTTTAGTATTAATTTATCATTTACTCCTATAATATATGATAGAAAATGAAAAATCAAGCTTATTGAATCGAATTCAAACAACTAAAATATTCTATCAAGTCGAGTTTGAGTTGAATTTCAAACCACGAATTTTTAAATTGAACTAAACTCAAATTTAATACTAAATTATCCTGACCCAATTAAATATCTAATCTTAGCACCACATTGGATTTGTATTGACAACAGAGGCAAACATAGGATCCCCTTTGGAAATTGGATGGAATTTTCCTAGAATTGACTGGAGGAAAGGTAGATTGCAGACTGAAGAGAAATTTTGTACGTTGTGGGCATCAATTATTTTCACAAAATTAATGGAGCAATACTTTTAAGATGAAAACAGCACTATGACACAAATAATTAATCATCTCGTTATCTCACACATCACAAAAACGCGTTATCAAACTATTATTACTTGTCATATAAATTAACATGATAATAAAAAGTAAAAATATTTTAATTTCGTTTTTAAATTCAACATAAATTCTAATCTAGTTTCTTACCGTGCCCAAATTTTAAAAGTGAAGCAAATATAAAACATTAATAAAATTACATATCTTTAGAGCAATTATTTATTTAAAAAAATCAGTTAAATTAATTGCTAAGATCCATCTCTCAAATATTTGTTTTTTAATGCAAATATTCAAATTCAAATGGATATTATGTAAGTACCATTAACAATTTTCTAGTAATTGGGTTCAATTTCATAAATCATGAATTACAAATTTACAAGAATACAAGCGTAAAATATTTTACGGTATACAAACAATAATTGACCAACAAACATCAAAACTACAAAGAATAAATAATTTTTTTCTTTTAATTTTGTGGTTTCACTTCTTCCACCGAGTCAACCCAGACCCAGCCTGCTCATGACTCCAAAACTCGCCCAAAAATGTCTTTGCCGCATCTAAACTGGGGAAATAAGTAGGCTCCAAGAAAATCTGACTCAACGAGTCACCCGAGACAGAACTCGCCACGACTCGGTTTCCTTTCGCTTCTAAACTCCCCATAACCATCACAAGCACTTGCTTATACGCGTAAAAGAACCGTTTCAAGGCTGCTTCGATCGCTTGTAAAGCTTGTACCAAAAAGACCTTATTACCCTCCTGTTTCTCTGTGTACAATCTCATCGCAGCTTCTTGAATCCTGGGCCCGCCTTTAGGATCCACCTCGACACCCAGGATAGTCGGAACCTTATGTTTCAAATCCTTGGATATTTTCGTAATTTCAACCAACCCTTTTGATCTGAAACAAAGGGCTTCCGTTTCGTTGACAGATTTTATCTGTAACTGACTCTTCAGGTGAAGGAAATCGTCGGGGTCCATTAAGAGGTGGAGATCTTCGATTTCCGCCAGAAGCTTCCAGATCTTTTCTATCAAATAAGAGTCGCTCGCGGCGGCTTCGAAACTTTCGGCGTCGATTCTCAAAGCGATGCGTTTCAGTACTTGTTCCGCCGTTTGGATCCACGATTCCAGAATCTGATGCGTCGTGTAAAGCGTCGCGTTCTCCTGGTTCTCGATGTGGTCATACGGACTCTTCTTAAGCGCGTGAAGTTCGTTCGGCTTGCACACGGCGTCGTAATCGAGGTTCGGTTTGCCGGATAAGTTCGGCTCTCCCAAACCTAGAGTGTATGGACACCTCCTCATCTCGCATTCGATGGAATAGAGGATTTTCTCTGCTACGTCTTCGGATTTCTGCCACCCGGCGAGCCGAGGCAACAAACTGGCTTCACTGGTTCTGTTTACCACCGTTGTTTCTCCTTGAATCTTCCACACCTCCGCGGAGCTGTTCTCACGAGCTAGCACTCCGTTCGACGAAGTCAGATCGACGATCGGTGCTGTGCCAGCAGTCGTTTTGTCCTCGTCTTCGTCCTCGCAGAGCATAGCGATCAGTTCGATCTGACTCGTGGTGAGTGACTCGAGTCGACGCGTCCATTCGCGACGATTCGAATACGGCCTAGGATCAGACAAAACAATCGAAATAAACCGGAACGTGATCTCTAAAGCGTGCAAAGCCGGCTTCAACACACGCTCGTTTTCCCAAGCTGGAAACTCCTTTGTCTCCCATAACTTCCTCAGCTCCGGAAGGCGACAATAATAGTCGTAAGCGGTGGAAGCCGAATCGGAAGTCGAAAGTGGAGATGAAATATTGGAGAAGCGAAACGGCGTAGGAATCGAAACTTGAGGTGTATTAGAGAGTTTGGTGGATTTGTTTGGGATATCGGAAGAAACCATCTTTGCTTTCCAATCTAACTCAACCATTTTCTGAAAATAAGTGATTTTTTTTTTTTCAGTTTTGTGATTTTCTCGACTGACGATAATGAAGAGATTGGGTATTTATTTATAGGGTGGCGGTTTGGGTAACAGGAAAAATGCGCGTGGAATGAAGAAGAACGAGGATTTTGAAATTTTAATATTTGGAGGGGGAATAAAAAATTAAAAATTTGAAGCTTATCCAAATTCAGATTTTAGAAAACGTTAGAATTAAATTCGGTATTATTTTATATTTAATACGATGGCGAAAATAGAGAAAAATAAATTATTTAAAATTTTGATAAAAATTATAAAATATATGAATTTAAAATATTCGAATTTAATGTGTTATTTAAGACATAAATACATGATCGAAATATTAATACGGAAAAAGGATTTGCGTTTTGCGCATGTGGGAAGGCATTAGGAAACCTTGGAGGTGTTGGAATCTCACGGGGTGTTTCGGGAAAGTGGAATTGAACTGTTCCAAGTTGGACTTTGTTTGTTTGGTTCTAATGTTCAACTGAAGGCTCCTTAGACAAGTTGATCAACTACGTTTCTTCGTAGCTTATCCACTCATCTCACCACCAATTATTCGCTGCCACTTGGTTAACCAAGTATTTACCAAATTTAAAAAATAAAAAATTATGCATTACTACACATTTTTTGGAACAGTAAACCTTCTGTACCATATAAATTGTTTGTAAGATGAGTGTAGTCATCGAAAAATAGAAAAATATCTTAATTTTGATTGTTAAACATTTTGATTCAATTTGGTTAAATAGAAGCTTTTATTTTTTATTATTTCAATAAATCAAATTTTATTTTATCTTATTTTTACATATAATTTAATTTTTTGTGCATACTAAAGTATAAAATACATTTCAAATTTTAAGTATTTATAATAATTACTTATATTATAAATTTTAATTTTTAAAATAAAAAAATAATCGAACGTGAAACAAGAGCATAATTATAATTACAGTCAAATTTAATTATATAATTAGTCAATAAATTTGTACATTTCTTCCATAATTTCTTATAACATGATTATCAAATTTGTACAAAGACACTAGCTTTATGCCAAATTAACATTCAAAAGAGAAGAGTCAGAGTAACAAGTCAAGCAAAATAGAACATGAAAAAGTAGGCAATTGCTAAATGAGATTATGATTAAATTAATAGGCAGTGTTGTAGCTGATCAAAATGGAACAATTATTTTATGCAATTCAGGGATGCTTCCTGCATTGGGTCCAATCACCAATGTCAAACGCTGACCCGGCTGACGTATCCAAAATTATGCCTAGCGTTAGTGCTATTTACGCTTATGCCATTGTCGGTTAACCGCCTTCAAGGGGAAAAAAATAGAAATGCAAACTTACCGGTTCATGTTTGTTGGTTCAAATTGAAAACGACAGTAGCCCACCTTATTGATTGACTTGAAAGCTGCCCAAAAAACCGGTTTTTTCTCTCGAATTAACAAAATTATTTAACATTGTACCAAACAAGTTGAAAAGTCAGATCCCTAAATGCTTTTGAAAGGTTTAATTGAAGCCAATTTTGTCAATTAAGCTTTAACTCCAATTTTGATGCTTGCAATTTTGGAGACATTGTATGGATTAAGACGTTTAACATAAATTCCATATATTTTTAATTTTCACAAACAGGTGAAATATTTTTTATTTTTTATTTACGTAAATATCATAACATGATTTTGATTACTTGTTTATCTTTTAAACATTAGTTCATATTTAATATAATAATAAAAATCTTAATTTTACAGACGATGTTAATAAACCAATATCGCATGTTTAATTTTTTAAATAGTTTTTACATTTTTTGATATATTTTAATCAAAATATTTTTTTTGTTATAAAAAAATATTAAATAATTAAAAATAAATTGTTTGGATTCGAATTTCAAACTTACAATTTATTATAATTTATTTTTAATCACTAAATCAAGAAATTGTTGATTATTTTAACCTGTATATGTCACAATCATCCCGTCAATTTGAATTAAATGTTTGTAAAGATAAGATAATTGAATTAAGAGATAAGATAAGTCTTCTTTAACTAGATTTAAATTTTTGTAGATAAGTCTTCCTTTCGTCTTGTCTTGTCTTGTTGCCCATTGCCTAACTGTCAATGTTCAACTCTTATTCGCCTCAAAATCTTTCTAAAGAAGCTTCGCTTGATAATCGGACTGAATCTCCGCGTTTACCGCCGTAAACCTCATAATGTCCTGCCCACAATCAACCGACTTCGATTGGTAACACGTGTCACTCTCCCATTGCTCTTTCCCAATCCGACTCGGCCGAAATGCACTCCAACTCGGGCATGCTTGCTTCGCTAAATAATCACGAGCCTCATAAACCGTGGCCCTCGTTTATTGGTTGACTTCTATCGTGCTCGTCACGTGCACCACCCACTCCCACCTATCGACTCCTAGGCCTGCCTATCAGCTTCCTCTGGCGGTGCCAAACAGGCTGTTCTGATTTCGCCACGTGGCACTTAATTGCCTTGTATTCTTGAAGTTAACCTTTGATTTATGGCCCGCCGCCAATCTAAGTCAATTATTTTTATTTTAAAAAATTTCAGGATGTAGATAACATATCTGGTATTTCGTTAATTTTTTTTTTATGGTTTGCCGAGAAAAAATATTTTAAAAATCATTGTAAAAGTCGTTTTCTGATAAAGAGACTGCATTATATGATGAAATTACAGAGCTTTTTATATTTTTTAAACAGAGCATATTACTTATATCATTGAAAATAATAAAAAATTTATGTAACCAAAAAAAGAAAATAATATAAAATTTTGATTTTTTTAATTTTAAAATCACATTTGATAATATTTATTTATTAAAAGTTTATATTAAAAAGAATGAAACCTATCGTGATTCATAAATAATATAAGATTTTCATTAACCAATTTTTTTAATCACTTTTTAAAGTATATTCTTATATAAACGAATAAACGATATTTATTAGTAATAATATTATAGATTATCATCTCATTTACTTTTAGTGAAATTAAAAAAATTCACAAGCTAGAATATTGCAGTTGGATATAGTTATTTATTAATTTATTTAATTTGATAATTACCTATTCATAAAATATAATATGTTGATTATGATGATAATTTCTAATGAAAATTGTATTATTAAAAAAGTCAAATATATTTATTTAATGATAACAAAGATTGAAATTAATTTTATACTTAATGTGATATGAGAATACGTAGTAGTTTATGCCAAAAAAAGTTTTGAAAATTTCGGATGTATTTGGATGAAAAATTTTGTAATTATAAAAATTTATATTTTTATAACTAACCATTTTATAAAAAAAATTAATATGTTTCTTTAAATATTATTCTTAATAAGTGCTTTAAAACAATGCTGGTCAATATTATTTTCTGGTGAGAAAACTTTAGGAAAATAAGATATAGAAAAAAGTATTGCTGTGTGGTATGGGACAATGATCCGTTGTTTTTTGACTTAGAAGGAGGGGATGAGAAGGTTTCCTAGTAAAGGGTGCACATGTTGAGGCAGATTTAATGGTGGCATGTGGGAGAAAATGACCATGATGTGTACTCTGAAGCACTGCCCCATTTCCCTCATTTATCCACTTTCTTTTTATATTTTAAAAATATATACTCTTTAAAAAAAATCAAACACAAGATAATGTGAAATTTTAAGATTTTGTAACCATCAAGATTTAATGTAGTAAATGTTTCTCTTTTTATAAAAGTAAAGCAGTTCCAAGATTTGATATATTATTTATCATTTTTGACTCGAATAAAATAATTTTAAACTGTAAAATAGATAATAATAGTTGTGGTTACAAATAAAAAAATAGTAAAACAATGGAAACTTAATCTAATGTTTGTTATCTTTTATTAGGAGAAATTAGATACAAAATTTGATTTCTTCTCTTGTACATCTCTATGTACAAAAAAAAAAGCTCCAAGATTCAATTTTTTATTTTTTTATGAATAAAAAATACTTACAAACAAAATTAGAATTCCAATATCGATTTAAAAGGACATCTGATTTTTTCTTTAATTTTTTTAAAAAATTGTTTACCTTTTTTTATCCAAATGTGGATAGGGTAGAAAAAAAGGATATTTTTCACTTTATCTTGCAGATGCTTTGCGGCGAGGGCAAGCAATGGGCTGCAAGCATGAGACACAGTGTGAGCGGGGCAGTGGGATGGGAGCACATTGTTTTTCTCAGAAATGGGGCAGAAAGGCTTTATGCGGCTAGCGCAGCTGGACACACGTAGATTCTTGTTTACGAAGAAACTTGTTTTCAAGAATCAAGATTTCTTGAAAAAAGCATAACCCACCAATATTCCATGAAGGTAAATTAGTTTTAGGAGCAATTAGAAAATGATATAATTCGAAGAAAGAGAACATTCCCAACTTAACATTAATTTTCAATTGAAAAATACATGTGACTTGTCATTAAATTAAGCCTCAAAATTCATATCTCACTATTTTCATTTTTAAACTTTGATTGGGTGATTTTTTTTCCCCAATGATTAAAGTTATTTTCACAAATGCGATTGCAATTTGTAAACTATCAAGTTGAGTTTAGTTTAAATGATTCATCGAATTCTTAAAAACTGTAATTTATTACATAATGAAGTTTGATTTTTAACGCTAATAATTCTCCCATCACTAGACTTCGGTAATTTTTTTATATAAAAAAATTGTAAACTATTACATATTAAACCATCCATTTTTTAAAAAATACACTGGAATATTTAATTCATAGGTTGTTTTTTACTTTAATTCATTTAAATAATATGGTATGAAAGCTCCCATGACCTAATAAAAAAAAATCGAAAATATTGGTATGATAAAGAGATCGAAAAGTGAAACGGCTATAAAAGCAGCATGATAAAATCAAAATTTTGTTTCTTTTTGTCTTATTTTTTTGTCATTATGGTATTATAATAAAATGGTAACATCTGGAATAAGTAAGAGATTTGTTCTGTCGATTTTCTTATCATTATTGTCTGGTTTGGTTGCCATTTTTGGTAGCATGTCTCCTTTACCCAGCATTATTTTTCTCCATTGAAAATTTGAACTTATCAATTATACCAACATCAACTTTTCAATTGATTCTAACGGTATAAATTTAATTGAATAATGCATTTTAATCCATGGTGACCTAGTCTTCGATTTAAGGTTTTTTAAGAGAAGAATTTCATTGAAACCATCTAGAAACAACCAAAGCAAGCAAAACTATATATGGTTAATGTTTTGGGGTAACTATATATGGTTAATGTTTTGGGGTTGATATTCACACCCTCCAACAACCGCGTAATTTAGAAACTTCGGAGTCAAATTTCTTCAACAGACTAACATAGTTTAATCTTGAACACGTCTCTAAGTTCATGTAAATACCTATCTTGAAGTAACATTAATTAATTTAATCTGTTGCTCTTGTTATATATATAGAGAGAGAAAATAGGGATTAGGTATATCATTCTTGCATCTTTTATCTAACCCATTTAGGTGAAAATGCTAAAAGGAAAATATAAATTTTGACAAAGATGTGATTTAATTATTAATTTTTTTTATAAGAATAAATGGATTCAATTTGTGCAAAATGTTTATACTTTAAACTACAAAGCCAGGTCTAAATTAATATCATATAAAAGTGTTAATGAATCAAGTTGTATTAGATTTAATCAATCTTTTATACGTTACGTTAAAAGTTTGACTCGGTCCTTAAGATAAAAAAATTTTATTCGTGTCAAATTCAAACTCAAAGATTTTTATCTAAGACTCTATCTAAATCAAATCAAGTTTGCAAATTTGGCAAATAATCCAAGTTGTGGATTGATCTAACGTCACATTAAACACTAAAATTTATTTCAAGTTAAAAATATTTAAATTTCAAACGAGTACTATAATCCTATATGCTATATAGTTTTTGAAAATATTGTTTGTTAGTTGGGAGGATAGAATTAAAAATCGTCTACCCAACCCCACCAACAATTAATTTTAATTTACCAAGCAAATCAGCATGAATCATGAGTATTATTAACTGTAGTAGATATTAAGAATAATTTAAGTAATTAAGAACAGAAGTCTTCTAGACAAATTAATTAAAAATTCGCAAAAGAAAACATGGGACGACCAGTCTGCCTCCTTGTTTCAACTCAACGTGATGTTTTTGTAATGGATTATGGATAGGCATTGAACAAGAAATGCTGCAATTTGCCTCCGAAAGACTTAAACAAATCAAGCTTTGATGGGGACCCAAGTGTTAGAAAAGAATTAGGCAAGGAAAGAGGCCGCCGCCCCACCCCTCATTGCTGTAATTACCCTTTCTATTAGGTTATCATAGTTTTCAATTTTAATTATTGTCTTTTACCAATAAAAGAGCAAAACATGGGCTATTTATTTTAAAATATATATTTTTATTTAATACATTATTTTCATTAAATTCATTTTTTTTGGTACAATGAAGGCTTCTGGTATGGATAAAAAAAAGTGTAGATCTTGATATTCGACTTTCGAACATGTAAAACTATTCACACGTTAAACGTAAGGACATGATCATTTAACTTGATACTTAATGCAACTAAATTTATTTTGTCAATCAACTTGTGAATCACAATCCATGGGAGAAGGCTCCTTGATAATGAAAAAAAAAATATGGTTGTTACTTATTAGGAGCCTAAACTTGCGGGATTACATGTCCTAATTAAGACCAACAAAAAACCTTAGAGCTAATGCAAGTAATGTAATCAATATTAGACCAAACTTTAGCCTAACTAATTTATTCAGACTGCTAATTATTCTATCCAAATCATGTTGATTTTGATTGTGGTCTGAATCCAATCAAAACTGAGACTACATACCAATCACGATTCTTTTTTATATTATATGAGTAAGGGTATTTTCAAATTTTATCTATCTATTTTTATTACACGATCATAAATGTAATAAAGATTTGAAATCAACATTAAAAGTCAGTTGTATACTAATTAGTCAAAAAACAAATCGTAAAGAATCTTAAAAAGAAGAGGGACAAAATCTTATCAATTGCCTTTTGCCTTGCTCAAGCTCTATCATGGCAGATTTTTTTCAATGCCTGATCTCGTCAGGCAAGCAAACTTATGAAATCTAAATTTAGATGCATGAGTGGCTGATTTGGCTGGCAAAGAGGGTCCCATGTATCTATTTTAGAAGGAAAACCGACTTACAACTTTCAAAATATAAGATAAAGATGTTTTAGATTTTACGTTCAACAGTTGAAATTTTATCTTCGAATCTTAATTTAACTCCAAATTGAATTTAGACAAATTATAAGCTATACTTGTTTTTTTTGTATAAACCATATGTATCTTCATCCGTTTTAACTATCTGAGATTAATCCTGTTCAGGATTTAGTCATAATTAAAGCTCTTAATCTCTCTCCCAAAGATGTATTTAGTGAGAGTCGAACTTGAGAACTCTTTTCACAAACTCAACTTGCGTTGTCAATTGAGCCACAACTCATGCGTTACAAGCTATACTTGTTAATGCTAAAAGAAACGAGCGTACATTTTATAACATTTTGTAACGTTTCTTTTATCCACCAGTAAAACAAATTTCAGGGTTTATATTCATTTTTACGTTTTGTTTTGAAAAAAAAAAGATGGAAAAGAATTCGAATTTGAAGAAAATTTAATTCTTAATTTTAGGTTAGATAAACAAATGTTGCAATTTGCATCATTATTGGTAGGGCAGCTCATAAACACTGATCATCTAATCGAGGAAACGTATTCGAGGGATTTGAGTTGTTGTGGTCACTAATTCTTAATACAACTAGGTATCAATCATGCAACACGAGTAGAGCCATTATGAACCAAATCTATAAAATTAGGACATTACGCGACCATGCTTGCCTTCCCTTGTTCAAACTTTGTTCTTTAAATTTGATCAGAGAATGTTAGAAAACCCCCTTTATGTAAGTTTAAACTTATGAGGCAACGTAGATGGAGACTTAACAATCATACAGCAAACAGTTATCCAACTTTCAACTCCTTTGGTATATTGTCCAATTTTCAACTCCATTTCCTTCTTTTTATATCCTCTTTCCGAACTGTGTCAAATCATGTTTAAACGGAAGGAATCCTTGGGCCTGAATCAGGAGAGGCCCAAAGCAGTACAGTGTTTGTCAAGTCTATGTCCATACCATCCTATTTAAGGCATGTTCTCCTACAAAATGTATGGGCTGATAATGAAAGTATGCATGCACAGAACCAAAACATCGTTTTCAAAGCTTTGCAGCACAATTCAAAATGCAATCTGTGATATAGGTATACAAACAGGCAACACACTAAATTAAAACTTCATAAACTTGTGAATTCTCAAAACTTATCGCAATGCAAATACACATAGAAAAGAAACTACATCAAATAAAACAAGTAGATGATGATAATTAATAGTCTTATAATCCTAAATCTTTATAATAATATGGATAAACTTAGTCAAAGAGACTGAATCCCATATCATCATCAGACTCTTCTTCAGGTTCTGCTTTCTTCTCCTCCTCAGCAGCAGCTGCAGCAGGAGCAGCACCGGCATCAGCAGCAACAGGGGTGGCAGCAACTGCAAACTTACTTGGATCCTGAATGCGTGAAACAATTCATTTAGCTCACAAAATTATAGAAATTAAAAAAAGATTCACCACATAAAGAGTCAATTACATACCGCCAAGTACTCCTTCACTTTATCTGCCTGAGGGAATGAATAATCTGTTGCAATGGCGAGAGCCAAGACATTCTTGTAGGCATTGATAAACATGTGTGGTGCAGCAGCAATGGTTGGGTATGATATGGCAAGAGACAGTGCTGTAACCATGGACAATCCAGTAGCAAATTTCTCAATCAGGTCATCCTCGGTAAGATCCAGCACCTCAGGGCTAAATACTGAGCCATTGTCATAGACAGACAGGACAACAAGACCATATGAGAAGGGTCTAATTCCAAGCTTAGCAAGAAGTGCAGCCTCGGAAGACCCAACCTTCTCACCCTTCTTGATAAGCTCCACAGGAGTGATAATTTCAACAGTACCCTTGTTAATCTTGGTTGGAATGTTGAGGACCTAAATGTAACAGAAAATTAATAATAAGAATTGAGCAAAATCAGACAAAAAGAACATTACAACCAGCAAATAGCGTACCTGGAAAAAAGAGGTCTGTGAAGGGTCAAGACCAGTGTTGCCAGGTGGGACAACCACATCAATTGGTGCAACCAGACCAACACGAGCAGGAGCTCCAACCTGTTCATAAGGAAAGATGATATTAAAGCCATGCAATTTGAGCAAAAGTACTCAATGAATGGCAATAAACAACTTCATGTCAAATCAAATAGAACTTCACAACATAAACCAGAACAGTCTTATTAGTATCATTCAAATTCTGAAACACAACCAGACAGAACACCAAATGGACAAAAAGAGAATGCCAAGTAATCAATCAACTGCTTAACCAAAAATGTTTATTTATTAACACAGGAGAAGGGTTTAAGAACATAAATAAAATATATTAACAAATGTGCTGGCAGCAACGAAATGAGTCCCAAAAACAGTTACAAATTCAACATAAAGCTCATTGAGTTCTATTCCCATCTCAAAATTCTAACAAGTTTGCTATTTTATCAGTTGAAAAGAATATAAATACCTAGAGCATGCAATTTGCATTTAGTTCTTTCTTTGGCTAACCATACTATATTATTAAATTACATAACAATAACTCCAACCTTCCATGACTGAACAAATACACACGTTTACATGTTTTTAAATCATAGTAAAAGCAAGTCTATCAATTTTATTTTATTTTTGGTACAAAGGTGACTGAAGCTAGGATAGAAGGTGCTAGAATTTGAAGTCACTCCAAGAGTAGCAGAACCATTTGAGCTAAACACAGGTTCAGTCTATAAATTTTCCATTTATCAAAGTAGATCATCACTAAAAAGAACTGATAAAGCATTCATAAGGAAATAATAACTCACCTTGTACTTGGCAACTTCTTCCCTAACTTCCTTCAAGTCACCCTTAGTAAAGATCAAACCCACATTTCCCTGATTCAAAAATACCCAGAAAATATGTTACTTTATTTGTTTATCAGACACTAAAAACCCCCGAAAATATTAAAAAAAAAGATTTCAAATTTAAAGTACCTGAAGCAAAGGGATAAGGTTAAGGTAAGCCTGGTTTCCGGTCTTCTCTGCATGCATCCTAATGGACCTTTTCATCATAGTATTTTTACCCATGAGGACAATGGAGTCACCTCGGAGACCTTTGCGAATGTTCTGGAGCTGGTTCGAACCCACGTTGTCTGCTGCCGCAATTAGGATCTGGGTGTACTCGTCTAAGAGCTGGCATAGCTTCGCGTCGTACGCGATTTTCTTGTCGGCCTTGGAGGGTTTCACTGCCATTTAGGTAATGATTTAGGAATTAAAAATGATACAAAGTTTTTACAGAGGGCAAAATCGAGGGCCAAGACGATGCGAGATGCGAGGTCAAGGCGGACAGCGAGACGGCGCCGTCTCTTTAACCTCTCGTTCGATTTGCGAGTTGTTTGAGAGAGAGAGAGAAAAACCCTAGAAGATTGTAAACCTGCTGAAAACGGAGACTCGATCACAGTTGGTTTATAAAGCAGGAGGACGCTAAAAGGAAATTAGGGTTTTTGTGTCCTTGATCGGACGGCTGATATTCGATATATATATTTTTTGTTCATTTGATATTCGATATATTGAGGTTAACATAATTGACGCAAGAAGTTAAGAACTTAAGCCTTAAGGGTTGAATTTCGAAGATAAAGTATTTAGGTTTGAATTTTTATAGTTTTTTTGTTTACAGGTAATCTGTAAATTTTAAAAAATTTATAAATAAAAATTTAATATATTCGTAAATTTTAATAATACATTGATGTTATATTTTGACTTTAAATAATTTTCCTTATTTTTAAATTTTTTGTGATTAAAAAATCGATACATATGGTTGGCACATTTTGTTTAATTTAGTTTTGAAGTTTAGTATAAAATTAGTTAGTTAAAAGTTTTTTTTTATTCAGGTTAAAAGTTTATTTTTAATATCACCTAATACATGGTCAAAATTGTACTTTTTTACAATCGATTTATTAAAATATATAGTTTTCACGTTTATATATTAAATGTAAAGTTCAAAATATTACACTTAACTCTCTTTTAAAATACTCAATATGATTAAGGGTTTAAATCAGTCAAATTACTTTAGCTTTTTTTATAAGAGAAAGAACACAACACCTCAACAAAACCATGATGATTTTGTGAGGCCTGGAGCTCCTTATAAACCACAAGGCACACACACATTGCCGATGTGGGATCCGAAGACAACCCACAATCGGACTTTAGCTTAATTCAATGATTAGTCAAACTTGGTTCGTTTATTTTCGATTCGAGCTCAAACTTTTAGAGTAACAAGTGGAGTCGAATTCGAAAATATTAATATTCGACTTGAATGACTCACGGATAAACTTGCTCAAGGGCAAGCTATCCACTTAATATTTAATTAGGTTTGGACAAAAATATGAGATGTATTTAATGAGTTTTGGAAAAATATTTAAGCCAAATCAAAAAACGAGTTGAAGCCGGGGTCGAGCCCGAGCTTAACTCTTCAAAGCCCAAGCCCAACTTAGCCCAAATATAAATAAAATTAATTTTTTTAAAAATATATATTTACTAAATATATTGTAATTTTATGTACACAAAACATTATTTATTAATAAACATAATTATATATATTTAACATGAAAATTAACATGTAAATTTCGATAAATCAAATTAAACTTTAAAGAGACTAAATAAACAAAAATTAAAAAACTAAATAAATAAATAAAATAATATTCGGATAGATCGAGCTAGGTTCAAGCTTACAATATAAAATAAAAAAGGCTTGCATTAAATGTTAGGCTCGAGCTTGCGCTTGCATATAAGTCATTCTTATATGGCTTAAACCCGACTCAAACCTATATATGATTAGGATTACTTGTAAATCTAATCAAACTTTTTTAATATATATTTTTTATATTTTATTATGAATGTACAATTTTACTCTCATAATATATAGTCAAAAATGATAAATCGAACATATCGAATCAAATTTGAGTTACTTAAGTATTTTATTAAGTTGAGCACAAAATTCAAAAATTAAACTCGATAGAGCTCAAATGAAACTTTGAATCTCGAGTTCCGAATCAAGTCAAATTCATGTATGATACTAGATCGTCTAAACTTGACTCAATTATATTCCTAGACACATTATACATTTTGGGTCGGTTTTTTGTTATGTTTTAAATTTTAGGCTTAATAGCCAAATACATCCCCAACGTTTATTAAAATATGCAATTAAGTCCTCGACGTATAATTGCGTGGAAATAAGGATATCAAGTTTTATTTTTAGCATATTAAACCTAAACGTTATAAAATAACGGAATTAATGATATAACCGTTAAAAACCAACAATATCTGTTAACTTTGTCCAGGTGACATGCCACGTCGACACTGACGTGGATGATAATGCCACATGGACATGTGATGTGGCAAAATATTGCCGCGTGTCATGATGACATGGCAATATATTAAATTTTCTTTTTTTTTTCAATTTTTTTTCAAAATAAACAATTTTTTTAATCTACATTTTTAATAATTTCTTTTTTTTAATTACATAGTTTTTAAAGTTTACATTTTTTTCATAACCTCATTTCTTTTTTAAAATTACATGTTTTTCATAACTTCTTTTTTTAAAAAATTACATTTTTTTATAATTTCATTTTTAAAAAATTATATTTTTTTATCATTTTATTTTTTAAAAAATTACATTTTTTTATCATTTTATTTTTTCTTCTTTTTCTTCTTCAATCTCCCTTATAAGGAGGAGTTCACAGAAGATGTCATTGGCTCACGACAAAAACAGATCCTAAAACAAAGTTACGATATATGTTTCTGGTATTGAAGATGTGGTTGCCTCAACACAAAAATAGATTTTTCGACCCCAACCCCAAAACATCGTAACCCATAAACCCATTACTAATATACGGAAATATAGAAGCCAAAACAGAATTTTTTTTGGTTACCAGCCATAAACAGATTCATTAGCAAGAAATTAACTACAATTAATCCATTAAGCCATCACAGCTAAATCAAACTAAAACTAACGATAATTAAGCCTAAAACTAAGGTTCATGACAATTACAAATTCAAGACAAATCAAAATATAATTAGCAATCCACCATTGCCTGATAAGAAATTGAACAAAACATAAAGCTCAAATTGATGGTGGCAGTAGCTACTTCAACAAAATGCATCATGGTGGCAATCACAACTTCAACCAAAAGCATCCCAATTCTGACAAAAAAAAAGGTAAAAATGTATACTTGCTCATTTGCAAGAAGTAAGTACCTATAATCTTAAACTAACTTACTTGCATGTCAGGTTAGTTTTTCCTTCCCCTTAGCTTTGCCTTGTAAATGTTGTGTTGGAGCAACATTTTGTTCTTGGGTAAGCTTCATTAACAAAAATAGGAAAAAAAAAAGTTTAAGAACACACATGGAACATAAATAGCACATCCAGCACCATAGCACATTTAAAGTTATGCAAAATTCAAGCCCAAGGATAAGATTACATAATCATTCCCTTTAACTTGTAAGCCCAGCCATACCCAGCAAACCTTTTATGTAAAATCAAAAGAAATTTGTCAATATTACATAAACAATTCTATTGCCTACCATACATCGATTCAGATCAAGTTTCAAAGCTTTTGATATCAAGTTTTCTAGGCCATAGCCCAACAATTGATCCATATGCAAATCACAGCATCAGAATTTAGCAAAAGCCATTTCTTCAAAACCAAAGAAAACCTCAAAAGTAGAAGTCCAACAGAAACACCATGAAGTTCAAGTCCAAATTCAACAATTCCAAGTTCAACAAGTTCATTAACTAAACAAGTTCAACAACAATGCTAATTGGTCATAAACATATTAGAACATATCATAACACAGTTTTTAATATCACAGATATGAAAAAATTCATTCTTACCTCTCCTGCACCAGGAGGAGTAGTTTCTGTTCCTCTTCCCTTTCCTCTTCCTCTTCCTCTTCCTCTTCCCAACAGTAGCATTTTCTGAGCTAGGAGTACCAATTTCAGCTCCTCTTCCCCTTCCAGCAGTACCAGATTCTGTACCAGGTGAACCAATTTCAGCTTCTCTTCCCTTTCCAACAGAACCAGATTCTGTACCAGGAGAACCAATGTCAGTTCCTCTTCCTCTCCCTCTTGTTGATGCAGATGAATCAACTACCTCTTGTGGAACCTAAGAACAAGCAGCAAAGTAATAAAAGATTAAGCAAAAATTATAAAACAATTTAAATTAGGCAAATGAAAAATGCAAAACTTATAAAACAATAGCAACTTACAGAGCTAGATGTACCCATAAAGTTGCTTTTTTCAGGGCAGCAAACTTTATTGTGTCCAGATTGTTTACAAAGAGCACAATGTTGCTTCTGTCCCTTTCTAGACAACTTATATTTATTCCTAGGCTCATCATGCTCTCGAGCTCTATTTCTTTTGGGCCTACCAGGCATTCTTCTTATCAAAGGAGGCAGCATTGCTTCTAACCCACTTTTTGGCCATTCATTTTCACCATTGATAGGTTGTAAAGTGTGCTCATAAGTCCGTAAGTATGTCTCCTTTGAATAGCACTCATGGATGTACTCTTCTGTCTAACCACCATGATAAAAAATAGCACATATTGCATGGCAGCATGGGATACCAGTTAGATCCCATAATCGGCAAGCACATGTTTTCCTAAGAAGATTGAATTTGAACTGCCTCTTACCACACTTAACCTCATAGCCATCACTGCCATTGAAATCAACTCGCCATTGAGTTGCTTCACTCATATTCTTGTTCAGCTTTTCCATCACAAGTGCACCATAATTCCCCACCCATTTTTCCACATTCTTTCTTTTCTCAGCTATCCTAGTCATCACAGCCACTCTAATCTCCTCAAGCATGGTGATAATAGGCTGATGTCTGGCTTTGACTAGAGTGCCGTTGAATGTCTCACACAAGTTATTGTGGCAGACGTCACACTTGACGTCTGTTCTGAAGAAAGCCTTACTCCAGTAGCGTGGGGGATATTTCAACAAGTCCTCCTTTGCTGATCTAAGGGTGTCTTTCTTATGCAGCAACTCTAACATATCTTCAAGCTGCCTTTCGGTCGTTGCATTAGCACACATCTAGAAATGTTTCTTCATTATCTTGCCACGATGAATCTTGCTCCAGTTTGCAAGTATGTGTCTAGCACACCTTCTGTGCTCAGCATTGGGGAACAATTCCTCTATAACATTGATTAATCCCTACAAAACAACCATAAAAAATGTTACAAATCAATCATATTTAGCAAACCCTATATCCAATAAATTAAATAAAGAAAAGAACCATACCTTTTGTTGGTCGCTAATAAGAGTCCAAGCTGCACTATGGGTCATATCAAGATCAGTTTTGAGAATATTCAGAAATCACATCCATAAATCATTATTCTCACTTTCTACAACAGCCCAAGCAACGAGATACATTTGATTGTTTGCATCCCTAGCAACAGCACTTAAAACTTCTCCCTTAATCGAGCCCTTAAGGAAACACCCATCTAAACCTATAATTTTCCTACACCCTGCTTTGAATCCTTCCTTAAGGGCAGCAAAACAGAAGTAAATTCTCTGAAAATATGGTGGAGCAATCGGAGCTGTCCTCTCTGTCTTAATCATAACCGTGCTACCAGGATTTTGGGTGAGGCACTCATCAGCATAATCTCTTAGTTTAGAGAACTCCATGCTGAAGGCATCTTGCATGCCGGCCAATATCATCAACTTTGCCCTTCTAACTTTGTCAAGAGAGGCAAACACCTTCAGCTTGGACTCAATATGAGCCCGTAAGTCACTTTGTTTTAAGTATGGTTCTTTTCGGATCTTCCCTTCAAATTTCTTAGCCAACCATTTTGTACTAAGTAATTGTAACTTGTACTTACAATTACATTTGTGCACAACGCACAATGTCTTCACTTGAAAGCACTTCAACTCCTCATCATAGCAAGCAGTGCACTGAAAAGGGCATGTACTAGCACACACAACCCTTACTCTCCCAGGGTCATTCTTCATGAACCAAACATCACTCTTGGTGTACGCAGCATAATCCACCATAGCATTCTTAAATTGAGTCCTATCCTCAAACAACATGCCTAACTCAAGGTCAGGGTTAAAGGACCTCGGGTCATAAGATGGAAAATTACTCTCCCTTCTCACTGTTTCAACCTCCTTTCCATCTTCATCATTCTCGGGTTCATAACTAGGAGGCTCAATAAAATCAGCACACTCCTTCGAAGACCCACTACTGCTATGATCACTTTCACTTGTAGAAGGTGGAAGTGGCCTTCTTCTAATCTTTCTACCCTTATCTTTTTCAGCTACCCTTTCAATAGTAGGGGCCACCTCATCTGTTTGCTGCTCAGTACTTGGCCTTGCTTCATTATCATTTTCTTCCCATCTTTGGTTCTCCTTACCACCCCATTGCCTAATATTCTCCCTTGCCTCTCTAACCTCATCATCATCATCTGATAAAAAAGTCGCATCATACCACATGTCACTATCACCATCAGCATTATCTCCATCATCATCTTCAACTGTTCCCTCTGCCCCTACCCCATTGCTAGGCTCACCAGTCCCTACCCCCTGCCCCACTGCTAGGCTCACCAGTCCCTGCCTCTGCCCCACTTACCCCTGCCTCTGCTCTACTTGGTTCAAGTCCTTCTAATAAATGTGTCTCAACTACCACAGGTTCATCCACTCCATGCTCCACATAGATATCACACTTACCCCAATGAATACATACAACAATTAAATCAATTGCTGAAGTATCATCACATAACAACCTTAAGCCATTCAAATTTTCATTAAGGGCCTTAAACAAAATCCTACCCACATTAGCATAGTTTCCAGTCTTGATCAATTTGACCATGTGAGGATAGCTAATTAAATCTGGATCATACTCTACCTCATCTACTTCATAGTTGATGTACTTCAACTTAGGGTCATGCACAAAAATCCCTCCATGGTGGATTCTTAAGGTCACAATCTCCCACATGCTGCCAAACAAATAAATAAACATCAGTATATATAAAATATAAACAAAATCATATAAATTAAATATTTTTCCAGATAGTGGGTATTCCATAGATATACCATATATGACTTAAAAAAGATCAAAATCAAAAATTTCAAGTAGCTAGGAAGCTGTCAGCATCAGGTTACATGCTTGTTGATACAGTTGCCATTAATAGTGATGAAGCAAATAAAAATGCATCCTAAGTGGGCTACAATATGGATTACACTAGATAGAATAAATTAGTACAGAAAATGCATGTGGGACCAGTCAATATGCTGAAAACAGTAAAGGAATCTAACAGCAATATGGGACCATACGGAACCATATGGGACCAGTACTTGTAATTTGAAAAAAATTCAAGAATCTAGCTGCATATGGGACCAGTTAAACAACAACCAACAATAAAAATTTAACAAATTAATTAGTTACACAATATAGAGGTCGACTTTTACCTTGTTCAGGTGTTCAGCAAACTTCTGTCTTGTTGTTTTCTTTAGAAACCCCTACTTTAAACCAACCCTTTCTTTACAAACCAAAAACCCTTTCTTCACATACCCTAAATCAACCGAATCCTAAATCCCTCCCCTCACACACCCTAATTCTAGAAATCTCGAGCTTCAAAAACCCTCTTTTGCAATTTTCTACTGCAAAAAACCTCAAATCAAGAGAAATCTTGGTTCGTAACCCTCAATTGAACCTAGAAAACCCTAAATCCCTTTCCCTTTCTTCTGTTGATAACCCTAATCAAACTCGAATCTGCCCCTTTCTCTTGTTTGAACGCTTTCGATAACCCTAAATCAAACCCAAGAAAGCCTAAACCGAACCCAGGCAAGCCTACCCATTCTCTTCTTCACGTCACAGATCAAGAATAGTTCGACAAAAAAAAGAGACCCAACAATCGACAAGCGAAACCTTTAGTAGATTTCTTCGAAACCCCTAGCAAATTTCTTCAAAATGTCCCTTTCTCCTATTCGAACCCTTTCAATAACCCTAAATCAAACCCAGGCAAGCCTACCCATTCTCTATTTCGTGCCACAGATCAAGAATAGTTAGAAAAAACCTAGATTTCTCCTAGTAGAAATCTTAGATTTTGATAGGAAATCAAATCCCTAACAGAAATCGAAACCCCTTAACCAAATTGTTCAAAACCCTAAGCAGATTTCTTTGAATCCTCTAATTCTTCGAAACCCCTAGCAGAAATCGCACCCAAATTCTTTTTTTTTCACGAAATTGATTTTTCAAAAACAAAACAAAAAAATAACCTTAATTATTAACGTGGATTTTTACCTTAATTCGCAGGGTTTTTTTCCTGAGTTGTGTTTTACACGTGGCAATATTTTGTCATGTCACATGTCCATGTGGCATTATCATCCACGTCAGTGTCGACGTGGCATGCCACCTGGATAAAGTTAACAGACACTGTTGGTTTTTAACGGTTATATCCTTAATTCCGTTATTTTATAACGTTTAGGTTTAATATGCTGAAAATAAAACTTGATATCCTTATTTTTACGTAATTATACGTCAAGGACTTAATTGCATATTTTAATAAACGTTGGGGTGTATTTGGCTATTAAGCCTAAATTTTATGGGTTTGGGTATATTGGGCTTTGACTTCAAATCCGACCCATTTAAGGATCTGGTCATTTGCAGCCCATAATAATTTCTGTTGACATGTCCAAAGCTGATCGGACAACGTTAACAACAAAGGACCCCACTAAAACGACCATTTGTTCTGTTTCTCTCAGGTAACCTTTCCCTCCAATTCTTACACAATCCTTAATATTCCTTCCCGGCAATCAAAATTCCCTCGGGGGCAGACTGAAACGATACCGTTTCTTCGATGGCCATCCCATTCAGAGATCGGACAGCCGAGTTCCGATCACTATCCCAAACGCTTCAAAAAATCGGTGGAATCTCAGCCGTCAGTAATGCTAATGATCTCCAAAACGACCGCGTTTCTAAACCACCACCTCCGCCTCTCTCTTCTAGATCCGAGTTCAATAAAAAGGCTTCTCTGATCGGGTCGGGTATCAATGAAACCTCTCAAAAAATTGTTAGACTTGCTAAATGTAAGCTCGTTCTTTTCAGTTGTTTATTTAGCTGAATTTTTTTATTTAATGATTTATTTATTTATTTAGCTTCAGAATTAGGGTTTTTACTATTGGAATTAAAATATATCCTTTTAATTGCTTAAATTTAAAAATGGAATAAAAAGGTGCTATTTTGTAAATATTTAAGGAAAATATTAATCTTGATTTTACTCTTTGGAATAAAAATGTATCATTTTATTGTTTAAATTTTTTAAATTTTAAAAATTTGAATAAAAATGTGCTTTTTCAAAGAAAATTTTTTTGTAAAATATTAATTTTGATTTTGTTATTGGGAATAAAAGTTTTCTCTGAATGCTATAAATATATATATATATATATTTATATCTTTGTGGTGTTTTAGATTTAAAAAGCTGATTTTTTTTCTTTTTTTTTAAGGAAGAATCAGATTGGAAGCTAATTTTGCAATGCATTTCCAAATATTGTTATCTTGATTTTCTAATGTAACTGTTGCAGTGGCAAAAAGGTCATCCATGTTCGATGATCCTCTTGTGGAAATACAGGAGCTAACTGCTTTGATAAAGACTGATATTACCACATTGAACATGGCACTTGCGGACTTGCAAACACTTCAAAACATGGAGATTGCTGATGGTAATTACTCTGAGGATAGGGTTGTTCATTCAACAACGGTTTGTGATGACTTGAAGAGCAAGTTAATGGGTGCTACGAAGCATCTTCAAGATGTGTTAACTGCAAGAACTGAGGTTTCTCGCTACACCAGAATTTGAGTTGTTTACTGAGGATTGAGAATTTTTTGTGGCTGTTGTGTCACTTATTTTGTTCTTTTGGTCTATATGTGTTGTGGTTGTGCAGAATATTAAGGCTCATGAAAACAGGAAACAGATATTTTCTAAAAGTACATCGAGAGAGAACCCATTTCAGCGTCAAACGAAATCTGTGACTGAGCCACCTCCTTGGTCAAGCTCTTCAAATGTCTCCGAGAGTTTACCACCATCAGGGTGGGTACGCTTGTTTCTTGATGTTTGAATTATATAGGAGATCAATTAACATCAGAATAGGAAGCTACCATGGTAGTTGTCTTCATGTGTTACTGGGAGGCTATTATTCTTGAATTTCAAAGAATCATTTCATTTGAGCTTTGCTTGGTAGGAAGGAAAGAAAAGAGGAAGGATGGAAAATTTGTTAATCCAATGCGTAGTTTTCATTACCACTTTCTTACATTTTAGCATAATCATTGGATTAACAACTTTTCCATCCTTACTACCAAGCAACGCCTTGGTGTGTTAGATCATTAGTACCGGAATTTAATCAATAACATCAAATATCTTAGGTGAACATTTAGCATAGAAGTAGATGTTCTAATCATTCTGTAGCAGCTGTACCGACCACTTTAGATCTTATAATTTAACTTTAAAACTATTCTGTTGCAGGTATTTTTCTAACATCTATCATAAGTTCTTTTGACATTTAATCTTGTTAATGTGTACTTTTTTTCAAAGCCAAAATGAGAGCATTTCTCCTGCTCTTGTTGTTTGACTAACCAGAAGTATTTTCTTTCTAACCAGACTGCTACCAAATGGAGTACAAGCGGGCAGCCAACTGAGGTGTGTGTATATGTTATGTTTGATTGAAGTTTGAGGTTTATACTTTTCCAATAAATCATGTGTTCTACCAACTAGAGGCAACAACATCTTTATCTCATCTTATTTAATTTATACATGTTGGTACCTAGTCACTGTGAATTTACTGTGCATTAGGTTTGAAAATTTTCTTTATGTGTATATAGATATATCCCAAACTCATTTCTATTTCACTAATTGTTATTTTACTCTACAACACTGTTCTTTGAACCTTGCAAAAACAGACGAAGGCCAGCTGTGGATGGCACACCTTCCCACCACATGGAAATGTCCATGTTGCAGCAGGTAGTTCCCAGGCAAGATCATTACTCACAAAGTAGGGCAGTTGCTCTGCAGAATGTGGAGTCTACAATTTCAGAACTTAGTGGGATCTTTACACATCTGGCTACAATGGTTGCACAGCAAGGAGAACTAGCTATCAGGTCTGCTGCTTTTGCCCATATTTATTTTGCTAGTTGTTTTCATCTTTAGATGTGGCAAATTGCTACATCCATCAAAAGATACAATACGCCATTTGATTTCTCTTGCTATATAATTATTTTGATGTGCTTATTATATAATTCTTAAGTATTTTGAGTCATTTACAGAATCTGCCTAATCGATGTGACTTGTGAGCAGGATTGACGAGGACATGGATCAATCACTAGCTAATGTTGAAGGTGCTCACACTGCTCTGTTGAGGCATCTTAACCAAATATCATCCAATAGGTGGCTTTTAATCAAAATATTCGCTGCAATCATCTTTTTCCTGGTGGTCTTCATCATTTTTGTGGCTTGAATGTTTTATATCCCAATATATCCTTCTTGTTGCTGCACGGAGTTGACATCCATGGATGGTATACTATTTCATAGTCATTCTGTATATTCAAATTGCTTTGCCGTAATTTTTACATGGCTCTAGCGCGTCAAATGTTGCATGCTTCTAGCTGCGTTGAGAGAAACATAGTTACATGATACCTTATTGCTTGTAACCATTTGGAAAACCCATTTTGTGCATCAAGCTGTTGTTATAGATGTGACTACTGAAAATTGATATTATTCACGATTATATTTAAAATGAATGGAATTCTTTAGGCTGTTTATTTTTTATATATCAACTGCAGATACTTGTCTGGGTTATATCTGACCATAGATGATTATAGACTAGTAGTTTATCTCTCTTTCAAATCCTTTTTGTAAAAATTGTCATATACTGAGAGTTTGAGGCCCTTAAATTCTCCAGGCTGATTAACAAAATAAATGAGATGGTGCTCGTTGCATGGTGGGCTTCAAGATATCCAACCTGAGGCTCTACTGCCAGTGAAGCCAAAACTTAAAACCGGTAACATGTGCAAATATTTTGTGTTTGTGTAAATGTCTGTGTAAAATACAAAAATTGTCATTTTTAATTTTGTGTAGATACAATAAACAGTATTTTTTTAGGTTTTGCTAATTTCAATATACAGTTTTTACTAGATTACCAAACTTTAAACGCTTCCAAATGTAGCATAAATCTTTAGTCTTTGGACTTCAATGGCAAGAGACTTCATATGCAAACATGGTGGATTTCAATTAAGATTTTAGTATTAAATATAAATTTAATATATATTTTTTTAAAATTTTTGTTGTTAATTCTTATAACAAGTTTCTTTTTTATCATAATAATTGAGCATACCATGTTTGGATGTTCATACAGATTGGAATATACAATCCAAGATTACTACAACGACTTGCTAAATGTTTAATATTGAACCAGAGCAACTAAATCCATTTGCAGATTGCATAAACAAAACATAGATTTTAAGAAATGGTGGGCGAATCCCACTAAGTTTGATGAAAACTTTTGCTCCGAATCATCTTTTTCAAACCCCAAATTCTCGATCTGTTGTTCGCCACAATCATTCTGACTCACAAAATTATTGTTAAAGAAAACAAGTGGGAAATAACATAAAGAAAGAATCTGGAAGGCAGTCCAATCTGGACTTTTGACTGCCAATGTATGCGTCAGGAACAAAAAAACTTTGGATACAAAGTGACAAACAATCCTGAAAACATGAAATATTTCCTCCGCTAAGTATTGGTTTTTAAACAATTAATTCATACATGCAAATCATCATCAAATACAGAATTTTTAATAAGGCTGAAGTTTCTGTTTTTCTGGATTTGAAGGTGCGGAGAAAATCTGCAAAATATTATTTGTTTTGATATGAAAATCTAATGATGTTTTCTCGTAAAAAAACGCATCATAAGTATGAATTTAGATTTGCACATATATAATATAGCAAATCCTCGCAAGATCCTAATATGGGATTAGTACGTTACAGAAGGCAGCCCTTTTGGAAGGCAGGTCATAATTACTTGCCTGATAGAAATGAATGAAAAGCTGGAGAAATAAAGGGAAAGTTGATATAAGATATAAAGGAGAGGAAAAAGAAATGAACCAAACTTTTCTGCTTCTTTTGCAATATGAAGTTCCATTATTACTGGCAGGAATTAGGATAAGACAGTTTCACATTGTTAAGATTCTTCTTTCTTGCGAAATTTTCTGAATAGGTTAAAAGTGATTTTTCTTTCCTGTTGCCTGCCAAACATTACAACTTTTCTCCTTGATTGCCATCTTTCCAGGCTAATAATATGCATTGGCAACTATAATTGAGTATGTTGTCCGGCATGGAAGCACAGCCAAGGATTAAGACCTGAAAGCACCAAGCAACAAACTCACAGTCCACGGCCAAAGATTATCCTTTTTATATTAAAATCCTTCTGGGATTCAGCCACTCAATGTTGCTGTCATAGAAATGAAAGTTTATATAGAAATTTGAGTTTACTGGTGCAAAAATTTATACAGAAAAGTTAGCTGACAGCCATAGACTTAGTGGGGCACAATCAAACAGACTAACATTTAGGACAACCGCAATTGAATAAATTATCATTTGAAAGGGGAAAAATGGAAAAGAGATGGTAAATTGGTAAATGTTATTTGGTTCAATTCTTAATGTTCAGTTAACCATCATCTGAAAGTGAAGGAAACTGCAATTTGCAAGTGATTTAAGTTTATTTGTTTTTTTTTTCTTGCCTGCTTTCTTCTGGAGATTCATTGGAAACAAGAAAGATCCAGTAATGGCAGACACAGTCAAAAATCTTCAAATCTTTCATGTTCCCTGGTAGATTTGGCAAGGGTGGAAGACTGGAAGGAGGTCATTGAAAAGACTGACAAGCAATGGGGAGACCGCTGGAATTTTCTACTATTAGGCCAAAGGAGCACTAGCCTTATACAATGGTTGAAAAGATGCACTAAGATTCCCTCAAAACAGACAAATCATAGACAAAAGCCTTCCCATGTAACATTGTAGTGTAAGAAAGATACTGCAATGGGGAAGGGCCAAATTTGATGAAGGTCGCTGTTTCTAGTGGGCATGTGAGCTTGTTGAGTGGAACGATTTATAATGGATTTGTCAAGGATTTCAATCAGTTGATGGTCTTTGCCTGCTTTGTTTTTTCCATGGTTATCAAACCTGATGTAGCCATTTCTTTGATTTTGGTGGCAACAATAAGTTGATCTTTGAATGTTTGTACAGAAAAAGTAACAGCCTAATGGTAGAGCTAGAAGTAGAACAGGTGAACGTGGTAGGAATCTGTATTTCAGGTGTGTTTGCATAGTGGACTACAGAATAATCCTGCTTCTTCAGGCCATGATGGCCTTAAAACATTAGAAAAGCGGTGAAATATATAAGAAATGTTTTTCAGAACCCAATATATATAATTCCCAGTAACAAAACATCGGTTCAATTGATTAATTCGTTCATCTTGATAATAAAAAATTTTCGGGGTTCAAGCCCCCATCAAGATTAAAAGAGAAAGTCCTAAACTAGGATTGGAACATTCTAATTTCATCACTATATTGCAGAGTTTGATTATGTTGATAACTTGACAAAAATCTTATAAATGATTTGCCAACCAACCAAATGGAGAACTGGGTTTTTTTTTATTGGCATCTGATTTTGCAAATCCTCAAATTCACTTGATCATGTGACCTTAGATTCTCAATTTCTTCAAGAACATTTAGTACTATGGCGGTTGAATATTACAGTAAGTTGGATATAGAACAGCATTTTAAGGTTTTGGTCATGACTATGATCAAGATCTAGTGGAAAGAAAACCACCCAAGAAAATGACTATGATTTCTGATAACAAAATGCATTATGGAAGCAAGATTTTCTTAGTTTCATAATCTCATTGCAATCTAGATTAGATTTTGTATATGCTGCTTTTCTTGACTTCAATTTAATAAACCTAACTTTGATGGATCTCCCAGGCTGCTTGCCATTACAATATAACACAGGGACTGATTTTCAGGAACGTCAAAGGAGTTTTCTCTTGAGGCTTTCAATTTGTCCTTTTGTGAGGCAAATTCAATCTTGACACATCCTCAACTCAAGCCCCTTCAAAAGGAATTTTGCTCCACTAAGTTAGCCTTTATATGATGAAAAGAGTTCCCAAAAAAAAAAGGTTGACCCCATCACTAATATATGTTCTTTTCACTTGACAATATCTACCATTAACGTTCCAATTATTTCAACACAGCTGCAAATGGGTCCAAAGCCAATGCTTTGGATAAGCCACATTCAGGATTTCTTATGAGTTTAAAGTTAGTGTATTTATGGAGTTCCAATTATTCAATTTGAATCATTATACATTTCACATCTCTGATTCATCGAATAGGAAAATATATAGAGAATTTAGATCAAATAATTGCAACAATTCATGTACGTCGTGTTCACACGTAAAAAAATTATACATACGTGTAATTTTGAAACATTTTATAAGTTATTTGATTATTATTAGTAGCATACTGATAAAACAAAATGGTTAGCTAGTTGTTGCAAATGATGGCAAGACAATCCTGAGCAATTGGTGTGATAAGGCTATGACTTTTTTAAATAACTTAAAACCCTAGACACAATCTTTGCCTCTATTTCTTTGAAATAAATCAAAATGATAATTAATAATAAGTTTCTAATTATGTCTTAAGAATGACAAAATTAAAGTCCCATACCCTACATTTTATGGATAAGTTTCATTGCAATTAATTTTATCATTTTATGTCTTAAAAATGTTTAGGGGACATTAATGTGAATCAAAGCAACCCTTAAAAGAAGCTTTTGTGGGGACTTAATTAGAAAAAAATAGGGACCAAACCATGTCTTGGGATGCTTGTTCAACCCTTAGTCAAATAGATTCTTGAGAAAGTGACAGAAAATATATACCAAAGGATAACTAAAGAAATAAAAGTTTGCAGAGAAATTAACTTTTGAAGATCATTGAAAAGCCAAAACAAATCCATTCTCTGTCATATATCCAATTAGTATTTCAAGCAAAATATTCTTTCTTACTTTGTTTACTGCCTATATTCCTTCTAATCATCATGGCTTTAATTTGGACATCTTCTTCATATAAGATTATTTGTTCATGCTGATGTAATTTAGTATAAATCATGCACATCCAAATTTAAACTTGTCTTTTGGGATTTTATTTAATTACATTATTAATGAACATAAACCTTCTTCTTTTTTTACGCAATAAATATCTGCTGCGATATGTAATTTTTATTTTAGTTTTATTTTACTTTTTAATCTTTGAATTATTCCATAATTAGGATTCTTAATCTTTTAAAGAGGTTTTATATTTCAATTTTTTCGTCGTATTATTCTAATAATAATTGAGAAAAACGTTCATGTATAGTCAATGGAATGTTCACTTGCAAGTCACAGGGACATTAATTGTTTTAATGGAACAATATGACAAAAAGATCAAAATGAAAATCATTTTAAAAATATAAATATTCAAGTGAAACCATTCAAAAAATAAAACTTAATATAAAACCGTAATAAAAATTAGATAGAATTTATCCGATTTTTATATATGTGTGTATGTGTCTATATATATATATATATATATATATATATATATATATATATATATCATAAAAGAGATCCCAACTCGTCTCCTTTGATTAATCATCTTCATTCCCGTTAATCACTTAATAAAGTTAGACACTAAACCCTAATTAAATTATTGGTGAAATTGAGAACAATTCATAAGCTAACAAAAAAAGAAGGTAATTAAAAAAAAACCTACCCTTGTCTCCTTTAGATTATTCTCCCACATGATCGGTTGCAAGTTTTAAAACGCAATAATTTTGCTTAATCTCATTCATAAACTCATTTAACGACGAATTAGTTTACTGTAAATAAGTGGAATGATAAGATTGGACAAAATGATTCCTTTAAGATGACCAATGAAGGATGAACTACAATTTTAAGAAAAATTATTTTAATCAAGTCAGAGATAAAAAGGAGACAGGGAGCATATTAAGGAAAAAAAAGTTTAAATAAAGTTGATGCAGAAGGTGAGAACAAGACGTCTCCACCTACTAAACATGGTTTTTTTTAATTGATAATCTCAGATGCGATATAGTGATACAACACATAAATAATATGAAAAAAGAAACAAAAATAGTATAGGTATAATTTAGCAAAATTGAAAACATGTGCTCCGTGTTGACATATATTTACCAATTTGTAACACAATAATTTTTATTTCGTATGCATATTTGACATGAAATAAACATAAATATAAAAATTATCGGATATAGACATAGAGTGTTCTTAACCTAATGATAGGAGGAAATAAATACGTTGATGACTAAAAAGGAGTTCACCAAAATCATGACGATGAGCTGGTCGCTTTCACCCACCTGTTTTGCTTACTTCAAACTCATTTTTCATATTTTTGTTTCCCTTTCTTTATCTCCGTATGTTTCAAACCATTTGAAAATTTATGTGGAACAATAATTTAAAAGGATTTTTTTTGGTGGGAAAGTTTTTCTATGATTAATTTTCAAGAACTGATATAAATAGAAGGCTTAATTAAGCTCTATTGAAACTCAAATTGAATTTAAATTTCATATTTTTTTTCTCAAAATTAGCTTAAATAGTTTTTTTGTTAATGTGAATATTTTTTTTATATATTAAGAAGTCCTTGGTCAGAGAAAAAAAAATGGAGATGGTGAGATTTGAATTTCAAATTTATAAAATTTTTACACTTTAAAAGTAAAATATAATCATTCAAATTAATGTTCAGAATCTTCATTTGTGAGAACTTGAGAGAGTAATTGAGCAATTTGTTGGTGTAAGAATCATTGAATTTTGCCCGATTCACTGTTTTTTATTCAAAATTTTTTAAAATATTATATACTGAAATTAAATAGAAAGTATGAAATAAAATTTGTTACATAGTATTCTGTTTACATGTTAAAACAATGAAAAAAAAAAACTTTAAAACACCCCAAAAAAAATGCAAGGATAATAGCATAGTATTGGTATATTCTAAAAAGATGGTAAGTATCAAGCAATGGTGAATGGCATTTTTTGAATGGCATAATAATTCAAGTTATGACTCTTTGTATTTGAGTGGAGGAATGGGCCTCTGCCTACAGTGGATTATTTTGGCATGATAGCAATTCAAAGAGGTGGCAAATACCATGAGTATTTTCCAGAGAGTTAATTCTCTCTTGCATGCAGACCATATCATAATAGCCAATACTCATAGCATTGCCGCATTGTTATTTTATGAATTCCAAAATAAGAAAAGATGTTTTGGTAACTCATTTCTTAAGCATAATATAATTAGTAATCAACTAACTATAAGGGTTTGAACGATAATTGTTTGATTGTAATTATAATTTACGATATGGGGTAGTTTAGTTTTTGAAAGAAAACTGCTTGATTGTATATATTATTTTAATTTAACATATAATTTCACAAAATGTAAGACTTCACATAAAATTTAATAGCCTTTAATCTTCCTGTTTTTGTTAGACTTTCTCCAAATTTTTAGTAATTTTATACATGATATGAAAATAATATGAATGAAAAAAAACATAAATAATATGGATTAAAATTTTTATAAAAATTATATATGAATTTGACTAAAACTGAAATTTTATTTTGTATTTATGTGTTGACATGAACAATGATAAGATAATTTTTGTGTTTTATATGTGTTTAACATGAAATAAACAAGATAGTCACCGACTGATACACGAAGATGAAATCTAATTTTTCTATGTCACCATGTTACTAACTGGTAGTATAACTATCTATTCTTTTCCTATTTTCAGTTCACTTATTTCCAAACACATTTTATTTGATTTTTATTTTTGAATTTGATATTAAAGATGTGTATACTGTAATGTAGGGCATTTTAACTAGAAACTATATAAAACTAAATCCCCACAATTAAAACTAATAAATTATAATATTTCTTCTGCCAAACACTTTAAATCAAGTGGTAGGTAGAGATAAGATTTATGAGATGACAATACTTTCCATACAAATGTTGTTTCAATGTGCGTTACAAGTTTTTAAGATTTAGTGGTTTATTGCGCAAAAGTACTCATTTAAGATTTTGACATTTTGATTCAAATGGCAAACTCATTAATTGGATGCCTTAATTGGAAGCCACTAATTATTCATATAGCCTATAGGAGTTTGGTGAAAAGGGTCTAATTTTCCTTGGTTATTAATCTTTATTGGCTTCGCCAAGTATGCCTTTTGTTTTGCTTGTATTAATTGTTTTTGGGAAGCATTGATGGTAAGATTGACAAAAGTTTCCCATGACATCTTACCATATAATTGATCATTAAGATCATCACCAAGATACTTTGTTTCTTCTATCATATTTCTCAATGCATTGTATCTTTCAAGCAACCACAAACCAGAAATTTTAATTCATGAATGAATTTAATAATCCCATGTTGGATTTGTTGGATTTTTTACAATATGAATTATCAATCGACTTAATATTCACGAATTACCATTTTTTATAATATGATCAGAAGTATTTTTAAATTTATTTAATTTTTTTTCCGAACGATCTTCGAACCTTATTTTTTAAAAAAATACTATTTGATTTTCTTTTTGATTGAGTAGAGGCAAGGAAAACGTTGAAAATTACTTTCTGACTTGAATGAAACATATTGATCATGAATACATATCATCTGACAAGTCTATTTTATTTTATTTTTCCAAAAACACATCATTGAGTTGAGATGCTCCATAGATTTACTTCTGTAGTATATGTTGATATTGATGATTGGTGCCTTGGCAATCATGGATGTAGGCTTGTAGTTATGAAAGTGGCAGTGATTTACAATGCATTTATCACTCCTACCCGCAGAATGCAGAATAAGCCATGCAGTTTACTTTCATGATGCTTTCATCTATGATCACCATTCTTCACATTTTCTTCACTTTCTTTTTCTTTTTTTTCGGTACATCACTTTCTTTTTCTCTGTGCTCATTTTCCATATATATATATATATATATATATATATATATATATATATAAGGGTTGATATAAGTGGTTAAGATTTGAAATTATGTGTAAAACATCAATATTTGAATTTTCACGATTTTTTATTGATAAACGATATGTACATTCAAAAAGTTTACAGGTAAAACTTTAATGATTTTGTAAATCTTAAAATGAGTTAACGATTTATCTAACTTTAAAAATAGAATAACCTCCCTTTCTTGTACACTTTTTATAACAAAAAAAATATATTATATACTTATCATTTATCTATTCTGTATGAATAATTTGATTCACAGTTGTAATGAAATAAGTAAATGTTAAAGTTAGATATATTTATTTGGTCTTTTCAAAAAAGTTTTCAAACTATTCAAGAACATGCTTTTGGAATAAAAATTGAGTCACAAAGTTACGCTCCAATAAGCTTAACAATTAGTATTGGAATTAGAAGTAAAGAAACCCAATAAATAAATCGTTTAAGAAAGCTAAGTAGCTGTCATGGGAATTAGGATATAGTAAGTGAGACAACACCCGGAGAGATTAATACTGCGTTAAAAGAAGAAGCTGCAAGATCACTCTGCCACTCACTCTTATGTCTTAACAGAGAACTCAGACACTGATTCTTTTGTTTTTGTTTTTGTTGTCTTTGCATTTCTTCTGTTCACTCCTTGTTTGCTGAAAACTGAAAAGCACTGTAAAAAGGAAGCAAGCGAAGCTACCCTTTCTGGTTTTCCTTCTTGGTTTCCATTTTTGCTTTCTAAGGTGCTGCTTTTCCCTGGCAGATCTCCTTTTTCCAAATAAAAAAATGGGTTGTTTATCTCTTCTCCAATAGAAGAAAACGAAAGCTCTTTAATCTTTATGCTGGATTTATTAGTGTGAAAAGAAATGATTTTTCATGGTACAGCTTAAACTTCTAGAAGTTTTTTTTTTTAAATAGCACTTAAAAGGGTTTTTAGCTTGCTTTTTGAGCATAATTAAGGCTCTACCAACCTTGGTATTATGACTTTTTTTTTTCTGGAGTTGAATTCTTCTGTCTTCTTCTAAAGCATTTATGAAGTGAAAGTTTTTCTGATATATAAAATTGTAACATCCTTTGAATCAGAAAGATTAGAGCTGTAACAGACTAACAGCCACCCAAAAACTGTGGTTTCTTGCTCTTGAAGGTAAAACGAGATAATTGCACACCCTCTCTCTCTCTCAGTCTTTCTTTGAGAGCAGTTAAAGAGGCTGAGCTCTCTGCGGATAGTCTCACATCTGTCAACAAGTTCTCTGTTTTTTCTTTCTCTACTTGTCCATTATAAGGCAACTTAGCCAAATAGTTGAGGTTCATATTCTACAATTGCTTGCTTTTTTTTTTCCTTGATTGGTTTTGGGTGGTGGGTTTGGTTTGATTTTGTGTTTGTTTTTGGTCCATAGATAAGTGAAGCAATGCCAGGACAGAAACAGGCAGAGGAAGCAATTGTTCCAAGCTTTAGTGAAAGTAATGAACATGAAGAGAAAGAGGAAGAGAAGGGAGATGATTCCATTTTCAGTGTTAAGAGCCTTCTTTGGCATGGTGGTTCTGTTTATGATGCCTGGTTTAGCTGTGCTTCAAATCAGGTACTAAAATCCCAACTCAAAATTGTAATCAACAGAGTAAAAACTAGTCTTTTTTTTTAACTGATAAAGATTCTTTCTCTTCTTTTTCTTTTTTTCCTGGTGATGGGGTTGCAGGTGGCTCAGGTTCTGTTAACACTACCATATTCTTTCTCTCAAATGGGAATGCTTTCAGGGATTATTCTGCAGGTTTTTTATGGTGTTCTTGGAAGCTGGACTGCTTATCTCATCAGTGTTCTGTATATTGAGTACCGAAGCAGAAAGGAGAAAGAGAATGTCAGCTTCAAGAACCATGTCATACAGGTTAGCTTTTCAAGATCAACAGACCCTTTAAAAAATAACAATTTCAGTATTTCACAGAAAATTCTGATTTCATTCTTTCTTCAATATAACTTTTTTGAACATACAGTGGTTTGAAGTGTTAGATGGTCTATTGGGACCTTACTGGAAAGCTGTTGGATTGGCTTTTAACTGCACTTTTCTGCTCTTTGGATCTGTCATTCAGCTTATAGCCTGTGCCAGGTTCCATTTCCTTAATTTTACCCATATTTTTAATTAAATTGATGGGTTAATCAACTCATTTCTGATGTTTATGAGTTGATTACAGCAACATATATTACATAAATGACAATTTAGACAAGAGGACATGGACTTATATCTTTGGAGCTTGCTGTGCCACCACAGTGTTCATCCCTTCATTTCACAACTACAGAATCTGGTCTTTTCTGGGGCTCGGCATGACCACCTACACTGCTTGGTATTTAACCATTGCAGCCCTTGTCCAAGGCCAGGTAAAAAAAGGAAAATGGTTCTGAATTCTGAATCTGATCTTTCTTTCCTCAGCTTCTGATTTAATCTCAAATTTTCTACCTTCTTTTTCCAGGTTGAAGGTGTAACTCACCAAGGTCCTACTAAGTTGGTTTTGTACTTCACAGGCGCCACCAATATCCTCTACACTTTCGGCGGACATGCAGTCACTGTGTAGGTGTTCTTATTACTACAGTTTCTATTTTATTGAACAGAAAGTCAGAAACTTTGCAAATGCAGTAAATTACATATCTTACAGTAGGATATTATAGCAGCTTTTGCTTGCTATTTTTGGGATTTGAGACACAGACAAGTTTAAGAAACAAAGTGATTGATAACCCTTTGTTCACTTGGTAAAGTTACCCTCGAATCAATGATTCCGGCTTGGTTCCTTTCTAGTCTCCTGTTTTTGTCAAAAGTTGCAGTAAATTCCTTATTAAATATATTGCTGCAAAAACATCAGTTCGGCTGGTTATAAATAAGTGCATTAATGCTAATTTTGGCCCAATAATCGAAGTAAAACAACAGGGAAAATGAATATGATGAAGAAGTGAAATAATGAAACTTGTCCTCCTGCTTGAGTTGAGCTTTTTGAAATCCACTTCTCTGAGTGGGGTTTGCATCATGAATCATGATAATTGAAGGGGTCCTCTAAGGCTCTAATACTTTTAACCATGTTCTGTTACCTTGCTAAAAAGTGGCAATCTTGTACTACTCAGCGGTTGAGTCAAAGCTGAGTTTGGCTAATTTTGATGTTTTACAGTGAAATTATGCATGCAATGTGGAAGCCTCAAAAATTCAAGTGCATATATCTATTGGCCACCCTCTATGTGTTCACTCTAACCATTCCATCGGCTGCTTCCGTCTACTGGGCTTTTGGTGATCAGCTTCTTAATCATTCCAATGCCTTTTCACTCCTTCCACGCTCTGCCTGGCGTGATGCAGCAGTTATTCTAATGTTAATTCACCAGGTTTGTGAATCTCCTGCAGACCAAATTTTATGCTATCATATAGAATTATTGGATTGGTGATTGTTTTGGCTTTTGATTTCACAGTTTATTACATTCGGGTTTGCGTGTACGCCATTGTACTTTGTGTGGGAGAAAGTGGTGGGGATGCATGACACAAAGAGCATATGTTTGAGGGCAGTCTGCCGGTTGCCTGTGGTGATACCAATATGGTTCTTGGCTATCATATTTCCCTTCTTTGGTCCCATCAACTCGGCTGTAGGATCTCTTCTGGTTAGCTTCACAGTCTACATCATCCCTGCCTTGGCTCATATACTCACTTATAAATCAGCCTCTGCCCGACAGGTAAGCCTGTAAATGGTCCAATTTCTTCATTTCTTATCTTCATTTTCTGACTAATGTTTGTGCAATCCGGCTGGCATTGTCTGATGCCCCAGTTATGTTGCTTGTCTGTCATTATGAACCACCATTTCCTCGCCATCATGATCAAATCTGTAGATAGGATGGTTCCGGAGGATGACCTTGGTCCGTTATGTCCAACGATCCTGATTGATTACCGACTTACCTGATTAGATGACCTTGATTGCCACAAAATCATAATTTCTAGTATCCAACTATGGTTTGCTATAATTTTAAGAACCAATCATGCAAGGTTTTCAGCAGTTTGTCACAAGTCAGAGAGTTGGGTGTAATTTTCATTCCTGTTATTGCATCTACAAGAGGCCTTGTCAGGTGGAATCCCACCAGAGTTGATTCACTATTCTTGTATTCTAAGAGGCTGTTAATTAGCTTAGAGTTCTCTGTCGTGTTGAAAAACCGGTAGTACTATGTCGCGGATATGATTCAGACACATAGACCATAAGATTGTAAGTCAATTTGCTTACCAGAATCCCAAGTCACCACTGTTCTTGCCCCACCATTGGATTTAATGGTAAAGATAAACATAATTTATGAAACAAAGATGAGGTTGGTGGCATTTCCTTGTCACTCAGTTTAACCTTTGTGCTGGCAACATTTTTGAAGTAGCTGGTAGGCTAAATCATCAAGTCTTATTCTTCACATTAACAGCAGATAAAAACAAAAAATTAACCTTTTAGACTTTCAAAGTTCAAACAAAATCATTGTTGTGTAAACTTATAAACTTACTTTTTATTCTTTGGTAATTCTTATGTGAGCAGAATGCAGCTGAGAAGCCTCCTTTCTTCCTCCCAAGCTGGACAGCTGTGTATGCAGTGAACACATTCATTGTGATATGGGTCTTTGTTGTTGGCTTTGGATTGGGTGGTTGGGCTAGCATGACAAATTTCATCAAGCAAGTTGATACATTCGGACTCTTTGCCAAGTGCTACCAGTGCCCACCTTCACCATCATCAAAACATCACTGAGTTAAAGCTTTGATTCAAACATAAAGCCTTTTCTTCTTGTTTACATTCCAACCACACTGCATTACAGCATCTTTTTCTCTTCCATCATACTCTGGGAGGCACCAGCATCGCCCAGTGTACCGGATGTGCTGTAGTTTCCTCTGTTCTGTTCTACCTTGCTCTACGAGTAATTGGTGATTGTGAATGGTTGTATTCCCTCAGTATCTACCTTTTGTCAATGGAAGCAAAAGTAATCTTAGGCTGGTATTCCTTCAGAAGGATTGTATACATTGGATAGTTTCTTTCTCGAACACTTTTGCATGTGAGTTCATATCAATCCAAATCATATAATTACAAGTTTATAATCTTACATCAAAATTCCTTTGACCAATTCATATGTTTCAGTTTATGTCCTCTTGTTGAACTAAATTGATCTCTTTTGGAAGTTCTTGACTGGTCATGTGTGGAACTAATTGGCTAAGGGCCCCTGATTTGTGGTTGCTAAAATGGTTGTTTTCAATAATTTTGGGGTGACTCTTACTTCATCTTTATCCCCAACCCTACCCCATGCCTGCTGCTGATATCTGTTCATTTTAGCATTATACATATTCTTGGATTTTGTTCTCAATGGATTAAAAGTAATTTCATATATGATACATCCTATGTCGGTCAATCCCTTTTTATCGTTACAAATAATTCGAAAATACATATATGACATATCTAATTGCAAATTTTAATTTTTATTCCACGTCAAAAGTACTTTCTTTTTTTTTTTTTGCGCAAATGACATGAAAAGATGGAGTATATGACATATATCGAATTCTACCATAATGTACACACAGAACATTAGTGAAACTTTTTTTTTTTATTTGGTTGCTTTTCTTTCTATTTTTCATTGTCAACTTTCATTTTCATCCAATCTTGCTTATTTTGTTTAAGAAAAAAAAGAGAATTTGAAACTTAAAATTCTATAGATATTCCTTTGTCATGTTAGACATACTATGGTAAAGGGAAAATGATGCAATGAATTTGGAAAAATGTGAGACAAAAGAGTCTATTTCATGATAGTGTTAATCATATTCACCTTTCATACCTAATTAAATCTTTTGACTTGGAAGCAAAAGGTGTCCCCTTTACTAGGATTTGAACTAAACATGAACGTGATTTGTAAATAGTGAATATCAAAATTTTCACATTTTCTTCCCATTTTTTTTTCTTTTCTAGCCTCCATTTGTATAAAGTTTAGTTCTTTTTATTATACAATGAAGACTTTTGCTTTGGGGAAGAGATAATATAAGTATTAAGATTTGAATTCAAAATTTGCAAAAAAATTTTACTTTAAAAATACGAACATGATAATTTGAATCAATATTTAAAATTAGAATTCAATTCTGATTTGACAACTCTGATTTAGGCTTAACTTTTGCTTGGATTTGAGCCCACAACAATAAAGGCTCCAAAGTTTTTGTTGTAGAGCAAATGATTTGGATTCCGCAATGATACGTGAAGATAAGATTTGCTTTATGTAGTAATATAGGTAAGGGTGTTCTTTATTTCTCTTCATGTGCAAAAATTAAGTTTTATAATAATTGGAGGAAGGGATTAGATCTAAACAAAGTCTGGACTACGATGTTCCTAATTTGGTCTAACTTGTTTTTCCTAATGGGATTTTCTTGCAGTGAAAAAAGAGAAGAGTCGAACAAAGGAGATTGCACGAAGATCATAATCCTATCCATCACATTATATTGGGCAAAGTAATGCAGCAAGAAAGCAACTATTTCCATCTCATACCTAGTAACCCTCAAAGCTACATAATACCTAAACATAGTAATATAGATTCATCATAGTCAGAGTTGAGGCCCAAAATTTAAGAAGTTTGACATATTTCCGTAGAATCTATGAAGCCAGTGATGGAGAAAAAAAATTATTTAATGAGGATTTCATTCAAATATATTAAATGATAAAATAATAATAATAACGATAATTGTAATAGAAATAATCCCATCGAGAGGTCTTCGTCCAGGGGATCCATTATCCCCATATATTTTTATTCTATGCTTGGAATACCTTTCTTTGCTGATTCAGGAGGAATGTGAACTTGGCAATTGGGAAAAGTTATCTCTTTCAAGAGGCGGTCCTAAGCTGTCTCACCTGTTTTTTGCCGATGACCTTGTGTTAATGGGTAAAGCCTCTTTAAAAACCTGTTTAGCCATCCAAAGAGTCCTTAAAGCTTTTTGTCAAAGTTCAGGCCAAACTATCAATTTTGATAAATCCATCCTATGCTTTTCTCATAATACAGCCCTTGAGACTAAGGATTACCTTAGTGAGGTTTTGAGAATGAATCACACAGAAGAGCTCGGTCGTTATCTTGGCTTTCCTATCAATGCTAATCAACCTGCGGTTAAATTCCGGTTCATAATTGATAAAGTTAAGCAAAAGCTTGCAGGTTGGAAAACTAAATTATTATCTTTAGCAGGAAGGACTACACTTATTAAATCTGTGTTGAACTCTATCCCGATGTATTACATGCAAGGAGCCTTCTTACCCGCATCAACATGTAATGAGCTCAATAGGATTAGTAGAGACTTTCTTTTGGGGTTCCTCTGATAATAAAAAAAGACTCCATCTTCTTAATTGGGAAACTATCATCTTGGACAAAGAAAAGGGAGGTCTAGGTATTAAGGATATGAAAATCCTTAACATCTCAAATATGGCTAAATTGGGATGGCGTCTGTTGTCGGAAGAGGACAGCACGTGGATAAAAATTATGAAAGCGAAATATTGGTCTAACGGAAGAAATCCAAGCAGCAATAAATCTGCTATCTGGTCAGGCATTAGAAAAGGTCTCATCTTCTTGAAAAAAGGGGTAAGATGGGTGATTAAGTCAGGTAACTAAGCCAAATTCTGGACAGAAGACTGGACAGGGCTTGGTCCACTTAACAGAATTGTTTATGGACCATGGCAACCCAATGACAACAACATAGTGGTTAGGGAATTTTGGTCCGAAGGGGGCAATTGGAAATTCGAAGAAATGGATCACCTCCTCCTCCTTAATAATGTGCGAGATATTATTAAAGCAATTCCCTTCGAAACTGAAGCTCTTGAAGATGATTCCATTTGCTGGAAACCATCACAATCGGGTAAATTCTCCGTTAAATTTGCTTAAAGCCTTGCCCAAGAGAATATAGGTAACAGGGAAGGGAAATGGAAGATGATTTGGAAATTGATCTCTCCTCCAAAAATCCAGCACTTTATTTGGTTGTGTTGTCATCAAAAGATTGCTACCAGGGATCTCCTTCTCAAACGTGGAATCATTGTTGATACCTGCTGCCCTGTTTGTTTGAAAGAGGTTGAAACACTCACACACTGTCTCAGAGATTGTGAGGAAATCAAACTATTGTGGAATAAAATACAGATTCCACCAGGGATCCTCCCCTCCTTCAGACAAAATTTTGAGTCATGGTTAATGGCTAATTGCAATTCAAATGATCCTTCATTTATTGCTAATATACCATGGAAAGTGGTTTTTCCCTTTGTTGTTTGGCGCATTTGATTGCGATGAAACAACAAAGTTTTTCGAGGTGACACTGAAAATGAAGAAAGATGGTTGGTTAAGACTATACATTTAATAAAAGAATTTTGGGCACTTGGCATCAAAGACAAACAAAGAAAGATAACAGCTGATATCTTAGTGGGATGGGAACCACCTCCAGTTAACTTCATCAAACTTAATTCAGACGGTTCTTCCCTTGGAAACCCAGGCATGGCGGGAGCTGGAGGTGTCACGACCCGTGACCACATTTTTCATCTTCTTATACACATCTTAACCGGTTGGGCTGTCTGCGATACTTCACTTGTACTGACTATTAAACAATTTTACATAATATTGTTTATATTATACACATCCCCTATCGTAATTTATCAGATAAGTAGTACTGTTGACATGTCTAAATACAGAGAATAAATGATCATACCTCAAATAAGCAGTCGGTCTGACACATTGTCCTTCGTGTACAGCCAGGATCCACAATCCACTGAACTCACATTCATCAAAACCTGAAATATTGAAAATTAAGGGGTGAGCAAAACCACGGCTCAGTAAGAGAATTATATGCCTCACTTGATACTCAGCTTCCTATATGCTGAAAATCTTTTTCATTTTTCCTATGGGCTCTAGGCTCGCATGTAGGAAGGATACTACAGTCGGCTAGGGATCCGATTAGAGTAAGGTAGGTATTTTAGAATACCATACTTGTTCCGGAACCTAGAAGCAACTGTAGAGAGAGATTTTCATTTCATTTTGAATTAATAAATCCCTTTTTTTTCCTTTTATCCCAAAATCTTTTCGTATTCTTTTCAAAATGATGCTTTCAGGAAATAAAGGATTTAAATAAAATAACTAATATTTATATATTCTTTGAAAAGAATATTAGCTAAATCATCATCATTTTCTTTTCTTTAAAACTCATTTCGTATGTACCCAGACGTCTTAAACTTATTCTTGCTTTCATTCCTTCCTTAAGTTCACCAAGCATCATTCTTTTTATTAGTATGATTAAGTGTGAAAGAAACGAACTTATTGTAAGGACCGGGAGTGCCTGGATCTCTGTTAACCAGGGATTTACCACCCCAGTGCCTTACTCATCCGATATATCAAACACATCATATGTCATATGCACCAGATCTATTTCATCCTTTGACATTTGTCGAATTCACGAATCACAATCACTTACTTATTGTCACAATATCCTACGATTTCTCATACTAACATCGGAACACGTGTAGCACTTAGTTCCCGAAGGACTCTAGAGGTGGCTCCCACGGTTCAATCATCGAGTCTCTGCTCGGTCTGGCCTGTACTGAAACATCAGAACACGTGTAGCACTTAGTTCCCGAAGGACTCTAGAGGTGGCTCCCACGGTTCAATCATCGAGTCTCTGCTCGGTATGGCCTGTACTGAAACATCAGAACACGTGTAAAACTTAGTTCCCGAAGGACTCTAGAGGTGGCTCCCACGGTTCAATCATCGAGTCTCTGCTCGGTATGGCCTGTACTGAAACATCAGAACACGTGTAGCACTTAGTTCCCGAAGGACTCTAGAGGTGGCTCCCACGGTTCAATCATCGAGTCTCTGCTCGGTATGGCCTGTACTGAAACATCAGAACACGTGTAGCACTTAGTTCCCGAAGGACTCTAGAGGTGGCTCCCACGGTTCAATCATCGAGTCTCTGTTCGGTATGGCCTGTACTGAAACATCAGAACACGTGTAGCACTTAGTTCCCGAAGGACTCTAGAGGTGGCTCCCACGGTTCAATCATCGAGTCTCTGCTCGGTATGACCTTTATGCCATATGTACTTTCCACTGTCTTATCAGATCTCATATCAGATCTCATGTAGTACTTATGATCTAATATTTCATTTGAGACCATAGAAAGAATATTAGAATTATCATTTCTTCCTTTTGAAAACATATTACCTATCATTTATGGAGTCTAAGATAGACATCAATCTTATCATACTATATACCTCGGAGGGTAAGGGAGTACACCGGTCAAATCTATGACCATAACCTATATTGTCCTCGGTGGATCACTGATTAGACGTCGACCGGGACTAAACATATCACATATCATGCATCAGCATGATAAGAATACCAACCAGTCTCAAAACCGTAATTCTCATCATAAAATACACCTTTATGGAATTTATATAAATATATAATTCCATGATTTAAAACCATAAGGGTTAAAATCCTTTAGTGAATATTTATAAGAATATTCATAAGAATACTCACTATATTTCACTTCAACTTTCATCTCGTAATTCGTGTAATTTATCTATTTCGAGAATGTTCGGTGGTTTCATTATCACCATTCTCGAATACATGAACATTTTAGAATTTCATCTCATTATATTCATGTTTTATGAAATTTTAGTAATTTCCTCATGTTTCGTGATTTACTATCGAAATTCGGAAATAAAATCATTTAATATGATTTTATAAAGTTTTTCTAAAATTTTCGGTAGCATAACGGCTGCCGATTCACTAACCTCCTGCACGGAAAATACATTTTAAAATCTTTCAGCCAGTACTTCTTCCCAAATTATTTTCAGCAAATCATGCATCATAATAATTTTCATAAAATAATTGCATAAAATATTTCAAATTAAATTATGCAGACTGAGTATCCTTACAGTGCTGCACATGCATCCCTTACCTTTTTTCGGGTCGGCGAATTCCGCTTATCGATCGCGCCCGCACTCCATTTCTTCCGATTCCTTATCCCGATTGCTGAAAATAATTTCTGGAATTAAAATTCTAATTTTTTAGAAATTTTCATAATTTATTTAATTTTTTTTTCTGAAATTAAATTCTCGGGAAATTTCTTACCGAATTTGTAAAATCCCGGGTTGTCGAATTTCCGGGAATTTTTCGAATTCCCGAAATTCTCCTTTTCCTCTTTTTTCTTTTCTTTCTTTCTTTTCTTTTTCTTTTTCTTTTTCCTTTTTCTTTTCTTTTTCTTTTCTTTTTTCTTCTTCCTTTCCCGGTCAGACCGGTCCTCGCCGGTTCCTCGCCAGTTCTCCGGCGGTTCGGCATCTCCACGGCTGGCGGACATCACGGCGAAGCTGCTGGTGGCCTTCGTTCAGCCCAGACCGGCGGCACGACGACGGATCTGACGGCATGGGTCTCGGTCCTTTCTTCCTCCGTTTGTCCTTCCTCGGCCGCCGTTGGTCTCGCCGGTGGCCTCCTTCATCTTCCCCTCACCTCCGCCGAGGTTCGGGTTGGGGTGGCGGTGCTTGGAACGGCCGGCACCGCCGATTCCCTCCTCTTTCTTTCCTCTCTTTTTCGCCTCGCGTCGCTCCTTTCTCTTTCGTTTTTTTTTCCGTCGCGGACGTCTGCTTCTTCTTTCTCTCTTCTCGCCGACGACCTCTCCTCCTCTTCCTTCTCCTCTCTCAACCGACGGTGGCAGCTGTTGCTGCCGTCGGTTTCGACTGGGAAAGGGAATCGGGGTCTTTCCCGATTTCCATTCTGTTTCTTTTTCTTTTTTTTTTGTTTCCTTTTTAGTTTTATTTTCCTTTCCATTTTTAGTATAAAATACACTATATATTATACACTACATTTTATATTTTATACATATAATATATACTATATATTATTCATATATTATTTCATATATAATATTATACAATATATATTATATATAAAATATATATTGTACATTACAAAATACATGTCTAGTATATATATGTATATTTATATACTTTAAAATAAATAACATTTATATATAGAGAATCATATATAAATGTTATAATACTATATATATACTTATAAACTTTAATATAAAATAACATTTACTTTTCTTATATATTCATATACTTTTATTTAAAATAATATATATATATTTCATATATATATATGTATATCTATACATATATATTTATAATTATATAAATACATTTTATAATATACACATGTATTTATTTAAGACAAAATAGTATATATTTCATTTTATAATATATACTAATATTCATATACATACATATGTATTTATATAAAAACATGTGTAAATATATTTATATAATTTAATTATATAAGTATATAATATACGCATTTTTATTTTATAAATTTTGGATTTCCATTAATCCAATTTAAATTCCTCCTTTCCTTATTTTCCATAACTCCGATTTTATTTTTATTTTCATTTAATTTCCTTCACACGAATTTCCTTATTCATCACTTCCTCATTTCTCGGGATTTTCACCAATATCCCGTTTCTCGCAAATTTTATTTATTTCCCCTTATTTAATTTCTCTAATATTTATTTTCAATATTTCTAATTTCCAATAAATGAAAAAATTTACGGTTATCACAGGAGGTGTCTTCAGAGACCACCATGGTAACTGGATTTGTGGTTAGGCTTGTAATCTCGGTCATACTTCCAGTGTTGGCGCTGAATTATGGGGACTCCGTGATGGTCTAAAAATTGCTGTTAACAGGGAGTTTTCTAACCTTATAGTTAAAGTTGATTCGAAAGCCATCTTGGAACTCACTTCTAAAGATATTGATTCTTCTCATCCTTATAGTGCTATTTTACACGACTGCAGGCACTTAATGGGAAAATTCAACAGCATTCAAATGAAGCACAACTACAGGGAGGCGAATGCAGTAGCAGACAATCTGGCTAAACTTGGAGGGAAGTCAGCTGTCAATTGGATCCTTTTTTAAGAACCCCCTGAAGGACTTAATTTTTTGTTATTCACGGATTTTGTGGGAGTTGTTCTCCCTAGGACTGTTAAATGCTCTGTTTGAGCAACTGTATTCTGTTGTTTCGGTCTTGTGATTTTTATGTATCCGTTCTTCACCAAAAAAAATAGAAATAATAAAAAATTAAAACTTTTTTATCCCGTCATAATTAAAAAAAATTTAATTGCTTCTGACACAATATTATATTTTGAATACAATCTACGATAATTTAATTATCAATGCTTTAAAACACATTTTTTGTGATGTATACAATTAATTTATCATTCAAATATTAATTTCCTATTCGATAGCGCAAATAAGTTTTCAACATATTTGTTGTTGAAAATATATTATTTACAATGACAATGCTAATCGATAAAATAAAAGTTAATTTTTACAACAAAGAAACCAAAAAATATATTTTATTCTTTTCAATCTCAACAATTCCTACAATAAAATGGTCAATTCTTTTCAACCATAAAAAGTAAATGATAGAGTACATAATGCTGAAACTCGGCTGTCAAACTCTTCATAAAAAAATCTAATAAATTTGATAAAAATAAAAAATATATTTATATAATATAAATTTTTTGGGCAACCGGCGGCTTGATCCAATTTATTCGCATATTTGAATTTGAATCATATAAAAGAATTATTTCATTCAAATTGATCAACATGAATTTGATTTCGTTCAAATCGATTAATCAAAATTTTAAACTAAAATAATTTTAAATTTTATTTTAATTTTAACTTAAAAATTAAACTTGAATTTTTATTTAAATAATATAAATTATAAAATTTAATTATATAATCTATTTGAATTAAAATCAAAATTTTTATGTCAAATCTAATCGATTCATTATCTTCTATTCGAATCAACCATTTAATTTTTTTTAAAATATAACTAACTTTTTTTCCTTTTCATGATAAAAAAAATGTTAACCAAGTCATTACCCTTAAAAATCACAATTAAAAATAAAAAATTTTTGATCGTACGGTGGAATTCCCAGTTTTCTGGGTAGCGAGGAATTCCCAGTTTTCGTGCTAAAGCTTTGACAACAATGGTAAAACAGTGTTTAATTTATTAGTTTGTATATGATATATTGACAGTTTATAATTTTTATACATTGTCAATACATTACAGGTTGACACCTCATCAATAGATTCTTATGGACAAATTAAAAAAATTTATTTATATTTGCATATAAAGGCATATCGATGAAGTATCAATCTTTAATGCATTGACAATGTATAAAAACTATACATTATTAATATATCATATATATATATATATATAAATCCTTAATTTATTCCTTAGCCAGGCAGCCACTACCCATCATTGAGGTGGCTAATCAAAGCCCTTCATTTTTTATTTAGGCCGAGTTCGCTCTTTATCTCAGCAGTCCACTTTGGACTAACACCATGCTTCCACGTGTACAAGCAAAAAATAGGAACTCTGAAGAAGCAGGCAACTTTCTGGTACCGAGTCTTGACTCTTGCCCTGCTTGCTCTGCAGTTTCTTCCTCTTTGCCAAGTTTCATCTTTTCCTTTATTTTATTTTGTTTTCTGAGTTAAAAAATTGTGTTTTAGTGAACAGCGACAAGCAACAAAGAAATGGCTCCAAGAAGACGTCCAAAAAAGGTAATTTTTTCCATTTTCCTTTCTTTTCTCTCATTTTCTCCTCTGTTTCTTCTTATTAATCATCAAGAGGACGTCCTTGTTTCCTGTCTTTCTTTTTGCTCATTTTTACTCTGCTTTTTTTTTCTTTTTTGCAGAGGTCTAATACAAGAATGGATGCAGCCATTGATGCAATGAAGCCATTTGGATTCCCTAACAACGTGATTGTTAAAACCATAAAAGAACTCTTAAAAGTGGGTTCCTTTTTTATATTTTTTAAGAAAACTTTTGAGGTTTGAGTTTCTGTTTTTGGTTAGGGACATAAGCAAACAAAAAGGAAACTTTTGTGGCTTTGTTTTGTTTCAGGTGTATGGGGAAGAAGGATGGCCATTCATTGAGGATGCTTCGTACAGGGTTTTGCTTGATGCCATACTTGAAAAGGTAAAAGCTTTATTTGCTTTCTCCTTATAAAACTTGTATTTTTTTAGCGAAAGCATCTTTTTTTGAGGAGTTAAATGTCTGGTCCTTGTGTTTATATTTTACAATGTTGTCGTCCACCATCGCTTGATTTTGCGGCTTCCTGATCTTATTTGTCAAGATCGAAAATGTTAAAACTTTCGGTTCATTTCTACCCCTAATGAAGTTGATTGTTGGGTTTTGGATGTTATGTTCTTTCTTTCAACTTCCATGAACTTTTTATCTCTGCTTGGTGATTTGTTTTCTATGACTGATCAATGTTGAAGCATGTTGTTTGTGATGCTCATAAAGCAACCTATTATTCTATATAGCAGCTTTTATCTCTTGTGATTGCAATCCTTGCAGTTAGTGATATTATTTCATTCAATCTGTTACTCATGAATTGCTTGTGCTGCTTTCTGGAATCTGGATTGCTTGGATGTTTTCTTCAATGGAGCTGCTGATGATCATGTGGCTTCATTGAGCTGGTCAGAGCTTCAACCTATACCATCATTATTTGGGAGGCGTTGAACTTGAGACCTACCTTTTGGAGGAGAGTTGGTTACTAATTAGGCTATGCCTGACATGCTTGAATTTTCAGTATTTAGTTGTAAAATACACAGCTTAACTATATATATTACCAGTAAGTGTTTAGCATAGAGTAGTTTTTAACATTCATTTTGTTCATCCGGTTACTGAAGGTTGATGAAGAAGGAGCAAGTGATTCCAAGAAATCAGCTGCTGAGACCTCTAGTGGGACTCTCGAACTTGCATGCTTTAGTGTGAATCATTCTAGCACCGCATTGCAGACCAGCAATAGCCTGGACTGTGCATCAGAGGCTAATGAGGCATTGTGCACTGTAAAACCGACAATTGAATCTGGTAATCAAGCATTTCTCCATTGAAAACTTACAGGTTTTGGTTGATTTTTTAATTCAATTGAATTAAGTAGCATTTTTCCACTTGTAAATTTGAGAAGCATACAGATGCATCAAACAATCAATGCATATTAAGGCAATGTTTGAACGTAAGGCATGTTATCTTTAACACTCCAACTTGAAATGTTGAATACAATGCATGTTACAGCGACACATTAAACAATCATATTTGCATCTAAATTTAGCATTGAATTTCATTCTCATCACATTGTAAACATCTCTCATCAGTTGAAGCTGAAGGTGATGTGAGAAGGCATGTTGAGCAACCTTGGAGCAGTAGCAACTTTACTCCACCTCCTAGACATAACCCACCACTGGCAGATAATAATTCAACCAGGAAGCGCAGGCCTTACCATGGCTGGATTTGCAGCGATGATGAGGAGGATCTTGTGGAGCTAAGACCAGGACCATTAGCAGAAGAAATCGAAAACTGGCTTTCAGGTTTCAGGGAACACAGAAAAAGGTGGGATGTAAGACCTGAGGATATGTGAACTCTTTTAGCTTTAATTTACTCTCTTTTGAAGCTAACAAAATAGGCTTGTAGTAGCTGGGATTTTACTCAAAACTCTGCTTGTGGTAATCCCAATGGAGGAATACCAACCTTGGTGGGTACAGAATGTAAGAGTTGATGATCACTTCATATTTCTAACAATGAAATGATTTAAATCTGAAGATCAATGCAAAAACTTTTTGGCTAAATGAAGCTGATAATCTCAGAGTTCATATGTTGGATGATGTCAATTTTTAAGTCAATACTACTCTATATATATATATATATATATATATATATACACACACACACACACACACATTCATGTAGGATTTCAGCGATAATATAATTTGTCAATTGCATTAAAATTTCAAAAATAAAATTATAAAATTTGCATTTAATTTTAGAGTATAATAGATTATAATATATACATACACGTGTAATTAACTTATTATAATAATAAATATTTTTTAAACTTATTTAAAAAAGTGTTATATAAAAATAATAATAATAAGGGTTAAATAATGACAAACTACAAATAAATGTATTAAAGGTGACAAAAATAACTCTTAACTTCATTAATATTCCTAATATCATGACCCAATATGTCTGTATTATTTGCACATAATATTTAAATTATTTTTAAAATAAATTTTTTAAATGGCTCGATAGCATATAATACTTTAATTACTTTTAAAATTAAATAATTTTTAATTATTTTAAAAATTTGAAGATAATACTTAGATAATTTTAATTGTTTTAAATACATATTCTGGAGTTAAAAATGTGTTTAAAATGTTTTTGTTCCCAACGTTTCTTCTAAATGAATATATGATGAGATAATGAAACAGATTTTCTTGTATCCTACATGTCGAGAGGGAACATGTTCATGTAGGCATTTACGTAATATATTTATTTATATATCGTGAAAATGACACGTTCAAGTAAACTTTTACATTACATGACATATTTTATTGGATTTTTATATATTATGTGATATAATGCATGTATATTATAATATTATATATTTTGTATGAAAAAAAATAGTATTATATATTAATTTGAGTGTGAGGAAAAAAATAAAATCGAAAAAAATCCGTAAAGATATATTTAGAAATATTTTTTTAATAAAAAACTAATGAAATATCTAAATAGCCACTCAAAATAATCCACGAAATTACGCAATACGCGTGTCATAAAGCGCTTGGTCCATTTGGTTTCGCTTTGCACTATTCAGATCTCCCAAAAAAATATCGGTCTCTCGCGGTTTCTCCTTCGAAGCAACGAAGGACGAACGACGGCTAATAAAAAACGGATAAGACTCCAAAAAAGAAACTCCGAACTCTTTCAAAATCTGCGATTAAATTATCCCAAAAGCTTTGAATTTTCCAATGGAATTCGAGCTTCACTTGAATTAAATTTCTTTTTCTGAGGAATTAGAAATTAAAAAGAAGAAGAAAAAGAAAAAGAAAAAGAAAAAGAAAATGAATTTAGCAGCAAGTTTTCGCGGGAACTTCGGTGTCTTATCGCAGTGTAGCTCTTGTTGTGATCTTCGGTTTCAGCCATTGTTATCTTTTCCAAGTGTTGCTAAGTCCCAATGGTTTCTTTTAAGGAACTTGAAGGTTTCCCAGCACTCAAGGTAACTCTTTTTTTTTTAATTTTTTTTGGTAAAGAAGAAAAACTGTTAAATTAATTCTATTTTCTTATAGATTTTGCAGGAAAAGAGAGATTGTATGTAGAGTTACGGAGACTGAAACTGAACCTGATAGTAATAATGATAAGGTAATTTTTTTTTCATTAAACTTAGGTCCTTTTATTCAGAAAAAAAGGATTTTTTTTCTTAATAAACAAGAACGAATTTTAGAAGTAAAATAATAAGTTATTTCTATGTTTATCATAAATTTGGGGAATCATTGCATTTTCATGGATGAATCTGTGCAAGAATATTTTAACTGCGTGTTAAAGCATACATCTTTATTCTTTTGTGAATGAACTCATCCTCAACATGTGATAGTTTTGCAATGTTGAATCCACTTAGCACTATATGGTTTATATTTGGAGGAAAAAAGAAATATTCTCGACGCAAGATGTTAAATGTTTGTAGGAAAAAGAAGACCATGAAGGTGAAGACAAGCCGGCTACTGCTAATTCTGAAGAGCAAGATGATTCCCAGATTGATACGCAGCCCATGAATGTTGAGCTGATAAACAATAATGATGCAGAAACTAAAGCTCAAGGTGGTGTCCAGGTATTTAATTTCTATTCTGTAATAATATTTGTATGGCAATGGACTAGGCAATAGGCAAGCCCTTAGGTTGTTTGGTTCTCAAATGAAGATCATGCAACTGATGTTTTCTGTGCACTCTTTGATAGATTACACATTCATTGCCTACTTTTTAACTTGGGTGATTTGCAATCTCCTTTATCTTGACAGAATATGCTGTTTTCCTATTGAAAAGCTAGAGATTTATTTAGCTACAGCCGGACCTAGCATTATGTTATATGACATGAAAACAGTGGCTCCAGCATGTAGCATATAAGCTTCTACCTTTGACATGAAATTTAATACCTGCAATATAAAGTATTCTAATGCATCACATTGAGCTGCCACTTTTAGGATCCACAAATCCGCAAAATGCCAAGTCATAAAATAAGAGGTTGTCTTTTCTAAGCTCTGGCTCATACATTTTTTTTGTTTGCTTTTTTGGCTCTAATTTGAAGAGGAATGACTTAGGTATTAGCTTGCTTAACCTTTATTAAATTTTGCATGTGTTTGATTCAGGAGGATGATGAAGTTGAAGTTACTAGTGGATCCCCTCTGCCAGGTGTGAAGGTGATCATGATGCTGTATCATTTCCTAGACTGGAATTTACAAGAGAGATCTTCTTTTCCTGCTTCGTTTACATCTTCCCTTGTTTCCTGAACAGCCACAGCAACTGGATGAATCAACGAGGATCCCAAAGGAAACCATTGACATTATTAAGGATCAAGTATTTGCATTTGATACTTTCTTTGTGACGAGCCAGGAACCATATGAGGTGAGTTAGAATTTTGATAGCTTTAGGCTTCCTTAATCCTTCCTTTTTCTTTTAAGCATGTATCTGATGGGGCTGAAATCAAATAAAGTTCTAGAATCCATCAGCAATTGTCGTTTATAACATTTTCATGGAGATAATAATCTTTACAAAGATAGTTATCGATTGAATTTCTCCTCTGGTTGTTGTTATATTGTGCTTGGGAATAAGATAAAAGAAAACCATTAACAATTTTTATTTTCTCTTTCTCCCCAACTATGGGTTAAGTTTTCTTATGTATTTTCTTTTTTACTGTCATATTTTGTTAGGGTGGAGTGTTGTTCAAAGGAAACCTGCGAGGGCAGGCAGCAAGAAGTTATGAAAAGATATCTACTAGGATGCAGGTATGTTTACTCTGTTTCTTCCTTTGTATTATTCTGGAGGCTAATGACTGATTCTTTATTGAATTTCTTCTAAATCATTATGCAGAACAAATTTGGCGATCAATATAAGCTTTTCCTCCTTATCAATCCAGAAGATGACAAACCAGTGGCAGTTATTGTCCCAAAAACGACATTGCAACCAGAGACAACTGGTAGTTGGCTATGCTATAATGTTATCAATGTTTACTGTTGTCATACTCCAAAATACCTATCATTGAAACTAAACTATCATTTTTGCAGCGGTCCCTGAGTGGTTTGCAGCTGGGGCTTTTGGTCTGGTTACGGTGTTTACCTTACTTCTTCGGAACGTGCCAGCACTGCAGTCCAACCTACCGTATGGTTTTCTATCAATTTTCACTCTGACATCCTAAACAAATATGTTAACTGTGGCTTGTTCCTGTGGTCTTAATTAAAGCATAACAAAGACCAAAATGCTCCTATTTAGGCTGTCTTCCCTATTAGGGATATTTTTAGCATCATCATCATCATTATCAGAGCTTTTTTCCCAATAGATTGACGTAGGTTACATGAAACAATATTTGAAATTACGTTAAATCGTCCATATCAATTTTGACTTGTAGCAAGGTCATAATTATTTGACTGATCACTGAGTTATTCAGTTTGAGCATTTTAAGATGGTATATAATATATTAGACTTGTCACTGTATATTAATTCCTTTTGGTGCATATCTATCGTATCTTTCTTGACCAAATATTCTTCATTCTTCTTCTTCACTCCCTCTCCCTCTCTCTCTTCCTCTTTTGCAGGGAGGACTCCTTTCTATCATCATTATTTTACGCTAATAAAGTTGGTTCTTGTAATTAGAAGTTTAAGTTGATATGGTTTCTGATATTTTGCTGTGCTTCTTTTTTCTTTGAAGTTTAAGAATTTTCCATCAGATCATTCAGTTTGTCTTATCGTATTACTGCCAATGTTATTGTTATTGCTCCAGATCAACATTTGACAATCTCAACTTGTTATCAAATGGTCTACCTGGAGCCTTTGTTACTGCACTTCTTCTGGGGGTACATGAATTGGGTCACATTTTAGTGGCAAAGAGCACAGGAGTTAAACTTGGTGTTCCATTCTTTGTTCCCAGTTGGCAGGTGATATATATGTTTCTCTTCACTAATCCTTTGTTTAAAAACTATCCACTTCTGTTTTTCTTTCCCTTTTCAGTTCGTATCGGTTGGTACCTTATCTTTAGAAGGGAATCTTTGTTCCAATCTAGTGTGGAAATCATAAATAAGAGCATCACTTTTACCTCTCTATATTAACATGAAATGTAAATTTTTTCATTTCTATGTGGGTACCAATCCTGTTAACTTCTGTGCTTTCTTAAAGTGAAGCACATAAATAGTCACACTAAAGGAATTTGTATGACAAACAACCTTGTTACTAGTATCACTTTGCTTCTTGTGACTTTGGTGCCTACTTATAAATTCATTAATTGTGACCATTTACCTTACATTTTCTGGTCTATTTGATGTTTTATAAAAATGCATGCTGCAATTCTAATGGACTGCTTTGATGCAGATAGGCTCTTTTGGTGCCATAACAAGGATCAAAAATATTGTACCTAAGCGTGAAGACCTTCTGAAGGTTGCAGCAGCTGGACCTTTAGCTGGCTTTTCCTTGGGTTTTGCTCTATTCCTTCTAGGTTTCTTCTTGCCACCTAGCGATGGTATTGGAGTTGTTGTTGATGCTTCTGTGTTTCACGAATCATTTCTTGCTGGGGGTGTAGGTAAGCACTTCTGCTTTCAGAGACAGGTTGCTTTCATGTATATACATGTCTGAATGGTGACATGTCTTCTGATGCTTTACTAAAGTACCAGTCTTAAATTATATTCCTTTTGCTAAATTGTGGTGAACTTGTATTTATGTTCTTCCCTATCTCATGCATGATGTTCTTTTCAGCAATCGTGTAATCATTTGACAAATGCTTTAACTTCTCGTCAGATAGACATATTCTGATTGTGGGCTCTCTCCTTTTCCAGCAAAGCTTCTTCTAGGTGATGTGCTGAAGGAAGGCACTCCAATATCAGTTAACCCACTTGTAATTTGGGCATGGGCTGGACTTCTCATTAATGCCATCAACAGCATCCCTGCGGGGGAGCTAGATGGCGGCCGAATCTCCCTTGCAATATGGGGAAGAAAGGTATTTCATTTCATGCAAAAACAAATAAATTGTTAGAGTTGCGCAAATTCTTTCTTTTATTTTTGGATATTGACATATTGTGGAATAACAGAGTCAAAATTAACCGAGTTTCTAACTGGACAGGCTTCAGCTCGCTTCACAGCAATCTCCATAGGGCTGCTTGGACTCTCCTCATTATTCAATGATGTGGCATTTTACTGGGTAGTTCTCATATTTTTCTTGCAGAGGGGGCCAATTTCTCCACTCTACGAGGAAATCTCAGATCCTGATGACAAGTATGTTGCCTTTGGAATTTTAGTTTTGATCTTGGGATTGCTTGTATGCTTACCGTATCCATTCCCTTTCACATACGATTCCATTACTACAGATTTTCAGTGATAACAGTTTACACAATCAAACCTAACTTGTAAAACTTGGAGTCCTCTCTTAGGGTGATTTTTCGGCAGAAATGGTCATGAATGATATACAAATTGTCCTGTAAAGTGGCTGTCATTACATGATAGTGATATAGAATCATTAAGTTTGAGAGTGATGGCTAGTTATTTTGGTAGTTAACTGTTGGAAACAATTGTCAGCTGAGATTAATAGCTGAACCAGTGGTTACTAGCCAGCTCTGTGGTTAAATCCATATGCATTTTGATGACTATAAATGGGAAAATGAGAATGGTGTCTGGTAATTGGCATAGCCTCATCCTTTCAAACAAAAGAACCCTCCGCCAAATAGAGTTAAGGACATAGGAAATTACTAATGCTTTGGTTTTTCCATATCAGCTATATAGAGTAGTAATCATATATTTAAGTTAAATGACAATATATATAATATATTACATTAGTAGTTCCCAAGATAAGGATAATTTCAGCACGCAAGGCTCTTAATTGTGCACTCTAGAGAATATCACATGTACACAGTTTTATCTTTCGTGGCTTAAACTTTTGATCTCCAAATCGGAAGAAGGTAACTTTTATCATTGCATCAAAACTCACCTCAACATAGCAGATAGAATTTTAGTGTCCTACTTGGTGTTGGACCAAAGCTCTCATCATTTAGGCTAACATACGATTGTCCTAATGCCTTCTTAAAGGCTAAATACATAGACAGACAGCCATGTGAAAGTGACGGTGAAAGTTGCTCTTTAACTACTAACATGATATCTAATCAAAAGGAACTTGGGTTTGCTAGGTAGGTGGGTGACATTTGAGCTTCATAAAAGCCTCAAGGATTTAAAAGAGTTAAGGTCTGTCACATGTCACAGCATGTCTTTATCAGAAACGATAATTTTTATGTTCTATAAAACACAAACATGCTTTAATAAAACAGGTATGTTCCCAAATTATGAAATCTAGGTAAAGATTAACTTGTACTGCTGTTGAGAGATGAAACCCTAGACATGAGTATACACCATAGTAAATATGTATATGGTAACAAAAGCTTGTTACATGTGATTAAGGATAATATATAAATGTTTGTTACATGTGATTTAAGGAAAAGGATATGTCACTCCGCTCTCACATCAAGAATATTTACATTGAATAATATATATATATATATATATATATATATATGTTGGCAGAATAATATGTATCTCTGACAAGGATTTGTCATGCTTTTATTATTAATTTTTATATTAGATTGGCATTTAAATGCCCAAAAAGTAAAATTAAAAAAAAAAAGCCTAAAAGGAATATGACATTATTATGGAAAGTTAGAATAAAGTGTAGTGTGAATGAGAGCAACTTTTCGAAAGGAGATTATTGTTGTTTAGTGCAAATTTTCATTTTTTGTGTAAATCACGAGGTGTATTCATATCACATTGGATATGAAATTAATCTTCGCTTTCGTTGCGTTGCTAGCGTTGACTGAAGGGAATTTAACCCGGTGAAGATTCGAACACAGGATCTTTCGCTATGGATCGTCCTCATTTAATAAGTCAACGAGATCTTACATCACTAAGCTAACTGATTGGTTTTGTTTAATGCAAATTTTAGTCTATATAGATTATGCCATACCTACTTGAACTTTGTTGGTTTAGTTGCATTATTTTAAAAGATTGGAAACTTATTTACTATAAAATAGAAATTTATAAATTGATTTACATGCAATAAAATGTTAAAAGTTTATATTCGTTTTGTAAGATTTGTTTTACTATTAAACTAATAAAATAACAACAAAAGAGATTTTTTTTAATTATAATTGAGGGATAAGATTTAAAATTGTTTGAAGTTAAATCCAAATTTTACAGCATGTCAAAATTTTTTCTTAACATAGCTTAACTTGTTAAAGCTGCTATACTGTTTATTTCCTTAAAAAAAATTAAAATTACATGTAAAACAATTTGATTCACTGTATATTACATTTAGTTCCGTTAGATTATTTTTTGTTATTTGTTATTTATTTTTTGCTATTTTGTAAAAAAAATATTTTTTCAATTATATTATTTAATCACGTGTAAGTGAATAAAATTTAAATAATACCAATATTTTTCTTTTCATGGTTTTTTTTAAAATAATCAATGATCGAGAAATAAAATCAAGTGACCTTTTGGACCCACCAAACCTAAGTATTATTCAAAGCTAACCTTTCTATCTTTCTATTTTATGATATTTGATGTGTCACACTCGCATAGTTTTCATACAACTTTTAATTATGATAATCATATCCTAAATCCTAATGATACAATCTGGAAGTAAGCAACTTCTTTTATGTAAAATATGTATTTAAATGGCATTAAATATCTCAATGCAATTGCTCAAAGGATTCATTTCCTTATTGGTGTGAACAACGATCCAAAAAAGATTGACATTGCGAGGTTAAATAATATTTACATGGAGATAAGATTTTTGCAACAACTTAAATTAATTTGTTGCGACATAGAGATTTTGAGGTTGCTAAGTTTTATAATTTTTTTGACTGAGTGGAAAAAAATTTCAAATTTCATTTAACATATTCTTTTTCAAATTGATTCAAATAAATTTATTTATATCGAGTTTAGTGAATTCATGAAAATTATTGTTTTATAATTTTCCAACATATTTGAATCTGAATCAACTAGGAGAAACAAATTCTCTTGTTATTTGAGCTAATGTCAGCTGATTAAGCTTCATAATCTTCATACGAAAAATTTCTAGATATCCAAGAATATTTTTCTTTTAAAATGTGACAGGACCTAAAGCTCCTGCTGCTTAAGCGGTTTTTAACCTTTAAAAAAAAAATAATTTAAGAGTATATATATATATATATATATACACACACACACATTTAACTTATTAATTAGCAATTGGGGTTGTCAATTAGACTTGTTCATGGACCATTTTGGGTAGGATTTAAGCAAGATATTAAGGAATTGAAAGTTAATCCAAACTCGGCTGGTTCGTTTTTTAGGCTTAATTTTTTTCTCAATCTATATTTATATATAATGAATAAGTCCAATTCTATCTAAGACTAGGGATGACAATGGGTAATGGGTAAGGTACCCGCTAATTTTGAGGTATCCTACCCCGAATCCATTTATATATTACGCTACCCGAACCTTATAATTATCCAGATATTTTATCCTTCTTACCCGAACCCTATAATTACTTGAATATTTTTTATCCTTTCTATCCGAACCCTACCCTAATAATTTTGGCACTACCCGTTTAATTACCTGAATCCATTTAATTACCTGTTTAACAAGTCAAACTTTTGACTTTCAAACTTTTTGGAAAAATGCCAAATATTTAACCGGAACCTAAACCTGAATCTGTACTGACAAAAATTCTGAATTATGTATTTTCGTATTAATTAAAGACAAAATCAAACAATAACTAAAATTAAAATATAAAGTCCATAATTTAACACATAATTTTAAAAACACAACAAACAACTTTAAAAATACAACACATAACAACTTAAAGTTCATAGAAATTCACTTATGAAACTAAAAACAAACATAATTTGATAAAAATCAACCCAACAACATTTAAAATTCCTTCAATCCTTGACCAATAATTATTCTTCATCACCAATAAACATAAAATTCATAGCAGCACTTAGACCTCCTACACAAACAAAATAGATAAAATATTATTGTAGCCCTTGAAATGAAATATAAAAATATATTATGCTTTTAAATAAAAAATAAATGAAATAAAAATATAGTAAGTGAATTATTTACCTCCTAGCTCATTCCTTAACCAATTTTGAGAGCACATCAATGCCTCCAAAGTAACAATCTCAACATTTCCGATAGATGACATTTTCAAAGACCAATAAACAAATTCAAGATTTAAAATTAAATACAATAATGCTTAAATTCACAAACATTAATTTTAACATCCAAACAAAACACACATATATAAACTAGTTTAATATACATAGATATATAATATATTTTTTACAAGTTAGCACCCAAACAATATATAAATATATATTTACTGCTACAAACTTGCTAATAACCATATATATATATAAATATATATATATATATATATATATATATAAAACAAATTATTGCAACAAACAATATATATTTTACAATGTGGAAATGGCTTCAAAAATACATTTTGAATATATATCTTTACCGTTGCAAGCAAAGCACATCTCAAGAAAATAGTTATGAAAATACATTTCCGTTTTGGGCAACTCAATATACTGAAGTCATTTCAAACAAAAAAATAGTTAAACGTAAACAAAATACAGTCCTATTAATCAAGATCTAAGCTTATTTAATTTAGATATGAGCTTATTTAACTTAGATATGAGCTTATTTAACCTATATCTAAACTTATGTAATTTAGATCTAAGCTTATCTACAAAAATTTTAACAAAATAACAAAAAATTGTTAGATTATACCTTGTGGTGTGGGTATATTGAAACTGACGAGAGGTTCTGTGAGTGAAGGCCGGAGGAGACAAGCGTGGCCGCGTCACCGCGTGGACAGAACTGGAGTATGTGGACTAAACAACCGGAGGCGTACACAGAGGGGGAGGAACTAGCAGTCGGCACTTGGCAGAGGCGGAAACAACTTTTGTGACTTTGGGTTCTTACGGTTTTTGCTTTTTTGGTTTAGACTTTGTGACTTACTGACTTTGGCTTTTTTGTTTTTACTTTCATAATCGGGTGGGTGGTTAGTGGTTTGCTAAAAGTTATGGGTTGATTTGAATTAGCTATGGGTAATGGGTTGATTTGATTTGGCTGTGGGTTATGGATTGATTTGATTTTTTAAGTAAGAATTATTTAATTAATTTTAAATTATTTGATTAAATAAATTATTAAAATTTTAAAAAATCTTTTAAATATACTAATATTCATATTTATTTTTTCTTCAAATAATTTCTTATACATTATAATATGATTTAAAATAAATTATATATATTTAATTATCTTAAGTATACATGAGATAATTTGTATATATATTAATGTTACAATATAATTTGTGCTTCTTACTATCTTATCATAATATATATTATAATAATCTTTTATCATATTTATCTTATCATAATAATTTGTACATGTTAATGTTACATTATAGTATATGCATCTTTCTATCTTATCATAATGATTTGTATATTATATATTATAGTAATCTCTTATAATGTATATTATCTTATCATAATAATTTGGATATGTTAATATTACATTGTATTATGTGCATCTTACTATCTTATCATTATGATTTGTATATTATATATTATACTAATCTTTTATCATGTTTATCTTATCATTATAATTTGTGCATGTTAATGTTATATTGTAATATATGAATCTTACTATCTTATCATAATGATTTGTATATTATATATTATAATAATCTCTTATCATGTTTATTTTATCATAATAATTTGTACATGTTAATGTTACATTGTAATATATATTACTATCTTATCATAATGATTTGTATATTATATATTATAGTAATATCTGATTATGTATATCTTATCATAATAATTTGTACATGTTAATGTTATACTGTAATAGTCTCTTACTCTTATTATGTGATATAAAATAAAATATAAATCTCTTAAAATATACTATTGTTTTTAATTTCAAATGTTTTTCATTTTAATCTCTTATCATAGGTTTAGAATATATTATTATTTTTAATTTCAAAATATAATTTCATATAATATATCCATATAATTGAGATTAGCTTGATTAATAACCATATTTATAATCTCTTATAATAGAACAATATACAAATACATATTTATATATTTTAAGATTTATATATTATAATGAAGTTATGTATATATTTATATATTATACTAAAATATCATATATGTTAAGAATTTTATCTTAACTTATTATATAAAATTTTCATAATTTAATTTCAATATTTTATGTATAGATTTTAAATATCTTATTATCTTAAGCATAATTAAGTAATAAATTTAGTTTCATAAATAATAATAATAATAATTATAATAATTTCATTATTATTATTATTATTATTATTATTATTATTATTATTATTATTATTATTATTTGCTACCAACAACATTTTATTAAATTGGATAATTAAACTTTTAAGTATAATTTGTTCTGAAATATAAATAAAATTTTATAACAAGTTATATTAGATAAAACTGTTGGTACATTTGGTAAGGCACATGTAGGAGAACTTTTTGGCCAGGGTTCAAACCTCCGTAGTAACAAGACTCCCATTTGTGCACATAAACGGGTATCGGGTTCAGGTACCCTAAACTACCTGGTAAAATCATAATCAGGTTCGGGTTTAGGATACCCAAGGGGTGCTATCCGAACCCGATACGGGTAATACGATTATTACCCGAACCCTATAATTACCTGTTTATAGGGTACCCTAACCCGGTATAATCGGGTTGGGTATGTTCGGGTACCCGATTAAACTCTATCGGTTGCCATCCCTATCCAAGACTGTCCAATTACTATTAATTTTTTAAAAAAATTGTAATAAAATATAAAAATATTTAAATATGTAATAGTTAACAAGTATAACACAAGAAGTTTGAATAATTTTTTTACATAAAAGACTACAGGAAATATAAAAATTTAGACTAAAGTCTAAAAAAAAACAAACTCAAATTAAATTACACAAAAAATCAAAAGTAATTAAAAAAAATGCATTAATATAAAAATATAGAAAAAAAATATAATTAGCGAGCTAGATTGAGCTAGGCTTAGGTTTAAAATGATGAACCCAAGCTCAGATTATGTTTTAGTGAATCTCAATTTTCAAATTCAAATTCATTTAATGAGATTAATATTTTTGTTCAAACCCATCTAAAAAATAAACAGATCTTCAAATCGTCCAACGTTTGAATTGAACTATTTTCAAATCCCAATGAAATTTAACTAAGAAACATGAAAATTTTAGCTTGGATGAAGTTATTTTCAAGGATTTGAGGTTAAAAACATACCAAAATCTTATGAACCAATAGTAAAGTAGATATGTCTAGCAATTGATGGGAAACAATATTTATTTGAATTTCAGGACAAGGGCATAATAAAACTTTCATGTTTGATATAAGAGTAAATTGCACCTGTGGTCCCTATAGTTTGGGTCTTATAACAAATTGATCACTAAACTTTAAAACGTAACAAATTGGTCTCTAACGTTGTATTATCATAACGAAATAGTCCTTCCGTCACTGAAACCGTTATGTCAAACGTTAAATGCCAGCTTGGTTACACTTGAAAGACATATGTGCTTAGCTGCATTCTGACATACCTCACCTGCTTTCTTTTGCTTTTTTTTTGGGTTCGACTAAAAAAATTTGCCTACTTTTAAGTTATCAGCATATACAAATTATTCTTTTATTCTCTAGGATAAAAAATATTTCTTTTATTTTGAATTGTTTTGTTTTGCAATTATTTTAATATAAAGTAATGTAAGTAGATTTTTATTTTAAAAATTATAATATCCTTTATTTAATTTGCTTCTTATTTTAGTTTCTCTTTCTTTAAAATTTTATTTTCTAATCATAAACCTTAAACTTCATTTATTTTCCTTAAGCTTTTTAATTATAATTTATACTTCAATTTATTTATTTTTTCTTATTTATTTAATAAAAAAGTATTTTTTATTCATCTTAAACTATATCTTTCTTCTGTTTTTTTAGTTTTTTATTTTTATTATTTTTTTCTATTTTTTCTATTTTTTTGACAAGCCATAAACTTTATTGAATAACCATAATTACAAGTTTTATATTTGTATTTTAAGTTTCAAAGTTGAAAAAGTTTAGATTCATTTCTTTCTCCCAAAAATACAATTTTTTTAGAAAATATATGAGATAATTTTTTAAGGATTATCATCTGGGATTAATTATCTATCTCTCTTTAAATATTTAAAAAGAAAATAATTTTTATCTATTGTATAATATATATTCCTTACCTGTCTAAGCACACAGTTGTTTAAATAATAATTTGTACCTGCGTTTGGGCGTTTAAGCCCTAATTCTTTTTCTGCTCTTTATTTTTCCTGTGCCGTTCCCTATTTTCTTCTTCTACTATTTCACTCATCTTCCCAGTTTTGCATCATAAAGCTACCCCTTTCACCTCCTTACAATTCTATTGTTTGAACTATATCTAGCCACCATCTCTTCAAATCCATCTCCGCCCTCCCCGTGTTTTCTCTTGTCTCTCTAGTTCTTGTCTGTCTGGTTCATGTTAGTAAGAATGCAAAACATCAACTTCAGAGGCGGCCAAAGTCTAAAAGAGGGTCGATTGCGTCTCCTGGAATTGCTTTCTACTCTAATTGCTCGCCTTCCATGCAACTACCTAACGGTGGAGGTAGTGTACGCGTGAGGAATTTGATGGCGGGATCTCCATCTTCAACTAGGGGTGTTCATTTGTTTAATTCGGTTAATTTCGAACCGAATTAACCAAAACCGAATTAACCAAATTATGAAATTTTACTTTCGTTAACCGAACCGAAATATATATTTTCGAATTAACCGAACCGAAATATAATTCGGTTAATTAACCGAATTAACCAAACTTTTCACAAATTTCTCATTTCACCAAACAAAATCACATATATATAATATATAAATATATATTATATATAAATAAATAATTTAGTATATATTATATATAAATAAATAATTCAGTATATATATTATATATAAATAAATATATTAATATATATCATTAATTCGATTAATTCGGTTAATCGAAATAAATTCGATTTTCGAATCGAATTAACCGTTAACCGAATTTTCCCAATATCATTTTCGTTAACCAATCGAATTTAATTCGGTGGCCAACCGATTAACCAAATTAAATTCGGTCGGTCGGTTAACCGAATTATTTTCATAGTTTGAACACCCCTACCTTCAACTGTGATCACTTCATACAGAAATCATACAGAAAAAATAGCAAAGAAAAATATACATAAGAGGGAAACCAAAATCACAAGCAATAGTGAGAAACGCAGAAAAAATTTTGTTTTAGAAGATTCATTTTTTTTGGGTTTTCAAAAGTATGGTGACAGTTGCTTTTTTAAAGATTTGAACCTTAGGAGCTTTGAAGTTTTTAAGTTGATACTTGGGTTATGGAGATCAAGATGATCGGTTCTGGAAATTTTGGCTTTCATTCGGTTTCGAAACGCGACAGCTATTGGCAGTGGTCGGTGCAAGTCACGGTGACAAAGGGATCTCGACAATTGTTTTTAGCAAAAATAAGAAGAACAACATAGGGCTTTTGGGAATTAAGATTTTTTTTTTGAAGAGGTATTTGTGAACAAAATTTTTTTTAACCCTTATAAATTGTCCAGCAAATCGTACAACTTATTGGTATTTTATTTTTTATTTCCATGTCAGCATTTTAAAAGAGTTACTGGACACAAGTGTGGTCCACATGTAGCCTACTTGGCATTTAACAACAAAAATAATGGTTTAAGTGATGTAAGGATTTATATGTTACAACAATGTAATGTTGGGGACTAATTTATTACGTTTTAAAATTTAAGGATCAATTTGTTATAAGACTCAAATTATAGGAATCACGGGTACAATTTACTCTTGATATAATATAAAATTTTGAAATTAAAAAAAAAACATCGTTAATGTTTGGGATGACTTCATGCTATGAACATGCACTTGTAACGGTTCATTTATTGCTAATGTATCAATACACAAATTTGAAAATAAAAAAAATTAGAGTTTCCAAAATTACAGTAACAAATTTACTGTTTGGGTGACTTCATGCTATGAACATGCACCTGTGAGAGTCCATTTATTGCTAATTTATCCAAAAAAAAAAAATTATGGCTAAAGAACATAAATGGAGATGGTAAAATACGCTTTTTGTTTTGGCATTTTTATTCTTACTGGTCACTGGTCACGCAATCAATAATCATCAATGCAGGAAGGCAGCCTGACAGGTTTATACAGTGTTAGCTGGTACTATTTGGAAAGCCGACTAATAAATTTTACAGAATTAAAAAAAAATCTAAAAGAATGTAATGTTCATGAATGTTTATAATAAAAAAAATTTATATATGATGCATTGATAATGTATAATTTTTATAAATTATCAAAATATCAGATATTAATATTTTATCAATAAGTTTTTATATATAAATAAAAATAATTTTTTTAATTTGTCTATAAGGACTTATTAATGAAGTGTTAACCTTTAATGTATTGATAATGTATAGAAACTATACACTGTCAATGCATCATATACAAATTTATAAAAAAACCCTTATTTAGATTATTAATATTTAGAAATTGAAAATATTTACAACTGAAGATTTACATTAGTGGTTGGTGTATTTTTTCTCGTTTGAAAAGTAAAATTTAAATATTTTTAATTGATAAAGGACTCCAAAATATTTATCTTTTCTTTTCTTAATACGAACATATCTATTATGAATGTATCATGTATCTATTTTACCAAACTCATACTAAAAAGAAAAAATTGCATACATTTTTTCTAAATTTGTTAGGATTTTTGGTGTACTTACCTTAATTAACAAACTCCAAATTAATTTCCAAAATATTAAATCCAAAAAAGCGAAAACTATAATTTCCTTTCCCAAATATAAAAATAAAATAAAGATAAGTACAAAAGGGCAAAACCGAAAATAAAAAATGTTTCTTCTTTTATAATTATTAATGAAAATAAAACAAAATAAAGATCGGACTCTAAAAAAAGTTCTAATATATTAAAAATAATAATCTACCATCCATCCGTTTATATATATATATATATATATATATATATATATATATATATATATATATATATATCTATATATATATAGTAGGGATCTATTTATACATGTGTAAAACAAATTTAATTTTACATACTTTCATATCTTTTTATATGATTTATAATTTTTTAATCCGACCGTTGAATTTTATGTTCTATTCATATAGATCATGCATGCCAAATTTGAAATTAATCGAATACGTCTAACTATATATTTTGTAAAAAAAAATTTCAACCGTTGATATATTAAAAAAATACTATTCTCGATTAAAATGATAGAAATAGCAGATTGATTCAAAAATTTACATACATAATAAATATGAGTAGATTGTGAAATCCAACGATTGGTTTGTAAAAATATTAATCCTATATGAAGATATAAAACTGTGTAAAACAAATTTGTTTTACACATATGTAAGTGGATCCCTACTTTTATATATATATATATATATATATATATATATATATAAGTAGGGATCCACTTACATATGTGTAAAACAAATTTGTTTTACACAGTTTTATATCTTCATATACAATCTAGTCTTTTTTTTTTATTTGACTATAATCTAGTCTTCTGATTAAATGATTTTCAACATCTTAGGTAACACTACAAATAGATACAACGGATAAAACAATAAAATAAAGGGATAATAAGAATTACCATAAAAAATTAAATAAATATACCAAATAAATTATATTTTTAATAAAATTAATAAATTAAGAATCTTCACTTTTGGGATGTGCAATAACAAAACAATTTATATCTTCAACTTCATATACTTTCACACAAAATTTAATTTTTCCTCAAGTAAATCTCTAAGTTTTATAGGATTAGAAAGACCTAAAATATCCTCATTAAACATTTTCGACCCAAGAAACCAAAAAATTAGCAAGTTTATTCAGGAAAAGGGAATTAGAGTTACATTTGTTTAGTAGCCTAACGTATCCACAATGCAGATTTGGTTAGGTATGTTGTTAACAGATCCGTCCTCTCTAGATGGGTTGAGTGTGATTATTTCAATACTATTGAGATGAATAATTTCTAATGATTTAGCCTGAGTCTGGAGATGATTTAAAAACGTTTTTTAGTATTAATCTTTACTAAAGTAAATTTTTTAACTGTACAGGATTCGAAATATTAAGATATACTTATTAGACATTTACTGACCCTATTCACCCACAAAATCAGTAGGCTTATTTAAAGTTTGCTTGTATTTCTAGTAACTAATGGCAGATCACAGTTATATAAAAGGTTATTAATTTTTTTTGTCTCAGTGATCCCCAACCAATCAAATTCCAAATAAATTTTAGAGACAATATGCTTAAGATAATAGCCTAACATATCCACAATGCATATTTGGCTATGTATGTTGTTGTTAACGCCTGGCCTGGTTTGCTTTTAAGCATTAAATTGTTTCATTAATCAATTATTGATTCAAAAGAAAGATTGTTTCCTTAATCAATTGACTCTTCCCAGATCATATCTAGCACCGACAACAAGCTATTATACCCTGCATTAACAGGAAACCCCAATTAAGTTAATGGCCAAATACAATTTTCAGATCAAAAAACAAAACGTGGCATTAAATGGTCTGCAAATTAAAGCCAGTCAGCAAATGGAAAGCCAAATTAAGGACAGTAAACAAACATAGAACACATGTCATGCATGCATTATTATTCTCTAAAAAAAAAAACCTGCCTCTTTCTGGAAGCTTCAATTGTGCTTGACTTGATCGAGAAGGCTAATGTGAGGATTCATCCCCTGGGTAATCTCATAGCGGACATCAGGCAGATATCCGCAGACCATGGCAAGTGGATTTCCAGCATGTTCTTAAGGAAGGGAATTTTTGCGCAGGCTCTTTGGCGAAGGCAGCATGTGAGATGGAAGCGAGCTTTGACCGTCTCCAGGAACCTCCAGAGGAATTGCAGCGTCTTGTACTGGCTGATTCTTGGGGAGTTGCTTACCCTTGTTGTTTTCAAGTTCATTAATTTATAGTCCTTTTTTTATTTTCTTTTATCACAAAAAAAATGCTTTGAAGCTGTACAGTCCCTGAAGCTTGACTATTGAGAAGCCTTACTCCTCTAACTCTTTATTTTAATTTTCATTTACAAGTTCCTTCTATTCGACCCGCATTGTGCAAAGCTTTCACTTTTTTTAGATCTTGGCTTTTCAAATTACATTTCTCTTTTTTCGGCTTCTCCTCTAACTCTTTCTCTGCCATTGTCTCTCTTTTGCAGTGCAAAATGACGAAACCAAAGAAGAAATTGTTGAGTTAGAAAGGATGGGGAGTCGGCTTCCTGTTGCAGAATAATCGACTAATGAGCTCAATTGAATGAAACAGTAAGAAAAGACTAGGAGAAGAAGAAGAGAAAATTGGAGAAGAAAGAAATTTGAATATTCATTATCTTTCTCAAGTCTGTACGGTGTGATATTATGCTAGCACAATAACAGACTATTTCCCTTGATCAAACGGATCCAATACGAATCAGAAACGGATCCAATACAGTATTGAAACGTGTAATACTAGGGGCTACTACAATTCAGCTTATAACTAAGTAATTGGCTACTTTCCAGCTTCTCACATAGCTAACTACTACTATCAGCCAGCTAGCCTTAGCTCATCACCAACCAGCTCAACTCCTTTGTGCTCGCCAGCTCATAGCTCAGCTCCTGTATATTCACCAGCTTTTGTATCATCCATTGAGCCATTGCTCCCTGTAACCCTCATGACGCTTCCAGTCTAACACCATAATAATTCCTTCATCGTCGCCTTTCTCGCTGCCCATTGGCTTCTGACTCGAGCGCTGTTTGGGAAAGGCTTTTGCCTTCGAATTATCTCTAACATTAAACTTCATTCCTCTTTCTAACATGATGTTGCTGCTAATTTAACGACTTTAGAGTAGGACTAATTTAAGATTATCTTGCATTTTTGTTAGTTCTAATATAATCTTCTAAAACTTATAACGATCTTAAATTTGTAATAGACACAAATAAAAAGAATTCTGAATTAGGGCAGCTGCCCCTACTCATAGACTAGGTGGCAGATGTTCTTTTCATTCTGATATTTTTTTGCTGCTTTTGGTTTTCCCCCTCCATCCTTCCTCTGACTTAATCCGCCTTGTTCCTCTTTACTATTGTTCTTTTTTGGTTACAATAACTGTCTGCTCTTTGCATTGTTTTACTCATCTCTGCTTTTTCTTTTTTTGGTTACAATCACTGTCTAGTGTCTACTCTTTGCACTCTCATCATGTGTTCTCTTCTTTTTTCCTCTCCCTCATTCTCTACTCTTTACATTCTTTCCCTTCCGTGTTTTATTCTTCCTTCATTAGAATCATTCTCTACTATTTGCGTTTTCATACTCAATTTTCTTCCTCTGCCTCTTTCTCTACTCTTTGCATTCTTTTTTTCTCTGTGTTTTATTCTTCCTTCCCCCACCTCATTCTCTACTCTTTGCATTCTTTTCCTTCCATGTTTTATTCTTCCTTCCCCTGCCTCATTGCATTCTTATCCTGAGTTCTCTTTTTCTTCCTCTGCCTCATTTTCTGCTTTTTGCATTCCTTCCCTTCCATGTTCTAGTCTACCACGAGTAAGTATTATCAGACAACTACTCTGGTTTTTTTTTAATTCACAAGTCTTCTATTGAATTTGTTTTTATGGTTGTTTTAGGTACGTATGGTACGGTTGTCTATAAAGATATATTTGGATTTATGTGATTATTTAAATGATTTTTTTTTAAAAATATTTGCTAACTATCTATCTATGTTTTTATTGTTAGGTGGAATTTTTCCTTTCTCGTGTATTTCCAAAATACATACATTCTAGGAACATCGCACGTCTATCGCACGTCTATCGCACGTCCATTGCACGTCCAGCAGAGATTATCACCTATAAATAGATAAACGAAAACAAATGAATATTCATTTGTAGTCATCAGTACAGATGCTTATTTGTTGCGTGGGATAATCCTTTTTTGGTTACAATAACTGTCTGCTCTTTGTATTGCCTTACTTCTCTCTACTTTTTCTTTTTTTGGTTACAATCACTGTCTAGTGTGTACTCTTTGCACTCTAATCATGTGTTCTCTTCTTTTTTCCTCTCCCTCATTCTCTACTCTTTGCATTCTTTCCCTTCCGTGTTTTATTCTTCCTTCATTAGAATCATTCTCTACTCTTTGCATTTTCATTCTCAGTTTTCTTCCTCTTTCTCTGCCTCTTTCTCTACTCTTTGCATTCTTTCTCTTCTGTGTTTTATTCTTCCTTCCCTCGCCTCATTATCTACTCTTTGCATTATTTTCCTTCCGTGTTTTATTCTTCCTTCCCCTGCCTCATTGCATTCTCATCACGAGTTCTTTTTTTCTTCCTTTGCCTCATTCTCTGCTCTTTGCATTCCTTCCCTTCCATGTTCTGGTCTACCACGAGTAAGTATTATCAGACAATTACTCTAGTTTTTTTTTAAAATTCATGAGTCTTCTATTAAATTTGTTTTTATGGTTATTTTAGGTACATATGGTACGGTTGTTTGTAAAGGTATATTTGGATTTATGTGATTATTTAAATAATTTTTTTTTAAAAATATTTGCTAACTATCTATTTATGTTTTTATTGTTAGGTGGAATTTTTCCTTTGTCGTGTATTTCCAAAATACATACATTCTAGGAACATCGCACGTCTATCGCACGTCCATCGCACGTCCAACAGAGATCATCACCTATAAATAGATAAATGAAAACAAATTAATATTCATTTGTAGTTATCAGTACAGATGCTTATTTGTTGCGTGGGATAATCATTTTTTGGTTACAATAACTGTCTGCTCTTTGTATTGCCTTACTTCTCTCTGCTTTTTCTTTTTTTTGGTTACAATCACTGTCTAGTGTGTACTCTTTGCACTCTAATCATGTGTTCTCTTCTTTTTTCCTCTCCGTCATTCTCTACTCTTTGCATTTTTTTCCTTTTGGGTTTTATTCTTCCTTCCCCCGCCTCATTCTCTACTCTTTGCATTCTTTTCGTTCTATGTTTTATTCTTCATTCCCCTGCCTCATTGCATTCTCATCCTGAGTTCTCTTTTTCTTACTCTGCCTCATTCTCTTCTCTTTGCATTTCTTCCCTTCCATGTTCTGGTCTACCACGAGCAAGTATTATTAGACAACTACTCTGATTTTTTTTAAATTCATAAGTCTTCTATTGAATTTGTTTTTATGGTTGTTTTAGGTACATATGGTATGGTTGTCTGTAAAGATATATTTGAATTTATGTGATTATTTAAATGATTTTTTTTAAAAAAATATTTGGTAACTATTTATCTATGTTTTTATTGTTAGGTGTAATTTTTCCTTTCTCGTGTATTTTCAAAATACACACATTCTAGGAACATCGCACGTTTATCGCACGTCCAGCAGAGATTATCAACTATAAATAGATAAACGAAAACAAATGAATATTCATATGTAATTATCAGTACATATGCTTCTTTGTTGCGTGGGGATAATTGTGGTGGTATTGGGATGGTTGCTATAGGGTATCCTAATAAATTTATATTTTCTACTGCTATGAAATTAGTAGTGTTGAACATTAGTACTGCTAAATTTGAAGCCGCGCATAGGGGAGTACACATATTGAATAGGGGATTACACATATTGAGTCTAAGTCCTATGTATTCTAAAATTTATTTGGAGACTGATTGGTAAGGGATTATTAAGCCAACAAGTAGGAAAAACCTTTTAATATGATGGACTCTTAGATGTTAGACACATTCGGCGGGCTTTAAATAAGCCTGCTGATTGTATGGCTGGTTTTGGTCGAAAATTAGTTGCTGAGAATGTCTTAACTTACTTTAGTAATATGAGGTTCAAAGATTTACTTCACGAAAGATTAAATATTTTTGTGGGAGGGTATGAATATGAAGATTATCTAATTAAATTGTTTCACATTGAGATTGAAACTCTCAAAAGTGAGGATTCGAGAAGTCATAAATTTCTTAATTTGATGAAAAGTACAATTTATTTGGTACATTTATTTAATTTTTTATTATAATTCTTGTCATCTTTTTTATTTTATTATTTTATCTGTTTTATCTATTTGTACAATGTTATCTCAAGATATTGAAAATTATTTAATTGGAAGAGTAATCCTTGATATAATATCTGATGATAAGATATATAATTGGATGGATAGTAAGTTATTATTATTATTTTTATATATTAAAGCTCATTTTAGGGACCGATCTTTATTTTGTTTTTATTTTTCATTTGTAGTTCATATATACAAGGTAAAGGAGATTAGCAATTCCATTGAACAAGACGAAAATCTAGAACTCTTGTGTGTTTTATTTTTGGAATTGCATTATTCTTAATGTTAAATTTGTTGTAAAACATCATCTTTTCATTTTATGAATTATTGAAAAAGATTCATGACTTTTCTGCTTGTTGTTCACCACTGCCATGAGAGGTAATTCTTATAACACTATGTGATTTTTATGTTTTTATTAGATTTTTTTTACTTTTATTTTTATTTTCTTAAATTGTTTTAATTTTTGCAGTACAATTTGTGGTTAATGGTGCAATCATTCAATCAGGTATCATTTAGGATTGTTTAATAATTAATATTTATATTAAATAAAATTTTGTGTGTAATTAGAAATTTTTGTGATATTTTATGCTGCTGAAGTGGATTCCAATGTCCATTTTGTGAGGTTTACAGGTGTTTATGTTGTTGGTAAACGCTTCCATCTGATACTTTATTATTCATTATTTTGATTAGGGAAGTTAGTAAATTAGCTTGTCTTTTTTTTTTTTGAGAAAATGGAGCTAACTTTGGGAATGATGAACCTGAGCATCATAGACGCTTTGCTTGGGATGATAGGTGCTACCAAGAATGCCCTAATATGCGCAAGCTCGTTAAAGTTGAATCTTAATGAACTTTTAGATTGGCCGAAGGAGTTAGAGGATTTTCTTGAGTGGCCATACCAAAGTGATATAGACAAAGTGAGATTTTCTAGAATGAAACTAGTAGGTGCAGCCAAGAAATTCTGGAATGACATTCAAGACCCTAGAATGAAATTCAAGGTTCGAAGACCTTTGCAGGTTATAGTGTTTTAAGTCAGATTTGAAGGTTGCTATCGGATGGTGTGAGAATGTTGAGTCATGTCCTTAGCGGCTTTAGGTGGTTTTTATGAAGATGACCATGCTATGAATGAGGGGCTAATTGAACAGAGTGTGCTGGCTCAATGCTTGGCTGTAAGGTATTCTGAGTTGAACGCAATGCCGACATATCTGCTTTGTTTGTTGTATCCATGTGTTCTTTTTTGGAGCTATTTGGCTTGTGGCTTGATTGACACATTGATAGAAGCATGAGTGGCTACAGAGGTGATGGCTTTGGCTTGGTGGCTTCTTCTGGTTCAGTTCGGTACATTTACAGATTGGTTTCTTCAATTTTCTGGTGTTTAAGTCTATTGTTTTCTTGATAAGGATGTACTTATGTATCTCAGTGCTATTTGCTTGTTCTGTTTTGGTGTGCTGCTTCCACTGCCAGCACCAAACTCTTAATTACTTCTAATGAAATAAAATTCACGATTTAGCAAAAAATAAAAAAAAATCTAGGTGAACCACCTATAATGCAGCGGATTGGTCATCGACAGAAATTGAAAGTGAAGTATTTGCCTCCCTTTCATTGAAGTCTGTTGTATGATCAACTTTTGGATCTTTGGCAAGTCACTACCGTGTCTAGCTATGTGGATAGGTTTGATGAACTTATGCTTTGGGTGTAAATGACAGCCGAACCTTTTCATATAGTTCGGAAATTTATTCGTGGCTTTAAAGAGGATGTTAGGAGGGCTGTAGAGTTGTTTAATCCAGGTTTGTTAGATGAATCCAACTAGAGTGCCTTAGTTGCTGAGAGAAATATGAGGACTATTTCCCCGGTAGAACTTCTTTTCAAATTGATGGTAAGAATTCCCCTTCTTTTCAAAGAGCATTCTTCACTTAATCCCAGTGATAGATGTTTCAAACTTGCCATCGCTATACTAATAAATTGTGACTTGAGTGTTTTGTTGAGCATATTACTGTTGGATGTTTTAGACCTGGATTGCTATACTAATAAATTGTGATTTGGCAAAAAATGGTTAAAAATTGTAGTCAATGTATGCATCGAGGTTCAAGCCTTTTCATAATGAGGTACCTGGCGTGCTCAGACCCATACGTCTCGTGGACTTGGGTTCTTACAAGATCGATTCATTTAATATTTCTATCCAGGTAAGTGTTTGAATTTCTAACAATTATATTTATTTTTATATAAAAAAAATTCTTAGCGTATTTTTCCTCTTTGCAGATCAACAGTTACGATGAAAAGTTAAAGTCTATGCTGCCAGCCCGTGCCGGTGAGAACCAAGAAGGAAGTTTATATATTTACACTTGAAATTAAGTTGAACTAAACACATAGTTTAAAGATGCTTAGGAGCATAGTTTGAAGAGTTCAGCCTAGTCCAAGACTGGAGTTAAGTGTAACACCCTTGGAAGCTCAAATTTTCGAGCTAACTTTTTCCTTTACTTATTATGTTTGTCACTCGCTCAGTGTAGCTAAATCCTAACAAGTAGATTACTACTTGTTTATTTGTTTAAGACTAATTGTCTAAGGTCTAATTCAATTGTCTCGTAATACGTGCCAAAATCAAAACTAAAAAACTTTGTCCCTTTATATATACTTATTGTCCAACCCCACTCTATAACACAACAATAATCCAACCTGTGGCACAATAATTATCTCAAGAAACCATCTAGAGTATCACATTTTCATCAAGATATACTATTGATATACTATCCATTATAAGGCACAATTATATATAATTCTCGATACAATCCTAGTACTTACATCTCAATCCATGAACATTGTGTATATTGAAAAAAATCTTATTGTCTGGAATATAAACAAAAGTAATGAAAAGCTATACCTCAATATAAAAAATAGTAACTTAGCAGCACGTAAATCGAGCTCTTAGTGCAGCACACTCGCACTTGAGCTTATCTGAAGTAACCTGTGAGGTGGAAGAAGGGGGGTGAGCTAATGTCCAGTAAGAAAAATATACGCTAAGTGATATTAGACTTACTATGCTTAATGCATGTTTATGCGTAAACAAATGCACAAAACTTATGTTTCAATGCATTTTATTGAAAACAATGCAAAGTCGATATACCATTATTTATAAGCTATAAAACGCTATATCGAGTAATTTCCAAACATATTAGTGCTCACGCATTCACAAAATCAAGATACAGTAAAAATAAAAATGATACATTCGTTCATCTTTGTAATAGTATTGAGATATACATTTAAAAACATTTTCATGAGACGGACATACATTTATGAGATTTTGTAATATATCCAGAATCTTTGGGAATAACCGATAAGCTTTTTACGAAAGCATCCACTGTAGCTAGCAGTGGTCACAATCCCATACTAGGGCTCTATCCATGATCATGAATCATCCCAGCACCAGTGATCATCTAGTAGCTGAAGTACAAGTCACGACTAGTTGTCGGACACCTGGAAGATCACAAAGCATTCAGGATATTTCACAATTCATATATATACACAAATATCTATCAGCACACTGGAGGAATCTAAAATGTGTATATACAGGTTGCCTGAAAGATCACAAAGCATCCAAGATATTTCACAATTCATATACATACACAGATATCCATCAACACACAGGAAGAATCTGAAATGTGTATATACAGGTAGGTGTCTCAGTGCCACACAGGCATAACAAGTGCCACACAGGCATAAAGTGCCACACAGGCATGGTAATTGCCACACAGGCGAGTGCCACACAGGCATTATCCATCATCACTTGTCTCATGAGTCAAAACTCATTTAGAAATAACACTTATAATATGAGTTGAGTATTGAAAGCATGAATCGTTTTAAATACTTATAGTTTTAAAAATCTCATCCTACGAAATCATGCTTAAAAGCTACTATCTCGATAACAACTAACGATGCTTAATATGCATAGGGTTTTAAAGACATTTTATAAATCTAAATTAATACCAAGAAATTCGCTTAAACGATTTCTAACGAAATTTCGACATTATGACAACATAGGTAGAACACTACCCAACGTCATAACACAACCAAATACCTGTAGAAAACTCAATCAAGTAATATATATTTAATTTACCAATTCCAACACCATTCAAATCTCAAACATGTTACACTTTAAGTTCAATCCAATATACTTTGAAATTTAACCAAGAATGCATTTAAATCCATAAGTTTTAAATAACATTAACTTAGACATACATAAACATAGCGGACTAATAAGCATTTACCATATATTCCGTTACCTAATGTTGCATAATACCAAGATTAAGGATACCACTTTCATATGCCTTACACTTTAGCACTTTCTTGAATTTTGTTCTCTACTTAACCTACACCAAACGACACCTATACAGTTACAAATTTAACATTTCTACTAAGGCTTAGACACTACCATACCACATGTCATTTCCAAATACGACATATATATATATTTATATATACACATATCACCATTAAGAAACTAGATAGAATCCTTTACCTTTATAGCACAAAGCTTAGTGTTTAGTAACACACACTTGCACACCTTGGTCTATTGTTACTTCCTTGCACCATTTTTACACACAAAACCAAAATTCCACTTAGCCTTGTCTTAAAAATCAGTACATTAATATTAAAGTAAAGTAGTTCTTCTCACATCTTGAATCTACCTTACGTCCGAAACATCGTCTCATGTTACCATCCAATTTCACTACCATTTACCCAGGTCTAAGTTTAACATTTCTTTAATCAAAACCCATGTATATAAATCATGCAAGGAACTATTCTTACCTTATAATTTCTCATGAACTAAACTCTTCACATTTTTCCTTAACCATGATTTCCAAAATCCTATTGCTCATTCAAATATCCTCAAGCCAACAATACCAAGCATGTTCATATTAACCTTTACTTAAATCAAGATCATTATACTTAGCTACTTTAGGAAATTTCATGAATTAAAACCTTACTAGACAATTCCTTACCATATGATATCTCATGCTAGCCGAACACCTTTTCAAAGTTTTCTTTCACTGTGCATGTCTTTCAAACAGCATCTATAATCACAATTTCAGCCACAACATCATCATTTATTCTCTAAATAAATTTTCTTAATTTAAACATGCTTTACACCAAACATTGATCCATCCTTACCTCTGAATAGATATAGTCCCCTGCCTCTGGGTGTGCTCCCATGCAGCTACTGTTTCGACTCCACACAGCCAGCCTTCTTCAGCCCTTGTTCAGGCCCAAGTCAGCCTTTCTCTTTAGCCCCAATCAATATTGAAATCTATTGCCGGCTGCCTTTATACTACTCTGATTGCTGCACTGTTCTGACACAACAGCACCCAAAAATCTCCCAACATAGACCTTCTCTTCCTCGGCTCCTACTAATGCCCGAATGTGCCCTTGTACCAGCCATATCTCAGCCCTCAAACTCTTCTTTGCCCAGCCGAAATGTCAGCACTAAACACCCCTGATCAGGCCACGCCGCTGCCCTTGTTTCTATACCGATTTCCCAGTCAAATCAATACCTAACAATGCCACTAAAACAGACCTGAATCAGCCTATAAAGTCATCGTCTTCCTCTACTTTCAGGGGTCTCTTCCAGCCCCAAGCAGAGGCTCTCGATCCTCCTACTGCTACCTGGTTCGACAACTGCACTCCTTGCTTTCCTTGCTACACATAGCCTCCTTTCACAGCTTATTCATGCCTAAAAAAAAACCCCTGAAAGTGTCGAATGTTTCAGCCCCATTTCTCTCTTCTTCCGTAGGTTTCGCCTCCTTCAAACTCTTGTTTCCAGCTGAGCAATGAAAATTAATCTGTCTCCTTTTTCTGTTCTTCTCTGAACCGATGGAAGAGTCCCCTAGTTTGCCCTTCTTCAGTCGAGAATGAAGTTCTACTATTTTTCTGGTTTTGCACTAATATAAAAATGAAACCAACAACCCCTGTTACTGATTTGGTTCAGCCGAGCTCCACTCTTTCTCTCATGTCTTTCCTTTTTTTTTCTTAATAGTTGGCTTTGTTTTAAGCCAATAAATTCATAGTGGTCTGCAACTCACGTGGCTTTGGTGGGAAATTTCCCACCAAACTCCACTAACACTCCTTTTTTTTATTCTATTTAGTTTTATTTTATAAATTTATTTTTAACATACAATGTATTTTTTTTGTATATAGTATATATTCACATGTATTTATATACATATACCTATGTATACACTTGATTTATATATGTATATATATACACACACTCATTATTATTCTTTTATATGTATACATATATTTTCCTCATATTAAATTTATAAACACACAAATGATATGTGTGTATTAATTTTATTGATAATCCTACTATTTAGTAACACACATTCTTGTCATATACATTAAAATTTAATTTCTTAATTTCCTCGTGACATTTCAATTTAGTTTACTACTTTATAATTATCTTAATTCTTCTAAAAAGTCCATAAAAATCCTTTTACTCCAATTCAATATATTAATTTATATTTATTAAATTGGAATTTGGGATTATCACATTAAGTTGAAAAATAAAAGTCAGGCTTGCCCACCTACTTATTTGCATAGGTTTAGTGTGTATTCTGTTTCTGCAGATGGTTGCTGAGAAAGTGAGATTAATGAATGTAAGTTTCTGATCAGGCTAACTTGAATTTGGTCTGACTTAAGTCTAGTTAGAAGCATCAACATAGATGTAATTTATTTAGTTATTTATTTATTTTATATTTGTTTCATGCTTTGAATTTTGACCGAAATTTTCATATTTTATACGACACGAACACGATTCTGCATGACACGTATACTAATTATAAACATGAATTGTTAGGTCTAGTTATAAGAAAATATTTGATAGGATGATATTTTGTGAATTATATATGTTTTGGTAATAAACACACTTACCAGCTCGTAGTATAAGTCAAGTTACTTGCTTTATTGAAAATATAGTTCTTTAATCTGTTCTTCAGTATTTTGTAGATGATTATCCTTCAGTGAAGGAATCCACGCCGGAACTTGATGAAGAAGAGAAAGAGAATTATTTTGGGTTTGCAAGCCAGAAATTCTATTCAGCAGATAGAGGCATTTGCTTACCATGCTGGAAATGCTGCACTTCCCTACGTTTTAAATGGCTGTTAAGAGCGTACGTTGTTTGGTATGCAATTTTCCTGCAATCTTACTTTACACCTACAATGCTGCTACCTCCTGTATTGTGATTACACCCAACCTCTGCAATATGTCAAGACCAAATTGCTACACCCAACCTCTGCAATATGTCAAGACCAAATTGCTCCAAGTCTCCGCAGTTTTTCTCTTTCCTCCCAAGTAGAAAAGTGAAAAAATCTTTGTTTTTTTTGTTTTGATGAGCAAGAGAGATTGTGGATTTGCAAACCGGAAAAGGTTTTTAATTGTGGGATATACTTATCTTTTACCAGTTTTTTAAGTATTTTTGGGAATATCATGCTGAAAAAAAAATGCAAATAGAAATGATGTAAATTTGTATAGTCATATAAATTTTGTAAGTATTCATATTGCCAAATTTAGAAAACGTCTCAACATTATTTGGCAAGGTTTTGGGGTGAAATTTGTGGAGCCATAAAGCTGCTTCAAGGAATTCTTCCATGTGCAATTTTCTGGTATATCTGGTGTCTTTCAAGTAGCAAATAATATTTAGTCATGAGAGCGTCATGCTTCCAAGACAGCCTAAGAAGAAAGGATGACGGAGGATATGGTTAGTGTTTTTCATGTAATGCCGAATAGTACCTCACACATGGAGGAACACTGAACCCATTGTGAAGGATCAATACCAAAAATCTTCGTAGTCGAGTGCCTCCATTTGGCTTGAGATCCACTTGTTTTGTGCTAAGAGAAACACTGAACCACTTTAGAAACTTTAAAGCATAGCACTTGATGCTGTTTTGATTGCATTGAGCGGACGAATGCAACCCCATACTTCGTTCCAACTTCTGTCAAAAACAATCTAAGTCTTTTGGGTTTATACTTTGGCTGTTGATGCATTATTACGTAATCAATGCCTGTACGGCAAGTTAGTTTAATGGGTTTTAGTAAATACATATTCAATAAGACTATTGAATTTCGTTCGAAAACATATTGACATATATATTGAATTTTATTTCAACCCCTTCCAATAACAATTTGATCAAAATTTAAATACTTTAATATCAAATTCAATAGACTTCAATCAGTCACATTTCTAATTTTTTTAAATATGTTATACATGTATGTGTAAATAATTAATAATATAATTAAAATATACATATTTATAATTTTTCAAAACCAAACTTGAATACAAGAAATAAATCAATACTAGACTCGAATTCGAAGCTTAGAGCTACTTGGAACTAAACTTCAAGCATATAATTCAACTCAAATCGATTAAGCTCTAGATTCTTGATTATTAATAATTAGTCGTAATGGTCAAAAAGTTCTAAGCCCAAAAGTCAAAAATTAAAAGGATTAAAGAACACTCATACATACCAACAACTGGTTGGCGTGGGTGGCAAGCGGCCCTCGTCCCTTAAGCAAGGTCAGGGTTTGAATTTTGATTTGTGTATGGAGTGTCAGTGTTGGGAGGGGGACAAGCCTAACCACGCTCTGCTTCTCCCGACTCCGAAATAATCACCGAAGGTAGAAATCGGAAGATTTCGACAAAAAAAAAAAGAACACTCATACATTCGAAATCTTTCGACCATAAATAATCAATTAAAAAGGAATGATTATTTCATGTACTGGAATTATTATGCATAGAGCTTGGAAAATACAAAGGTAAAAACAAAGACCATTACACAACTTCAGAGGATTCAACTGAATCAACTGCTGAATGAGTACAGTTACAAACAGATAAGTAAACAATATGAATTGTGAATCACAAGTAAACAATATGAATTTAATGCTTTGTCCTTTAGGTTTACTCTAAATCTTCTGTACCTGAATTATTATGTTTGTGATAGGCATAGCTATATCTCTCAACTGCCACACTGCAAAATGATGGTTGTGAACATGCGATCACAAGCAGAAATGCTCCTGCAAATATCGAATTGAGTAACAAAATGGACAAAAGTTTTCGTTTTACTTAAAGAACATCATAATAACAAAACTCTAAAGTTTTGCTTGGTAAGAAAGATGAAAAGAAGTGAGGATGGAAAACTTAATAATTTAATGGTTATGTTTTATAACCACTTTCCTATTTTGTAGCTTAACTATTAGATTAACAAATTTTCTATCTTCATCCTTTTTCATCATTCTTATCAAGCAAAGTCTAAAAGCAAGTAACTCCAAAAAATGTGCAGAAATTAAAGCCATAATGACATGCCCCTATATTAATAAGAACATGCACAATGGGTTAAAACTTAAGTGAGTTGGATAAAACAAAAAAGAGATTTCCAAATTTACGTATCACACCTCTGCAGACTTCTTGCTGTTCATCCAAATTATCATCTTTACCTGAATCATTCATGCTTCCAGATAAAATATCTGTGACGTATTTCAGACCCTGAAGCAAACCAGGTAAAAGCTCTACACACAATGATATACATATAAAAATTTAGACATTACAGTTATAAGTTTAAATTCCAGCAAGCCGCTACATAACCCAAAAAAGGTTCCAGTTTGAAACTTTTATGGCAGAATGACACATGAATTGGATTGAATGATCCATGAAACTTTACGCTAGCAAATTCAACTAATATCGATACCCGCTAAATGCTCAGTTGACCACGACAGATTTAGGTATAATGCGTTTGTGCCTGCGTAATTGCGAGAGCACAAGATTTTCAACTTTCTATATAAACACAGAAAGATACCTTCAGAACTGGAGTTCCTGAATGCGTGAGTAAATTATGAGAGCTCCTAGAAAGCTTAAGTTGTTCCTGCAAGAAACTGTCAAATCAGACAATCAGATTATGGTCATAAAAACATCTACAGAGATGAATGACTTGGGACATTTTTGAGTGCACAAACATATATCATATAATCTTTTGCAGACCAGAAGGGATTGACACCGGGTTTATAAGAAGAAATGATCCAACATGAAAAGACAAATGAGACAATCTCCACCCCCTCCCCTTTCTTTCTTTTTTCCTATTCCTTTTTAAAATATGATGGAATGAATGCATTATCATATTGCAAACTCAACAGGTGAAAACAAACTAAATAGTCATCTTGCCACTAGTACCAATTTGCAGGGCTTCAGGCATTGCTTTCTTGCGAGCAACCATCTTACAAAGGTAGAAAAAACTATTTACCTGCTTACACTCCGATGAATCTATTTTTCCATCCTGCAAGCATGCAAAGTTGTAAAAAGTTATCACAAAAGCAAAACAAATCATATACTCCTATATAAATCGATATGACCTCGAAGAATTCTGAAGGCCAGTAAGATATTTAATTTGATTCTTTCTAAGGACAAGATAGAGACGTGAAAAAGGATCAGTGATGCTCCTTTTCTATGTTTCTAGAAGAACTAGTTAGCTTCATTAACAAGTTTAATATCTCCCGCAGAGAGGAAAAATGAAAGAGCGACAGAAGAGACACAAAACAACTACGACATCATATAACAACCACTTCTCAATAACAATAAGTACAACGATCCTTAGAGAAGAAAAAGACTTCTCACCAAACCAGAAATCATTCTCTACAGTGCATCCAAATCATATTCAATGTTAGAAAGATTCATTCGAGCCTCTTCTACCTGTTTACAAATACGAACAGCGTTAGAGATGGTAAAACATTAATTCTTTTGATCTATCTAATAAGTTCACAAATGACACCATGGGCTATTCTGACTTCAAACAGATAAAAGAAAAACATGTTCACTTACACTTTCTTGAATGTTCTTTGAGATTTCTTTCTGTATTTCCATTTTATCATCTAGGTTCTGAATATGTTTTGTCAAATGCTTCTTTGCAGCCTGCCCACATAATACTTGTAAAAAAGCCGTATCCATATTTCTTAGTGTTAATACAAATAATGATTTTAAAATTAATTAGGTAACTGATATTGGAAGATGCTATTCGTTAAGGAAACTTTAACAAAAAAACAAGTGCAGAAAAAACACAAACACAAACAGCCTCGCTATATAAATCTGGACGATAAAACTTCCAAGACAACAATTCATCAAATAATATGTGATAACTGTAAATTTCAACGCACAACATATATATATAAATCAATATAGTAATTTAGAGTAAATGAATTATTATAGAATTTTTTAAAGAATTAAGAGAAAACTATAAAGTAATGTATTAAATGGAAACGTCATAAGGAATTTAATGAATTACTTTCGTGTATATATGACAAGTGTATATTAAAATATATAATACAAAAAATAAATCAAATTGATGTATAAAACATGCATTATACATTAATTAAATAAGAAATGAGTATATCTAAAAATATATGAAAATTAAATGAAGATACAAATATATTATGACATATATATAGATTAGTCAAATATAAAAATATATATTCATAACAAATGTATTTGTAATATATATGTATTATATGTAAATATATTTTAATATATATTAATATTTCATAAGTATAAATTATATATATAAAAATATATGTTACAAGAATATGTTTACTAATATGAAATACATTTATAATATAAATGTTTGTTATAAATAATATATATTTATAGATATAATATATATATATACACGATGGACAAGCTTCCCGAGGAAGCTTGCCCGCAAATCAAAGTTGAAGTTTGCTGCAGCAAGCCAAGGTCTAGAGGTGGTTATTGGGCCGGGTTGGCCCGACTTGGCTCGCAACCGGATCGGGTTAATCCGGCCCAAAAATCGAATCGGTACAGTACCGGTTCGGAACCGGTCCGGTTTGGTATCTTATCGGGTTGGGCCGGTTCAAGTAATTTTGAACCGGGCCCGTTAAGGGCCCGGTTCGTTAAAGGCCCGGAACATCCGGGCCCGGTTACGAACCGGACCGGTTCAGGTTGAACCGGTCCGGTTCAACAAAAATTTTAAAAAAAAAAAAGAAAACAGCCTGCCACTGCATGCGCAGTGGCAGGCAAAACGAAGGCAGTAGCCTGCAAAGGCTACTGCCTCTATGTTGATGGGCCGTTGCCCATCAACAATTCAATAAGGGAGGGAGCGTTTCCCTCCCTTTTTTTTTAAATCTATTTATTAAAATTTTTTAAATTATTTTAAATTTTTATTTTTCTTCTATAAATATTAATTTATTTTTTTTCATTTTTTAAAAATTTTCTTTCATATTTTCTCTCAAATCTAAATACTCATCCACTCTTATTCTTTTAATACTCACTTATACTCTCTCAATAATCACTCAAACTCTTTCAAATTCACTTAAATTCTCTTATTCCAAATTTATAATATTATCATTTTATTCTTTAAATTTTATTTTTTTTATCATAATAATTTTATTATAATATCATATTCATAATATAACTTTATTTTATTATAACAATAGTTTTATTATATAATTTTATAGTAATTTATTTTTACATTATTGTTACATTAATTAAATAAATTATAATAACTTTATAATAAATTGTTGTTAAATTAAACTATTAACATTATTTATTATAAAAATAAATTTGTTAGATTAAATTATAAAAATATATTAATATATATTTATTTTTATTAAAATAAATTTTAAAAATAAAAATTTTAAATGTAAAAAAAAAAAACTGGACCGAACCGGTTTAAACCGGTTCGGTCCGGTTTTTTGGCGAACCGGTCCAACGAACTGGGCCGGTTCGCCTCTTAAATAACATAGAACCGGTCCGAACGGGACCGGTTCCCTACCGGTTCGGACCGGTTCTTGTTTGGTTAGGGCCGGAACCGGTGAAAACTGGCCCGAAACCGGCCCGGTCCGGCCCGTAACCACCTCTGCCAAGGTCTACTGCAGCAAACCCAAAAATAATAAAAAAATAAATATAATAATAATATAAATAACAAAAAAAAAGAAAAAATAGAAACGACTTTGGAAGCTTGCCGAGATTTAAGTCTGCCCGAGCAGACCTTCGAAAAAAACAAGAAAAGAGACGAGAGAGACAGATTCGGCAAGGAGTCGACGCCGGTGAGAAAGGCAGAGGAAAGGGAGTTACCGGCGTCGAGACTCTTGCTGGTAAGGATGAGGACCGAGAGAGAGATAGAAAAAAAAAGGAAAAGGAGAAGCTATCGGGGCTGAACCAAAAATGGAGAAGAGGGAGAGTGATGCCGGCGTCGCCTGAGCAGACTGAAGTTTGCGGCATGAAGCCAAGGTCTACTGCAGCAAACCCAAAAATAATAAAAAAATAAATATAATAATAATATAAATAACAAAAAAAAGAAAAAATAGAAACGACAAGCTTCTAAAGGAAGCTTGCCGAGATTTAAGTCTGCCCGAGCAGACATTCGAAAAAAAAAAGAAAAGAGACGAGAGAGACAGATTCGGCAAGGAGTCGACGCCGGTGAGAAAGGCAGAGGAAAGGGAGTTACCGGCGTCGAGACTCTTGCTGGTAAGGACGAGGACCGAGAGAGAGATAGAAAAAAAAAAGGAAAAGGAGAAGCTATCGGGGCTGAACCAAAAATGGAGAAGAGAGAGAGTGATGCCGGCGTCGCCTTCCACCACCGTCATTGTCGCCACCGTCGCCCTCCCTACTTCGGGCCGTTGTCGATGAGGCCCAGATCTGGTGGGCAGGGGTTGAACTGGTTCAACAAAAAAAGAAAAAAAAAGGAAGAAAGGAAAAAGAAAAAAAAATATGGTAAGAAAATTATTATTATTATTATTATTATTATTATTATTATTATTATTATTATTTTGTTAAATAATATTGTGAAATTCTAAATATAAATATGGATTTGAATTTGTAGAAGTGGTACAAGAGTGATTGAAGTTTGATTGAGCTTGGAAAAGATTAAATCGCAAGTTCGACGCTAGGTAAGATATTTGTATATAGTAGTCGTAAATTTATATGGAGTTAGTTTGATTGATTTGAGGTCTTAAATATTTAATATTTAATTTGAAATTTTGAGGATGTGATTGAGGTTTGAAAAATAGATTTCAAACTGTTTATGGGTTTGCTTAAGAGGTGTTGGAAATGATTTGGCGATTATGTGGGATCATTGAAAAATGATTTGTCTATAGTTAAATATATGATATTTTGGTATGACGATTTAATACATATTGTTAGAGTATTGATTGAGTGTTATTAGAATATGACACAATGTTGATGGAATATAAATGGAATAACGTTAGAGTAGTGAACATAAAATTTATTGATTTCATGAATTTTGAAATAAATAAATGGCTACGTGAAATTTTGAGATTAGCTTTAAGTAAGATATCATTTTTAATTTTAATTGTATTAAGATATTTCTATAAGTTGGAATTAGACTTATGTTGTACAATAACGAGTTAGTTTGCATTATCATGATATATCGTTAAGAATGTCTAAATTGTTGAGATAATAAGAAATTAAAATTGTTGGGTGAGGAGAACATTATTGGATATGGATTTAATATGTTGGTGGATAATGAGATAAATATGGAATGCATGGAATAATAGAAGATTGGTGGTGAAGTCGAATTCGAAAACGGAAATGATTTGTTAACGGATGCAGTTTTAGCGTTAGTTAGGAAATAGATCAAATTACTATCGTATTAGAATTTTGAGAGATCTCTAAGATGTATAATATTATGTAAAGGTAATTTTGGATATTAAAAATATTTAAATGACTTTTCTGCAGTTCAAAAATGAGTTGGTGACTGGATTTTACGAGCCTGATTTTAAATATTGATTGTCGAATTGCTTGGCTTAGCTACGACTGTGCTCGATTGAGGTAAGAGATATGTATAAGGAACGTAGGAGATACTGGAATGATTTTAAGATCAATTGCATTGTGTTTTATGAACTGCGTATGCTTTGCAAGAGACTTTAGAAATTTGATACTGTCATGCTATCAAATTTTCATAAGAATATTGATTTTTGCAATTTCAGCTAAACGGCTAAGAAACCTTGTTAAGAATAGAACTTTTTTAAGGAATTCAGTCTTGAAAATATTAAATTGCATGATTTTAGCATATTCATGAATTTTTAAATTAAATTTTATTTTATTGAAACTATCAAACTTCAGTGTTTTAGAAATATTTATGAAAAGTTATGAAGTTTTCTAATTGTTGGAATTCCTTGCATTTTAATTGGTTTTGAAACCTTTATGAGTTTTGAAAATGCTCTTTCGAATTTAGATTTATGAAACTTTGCATTAGCATGAATTATCTAAAGAATTCAGTTTTTATCGAAAGCTTATTAAATTGCATGATTTTAAAGACTTGTAATTTTTCCATCTTAAATTTGGTTTTATGAATTTAGTATAAATCATGGCACTAAAACCTATTTCTTTATATATATTTTGGAAATTATTAAGTTTTTAAATATTTGAAAAATAATTCTGATTTTATGCAATAATTTGCTTTATGAACTTTTATAAATATCTGTATGTTCTGACTTACGGATTTGAACTCTGAACTATGAAACTTATATTTTGAGACACTGGCTAACCGTCATCTTGCGGTATCTGGACTGTTGTATATTTTGGATCCAGTAGTATCTGACTGCAGCATAACCTTTAGTGCCTGCAGTATCTGGCTATAGCGTGACCTTTGGGGCCTATAGTATCTGGCTGTAGTGTGACCTTCGGGGCTTACAGTATCTGTATCTGATATGTATTTTGCGCACTATGTTGCTGTGTGATTTGATCCAGTTCGCAGCAGTCACAGATGACACTTGATCAGTGTCACTATAGACCACTTGGACTATGGCCATATGTCTATCTGTTATTATCCTTATGTGATATCTTTGCTGTTTAATGTATACCGAGTTATTGCCATGTCTCCACTATCAATTATTTTATGATTTTTGTATGATTTATGAACTTATGATATTTAAACTTTAAACTTCGAAATGGCTTTCTGAATTCAGTATGATTTCTGAATTTTGATATCTGGATTCCGAAATTGAAATGTTTTGATATGGATATATATGATCTGATTTGAAATACGACATAATTGCTAAAGTTGACTGTTTTACATATCTGCATAGCATGGTTTTATTAATTGAAATTCTGTTATACTGATTTGATTTACATCTGATTTTCAGAATACATGAATTCCTTTTCTGAGGAATTTCTCTGTTTTGAGAAATATCCCTTACGTTTTAGAACTTATTAATCGTTTTCAGATACTTGCATATAGTTTACGGTATCTGTCTCTTTATGTGTATTTCTTACTAGGCTTTCCAAAAAGCTCACTCCTCCCCTCTCCACCTTCCAAATAGCATGCAATAAGAGATTGTACGAGGGGTTCTACACATCCTTCGAGGTTTTTGTCTTCCTTTGAAGGTATGTGATGTACAATATTCCCTTTTATATTCAGACTTATAATTTCAGTACTTTTATAGTATGAGGATGTAATTATAGGAGATATAAGATATACTTATGGTTTATAATAATGCATGTAACTTTGGTGGAGATATATTTAGTCAAATAAGATGATTCGAAATTATAAATGCATGCTTAGTGAGAGAATTTGATTGGGACCTAAGGTAGTTAAAGGATATTAATTTGGCTAGTATAAAGTTAGCTTAAGAATTGATTAGTGACACTACGTACAGCCCAACCAACTGTAAGAAAAAGAAAAAAAATTAGTCTAGATTTTAGTAAGAAGGGATGTTATATAATAACTTCAGCGAAATGAATGAGCACAGGAGGAGTCAATAAAAATGGAATATTTTACTTTTAGAAAAACTATGCCCCATGTCTTTTGATTTCTACTCAATGTCCTCACCATTTATGGTATTAATAAAATGCAACATTTTCATCACTATGAAACATAATAACTTAAACCCGCCAATTCATTTTTAATAAAAAATAAATCAATCGTTGTGATATTGATTATGGAAATCATTTGGTTCACAGAAAACATGCTTCAAATGGAATGCCAAGAAAATGGAATCATGGGAACATAAACTTACAGGGAGAGCATCTGACACAGAACCCAGATGTTTTGATAAGTTCTCCACAGCCATCGCCATTTTTTTTATATTAAAAAAATTGAACATCATTAAAAAAAACAAGGGCTTATCTTTCCCGTTGAAAAATGAAGAGATCTGAAAATCAGAAGCTGATTTTCTTCCTTTTACAGTTGTGAAAACTTAAGAACAAAAGAAAAAGAAGTCCATAATAAAGCATTGAAGCTAACAACCTGGAAGTAAAAACCGAAGGGGTAACATACCGATAGAAAATTCAGAGTGACTTGTTTTGCTTTCTCATCACAATCCAATTTTTCTCCTTCCCAAGAATAGTACTCTGGTTACCAAGATAAAGCCTAATCTTTTAAGTTTGATTATCTGGAAAAAAGGTACTTTCGTTTTCCTTTGTTGGCTATTGTTTGGCAGACTATCACTAAAACTATTTCACAATCAGGAATTGGATTGAATGATCCATGAAACTTTACGCTAGCAAATTCAACTAATATTGATTCCCGCTAAATGCTTAATTGACCACAACAGATTTAAGTATAATGCGTGTGAGCATGCATAATTGCGAGAGCACAAGATTTTCAACTTTCTATAAAAACACGGATCGATAACTTAAGAATCCCCCTTCAAAGCAGCCAATTGCCTAATCTCCGTTGACAGGCGACGCACCTATAAATTAATACAAAATAATCAAAATTACAGTCAAAAAGATTTAGAATTTAAGCTCTATTATATCATATACCTGAGCCAGAAGTGCATCTGAATCATCCGATTGCTCTCCAGATTTTTTCAGCGACTGTCAAATCAGAACAACAAAAAAGTTAAAGGCCACGATTTATAGACAAACAAAGAAACCCTAGCCAACTAAGACAATAATCGAAAGATCCAAATTTCATTAAGAAAGCAACGAGAAACTAACAATCTGAAATAAATGCATAAAAGTTAAAACTGAAATAATTTCTGTATTTAAAGTAGCTCTTAAGCCTTATATACCATTTTTTCATTCATTAAGTTATATGAAATCAAAATAAACAATAAATGTAGACATCCTATTTTGTCCGGGGTCTTAATTTGTATAAATAATTAATTGGGTTGGGTGACATTGTATTTTAATTTAACAATTTAGAATTAGGCTAGAATTAAATTAGAATTTTTAGATTTAGAATTAACATTAATTAGGGAATTAAAATTAAAATAGGATTTAGGAATAAAAAAAGAGAGAGAAAAGATAAGAAGAAAAAATAATAAAATTAATTTTAGGATTAGGATAGTTATTTTTAGGATAATTAGTTGGATTAATATTAAATTTGGTAGAGTTAGACTAGGATTAATATAAGAATTAGATAAAGTATTAAAAATAAGAGATAATTATTAGAATAAGTATAGTTGTATTAGGACTCTAACTAATTTTGACTATAAAAAGAGATCAAGGCTTGTAAAAAAAAAACACACAATCAAACACTCAACCTTGACAGAAGATCCTTGTAGCACACCTCCATCACCAAGCCACCATCTCTCCGTTGTTTCTTGCCCCCTCGCATCGTAGCCCTACTCTGTTTCAAGCTACAGCTGCCTGTTCGCCCATCCAGCTTGCTGTTTGCTTCACCGTTGGTCACTGCTCTAGTTACCGTTTCAACTGGTGCATCTTTGCCTTACTCTACTGCACTGCTCCATTACCAGTTTCTGCTTGTGCTTCACTGAACCGCAGCTCTTTTCTTGCCCTGTATTATTGCCTGTTCGTCTCGCTTTGCTGCGTGAGTTCATTGTTGACCAGTCTTGTTCCACCGCTAGCTGCATCATCCCACCCGCTGTTGAATCACGTGCTCGGTTTGTTCCCGTGTCAGGCTGCTCGTTAATTGTCCCTCAGTCGCAAAGAAAGAAAGCTAAAGAGACTAGAATTGACCACTCACCAGGTTTGTTTCATTATTAATTTGATGAATTAACAATATTAAATTATATCTTATCAAGAATGCATTAAATAATTAAAGTAGTAATAACTTAACAAATTCATAATTGGATACTGACATATACTAATATATAATTTGATGAGTTGATTTAATACTTTAATGTTAATGAATGTTTTAATAATTGGATTTTAAAAATTGATATTTTGCATGATATTTAATTGGAGTTGATAACTGCTTGTAAAAATATTAATTTGTATATTTGTGTTATTTGATTTGTTGCATGACTTGTATAATATGAATTGATTCACTTTGCATGATTTAGCTGTTTTGATAATATTTGATTAATATGTGTTGAATAAATAATTTGTGTGTTTTTATGATATTTGTATTTGTATGATATATTTTCTGTTTTATATGTTTAAGTATGACATTAGACAAATAGAATAATAGAAAAAATAAATTAAATTAAAGACAAAAATGCAAATAAGAATGAAAATTGAATAAGGAAATAATAAAGTTATATTAAGAAGATGAATGCAAATTATCCGATGATGAAATTTCAAGAAAGTCGAATGGTACTCCTTGAAAATTTCTAGGTGAAGAGTTTGCTCTAGACTGAACCAGATTGATGGAAGGTTTAGAGCAAATTTTCAATACAATAATATGTGTTTATTTTCTAAAATAGAAATAAATAAAAAATAATAATTTGAATTAAAATATAAAATAGTAAATACGATTAAGACAATAAAAAATAGAAAATTAGTAAAGAATTAGGCATAGAACCAAAATTAGGATTTTCATAATATATTCCGACGACGGAGCCTCTTCAAGCAAGTCAATCGGTACTACTTGAATACTCCTGAGGTGAGGGGATTTACTTATTGTCTGAACCAGATTGATGGAAGGATTTTAAGTAAATTTTCAATGTTTTAAGCATATCGAAATTAATTTAAATTAAATTTAAAGGATTTATTGGGTATAGAGTCAATATTAGGGTTGTCATAATGTATTTAAATGATCCGACGACGGAGCCTCTTCGAGCAAGTCAATTGGTACTACTTGAATACTCCTGAGGTGAGGGGATTTACTTATTGTCTGAACCAGATTGATGGAAGGATTTTAAGTAAATTTTCAATATATTAAGCATATCGAAATTAACTCAAAATAAAGTAAATTTAGAATGACCTAAAGTAGTTGGTACCATTTTAGGATGGGCGTTGTGGGGGTGCTAATCATTCCTCACACGTAACCGTACTCCCGAACCCTAGATTCTTTGAACGTAGACCAAGCCTTATCTTTAGACAAGAATAGGTGACCAATCACACCTTAGGTTTGAATGGTTGGTGGCGACTCCTAGAATTTTAAAGTCTAGCGGTTAGGTTCACGGACCTAGACGTTACGATAGTTTGGCGACTCCACTGGTCATTGAGTCATGTATAGTTGTGTTTGATTTTGCATCACATAACATATCATTCACGTAAGTTTGCATTTGTCTTGTCGTAAGAATGAACATACCATCGATTGTTAGAAGAGATTGCTAGACTAAATGCATTCCATATACATTCATTTTTGTGCATAAACATATCATCACATGAAATAATTTCAACTTAATTGTGGCACTCAAGGTATCAAAATTGCATCTCCTATACCGTCCACCTTCCACAGATCAGTTTGTGTACCCTTCAGATGCAGAGCTAGGAAATTGGACTGTTTATAAGATGCCAGTTGTTTATGCCACCCAAGAGTAATGGATTTTCTTTTCATTTTCATTTGTCTTAGGTTTTCTTAGAATCTTTCAGTTTCTAAGTAATGTAGGAGTGCTAAGCCCAAGAGGCATTAAGAATTCTTTTATGTATTGGGCCAACTTTCATTTATTTTCATTTTCAATAAAGGATTAGTGCGATGCATATTTCTTAATTCCTCATTCCATTCTTGTCCTTTTATGCAAAACACCGATACCCATATTCTCAACAGTGTTACCAAGCTTGAAAGTATCCAAATAATGAACATGATAAATGATAATGGCAATGAGTATAAAATTCAATTATGAAAGAACTGCTTTGTTTGGTTGGATGGATTTCTAGTTAGCCAAGATTGTTCAAGCAAGAAGAGAATAGAAGAAATTTGTCTAAAATCTTCAACTATAGAATGTTACAAGTAAAGGTGAATCTCTACATGAAGTTCTAATGAGTTTGTCTTTGTTCAATAGATGACCTTTAATGAGAATACTTGTATTGAGATGAGAAATGGCCTTCTTTCATTACCTTTCAAGCGTGAGAATCACCCTCCACACTGGGGGCCAAAGAGAATAGAAGATGAAAGATCAGTGGGGCAAAGAAAAAACCTTTTGTAAAAAAAAGGGAACAAAAAAGAAAAAGAGAATGAAGAAGGAAAGAGGGTTTGAATCAAGAAAGTGAAAACCCTAGTCACATTAAAATGAAAAAAGGAGAGAAAAAGCAAATGGGGCAAAAGGCCTAAATGATTCATGAAAAATGATTCTTGGTTTGATAAACCCTGAAACACTTATTTTGGGCCTATTTTATCCTTTTTTTCATAAACCCTCACCTGAGCCTATGTTACGTGCCTTAAAAGTCCATTTTGATCAAATATAAGTACTCCCATTGAAGAATCATGTGTTGAATAAAGGCATACTTACACTATGAGATGATGATCCTTTGGATGGAATTAGAAGAAGCAGATCAAGATAAACAAAGATAAACAAAGTAATGGGATTCCAAAAATTGTCTTGAATCAATGAGAGCATTAAATTGGGTGAAGAAATATCTGCTGTTGGGGCATGTATTAGAATCAAGAACAAACAAAAGAAATTTCATGAAAAAAAAAAAGAAAAAGAAAGAAAAGGAAAAGAAAAAAAAAGAGAATTCAGATCGAAGACCCAAAAATGGCGGTTTGAATCAATGGAGTGCATCTAAGTTGAAAACCTGAAAAGGCGACTTAGATACCAAAAAAGCTGGATGTCAATGATATTGGGGCAAAGAGGATGTTTTGATGAACTCAACATAATCAGATTAATGGACTTTTGAAGGGAATTTTGTATTCATTGATCAAAATTGTTTGAATTGTTTTTATTTGGATACTATTACCTAATCCTAAAAATTCTCACTTTTCATTCAAGCCTACTTTCCTTCTAAGCCTGACAATTTCTTGTTAAATCTTTCCAAATGTTGAATAATACCACTCTCTTCATTTCACTTATCATTTCTTTGCTATATCCTTACCTTGAGGGATTGAGAAATTGTGTTGCATTGATCTTGAAATTAGAATGGTAATGAATGTTTGCTTGGCAAAATATGTGAAAGACTCCTATATTATTTAGGAAAATGAAAGAAAAGGAAACTTATGAATGAATGGAAATTGGAAATCAAGAAAAACCAATGAATAAGGAAGAGTGAATGAAGATTTTAGTGAGCAAATGAATGACCAGATATGGAGGATAGTATGAAAGAAAAAACAAGGGATAAGATAAGATATAGAGGGCACGAAGACAAGGGATTCATTGGGAAGGTAACATGGAAGAAGAAAAATGGAAAAAATAGGAAATATAAGGACAAGATGACAAATAGAAGAATGCATTAGATAGACTGATACAGAAAAGCCTTGTTATTGCCACAGTTAAAGTTGAAATGTTTCCAAAGAAAAACATTGCATGAACATAATAGATTGTGTGAGTGATATTGCATGAATGGCATTGCATGATAGAATAAACTGCATAGATAGGATAGAATGCATGTGTAGTTGCATACATGATGCATTGCATGAGAAAAATTACATACAAGGTTCCTTGAGTACAATCTATAAGACCTTCGGGCATGATTCCTCCAAATTTTGGACAAGATTTTTAAAGTTTGACTGCCTGCCTGTTTAGGAGGAGCTTTTAGACAAGATTTTTAAAGTTTGACTGCCTGCCTGTTTAGGGGGAGCTTTTGGACAAAATTTTTAAAGTTTGACTGCCTGCCTGTTTAGGAGGAGCTTTTGGACAAGATTTTAAAAGTTTGACTGCCTGCCTGTTTAGGGGGAGCTTTTTAGACAAGATTTTAAAGTTTGACTGCCTTTCTGTTTAGAGGGAGCTTTTTGAAAAAAAAATTAAAAAAAAAGGAGAAGTCAGACAAAATACGTGTCTATGTCTTTGTGCAATTACTGTTTCACAGCAAATGCATAAAGAGGGGCAGCTGTAGACACCCTATTTTGTCCGGGGTCTTAATTTGTATAAATAATTAATTGGGTTGGGTGACATTGTATTTTAATTTAACAATTTAGAATTAGGCTAGAATTAAATTAGAATTTTTAGATTTAGAATTAACATTAATTAGGGAATTAAAATTAAAATAGGATTTAGGAATAAAAAAAGAGAGAGAAAAGATAAAAAGAAATAAAAATAAAATTAATTTTAGGATTAGATAATTAGGATAATTAAATTTTTAGGATAATTATTTAGATTAATAGAGTTGGATTAGGATTAATATAGGAATTAAGTAGATAAAATATTAAAAAAAAGGGAGATAATTATTAGAATAAGTATAGTTGTATTAGGACTCTAACTAATTTGTGGCTATAAAAAGGATTAAAGCTCAGGGTTTAGGGGACAGACAAAAAATACACAATCAAGCACTCAACCCGATCACCACCGCTGCTGTTCTGTCAGCTCATTTTTCTGCCTGCCTTTCGCACCACTGTTGCGAGCCCAGTCACCGCATAGCTACTGCAGGTTGCCGACCCATCACGTGGAGGTTTGCATGCCTCCATTTTTGTTGCTCTTGATGATTGTTGCAAGAAAATAGGAAAGCTTTGTGAAAAGGCACGCCACTTTGGAAATATTAAAGAAGAGCTATAGCAAGAGAACACATGGAAAAGGGGAATATAAAGGAAAAGAAAAAAAAGCCAACAAGAGGTGAGGTTATTGCCTAGGTAAGTTTTTTTGTTTTATTATATTAATTGGTCAATAATTTAATAGGAGGGTTAGATAGTTAATTAATATTAGGTTAATAATTTGTATATTAAAATACTAATGTTGCATGATTTAATTACTTTGATAACATTTGATTAATACATATTGAATAAACAATTTGTATGTTGATATGATTTGTTTAGTTTAATTCGTATGATATATTTTATATTTTGTATGTTTAGTATGATAGATGTTAAATAAATAAAATAGTATAAAAATAAAATAAATTAAAGGAAAAAAAGCAAATAAGAATAAAATAGAATAAAGATTGAATAAGGAAATAATAAAATTATATTAAGAAGATGAATGCAAATTATCCAATGATGAAATTTCAAGAAAGTCGAATGGTACTCCTTGGAAATTTCTAGGTGAGGAGTTTGCTCTAGACTGAACCAGATTGATGGAAGGTTTAGAATAAATTTTCAATACAATAATGTGTGTTTATTTTCTAAAATAGAAATAAATAAAATATAATAATAAAGACAATTAAAATAAAAATAGAAATAGGATATGGAAATAATTTGAATTAAAATATAAAATAGTAAATACGATTAAGACAATAAAAAATAGAAAATTAGTAAAGAATTAGGCATAGAACCAAAATTAGGATTTTCATAATATATCCCGACGACGGAGCCTCTTCAAGCAAGTCAATCGGTACTACTTGAATACTCCTGAGGTGAGGAGATTTACTTATTGTCTGAACCAGATTGATGGAAGGATTTTAAGTAAATTTCCAATATATTAAGCATATCGAAATTAATTTAAATTAAATTTAGAAGGATTTATTGGGTATAGAGTCAATATTAGGGTTATCATAATGTATTTAAATGATCCGACGACGGAGCCTCTTCGAGCAAGTCAATTGGTACTACTTGAATACTCCTGAAGTGAGGGGATTTACTTATTGTCTGAACCAGATTGATGGAAGGATTTTAAGTAAATTTTCAATATATTAAGCATATCGAAATTAACTCAAAATAAAGTAAATTTAGAATGACCTAAAGTAGTTGGTACCATTTTAGGATGGGCGTTGTGGGGGTGCTAATCTTTCCTCACACGTAACCGTACTCCCGAACCCTAGATTCTTTGAACGTAGACCAAGCCTTATCTTTAGACAAGAATAGGTGACCAATCACACCTTAGGTTTGAATGGTTGGTGGCGACTCCTAGAATTTTAAAGTCTAGCGGTTAGGTTCACGGACCCAGACGTTATGACAATAAATACTAAATTTTTTCACCTTTCTACTTCCCTAAAATTTTTTTAATTCTTAAAATTTTTCAATCTTTTTAATAAAATTATCTTAAAATAATTTTAAATTTTATCTAATCTATTAATATTTAAAAAAATATTAATTTTTTTATGTAGCAACTCCTTGCTAGCTGCCTATCCACTCGATCAGGATCAAGGTCTTTGACAAGCCGACTCCAACTTGATAAGTTACCAAAGAGAGTTTGGAACACCATTTCTTATATATATATATATATATATATATATATATATATATATATATATGTGTGTGTGTGTGTGTGTGTGTGTGTGTGTGTGTGTGTGTGTGTGTGTGTGTGTGTGTGTGTTTTCATTTTCTATTCTTCCTAATATTTTTTTATGTTATGTTTTAAATTTTATAAATTTTTAATTAAATATTTAACTCTTTTATGATTGGATATCTTTATTATATTATATATATGTATTTTATATAGGATTATTATCCAATACACTATTAATAGGGTTTTTAAACTTCACAAGTATGATTAATATGATAATATATACTCTTCATGAATATTAAAAAAATAAATAATAAATAAAGTAGAGGCATGTGTCATCATTTTAACATTATTTGTGAAGTTTAAAAATTTTACCAATAGTGTATTGGATAATAATCCTTTCACCTTTACTTTAAAGTAAATAATATTATTTTATATATTTACAAATTTAAATAATTAAAATTAATTCATGCGTCGCACAAAGTAAAAGTTAGTTTGTATCGGTTCTGACCCATTATTAAAGGGGACTGGATTAGTCTGATACCTTGCCAGACAAATTCTAATCTTGTTCCACTTTCAAGAAGGTGGAACCAATCTGGTTAGTGGAATCAGAATGAGAGTTTTGGACTGAACTGACACATTTTTAAATAATTTTAATAACTATTTATAAAACTCTTAATTTCTAATAAGTAATAACCAAAAATAAGATAGAAGACCAATGATTTTTTTATGTAAAAAACTCATTTAAAAACTAAAAGGGTAAAAATCATGAAACCATAGTCCATAAAAGAATTTACTATATGTTAATTTGTTTACATATACAATTTAAAAAATAAGTTTAAAAAAATATTGCTCATACATAGTAAGAATTTGTTTTACGATTTATTCCTCTTCCTTGAAACTATCACGTGTTTTACATTCCTTATTATTGGTTCTTTCATTCTACTTTTAACCAATCTTTAAGACATGCGAGCATGCATAATGATGTTGGATAAAGATTGGTTTGATGGTTTTTAATTATTCTTCCGCAAATGGAGAATGCGGATTTCGATGCAACGAAAGGTGCTTGAACCACAAGAACATCTATTGCCGTTGAAGCTCATACTAAATATTGTCTTCCATTTTACTTCCACCATTAGAGGAGATCGAATTTTTTCTCAAGCCAGAAAAATGTTGACTTAAATAAAATTGTACTTCATTCGAGCTACCTTGATTTTGATAAGATTGGAATGATGATGATGCTTCTTTTCCCTTTAATATCTTCTTTATTGCTATCTTAACTGCATCTCAGACACCTACTCTGCTATTATCGTTGTCAAAGTCTTGAGGTATTGTGTAAGGTGGGAATGAAGTTGAATATTGTATTGGGGGAAGAGCACTCATCAAACTCCAGAAATATCCAAGATATTGTGGTTGAGATACTTAGGATGGAAAATACGAGTACTGATAAAGATTATCCGCGATTGGTGGGGCTATAGAGGTAGAGTAAGGGGTTTGCCATAGGATTTGTGAGTTTGTGTTAGTTGTGGTTGTCACCTGAATTGTACCTAGGTGGGATGATGGAAATTATTGTCTAGTAATAGGAATGGTAGTTGCTATTACTGGTGATGTATCAGTTAGGAGAAACATGTACTGCTATCGTTCCCACATACGGCGCCAATTGTTACGATCAATAACGTTGGAGAAGAACTTTCAAGGATTCTAGGCAGTGAAGACAACTCTGCAAAACCAAATACAATCAGAGAGGTTTGGAGTTTTGGACTTCGGCAGGTGCTCAAATGATCAAATCAATAATTGTTTGAAGGGATAGGGAAAATTCAACAACAAGTTTAGAGGAAAGAAGAGGTGAAGGTCTCCCAAGATCAAGAGAGAAAGAAAATGCCAGCCCCTTACTCAAGGCCCTCGTCTCCTTTTTATACTCACATGAGCTGCTTTGGATCTTGTGCCGTAGAGGGTGCCTTGATTCCTAACTTTTAGGCCTTGACCTTGATTCCTTCGGTTTCAATTGTCACCATAGGAGTGTGTGTGACTCCATTGTCACTACTTGATTAGGTCATTGGATTAGTTTGTCAATTTGGCGGGAGCTACAAATGTCTACTATAATTGGTGAAAGGTGTTGCCAAGCCTTGCGATTCATCGCAAAGTTTTTTCCCTTTCTTGGCAGGCTATATTGTCTAAGCTTGAATCCTGATTAGGCCTAGCAAATCTATAGGCATGAAGATTAGCTTGAAGCTTCAAGTTCAATTCTAATCGAGTTTGATTTTTCATATTAAAGTTTAGTTTTGAAAACTTATAAATATAGATAATTTAATTTAATTATAAATATAGTTGATTTATTTATACATACATATTAAATACGTTTAAAAATAAAAACTTGATTATTTTTGTAAGTATTTTAAATTTGATATTAAACTATTTAATATTGAAACTCAATTTAATCAGTCAAAATATTCGATATTTATCAAACGAATTTGAGTATTTACCAAGGTAGAATTTGAGTACTTTAAAGTTTAAACAAATCTAGCAGAGTATGCATGTGAGATCGGGGTAAAGTGCATTTGTAGTCCCAAACCTTTTATATAGGTTATATTTTGATCCTTAATCTTTAAATTATTTCATAATAGTCCCAAACCTTTTTAAAATAGTGTCAATATTTTAAGAACTTTCCTAATAAAGCTCCATTCCAGCTTATCATAGGCTTTCTCTAAATCAACTTTAACCATTATGAACCCTTGATTACCCTTTTTTGTTTTCATTGAATGGATAATTTCTTGGGCAATTATAACATTATCTTGAGCTTTTCTTTCAGCTATAAAGCTAGTTTGCAATGATTTATGCAATGTGAAAGAAAAGGTCTGATGCGATTAACAATGATTTTGGAAATGACCTTATAAATTGTGTTGCATAAATTGATAGGTCGATAATGATGGATAGCGGTCGGGTTGGTTATTTTTGGGATAAGACAAATGAGGCATTCGTTAATCTTATCAAGAATTTTCTGATTAGCAAAGACCTCTCTGACAAATTGAATTAAAGAATTACCAATCGTATCCCAACATTTCTGAAAGAATACCGGATGAAGACCATTCGGTCCTGGGGCCTTCAAGGGTTTCATTCCAAAGACAGCTTTGAAGACTTCAATGTCTTTTAAAGGATTCAATAAGCTGTCACATTCACTTTGTAGCAAAGGATTAGCAAACTGGCTATGAAGTGGATCTTCTAAAAGGCTATATTCAAGAGAGGATTGGTAAATATCATTGAAATGATTACTAATGGCTCTTCTAATATCCTCCACTTCAGATATAAGATTACTAACAGCATCTAAAAGGCAATAAATCTTGTTCCTTCTCCTATGGACAATGGTACTCATATGATAAAAATGAGTATTTCGCTCACTATTCTTAATCCAGTTAACTCTAAACTTTAAAGCCCAAAGCTCCTCTTCTAGTTTAAGTATATTCTGGTAAACTTGTTCCAAGGACTCTTCAAGTTGTTGAAGCCAGGGATTGTGACTAATGGCTAAGGACCTTTGAATGCCATCAAGTCTTGATAAAATGTTGCCAAAAGTGGACTTATTCCAAATCTTGATATTTTTCTCAAATTTTGGTATAGCATCAAGGATAGAAAAATTTGCTTCCCTTCATGATGCTTCCATCACGTTTTTAAAGTCCAAGTGAGAAAACCAGATAGTTTCAAATCTAAACGGCCTAAGTCCAAAGTGGGGTTCTCTAGGATGTGTGTCCAAGAGGACAGGATTATGATTAGAGCAAATTCTTGTTAAGTGGAATACCGTTGAGTTTGGGAATTTAGGCTTCCATTCTCTATTAGCCTATGCTTTATCAAGTCTTTCTCTAATAATTTGACCAAAATGGTTTTTATTAGTCCATGTGAACTACTGACCAACAAAACCTAGATTGATCATACCACAGTCATTCATACATTCTTGATAAAGACTTGCCCTAAGCTTGCTAATAGGTCTCCCTTCGAATTTCTCAGACTCATGAAGGGCATCATTAAAGTCACCTATCATTAGCCAAGGCATAGAATGTTGGGTTGCAAATTCAGATAATTCATTCCATAAGATCTTTCTAAGCTCTAGTTTTGGTCTAGCATAAATGGCCAATAATAACCAACAATCATGTTCATTATTAATAGGTGAAAAATTATTAGGAGGAAAAGCACTAGATATTATCTGGATTGAGGCGTGGATAGCTTGAATCGATGAAGACAGAATCTCAATTTTTATTTCTTGAGCACACCATAGAAGCCAGATACCCCTAGCAAATCCTTCAACATCAACAATGAAATAGCTGTCAAAACCAAGTGAGGAACAGATTTTCTCAGCTGTCTCTCCCGATACCCTCGTCTCAATAACAATGACAAAGCAATGGTTATTGATCCTTATCAGCTCTAAGAAGGATCTCTTAAAATTTGGATTAGCAGTGCCTTTAGCATTCCAAAGAAGTCCCCTCATTGGAAAGGATTCAAGAGATGTTTGGTTCAGAATCCAATCAGCCAGACCCGGGATAAGTCGGACTTCCCCTGTCGACTTCTTGCATAACAAGTTTGGTGCTTTGTGGTTTTGAGGAAGGAACAACAATATGTGGTCTATCTCTGGCTTCTCGAGCTCCTTAGCTAATTGAATCACCAGGGTTATCGGGTTGACCGATGGTGTAGTCGTTACCAAGACTGCCACCTTTACCTCTACTTTCATCTTAACCCTTCGCACTGTGTTTGTCACCATTTGTTTCATTGGAATATGAAGCATTTTCGGTAGGGTCTCGACTTGCTTGAGATTTGGTGTTACTAACATCACTTCGAGTAGATGCAAGTGAGGAAGAGGATTCGGGATGTCCATGGCTAGGATCAAATTGTTCCAAGCCCTCATAACGTCATTCTCGATCCATCCCTCTACTTGTGATTGTCCCTTCAACAGAAGATTTAAGGCTTCTGTCATCTTTATGATCCTCCCGTCTATTGTTAAAAACATAATGTCCAAAAGCAGGAATAATGCTTGGTGATTTTCCATGATTTCGAGCAATAAAGTCGCCAATTTTTGTTTTCAATTTACTATTCTTACCCAGACTGGTGTTGTCTTTGGCTTGCTAGTGAAACTAAAAGTATTATGATTTTTGGTTTGGTTATAATTCAACGAAACTTGACGACTAGATTTGTCTAACAATTGCTTTTGTTTGGTTAGTATGGAACTTGTTTTGGGGAAAGTGAGTAATGTCTTGTCTTGTCCTTCTTTAGAACTCTGCCCAGGCTCAGCAAAATTCTAAGTAACTATTCGTTGTTCCTTATCAATCACTTGTTTTGTCAGAACACTTTTGCCATTTTCACTATTCATCATCGAGTTTTGCTTTGGTTCCACCTGACCCAAACTTTGTTTCCTGGTTTGCCTCTGTTTCCTTTTGTTAATCACCATCCATGGACCAAACTCCTCTGACTCTTGTGTTGAAGGATTTGAGGATAGAATTTGCTCTGAAGAAATATCCTTGGTCGTCTCCTCTTGAACTGTTATGCTGTCATGAGGATCAACTTTCTCCTTGACCTACTCTGACATGGCTTGAACCTTTTGGGTTTGACAGTTTTCCCTACGATGGCCAATTATTCCGCAAGTGAAAAAAAGATTGACACCCTCGTATACCACATTCTGGACAAACTTTCCAATCCTAATTTTTGGAATTAAAGGTCTATCAAGGTCCACTTGTATACAAAATCTGGCATACCTTCCTCTAGCATTCTGTTCAATGTATATGTCAATTTTTAAGAGTTTGCCTAACTGGTTCCCTATTCTTTGAAGTATCATTTTATCAAAGTACTCAATAGGAAGGCCTGGGAGTCTTACCCATACCGCTGTTGTGGAGAAGTTTGACGATTTCTCTGGTATGAAACTCGGTTCCCAAACTCTCATCGTCAAATAGTAAGACCTAACGAACCATGGTCCTCCATGTATGACTTTATGAAAGTCCTCTACATACTTAGACCTGAATAGGAAGTAATCATTCACAAGATCAATACAATTCATTTCACCCATCGACTTCCATTGATTTTTGGCTCTTGGAAGAAGGAAATTATAGCCCATGTTTTTACCGAATGTTTTGACTATAATTGCGTTCCTCCAAGGTCTTCTGATTCGATTCTTCTCTTCCTTAGACAGAAGTATAGTAGGGATGCCATCCATTTCATCTTCCTCTTTATCAGATTTCTCATCCAAGAAATTCGAGTGATTAATGAAGGAGAAGCTGGAGTTATCTTGACTGCCGACTAAAGATTCCTTATAAGAGAAATTTAGATTTTGGTTTCCTTGTATCACTTTGTAATCCCCATTCTTTGTTCTTTTAACGCTCCTCTTCTTAAGATATTCCTCTTCTGTGCAGTTAGGAATGTTTTGGTTTTCATTTTCCATTGAGGGCGAGCGAGGAAAAGCAGAGAGTTTTCCAAAGAGTAGATTTAAAACACAATGGATGAAAATTTGGGAAATTTGAAATTAAAAAGAAAACATCGATTCCCAAAATTACGGTAAGAAATTTAATGTTTGGTCATGCTATGAACATGCACTTGTAACAGTTCATTTATTGCTAATGCATCAATACACAAATTTGAAAATAAAAAAAAAATTATAGTTTCCCAAAATTACAGTAACAAATGTAATGTTTAGGTGACTTCATGCTTTGAACATGAACTGGCGAGAGTTCATTTATTGCTAATTTATCCAAAAAAAAAAATTATGGCTAAAGAACATAAGTGGAGATGGTAAAAAAACTTTTTTGTTTTGGCATTTTTATTCTTACCGGCCAGGCAATCAATAATCATCAATGCACGAAGGCAGCCTGACAGGTTTATACAGTGTTAGCTGGTACTATTTGGAAAGCCGACTAATAAATTTTACAGAATAAAAAAAATCTAAAAGAAAGGTAAAATTTTATCTCTATGCTAAAAAATCTGTGATAATTTATAATTTTTTTGTTGATTAAGATTCGATTTAATTTTTATAAGTGTTTCCGAAGTAAAATTTTGAATATATCAAAATGATGTGGAGTGCACACTTTTAAAATCGTTATAAGAAAAAAATTACTATAAAATAAAGTTAATAATACTTTTGATCATATTATAAAAAGGAAAATTAGGAAAAAAAATCTTAAATTTCTTAATTAAAGAAGCACCACTAAATTATGTATGACCATTAACAAGCAAATATAACAATTTGAATGAAAAGAATCAATTGAATACATACAAGTGAATATTTCTACATAAATAGACAAATTTAGTACTCAATTAATGATAGTTTTGAGCCTAATTTTTCAGTTCTATTAATAAATGAAGAATGGTAATTGTAATAAGGTTCTGGTTTCACATCTTAAAATTTATGAAAAAAATTGTTATTTAGATGCGAATTTTAAAAGGAGAGTTTTTAATTTAATTTTTTAAATTAAATATATGTTTGGCATTGCAAATGTCAATTTCAAGAATAGAATCCCTACATTGCAATAAGTCTTAATACCCAAAATAGTTAAACCCTTATATATAGACAAATCCACCTAAACTTCATTATTAAATAAACCATTTAAATATAATTATAAATTATCAATTTATCACCATTATTTAATCATACTTTTTAGGCAAGAATCATGTTTTAAAGGCCAAAAAGTGTTCTTTTCACGTTTTTAATGACTTTTTTATTAAAAACAAGAAAAAGATAAAAAGAATGTATTGTTCATGAATGTTTAAAAATTTTTTATTAAATGCAACCAAATTTTTTTTATTAAAACCAAAAATAAAGATAAAAGAATGTAATGTTCATGAATGTCTATAATAAAAAAACCCCTTATTTAGATTATTAATATTTAGAAATCGAAAATATTTACAACTGAAGATTTACATTAGTGGTTGGTGCATTTATTCTCGTTTGAAAAGTAAAATTTAAATATTTTTAATTGATAAAGGACTCCAAAATATTTATCTTTTGTTTTCTTAATGAGAACATATCTATTTTGAATGTATTATAGAACATATCTATTATGAATGTATTATGTATCTATTTTACCAAACTCATACTAAAAAGAAAAAATTGCATTCATTTTTTTCTAAATTTGTTAGGATTTTTGGTGTACTTACCTTAATTAACAAACTCCAAATTAATTTCCAAAATATAAAATCCAAAAAAGCGAAAACTATAATTTCCTTTCCCAAAAAAAAAATTTCAGGATGAGTACAAAAGGGCAAAACCGAAAATAAAAAATGTTTATTCTTTTTTTTTTCATTACATGCACGCACAGCTTTATAAGTGTTTCAAACTGCTAGTCTCTTCCAACTCTCCATCCCTTTGTCTTCACAGAAATTCCAGAGAGTATCCTTGTCGGTTACCGGCGACTCCAGCTTTCGGTTACCTCTATGAACTCGATATTCACCATGTCAATGCAAAGTAGCCTTGGGTTCTCTCACCGATTGGTTCCTTCAAGTCCCCGGCTTCCTCAAGTTCCGGTCACCAGCATTTCTCCCGCTCGAACTTGTCTCCGTACTTCAATCAAATGCAGGAGCTCTCTTTCGAGCGCTCCACTTGGTAAATTTAATTTTTTTTTAAAATAAAAAAATCAAGTATTTTTTTTCTTTGTACTGTTTGGCCATTGAGAAAATGCGGGAAACTTGAAGATAGTTTTGGGAGGCGATCTTTTGCATGGAAGTGATGATTGAAGTAAAATGATGGAAGTGAACTGCTTTATTAAAAAAAATAATGAGAAATGATACAAAATTGATTCATATTTATTTTGTAATTATTTATTGCTAGTAAATAGTAATTTTTTTGGCTTTAGTTTGGATTGTTCTGAAAATGTTAACAAGTTTGATTTCCGTTCCATTGGTTACTGAGAAAATGCGGCAAAGAAGAATCTACGTTCTCAAAATATTATTTTTTTATAGAATAAATAAAAATTTAAACAGTTAAGTATGCTCAGTAATTTACTCTTTTTTTTTGAGGTTTAATTTTATTGATACAATTATGTTTGAGGTTCAATTCAAAGTGACGAGTTTATGCGGCAAAGAAGAATCTATATTCTCAAAATATTATTCTTGTGTTTATTTTTTTTATAGAATAAATAACAATTTAAACAGTTAAGTATGCACGGTAATTTTTTTTTTTTGAGGTTTAATTTTATTGATACAACTATGTTTTAGGTTCAATTCAAAGTGAAAAGTGACTTTTCTTTTTTTTTTTTTCGTTTTGCTTTTTCAGTTACTGATGAAATGAAGTTTGTGGAGGCAGCGAAAAAGGGAAATTTAGTGCCCCTTTACCGTTGCATTTTCTCTGATCAGCTAACTCCAGTGCTTGCATACCGGTGTTTGGTTAAAGAAGATGATAGAGAGGCTCCAAGTTTTCTTTTTGAGTCAGTGGAGCCTGGTTCTCGGGTTTCTAGTGTTGTAAGAGCTTTAACTATATCCTTAATTGTGTTCTTTTATACGCAGGTTTATATTAAGTTTTATGGTTTTGATTCATATTGGATTTTGATTGTACTAGGGTCGTTATAGTGTGGTTGGAGCTCAACCAACAATGGAAATTGTGGCCAAAGAAAACAAGGTTACGGTTATGGATCATGAGGAAGGGTGCTTGACTGAGGAGGTCATTGAAGATCCCATGTTGATTCCTAGGAGAATCTCAGAGGCTTGGAAGCCTCAACTTATTGATGATCTTCCTGATGCATTTTGCGGTGAGAACCATTGGTCTTTTGCATGTCTAATTGTCATATATCTCTATTTATGTTTTATATTGACAACAATATCTGATGGTTTTCATTTCTCATCATTAATCTTTATTAATATGGATCACTCGTGATTTTGTAAGTGGTTTGAAGTTAGTTCCTTATTTTTATAGCCAATGATGTTTCTTGAGTGCTTGCTTTGATTTGCGATGCTCAAATTAAGGAAAGCTGATTAATAAGTAGTCAGCTGTTGCCACCTTGGGGTAATTTAAAGCCTTAGTTATTGTTTAATGACACTTGCAAATTGAGGCTTTGGTGTAGAACTTTGAGTGTATTATTTTGTACATATGAAAAAAGGGGACAAGTTTCTTATTTTGGGTAGAATATAAAATAATGCAATAAATACAGGTTTTGGAGTTATTCATGCCATATTTCGAATCCTTTGTTCAAAATCTGTGCTCATATTTCCATGGAAAGAAGATACTAAAAAAAGTTAGTATTCGTATGACGACAAAACATGACCATATGTCATAAAGCAGTTTAAGGAAATTGAAAGTTTTCAACACATGTAGTTATCTCAAATTCTTGTAATTATTTTGATAAATTTGACAGTCATAATATGATGAGTCAGGTAGCTTTGTTTTTTTGACTGCAGTTTGTTGTATAGCACGACAGAGATCCATGGTTATCATGAGTGCTAGCAGGTTTTATGGCTATAGTATGTTACATGCTGTGTATAGAACACATGTGTTTGCCAGATGATTTTTGCACCCTTATTGAGTAATGGGTGAATTAAGAAAGTCTAGGGATTTGAGTGGTTCAACAGTGCATGATAGGATAGTGTAGAATACCTGTCATATTATGGAGAATCTAAATGTAAAGACAGATTCTTTTACATTTATAATAAAAGAAACCTTAAAAATGTTGAGCATTATAAGTATGTTTTGTGTGCAGTGCATTTTCATGCAAATGAGGTTAGAATAGTTGAATAAATAGGGTGTAAATGCACTCTTAAGTCCTGGATTTTTCTAGAAATAATAAAACTTGAACTTGAAGGTACCCTTTTTTGCAATATGTAGATTTAAACACGCAGCAAGTAATCAAGTATCTTGAAATTAAGCCACTTTCTGGTATTGAACCAGCGACTTGTCTACTGTCTTAACCTCTTAGGTGCATAATTTTATTTATATTCTCCTGCTGTAAGTACTTAGTTTTCATAATAGTGTAGGAAAACTCTGATGTCACTTCATTGTCAGTTGATATGGTTTCTCTTTAAAATCTTTAAACTCACACTTTGTATTAATCCCTGTTATGTGTAGGTGGATGGATTGGTTATTTCTCCTATGATACAGTTCGCTATGTGGAGAAGAAAAAGCTTCCATTCTCAAAGGCACCACGTGATGACAGAAACCTCCCAGACATACATCTAGGACTCTACGATGATGTGGTTGTATTTGATCATGTGGAAAAGGTATTCTTTTACTCCAATCAGCAACACACTTTGTCTTGCAAGGAGTACCGAATTCATGATTAGTTTCCAATTATCAATCAGTTCTGTTAGAAATATAGACAGCGCCATGGAATAATGTTAACTGTTCCTTTTATGTCCAGAAAGCATATGTAATTCACTGGGTGAGGCTAGATCGACACTCCTCTGTTGAAAAAGCATACAATGAAGGAGTTGAACGCCTAGAAGAGTTGGTGGCTAGAGTAAAGAATGCAGACATGTGAGCAACTGTTATACTGTAGCATTGGTTTTGACTAAATTCAGATGCCTTCTAATTTATCTGACGGATCATTTTGATCTGATTTTATTCTTAGTCCAAAGCTATCTCCAGGATCTGTAGATTTACAAACCAATCAATTTGGCCCTTCTTTGAAGAAGTCAAATATGGGAAGTGAAGAGTTTAAGAAGGCTGTACTACAGGCGAAAGAGCATATTCTGGCAGGGGATATTTTCCAGATTGTATTAAGTCAACGTTTCGAGCGGCGAACATTTGCTGATCCCTTTGAAATATATAGAGCTTTGAGAGTTGTGAATCCAAGTCCATATATGGCTTACTTACAAGTTAGTTTGTTCTTCTTTAGTTATTTATATAGCTGTGAATCTTGAGTTATTTCAGCGGTTGCATTTTGTGAATTTTTATGATTTCATATGCCCTTTCAGGCTAGAGGAGGTATTCTGGTTGCATCAAGTCCAGAAATTCTTACCAGAGTAAAGAAGGTAAACCTTTACACTTATCTTAATACTGAATTTTTTTTATTTGAAATTGTGAACCACTGCACTTAGCTGTTTAAGATCTCAATTTTTGTGATTGGCATGAACAGAATAAGGTCGTGAATAGGCCATTGGCGGGAACAGCAAGGAGAGGAAAGACTGCTGCTGAAGATGAACTGACAGAAAAGCGATTGCTAAGTAATGAAAAGGAATGTGCAGAACACATCATGCTTGTTGATTTGGGTCGCAACGATGTCGGAAAGGTATCTCCTAAGCAATTTAAATTATGTACATCCTGCCATGCATTTTTGGAGAATTTTTTTTCCTGTGCATGAGAGATTTTCCTTCCAAAGAAATGAATTTTGTATTTCCACTTAAAACTGCATTTTTCATCTTCTTTATGTTTTCTTTTTTTTTTACAAGGCCATTATCTTTTCTTTCCGAGGAGAGGCTGTAACCAGTTGTTTGTTAATGCATAATATTATTGGTGTAGGTCTCCAAATATGGTTCCGTAAAGGTGGAGAAGCTAATGAACATTGAGCGATATTCACATGTGATGCACATAAGCTCCACGGTAAGAATCTATCCTTTTACCATCTAAAAATTATTTTATCTTATGATTTTCCCTTAGGGTTATTTTTTCTTTTACGTCAAGCGAATACTCAATGGTCCCAACTTGTTATTTTCTTCCTCCATCCGAAAGAATGAACGAAGAGAAATCCTCTTATTTCAATAGTTTCTACTGTTCATAACTGATATGTTCTGATTCAAATAATAAACTCATGCATTCAAATACATTAGAATGTTCTGATTAGTTGTTTGCTTCATTTTGGTTTCTTAATGGCCCACAATCCAAGGAATTTGTTTTAAACATTCTTTTAGTAATGCATATGCAAGTAAATGATCTTTCTCTTGTCGAAACTTAAATTATGCAGGTTACTGGTGAGTTAAACGATCACCTCACTAGTTGGGATGCCCTCCGTGCTGCACTTCCCGTTGGAACCGTTAGTGGAGCGCCAAAGGTTCAGTACTTCTTGTCCTTTACATGTTTTATGCAAATGATGATTGAATGCTTCATGTTGGCCTTAATTCTCGCATTACGTTCCAACTACCATAGGCAGGCACAAGTTGCAGAGTCCCCTGCACTTCTTACAGTCACAGCAGCATTGCTCATTGCTATACCTCGTATTACTGATAGTCCCCTTAGTTTTGATCATGATTGGGATACTGATACAGGTGAAGGCCATGGAGCTAATCGATGAGTTAGAGGCGTCAAGACGAGGCCCTTATAGCGGAGGATTTGGGGGGATTTCCTTCACCGGTGATATGGATATTGCCTTGGCTCTCAGAACCATGGTGTTCACTACAGGAACCCGCTATGACACAATGTACTCCTACAAAGATGCTGGCAGACGCCAAGAATGGGTAGCCTACCTTCAAGCTGGCGCTGGCATAGTTGCAGACAGTGACCCTGACGCCGAGCACCAGGAATGCCAAAACAAAGCTGCAGGCCTTGCTCGTTCCATCGACTTGGCGGAGTCTGCATTCGTTTATAATTGATGAAACTCTTATCAACCACAGGAGTTGTTCGCTAACCTTGATCAGCTCAAGTTTTCTTTCTGTTATTTGAAAAGTTGTCTGAAATACAGGAACCACAGAATGCAAAACATTGAGTTTTATTAGTTATATATAATAAAGTTATAAAGTTATCTTTCAGATGGATTAAACTTCTTATTTCTTCGATCATGCTCTCTCCTCAGCCACAATACCTCGTGCTTTGATTCTGTTTCCTGGAAAATTCACTATCAGAATCTCCCCAAAAGCATCAGGAATGCTCTACTTAAGCAAACTCTATCAGTAATTTCAAAGTTGTAGTCTTTAAGTAATGAATTCAGAAAAAAAAAAGGTGAAAAATGGATGAGTATCTGTCAGTTGGATCATCAACGCTTGCTATCATAATCAACGATCTCGGAATCCTTAACCGATCCCGAGTGCTGAACTATGGATCAACCAAGCGAATTGATCCAATCCTCCTCTTTCTCCGAATCCGTAACCAACTCGAAGGCGTACTGCAGCTTGTTCAAAATATCTTGGGCTCACCTGACGGTTAAACGAGTAGCAAGTGGAGTCACGCCACGTGGACAAGAAGCGTGTGTGATGGACGATTCTTTGGACCAAAATTGTTTCCCTTGTATTAAAGTAAAATGAACCAGCGGCGACGCCAGGTTTTTATGCACTCGCCTTGTTTAGTTAACCAGCCGGTTCGTTCCGGATTCGACCAGAATTCCACGCCGTCGTAGTCGTTCGGTTTCTCCGTAAGCGCCATCGCGTCCCGCCATTGGCGCGTCATTGCTTTGATTTGAATCGTCGAGGGAATCCAAGAATTCAGACAGAAAGAGGAAGGTCTGTCTTTGTCTGACTCTGCCCTTTTAGATTTCTATTTTTTTCAAATTGCAATTAATAAATTTAATTTTGAGAAAAATCATTACATTTACTTATCTAATTATTTATTTCCTGAAAGAAATTTGTCAGTGTGGTTGGCCTTGGAGAATATTACACTATCAGCATCTCTATTCCTTTTATTCTTTTTTTTTACAGAAAAAAAATCAGATTTTTAGCATTGTGGATTTTTATTTCGATTTAAATAAAATATTTATATTATGAAAAATGATTAAAACCAATTAAAAAGCAGGTATTAATCATCATTTTATCTGTTCATCTGGGAACTTATTTCTATGAACTTGTCCTTGTTTGCCTTCAAGTTCTTGCCTACTTCTCTCATGTTCATTCTGTTTCTAGGCTGTAGGCTGTTTTGCAGAAAATCTGACTCCAATTTTAAGTATGGAAACAATACATTGTTCTAGTTTATCTCTTCCATTACTTGAAAATTTGTGTTTGCCATCTTCCATTGCAGGATCCGGGATTTTCATTGCTTGCTCTGATATACCATTCTTTGCAAAATTGTGGAGGTTTGATTCATCGGTGAACTTGTTATCTGTTTCTCTTTTACCTGTAAACATCTCCAACAACAGGATTTCATAACTGCGGACATCCCCGTAAGGAGATACTAGCTTATTCTGCACATTGAAGCCAATGAACAATAGGGCATACAAAACAGAAAAGGATCATAAATATTGCAACTGCAATAGAGCATGTTATATATACACATATAGATTAGGATACGTATCAGTAACAAAAAAGAAAACCACCCTTTGGTACATTAAAAATTTGGGACTGGAATTTCAGGGTTCATTAGAAAATTTCTCTTGCTGCTGACTGTTTGCTTAGATTCACTGCTGCTGATAGAGTTTCAAGTTCTGTAGCCAACAAGCTGTTTTTGTGATTTGGTACACAAACCTATTATCTGGCAATAGAATTGCATTTTGTATATATGTTTAAGTTCATGCAATAAACTGGTTTCTTTTTTTAGATTTATATACCTTGAAGCTAAAGCATCGAGTATTTCTAGTTGATTTATTATTTTTGAGCCATACTAATTTGGCTAGTCAACTTTACTAGGAAGTTGAATCTCCCTTTTTCTGTAGCTTAGTTATGCTTCCACTTCTCTCTTCTCAAGCTTATTCCTTACTGCTGGATGGTTGATATTGAAGTAGAACTGTAGAAGTATGAGCATAATGAAGTAGGCTGTAGAAGTAGCAAAATAGGTTGTATCCTTGTCAAAATAAATATCATCATCATCAAAGCCCTTATCCCAAGAGATGGGGTAGGCTACATGAATCAATATCTGAACTCATACTAGATTGTCTAGGGGACGCCCTAACAATGTTTTAATATTGGTTCATTTCATGAGATTAGACTAGTTTTTATGGCTGATTGTTCAAACCTACTGCCACCCTCCTCCTTTATCTAGGCTTGAGATTGGCTGCGTTAACTAACACAGACGGAGTTCTTGTCAAAATAAATATAATATAAAAAAAAGGTTACTCTTCTTCCCTCTATTTTTGGAATTGAAATATTTATTTGAATATAACCTAGTAAAATTGTGAAACAAACATATAGAAAATCTCATTCTTGTTTCCTTTTATCTGCACTTAAAAGGCAGATGCAAAGTTTAAGTGAAATAGAAAGAAGATATGCGGTATCCAAAGTTTTTAGTGCTCCATTCATGGCCTCCTAACGTTTAGATTAATGTTGATCAGGGAAGAAAAAGAAATTGCTGCTGGTTAGTTCAAGAGTATGTTAAACAGAAACTGACATAAAAATAAACTTTGTTGTTAGAATTATTTTATAGATGCCACTTGGGGTAGGTTCAATCATGTCTGAATTCAGAAAGTCAGAAGCCAAGTAGTCTTTTTCAACATAAACAAGGAAAAAGAGAGTTGGATATGTTAAATGCTTGCTCGATTCGATAGCTTCTTCAACCCGTATTAATTTCTTAGTTGATGATCAGACTGGCTTGTGTTTGAGAGTGCTTGGTTCATCAACAATAAATGAATGCAATGTAAGAAGTTTTGGAACTCTGACATGACATCATCCAGCTGTATCTCCCGTCAATTGGTTCAAGTTTTCTAACTTTGAAAGTCATCATGGCTAGAATTTGCATAGGCTCCTACTTTAATTGGAAACATTTACTTGGGGCTGGCTTTTTTCTTAGTTTTTTTTTATCATAATTGAGCAATGCTTGCTACACTGAATACTTTTACTCCACTTTGCTTCTTTTTTTTGTCACTTTTACTGTCGATTGACTCAACCACAATCACAAATGAAAGATTGACTCTGTCAACTTGTGTAAAGACAATTGCCCAGTGATTTCCTTGCAAAAAAAAAAACAAAAAAGAAAGTTTTTGATTTCCAAAGTCATCTGATGGCTTGGTGACTAGATCTGTTGTGTCTGCGTGATTCATGGGTCAATCCCCTTGAATAAATAACGGGCAATGAACAAGATAGAAGCTTCTTAATGTTAATTTCAGGATTTAAATGTAGCTGAACATACCAGATAAATTTGGACATAAATGTCATTCTCAATCCAAGAATGATAAGTAATAATTAGGAGAAAAGTATATTATTCATGAGACCTGAAACACTAGAGGTGAAATTTTATTCATGAAACCTTAGACACTAGATTGAAAACTTGAAGCTAAATCCAATATACTTAGAGATTTGGTCTTTCATTTTACAAGACACGTGAATTGGAAGAGAAGAGAATAACAAACACAAGACTGTGTACAAACACAACTATGTAACTGCAGCCGAATGAAATGATAATCTTTTCTTTTGTTTCCTTGATTCATTATAGGGGAGGGACGGTTCGCAGGACAGAATACAGGGCAACGGGAAGTTTTATAAAGTAAATCAAAATCGCACCTTTAGAAGCCACTGGAGAACCATGCTTATGCCATTATTGAGTACCTGCAGCTGAAGAAAATAATTAAACCTTCAAAAAAAATCAGGATTCAAATTAAAATTGCACTTATATAAGCTACTACAATGGTTCAATATTTTCACTTAAATTTAAACTAGTAGTAGTACCTCTTGTTCTTATTGATCGAGTTGGAAGTAACTTGTCTCTTATAGAACAAAGCTTTGCAACAACATTAGCCATGTTCATTCTTTCAATTGTCAATTCAGAAGAACAAGCAATACCAATTTCAAGTATAGAAATGAAGCTCCAAAGAAGTCTATTATCTTTCTGTCTGCTCTCATTGAAAGTACTGTTTATCATTGCTTCTCCTTCGAAACTTTCTTGAAGAAGAGTGGGATCTGTAATCTCAGCAACTCGATTTGGCAAAGCTGTTTTAACAAAGATATGAAGGTTCAGATTCTCTTTAAATATTTCATCAGTGGGTCTTCTGCCCGTAAACATCTCCAACAAAAGAATGCCATAGCTGTACACATCACCAGATGTTGTCACGTTGCTTCCCAAGCCATATTCTGCAATTTATTTGTCACAAAAAAAGAGCAACAATTTAGAAACAGATGTAAATAGCTTCTTACCTTAAAGCTTTTAGTTTGTTAAATTGAATAATATATTGATTTGAAAGAAAGCATTACATTTTTATTATTTTGATTGAAAACTACAGAAATAAAAATATGTAGTATACTAACCTGGCGGAGCATAACCAATTGTTCCTCTTAACCCAAGGGAGCTTGATAGGCTTGAACTGTTATTTTGTATGTCTGATGCAATGAATTTTACTAGCCCAAAGTCACCTACATGGCCAACCATTTCATCATCAAGTAGAATGTTGCCGGGTTTGAGATCACAGTGAACAATCGGTGTTTCACAGTGATGATGAAGATAATCCAATGCACAACCAACATCGATTGCCACATTCAATCTCTGAAAAAAATTTAAGCTTTTTGCAGCCTCTTCTCCTTCGTTCATGCCAACAGGTGGATGCAGCCAACTCTCTAGGCTTCCATTGTCCATGAACTCATAAATAAGAGCCTTAAAATCATTGCCATGATAGTCCACACCAGAACATGTTGTTAATACCTTGACAAGGTTTCGATGTCTAACATTCCTCAATGCCTCACATTCAGTGAAGAAACTCCTGGAAGCTCCGTGAGTCAAAAGTTTAAGTACCTTGACTGCAATAATTGTTCCACTCTCTTCAAGAATTCCTTTATATACTGTACCAAAACTTCCTGTACCTAGTAAGTTTGCTGATGAGATCAGTAGCTTTTAGAATGGTTTGGTAAGATAAATTTAACAAAGTATTTTCTGCAGTTGGTGATGCAAGATGCTTTCTTTTCTTTCTAAACCGAAAGAGAAAGAAAAGGGAGAAAACCAAAATTACACCTAAAAGCACAGAAACAATGGCAATTATTGATTTAAGTGAAATAGTTGATCTCCCTCTATGCTGCTTCAAGGTATTACAAGTTGGCAAATGGAACCCAGGGGTGCCTCCACAAAGCTTATTGTTCCCTTCAAGGAATACAGCACTTGCATTTTTAAAGACTCCATCAGTGGGTACTAGACCTTCGAAATTGTTGTAAGAAAGATTCAAGTAGTGTAAAGAGCCAAATGTCACGAGAAATTCTGGAATTTTACCTGTGAGATTGTTTCCAGAAATGTCTAATTTTGTAAGACCTCTCAACGAACTCAGAGACGAAGGAATTAATCCATGGAAGAAATTGCCACTCATCAGTAGTTCCTCCAGAATTATACAGTTACCAAGTTCGTTTGGAATGACTCCTGATAACATGTTTTTAGAAACATCTAAAATACCCATATTTCTTAAATTCCCTACTTTAGAGGGAAGCACGCCAGTCAAACGATTTGAAGATAAGGATAAACCGATAGACAAAGATGAGAGTCCAGCTACTTGAGAAGGTATAGAACCACTGAGGTTGTTATTAGAAAGATCTAATAAGACCAGATTTTTACATTTGCCAAGACTCGGAGGAATTTCGCCTTGAAGATTGTTGTCATTTAGTAACAATTTGGTCAACATCCTTAAATTTCCGAATGAAGTGGGGATGGCTCCGGAGATAGAATTATGATGTACATAAAACAAATTTAGCCTTTGAAGCCTGTCAATAACGGATGGAATGGAGCCTGTTAATTGATTTTCTCCTACTACTAGCTCCTCCAAGTTGATTAGATTTCCAAATCCAGCTGGTATTCTCCCCACTATGCTATTGCCTTGCAAAGCAAAAATTGTGATAGCAGTTGACAAATTGCTTACGCACTCAGGTAATATCCCTCCGAAGTTGTTGTAACTTATTTCCAAACAGTCCAACTTGGTGGCTTTGGTTAAAGAGCAGAGGAAGTTTAAGTCATTTGCTCCCTGACTACCAAGAAGATTGTCATTAATACTCAATATTTGCAACTTTTCTAGCTTGTGGAAGGAAGGCACCTCTCCGGTAAATTTGTTATTCGTAACCTGAAGGTTTATGAGGTTAGAGGCGTTGTCTATTGAAAGAGGGAATGGTCCACTAAGTTGATTCAGGCTAACATAAAATGTTTCAAGATATGGCATATTGACTCCCAATTGTGAGGGAAGACCACCTTGAAAGTTGTTTACCCCAATATCAAGAGTTCTCATATTAGAGAGATTAAAAAGTGAAGGAGGAACGTTACCAGACATTTCGTTCACTGCCACGGAAAAAATAGTAAGATTTTTCAATTGGCCAAGAGCTTCAGGGATAACCCCAGACAATCTATTACCCATCTGAGAGCTAATTCTCTCTAACTCCATGTCTTTTATCTGTGGAGTTAAAACAAAGGGGTGAGCGATTCATACGCTCAGTAAAGGAGACATATGCTGCTTTATAAAAATAAAGACTATATACCACCAAATATTTGTTTTTCCTAAAATCATATCAAATAGGAAAACAGTGGATATAGTAAGCAACACTCTCAATACACCATTTAAGCCACTGGTTAAACAGTTTACTTTGAAATGTAGTAAACAGTAAATAGGATTTAATAAATCCTCTCAATAAACAGAAATCCACAAGTTGAGATTAGGCAACAAACAAATCATGCTATCATTGTTCCCCCAGGAACACAAGTCCGCTTTTGGGGTGCAACCGTAGGCCACCGCCCCTCACGGCTATCTCAGATCTATGGCCATAATCTATATGTGGTCCTCGGGTCCACTTGCCAAGTGACCTCGAGACCACTGATGACTTGGCGGGTCCATCAGCCTTGTAACGCCTTGAGGTGCACCCGTTGGTCCATTGACCCGAGCCACCGCCCCAGGCGGGTCACGCAACTACTTGAATAGTAATGCATAATCTCAGGGCATAAAGTCTCAAAATCACTTTTATATCTCATGAAAAATCTTTAAGGGATTTTCTCACCCACATTATCATTTACTCAAATGATTTAATTCCCAAAAAGGTTTAGGCTTTCTGTTTACAAAACACCTTGAAAACATTACAAAATCTCAACGTTTAAAACCTGCTCGCCCATGGTTAGCTCGCCAGTATGGCTAGCCCATGGCAGCTCGCCCGGTGTGAAGAACTTATGTTCGCCCGCCCGCCCACCTTTGCTTTTAAAATCAGCAAGCAAAACTGGCTCGCCCTCAGTGGCTCGCCCATTAGTCAATTCGAAATTGAGGTGAACAAGTGTTCGCCCGTCAATCCTTGCTTTTAAAAACAACAAACACAATCGGCTTGCCCTTAATGGCTTGCCCATAACTTTGTCGACAAAGGGGTCGCCCGCCCCAAAACATTATAAAAGGGTTTGCCCATCGGTGGCTCGCCCGAATTTCTATTAAAATAGGGTCACTTGCACAGAAGAAAATACAATAGGGTTCGCCCAAGTTGGCTCGCCCGCCTTTTATTAAAACAGGGGTTACTCGCCCCAAAACAAACACAAAAGGGCTCGCCTGCCTTTAACCAATTCGTCTAGAAAGCAACATAGGGGTCGGCTTTTAGCTCGCCCGAATCAAAATAATTATCAAACAAATGCATGTCATAAACCAAAATATTTCTTAAATAAATTTCTATAAAATTTACTCCACAAGACATGCATTCACTTCACACACATCTCCCTTACCTGGTTCAATGAAGCCTTGCTTCCTTCTCGCCTTCCAAATCGCATCCACCGAGTTCATAATTCCCTGCTGCAAATAATTTATAAATTCTATTAATATTTTCATTTCATATCACTTGGCGAGATTGAGATAAATCAAATGACTACTCGCCCAACAGAGCTCTAACTAGCTTGCCCGACCGAGCTCGCCATTCACTAAATGGCTTACACGTGGGAGCTCGCCCGCCATTACTCGCCATACATTTGTTAGCTCGCCCAACATTCAACTCGCCAGGCCTACATTGGCTTAAATGTGGGAGTTCGCCCACAATTCTACTCGCCCAATGCCTTATGCATGTGAGTTCGCCATGCGGCTTCTATTTCAAAAATGGGCTCGCCCATGAATTAATCTAATGTTGGGCGACCTCGCCCACTTGAACAACAACTTTGGCGAGTTCTTTATTTCTTACTCGCCACATTGGCGATTACTAACAGTCAACATGGGCGATCACCATAGTCGCCATTCTCATCACTCTTACACCATTTCTATTACTTTCCTTATTCATTCTCGATCATTTTCCTATCATCCTAGCACAATCTCAACCCAATTTCATCTTATTCTTCATCTTCATTCAAGATATGAATTGATTCTATTTCTATGATCTAACAAGAATAAATCAAAAGCAATACTAAAATCATGCTTCTCATACTTGAAATCATAGAAATATATTATTCAATCTCAAGAAACAATTAAATCTCACCTTAATCAACTGCACTTCTAAAACAGAATACTTTTTGTCTCATGTTGGCCTTACTTTACTTATCCCTTTAGCTCATCAAACGATGGAGGAAGGTTTTGCAAGCAGGTTTATTTGTTTAGCCAACTGAAAAGTAAAGCTCAATAAATCAAGCATGGCAGGATTGGAAGGAATAACATAAACTTGCAGTTGCATAGTTTTCGAGAGGAAGATGAAGTTTGCTAAGTCGGTCTTCCTCAATTGTTTGTCCTTATATAGTCATGCTATCCAATCAGAACCCCTCACTTGGTCTTATCCCATTTCCTTCATTTATTTCACGTCTTTCATGCATTTAATGCATGAAGAAAAACTGCAAGTCAAGATGACGTGAAAGTCTCCCTTCCACACGCCTTTTTCTTTTGCTGTTAACTTTGTTTTATTCCTCAACAAATAAGGATAAGTTCCTTATTGACTTTAACATCCTCTCTATTAATTGTTTTCAACCGTATAATTTACAAAGTCAATTTTGGCTGCAATGGTCACGTGCTGATTCCAGTTCCAGTTCGCCTATTCAACCAGAAACCTCAGCTCGCCCATTCTATTTCAATTTCAGTTCGCCAACACTAAACAAATTCTCAGCTCGCCCTCTCCTTACTCCAGGTCGCCACTTTGTTTTGATGCCAACTTAATATTTGGCCATTACGAAATAATATCCTTTCCTTGGCGATTACATAGAGGTTTGGCAATTATAGCAATTTTTCATTGTTGGCGATCACCATAATTTGCTCTACTCGCCAATTGCTATGATTCCCCACAAATTGGCAATTTTATTTAGCATTTCAATTTACTCAATCCATATGGGCGATCAGAAGCCCTCGCTCGAATCAACATAACTTGGCGAACTCAACATTCGCCCTCACCATCATCTAATGGCGATCTGCTGGCTCATTGGCAAACGTCCTACCTTGCTCGCCCATTGGCGAGCTGTCCCATTGTAGTACTCGCCCGTAGAGTATTTCACATAAATTGTTCCATTCATTTCTCAAGTTAAAGAGCTTTTCACCCTTTTGGAAATTAACATTCATTATTTATTTAATTTCCATTATCAATTTTATAAAATTAGAGTCTACAGTAGGGTAGAATCAGATCTGACAATGAGTGAGCTTATAAAGTCCAATAAGAGATATATATAAGAGACAGATATCGAAATTCTAAATGCAAATTTTCTTAATTATTTATTAAATCTCGTAGTTCATATGATTCAGAAACCAAATCATTCTTATGCAATGCATCCAAAAGCATTTCATTTAAACTGTAATAAAGCAAATGAATTCTAAACAAAAATCCAAACATATACGTACTTATCATACTCAGTGAGGATAGTCGACCATATCGGTTTCAAAATTCAAATATCAAATGTTCAAAATTCATATACGAAAATAAGTACGAAAAAGCATACATAGACTAAGCTAGAGACATTTTAACGACTAAATAATAATCATGCAATTCAAATATTCCCGTGAGGGAAAGTGAAAGTCAATTAGACATATGGCCATAGTCCAGAGGAGGTCCACAGTGAGCACTGATCAGGTGTCAACTGGACCCGCTGTGGATTGGATCAATGTCATATAGCATCAGAAGTCAAATACCTACTGTGGATTGGATCAGGGTCATATAGTAGTCCAAAACTAATACCTACTGCGTAATGATTCAGTGTCACACAATAGTCCAAAACAATACTGCAGTGATTTTAGTTAGTCATGTCTCAAAACACATTTATATATATTTCTCGAAATTCAAAATCGTGTTTCTCGAAACTTCACAAATGAATATATATATATATATATATATATATATATATATTCTTTCAAAGGTAGACAATTTCATAAATATTCACATGTTGGTAATTTCCATGAAAAATCAGAATTTCGGATAAAAATTTCATAAACATTAAAAATCATGAAATTTAACATTTTTCCAAAACAAGCTTGCTAGAAAATTTGTTATTTTCAAATGAATTCATAAGTTCTAGCTTAAATCACAAAACTAATATTTTTATAAAATCTGGCAGCATAACGACTTAATTTTCTTAAAACCTCCTACAATAAAAATAGAGTTTATAAACCCAAGCCAGTTGATTTTAAAATTATTCAGTATATCCTACGTTCCTATATATATCTCTTACCTTATGCACTTAGCAAATGTCTTCTTCAAGTTTTTGAATCACGGATCAAGCTCCTAGTTGCTCCAAGTTACTACAAACCAAAATCATCATTGTCTCAAAACCAATCTTAATCACGTTTAATCATCTACCAAAATCATATTTCTTAGAGCGATAATTTAGTCAACTTCACTTCTACGTCAAAACTAATCCTTCATTATTGTACCAATAATATATATTTATATAATTATTTTTATATCGTCTCATTCCCAATATTTAGAAGTTCTTGTCTATCGACTATTGATCGTATCTACTTACATACATTGTCACACACACACACACACATATATATATATATATACTCATATACTTGTACCCAACTTAAATCTTGTATTAAATTTCATCCTTTATTATACACACATGACTTATGGCCACACACACACACACACACACACACACACATATATATATATATATTCATATACATATATATATATATATATATATATTCTTATATTTATTTTCCACTTATACCGTATATAGATTTGTAATAACAACCTCAAAATTGTTGTGCCTACTTATATCAACATACAAGGTTCATTCTCATCATCTCAATACCATGCATATACATATATCTTTTCTTAGGTTTTTAAACCAAAATAAATCACCAAATCTTAACTCATTTAACTTTAAAATTCTTTAGCTTACCTTTCACCACATTTTCCTTCAATCTTTGGTTGCCTTAAACCCTCCAAGAAGAGGCCACTTCTCTCAGTTTTTAGTTTCTTTGTTGTCCACTAGCTTCACTTCCATTTGTTCTGTAACAACCCTTTCTACCAAAATTATGAACCAAAATTTTCCTTTTCATGCTTACATTGTTGGGCTGTACATAATGCCTCAACCTCTATTGTTAAATAAAAATTTGAGTTAGCTAGATAATATCTTTCAATATCTGGTCCCAGTTCAAATATCTTAAGTAAGCATGCATTCACCACTTACCAAATTTATTACTATCCAAGATGCATGCATCATCACAAAACATAGATATATCATGTAGTTCGTTTAGTTACATCCCCATATTCCAAAAGTACTGATATTGCAAGTCTAAATATAAACCAAATAACTGTACACAATTTACCTCCAAGGTGGTCTCAAAACCTCGAAGTACGTAATAGCTCCTCACGTACACACTCCTACTGCAAGTATCTGGAAGGTGGAGAAGGGGGTGAGCTTTTTGGAAAGCCCAATAAGAAATATATATGGAAAACTGATACCAAATTTCTATATGCAATTTTCCAAATTATTTACTAAAGCTCAAATATCATATTTCATACTATTCGAAAAATCAAATCATGCATATGCAATGCATCATAAAACATTTCATTTAATCTGAAACGTAAACAACTAAATTCTGAGCATCATTCGAAATATGCATGCTTATCACATTCCGTTTCAATACGGATCATCAAATCAAATTCTCATTTGTTTCAAAATCAACATATCATATATTCGGAAATCATATACAAAGATAAGCACGAAAAATTATATACATACTAAGCTTGAGACATATTAGCGACTAATGAATGATCATGCAGTTCATATATTCCTGTGAGGGAAAGTGCAAGTCAGAGAGACTTATGGCCATAGTTCGGGGGGGGGGGGGGGTCCGCAGTGAGCACTGATCAGGTGTCAACTGGGCCCACTGTGGACTGGATCAAGATCACACGGTATCAGAAAATAAATATCTATTATGGACTGGATCAAGGTCACATAATAGCCAGAACGGATACCTACTGAGGACTGGATCAAGGTCACACAGTAGTTAGAAAATATTGCAATGACTTAACTAGTCATGTCTCAAAACATTTTATACATATCTCTTTCAAATTCTGAAATAGTATTTTTTAAGCTTCAGAAAGGTTCATAACAAAAGTCATATACATTTCTTTCAAAAACATATAAGTCATGCATATTCATAATATCTTCAACACAATAACATAGGTTGATAATTTCCTTGATATAAGTATCTCGACTGAAATTCTTATAAACAAATCAAGGTCGTAAGATTTAACTGTTTTCAAAATAACTATGCCGAATAATTGGTCATTTTCAAATGATTGCTTAAATTAAGCTTAAATCATAAAACATTGTTTTCATAAAAATTCTGGTAGCATAACGGTTTATATTTTTTTAAAACCCCCTGCAAGAAAATACAATTTATATAATCACAAGGCAGTTGATTTTAAATAGCATTCGGTATCTCTTATGTTCCAATATATATCTCTTACCTCAATATGTAACACAAATGTTGTTATGGCACCTTTGTCCTTCTTGATTTCCTTCCCCTTTAGCCTTTAATTTAATGTATTTTGCTTCTCTACCTTTGTAAAAATCCCTTCTACATCAAGGTATAACATCAATTAATTTATATTATGAAATTACCTTAAGGTAGCTTTTATATATAAATATATATATATATATATATATATATATGCCTTATATGTCTTACCTTGCTTATTCTCTCTTGGTTGGCAAATAATCCTTTGCCTTCTTAAATTTCCTTTCTCCACATAATCCTACATCAAAGACCATATATATGTATATTTAGCTTTATAATTATTAACATATTGTTTTCTCATGAAATCCTCATTTGAACCTCTTAATATATATATTAAGCTTTATAATTATTAACATACTTTTTCCTCATTAAATCCTCATTTGAATTTCTTAATATATATATATATATATATATATATATATATATATATATATGTATTTCACCACCCTTTTAATACCTTTGTGCTTCTCTTACAATCTTAGGTAATTTAAATCCAAATACATCAATTATACTTACTCTTTTTCTTTTCCTTTTCTTTGTTCAGCTTTCAAGCACATGAAGCAGTCCAAAATGAGGATAAATTTGTCATGATTCAACCTTATTTTATTATCATTCATTTCCTAAGTAAATGACTTAATTTAAACTCAAATAAGCCTCAACAATAGCCATCTTACCTCTTGGTCAGACCATCCTTTGTCTTGGCCAATTTCCCACGTGGATAGAAAGACTCCCAAACAAAAATGTTCCACATTTTTCAGCTCCCTTTTCAAGTGAATATGGCAGCCAAAATGAAAGAGGCTTCCATGTGAATTTGATAGCCCTTGGAAGTCTCCTTTCGCAAGTTTAAAACCTCTGTACAGCACCCATTTTTCCTACTTGTAACCACGGCTTGAAGAACCTTAAATTTTAGTCTTCATTTCATGTACTACAAACCACCATCGTCAGCCCCCTTTTCCTTCATTCTTTCGGTCCTTCTTTTTCTTCTTTTCTCTTCTTTTCTGCCACTAACCAACCCTCTTTTCTACACCTCACTTCATTGGTTCGATCAGCCCTTCATTTCCTTTTAAAACTTAAGTCTTCACCCTTGCGCCATTTCTTTCCAACATGCTTTGTTTTCAGCACTTGCTCTACAGCCAATCACTTCACCTTTTCTTCTCTTTGTGGCTTTTAAAACCTAGACTTATTCTTTTCTTGGCTGTCGATGTAAGATGGGAGTAAAATGGTAACAGGATTGTGAGGTGTAGTCTTCGTTGCCAGCAGAAAGGAAAGAAAACAGCAGCAAAATGGATGTTACGGTGATGATGATGATAGACGATGGTGAATGAAGGTATAGTGGCCGGTGAACATGAGAGTTAGTGGGATTGGATTTTGTGAGGCTTCTTCATGTGATAATCGTAAATTTTCCATTTATTGGAAATAAATATTGGAGAAAATAAATCAGTGAAAATAAATAAATAAAATTGTGAGAACGGGATATTGGTGAAAATCCTGAGAATTGAGAAAGGAACGGATTAAGAAAATGGTGTGAAGGAAAATTAAATCGGAAATAAGTATAAGATGAGAAATTATGGAAACTAAAGAATGGAGGAAATTTAATTTGGATAAATGGAAATCCAAATTAAATAAGAAAATGAGAAAAGAATATAATATATGAAGATGTATACAAAGGAAATACAAATTAGTATTTTATATTTTGTGTATAGATATGTATATATATACATGATTTAAAATATAAATATATATATATACACACATATCTATATAATATTATATAGTATAATACTATATAATATAATATAATATGAATATTATATTTATAATATAGTTTATAAATATAATATAAGATAAAAAAAAGAAACAGAAAAATGGAAGGAAGAATCGGGAAACCCGATCCTTCCTAGCCAAAGGGCCAACGGCGGCGAAGCTGCCACCGCTTGCGAGGGAGAAAGGAGAAGAGAGAATCGTCACCAGCCAGAGAGGAGGAGACGATCGACGACGAAAAAGGAAGGAAATAGAATCGGAAACAGAGGGAAGTCCGGGGAAGCCGAGAAGAAAAAGGAAAAGAGGAACGGGCGGTGCCGGCCAAATCGACCACCGCCACTGCCACTGAAGCCTCGCTAGAGGAAGAGGAAGACGTGGGAGGCCACCGTTTGGGTGAAAAACAGCGGAGGAGGGCCGGCGAAGAGGTGGAAGAGACCGGACCTAAATCGAGTTGATCCGCCGATGTGCCGTCGATTCGGGATGAACGAAGGCCAGATCCAAGCTCGCCGTGGTGCCGGCCAGCTGAGGGGCCACTGAACCTCCGGAGAACCGACCACTCGAGAAGAACCGGCGGTGAGGGGAGGTGACCGGTCCGGCTAGGAAGAAAGAAAAGAAAAGGAAAAAAGAAAAAGAAAAAGAAAAGAAAAGAAAAGAGAAAAAGAAAGAAGGAAGAAAAAGAAGAAAGAGAAAGAGAAAAGAAATTCCGGGAATTTGAAAAATTCCTGAGAATTCGAAAATTACGGGAAATCCTGAGAATTACGAGAATCGGTAAGAAATCCCAAAAAGTGTTAAATTATTTAAATAAGTTATTTATTTAAATAATTATGGAAAAAATTCTAAATTTTAAAATTTAATTTCCAGAAAATTTCCTCGATAATTGAGCCGATGGAATCGGGCAAGATAAACACGGGCACAACCTTCGAGAGGCAGTCGCCGACCCGAGACAAGTAAGGGAGACATGTGCCGCCTGTAAGAATATTCGGCCACATGTTTTAAATTATGCATTTAAATTATAAATGCAATTTATAATGATTGGTTTTGAAATTTTGGTGATTTATCGGTTTTAAATTGTGGTGAAATACTGGTTGAGAAATATAAACTGTATTTTCGTAAAGGAAGCTAGCCAAATCGGCAGCCGTTATACTGCCGAAAAATTATCGAAAAATTATTGAAATTTACCGAAAATCACCGAAAATCATAATAAATGATTTGATTTCACATGAAATGATTTTCAAGTACGAAAATCGAGAAATCAAGTGAATTTCATAAAACATGAATATAGTGATATTTGATTTTAAAATATTCATGTTTTCGAGAATGGTGAAAAGGAAATCACTGAAAATTCACCCAGTAGGTGATATTTCACGTGAAACGAGATGAAAATGAAAAAGAGACTGAAGTGAATATTTTTATAAATATTCTTAAATATTCACTTGATTTTATATAAAACCTTTATGGTTTTAATGATGGAAATAATTAAGTAAATAAATTCCATAAATGTTAAGAAATGATGAAAAATTCTGATTTCGAGACTAGAGGTCTCTACACGTGTTTTAGAAGAAAACATGGTGACGGAATTATTGAAATTGGAAAATAAATATTTTACTTTTCCATAAATTACAAAAATATTTGAATTGAATTCCGATGATTTTAAAAATCATGTTTTCGATGGATAGCACGGAAAGGCATGCATACATGAGTTACGGTGAAAAAGACATTGTCATGAGATTTGTTTTACAGTGTGACTATTTTATAACTGTTTTCACCTTATAAGAAATATGATTTATACCTTTATGAAATATTTTGAGAAATGTGATTTAAATTATAAATTTCATAAAGGTGATGATTTATACATGTGAGCCTTATGGATAATTGTGAAATGTTTTTACACTACTGTAATTAAAATCTATAAAGGCTATGGTACGGTTTATACTGTTTTGAGACTTTAGGCCCTAGTTTCATGCATTATTATTCATGTAACTGAGTGACCCGCCTGGGGCGATGGCTCGAGTCGATGGACCCATGGGTGCACATTAGGGCATCACAAGGCTGATGGACCCGCCAAGTCATTAGCGGTCTCGAGGTCACTTGGCAAGTAGACCCGAGGACCACCTATAGATTATGGCCATAGATCTAGCCGAGATAGCCGTGATGGGCAATGGCCTACGGGTGCACCCCAAAAGCGAACGACTTGTGTTCCTGGGGGAACGATGAGAGCATGATTTATGTGTAGGGTGATGCCTAGTCTCGCACACTGATTACTGTTTATTGAAAGGATTTACGGAATCTTATTTACTGTACTGTACTGATCACTGGTTACTGTTTACTGATGAAAAACTGTACCAAAATACTGTGTTTACAGAACTGTATTGTGCACTGAAATGGTAGCCACTGATTACTGTTTTACTAAACTGAAAGCTACCATTTACTGTCTACTGAACTAAAAGCTACCGTATACTATTTACTGAATTGGTAGCTACTATTTACTATTACTGACTGAACCATATCGAGATACTGTTTTACTGAATACTGAATATACTGTTTTACTGAACTGTACAATACGGTTACTGATTTGAAAAGAGAAATAGATGTTTATTCTAAAAGAATAACATAAGAATTATTTCTAAGATAGAAATAATCAAAGCAATGTTTATCCAATGATTGGATATTTACAAATCACTATACTGTCACGTGTTTTAAAGGATACTGAAGTGAAAAGAAAGAAGTGGTTTACTCCGTGGGAAAAACGAAAATCATATCGTTTTGAGAAAAATGGATTTAGTACTCTCTATAGTTGCTTCTAGGTTTCGGAACAAGTCAGGTATTTTAAAATACCTGCCTTACTCTATCTGGATCCCTAGCCGACTGTAGTATCCTTCCTACATGTGAGCCTAGAGCCAGCTAGGAAGATTTTAAAGAGAATGAAAAATATTTTCAGCATATAGATAGCTGAATATCAAGTGTGACATATAACTCTCTCACTGAGTCGTGGTTTGCTTATCCCTTACTTTTAAACATTTCGGGTTTTTAATATGATTGTGAGATACAATAGTTGTGGATTACAGCTGCACATAAAGGACAATGTGACAGACTGGCTGAGATATATGAGGTACTATCATTTATTTTTTGTATTTAGACATGTCTACAGTACTACTTGTCTAATTAATTAAGATAGGGGATGTGTATAATATAAACAATGTTATGTAAAATTGTTTAACATTAAGTACAAGTGAAGTATCACAGACAGCCCAACCGGATAAGTTGTGTAAAATAAAGGGAAAAATGTGATAACAGGTCGTTACACTTCAAGAGGCCAATGTCCATGTAATATATTTTATTCTCCACTATTATATATATATAAATATATATATATATATATATATTCATTCATTTACTATTAGCCTTATTTTAATATTTAGCATAATTGTATTTTCTAACTAGTTAATTTTATTTCATATACATATTTATCCCACTAATATTTCATAATTTTTATTTTTATTTTTATTAATTTATATCATCTATAGTCTCTTGAATCCTAAAGTCTCTTATACAATTTAATTTCCTTCATGTCTTCATATTAAATCCTCTAATTTTATCTTTTCATAGTCTAAATTTTTCATAGTCTCTCATAGTCCAATTTAATGATTTCTTGTCATGCTCATTTTCAATTAATCTTCTTAATCATCGTAACTTTCAAGTTAAATTCTTAATATACAATTTGTCTCCAAATGACATTGTATAATCCACCAAAATAAGAATTTTCAGTTGTTACATGTTCTCTCCTTCAACATCTCTCTCTCGCTCTCACCGACTCCCATGTTTTAGGCACCAAATAGCCATCGTTTCCTACCTATGTCCTTCCTCTATTCAGACTTCTAGGAATCCCCTGTTTGCATGTACAACCCAAATTTTAAGCCAACCAAAATCTTAGTCTAACACAGCCATCTAACTACATTTAGAATCTATCCAATACAACGGCTGAAACCAGCAAAATTTGACTTCAAGGCAGCCAACAGAACAGCTTGCTCTTGCCAAGAATCAACTTCCAAAGCCAGCTTGTTTTCGGTCTCTATTTCGTCCACGATCGAAGCTGTCTTCAGTTTAATAAAAGACAACCTCACGTCCCTTTTTACAGCCAAATTCTAGCTGAGTTTCTTCTTTTTCTAACTCTATTTTCCAGGCCATCAAGTCACCAAACAATGTACCTGGAAACCCCTTGTTTTCAGCTGGTTTTTAGACCACAGAACAACTTTACACAGTTCACATTTCCAGCGGAGTTTCAGTCTTCCTTCCTCATGTGAACTGCAGTGTTTCAGACCTGATCTAGGTCTTCTTCCTTTGTTCGCATCGTCCCTCGATTCTCCCTAGTCTCTCCTGAGATTAGCCCTAAGTCTTCTCTTGTCTTAACTCTTTTCTTCGTTTACCGAGAGCCAGCATGGGCAACCATCAAATGCAACCAATGTACCTCTTTTCCAAAACCTGAAACTACCCCAACTCAGCCACCAAAACACCACTTTCTCTCCTGTCTTGGCTCTCGAAACCTGAACCTTCCCTTGCCTTAAGTTTTCCTTCCTTAAACCTTGGCCGTCGACACAAAAGGGAGAGCTAAATGGTGACACAATGGTGGCGAAAAGGTGGTCGGTACAGCAGAAAAATGGGAGAGAAAGGAGACAAAATGGATACTGCCAAGATAATGGTGATGACGATGGACGGTGATGAAAATGATCAAGGTGGCCGGTAGGGATGAAGATAGTGGGATTAGGTGACTATTCCCCAAGCTTCTTCAAGAAGCCACACGCACACACACCTAACTTCGATATTTTATTTATTTATTTATTTATTTATTATTATTATTATTATTAGCCTTATATTGATATCGAATAAGTATATTTTAAGTTATTTAAATTCATATACTACATGTTTTTTGATTCACTAGGATTCCGTACTTTCTATAATCCTTAATTTAAATAACTATAATTATATATTTATAGTCATATATACATATATAAATGACATGAATATCTGTTTTTATGTTAGCACATATTCGACTTTATTAATTAAATTACCAAATACACTTATTTCACTACAAATTTAACTTATTAACATAAGGTGTTGTATTCCTTCATTTACTTACAAACTAGATACGAAAAATTTATGGTCTTCACACATTGCTATGCAATGTATCATGGATAGTCCCCTTTATTTTGATCATGATTGGGATACTGATACAGGTGAAGGCCATGGAGCTAATCAATAAGTTAGAGGCATCAAGACGAGGCCCTTTTTGAGGAGGATTCGGGGGGGGCGGGGGGGGGGGGGGGGGGGGGGGGGGGGGGGGGGGGGGGAAGGGTGATTTCCTTCACTGGAGATATGGAAATCACCTTGGCACTCAGGACCATGGTATTCACAACAGGAACCCGCTATGACACAATGTACTCCTACAAAGTCGCTGGCAGACAGTGACCCTTATCAATCGACTTGGTAGCGTCTGCATTCGTTAATAAATGATGCAGACTCTTACCAACCACAAGAGTTGTTCGCTAACCTTGATCAGCTCAAGTTTTCTTTCTGTTATTTGGAAATATTTGTCTGAAATACAGGAACCACAGAATGTAAAATATCAAGTTTTATCAGTTAGTAAAGTTATCTTTCAGTTTTCTTCGATCATGCTCTCTCCAAAAGCATCAGGAATTCAAAGTTGTAGTTTTTAGGTAATGACAAAAAAAAATCACTAAAGACAAAAAAAATGAAATTTACTCTTTTAATTTTTTTATATTTTATTATTATTTTATTAAAATTATTTTTAGTTAATAATTATTTTATTTTTTCTAACCTCGCCAAAATTAATCTTACGGGTTATCCAAATTAACCATTTTAGAAAAAAGTTTGACATCGTGTTTGGTTGCCCTGAAAATTGATTCTTTTCCGCCATAATTCTGGACAGCCTCACAGTTTCTTGGTTTTGGTTCACATTTTTGAACAGAATAGAGTTTCCTCGAAATCACTCCATTCCGTGCGATGGCTGAATAGCAAATCTGAGAAGCGAGTAAAGAATGAGTTTTTTAAGATGAGTGGAATAGATTAATGATAATTTTTTTTCAAGCATGTCTTTTAGATTTATCAAATATACAAGTCAAAGTTAGGTTTATTCTCTTTTCTTCTGTTTCGTTTGTTTCTTTCTTCATCAATCTTTCTTAGCGCACATGAAATCTGGACATTTGGCAGCGAAGCGAAGCAAGTTTTCTCATCCCATAAAAGCTCAAAAAGCAACAATTTTTTTTGAATAATATATTTTTGTTAAAAGTTATAATCATAATCAATATATTACATTCTATAATCAGATAACTTGATAAATTAATAAATACAAATGATAATTACAAACTAAATAAATAACAAATAAACTAACTCGAACTCACACTCGGTGAAATTCGAACCTAAGACTTCAAAATCCCAAAGCCTCTTCTTTACTATTAAGCGAAGGCCTCATTGGTAAAACTGCAATAACTCTTGACACATAAGCATATTTTTTATAATAATACATGTAATAAAAAAACATTAGAAAAATGATAGGAAAAAATATAAAAATTTTTGATAAATTAGATAAATAAAGGTATTTTGGATATTTTATAAAAATTTAAAAAAAAAAGAAAATGAGTAAAAAATGTAAAGAAATTTTATAAATTAAGACATGGGTATTTTGAACATTTTATATCATTTCTTCCTAAATTCTTGCTATTATTCTTATTGACCAAATAGAAAATAAATTCAAAATAATTGTTTTATTCCACCAACCAAATAACAAAATACATATTTCATTTCTTTTTTTTTCTTTTTCTTTTGGTTGAAATCTTTTTGTATTCGAATGTTACTTTGAACACTGATTAATTCAAAATTAAGCTACAATCAAATCTAATACGGAGAGAACTTTCTTAATATTATTTTTTTCATTTACAAAATTCGAATCCAAAATCCTACTTAAAAAATGCTGAGCATGTACTCATCCCAACATATATTAGTGTTCTTTTTTTTATTCCTACATAACAAATTTTTTATTTCTTTTTTATTTCATTCTTGTTTATTTCATTCTGCGAATCAACATATTACTCTGATCAGTGGATCATCAACGATCTTGGAATCTGAAACCGATCTCGAGTGCTGAACTATGGACCGTCCAATAGAGCTGATCCAAACCTCTTCTCTTTCTTCGAATCCACGACAAAGTACGTGGCATCCTTCCGCGTCGAAAGCTCAAAAACGTACTGCTTGTTCAGAGTATCTTCACTCTTCAGCTCCTTTAATTGTTAAACAGGTAGCAAATGGGATCACGCCACGTGGACCAGAAGCGCGTGCTATAGACGACTCTTTGAACCAAAATAGTTTCCCTTATTTTAAAACCAACCAGCAGCGACGCCCGGCTTTTATGAACTCACCTAGTTTAGTTAACCAGCCGGTTCGTTCCGGGGTCGACCAGAATTCCACGCCGTCATAGTCGTTCAATTTCTCAGTAAGCGCCACCGCGGCCCGCCATAGGCTCGTCATAGGTTTGATTTGAATCGCCCGTGAAATCGAAGAATTCAGACAGAGAGAGAAAGGTTTGTCGTTTTATGATTGTGTCCTTTTGGATTTTTTTTATTTATTTAAACTTCAATTAAACATGTCGTCTATTGGTTTTTTACCTGAACATCTTCAGCTTCATGATTCCATAACTGTAGGCATCCCCATATAAGTAGATACTGCCCCTCCCATAGCATGCTCTGCACATTGAAGCAATGAACAATAGGGCATACACGACGCAAAAAGATCATAAATATTGCCATTGCTATGGAGCTTGTTATATATGCATATATAGATTAGCATATGTATCGGTAACGATAAAGAAAACTACCCTTTGGTACATTAAAAATTTGGGACTGGAGTGTCGGGGTTCGTTAGAAAATTTCTCATGTTGGTTACTATTTGGCTAGATTCATTACTGCTGATAGAGTTTCAAATTCTGCTGTAGCTGTTTTCGTGAATTGGTATACAAACCTGTTATCTGGCAATAGAATCGAATTTTGCATATATGTTTAAGATTTTCAATCAAGTGGTTTCTTGTTTTATATTTAGATACCTTGAAGCTGAAGCATTGAGTATTTCTAGCTGATTTATCATTTATGAGCCATACTAGTATGGCTTGTTAATTTTATCAGGAAGTTGAATCTCTTATTTTCTGTAGCTTAGTTATACTTCCACTTCTTACTCCTCAAGCTTACTCCTTAGTGTTGGATGGCTGAAATTGAAGTAGAAGCGGCGATAATGCTGTAGGACTATAGCAGTAGCTAAAACGGATTGTATCCTTATCAAAATAATTATAATACAAAAAAAAGAAAACAGGGTTACTCTTCTTCTCTCTATTTTTGGAATTGTGAAATAGACATATTTTAATAAATATGTTAAACTTTGGTGTTAAACAGAAACTGACATAAAAATAAACTTTGGTGTTAGAATTATTTAAATAGATGCCACTTGGGTAAGTTCAACCATGTCTGAATTCAGAAAGTCAGAAGCCAGGTAGTTGGTTCTTTTCAACATAAACGAGGAAAAAAAGAGTTGAACATGTCAAATGCTTGCTTGATCGATAGCTCCATCAAACCAAATTAATTTTTTAATTGATGATCAGATTGGTTTGTATTTGACAGTGCTTGGTTCATCAACAAGAACTAAAGTGCAATGTAAGAAATTTTGGAACTCTGATATCATCCAGCTGTATTTGCTGTCAATTGGTTCAAGTTTTCTGTCTTTGAAAGTCATCATGTGGCTGGAATTTGCATACTCCCCTGCTTTAATTGGAAACATTTACTTGGGGTTGGCTTTCTTCCTCTTTTTTTATCATAAATGAGCAATGTTTGCCATACTAAATTCTTTTCCTCCACTAAAATATTTTTCTGGTCACTTTTACTATTGATTGACTTTGTTACAGTCACAAATGAAAGATTGACTCATCGAACTTGTGTAGAGACAATCGTTTTAATCTTTCATTCTCTATTAAAAAAATGTGTATATTTCACATGATTCTGCTTCTTTTTGTTAACAACACCATAGAAGAATTAACAAGATTAGCATCGGATTGATTAAATATAAATAAACCCATTTGGTACAGATGGTAAAGTTTCTGTGGGAATTAGCTAAAATTAGAACGCAGATTCCGTTGAAATAAGTATCAGATCCTAATAAGTACAAGCCACTCAGAAGGCCCTGAGAGAGAAGCAGTTGAAATCCATCTTTCAGTGGCGTAAGAAACTCTTGGAGGCTCACTGGGCCATCCGCGATGCACGAACTGCTCGCAATAGGGGAGTTGCCAAGTACCATGAAAGAATGTTACAGGAGTTTTCAAAGAGGAAGGATGATGACAGGAATAAAAGGATGGAGGCCTTGAAGAAGAATGATGTTGAAAGGTACAGGGAGATGTTGATTGAGCAGTAGACAAATATCCCTGGTGATGCTGCAGAGAGATATGAAGTACTTTCATCATTCTTGACGCAGACTGAAGAGTATCTTCATAAACTGGGAAGCAAGATAACAGTTGCCAAGAATCAACAGGAAGTAGCTGAGGCAGCAAATGCCGCTGCAGTTGCTGCACGGTTGCAAGCATGATTTCTTGACCTCTCCCTCTCCTGTATCCTTTTCTGGTTATCTCTTGGGGTTTTTTCCCCTACTTAATTTCTTTAAAATTTTAGGACTGAATTGTGAGCCAAAACAATATTCCATTTCCGTTCCTCTTCTATACGCTTTAGATAGATTCCATGTTACTAATTTTCTTGTTATCTACTTCTTGTCAAAAGGGTCTATCAGAAGGAGAAGTTAGGGTTGCAGCAGCTTGTGCCAGAGAGGAAGTAATGATAAGAAATCAGTTTATGGAAATGGATGCACCCAGGGATAGTTCATCTGTTAGCAAGTAAGTTATGTTTTTATAATATTACAGGTCATTTCAAGGACATAGTGGTAATATAGAAGGGTGCTTCAGTAATGAAGCATGGGAATGGGGTGTAAAGTTTATGACAGTTGGATGGGGCTTATGCATACTTTTTATGTATTTTAGTTCAATAATTATCATCTCATATAATTAAATTATATTGAGCCTTTATGATTTTGTTTATTCTAAGGACATTTTTTCTCAGAAGGACCAAATTTCTGCCAATTTTAGTTATTCATCATTTCTCCTGGTTGTCAACAGGTATTATAATCTTGCTCATGCTGTGAATGAAAGAGTAATAAGGTAGCCTTCAATGCTATGAGCTGGAATGTTACGAGACTATCAGCTTGTAGGTTGCTATATCTAAAATATTGGGTTTTCTTACAACCTTTTTTGGTTGGTTTTTGTCTCATTATTACTATTTACTATAGAAAGTTAAAATTTGTATGACATATGTGTATTTTATATTGGAGGTGGGTTTGCAATGGATGCTTTCTTTGTATAATAATAAATTGAATGGTAGCTTGGCTAAGGAGATGGGTCGTGGGAAGACTGTTCAGGTATTGGTCTTTTAAAAAATTCTAGATGTAACTCTGTAGTTTTGTATTTTATTTGGGAATTAGACAAGGTGTTGGGTTTTCAGAGCATTAATTTTTGGGAGCTAATCATATGACACAGTAGGGATGTTCTTAACTTTAGTTTTTACCGTATTGTGTAGGTTATGGCATTGATTGCTTATTTGATGAAATTTAAAGGAAACTACGGTCCACATCTTATAATTGTTCCTAATGCTGCTCTGGTAAATTGGAAGGGTAATTTTATTTTACTTTATAATGATGGCTATGACATTTTCCCAATATCTTTGAACAGAACTAACTTGAGTCTTTTTTACAGAGTGAACTCCATAATTGGCTGCCATCTGTGCCCTGCATCTTTTATGTTGGAGGAAAAGATCAACGTTCAAAATTATTTTCTCAAGTACGAAATATAAGTTTCTGTATTTTTTTATTTAAGTGTCAAAATTTGCTAAACTTTCTTTTGGTTTACTTGTTGCATAGGAGGTGTTGGCAATGAAGTTTAATGTCCTTGTGACAACTTATGAATGCATCATGTATGATCAGTCAAAACTTTCTAAAATTGATTGGAAATACCTCATAATTGATGAAGCACAGCGAATGAAAGACAGGGAATCTGTTTTAGCTCATGATCTTGATAGATACCGCTGTCAAAGGCGGTTACTTCTCACTGGGACGCCATTACAGGTCTGTTAAGGTAGCTCTGTGATATGATTGGAAATTGAAAAAAAAAAATACATACACATGCATATACATGCATACAAATCTGAAAAACTTTGAATAATTTGTTTGGCTTTACTGCCATGACTGGCATCTTGAAATGTTAAGACCAATTCCTTGACAGCCTTATTACATATGCAGACGCGCACACACACACATTGAGACACCTTTGCTATTAAGGGTATGTTTAACTCTGTAAGACCTGATTCTACACTACTGTAAACCTTAATTTTATAAAATTTGATAATGGAAATTTAATAAATAATGAATGTTGATTTCCACTTGAGTGAAAAGCTCCTTACTTTGGGATGTAAATGGGGCAATTTCGGTGAAACATTATGGGTGACTGTTATGAGGGAACAGCTCGCCAATGGGCGAGCAAATTGCCAATGGATGATGGCGAGGACGAATAGGTAAGTCCGTCAAGTTAAGTTGTAAGATGATCTCCCAAATGAGACGAGGACTCTGATCGCCCAAATGGACCTAGTGATGATCGCCCAAAGGGCGAGTATGGCGAGTAATGAGATTCCCCATATAGAGGGCAAATGATAGCCTAGCTGGCAAGTGAGGCAGCAAGGTACTCACCAAATTTACAATGCCAAATGTGATCACCAACTTGTGGCTTGAATCATAGCAAGATAGGCGAGTAGAGCAATGCCCGGTGATCACCAACAATGTAACTATGGCTGTGATCGCCAAATGCACAATGTGATCACCTAAGGGAAAGTAATCAGCTCATAATCGTCTTTTCTTAAGATGGCATCAAGACAATGTGAAGATGCCAATAAGCAAGTAAAGGCCAACGTTGATGCTCTAATTGGCAAGTTAAAGACTATGGCGAGCTGAGAAGCTGGCGATCTGGATTAAAGATGGCGAGCTGACACATTACGCAGTGTTGGCGAGCTGGAAACAATAAATCAAAACCGTGCAACCAAATTTGACTTTTGTTGCTATTGTGATTCAAGGCTGAAGAAAAGTCTAACAGAGGATGAATTCGATTGGCTGAAGAAGCCATCAAAGGTAGGCAAACCAAGTCAATAATGTGTAAGAAGAGTTCCAATTGATTTCTTTTGCTGCAATGTCCTTCCTGACTTAATGTAACATATGATGCATAGAAGAGAAGGAGATTAGAAGTCAACAAAGGCGCAGCAAAAGTGGACTTTTATGACACTTTGCTACTGCTACACGTTAATTTCTTCAATCTGTTAAAGGCTGGTCAAATCTGCATGAGACAAGAAATTAATTAAGGCTGACATGGCTAGAAAGTTATTTGAAGAAATATAAAACAAGGTCAATAGAAGAAGAAAAAGGAGTGTGGAAGGGAGATTTTCACGCCACCTTGAGCTGCAATTTTTCTTAATGCATTAAAGGAATGATTAACCCATGAAATGATGAAGAAATATGATAAGGTGCAATGTGGATTATTAGTTTTGGTTAATATGGATAAAGAGAAGAATAAATAAGCAAGAAGGTTGCAGCAAAGTTGCTCTCTTCACTACCAAATATGCCATCCACGAGAGCCAAACTTTGTCTCAATTTCTGTCTTGGTTCTTTGCTTCGGTTCAGTTAAGAAATGAAATGAGAGAGAGATTCCATGGTGACATTCAACCTTCCTAGCTTACTCAATCTCTATTCAATTGAAGAATCAAATTAAGAATTCAAGCTAGAGAGTTGATGTGGAAGAGGAACAAAATAGAAAACAGATTCTGTTTTAGAAACATAAATTGATCAAGGTGAGATTTAATGGTTTCTTGAGATTGAATGATATATTTCTATGATTTCAAGCATGAGAGGCATGGTTATAGTCTTGCTTTTGATTTATTCTTATTAGATCATAAAAATAGAATAAATTCATGTCTTGAAGTAGATGAAGAATAAAATGAAACTAGGTTGAAATTGTAGTAGGATGATGGGAAAATTATTAAAGGAAAGTGCTGGAAATGGTGATGAGAATGGGCGAGCTCAGCCATCGTGGGCGAGATAAATAAATGTGGAGTGTGGTAGTGGCGAGGTCGCCACATGTTAGTTTAAACCATAGACGAGCCCATTTCTGAATAGAAAGACGTGTCTGGCGAACTCACATGCATAAGCATTGGGCGAGTTGAATTGTGGGCGAACTCCCACATTTAAGCCAATGCAGGCATGGCATGTTGATTATGGGCGAGCTCCTAATAATTTGCCAATATATGAATGGCTAGAATGTTATGCGAGCTGCCACGCGTAAGCCATTTGATTAATGGCGAGCTCGGATGGGCAAGCTAATAAGAGCTCTGTTGGGCGAGCTAGTAGGGCGAGCTAGTTGATTTTTCTCAATCTCGCCAAAGTGCTGGAAATATATAAAAAGAAAAATATTAATAGTTTTAATAATTATTTTGCAGCCGGGAATTATGGACTCGGTAAAAGCGATCCGGAAGCAAGGCTTCGTAAGACCAGGTAAGGGAGATGTGTGTGAAGTGAATGCATGTCCTAAGGAGTTAAATTTTATAGAAATTATTGAGAAATTGTTTTGTTTTATGACATGCATTGGTTTGATAATTGTTTTGATTTGGGCGAGCTAAAAGCCGACCGCTATGTTATTTTTGGGCGAACTGATACAGGGCGGGCAAGCCCACCCTTTTATGATGTTTTGGGGCGAACAATCTCTTTTATATTCTTTTGGGCAAACAACCCTGTTTTAATTGAAATCCGGGCGAGCCAAAGTGGGCGAACCCTTTTGTGTTGCTTTGGCGGGCGACCCCCTTTTATGATGTTTTGGCGGGCGATCCCTGGTTTAATAAAATTCGGGCGAGCCAAGTTGGGCGAACCTTTTTATGTTCTTTTGGGCAAGCGACCCTGTCTTAGCGAAATTCCTGGCAAGCCAAAGAAAATAACCCATGTTTTAACAAAAATGGGTGCGTTGACCATGGAAGTGCCACATTGGGCGAGTTGACCATGGAAGTGTCGCATTTGGGCAAACTGATCATGGGCAATGCCAGAGTGGGCGAACTGACCATAGGCAAGCCGCTGTGGGTGAGCCAGTGTAAGTTGTTTTTAAATGCAGAGGGTGGCGGGCAAACACTAGTTCACGGCACTGACGTGTTGACCATGTGCAAGCCGTACTAGGCGAGCTGATAATGGCGAACAGGTTTCAATTTGCATTTTCTCAACGAAAAATGAACTATTTTTAATATCTTTGAAAATAGAAAATATGAAACCTTTTTTGGGGGCGAGTTGACTATGGGCGAGTTCGGTTGACCATGGGGGAGCCAGTTTAGCCTGTGCCTTTCTCATACGAAAAATGGTGAGATTGCGGGCTGCTTTTACTATTTTATAAAACCTTTGGAAAACATATCATTTTGAAAAAATGATGAATTTGGTGAAATGTTCCTTAAAGGTTGGTTATGAAATATAAATTGATTTTGAGACTTTAGACTCCTAGTTTCATGCAGTATAAGTTATGAGTCTGATGGACCCGTCAAGTCATCAGCGGTCTCGAGGTCACCTGGCAAGTGGACCCGAGGACCACCCATATATTGTGGCCATAGATCTACTGTATCCCTGAGGGGATGATTATTACGTTCTCGCAAGGGGGATGGGGAACGATGATAGCATGATTTATTTACAGGGTGATGCCTAGTCTCAACTTATTGATTTCTGTTTACTGAAAGGATTTATTGAATCCTATTTGTTGTTTACTTCATTTTATTGTAAATTGTTGAGCCAATGATTTGAATGGGGTATTGAGAGTACTGCTTACTATATCCACTATTTTCCTATTTGATATGATTTTAGGAAAAATAAATATTTGGTGGTACATAGTTTTAGTTTCATAAAGCAGCATATGTCTCTTTTACTGAGCGTGTGATTCGCTCACCCCTTTGTTTTAACTCCACAGATAAAAGACACGGAGTTAGGGAATTAGCTCCCAGATGGATATAGCTTCATGTAAAGTGCTGAGGTAAATTATGTTAAACATGACAGGTACAGTCTCTTCTCTTTTACATTTCAGACATAGGTATAAAGTACTACTTTATTAAAATAAAGACAATAGGGGATGTCAGATGTAAGGAAATATGAAAAGAATTTTCATATTTCCGTATTTGTTAAGTAAATGCTTACCATTTATTATTATCACTATATAATGTTAACGGCATCGCAGACAGCCCAACCGAAAAAGTATAAAAATACGCGATAAATGTGGTAACGGGCTGTTATAGATTTAATGGTATCAGAGCTTTGGTTGGTCTGATGTTTGTTGATACCTTTAAAACAGAAAGTGTTGAAAAAGGTTAACATCCCCTGTAGTATTGTATAGTCTGAATGTATAGAGAAGTCAAGTGACTGTGAATTGAGATAAGTGTTGAAATATGGTAAAAGTTGGTGAATTAAAGGTTTTAAATAGAGATTGCAATCCGGGAATTTTACATGAGATAGACGATCTTATCATCATAATGTCAGGTTTATTCGGTAAGGTACAGTGAGGAACTCGGTGAGGGCCCCACCAGGACTTCTCTGTCCATATCGAACTAAGATCCTGAAATGATGATATTGAAATGCTTTCTGTGAGTCATGAATGACTAAATTGATCTAGAATAAAATTGATGGTGAAATAGTATGTGATGGTGTAAAGGACATATTACATGTTTGATGATCCCTACTGTGAACCCCACTGATATTTTGATGAGTAATGCGATCCGGAGTATATATTATTAGAGGTCGCGAGATAGTCGGCCCTGTTGTGGATTTTAGGGTCTGAATTAAAGTGAAAATATGGGCTATATTGGTTAGGGATTATTGAATGTTATGAAAAGTGATATACTTATAGAGTGTGATCCAAAAGGGTGAATTGTGTGATCAATGATTTAAAAAAATCGATGATGTTAATACTGGTTCTATATACTCCTTATGTTTGTAGGAGAATAAATATGGTATGCATAGAACCAAAATATTATGAAATGACTTGAAAATTTATACATGTGTTTGGTGGATATATAGTGGATCTGTTGGATGTAACTAACGAGACATCCAAGACGATAGGAGTTTGTGAATTAGAATTTACGAGAGGATATTTTAAGTAAACTTTTGGATTAACGTGGATTTGAGAGATTGTTGACTCGATTCACAACATGGAATTTGTTTGTAAGCCCTTACTAGAGAATCAGAAAAACTTGAGAAATTACTAAAGAGATTAATGAGTAGAGAAATAAACTATTTTGATATAACTTGTGAAAACGAAAATTATATCATTTTGAAAACAACAGGATTAGTACTCTCTACAGTTGCTTCTAGTTTCCAGAACAAGTATGGTATTCTAAAATACCTACCTTATTCTATCTGGATCCCTAACCGACTGTAGTATCCTTCCTATATGTGAGCCTAGAGCCAACTAGAAAGATTTTAAAGAGAATTAATATGTGTATTGATATAAGAAATATCGTTGAATAATGACACAAATTTTTAGGAATGGAAAAACCTTACTGTTAAGTCAGTGAACATGAGTTCTAATTGAACTATGTATATTAAAGACGTGAGATCTCAAATGATTAGATGGACATTGAAATTGTCTGAGTAAAGGATCTTACTATTTAAGTGAGATTAAAGTGTGGTTATTGAAGTATAAAATTTTTGAGGTTTACCTGTATGGCATAAATGATTTGTTGAGGAATTTGTGGAATTCGCTACCTTACTGATGTGATACATACTTGTGAGAAAGTGAAAGTGGATGGGTATGTGTGAGTATAGTATTCGAAATGGTTACGAGATTGTAACGGTAAATTACTATATTATGTGGGAAAAAGGCTGTGGTGATAAATGTGAAAGAATGAAAATGTCTAAAGAGACAAGTCATATGATGACTAGAGAATACGAGTTATGAGGTAGTTCCCAAGTATAAGAATAAATGTGATTTCGTCTTATCATCATGTGGTTATGGCTGGAAGTAATAATAAGCCAGATTTGGACAGATGAAGTTTGTTATACTCAGAGGAGCAGATACAAGAAGTATTGCTAATCCTGAAAAAGGATAAAAGGATATATATATATATATATATATATAAATATATATATATATATATATATATATGAGTATATATGTACATATTAGAATTGTGAAATTGTATAAGTAAGTGGTGATGAAATTTGAATGATAATAAATTCAATTTCAAAAATTGATGTGAGGGAATTATACTCTCAAATATATTCTCTAAGTAAGTGATATTACATATACTGGGAGAATAAGAGATAAAATGATAACTCGATATAAAGAAGTTATCGAGGAAAATGATTACGTGAGACATAATCGATGGTTAGTATTAAAATCTGCAAAAGAAGGGCAGTCATAGTTTAATCATGAAATAATCATTGTGGGATGGTAGAGAATCCGAAAGAACCATGAGGTTATAGAAGTGACTATGGATGGAGTAACCAAATAAATTCACTTCTTTGTCATCAAATTTCGGGATGTCTTGAGTGCCTTAGTCGATATATATCGGTGAAATAGTGAGAACGTATGTGAAGTTCCAATGAGTGAATACATGTGATAGGGATCCCTGATTTGCCACATATTTTGAGAGAATAGCAAGAGGCTTTGGGATTCCAAATTTTATTGTCAGCACCGCCTCTGATTGATATAGATATCCGAGCGCATTGTATGGACGCTTCGGGTTATATTGAGAGCGAGTGCGTTGTATTTAAGAAACTACTGGGACAATTACATATGATTGATTAAAACTATTTAAATGATAGTCACCAAATTATTATCGACTTAGCACTGAATGAGATGAAAAGTGATAAATATTATAAATGAGTTATTGTGTAAAAAGAAGTGAAAATTTTCTAGCTCCCAAGGATGATAAAAGATTTCAGGGAGTGTAAATTGATTTTGAGAGAGGAAGCTCGAGTTCTTCAGGATCCTTGAATAAAATCCGGGATGGCGACCCACGAGTTGGCCGATCGGCTAACAGCGGATAATATGTTCTGAGGTGTGGGCGAACTATGTGGTCGCAAACTCACTTGAAAGAGTAAACTTGAGGCATGGGAGAGCGCCAAAGGGATGATTGTCGAGGGCTTGAAGAGACGGGCAAGACTTTTAAAGACAATATGGAGCATAATGAGATACTAGTAGTCTCATCTTAGAGACGAGATTAACTAAAAGCTGGAAATGTGATAAGGAAGAAAAATACCTATATTGGTGGTACTTCCTAAACTAAGTGAAAATTGAAAAAGAGTATAATGCTATCTGGATAGTTGTGGATATATGGATTGAGTCTGCTTATCACTTGACTATGGAATTTATTGATATAATTAGTGCCTTGGTCGGGTTATGTGTCAGGGAAATGGTGAGGATACACAGTATTCCAGTGAGCATTACATCTGACAGGGAGTCCCTCTTCGCATCTCAGTGTTGAGAGAGATTTCAGGAAGCTATGGGATCCCGATTGAGTTTTGCACCACAATTCATCCGCAAACTGAGAGACAATCCGAGCGTATGATATGGACACTCGAGGATATGGTGTGAGCGTGTACAGTTGATTTTATAGGCTCCTGGGATAATCCTCTACCCTAGCAGAGTTTACTTATGATAATGGCTAAAGGAGAGTATAGGCATAGCACCTTAAAAAGTTTATTTAGCAGACAATATAATCCACGATAACATGAGAAGATAGGAGATCGAAAGTTAATTTCGACTTGGTCGAACAGATTTCCTGAGATATACAAGAGATTTTGTATAGTAAGGTCTCACCATTTAGAAGCATAATGAGAGGGAAATTGAGTTCCCGACGCAGTGGATCGTTAGAGATCTTAGATCATGTGGGAGATGTGCACTACCTCCATAGTTGTCAGGAGTGCATAACGTATTTTATGTCTCGATGTTGAGAAAGTACCATCCAGATCCTTCTCACGTGATTCGACATAAGCCACTGGAGATCAGAGAGGACATGAATTACGTTGAGAAACCGTTACGAATTTTGGATAGGAAGGATAAAGTGTTGTGATCTAAGATTAATCCTTTGATTGGAAGCTCTGGCAATAGAAGGCTACTTGAGAGTTAGAGAGCTTTATGCGTGAGAGATATCCAGAGCTCTTCCAGTGACAGGTCCAAGTTAAATTTGGAGGACCAAATTTCTTAAGGTGGGGAGAAAATGTAAAACCTGATTCTACACTACCGTAGACCTTAATTTCACAAAATTTGATAATGGAAATTTAATAAATAATGAATGTTGATTTCCACTTGAGTGAAAAGCTCCTTACCTTGGGATGTAAATAGGGCAATTTCGATGAAACATTATGGCTGACTATTATGATGGAACAGCTCGCCAATGGGCGAGCAAATTGCCAATAGATGATGGCGAGGATGAATAGGTAAGTCCGCCAAGTTAAGTTGTAAGATGATCGCCCAAATGAGGCGAGGGCTCTGATCGCTCAAATGGACCTAGTGATGATCGCCCAAACGGCGAGTATGGCGAGGAATGAGATTCCCCATATAGAGAGCAAATGATAGCCTAGCTGGCAAGTGAGGCAGCAAGGTACTCACCAAATTTACAATGCCAAATGTGATCGCCAACTTGTGGCTTGAATCATAGCAAGATAGGCGAGTAGAGCAATATTCGGTGATCGCCAACAATGTAACTATGGCTGTGATTGCCAAATGCACAATGTGATCGCCTAAGGGAAAGTAATCAGCTCTTAATCGTCTTTTCTTAAGATGGCATCAAGACAATGTGAAGATGCTAATAAGCAAGTAAAGGCCAACGTTGATGCTCGAATTGGCAAGTTAAGGACTATTGGCAAGCTGAGAAGCTGGCGATTTGGATTAAAGATGGCGAGCTGACACATTACGCAGTGTTGGTGAGCTGGAAACAATAAATCAGAACCGTGCAACCAAATTTGACTTCTGTTGCTATTGTGATTCAAGGCTGAAGAAAAGTTTAACAGAGGATGAATTCTATTGGCTGAAGAAGCCATCAAAGGTAGGCAAACCAAGTCAATAACGTGTAAGAAGAAAAGAGTTCCAGTTGATTTCTTTTGCTGCAATGTCCTTCCTGACTTAATGCAACGTATGATGCATAGAAGAGAAGGAGGATAGAAGTTAACAAAGGCGCAGCAAAAGTGGACGTTTATGACACTTTGCTACTGCTACACGTTAATTTCTTCAATCTGTTAAAGGCTGGTCAAATCTGCATGAGACAAGAAATTAATTAAGGTTGACATGGCTAGAAAGTTATTTGAAGAAATATAAAACAAACTCAATAGAAGAAGAAAAATGAGTGTGGAAGGGAGACTTTCACGCCACCTTGAGCTGCAGTTTTTCTTCATGCATTAAAGGAATGATTGACCCATGAAATGATGAAGAAATATGATAAGGTGCAATGTGAATTATTAGTATTGGTTAATATGGATAAAGAGAAGAATAAATAAGCAAGAAAGCAAGAAGGTTGCAGCAAAGTTGCTCTATTCACTACCGAATATGCCATCCACGAGAGCCAAACTTTGTCTTGATTTCTGTCTTGGTTCTTTGCTTCGATTCAGTTAAGAAATGAAATGAGAGAGAGATTCCATGGTGACATTCAACCTTCCTAGCTTACTCAATCCCTATTTAATTGAAGAATCAAATTAAGAATCCAAGCTAGAGAGCTGACGTGGAAGAGGAACAAAACAGAACACAGATTCTGTTTTAGAGACATAAATTGATCAAGGTGAGATTTAATGGTTTCTTGAGATTGAATGATATATTTCTATGATTTCAAGCATGAGAGGCATGGTTATAGTCTTGCTTTTGATTATAAAAATAGAATAAATTCATATCTTGAAGTAGATGAAGAATAAAATGAAACTAGGTTGAAATTGTAGTAGGATGATGGGAAAATTATTAAAGGAAAGTGCTGGAAATAGTGATGAGAATGGGCGAGCTCAGCCATCGTGGGCGAGCTAAATAAATGTGGAGTGTGGTAGTGGCGAGGTCGCCACATGTTAGTTTAAACCATAAACGAGCCCATTTCTGAATAGAAAGACTTGTCTAGCGAACTCACATGCATAAGCATTAGGCGAGTTGAATTGTGGGCGAACTCCCACATTTAAGCCAATGCAGGCATGGCGTGTTGATTATGGGCGAGCTCCCACTTATTTGCCAATATATGAATGGCGAGAATGTTATGCGAGCTGCCACGTGTAAGCCATTTGATGAATGGCAAGCTCGGTTGGGTGAGCTAGTAGGGCGAGCTAGTTGATTTATCTCAATCTCGCCAAAGTGCTGGAAATATATAAAAAGAAAAATATTAATAGTTTTAATAATTATTTTGCAGCCGGGAATTATGGACTCGGTAAAAGCGATCGGGAAGCAAGGCTTCGCAAGACCAGGTAAGGGAGATGTGTGTGAAGTGAATGCTTAAATTTTATGGAAATTATTGAGAAATTATTTTGTTTTATGACATGCATTGGTTTGATAATTGTTTTGATTTAGGCGAGCTAAAAGCCGACCGTTATGTTATTTTTGGGCGAACTGATACAGGGCCGGCGAGCCCTCCCTTTTATGATGTTTTGGGGCGAACAACCTCTTTTATATTCTTTTGGGCGAGTAACCCTGTTTTAATTGAAATCTGGGCGAGCCAAAGTGGGTGAACCCTTTTGTGTTGTTTTGGCGGGCGACCCCTGTTTTAATAAAATTCGGGCAAGCCAAGTTTGGCGAACCCTTTTATGTTCTTTTGGGCTAGCGACCCTGTTTTAGCGAAATTCCTGGTGAGGCAAAAAAAAATAACCCATGTTTTAACAAAAATGGGCGAGTTGACCATGGAAGTGCCACATTGGACGAGTTGACCATGGAAGTGTCGCATTGGGGCGAACTGATCATGGGCAATGCCAGAGTGGGTGAACTGACCATGGGCGAGCTAGTTTAAATTGTTTTTAAATGCAGAGGGTGGCGGGCAAACACTAGTTCACCGCACTGACGTGTTGACCATGTGCAAGCCGTACTGGGCAAGCTGACCATGACGAACAGGTTTCAATTTGCATTTTCTCAACGAAAAATGAACTTTTTTAATATCTTTGAAAGTAGAAAATATGAAACCTTTTTGGGGGCGAGTTGACTATGGGCTAGTTCGATTGACCATGGGCGAACTAGCAATGGGCGAGCCAGTTTAACCCGTGCCTTTCTCACACGAAAAATGGTGAGATTGCGGGTTGTTTTTACTATTTTATAAAAACTTTTGGAAAACATATCATTTTGAGAAAATGATGAATTTGGTGAAATGTTCCTTAAAGGTTGGTTATGAGATATAAATTGATTTTGAGACTTTAGGCTCCTAGTTTCATGCAGTATGAGTTATGAGGCTGATGGACCCGCCAGGTCATCAGCGGTCTCGAGGTCACCTGGCAAGTGGACCCGAGGACCACCCATAGAGATTGTGGCCATAGATCTACTGTATCCCTAAGGGTATGATTATTCCGTTCTCGCAAAGGGGAGGGGGAACGATAATAGCATGATTTATTTATAGGGTGATGCCTAGTCTCAACTTATTGATTTCTGTTTACTGAGAGGATTTATTGAATCCTATTTACTGTTTACTTCATTTTATTGTAAATTGTTGAGCCAATGATTTGAATGGGGTATTGAGAGTACTGCTTACTATATCCACTGTTTTCCTATTTAATATGATTTTAGGAAAAATAAATATTTGGTGTATATAGTTTTGGTTTTATAAAGCAGCATATGTCTCCTTTACTGAGCGTGTGATTCGCTTACCCCTTTGTTTTAACTACACAGATAAAATACATGGAGTTAGGGAATTAGCTCCCATATGGATATAGCTTCATGTAAAGCGCTGAGGCAAATTATGTTAAACATGATAGGTACAGTCTCTTCTCTTTTATATTTCAGACATGGGTATACAGTACTACTTTATTAAAATAAAGACAATAGGGGATGTCAGATGTAAAGAAATATGAAAAGAATTCTTTTCATATTCCGTATTTGTTAAATAAATGCTTACCATTTATTATTATCACTGTAGAATGTTAATACCATCGCAGACAGCTCAACCGGAAAAGTTGTATAGAAATACGCGATAAATGTGGTAACGGGCTGTTACAGACTCTATAACAAAATTTTCTTAACTTTAGAGATCATAAATTCCAAATTCTAAGCTTGCATCTTGTCTTTTGTTATTGGTCCATTACTAAATATATATGTGAAGGATGGAAAAGGAGCTACCTCTTGGTTACTTATGCCTTACATGGTTGTTTGTGAGTCATGGTTTGAATGCTAATGGTCTTTTCTAACCATCTTTCAATCGGCAAAAATTAATAGGACTGCTTGTAATGCTTTAGTTCATATCTCAATGTGGCTTATTTAGTTACCTGTTTTTTACACTTAGTTTATATCTTACAGTTTGGCTTATATGATGCAATGAAATAATAAGCTTATTTACCTTTTACTTTCCACTGGCTCGCTTTCTTTTGTGTGCATGTGTGTATTACTTGTTTGGCGAGTTTATTGAGTTTTTTTTATGCCACAGAATGACTTGAAAGAACTCTGGTCACTATTAAATCTTCTCCTTCCTGAAGTGTTTGATAATCGCAAGGCATTCCATCATGGGTTCTTACAACCATTTCAAAAGGAAGGCCCTACTCATAATACCTTTATCTCTGGCCAAAAGCTGGAACCTTAGGGAGTTTCTCTATCCATACTGTAGCTTCACCGGTTGGATTTATCAAAGATTTCACCTTTATTTCTTCTATAGGAAATATGCAGCCAATGGTAGTCTTTTTTTTTTGGTTTTTAGTTAGTAGAATTGGATACCCATGGAAAGATATTGCATCCTGTAAATTTGGAAATAGCAACAAGCTCTTTTTTCTGCTGTCTATAATTGCAGTGTGATGTTATGTTCAAATTCGATACTTGAGATCCCAAATCATGTTATTTTCTTGCATTTTTTCAGTAACTGAAAGAATGGGTGAGTGGAATTATATATGATCTTTTTTTTTTGAATTTTACTGAGTTTCAAATGGAAGTTAGAAAAATCTTTATTTATTTATTTTTTTGCAGGAAATTTTGTGTAAAATAAGACCTGGAATATGGGTTTCTTGGTAAGGATCCTAGAGAATAATCCTCTTTGTTTGCTTGCAAAAGTGGTCATGCTTCTCAGCTATCCAAATCCCATTTTATCACTTTCTCCAACTTCCTGTTGCCCACTCTTTTTTGGAAGGCTCCATCTAGGTTTTTATGGAAATCTTCATCCTTAATCACATCATCGATCTCTGTAATGGGGATCCCATTTTCGAGCTTAGAAGTCGTTGAAGGCAGTGTAGCCATAATCGATCCATCCACACTCTCCAATTCTTCTTTTTTTTTCAAGGCCATGAAGCCTGGCGTCGAGAGCCTCCATAGAGCAGCCATAGCTTTTTTCACTGACAACCATGACGTTGAGAAAAATGAATATGTATGTTTATAAATGATGAGTACTGAGCTATTTTGTTCATTTTATGTCTTAAACAGATGCAGTTGGATTAAAATGAAAATGTTATTAATTCTCATTAATGGAGTGAGAATGATAAAAAAAAAACAGTGCAAATCTCTTTCGTTGCTTTCTGATATTCAAGTATTTTCTTTACAGGTACTTCTTTCAGAAATGAAACAAGATATCCTGGTTTTTGTGCAACTGTAGTTTCCACAAATACTGACTTTTGTTAGTCTATAATATCTCTTTCTTCCTTTTCATTTCACAGGTAATGGTTCTTCCTATCTTCTGCCCTGATTTTGATGTTTATCAGAATTTTGAGATCTTGATACCATTACCAATCTAATCCTCTTTGTTACTCTAGCGGTTTCTTTTAAAAGCAAAAAATCTCTGTAGCAAAATGGAACTTCAACTTTTTCTTTTGCTTTCTTCTCCTTCTTGACTGTTAATAGTTTCAATGATAGTCTATCAAACAATAGCCGAAAAAGGAAAAATGAAAGTACGTTTTTTTTAGAAATTAATTATGCTTTAGATAATCAAACTTAAAAGACCAAGCTCTGGTAACCAAAGTTCTGTTCTTGGATTCTATCGTTACATTATACTTTCCATTTTTTACTTCCAAGTTGTTAGCTTCGATCGTTTATTATGGACTTCTTTATCTTTGGTTCATAAGTTTTCACAACTGTAAAGGGAAGAAAATTAGCTTTTGATTTCTAGATCGCTTCATTTTTCAGTAGGAAAGATAAGCCCTTGAAAAAAAATTTAATGATGTTCTATTTCTATTTATTCACCTTGATATGGCTCTCTTTTTTGTTAATATTAGTGCCATAATCTATTGTATAATACCGTGAGGAACCTAAAACTTAGATTAGGTCTCAACATTTGAGACATTCCAACCTTAAAAAGGCTACTTCAAGTTGAATTGATTTCTTACTTTGTTAATATCAGTGCTAATTTTTTTATGGTATCTTGGGAGGTTTTCATTTATTTAGTTTTTTTTTAAGGTTGTGTTTTTGTTTTAATTATATTGATTTTTTAACAATATAAAACCCGTGGGATTCTAGCCTTCCCATTAGGCCACGATTGCTATTCATTTGGCTGACACATCATTGATGGGACAATGTGAGCAGTATCCATTTTTCTTCTCTATTTTTTGTATTTCTATAATGTTAGTTTTTAGCTTCATTTTTGTTCATTTAGCTTCATTTTTGTTCATATCTTACTCTTTGTTAACTTGAGGCTGTTATTAAAGCAGAAAAGCAAGCTACTATAGACTTGATTAGTAAAAAGATAGAGGATAGAGTGTTTTTAACTTTGAAGAGGAAGAAAGTCTCAGAAGAATTATTGAAGCAGTTGACGTTTGGCTTATTAATCTCGAGCAACAAGTGAAACTGAATTATCATGTTTTTGTTTGATTTGATTTTTTTTGTCTAAAAATGTAGCTCACTTATATTAATTGTTTCAATTTCCTCATTGTTTTATGTTATATGTTTTAGTAACAAATTGTGAGAGTGTCTTGTCAAATATCCAATCAATCCTTTACAATGTTTCCATTCTAGAAGTAGCATTTTGATTGTTTACTTACTTTTATACACTTTCGCTGACACTGCTGTTACATCTAGGATTGACTCAGGACAAGAATGACAAGTCTTACAGGACTTTTAAGCACTTTAAGGCACAAATTTAAAGTATTGTCAGGGCTAGCTTTGCTGTCTATACTCATTAAATAAGGTATTGCATCTTGTTGTTTTATTTTGTATGTTTAGTTTCCATCTCATTCACTCCTGCATTTATTTGGCACTTTCAACAAAAGATGAATTGCTTATTTATTTATACTCCTATTTGTTTGTTAAGTTGCTTAGTTTTAGGAAATACCATTAATTTTTCTCTCTGATATCCTTTGTTTCAATGACAATTATTGTTTTCGTCTAATTAGCTGCCCTTTTCTGTTGATGATTTGATCACCACCAATTTAGGTCTTAAGTTGTAGAAAGTAATCACACAAAAAAAAAGAGAGACAAACAAATAAGATAATGAGAGAAAACAAAAAAGAAAGAACGAAGTGAAAAGAGAGAGTGAAGAGGATCACATTTTTTATTTTAAAAAAAAAAGAATTTCGGTTAGCAGTAGATAGGAAGAGAAAAATTGAGAAAGAAAAATGACTGAATTGTTATTTTTAGGCTTTTATTTTATTTTTAAATATTTTTCCTATTTTTTTTTAATTTTGATTCGATTTTTTTTAGGAAAAGAGTAAAGTGAACATGCAATCTATCTATCTATAATATTAATTTTGGTGGGATTCTAGCCTTTTCATTGGACCACAATTGCTGTTTCTTTGATTGAAACGTCATTGATGTGATAATATGAATAGTAACAATTTTTCTCCCGTTTTGGCTCCCCTCTTGGTTGACGCGTGGCCTCCCCAATATACGTATGATGAGGTGGCAAAAGGAAGAAACAGCGGTAACAGAAAAATTATGGAAAGAAAGAGCCAAAATGCACTTACTCCTTACACTAGGAAGAGAAAAAGGAGTTTCTTTTAAGAAAAGTGGGATTTACTGTAGAGTCAGACATGTATGAAAAGACAGCAGCCCAAACTTTTTTTAAACATTGAAAAGCAAAATTACAATATCGTACATAAAGTGTGAATAGATTTACAAAGAGTTAGGTGATTCCTTCTGCTCTCACTGAATTCCACCCATGAACACTTTTTTCCCACCTTCTCAACTTCTCTTACCTTCTTTCTCTCCTCAGCTTCTCTCAGGCTCATTATAACACTCTAGCGTTACAATTTCTTCTTCCTTTTCTTCTCCATTTTTTATTTTTCCTTATTTAGCAAGACAAACACAGTAAAACCAACAAAAACCAAAACCGAACTAACAAAAATAGGTCTAACTTTTTTTCCTCTTTTGTTCTCCAATGGCTACGGGGATTAAAGCAGGGAGGGAAGACAAGGGGAGGAATCCTCTGTGTGGTAGTGGCTTACAAGAAGATTTTCAGTTTTAATGGTCTGCGTAATCTGGGTTTTGTATCTTGATTTAAAGGTTTAACCTTTATGGAGTTTGAGAAAATTCAAAGGAATGGACGGTGGAGATGAGGTAGAGGATTGAACGAAGTGGTTTTGCTAGCTTTGAAGTTGTAAATGTGAGAAAGGGATACAAAGAATTAGACAATTTATTCGTTGCTCCATTTAGATAAGAATCCTATATTTGTTAAATATCTGATATTGTTGCAAAAAAAGTGTAATTAGATATCTATTTTTGGGGTTTTAGAGAGTTAAATAGAAAAATAGGGAAGCCATTATGTTTCATGAAGTCTTGCTTTGTGATTTTACTCATACACTGCTATGTTCACTCGGTGCACTATTTCTTTGTTACTTGAAATTATGGGAGAATTTACACTAGAGTAGCGACGGGCCTTCGCCAATTTGTTTTTGGTGCAGCTAGACTTCCACTTGCTAGTCTGGCAGTGCTGAATCCTAAGCTGACCATTGTTAGAAAGGTAAGTCGAGTTAGATTGAAAAAGTTTCTATCAAAGTTTCTTCTCTTTTACATTTGTTGTTTTGATGTAAATGTATGACGTCCTTAAGTTGAAATTTTAAGAAGATTTTGGAAATCAGATGGAAATGGGATTTACCTTTATTTTTTTGCCAATTTTTTAAGTGCATATGAAGATTGTGTCTTCTTTCCATGGCTGTCTCCTGTGTTTTTTAAATTGCTGCTAATGAGACAATTGCACTTTGAATGCTACAGGCAACCTTCTTATTTAGCCCAAGCAGTGGCGTAGCCACGTACAAAATGTGGGGTCAATTGATCCTACTGAATTTTAGTCAAGTTATATTTATATATATAGAAAATATTAAAATTTTTATTTTTTATATTGAAGCCAATAAATTTCATAAAAATATAAAGTAAATGATCAAAAATAAAATTTTTATTTATTTTTATAATGATAATATTAATATTTAGGTTGCAAAGAAAATTTTAAAAAATCTTTATATTTTGGTAAAATTATAAAGGTTAGTTTTTGATACCTTGACAATGAAAATTTTTAATTTCACAATCATGGTTAAAAAATTGTCATGCATCTTACATTATTTTCAAATTAATTTTTTTTTATTTTTTTACTATTCCTTAAGGGATATGTATTATCTTATTAACTACATTTATGAAGTTTAAAAACTCTATTAATAGTATATTTGGTAATTTCTCTAAATATAATCGTATGTTAATAAGTATTAAAAAATAAAATGTGATGTATATAATTTCTCATAAAGATATATTTATGTATAAATGTTCTATATAAAAGTAAAATCATACATTTTATTATATATAAATATAATGTTAATTTTTATTTCTTTTTTATTCAAAAAAATTTCTATATGTCTGAGGATATCTTTTGCAAATTAAAATATAAATAATAAAATCACTAATCAAGCAATTTTCAACTTAATTTATATATTTAAAAATTATTACTTCATATAATAATTGGATAATTATTATATACACTTTCAGTGAAGTTTTTTTTACTCTACAAGTGAAGCTAGGATGATGACACATGTATTATTTTATTTTTAATATTTTTAAAAAACATGTGTCTCGTCCTAACCCCGTATGTGGAGTCAAAAAACTATCTTTAATACAATATAAAAATATTTATATAACATGGATTAGCACACATATGTGACCCTACTGAATTTTCTTTCTGGCTACGCCCTTGAGCCCAAGACAATTTTTTTTTACATAACTATAAAAATAATCCTATTATTCTTTCTACGGTGTATGGTTAAGGTAGCAATCTGTTCATACTGACTCTCTAATCATTATTAGTTTTCACGGTAAATGAATCGCTCAGTTTTGTCTAGAGCTTTTTTTTTTGTATGTTCATGGTTCTAATGCTTATTTCTGATTGTCTTCCGCAACTGCTGCGCACAACAAACACAAAATCCTGCAAGAAGAAGAAGACCTACATCTCTGTATGTCTCTATTCCTTTGTTTCTTTAGTACTACATTTTGGCTTTAGACTCCAAGTGTTTGATCAATGTTCTCTGTAAAAAACCTGGTTATTATGAACTTAGCTTTTGCAGATGAAACAACTGAAGATGATGGAGAAACCACATATAGGTGGGAAGAAGAGGATCAAGTCATCTCTATTCATTTGTTTCTTTGGTACTGTTTTCTGCTTTAATCTCCAAGTTTTTATCAAAGCTCTCTGTCTTAAACCTGGCTATTGTGAACTTGATTTTTGCAGATAAAACAACTCAAGATGATAGGGAAGCCACAAATAGATGGGAAGAAGAGGATGAAGTTGTCAAGCCAAGGTACACTATTTCTGGTTTGTTAAATATATTTGATTACTCATCAAGAAAGCTAAGATGGAATATGCAGTGGAAGTGAAGTTATTCGAAGGGTTAGGCACAAGAATCTCTTAGGTCTAAGGAGGTATTGGGTTAGGACAGATCCAAGAAGTTTCCAATGCAGGTCTTCTTATTTCGGCATGGGTAGAACTTTCTAACAAAAATGCTTTTTTCTTCCACCATTTTTCATGGGATTTGTTCTTATATTTATTTTTTATTTCTGTGCTTGCAGATGTGTTGGTCATGAAAAGATCAGAAAGTAGGAATCAACTCTTTCAGGAAACATGTAACAAAAACCATGTAAAGAATTTCCTTTGCTCATTTTTTTTTCAAGTTCAAATATTTTATTTGGTGCAGAGCTTATAATTCTGCTAAGCTTATAGAAATCAATGCAAAAAAGGATCTTGATTTGGATTCTTGGATATGTTGAAGGAGAAGAAAATTGTTTAATTATCATATTAAAGTTTATATGTAAAACTGCACAAATTAAGGTTTTGTTCCATTGATACATATACTATATATACCAAATAAATGAACCAAAGAATGGTTGCATGAAGCTATCCAAATCAAGATCTTTTCTTTTCTGTTTAAGGTCCTGAAGAATCATCAGCCAGTCTAGGGCCTCAACTGAAGCTAGGTAAAATTTTCTATTTTTTCATGATTGCCATTATTTTGTTTCTCTTTTCTGTTTCATTAATCTATTCATTTAACTCTTTCACTAATGATGTTGTCGTTTTACAATTCTTTGTTTAAGGTTTTCATTTTAACTTTGTTTTTTTGTGGTTCTTTTGTGACTTGAATGTTATGTTCATGCAATCAGATAAAAAAAAATCAAAGAATATGTTAAAATTAATCACTTTGGCTTTAGGATTTAGTTAATAGTAATAGAAAGACATTATTGGGTTTCAAGGCCAAGGTTCTAACTTTTTAATTCTTGAGAGTTGGGTTTTGGTGAAGATCATGATTACTACCATAAGTTATTTTCAATATTTATTTTCTATAAACATGTAAAATTACACTTGCAATGCACGTGACAGCAAAAGTATTAGGAAAACAAAGTTTGGACCTCAACTTTTGTTAGAAACATAGAAAGTTAAAATTGAGAGTACAAGACAAGAGCTGCTAAAATTGTCTTCTGTTTCATAGTAATTTAATAAATTCTTTTCTTTTTAGAAAAATATAGTCATGATTTTTTTAAAATGTGTGTGGAAATCTAGAATTTTGTTAAGTTGCTGGCTGAATTTTTTTAATTTTAATTAAGTTTTTTTTATTTTCCCTGAAAAAAATTATGCTTTTTGTGTTGGGTTTAGAATTTATCAAGTTATTGGCTGAAAATACCTCAAAATTTCATGTTGAACCAATGATGTTCAACTTGTATAAGAACATCTCTGAATAGCATTTTCAAAATTGGCAGTAAAGGCATTAAATTGCTGGATTTCTAAATGGGAGCTATCTTTTCCATTATGAGGGAAATTTCTGATCTTGAAGTAGACATCACTGCAAATAAGTTCACCCATGTGCTGATTATCATCCTTATCTAGGCATTGTAGTTTAGAAGAATGAATGAAGAAAATCAATCTTTCAAAAGAAACTTGGATCTTCTTTCAATTTTTTGAAGAATTCTGCACTGTACATAGATTGTTGTGAAAGATTTTTCTTTAAAGAAGGTCTGTTATGGGACTGATTTTTATTTTTTTTTTAAATTTCTGATTTTAACTCAACAGAAGTACTCTGGATGTGAAGGGAATTGTACCTGCCACCTCATCTCCATTGAAGCTCCATTGTATTCTTCTCGGTATAATCCTTTCCCTTTTTTTTTGGAAAATAACCCCCCGATTGTTGTCCCTTTTTCTCTTGCATTTTCTAATAAACCAAATTGAATAGCTTACCTCAATTTTTTTTCCTTTTTCGGATTTTCCTGATCCCTCAATTAAAGTTTGAAAAATCTTTTTCCTTCAAGAAATTTTGTGCAAGCTCGAGATCTGGACCATGGGTTTCTTTGTTTCTATTTTATTTTGTTTTGTGCTTGATGCTACTTTTGAATTTTTTTTTGAAATGTTATCATTTTTTTATTGTTCAAAAAATACATAGATCACATTTTATCTCAGGGTATTTCTAGAGCATAAGTTGAGAACTCAAGAACACTAAGAGTGCATTTATCTCAGGGTATTATGATCTAAAACAATCAACATTTATGAAATTGTTGGATTGTTTTAATGAATTTAATTTTTATATTGCATTTAACCAAAATTTGTGACTTCTGTTTCTCCAAAATATCAGATTGGAATGTTGCCTCCGTTAGTCCCATTTGCTTAGGTATTTGTAGTTGTTTCGCTACTTAAATTTTCACTCTATTAGTTTTTGTTTTTTATTACAAAAATAGGAAATTATCATTTTTAATTTCTATTTTCATTGAAATTTGTTTTTGTTAAATTTGAATTGCTTTACTTACAAAATTATCAAGCTTTGCTTATGTACTATTTTCATTTATTTTTAATTGATAGTTTCTTTGTAATGTTTTGTTTGCTTTGGTTTTGTTAAAATTATGGTGCTTTGCCTAATATAATCTTGAAAAACTTCACAGTTAAATTATGGTGCTTTGCCAAGTTCACAACTGTTTTTTCTCGAAAGTTAAAACTTTACTATTTGTGTTGTATATTTAATCCATGTAGACTAGGCAAATGTCATTATATCTTAATTTTGACTTTCCCTTAATATTTCAATGTCTTTTTGTCAAAATTAAAGAGGTCCCTTATGCTTCCTTCTCTCAATATGGAAGGATTTTGGTTGTTGTTGACTTAAAATGCCCAAGTTCCATTGGCAAGCATGGGTTTTGTTTGTTGAGTTGATAGCTGCTAGCAACGCATTTCATTAAATGCAAAATTTCCCATTTTATGATAAACCTATGGCAATTATATTAATATATGCGCTATGTTACTGCTTTTAAGAGACAATGCTCACTTTGAAACAATCATGTGTTCTTTCCTCAAAGTTAACATTATCTCTTTTCTTTTCAATTTTGAAGATGTAGCTATTGCATTTGTTTTGGGATTCGCAATTACCACAAATCATTGTTGAACTTAGTCTTCGTTGACTCATTTAATAGGATTTTATATTTCACATTATTCAAATATTTTATGATCCTGATTGCATCATAAATACACACACATACATACATGTATCTATGTTATTGCTTTTAAGAGACAATGCTCACTTCGAAACAATCATATGTTGTTTCATCAAAGTTAACATTATCTCATTTCTTTTCAATTCTGATGATGTAGCTATTGCATTTGTCTTGGGATTTCACAGTTATTATAAATCGTTCTTGAAATTAATCTTAGTTGACTCATTTAATAAGATTTTATATTTTACATTACTCAGCCAATCTAGGGCCTCAACTCAAGCTAAGTAAATTTTTCTGTATCTTCATGATTGTCATGATTTTGTTTCTCTTTTCTATTTCATTAATGCTATTCATTTACTAAGGCTGGTTTCTTTGTGCAAGTTCATTATTCGCTTGAAAAAGCTGATTCTTGCAGTAAAACCCAAATAAAAAATGTTTATTACCATTAATAGATTGATCATTTAAGAATTTTCATCTTATTATTGTAGAGAAAATGGAAGATATTTGAGATGGAGAATCTTAGTCCATTCTCAAAAGAATTATATAGCTGCGTTTACAAAAGCATCCTTGATTTGCTAGAAAAATTTCGCAAAATGCTTTAATTAGGAATTATTGTCACTTCATCATCGTACGAATTTGACAAAGATGAAAAAGAACCAGATTAATTTGTTATCTTGGATGGCACTGTTGAATGCCTGCCAGAAAATGACTCACCTATATTTGCATGCAAGATGATGGTTCAAAATGTTGAATATCCCTATATTGTGGTAACTATTTACGCTTACCCATTTCTATTTCTCTTTGAATTCATTTAACTTGTCTCTTTTTCCAGGATATACCAAAAGAATTCAATGATAAATGCATGCCTCCACAATCAAAAGAACTTGTTTTTGTTATCTATGATAAATTCTTTGCTGCTTGGCAAGTAAAATATGTTAGAACAGAATGGCATGGGTACTTCATTGGTGGCTGGAAGAATTTTGTCATTGATAATGATGTGAAACAAAGATATAGATGTCATATTGCATTGATCACTCCAGAAAAAATAAATGTTAAAATTTTGAGATCGAAATCTGGCATCTATCGAGATATGTAGAACGTTATCTTAAGTATGTAAGAACTCTCAATTTTATTCATTTAAGCAAGCATGTACTTTCTATATAAACTCTTTTCCTCTTTATGTAACCACTGACATTAATCTACTCGTGCAACGCACGGGTGTTATCTAGTGAGAATGAAAAAGTGTTAATTTAGTGATTAAACTAAATGGTTCATCTTTTCTACCAGCAAAGGCTTAAAGTTGGATTTATGACTATATATTTAAAACAAAGGTTAGTTTCCTTGTGTTTTCTTTGTGAAAATAAAAATAACAATAAAAAAACAAAAGGGAAAGCTTTTGATTTTCATATTCATTTGATAGGTGATGGTTGACCAAATCTGTGGCGTTTGCATGATTCATTGGTCAATCCCTTTGAATAAAAAGCCATTCTCGAACAATGGATAAGATAGCTTTTTAAAGTTCATTTCAATATTTAAATGTAGCTAAGCATACCAATAAATTTATGCAATAGGCACGAGAAAAAGCATATTGTTCATAAAACTTGAAAGACTAGAGGTGAAATTTTATTCATGAAATGGGGACACAAGATTAAGAACTTGAAGCTGTTAAGTGTGACTTGAAATTCAACAGTCAAGTCGGTGCCTCTTTTGTTGACCAACAAAATGAAGCTTTAATTGCTTCTGTTGGCGGATCTCATTTAGTCCAATTGCAAGATCCTTTTTGTTGAGAAGATTTCGGTTGCTACTTTTGTAACCAATGGGAAGCTTCCAAGGTAATTTCGGCTGCCACATTCCTAACCAATCGCAAGACTATGGTGCATGGTGAATTAATGCATTCACATGTTCATTTGCCGTGTCTTGCACACTATAAATGGAGCTTGGATGCTGCATTGCAATGTAGTAGTGGAAGAAAACACAAGCCAAGCCGAGAGAGCGAGAGCAAAAAAGAGTGTTGGGTTATTTTGAGAATTGTTGTTCTCGGGTTTACGGGGAGAGCTCTGTGAGGTGGAGTGTAAACACTTGTAATCTTCATATTCTTGTTATAGTAAAATTTCTCGTTGTCTTCGCCTGTGGACGTAGGCTTACAAGCCGAACCACGTATATCGTGTGTCCTTGTTGCTTAATTTTTCTTGCATACTATTTCTTGGTGTATAGTCCTGGTGAATTGTTTGCAGTCTATTTTAGCCCCGTTGCGCAACAAACTGGTATCAGAGCACGTTGTACGAGACGACTAAGATGGCTGCAAGTACATCATCGACCAAATTTGAAGTCGAGAAGTTCACCGGAAGGAATAGCTTCAGTCTATGGCGCATAAAGATGCGAGCGATGCTAGTTCAACAAGGTTTGGTGAAAGCTCTAGTTGGTATAGACAAATTACCGGATACACTTTCAGACGATCAGAAGAACGAGGTTATGGAGAAGGCACATAGTGCAATCCTACTCAGCCTTGGAGATGAAGTTTTACGAGAGGTAACAGATGAAACCACCGCGCCAGGTTTGTGGCTCAAGCTAGAGAGCAAGTATATGACAAAGACGTTGACAAACCGGTTATACCTCAAGCAAAGGCTCTACACCCTAAAAATGGAGGAAGGTATGCCCATACACCAGCACCTAGATACTTTTAATACCATTATTATGGATCTCAAAAATATCGATATTAATATCGATGATGAAGATCAAGCCTTGATTCTGCTGTGTTCGTTGCCACCATCGTACGAGAATTTTGTTGATACGATGTTATATGGTCGTGATGATATTTCTCTTGACGATGTTAAAAGTGCCTTGGGTTCCACTAAGTTAAGGAAGAAACTTACCGGCAAGGCAGTTGACAACAATCAAGGTGAAGGTCTGGTCACTCGAGGAAGATCCAAAACAAAGAATGGTAGTGGTAGTTCAAGCAGGAATTACTCCAGATCAAAGTCCAGAAAGAGAATTCAATGTTTCTATTGCAGGAAATTTGGGCACATGAAGAAAGATTGTCCAAAGAAGAAGGATAAAGTTGAATCGTCAGAGCAGCCAGAAAATGGTGCAAACGTGGTCGATTCACAGTCTTCTGAAGATGCCGAAATAGTTCTAGCAGTATCAGAATCGCAGGTCAGCGAGAAATGGATTCTTGATACGGCTGCTACATTTCACATTAGCACTTCCAGAAATTTATTTGCCACATACAATACGTGTGTAGGCTCAGTGCTAATGGGGAATGATCACGCATGTCAGGTCGTGGGAATTGGCACAGTTCGTATTAAGATGTTTGATGGTATTGTCAGAACCTTGACAGATGTTCGGCATATTCCTGAGATGAAGAAGAACTTGATATCCTTGAGCACTCTGGACATTAAAGGCTTCCAATACTTCGGTGAAGGTGGAGTACTGAGAGTATCCTCAGGTGCCTTGACTGTGATGCGTGGACATTTGGAGCGAGGACTTTACATCCTGGATGGTACCACTGTTACTGGTGCTGTAGCAGTTTCATCATCAGTTGATCCAGATTCTGACACCACCAGGTTATGGCATATGCAGCTTGGCCATATGAGTGAGAGAGGTCTTTCAGTGTTGAGCAAGCGAGGTTTACTGTGTGGACAAAGTGCTGGGAAGCTTGACTTCTGTGAACACTGTGTCTTTGGCAAGCAGACTCGAGTAAAGTTCAGCACTGGGATTCATCGAACCAAAGGTACGGTTGATTATATTCATTCTGATCTTTTGGGTCCCTCTCCAACAATCTCAAAGGGTGGTCATAGATATCTGTTAACTTTTATTGATGATTACTCTAGAAAGGTTTGGGTGTATTTTCTAAAGCACAAACACCAAGTGCTTATCACCTTCAAGCAATTCAAAGCCTTGATCGAAAATCAAACAGGAAAAAAGATCAAGAGGTTCCGAACGGATAACAATTTGGAGTATTGCTCAGGTGAATTTGACGAGTTCTGCAAAAATGAAGGAATAGTGAGACACCGCACTGTTCGATGCACACCACAGCAAAATGGAGTTACAGAACGGATGAATAGAACTCTCTTGGAGCGAGCTCGGTGCATGAGATCAAATGCTGGGCTTGGTGAAGACTTCTGGGCTGAAGCTGTAAATACTGCATGCTATTTGGTGAATAGATCTCCGTCTACAGCTATTGAGCTGAAGACTCCAGAAGAAGTATGGTCTGGTTCTCCTGCTGATTACTCAGGCTTACGAGTGTTTGGCTGTCCTGCTTATGCTCATGTTAATGAGGGGAAACTTAAACCCAGAGCGAAGAAATGCATATTTCTGGGATACGGCCAAGGGGTGAAGGGATACAGGTTGTGGTGTCCTGACCCAGAATCACCCAAGTTCATATACAGCAGAGATGTGACTTTTGATGAGTCATCCATGCTTCGATCCACCAACAGTTCCCGGGAAAAGGAGGAGTCAAGTGGTAAAGGAGATCACGATGTTGAGCGGCAAGTGGAGTTTCAGGTAGAGGCTCCTAGTAATTCTATGGAAGGTACTTCAGTCCAGGACAATCGTACTGAGGTACAGGATTCTCCTGACGTATCTCAAGAGTAGCAATATAGCATTGCCACTGGAAGAGAGAGGAGACAGATTAAACCTCCTCAGCGTTATGCAGATGCAAGTCTGGTTTCTTATGCACTCAGTGTGGCAGAATCCATCGGTACAGAACCTTCCAGTTATAATGATGCAGTCACATGTGAAGAGTCAGCACAGTGGGCAATTGCTATGAATGAAGAGATAGAATCTCTTCATAAAAATCAGACGTGGGAGTTGGTTGAACCGTCGAATAATCAAAGGATTATTGGCTGCAAATGGGTCTTCAAGAAAAAGGAAGGCATCCCAGGGGCTGATGCAGCAAGATACAAGGCACGATTGGTAGGTAAAGGCTTTAGTCAAAAGGAAGGGATTGATTTCAATGAAGTTTTCTCTCCGGTGGTAACGCATAGCTCCATTCGCGTGTTGCTTGCCATGGTAGCCAAGTTTGATATGGAACTTGAGCAGCTTGACGTGAAGACAGCATTTCTGCATGGTGAGCTCGAGGAAAAGATCTACATGCATCAGCCAGAGGGTTTCACAGTGCCAGGTAAGGAAGATTATGTTTGCTTATTAAAAAAGTCTTTATATGGGTTAAAGCAATCACCAAGGCAGTGGTATAAGCGGTTTGACACCTTTATGATAGAACATGGCTATCCGATGTGATTTTGATGCTTGTGTCTATCATAGGCAACTCTCAGATGATTCATACATATATTTGTTGCTTTATGTTGATGACATGTTAATTGCTGCTAAAAACATGTTGGAAATCAACAAGTTAAAATCACAGCTGAGTTGTGAGTTCGAGATGAAGGATTTGGGAGCCGCTAAGAAGATTCTTGGAATGGAGATTCACAGAGACCGAAAGGAGGGCAAGCTTTTCTTATCACAAGAAAATTATATCAGAAGAGTGCTTGAACGTTTCGGTATGGATAAGGCTAAACCTGTGAACACTCCTTTAGCAACGCACTTTAGGCTCTCGGCTCAGTTATCACCACAGTCTGATGAGGAAGAGCAGCAAATGTCTCGTATCCCATATGCGAGTGCAGTTGGCAGTTTAATGTATGCCATGGTTTGCACTCGACCAAATATTTCACATGCAGTCAGTGTAGTGAGCAGATATATGGCTTGTCCGGGTAAGGAACATTGGCAGGTTGTGAAATGGATTCTTAGGTATTTGAGAGGTACTGCGGATTTATGTTTAGTGTATGATCAGAGTGTCTGTTCCAAAGACATCACGGGTTTTGTGGACTCTGATTATGCTGGTGATTTGGATAGAAGAAGATCTCTGACAGGTTATGTTTTCACTCTTTTCGGAGGAGCCATAAGTTGGAAGGCTGTGTTACAGTCTACCGTAGCCTTGTCTACAACCGAGGCAGAATATATGGCAGCAGCAGAAGCAGTGAAAGAAGCCTTGTGGATAAAAGGTCTGGCTAGCAGTCTGGGGTTGCAGCAGGATTCTACTGTTGTATTTTGTGATAACCAGAGTGTAATTCATCTGACGAAAAATCAGATGTATCATGAGCGGACCAAGCACATTGATGTTAGATATCATTTTGTTCGAGATCATGTCACGCAAGGTGATGTCGTTATTAGAAAGATTGCTACGGAGGATAATCCTGCGGACATGCTAACGAAGACTATCCCTGCAAACAAGTTCAAGCATTGTTTGGACTTGGTTGGAATTCGCAGTCAATGATGCTGAAAGGCGGTTAAGGCGAAGATGTTTGAGTTTCTCGAGAAATGCGACTTGGAAGAATTTTTCAAGTCAAGGTGGAGATTTGTTAAGTGTGACTTGAAATTCAACAGTCAAGTCGGTGCCTCTTTTGTTGACCAACAAAATGAAGCTTTAATTGCTTCTGTTGGCGGATCTCATTTAGTCCAATTGCAAGATCCTTTTTTGTTGAGAAGATTTCGGTTGCTACTTTTGTAACCAATGGGAAGCTTCCAAGGTAATTTCGGCTGCCACATTCCCAACCAATCGCAAGACTATGGTGCATGGTGAATTAATGCATTCACATGTTCATTTGCCGTGTCTTGCACACTATAAATGGAGCTTGGATGCTGCATTGCAATGTAGTAGTGGAAGAAAACACAAGCCAAGCCGAGAGAGCGAGAGCAAAAAAGAGTGTTGGGTTATTTTGAGAATTGTTGTTCTCGGGTTTACGGGGAGAGCTCTGTGAGGTGGAGTGTAAACACTTGTAATCTTCATATTCTTGTTATAGTAAAATTTCTCGTTGTCTTCGCCTGTGGACGTAGGCTTACAAGCCGAACCACGTATATCATGTGTCCTTGTTGCTTAATTTTTCTTGCATACTATTTCTTGGTGTATAGTCCTGATGAATTGTTTGCAGTCTATTTTAGTCTCGTTGCGCAACAGAAGCTAAATCCAATATTCTTACAAATTTGGTCCTTTATTTTACAAGACGAGGGAATGGGAAGAGATGGAGTAAAGAGAAGAGAATAACAAACACAGAACTTAATAAAAGCAACGGAAGGAAATGATAATCTTTTCTTGTTTTTTTACAGGAGAGGGATTGTTTGTAGGATAGAATATAGGGCGCCGACGATTTCCATACAAATGTGAAAGTAACCAAAGCAGTACCTTCACAAGTTAATGGACAAACTAAGCTTAAGCCATTACTGAGTACCTGCAACTGAAAAAAATAATTAATTTTAAAAAAATCAGGATTCAAATTAAAATTGCACTTAAATAAGGTCCTATGATGGTTCAGTATATTCACTTAGATTTAAACCAATTGTAGTACCTCTTGTTCTTAATGATCGAGTTGGAAACAGCTTGTCTCTTATAGAACAAAGCTTGGCAACAACATTAGCCATGTTCATTCTTTCAGTTGGCAATTCAGAAGAACAGGCAATGCCAATTTCGAGTATAGAAATCAAGCTCCGGAGAAGTATGTTATCTTTTTGCCTGCTCTCACTGCAAATATTGTTGATCATTGTTTCTTCTGCAAAACTTTCTCGAAGAAGAGTGGGATCTGTAATCTCAGCAACTCGATTTGGCAAAGATGTTTTTGCAAAGTTATGAAGGTTCAGATTCTCTTTAAATATATCATCAGTGGGTTTTCTCCCTGTAAACATCTCCAACAAAAGAATGCCATAGCTGTACACATCACCAGATGTTGTCACGTCACTTCCTAAGCCATATTCTGCAATTCATTTGTCACAAAAAAAAAGAGCAACAATTTAGAAATAGATGCAAATAGCTATCTCGCATCAAAGCTCTTAATTTGTTAAATTGAAATTTTAAGGAGAGCATAAAATTACTATTATTTTGTTTGAAAAGTAGAGATATAAAAAATGTGTGGTAGTACACTAACCTGGCGGAGCATAACCAATTGTTCCTCTTAACCCAGTGGAGCTTGATAGGCCTAAAATGTTATTTTGTATGTCTGATGCAATGAATTTTGCTAGCCCAAAGTCACCAACATGGCCAACCATCTCATCATCAAGTAGAATATTGCTTGGTTTGAGATCACAGTGAATAATTGGTATTTCACAATGATGATGAAGATACTCCAATCCACAACCAACATCAATTGCCACATTCAATCTTTGAAAAAAATTTAAGCTTTTTGCAGCTTCCTCTCCTTCATTCATGCCAACAGGTGGATGCAGCCAACCCTCTAAGCTTCCATTAGCCATGAACTCATAAACAAGAGCCTTAAAATCATTGCCATGATAGTCCACACTAGAACATGCTGTTAATACCCTGACAAGGTTTCGATGTCTAACATTCCTCAAGGCCTCACATTCAACCAAGAAACTCCTAGAAGCTCCGTGAATCAAAAGTTTAAGTACCTTGACAGCAATAATTGTTCCACTCTTTTCAAGAATTCCTTTATATACGACACCAAAGCTTCCTGTACCTACTAAATTTGCTGATGAGAAACCATTAGTAGCTTTCAGGATGCTTTGGTAAGATAAGTTGAGCAATGTGTTTTCTAGAGTTGGTGATGCAGGATGCTTTCTTTTCTTTCTAAACCGAGAGAGAAAGAAAAGGGAGAAAACCAAAATTACACCTAAAAGCACAGAAACAATGACAATTATTGACTTAAGTGAAATAGTTGATCTCCCTCTATGTTGCTTCAAGTTATCACAAGTTGGCAAATGGAACTCAGGGGTGCCTCCACAAAGCTTATTGTTCCCTTCAAGGAATGTAGCACTTGCGTTTTTAAAGACTCCGTCAAGTGGTACCAGACCTTCAAAATTGTTGTAAGAAAGATTCAAGTAGGTTAAAGCACCAAATGTCGCAAGAAATTCTGGAATTTTACCAGTGAGATTGTTTCCAGCAATGTCTAATCTTGAAAGACCTCTCAACGAACTCAAAGATGAAGGAATCGATCCATGGAAGAAATTGCCACTCATCAATAGTTCCTCCAGAATTACACATTTACCAAGTTCGTTTGGAATGACACCCGATAACATGTTTTTAGAAACATCTAATATGCCAAGATTTCTTAAATTTCCTACTTCAAAGGGAAGCACGCCAGTCAAACGGTTTAAAGATAAGGATAGAGCAAGAGACAAAGATGATAGTTGAGCTATTTGAGAAGGTATAGAACCACTAAGGTTGTTATTAGAAAGATCTAATAAAAGTAGATTTTCACATTTCCCTAGACTTGGAGGGATTTCGCCTTGAAGATTGTTGTCATTTAGTTGCAATCGTATCAACATCTTTAAATTTCCTAATGAAGTGGGGATGGCTCCAGAGATAAAATTATTATTTGCAACAAAATATTTTAGCTTTTGAAGCCTGGAAATATTAGATGGAATGGAACCTGTTAATTGATTTGTTTCTACCCCCAGCATCTCCAAGTTGATTAAATTTCCAAATCCTACTGGTAGTCTCCCCACTATGTTATTGCCTTTCACATCAAAAAATGTGATAGCAATTGACAAGTTGCTTATGCACTCAGGTAATATCCCTCCAAAATTGTTGTTACTCAGTACCACAAATTTCAAGCTGATGGCGTTAGTTAAAGAGCATAAGAAGTTTAAGTTATTTGCTCCATGATTACCAAGAAGGTTGTCTGCAATATTAAATTCTTCTAACTTTTCTAGCTTGCGGAAGGAAGGCACCTTTCCAGTAAATTTGTTTCGCATAATTTGAAGTCTGATGAGGTTAGAGGCATTGGATATTGAAAGAGGGAATGGTCCACTGAGTTGATTCCAGCTAACATAAAAAAATTGAAGATTTGGCATAGTGACTCCCAACTGTGAGGGAAGACAACCCTGAAAGTTGTTTTCCCCAATATCAAGATTTCTAATATTAGAGAGATTAAAAAGCGAGGAAGGAATGTTACCAGTCATCTCATTCAGTGCCACAGCAAAAGTGGTAAGATTCTTCAATTGTCCAAGAGCTTCAGGAATAACCCCAGACAATCTGTTTTGATCTAGATAAATTACCTCCAAAGATGACAAGTTCCCTAAGAAAGGAGGGATACTCCCTCTTAATGAGTTGTTGCCAAATCCTAATTCCTTCAAGTTTGACAGGTGGCCAAGTGCAGTAGGTAATTCTCCAACTAGCAGATTGTCATCAATGTAAAGTTGTGTGAGCTTAGAACAACCTGATATATTGGAAGGAATTTCACCACCTATGAAGTTTTTCTCCAGAGATAATTCTTGCAGTCTATGTAAACGGCCAATTTCTTGTGGAACTTCTTTAATGAAGCTGTTATTTCGAAGCTTTAAAACTCGTAGAAAGCTCAAATTTCCAATATATGGTGATATTGGTCCCATCAGTTTCAATGATCGCAAGTCTAACTTGATAACTCTCTGATGTCGTCGTCCACATTTAACGCCTTGCCATTGGCAAAAATGGAGGCTATTGTTCCACGAGCTCATAATGCCAAGCTGATCACTAGTTATCTTGGCCTTAAACTGCAGCAAAGCTTGTTGATCTGTCTCATTCCCTTTAATTACTAAGGCTCCTGAACCAAGAAAGTAAGGACCTTTAAGATTGAAGCATAAGAGAAGAATAACAACAAAATAAAAAGAAAACCAAGACTCTTTCAAATGCATTTCTGATAGCCTCATCAACAAACAAAGGCCACTTAAATTCATACATGTAATAATTTAAGGGGGTTTGCTTCAGAAACAAGAGCAAAGAGAGTAAAATATATCAAGGCTATATAGGTTATTTGTGCAGTATCAAATAAAACCAAATTTATAACAAAAGAGATGGGAGAAATTAAGAACTTTGGGTACTTCTTTTTCAACCTTATCTTTATTTCTTGGTAGAAAACAGTGTTTATCTCTTTGAGACGACTAAAGATAGTTGCCGGACTTGACTGAAGCCATAGATAGTAAAGGTCCCCATCAAGAGACATTAAGACAAAGTGTCTCATGCGGACTACAAAATTTAGAAGTAGGTGCTGAACCGAGATATTATATATTTTTATTTGCTTTCAGATATAAAAATTTCTTTGGGCCACCAGCCAATAGAGAAATTTGATAGTTAATTTTTGTCATCTTCAAGATCAGTTTTCCTGTGGCTATTAGTCTCAAGTTTCAAGACGTAACCAAATTTTAATGCAAAGACTAATTGAAGATGACACTGCAAAAAATTCCAAATGCAAAGAGTTGAAATGGATATTTTTTATTTGAAGGATGTGCCAAGAGTATCCAAATGCATGCCTGTATGCAGTGAAACTGCATTCACATTCAAAAGGATGCTATAGCAATTCGTCTATTGGAAATTTTCCTATCTTATGGTGTTCCTGCCAAAATCCGACCAAGAAAACTCATTGAATCTTGTCTGCATTTTTGTATTCTTAACGTCTTTCCATTGTATGTTCCGTCATAAAACAGAGTTTATTCCTCCTTGTTGCAGAAAGTTATTACCCAGAGACCATCCAAAGTTTATTTCTTGTTTGCCTACCTGTCCTAAACTCAATTGCTCTCTCTTTCTTTTTTTGCCGATTTTTTATTTGATAAATTAAAATTAATTTTTTAATTATTTTAAAGTATAATATTTGAAAAATATTGATTTTAACATAAAATTTTTAAAAAAACAAATTCTAATTTCTTTGAACACACTATGTCACGCATATGTTTTTGCTGCACGTAAAATATCCACGTAATATTTTATGTTTTACATCAAATTTATTTTAAATAAATTAACAAAATATTTTATTCTTATTTGTGTTGAATACTGTTGATTCAGAAATCTTTTTTTGGTTAGAGGAATATTAAATAAATGGGGATGAGATGGGTTACTAAGATTCGAACTCAAGTTTTATAAAATGTCACAACTTATTCTTAATCACTCAGTCAAGAAAACACAAAAAACAAAAGTACAATGACAAAATTGAATAAAAATAAATACACAGTGGCAAAACTTAAGGAAATTAAAGTGTAACAGTAATAATAAATAAATAATTATCCTATACACTATCATGGAATTTTTTTACTTCACAAGCGGAGTTAGAATGATGATTACATGTTTTATTTTATTTATTTTTTTATATTTTTAAAAGGTACATGTATTCATTCTAATCACATTTGTGGAATCAAATGATTTCATTGACGGTATATAAGATATTAATTTATAATAAATTTGTCTTTTAATTCAACAATTAAATTACCTAATTATAAAGGATAGCAAAGACATTCTATTTGTAACCCAAAATTTATTTTTTTATTTTATGACAAAAATAGCTTCACTTGAAAGTAAAAAACATTAGTAACTTCATGGAAACTACCTAATTATGCCTTGAAGCAACTCCGATTTCAAAAATCACAGTCAAGCATTCTGCGATTACTTGTTTCTTGGAAATTACCTAATTCGGTGTTTTGCTTTTAGAGGGAATTGGTCTTCTGTTTCTTGGAAAAGAATGGGATCCACAATGTCCATCACTTGTTTTTCTATGGCTGGCTTAGCAAAATTATGAATGGTCAAACTGTCATTGAAAATTTCATCAGTGTCTTTTTCCAGTGAACATTTCCAGCAAAAGGATTCCGAAACTATAGACATCGCCATGCCATATTCTGCATTTCAAACTTCATAGGTTGTAAAAATATTTGTAAAAGAACTTGAAGACTATGGCAGAGAAAGAAAAAAGAATGAACAAGGAACAAATAAAGGACAGAGAAAAAATAGTTACCAGGAGCAGCATAGCCGACCGTTCCTCTTGACCCAGTAGAGCAGAGCTTGTTTGCTTTTGTACTAGTGTAACCGGATGGAATCTTTCTAAGGCAAAGTCACCAACATGTGCAGTCATGTCATCATCAATAATTATTAATTTATTTTATTGGGAAAAATTATTACATTAATTTATCTATTCTTTTTTTTCCTGAAAGAATTTGTAAGTGTAGTTGGAGCATATCATCACCATCAGCATCAGCTGTTCCTTTTTCTAGGCTTTTTTTTTTAAACAGAATTTTAGCATTATAGATTTTTATTTTGACTTAAAATAATATTTATATTATGAAAAATTATTAAAACCAGTTTAAAATAGGGTATTAAGCATAATTTTTTCTGTTCCTCGGGGAACTTATTTCTATAAACTTGTCCTTGCTTGCCTGCAAGTTCCCGCTGACTTCTCTCGTGTTCTTTCTGTAAATAAACAAGTTATATGTTGGTATTTTACCCAAGGTTTCAAATAGCGGCCGCTATTTCAAATAGCGGCCGCTATCTCGCGGTAGCGGCGGTGGCCGCTACCGCTATTGCGGATATAGCGGGTGTGAGTACGGCTCACACCCATAACGGCTAATAGCGGCCGTTCTGAAACGGCTTAACGGACAATAGCGGTGATAGCGGTCCGTTATCGCCGCTATCACCGTTACCTTTCAGACAGAAAAGAAAAGAAAAAAGACAGTTTCTGAAGCAGACAACAGACAAGAAGAATCAGATTCCTCAAGGACCTCAAGTACAACGCCAAAGCTTTCAAAGCTCAATCATCAACCCAAAAATTATTCAGATCCGTGACATAAAACAATTCACAAATTCATCAGATTCACAATTCACAGATTCAGATAAAACACCAATTCATCAGAGATCACATATTCACAGTCACAAGTCACAACAACTTCACAAGACTCATTCACAAGACTCATAGCCGAGAGTCACGAGACCACAGCCACAGACCACAACCCACCCGAACTCTGTCACACACCACGACGGCACAACCCACATTCACAACTCGCATCGCAAGTCACAAACAACACAACTCACATTCACAAGCAAACAGAGATAGACACTCACACAGCAAACAGAGGCAGTCATTCACAGAGTCACAACTCACAGACAAACAACAAACACAACAACATAGCTAGATCTTCGAAAGGTAAGCAACTAACCATTTTAATTTTTTAACTTTGATCAGACAGAGGACGAGATGGCGTGGGACAGTGGGTGATGGCGAGGGCGGTGTGGGTGTTTGAGTCTTTGAGAGGCTGAGATCGGATCAGATCAAAAGATTCAGATCTGGCACCGAAAGGAAAGGAGGCTGAAAGGGTGAGGGCCGTGAGGCCATAGTAGGCTCCGGAGAGATAAGATGAGAGGCTGAAAGCCGAAAGAAAAGGAGGTGCCGCCGCCGGCCGCAGATGGACATGGCGGCTGGCGGCATGATCCGTGATAGAAGGGGAGGGAGAGACCGAGGGAGTCATGGTGAAAGTCGAAACGAAGCCGACGGAGAAGGAGGCGAGGCTGAGGCCAGCGTCGTGAGGCTGGCAACTGGCTGAGCCGCTGAGGTGAGGCCGTGCGTGAGGGGAGGTGAAAGGAAAAAAGAAAGGAGGCTAAGCCGCTAAGGTGAGGGGCTGAGGGCGTGATCTCGTGAGGCTGAGGGAGGCTGCCGGCGGCTTGTGACTGAGCCACTGAGAGGAGACTGAGGGTTGGGTCGGGACGGAAGGGAGATTGGGTTGGGGGAGTCGCGGGTAGTGAAGGGAAGAAGGAGAACAATGAAGAGCCGGTTCCTTTTTTTTATTTTAAATATGTAGTTTTTAATTTTTTTTTTTGGTTAACAGTTTTTATTTTTATTTAGTAAATATAAATGTTGATTTTAAATTTTTTGTTAACTCATTTAATGAAGCATATTATTTTTTATTTTTATTTTCATCAATCATCATCACAACAATCAAAAAAAAATTTTGTTTTAATATGTATTAATAGTGATGGGCTTTAAATTAAAAGTTTAGGAATGGAAAAATCATGATAAAAAAAATTAGGAAATGAGTAATTTGAATTTCAAAAAAAATTAGAGAAGGTTGAATTTAAATAATTAATTTAATTTTACAAATAAAATTTGTAGTGCAATTGAATGTATTGTACTAAATATTATTATAACTTAAGAAAAAAAAATTAATATTGATAATTTGATGTTCATATATAAATATGATTGTTTAAGTTAATTGATTGTGGCAAATTAATATTAAATTTTTAATATAGTTGAACATTATTGTAATTCAAGAAAAATATTGATATTGTAAATGTAATGAATTAAATTATTATTACTTCTTAAATGGTTGAAAATGTGATTAATTAATAATTCAAATTCAAATTTTTTGTATAAAAAAATGTGATAACTCTATCTCATTTATTTATACTTATTTGTTTAACAGAAAATGTCAGGCATATCACGAAGTGAGGATTTTCCAAGTAAGGGACTAGAAGGTGCGCCAAGTGATGATATCGGTTGGCATTTTGGAATCCTTGTACCAAATTCAAAAGGAAATGTGTCATGTAAACTTTGCGGGAAAATCGTAAGAGGAGGAATAACACGCTTCAAGGAGCATATAGCTCATAAGACCGGCAATGTTGCACCATGCCCCAATGTTACCGGTATGTTATAAATATTATGTTAATTTTTCAATAAAGATTATAAAATTACATTAACATGTACAACTAATTATTTTTATTTTTCTTAACTGTATTATTAAAAGGTACTGTTAGAGAAAGTATGATGAAACTCCTCCAAGAAAGTAAAAAAAAAAATTGATAACAAAAAGAGAAAAGATGAATTCATTTCTCAATTAAGAGGAGATGAAGATTATGATTACGAAGGATTCATAGATGAAGATGCTGCTATGAGACAAGCCATGCGAGAAAGTGTTCAATCACAAGGTGAATGGCATATGAGGCAAGAATTTAGGCAAAGAACTGGTGGTTTGAGTAATATTTATGAAGAGGGACGAAACTCTCATGGCTCAGTTGCTGACTATTTTGATCAAAGAACAAGGAAATCCACTCCAAGTGACTCTGAATTTTCTTTAAGGGGAGCAGTACCTGAATTGGTTAGAAGCAAGAGTGTAAAGCAACCGAAGTTAAGTAATTCTTTTATGAAGACATTAAGAAAGAAGCTAGGTGAATCAGTATCTAAATTTTTGATATACGATCGACTTCCTTTTCATTTAGCAAACTCTCCATAGTTGCATAATTTAGTTTCTGTAGCAGCAGAAATTGGGCCAAATGTAAAGCTTCCAACACCTTATGAGGTTTCTGATGTATATTTGGAATCAGAGTATCAACAAGTCAAAGAATGGGTTGATAGATTAAAGGTTTACTGGAGTGAATTAGGTGCTATCTTAATGTGTGATGGGTGGACCAACAGCTTGAATCAAATGCATATAATAAATTTTCTAGTTTATTGTAGTAAAGGGACCATTTTTTGGAAATCTGTTGATGTCTCTAGTGTTCAGAGTAGAGATACTAAATTTTACTACAAATTACTAGATCAAGTTGTGGAAGAAATCGGAGAGCAATATATTGTTCAAATAGTTACCGACAATGAGGCAGCACTTAAGGCTGCTGGAAAAAAATTAATGTTGAAAAGAAAACATTTGTTTTGGACTGCCTGTGCAGCTCATTGCTTGGATTTATGCCTTGAAGATATTGGGAAGAAGCAAAGCGTGGAAAAAGTATTGGACGAGGCGAAGAAAGTCACTTGTTTCATATACAATCATATTTGGACAGTTGACTTAATGAAGAAATATACTCAAGGAAGGCAAATACTTCGTCCTGCTCTCACTCGATTTGCTACTCATTTCATCCAATTGCAAGAAATAACAAAGAATAAACAAGGTCTGAGAGAAATGTTCAATTCAAAGGTTAGCACTTAATAATTAGTACAATTATTTAAATCTAGTTTTTTTTATATATTGTTTAAATCTTAATTTAAAATATGCAGGAATTTAAAGAATCTAAATGGGGGCAACAAAAGTTGGGACCTGCTTATGAAGCAAAAAAAATTATTTTGGGAAAAGATTTTTGGAAAAAAGCAAGTGAAATAATAAAAGTTTATGAGCCTTTGGTAAAAGTATTGCGCCTTGTGGATAGTGATGAAAAACCAACAATGGGCTTTATTTATGAGGCAATGGATAGAGCTAAACGAGCAATTGCACAAGAATGTCGATTCGTCACTGAATATGAAAGGATTATCGACAATAGATAGACATTTATGCATTCTCACTTGCATTCAGCTGGTAAGTGACCTAAAAATGTGGATTGTAATTAAAATAACATTTTTATGTTATATGCCTAAATTGCTTATATATTTATTTTTTATTGCTTATTTTTTTTTATTGTTATGAACTATGTTTAGGTTATTATCTTAATCCCCAATTTCAATATGGTGTGAAATCTTCGTTGGATGTGTTAATAGAAACAAGAGAAGGTATAAAAGCAGTGATAGAAAGACTAGAACCTTCTATGGATAATCAAATCCAGATGACTAATCAGGTTAGTGTTTACCACTATTTTATACTTGAAAATTTTACTTTATGTATCATAAATATAATTACCTTTTTGCATTTATTTAATAATTGTAATGTTTTATCAATGTAGTTGTTTGTATTTCAAGATAAAAGAGAAACATTCGGTACGCCACAAGCACAGAGAGCTTGGAAGCAAATGAATCCAGGTAAATAATTAATTAAATAGTTTTAATTTCTTTAATATTATTTAATTATATTGGTATTAAATTTATTTTAAATTAATTTATGCAGCTGAATGGTGGATGATATATGGCACATGTGTTCCTGAATTGCAAAGAATAGCAATTAAAGTGCTTAGTCAGACAACTTCTGCATCTAATTGTGAAAGAAATTGGAGCACATTTAGCTATATACATACCAAGACAAGAAACAGGTTGAAATATGAAAGACTTCATAAGATGGTATACACTTATTACAATATGAGGCTAAGGATGAGACATCAAAAAAGGAGGAGTATTGATGAGATAAATGATAGTTTCAATCCTATTAGCCTAGACCATATATTTGAAGAAGATGATCCACTTTCAGAATGGCTACAAGAGAAAGAAAATCCTTTGTTAGATGGGCAAAACTCTGATTGGTTGCCTCCTGATAATTCTGATGATGAAATGAATGTTGAACAATCATATCAATCAGGAGAACAAAATCTGCCTCATTCAAGTACAAGCCGATCACCAACTCAGAGTGATGATGATGAGGGTTCAAGTCCAACTGGTAGTGATGGACCCGGTGGTGATGGTAGTGGTGCTGATTATAGTGGTGGTGCAAATGAAAATAGGCCTTTTAGTCCACTTGGAGGAGAATTTGGGCTTGCTGCTACTGGTGGATTATTCCTTGATTTGTCAGAATATGGAGTACATCCATCTATTGAATCTAGTGGGGATAGAAGTAGAGATAGAGCTCGATCAAAGGGAAAAGCCAAGAAGCACCAACATGATACTTCTGGTTCTGGAGGCTCTTCATCTCGAAGATCAGCTTCTAGTAATGAATCATTTGGTAATCAAGGCTATTATCCATCAGGACCTCCTTTATATTTTCAACCTCCTTATGGTTACTATCCACCTCCACAAGGTTATTATCCACCCCAGCCATATCCTAATTATCCTATGCCCTATTATCCCCAAATGTATCCACCACTACCCCAAATGTATCCACCACCCCAAATATATCCACCACCACCCCAAATGTATCAAGAACAAAGATATGGTTTGAATTCTGGACAAAGGTCACGAAGATCGAGTCGCCATGGTTCTGAAAGTGAAGAGGGAGAATTTGATGCTCCTCGTCATTCCACTATGTGGTAATCGGTAAGATTTAAAGTGCATTTTTTTAGTTTCCTTGAATTGAATTTTACAAGTTCTATTTGTTAATTATTAATATTCGTAGAAATTCATGTGGAAGAGAAAAAAAAAGAAAAATATTGACATAATTAATTTAGATGAAAAAAGATTTGACAAAATTTAGATGAAAAAATTCCCTAATATTTTAGATAAAAAATAATTAATGCTAATTAATTAGTAGATAATTATTTATCTCTATTTTGAATATTTGTTATTTTTTAATTATCATAAGTAATTTTTTAAATATGAATGTTTTATTATAATTGAAAAAATTATAAATAACCTTTTTTTTCACATAAATAATAGACTTGAGGTATTATATATTACTTTAAAAACTATAAAATAAGACTTTACATGATTATAATTAAAATTACTACACTTTATATAGAATTGTGCGAAATTAAAAAAAATTTACGACCGCGATGACCGCAATTACCGCCGCTATGTCCGCAACCGCGATAAACGCAACGCGACCGAAAACGCGGCCGCGACCGCGATTTAAAACCATGATTTTACCTGTAAACATCTCCAACAACAGGTTCCATAGCTGAAGACATCCCCATAGTAGATACTGCCCCTCCCATGGCATATTCTGCACATTGAAGCCAATGAACAATAGAACAAGATCATAAACATTGCAACTGCTATAGCTAGAGCATGCTATATATACATATATAGATTAGCATATGTATCGGTAACGAGAAGGAAACTACCCTTTGGTACATTAAAAATTTGGGACTGGGAATTTCAGGGTTCATTAGAATATTTGTCTAGTTGCTGACTATTTGCTTAGATTCATTACTGCCGATAGAGTTTCAAGTTTTGCCACCGGCAAGCTGTTTAGTTGGTATACAAACTCTTATTTGGCAATAGAATCGCATGGGAGTTCAAACTATTATTTTCCAAATGCCAAGATTTCAAATGGATCTTTGTTAAAGGATTTCCTAGGTGCCAAGAATATGCAAATGCACGAGCACATGGAATGAAACTGCATTCACATTCAAAAGGTTGCTATGGCAATTAAATCAGTTGGAAACTTTCTTATATTTTGGTGTTCAAGGCATAACTCACTTGTGTTCCACTCATCCACATGCTAATCTCTCTTCTGTAAGAAAGAATATAGCTGATTCCTGTTTCCCCAAGTTTCGGATATTCCTGATCGTGCCTTGACTTTCGCTGCAAAGTTTAGGAACTTTGATATCATCCAGCTGTATCTCCCGTACACTGTTTCAAGTTTTCTGACTTGGAAAATTCATCATGTGGCTGGAATTTGCATAGGCCCCTGCTTTAATTGGAAACGTCTACTTGGGGTTGCTACACTGAATACTATTCCTCAACTTCTATCTTTTATTGTCACTTGTTTTATCAATTGACTCAGTCTACTTGTGCAAAGACATATTAGTTGCCCTGTGATTTCTTTGTAAAAAAAAAAAAAGACAATGAAGAAAGCTTTTGATTTCCAAAGTCATCCGATAGGCGATGGGTGACCAAATGATGACCAGACCCGTGGCATCTGCCTATAGGTAGTAAACGAATCGGTTCGGTCAGATTCAGTTTAAGTTGTCTTCGGATTTAAATTACTTAGAGTTTTTTTTTTTGGATTTTTTTGAGTTCAAGTACTTTGAGATTTGACTTTTTTTTATTTTGAGCACCTTTTGGTTCGATATTTTCGGGTTCGGCGATTCTTATCAGACGAATTTAGTAAGGTTAGTTAAATTATTTTGAAATTTTTTAAGTTAAAAATATTTTTTTATAATTTTAAATATAATAATTAATTTAATTTTTTATATAATTAAATAAAAATATAATAAATTTTTTAAAGTAAAGTTAAATTTTAATAAATATTCATATAAATATAAATTTTTACACTTTAATATTTTTATTACTTGACAATGATATTTTTTTAACTTCTTGCTATATTCATATTTGTTATAAAATGTATAATTATATTTTATTAATTATATAAAAATTTATTTTTTAAGTGAGTCAAATATATGTATAGAAAAACTAAAGGAAAGTAAAAAATCTAAAAGTATTTTTTTTGTATAATCACAAGTATCTTCATTTATTTTATGATTTGAGATTAATTTTTTTCGAGCAGGGAGTGATAAACGATAAAACTTTTCTAATAATGACGACTTCAAGATTCGAACCATGTTCAAATATCAGATAAAGAAGTCCGCTTTCACTTCTTTCAATCACTTGTTAGTGAAAATCTAAAAGTATTAGCCATTAGAAATAATAAAAATTATTTTTTATCTATCTGTTTAATATATTTTAGGATTAAACGGTTCATTAGTGAGCCACACGACGCACTTTTCTTTTTATGTTAATTTTTTTTTTAGTTTTTTATGTTTGTCAAAACATTTTATTTATAGAAGATTTTTTCCTCTATACAACTTTTTATTGAAAAGAATAAATTTATTTTTTTATTAAAAATATGAATTTATTATTCCAGACCCGGGACTGTTATTAGTTTTCGTTAATTACTAAGACCTTTAAGATTGAAGCGTAAGAGAAGATGGGCAGCAACATGAATGAAAACCAAGACACTTTCAAATGCAACAAAGAAAGGCCACTTGAATTCATAATACTACTAATTTACGAGGGTTTGCTTCAGAAACAAGAGCAATGAGAATGTTACATATACCAGGGCTATATAAGTTCTTTTTGCAGCATCAAATAAAAGTAAATTTATAACGAAAGAGATAGCAAAAATTAAGAACTTTGGGTAAAGACTCAACAGTGTTGATCTCTAATGTTGAATCTAGAATGATTTTCTGTTTAGTGTTGCCCCCTTCACGAATTTCTCTTTGAGACGACTAATAATTATAGTTCCTGGACTTGGACTAAAGCCATAGATATAAGATTATCTCTGGACCGCCAGCCTAGAAATTGCTGCTGGTTAGTTCAAGAATATGTTAAGCAGAAGCGGATATAAAAATAAACTTTGCTGTTAGAATTATTTTATAGATACCACTGGGGGTAGGTTCAATCATGTCTGATTTCAGAAAGTCAGAATTCAAGTAAGTAGTCTTTTTCAACATAAACAAGGAAAAAGAGAGTTGGACATGTTAAATGCTTGCTCGATTCGATAGCTTCTTCAACCCGTATTAATTTCTTAGTTGATGATCAGACTGGCTTGTATTTGAGAGTGCTTGGTTCATCAACAATAAATGAATGCAATGTAAAGAAGTTTTGGAACTCTGATATCATCCAGCTGTATCTCTCGTCAATTGGTTCAAGTTTTCTAACTTCGAAAGTCATCCCGTGGCTAGAATTTGCATAGGCTCCTACTTTAATTGGAAACATTTACTTGGGGCTGGCCTTTTTTCTTAGTTTTTTTATCATAATTGAGCAATGCTTGCTACACTGAATGCTTTTACTCCACTTTGCTTCTTTTTTTTTGTCACTTTTACTGTCGATTGACTCAACCACAATCACAAATGAAAGATTGACTCTGTCAACTGGTGTAAAGACAAAGATTTGTTGCCTAGTGATTTCCTGGCGAAAAAAAATAAAAAAGAAAGTTTTTGATTTCCAAAGTCATCTGATGGCTTGGTGACTAGGTCTGTTTGTGTCTGCGTGATTCATGGGTCAATCCCCTTGAACAAATAACCACTCTCGGGCAATGAATAAGATAGAAGCTTCTTAAAGTTAATTTCAGGATTTAAATGTAGCTGAACATACCAGATAAATTTGGACATAAATGTCATTCTCAATCCAAGAATGATAAGCAATAAGCAGGAGAAAAGTATATTATTCATGAGACCTGAAACACTAGAGGTGAAATTTTATTCATGAAACCTTAAACACTAGATTGAAAACTTGAAGCTAAATCCAATATACTTAGAGATTTGGTCTTTCATTTTACAAGACACGTGAATTGGAAGAGAAGAGAATAACAAACACAAGACTAAGTACAAACACAACTATGTAACTGCAGCCGAATGAAATGATAATCTTTTCTTTTGTTTCCTTGATTCATTATAGGGGAGGGACGGTTTGCAGGACAGACTACAGGGCAACGGGAAGTTTTATAAAGTAAATCAAAATTGCACTTTTAGAAGCCACTGGAGAACCATGCTTATGCCATTACTGAGTACCTGCAACTGAAGAAAATAATTAAACCTTCAAAAAAAATCAGGATTCAAATTAAAATTGCACTTATATAAGCTACTACAATGGTTCAATATTTTCACTTAAATTTAAACTAGTAGTAGTACCTCTTGTTCTTAATGATCGAGTTGGAAGTAACTTGTCTCTTATAGAACAAAGCTTTGCAACAACATTAGCCATGTTCATTCTTTCAATTGGCAATTCAGAAGAACAAGCAATACCAATTTCAAGTATAGAAATCAAGCTCCAAAGAAGTCTATTATCTTTCTGTCTGCTCTCATTGAAAGTACTGTTTATCATTGCTTCTCCTTCGAAACTTTCTTGAAGAAGAGTGGGATCTGTAATCTCAGCAACTCGATTTGGCAAAGCTGTTTTAACAAAGATATGAAGGTTCAGATTCTCTTTAAATATTTCATCAGTGGGTCTTCTGCCCGTAAACATCTCCAACAAAAGAATGCCATAGCTGTACACATCACCAGATGTTGTCACGTTGCTTCCCAAGCCATATTCTGCAATTTATTTGTCACAAAAAAAGAGCAACAATTTCGAAACAGATGTAAATAGCCTCTTACCTTAAAGCTTTTAGTTTGTTAAATTGAATAATATATTGATTTGAAAGAAAGCATTACATTTTTATTATTTTGATTGAAAACTACAGAAATAAAAATAAGTAGTATACTAACCTGGCGGAGCATAACCAATTGTTCCTCTTAACCCAAGGGAGCTTGATAGGCTTGAACTGTTATTTTGTATGTCTGATGCAATGAATTTTACTAGCCCAAAGTCACCTACATTGCCAACCATTTCATCATCAAGTAGAATGTTGCTGGGTTTGAGATCACAGTGAACAATCGGTGTTTCACAGTGATGATGAAGATGCTCCAATGCACAACCAACATCGTGTTAAAGTATGCTCTACAATTAATTGAATTTGGATTGAGTAATTTTAAAAGGCCCAAAAGACCCAATTTAGTTGGACTAAGGCTAAGGCCTTTTTAGGGTTTTGTTAAGAGGCACTATAAAAACAACATTAAGTCTAAAAGTTAGATATAAGAAGAACATAATATTTTTATAGCCGTTCTGCCTTTTGGAGCTAGCACTCTCAGAAAACAATTCCATTCCTCCTCTCTTTGCTTCTGATCACATCTTGTCTCAGGCAAAGGTCTTGTTTTGCGTCCTACTCGTGTGGATACCGTTAGAGGGCTTCTCTCAGCTAGGAGTCTTGAGTTAACGATAAATCAAAGGCTGTTCGTGGGCTGTCATATTCAAAAGTCGAACATTCCTACACGAGTACACCAAAAGGTTAGATTTTATCCCGAAATTAATCTTGTTGCATGATCCTGGTGATTTTGGTTTTGTTGATTTTAATCCGCTGCTTATTTTCGTGTATGACATGATAAACCGAGACAACGAAACCTTACAGTGGTATTCGAGCCAGTGTGCAAACGGCTTTCGAGATAGTGAATTCGATTCGTGGTGATGTTGTTTTATTGTAAGTTGTTACAAATTTGATTTTAATTTTCAAAATTCGTTTGGGCAACCTAAAATAATTGTAAGACAATTATAGATTCAAAAAAAATTTTACTTGTTATTATTTTATTTAAAATATATAAAATAAATTAGGATAAAACTTATCCTGATAAAGGTTTCAAATTAAATATATTTTAAAGAAAGATATTTTTTAAAAATAAAATTGGATAAGAGTTATCCAATGGTTTTTGAGATTTTAATAAGATTAAAATTTCTAAAACATTATCTTGATAAAATTGTTTTAAATAAAATATATCCTTTATTAAATTGGATAAGAGTTATCCAATATTTTTGAGATTTTAATAAGATTAAAATTTCAAAAACATTATCTTGATAAAATTGTTTTAAATAAAATATATCCTTTATTAAATTGGATAAGAGTTATCCAATATTTTTGAGATTTTAATAAGATTAAAATTTCAAAAACATTATCTTGGTAATATTGTTTTAAAATAAAATATATCCTTTATTAAATTGGATAAGAGTTATCCAATATGTGACAACTGTAAATTCTTTTCTTTTGGTAAATTAAACAATGTAATTTGGAGACAAATTAATATATTTAGAATTTGGTTTGAAGCTAAGATGATTAAGTAGGTAAATTGAGAATGAGCGTTGTAGAGATTAATTAATTTGGACTATGAGAAATTATGGAGAATTTAGACTATTGGAAATTATAATTGGAGGATTGAAGATGAAGATCATGAAGAAAAATTTATAATCTATTAGTTGAAGTAAAGTGCTAATAGATGATATATGAATAATTAAACTTGTGGATGAAGGATTTTGGAAATTAAATAATATTAAGGACTTTAGGATTTAAGAGATTGTGGACAATATAAATTAATAAAAATAGAAATAATGAAATATTAGTGGGACAAATAATATATATGAAATAAATTAAAACCATTTAAAATATATGTTGCCAAATATCAATTGGGGTTTAAATATATATATATAAATATATATATATATATATATATATATATATATATATATAAGATGAAATGATAAAATAATATATTGGTTTTCTTGGAGTATGGGCGAGGCTTCTCGGAGAAGCTTGGAAATAGTCCCTCCAATAACTCATTCAATCAGCCACATTTCATCATCCATTATCACCGTCCATCATCATCACCGACCAAACATAACCCATTTCAATGCTTCTTTAGTTTTGGCTGAAACCGAGAACACCTCCGACAGCTCCCTCACGCATTATGTTGCCACATCCTCCTGTTGCTGTGTCAACCCATAAAGCAGAAGAAAGAGTGAAGCTATAGGTTGGAAATACATAACATTTTGGAAAGAAGTAATGCAAGTGTGAAGGCTGAAATTTAAAGGGCAAATGGTGGACGAATCAAAGAAGAAAAAGGGTGCAAAGCTGGGATTTATCCACTGATATTGTAAAAGAAAGAAAAGATAGCAGAGAGAGGGGCTGATCTAACGAGGAAGAAGGGGTTTTCAACTATTTACTGAAAAGGAGGAAGAAGAAGGAAGAGAGGCAGCCCTCATTTCAGCTTGAAGAAATAACACATAAAGAAAAAAGCTACATCAAGTGGCTAAAATAGGGGCTGTAACAGGGAGCAAGTTAGGATAATTCAGGGTTAGGAAAGGTAAGGTGCGTGAGACCAAAGTTGGACACCAAATCTAGGCTATGTATAGTGGCAGAAAGGAGGCTTCAAAAGGCTGAGATTGGCTGCTCTAAATGTTGCAGTAAGCTTTGATTTGGCTATCTGGTTGGTGTTCTTTTGGACACTGAACAAGTGTGTTTTGTATGTGAGTGAATGCTGGCCTAGAAGCTCTTATAACAAGCCTAAGACAGGGGACACGAGAAGGCTTGAAGCTACTAATTTGAGGGCTGGCGTTAGTAGTTATTTGTGTTCTGTTTTGGGGGAGTTGCTTTGCAGCATCGAGATGGCAAATTTTAAAGGCTGTACGATTGAGGCTTTAGGCACTAAACAAAGGGATGCAAGAAGCGCTGAAAGGTCGAGCTAAGATGATAGGAAGTTCTTGGCTGAATATTGGTGGCTGTTAAGGGCATTTTTAAAGGCTAAAATCAGGTGGTTTTAGAGTCGGTTTTCCAAGGCTATTCTCGAATTGAAACTTAGTGGTATGGAAAAAAAATGCCATAAACTTTGGTGGCTATGTTGAAGCATTATAGCTATTGGGATTGGAACAAGGTATAAGGGAATTTAGGCGTTGTTTGAAGACATTTCTAGTTACTGTTGGGACAGTGTGTGAAGGGTTGAAACCGATGGAAATATAAAGGTAAGAACTTTCTAAAAACCAAGTCTATGATGCTCGTATAAGTGTGTGTGTGTGTGTGTGTGTGTGTATATATATATATGTGTGTATATATATATATGTATATATATGTGTGTGTGTGTATATATATATATATGTATTTGTAAATATATTACTACATGAAAAGTATATAATAAAGTGATAAGTAACGGCACATTTGGTTTTTTGTTGGATTTTGAGGTGTGTTGAAGGCATAGGGACCATGTTGAGTAAAGTTTAAGGATAGACTCAAAGGCAATGGCAAGTTTAAGTTTGAAGAATTTCAAAGGTAAAGATTATCGAAGGTATAAAGATTTGTATAAGTGCATTGTGCAATTATATGTGATATAGTTAGATAATATTTATATGAGTATAGGTGTATAAATGTGAATAAGGTGGAGTTATATGTAAATGATATATATAGGTATAAATATACATATACTGTGAATTTGATGAAGAAGAACAAAATAGGCTTTTATTTAAATAGTTGCACTTTAAGGCAAAATGAATATATTGAGTACTTATCAATATCTAAGTGCTATTAAATACGATGTGGAATAGATGAAATCTTGGTATAGGAAATATTTTAGGAAAATATTAAGGGGAATTTTGAAAGATCTTTAAGACTTATATTATTATGTGAGGTAATTTTGAACATTAAACTGTTTTAAATGATTTGTTTTGCAGTCTGGGCATGAGTTGGTAACAGAAAACATATACGCTCAAGTACTGGATATTGACTGATGATTGCTTGATTTTGGTTACGATTATGATTGATTGAGGTAAGAGATATATATCGAAACGTAAGAGATACTGAATGCTATTTTAAATCAACTGCCTTGTGGATATACAAACTGTATTTTCCTGCAGGGGCTTTAAGAAAATATAAGTTGTTATGCTGCTGGATTTTTATGAAAATAATGGCTTTTATGATTTAAGCTTAATTTAAGCAATCATTTGAAAATAACCATTTATCTGGTAGATTTATTTTGAAAACGGTTAAATCTTACGACTTTGAATTGTTTACAAGGCTTTCAGCCGAGATATTTATCTCAAGGAATTTTAACCTATGTTATTGTTTTGAGGATATTATGAGTATGTATAGTTTATATGTTTTGAAAGAAATGTATGACTTTTGTTATGAACTTTCCTAAAGCACGAAAATACTATTTTGAATTTCGAAAATATATGGTATTGTTCTGAAACTACTGTGCGTGAACTTGATTCTGCCCGCAGTAGGTATTTGTATTCGGACTACTGTGTGTGGCCTTGAATCAGTCCGCAGTAGGAACTATATGGATGGAAATGTTTTGAGACATGACTAACAATAACTGCAGTAATGTTTTGGACTACTGTGTGACCCTGATCCAGTCCACAGTAGGTAATGTTTTGGGTTACTGTATGATCCTGATCCAGTCTACAGTAGAGTTTCTATTGCTATGACCTTGATCCAGTCCACAGCGGGCCCAGTTGACACCTGATCAGTGTTCACTGTGGACCCCCTCTAGACTATAGTCATATGTCAATTTGAACTGCATGATTAATTACTAGTCACTAACATGTCTCCAGCTTAGTATGTATATGATTTTTCGTGCTTATCTTTGGATAAGAGTTTTGAATGAATGATATTTGGATTCTGAAACTAATAAGGATTTGATTTGACAATCCGTACAGAATTCAGTTGTTATGTTTCGGTTTAAATGGAAATGTTTTCTAATGCATTGCATAAGCATGATTTGATTTCCGAATGGTATGAAATACAGTATTCAAGTTTTAATAAATGTTTTAGAAACTTGCATATAGAAATTCGGTATCTGTTTTTGTTGGCTCTTATAGGCTATACCGAGAGGGGGGTGAATCGGTTTTTCACTAATTTTAATCTCGTTTTTCGGTTCCTATAAATTCTCTAGCTTAGATTGATATTTTCTAAGTTCTTTAAGCTACTGAAGCATGCAATAAAAATTCAATTCAATAAGCACAGTATAATTGCAAGTAAAGAGAGTAAGGAAAGAGAGATTTACACAAGCGATTTATAGAGGTTCGGCTACCTTGCCTACGTCCTCTACCTTGAGACGCTCCCAAGGATTTTCCCCAAATTCACTATACTTGAGTTTGTCTTTACAATCCCTCTTTTTACAGGCTTAAGAGAAACCTCTCTCTTTTTCTAAGCTCAAGAGAAACCTCCCTCTTTTTCTTAGGCTAAAGAGTAACCTCCCTCTTTTTCTTAGGCTAAAGAGAAACCTCCCCTTTTACAAGGTATGAATTTGTTTACAAGTGGTGCAATCAAAGAAGGCCTCTAAGTAGGCAAATGATTATAGAAATTAGGCACAAGTGAAAACCTATACAAGATTTGTGCTAAGAAATACAAGAGATATGTGAATGATGGAAGATGAAGACTTTATAGCTCTTGATTTGTTGTTGAGGCGTGAGGATTTGAGGAAAATGAGTATTGGAGTTGATTGAGTAGTTCCTCTTGCTTCCTTTAGCTTCTAAGCCTCTATTTATAGTCCCTTGGATGTATTCTAGCCGTTGGGTGGAGCCAAAACTTGAGTATGACTGTTGTCTCACAAAAACTAGCCGTTACAGCACTTTTTCGTCCCGAAGGATCGATCCCATGCTCAAAGGGATCGATCCCTTTTGTCCAGAATCTTGATTCTTGGCTTGAGGGACCTTGGGAAGACATTCTGCCATAAAGGGATCGATCCCATGCCTCTAGAAAGCTTTTCCTGCACTATTTTGGGTTAGAAATGATATGGCTTTTGATCCTAATTCAACCCAAAACATTTTGGCATTTTTGTGGGAGTTTTTCTTGACTTTCTCAAATGAAAACATAGTCTAAATATTTATCAAGTGATTTTCTAAAATATTCAAAACATTTACAAAGTATTAAGACCAATAAGAGTATGCATCATTAAATCATGGTCTTAATGTTTGATATGATCACTTGAAATGTATTGAGAAAATCATGTGTGATAAGGCAAATTTACAATATGAATTATACATTAAATCTTACTTAAGTTTTTGTCATTTCAAAATATATATAGCAATTTAAAGCTAACAGTTTCTTATATGTATTTCTTACTGGGCTTTCCAAAAAGCTCACCCCCCTCTCCACCTTCCAGATTATTTACAGTAGGTGCTCCATACGTGGGGTTTAAGCAAGTCCTTCGAGGCTTTTGTACCACTTTTGAAGTTATGTGTTGTACAATATTCTCTTTTATATTCAGTACTTTTATAGCATGGGGATGTAATTAAAGGAAGTATAGAATATAGTTATAGTTTATAACAATGCATGCAACTTGGGTAGAGATATATTTAGTCAAGTAGAATGATTCGAAATTATAAATGCATGCTTAGTGAGAGAATTTGACTAAGACCTAAGGTAACTAAAGGATATTGACTTAGCTAATATAATATTAGCTTAGAAATTGATTAGTGACACTACGTACAGCCCAACCAAGTAAGTGAAAAAGGAAAAATTTGATTCGTATTTTCAGTAAAAGGGTCGTTACAAAAGTTGATATCAGAGCAAGGTTGGTCTGATGTACGATAGTGTCGGTAGGTCAAGAACTGTTTACATCCCCTAAGTACTGTACATGTCTGAATATATACTGTACATTTATGTTTAAATTGGCACTGAATGTGTTTATTCTATATGGATGGTTTATAGTTTTTCCCTACCTAAACCGTAAATGATATGATTTGATAAGTAATGAAGTGGTAAATGTTATTTGTTCGGTTTTGAACATATTGAAGCGATGTTAGTAGAGGCACAATGGCCTATGTGATTTAAAGATTGATGCAATGTACTTATCAAGACTCATGAATAAGGAATGACATGTTTGATGGAGATGATAATGATAAAACCTAGCATAGTTGGCCTAAGATAGGTCATGTAAAGATCTAAAACGATCAATTTGAATATGTTTTGCTTTGAAAGAGATAGGATTATTATATCTGATCTGATTGATGCAGAAATAGGTAATGATTGAAAGGTGCAAGAGGACTTAGTTAATATGGAATTATAGGAAAGTATGTTGGGTAGTATGAGGCTTTTGATGGTACAATGATAAAAAAAAATTATGTTAAGATAAGGATAAGAGACTCTGAAAATTGTGGAATGAAGCTTGGATATATGGGAATTGTGTCGGAATATAAATCTGAGTTGTGATAATGCATCCTGAGAAGGGCATGTGATGAATATGCTTAATTGCATATTGAATTCATTTACACAACTGCGAACCTTAAGTATTTCAACACGTGCCTTGATGTAGCCCATGGACGTATTTAGCATAAGCTTTGAGCTTTTGGAATTGTTTGGTTTTGATTATGCATGGATTTAAAGGTCAATGTATTTGGAAATCTTAAATATGTGGACTATTTTGAATAATTGGAAAGAAATTGAATTGCACATTGAGCTTCTAGTTTATAGAGCCATTTGAACCTAAAGTCTTATGCCAACATTATTTTCCTATGAAAGGAGTATAAGATTTAATTGAATACATGATCTGGCTTTGTTTTGAGAACTATATGAAATTTGATATTGCGATTTTAAACTATGAAACTTGAATCTTGAGGATTAGGCATCCTTGGAGAAGCTTTTAGTAGAAATGATATTGAATATGACGGATTATAGAGATTATGAATCTTTGAGTATTACTGGAGACCTTTAAGGAACATCAGGCAAGGTGGTAAATTGATTTGAAGGTTCAGATTTTGTGAGATAAAATGTTCAAGATCGTCTTGAAATGACACTGATCTTAACTCAACTTGAGGTTTTTGGATTTATAAAATGATGTACGTTTGTAATGTATAAACTAATGAGATACACTCGAATTGCGAATTGCTTGAGTATTGAGATTTAAGGTCTAATGTAAAATGAAATTGATTCATGGATAAATGGTAGCATATGAATTGGAATTTGAATTCCCCAGTTATAGATCAAAAGGATAAGGTATTAAGGTTCAAGATGATTTCCTTGATAAAAACACTTTGATAACATTTTTCTTCGCAAGAAGCTAAATAGAAATTGGAAAGTTAATAAAAGCAAAGTAACCTCACCTATTCTAAGATCACTATGATCAAATTTGAAAGGCAATAACTGAATACGTAGTTCTTTTGAGCACTACAAGTTCTATATTCAAATTTTATGTAGTGTGAAATTATGGATAAAAATCTCCTATAGTGGTTTGATATTTATTAAAGTTTTACGATGGTTTAGTAAAAAAGAAAATTTTTGATAGTCAATGTGAAGGAAGTTGAAATCAATATACGAAACCTTTGTGGTAACTAAGTTACTGACAATTAATGAATTAGCAACTTTATTTTAAGTGCTGTCATGGACAAGAGAGTTTGTTAGTGCAAAGGGTACTGGATATATGATTGGTGTTTTTGGGTTATATTGAAATGAGATATTAGAGTGTACAGCCAAAGTATGAGTTAAGTTACGGATTTAGAGATTGAAAAGTTGGAACATTACTTTCTTGGATTATATTATGCAAAATTTGAAATAAAATTTTTGTTGATTTCATTATCAGATAAAGGACAGTTAAGAGTTCTGATTAAAGCTTAGCAGATAAAGATTCATGGATCCGTAAGAGAAAGAACCATATCTAAGATTTATTCAAAAGATGGGCAAGATTTGGAGTTCATGAAAGTTTAATTCGGTGTTTGCCTTTATGAAATTGGCACTAAGGATTTAAGTGTAGATTTAGTTACTTTGCATCGAAATTTATATTGACCTGATCAACTATATGGACTCTTAAAAATTGCACAGTTTGAACTACAAGGATTGTAAAGGCTTAACAATTTAAATATATGATTTTGAACTATGTGGAATAGGAAACAAGTGAATTTTGAAAACCAAAAGACTCTTCAAACTCTCCTTTAGTAGAGTTGAGTTTAAAATAAGACATGTTATAAAGAGTGAATCCTAGAGTGAATATTAAAGGATTATTTGGATGCATTATGCAAGATAATAATTAACTTGAAAGTTAAGATTGTATGAGATAAGACATTTGATATCTTCTTATCATAAAATTGATTTTACCTCAGTTGAAGGCTTCTGATTTATAAAAGAATGTATATTGAAAAGTGTGACATAAGGAGGTACCTTTGATTTATTGAAAGCTTGAATACTTGAATTTGAAGTAATTAGAATCTTTGAATAAGTAATAATATGCGAGTTAGACCTTGAAGTTTATCTAATTTAGTGTGTGAAGGATGTAAAGTATAAATGGGGATAAGAAACTCGAGATCATATTGTTACAACATTTCTCTTAGGTCAATTGGTGGTCTTTGAGTTATAAGATGTACGATCTTAATGTGTGAACCAATGAGATACATTCAATTATTGGATTTTACAAACATCAAACTACAAGGTTAATGCAAAATAAGCTGATCTTTAGATAAGAGACAATATGTAAATTTGACTAATGAAGTTATCAGACTTGGATTATATAGATACAAAAATATGAGAAAGAAAATTTCCCTCACCTCTTTCAGTTGGATATGGAAAAAATTTGGAGGACCAAATTTTCTATGGTGGGGAGGATGTGACAACTGTAAATTCTTTACTTTTGGTAAATTAAACAATGTAATTTGGAGACAAATTAATATATTTAGAATTTGGTTTGAAGCTAAGATGATTAAGTAGGTAAATTGAGAATGAGCGTTGTAGAGATTAATTAATTTGGACTATGAGAAATTATGGAGAATTTAGACTATTGGAATTTATAATTGGAGGATTGAAGATGAAGATCATGAAGAAAAATTTATAATCTATTAGTTGAAGTAAAGTGCTAATAGATGATATATGAATAATTAAACTTGTGGATGAAGGATTTTGGAAATTAAATAATATTAAGGACTTTAGGATTTAAGAGATTGTAGACAATATAAATTAATAAAAATAGAAATAATGAAATATTAGTGGGACAAATAATATATATGAAATAAATTAAAACCATTTAAAATATATGTTGCCAAATATCAATTGGGGTTTAAATATATATATATATATATATATAAGATGAAATGATAAAATAATATATTGGTTTTCTTGGAGTATGGGCGAGGCTTCTTGGAGAAGCTTGGAAATAGTCCCTCCAATAACTCATTCAATCAGCCACATTTCATCATCCATTATCACCGTCCATCATCATCACCGACCAAACATAACCCATTTCAATGCTTCTTTAGTTTTGGCTGTAATCGAGAACACCTCCAACAGCTCCCTCACGCATTATGTTGCCACATCCTCCTGTTGCTGTGTCGACCCATAAAGTAAAAGAAAGAGTGAAGCTGTAGGTTGGAAATACAGAACATTTTGGAAAGAAGTAATGCAAGTGTGAAGGCTGAAATTTAAAGAGCAAATGGTGGACGAATCAAAGAAGAAAAAGGGTGCAAAGCTGGGATTTATCCACTGATATTGTAAAAGAAAGAAAAGATAGCAGAGAGAGGGGCTGATCTAACGAGGAAGAAGGGGTTTTCAACTATTTACTGAAAAGGAGGAAGAAGAAGGAAGAGAGGCAGCCCTCATTTCAGCTTGAAGAAATAACACACGAAGAAGAAAGCTACATCAGGTGGCTAAAATAAGGGCTGTAACAGGGAGCAAGTTAGGATAATTCAAGGTTAGGAAAGGTAAGGTGCGTGAGACCAAAGTTGGACACCAAATCGAGGCTATGTATAGTGGCAGAAAGGAGGCTTCAAAAGGCTGAGATTGGCTGCTCTAAATGTTGTAGTAAGCTTTGATTTGGCTATCTGGTTGGTGTTCTTTTGGACACTGAACAAGTGTGTTTTGTATGTGAGTGAATGCTGGCCTAGAGGCTCTTATAACAAGCCTAAGATAGGGGACACGAGAAGGCTTGAAGCTACTAATTTGAGGGCTGGCGTTAGTAGTTATTTGTGTTCTATTTTGGGGGAGTTGCTTTGCAGCATCGAGATGGCAAATTTTAAAGGTTGTACGATTGAGGCTTTAGGCACTAAACAAAGGGATGCAAGAAGGGCTGAAAGGTTGAGCTGAGATGCTAGGAAGTTCTTGGCTGAATATTGGTGGCTGTTAAGGGCATTTTTAAAGGCTAAAATCAGGTGGTTTTAGAGTCGGTTCTCCAAGGCTATTCTCGAATTGAAACTTAGTGGTATGGAAAAAAAATGCCATAAACTTTGGTGGCTATGTTGAAGCATTATAGCTATTGGGATTGGAACAAGGTATAAGGGAATTTAGGCGTTGTTTGAAGACATTTCTAGTTACTGTTGGGACAGTGTGTGAAGGGCTGAAATCGATGGAAATATAAAGGTAAGAACTTTCTAAAAACCAAGTCTATGATGCTCGTATAAGTGTGTGTGTGTATATATATATGTGTATGTATATAGGTATTTGTAAATATATATAACTACATGAAAAGTATATAATGAAGTGATAAGTAACGGCACACTTGGTTTTTTGTTGGATTTTGAGGTGTGTTGAAGGCATAGGGACCATGTTGAGTAAAGTTTAAGGATAGACTCTGTTAGCTTTAAATTGCCATATATATTTTGAAATGACAAAAACTTAAGTAAGCTTTAATGTTTTAATTCATATTGTAAATTTGCCTTATCACACATGATTCTCTCAATCCATTTTCAAGTGATCATATCAAACTTAAGACCATGATTTATCGATACACTCTTATTGGTCTTAATACTTTATAAATGTTTTTTGAATATTTTAGAAAATCACTTGATGAATATTTAGACCATGTTTTTATCAAAGAGAGTCAAGAAAAACTCCCACAAAAGTGCCAAAATGTTTTGGGTTGAATTAGGATCAAAGACCACATCATTTCTAACCCAAAAGTGCAGAAAAAATGCCCTCTGGAAGAAAGGGATCGATCCCCTAGGGAAAGGGATCGATCCCTTTTTGGTAGAATGCCCCGGAAGCCCAGAATGAGGAAAAGGATCGATCCCTTTGGTAAAAGGATCGATCCCTTTATGCCAGAAAGCCTCCAACGGCTAGTTTCTGTGAGACATAACGGCTAGTTTCTGTTTTGGCTCCAACCAACGTTCACAAACCATCCAAGGGACTATAAATAGAGGCTTAGAAGCTAAAGGAAGCAAGAGGAACTACTCAATCAACTCCAATACTCATTTTCCTCAAATCTTCAAGCCTCAACAACAAATCAAGAGCTACAAAGTCTTTATCTTCCATCATTCACATAACTCTTGTACTGTTTAACACAAATCTTGTATAGGCTTTCACTTGTACCTAATTTCTGTAATCACTTGCCTATCTAGAGGCCTTATTTTATTACTTCTCTTGTAAACCAATTCATTCTTTGTATAAGGGGAGGTTTCTCTTTAACCTAAGAAAAAGAAGGAGGTTTCTCTTGAGCCTTGAAAAAGAGGGAGGTTTCTCTTGAGCCTAGAAAAAGAGAGAGGTTTCTCTTAAGCCTTGAAAAAGAGGGAGTGTAATACAAATTCAAAGATAGTGAATTTGGGGAAAATCCTTGGGAGCGTCTCAAGGTAGAGAACGTAGGCAAGGTAGCCGAACTTCTATAAATCGATTGTGTAAATCTCTCTCTCCCTTCTCTTTATTTATTTGCGATTATATTATGTTTATTGCATTGAACTTGGATTGCATGCTTGCCTAGCTTAGAGAACTTAGAAAATAATCAAATAGGCTAGAGAATTTAGAAGAATCACAAAACGAGCTTAAGGGTAGTTAAAAACCAATTCACCCCCCCTCTCGGTATAGCCTATAGAGCCAACAGACTCAAAGGCAATGGTAAGTTTAAGTTTGAAGAATTTCAAAGGTAAAGATTATCGAAGGTATAAAGATTTGTATAAGTGCATTGTGCAATTATATGTGATATAGTTAGATAATATTTATATGAGTATGGGTGTATAAATGTGAATAAGGTGGAGTTATATGTAAATGATATATATAGGTATAAATATACATATACCGTGAATTTGATGAAGAAGAACAAAATAGGCTTTTATTTAAATAGTTGCACTTTAAGGCAAAATGAATATATTGAGTACTTATCAATATCTAAGTGCTATTAAATACGATGTGGAATAGATGAAATCTTGGTATAGGAAATATTTTAGGAAAATATTAAGGGGAATTTTGAAAGATCTTTAAAACTTATATTATTATGTGAGGTAATTTTGAACATTAAACTGTTTTAAATGATTTGTTTTGCAGTCTGGGCATGAGTTGGTAACAGAAAACATATACGCTCAAGTACTGGATATTGACTGATGATTGCTTGATTTTGGTTACGATTATGATTGATTGAGGTAAGAGATATATATCGAAACGTAAGAGATACTGAATGCTATTTTAAATCAACTGCCTTGTGGATATACAAACTGTATTTTCCTGCAGGGGCTTTAAGAAAATATAAGTCGTTATGCTGCCGGATTTTTATGAAAATAATGGCTTTTATGATTTAAGCTTAATTTAAGCAATCATTTGAAAATAACCATTTATCCGGTAGATTTATTTTGAAAACGGTTAAATCTTACGACTTTGAATTGTTTACAAGGCTTTCAGCCGAGATATTTATCTCAAGGAATTTTAACCTATGTTATTGTTTTGAAGATATTATGAGTATGTATAGTTTATATGTTTTGAAAGAAATGTATGACTTTTGTTATGAACTCTCCTAAAGCACGAAAATACTGTTTTGAATTTCGAAAATATATGGTATTGTTCCGAAACTACTGTGTGTGACCTTGATTCTGCCCGCAGTAGGTATTTGTATTCGGACTACTGTGTGTGGCCTTGAATCAGTCCGCAGTAGGAACTATATGTATGGAAATGTTTTGAGACATGACTAACAATAACTGCAGTAATGTTTTGGACTACTGTGTGACCCTGATCCAGTCCACAGTAGGTAATGTTTTGGGCTACTGTATGATCCTGATCCAGTCTACAATAGAGTTTCTATTGTTGTGACCTTGATCCAGTCCACAGCGGGCCCAGTTGACACCTGATCAGTGTTCACTGTGGACCCCCTCTAGACTATGGCCATATGTCAATTTGAACTGCATGATTAATTACTAGTCGCTAACAGCTTAGTATGTATATGATTTTTCGTGCTTATCTTTGGATAAGAGTTTTGAATGAATGATATTTGGATTCTGAAACTAATAAGGATTTGATTTGACAATTCGTACAGAATTCAGTTGTTATGTTTCGGTTTAAATGGAAATGTTTTCTGATGCATTGCATAAGCATGATTTGATTTCCGAATGGTATGAAATACAGTATTCAAGTTTAATAAATGTTTTAGAAACTTGCATATAGAAATTCGGTTTCTGTTTCTTATATGTATTTCTTACTGGGCTTTCTAAAAAGCTCACCCCCTTCTCCACCTTCCAGATTATTTACAATAGGTGCTCCGTACATGGGGTTTAAGCAAGTCCTTCGAGGTTTTTGTACCACTTTTGAAGGTATGTGATGTACAGTATTCTCTTTTATATTCAGACTTCTATATTCAGTACTTTTATAGTATGGAGATGTAATTAAAGGAAGTATAGAATATAGTTATAGTTTATAACAATGCATGCAACTTGGGTAGAGATATATTTAGTCAAGTAGAATGATTCGAAATTATAAATGTATGCTTAGTGAGAGAATTTGACTGGGACCTAAGGTAACTAAAGGACATTGACTTAGCTAATATAATATTAGCTTAGAAATTGATTAGTGACACTACGTACAGCCCAACCAAGTAAGTGAAAAAGGAAAATTTTGATTCGTATTTTCAGTATAAAGGGTCGTTACACAATATTTTTGAGATTTTAATAAGATTAAAATTTCAAAAACATTATCTTGATAATATTGTTTTAAAATAAAATATATCCTTTATTAAATTGGATAAGAGTTATCCAATAGTTTTGAGATTTTAATTAGATTAAAATTTCAAAAACATTATCTTGATAAAATTGTTTTAAAATAAAATATTTTAAAATGGATAAGAGTTATCCAATGGTTTCGAGATTTTAATAAGATTAAAATTTTAATTAAGCCCAAATTGAATTTTGAGAATTAAAACTAAATTAAAACAGCCCTTTATACCCATAAGCAATTAAAATTTGATTAATTAAAATTAGATTTTAATTAGGAAGCATGCAAATTAATATGTGATATTACTGTGTATGCTTGATGCTTGATTCTTATGTGATATGGATGATTGCATGGTGCATGGTTATGGGCCTAGGTTTACATGAGTTGTAATTTATTTAAATAAATTTAAATTGGGCCTGTGAGCCTTGATTTTTTTGTAATTTATTTATGTAATAGTTGTATAGATAAATTAGGATTATCTTGTAAAATGTACAACATTTAGAGCCAAGATGATTCGGAGCCAAGGCGAACCGAGGTGACGCTTGAAATGAAATCAAGGAGAAGGCATTTAGAAAAATAATGTATCCCTAGGTTCTTTTGTAATAGAAAGGCCGTAACCATGTCACGTTTAATTTTACGCTTTTACTTATATATGTTGATATATATGTTAGAAAAGCATGCTAGGAGAGACGATAAAATTAAAAATCCCTCAAAATAAATATTAAGTCAAAGATAACAAATAAAGATGTCTTCCAATACGATGCATGTGAAAGAGAATTTGTTCAGTATTGTGCTACTTTGGCTCAGTCAAGGCCATACCTACCGTAGGAATTCACATTGCATGAGATAATAGTTATCTCCAAGTGTATTGGGTCAGACTTAACTAAATTAAATTAGGGCATTGGCTCAGTCAAACCTAATAAGACTTAGAGGCATAGGTTGGGCTTTAACCCATATGATGAGTTAGAACAAGAGTTGTTCACCCAACTATCCAGGAGTTGTATGAGATGCAATTGACAAGAGTTGTCTACCTAAATAATATCATTGGACGCATTAGCTCAGCTAAAGTCATAATAGGACCAAATATGGATCCTGGCCCACTAGGAAGTCTAGGCGAAAAGGCTTCCCGAGTTGATAGTGAGGGCTATTAGCTTGAGGAAAATAGTGGGAGTAATTCATTTAATTAAAAGACCGTAATTAATGATTTTAACCACAATGTTACTTACTTGCATATTTTATGATTGTAGAATTATCATGGCAAACAATAATTTATCCCTTCGTTCTATCCTTGAGAAGGATAACAAGTTGGTTGGGGCAAACTTCTTAGACTGGTACAGAAATTTGAGGATAGTCCTCACGCAAGAAAAGAAGTTATATGTTCTAGAGCATGCGATCCCTGCTCAACCCCGACAGAATGCTTCCGCTACTGATAAGCAAGCTTATCAAAAGCATTTGGATGATGCCATTGACGTACAGTGCTTGATGTTAGCTTCCATGAGTTCTGAACTCCAGAAGCAACATGAAAATGTGAAACCGTTTGATATGATCAAACATCTCAAGGAAATGTTCCAAGAGCAAGCACGGCACGAACGTTATGAGGTGTCTAAGGCGCTCTTCCAAAGCAAGATGGCTGAGGGAGCTTCGGTGCACACTCATGTACTTAATATAATTAGGTACATTGAGAGGCTGGAAGCACTAGGCTTCACCATGCATAAAGAGTTGTCAGTTGATCTCATCCTCCAATTCTTACCGGATAGCTATAGTTCATTTATGTTGCACTACAACATGAACAGTATGGATAAGACACTGGTAGAATTGCTCAATATGTTGAGAACTGCTGAGCAGGACTTGAAGAAGTCAAGGCCGACTTCTGTTATGGTGATTAACAAGACCAAATCCAAAGGCAAAGCAAGCTTAAGGGTAAGCTTAAGGGTAAGCCTAAGCCCAATGGTAACAAGAAGGAAAAGGCCAAGAAACTCAAGCCATCTGGTGGAGTTGCTAAGACAGGAAAATGCTTCCATTGCAGTAAGACTGGTCATTGGAAGCGAAATTGCACTGTGTACCTTCAGGAGCTGAAGAAAAAGAAAGGAAGTGAGACTTCCATCTCAGGTATATATGTGATTGAGATAAATTTGTCTACTTCTTCATCTTGGGTATTAGATACTGGATGTGGTTCTCACATTTGCAAGAATGTGCAGGGCCTAACAAGGAGTAGAAAACTTGCTAAGGGCGAGGTGGTCCTACGAGTTGGAAATGGAGCAACAGTTGCTGCGTTAGCTGTAGGAACATTTAATTTATCGTTGCCTTCGGGCTTAATTCTAGAACTTGATAATTGTTATTATGTTCCAGCAATTGCCAAGAACATTATTTCTGTTTCTTGTTTGGACAAGAAAGGTTTTTCTTTTAAAATAATGAACAATAGTTGTTCAATTTACTTTAATGATATTTTCTATGGCAATGCTTCCATTATGAATGGATTGTATGTTCTAGATTTAGATAATCACATATACAGTGTTGATTCCAAGAGGTCAAAGGGTAATGAGATTAACCCTACATTCCTCTGGCATTGTAGACTTGGTCACATAAATGAGAAACGCATATCTAGGCTCCACAAAGAGGGACACTTAGATTCATTTGATTTTGAATCATATGATGTATGTGAATCTTGTTAGCTTGGTAAAATGACCAAGGCCCCTTTTACAGGAACAAGTGAAACGGCTAGTAGTTTATTAGAGCTCATACATACAGATGTATGTGGTCCATTAACCACACAGGCTAGAGGAGGGTTCCAATACTTCATCACATTTGCTGATGACTACAGTAAATATGGCTATGTTTATTTAATGAGACATAAGTCAGAATCCTTTGAAAAGTTCAAAGAATTCAAGAATGAAGTACAAAACCAACTAAGCAAGAATATCAAGACACTCCGATCAGATCGCAGTGGAGAGTATTTGAGCTTAGAATTTATAGATCATCTAAAGGAGTGTGGAATAGTTCCACAACTCACTCCACCTGGTACACCTGAATGGAACAGTGTATCTAAAGGAGGAATCGGACCTTGTTAGACATGGTTCGATCCATGATGAGTCTATCTGACCTCCCTGTCTTCTTTTGGGGTTATGCTTTAGAGACAGCAGCATTTACACTAAATCGTGTTCCTACTAAAGCTGTTGAAAAGACACCACATGAGATATGGTGATATCCAGATCAACACATGGGTGATCATTATGATGCTAGTTTCCAGTCAGATAAGGATGACTTTAAGTCACAATCTGGCTATGTGTTTTGCCTGAATGGTGACGCTGTAAGTTGGAAGAGTTCAAAACAAGAGATAATGGCCGATTCTATGACCGAGGCTGAGTATATAGCGGCTTCAGATGAAGCTAAGGAAGCTGTTTGGATCAATAAGTTCATCACAGAACTTAGAGTAGTCCTTAGTATTGCTGATCTAGTGGCACTCTATCGTGACAACAATGGAGCCATTGCACAAGCTAAGGAACCCAGGTCTCACCAACGGTCCAAACATATACTCAGGCGCTTCCATCTGATCAGGGAGATCATACAAAAAGGCGAAGTGAAGATATGCAAAATACACACTGATGATAATATTGCTAACCCGCTTACGAAGGCACTATCACAGCAAAAGCACGATGCACATGTTAGGTCATTTGGTATTAGATACATGACCAATTGGTTATAGTGCAAGTGGGAGATTATTAGTGTGTGTGCCCTAAGAGCCAATTAGATTTGGATTTGTATCACACTTATGACATTGTGATTGTTTATGTTATTTAATAATACATGGCAGTTATTTATCATTATTGACTGTATTTAATTTGATCAAGTCATAATCAAATGATAAAGTCCCTAGAATAGTGGATTCGTATAAAAGGAATCAAAGTAGTGACTTTGATAATGAGATCCTTATAATACAAAGAATACTATTCTTAAATATCCTTAGTTGTCGTATCACTGAGAAGGGACGTCAGTGATACGATAAGACTAACATGTGTTAGATTCCTTTGGGTGACTGATCTCATAAGTCATGGATATGGTGATATCCAGATCAACACATGGGTGATCATTGTGAATGAATACACTGGATTGACCCATCTTGAGAACTTTATGTGGATCGTTACATTGAGTGTCATTAGATGTTCTCAAATGGCAATGGTATTTGTGATCCTTAGACTTGAGATCACCATGGTATCCTATGTGTGGATTGGTGTACTTTGATGCTGGTAAACGTAGCTCAGTAAGGGTTGCAAATAAGACAGTAATTGGGTACATCATGAATCATATGAGGGTTGTGAGTGATCAAGATAAGATTTATCCCTCTTGGTAACAAGAGTCTATATCTCAAGGACTCTCAATAGAGATTAATGATTGAAAATCTGTGGCCACAGTACAAATGAGATTTAAGATGAGATCTTGAATTCATTTGATTAAATCATTTATCTTAAGATTGAGAAACAATGGAGTTGAACTTAAATAGAGATGACACGTTCCATACTCTATGTTCAACTGAGATATTAGGTGACAAAAGGATCGAATTATACGGTAATTGCTCATTGAAAGGTTGTCGTCAACTCACCGACATTTTCATTACTTGGGTAGCCATGATGCATTGCTAGATGCCAATCTTGGCTTGTGATTTATGAATGAGATTCTGAATCACTGCCAACGTAATGGAAACCTAAAGGGTCACACACAATAAGGGTATGACCAAGATAAGGTAACTGGAGTTGGATTCATGTGATGAATCCTAGTACAAGAAGGATTCCTAGTGAGACTAGAATCCTGTTCCAACTACAATTCGGCATTTAATTAATAGTAATTTTAGCCCGAGATTACTAAAGGGTATTTTGGTCTCTTTAATTATAATGAGATTATAATTATGAATTATTAATATAATAATTCATGGGCAGACCAAATTATTAATCCAAATGCATAACCAATTGGTTGTAGTGCAAGTGGGAGATTGTTAGAGTATGCCCTATAATTAATTGGATTTGGATTAAGTAATTTTAAAAGGCCCAAAAGACCCAATTTAGTTGGACTAAGGCTAAGGCTTTTTTAGGGTTTTGTTAAGAGACACTATAAAAACAACATTAAGTCTAAAAGTTAGATATAAGAAGAACAGAATATTTTTATAGTCGTTCTGCCTCTTGGAGCTAGCACTCTCAGAAACAATTCCCTTCCTCCTCCCTTTGCTTCTGATCACATCTTGTCTCAGGCAAAGGTCTTGTTTTGCGTCCTACTCGTGTGGATACCGTTAGAGGGCTTCTCTCAGCTATGAGTCTTGAGTTAATGATAAATCAAGGGCTGTTCGTGGGCTGCCATATTCAAAAGTCGAACATTCCTACACGAGTACACCAAAAGGTTAGATTTTATCCGGAAATTAATCTTGTTGCATGATCCTAGTGATTTTGGTTTTGTTTATTTTAATCCGCCGCTTATTTTCATGTATGACATGATAAACCGAGACAACGAAACCTTACACATCGATTGCCACATTCAATCTCTGAAAAAAATTTAAGCTTTTTACAGCCTCTTCTCCTTCGTTCATGCCAACAAGTGGATGCAGCCAACTCTCTAGGCTTCCATTGTCCATGAACTCATAAATAAGAGCCTTAAAATCATTGCCATGATAGTCCACACCAGAACATGTTGTTAATACCTTGACAAGGTTTCGATGTCTAACATTCCTTAATGCCTCACATTCAGTGAAGAAACTCCTGGAAGCTCCGTGAGTCAAAAGTTTAAGTACCTTGACTGCAATAATTGTTCCTCTCTCTTCAAGAATTCCTTTATATACGGTACCAAAACTTCCTGTACCTACTAAGTTTGCTGATGAGAAACCGTCAGTAGCTTTTAGGATGGTTTGGTACGATAAATTTAACAATGTATTTTCTGGAGTTGGTGATGCAAGATGCTTTCTTTTCTTTCTAAACCGAAAGAGAAAGAAAAGGGAGAAAACCAAAATTACACCTAAAAACACATAAACAATGGCAATTATTGATTTAAGTGAAATAGTTGATCTCCCTCTATGCTGCTTCAAGTTATCACAAGTTGGCAAATGGAACCCAGGGGTGCCTCCACAAAGCTTACTGTTCCCTTCAAGGAATACAGCACTGGCATTTTTAAAGACTCCATCAACTGGTACTAGACCTTCGAAATTGTTGTAAGAAAGATTCAAGTCGTGTAAAGCACCAAATGTCACAAAAAATTCTGGAATTTTACCTGTTAGATTGTTTCCAGAAATGTCTAATTTTGTAAGACCTCTCAACGAACTCAGAGACGAAGGAATTAATCCATGGAAGAAATTGCCACTCATCAGTAGTTCCTCCAGAATCATACAGTTACCAAGTTCGTTTGGAATGACTCCTGATAACATGTTTTTAGAAACATCTAAAATACCCATATTTCTTAAATTCCCTACTTCAGAGGGAAGCATGCCAATCAAACGATTTGAAGATAAGGATAAATCGATAGACAAAGATGAGAGTCCAGCTACTTGAGAAGGTATAGAACCACTGAGGTTGTTACGAGAAAGATCTAATAAGACCAGATTTTTACTTTTGTCGAGACTCGGAGGAATTTCGCCTTGAGGATTGTTGTCATATAGTAACAACATGGTCAACATCCTTAAATTTCCCAATGAAGTGGGGATGGCTCCGGAGATAGAATTATGATGTACATAAAACAAATTTAGCTTTTGAAGCCTACCAAAAACGGATGGAATAGAGCCTGTTAATTGATTTTCTCCTACTACTAGCTCCTCCAAGTTGATTAGATTTCCAAATCCAGCTGGTATTCTCCCTACTATGATATTGCCTTGCAAAGCAAAATTTGTAATAGCAGTTGACAAATTGCTTATGCACTCAGGTAATATCCCTCCGAAGTTGTCGTAACTTATTTCCAAACAGTCCAACTTGGTGGCGTTGGTTAAAAAGCAGAGGAAGTTTAAATCAATTGCTCCCTGACTACCAAGAAGATTGTCATTAATACTCAATATTTGCAACTTTTCTAGCTTGTGGAAGGAAGGCACTGTAACATCCCAAATCCACCTTATAATATGATATTTCCTTATAAATTACACTCACTTACCGGTTGGGCTATCTGTGATGCTTATCAACTCTCGACACTTTACTAAAAATTAATACTCTTATTCCTCATAAATCATATAGAAATATGTATTTTGAATTCGTTTCCTTAAAATGTTTATATGTTCCCTTCCTATTTAAAGTAGTACTGTACCATTACTGAATATATAAAAGAATAGACATACCTTCGATATCAAATCTCCGGAAGGTAATTCTCTTAGCCCAAAATCTATAATCTGTGGAGTGAAAAAATAATGAGTGAGCAACGATATGCTCAGTAAGGAAGGTGTATGCTGCTTAATAAACATATATCAAAACATTATATTTGTCCTAACGACCAAATCCATTAGGAAAACAATGAATATTAAACAGAATTTAATAAATTCTTTTAGTAAAAAGAAATCAACAAGTTGAGACTAGGCATCAAACAAATCATGCTCTTACAAGTCATCCCCTTTTGGGGTGCACCCGTAGGCCATCGCCCCTCACGGCTATCTCAACTAGATCTATGGCCATAATCTATAGGCGGTCCTCGAGTCCACTTGCCAAGTGACCTCGAGACCGCTGATGACTTGGCGAGTCCATCAGCCTTGTGACGCCCTGAAGTGCACCCATTGGTCCATTGACCCGAGCCACCGCCCCAGGTGAGTCACGCAAATACATGAATAAAATGCATGAATTCCGGCCTAAAGCTCAAAAGCACTGTTTTATGTCTCATGAAAACTTTTATGGAATTGTCTCAATCCATAATATCATTTCTCCAAAATGATTTGATTCCAAAAAAGGTCTAGGTCTTCTGTTTACATACACCTTGAAAACAGTCCGAAAACTCAATATTTAAAACCTGCTCGCCTATGTCAGTTCTCCCATCGTGGCTCGCCCATGGCAGCTCGCCCAGTGCGGTGAACTTATGTTCGCCCGCCACTCTTTTTAAAACAAAATACTGGCTCACTCATAACGGCTCACCAAACAACCAGTTCGCCCGTTATGGCAATTCCCATGGTCAATTCGCCCAACTATGGCATTTCCATAGTCAACTCGTTTGAAGGAATTTATGTTTTCTCTTTTCAAAATATTAAAAATAGTTAATTTATCGTTGAGAAAATGTAAATAGAAACCTGTTAGCCATGGTCAGCTCGCCTAGTACAGTTCGCCCATGGTCAACTGGAAAGGGGTGAACAAGTATTCGCCCGCCACTCCTTACTTTTAAAACATTAAGTAAAACTGGCTCGCCCTCATGAGCTCGCCCATCATTTTCTCAACAAAAAGGGATCGCCCGTCCAAATGCATTTACAAAAGGGTTCGCCCATTTGTGGCTTGCTCGGATTCTATTTAAAATAAGGTTACTCGCCCAACTTTCATAGAAGAGCTCGCTCGTCTAAAGTAACATAGCAGGTTTGGCTCGCTCGCCAATACTAGTTCGCCCAAATATCATAGGGCCGGCTTTGTAGTTCACCCAAAATCAAAACATTTTAACAAATAATGCATGTCGTAAAACAAAACATTTATCAATATTTTCATAATATTTACTCCACAGAACATGCATTCACTTCACACACATCTCCCTTACCTGATCTCTTCAAAGCTGAGCTTCCCGCTCGCCTTTATCAACTTCCAATTCCCGGCTGCAAAATAATTTATCAAACTATCAATATTTTCCTTTCTAACAATTTCCTCTTCAAACATTTGTAATCACTTTGGCGAGATAACAACTTGCCTAACTGAGCTGGCCATTCGCCCAACAGAGCACGCCAAGCATTATTCGTCATTCATATTTTGGGAGCTCACCCAACTTTCTACTCGCCAGACCTTTATTGGCTTTAATGTGAGAGTTCGCCCACAATTTTTTTACTCGCCCAATGCCTTATGCATGTGAGTCCGCCATACGGCTTTCTACTCAGAGATGGGCTCGCCCATGAATTAAACAAGTGTTGGACGACCTCGCCCACTTGAACAACAACTTTGGCGATCACTCACATTCCCCATGGGCGATCACAATAGTCGTCATTCTCATCTTTTTGGGCGATCATTGGTCCTCGCTCAACTATCATTCTGATTATCCCACGAGTTTGGCGAACACATATGTCGCCAATTCATGCAACACTTGAGCTCGCCTCAACCTTTGGGCGAGTACTCAACTGTTTGGCAAACAATCTGTTCGCCATTCGCCCATCGTATTTCTTTATTCATTTTTGGTTATTTTCGATCTAATTTCTTATATCTTCAACAATATCTAACTAAAACCAGGCTATGTTTATGTTCATTACATTGTGAAACATAGAAATCTAGTATTAAATATCAAGAGATCCATAAAATATGGAACTCACCTTAACTGAAGTGTACTTCCTGAAACAGAGTGCTCTTCTGCCTCTTTTAGCTTTATTTTACTTGTTCCTCAGCTCTTCAACGGTGAATGAAAGATTTAACTGACTAGCGGATGAAGTTCCATGGCTTATGTATGAGAGGAATGGAAAAACTAAATGTGAGCATGTAGTGAAACAGACTGGTGAGGAGGTTTTCTGGAGAAGGTGAAGTTTGCTACGTTGGTTCTTTTTCTCATACATTCCTTCTTATATAGCCATGTTAATCCTATTAGAAACTACCACCTATTCCTTATCCCGTTTTCTTCATCATTACCCTGTCTTATAGCTCATTAAATGGTGAAGAAAATTGGTAATTCAAGAGAATGGCGCGTTGCAAAGTCTCTACTTTCATTAAATGGTGAGGACAATTCCAGCCAAAAGGAACGGCTAGGGAAAGTCTTTTGCTGCCATTTGACAAATTTTCTTTCCTTTTTCTCTTCCTCTCCACGCCAAGTCACTTCCAGCCAACGTTTATTGGCTATCTACTCATTCTTTTCTCTGTTTTGTCCTCTAGCCATTAATCTCTTTTACACCTTCATTTAATGCTTTCATACCATATACATACTATCAACCTATCTTAACCTTTTTATACACCATATTATAAATTATAACTTAAAATAAAAAGTGAAAATTCATATTTAATGTTTCTTTCATTTCTCAAAAAGGATTTATTTCCACTACCAATCATGTACAAATATGGTATATAGTATAATAAAATTCAGGTCTTACATTCAGGTCCATCGGTCTGTGGATGAAAAGCGGTGCTAAAACTCAACTGGGATCCCATAGCCTCCTGAAATCTCTCCCAAAAATGAGAGGTTAAGCGGGAGTCCCTATCAGAGGTGATACTCACTGGAACACCATGTAATCTCACTATCTCCCTGACATACAAATCGGCCAAGGCACTAACTGAATCTGTAGATCTCATGGCCAAGAAATGAGCAGACTTAGTCAATCTATCGACGATTACCCAAATAGCATCATACCCCTTCCGGGTTCGTGGTAATCCCATAATAAAATCCATAGTAACATGCTCCCATCTGAATCTGACTGGCAACCCCAATGCAATAATCATCCCTCCTCTGATCTTCCCTGATTCGGTCCATCAAATTCGGCTCTATACGAAAACTAGCCGTAAATCCATACTGGTCAAAGGAAACAACTGTTAGACTGAGGTTAGAGAATTGCTCTATCAAATCATGCTCCCTGATCATCATGTAAGATACCATGCCAACATGTTTACGGCTCAGTGCATCTACTACTACATTAGCTTTACCTGGGAGATATAAAATCTCACAATCATAATCCTTTAATAGTTACATCCACCGTCGCTGCTTCAAATTCAACTCTCGCTGTGAGAATATATATTTTAGACTCTTATGGCCTGTAAATATCTGAAATTTCTCCTCGTACAAGTAATGCCGCCATATCTTCAGTGCAAACACTACCGCGGCTAACTCCAAATCATGTGTCGAGTAATTCCTCTCATGATCCTTCAACTGTCGAGAACCATAGGCTATAACCCGACCATGCTGCATGAGCACACACCCTAAACCTTGAGCGAATGCATCGGTATACACCATAAATCCTCCTGATCCGCTAGGAAGGGCTAATACGGGAGCAGTCGTCAATCTTCTCTTAAGCTCAAGAAAACTACGCTCACACGCATCATTCCACTCAAACTTTACATCCTTACGTGTAAGTCGTGTCAATGGAGCAGCAAGTCTAGAAAATCCATATACAAATCTGCGATAGTATTCGGCAAGACCCAAGAAACTCCGTATCTCGGTAACCGTGTTAGGCCTTTCCCACTGAACAATGGCCTCTATCTTAGACGGATCAACTGACACCCCGTCCTTCGACTCTACATGTCAAAGAAATGTAATATGGTCAAGCCAGAACTCGCATTTATTAAGCTTAGCATACAACTTTCGGTCCCTGAGGGTCTGTAGAACAATCTGCAAATGCTGCTCGTGCTCCTCTAGAGTCTTAGAATAAATCAGTATGTCATCTATAAATACTATGACAAACTTGTCCAGAAAAGGATGAAACACCTCATTCATCAAACTCATAAAAGCTGCAGGGGCATTTGTTAATCCAAAAGGCATCACCAAGAACTCATAATGACCATAACGAGTCCAAAATGCTGTCTTATACACGTCCGACTCCTTAATCTTCAACTGGTGATAGCCTGATCGGGGGTCTATCTTGGAAAATACCTGTGCACCCCTGAGCTGATCGAATAGATCGTCAATCCTGGGTAATGGATACTTATTTTTAACAGTAGCCCGATTCAACATCCAATAATCTATACATAACCGAAGACTACCGTCCTTCTTCCGAACAAATAATACTGGAGCTCCCCACGGTGACACAATGGGACGTATAAATCCCTTATCTAATAACTCCTGGAGATGCTTCTTAAGCTCATCCAAATCTGTCAGTGCCATCCGATATGGGGGTTTAGAAATCGGCTCCGTACCGGGTATCAACTCGATCATGAACTGTGTCTCTCGATCCAGTGGTAACCTTAGTAAATCCTCTGGAAATACATCCGAGAAGTCCTTAACCACAGGAATCTCTTGAATATCTAGATGTTTCCTCTTTACATCCTCCACACTAGCAATGTATCCTTCATAAACATTCATATACAACCACAATTTCAGTACACATGTCATCTCATCAACATATATTCACATACTTTTTATTAATTTACAATAACTTTACAATGTACTATTCGGGATGAGAGAAGGTAATAAACTTAGTATTACAATCCAAACTAACATGGTTTGCAGCTAACCAATCCATACCCAAAATGATATCAAAATCATATATATCCAACAAAATTAGGTTAACTGTCATAACCTTCTCTCCTATAGTCAATTTACAATTCCTATATATAATATACGTCCTCTGGAAATCATTAAAAGGAGTTTTCACTTGCAAAGTATACTCTAACAACTCCGGCTCTACTGGGGTCCTGTTGGCATATGCAGGCGATAAGAATGAATGGGTAGAACCCGGATCAATTAAGGCAATTACGGGAATATCAAAAAAGATAAACCTTACCTTTAATCACATCGATAGAGGCGTCGGCAGTCTCCTGATCTAACGCGTACACCCGACCCTGAGTCACAACCTTCTTACCCTTCTCTGCGGTTGTCACCCGCCTAGGCTGTGAGGGTGTCGCTTTCTCTGGCTCAGTCTGGGTTGCCGACGACGCTATCAGAGGTAATGCAGGAGGTCTATTAGAAGCAGTTGACTCTCTGAGCATCGAGCAATTCTTGATAAAGTGCCCCGTCTATCCACATCTAAAACATGCCCCAGACATTAAAGGACAAGGGCGTGACCCATGCGACCTTCCACAATGTCCACATAAGGGCGCAACACTTCTCTGAGTAGTGGTGGGGCCACTGGCAGGAGTAGAAACTACTGGTCTATCAAATCTGCCCTCTGAAATCTGTATGCCCTTAGGTCTAGTCCTCTTAGACTGCTCTCTACTTGATCTGTCCTCCATAAACCTCTTAGTTTTTCCTTTTGCTTTACCCTTACTCTTGCTACTGAAGTCGAGCTGGAACTGTTCATAATCCCGCTCACATAGCTGAGCCCGTTTAACTATCTCGTCATAAGTCTGTATATCAAATGGGGCTAGCTTCATTCTGATGGATGGCCTCAAACCAGCTCTAAACCTCGAAATCTTATATCTGGTATTCACACTAGTCTGTAGATCAAAACAGCTCAATGTAGTAAATTTGGCCTCATACTCGGCCACTAACATGCTACTTTGAACTAAATCCATGAATTCCTGTTGTAATTTTTCCTGGGCAGTGTCAGGAATATACTACCTCCGAAAAGCATTCACAAAGATATCCCATGACAGATCTTGATGCTGAGCAAATAACACAGTCTGAGTGGCCTTCCACCAATGTCTCGCATCATTTATCAACTGGAATACTGCTAAGCTTACCTTCTCCATCTCTGAACATCTCATAATCTGAAGTAATCTATCGACCTCAATAATCCACTGTTCTGCCACCAATGGATCCCTAGTACCTTTAAACTTAGGTGGGTCCAACTTCTTAAATGATTTCACCAATGCTACATCACAATATGACTCCACATTTCGAGGCAGCTGAATCAATGGCTGAGGTGGAGCTACCTGTGGCTGTGGTGCCGGTGGTGGAATAGGCTGAGGCTCAAGTACAACTGGTACCGGCTGTGGCGGTACTGGCGCCTCTACTGATGCTGCGGGAGCAGTAGCTCTCTCCCTCTCTGCCCTATCCGCGGCTCTGTCAGCCTAATACGTAGCCATAAAATCAGCTACTAGCCTCTCCACTCGGCTTACACGAGTATCAACACTCTCTGGCTCTATAGGATGTGGAGGTCTTGGGGCAGGTTCCGGTGTCTGTGGTTCAAGAATCTATGCCGCTCTACCTCGGCCTATACCTCTCACTAAGCGTATCTTCCTCATTCCACTCATATCTGTACCACAGAAATCATTTATCACTAATCGTTGGTATATCAATTATATATTCAGATTATATAGTACTACAAGGAATGTATACTATTTACTTTAAGCGTCACTAGACATCCGACCAACCTTGCTTTGATACCATTAAATCTATAACATCCCAAATCCACCTTATAATATGATATTTACTTATAAATTACATTCACTTACCGGTTGGGCTGTCTGTGATGCTTATCAACTCTCGACACTTTACTAAAAATTAATACTCTTATTCCTCATAAATCATATAGAAATATGTATTTTGAATTTGTTTCCTTAAAATGTTTATACATTCCCTTCCTATTTAAAGTAGTACTGTACCATTACTGAATATATAAAAGAATAGACATACCTTCGATATCAAATCTCTGGAAGGTAATTCTCTTAGTCCAAAATCTATAATCTGTGGAGTGGAAAAATAAGGAGTGAGCAACAATATGCTCAATAAGGAAGGTGTATGCTACTTAATAAACATATATCAAAACATTATATTTGTCCTAACGACCAAATCCATTAGGAAAACAATGAATATTAAACAGGATTTAATAAATTCTTTCAGTAAATAAAAATTAACAAGTTGAGACTAGGCATCAAACAAATCATGCTCTTACAAGTCATCCGCTTTTGGGGTGCACCCGTAGGCCATCGCCCCTCACGGCTATCTCAACTAGATCTATGGCCATAATCTATAGGTGGTCCTCAGGTCCACTTGCCAAGTGACCACGAGACCGCTGATGACTTGGCGGGTCCATCAGCCTTGTGACGCCCTGAAGTGCACCCATTGGTCCATTGACCCGAGCCACCGCCCCAGGTGAGTCACGCAAATACATGAATAAAATGCATGAATTTCGGCCTAAAGTCTCAAAAGCACTGTTTTATGTCTCATGAAAACTTTTATGGAATTATCTCAATCCATAATATCATTTCTCCAAAATGATTTGATTCCAAAAAAGGTCTAGGTTTTCTGTTTACATACACCTTGAAAACAGTCTGAAAACTCAATATTTAAAACCTGCTCGCCCATGTCAGCTCGTCCATCGTGGCTCGCCAATGGCAGCTCACCTATTGCGGTGAACTTATGTTCGCCCTCCACTCTTTTTAAAACAAAATACTAGCTCACTCATAACGGCTCACCAGACAACCAGTTCGCCCGTTATGGCAATTCCCATGGTCAATTCGCCCAACTATGGCATTTCCATGGTCAACTCGTCCGAAGGAATTTGTATTTTCTCTTTTCAAAATATTAAAAATAGCTAATTTATCGTTGAGAAAATGTAAATAGAAACCTGTTCGCCATGGTTAGCTCGCCTAGTACAGCTCGCCCATGGTCAACTGGAAAGGGGTGAACAAGTATTCGCCCGCCACTCCTTACTTTTAAAACATTAAGTAAAACTAGCTCGCCCTCATGAGCTCGCCCATCATTTTCTCAACAAAAAGGGATCGCCCGCCCAAATGCATTTACAAAAGGGTTCGCCCATCTGTGACTTGCCTGGATTCTATTTAAAACAAGGTTACTCGCCCAACTTTCATAGAAGAGCTCGCCCGTCTAAAGTAACATAGCAGGTTTGGCTCGCTCGCCAATACTAGTTCGCCCAAATATCATAAGGCCGGCTTTGTAGTTCGCCCAAAATCAAAACATTTTAACAAATAATGCATGTCATAAAACAAAACATTTATCAATATTTTCATAATATTTACTCCACAGGACATTCATTCACTTCACACACATCTCCCTTACCTGATCTCTTCAAAGCTGAGCTTCCCGCTCGCCTTTATCAACTTCCAGTTCCCGGCTGCAAAATAATTTATCAAACTATCAATATTTTCCTTTCTAACAATTTCCTCTTCAAACATTTGTAATCACTTTGGCGAGATAACAACTTGCCCAACTGAGCTGGCCATTCGCCCAACAGAGCTCGCCAAGCATTATTCGTCATTCATATTTTGGGAGCTCGCCCAACTTTCTACTCGCCAGACCTTCATTGGCTTTAATGTGAGAGTTCGCCCACAATTTTTTTACTCGTCCAATGCCTTATGCATGTGAGTCCGCCATACGGCTTTCTACTCAGAGATGGGCTCACCCATGAATTAAACAAGTGTTGGGCGACCTCACCCACTTGAACAACAACTTTGGCGATCACTCACATTCCCCATGGGCGATCACAATAGTCGTCATTCGCATCTTTTTGGGCATTCATTGGTCCTCACTCAACTATCATTCTGATTATCCCACGAGTTTGGCGAACACATATGTCGCCAATTCATGCAACTCTTGAGCTTGCCTCAACCTTTGGGCGAGTACTCAACTGTTTGGCAAACAATCTGTTCGCCATTCGCCCATCGTATTTCTTTATTCATTTTTGGTTATTTTCCATCTAATTTCTTATATCTTCAACAATATCTAACTAAAACCAGGCTATGTTTATGTTCATTACATTGTGAAACATAGAAATCTAGTATTAAATATCAAGAGATCCATAAAATATGGAACTCACCTTAACTGAAGTGTACTTCCTGAAACAGAGTGCTCTTCTGCCTCTTTCAGCTTTATTTTACTTGTTCCTCAGCTCTTCAACGGTGAATGAAAGATTTAACTGACTAGCGGATGAAGTTCCATGGCTAATGTATGAGAGGAATGGAAAAACTAAATGTGAGCATGCAGTGAAACAGACTGGTGAGGAGGTTTTCTGGAGAAGGTGAAGTTTGCTATGTTGGTTCTTTTTCTCATACATTCCTTCTTATATAGCCATGTTAATCCTGTTAGAAACTACCACCTATTCCTTATCCCGTTTTCTTCATCATTACCCTGTCTTATAGCTCATTAAATGGTGAAGAAAATTGGTAATTCAAGAGAATGGCGCGTTGCAAAGTCTCTACTTTCATTAAATGGTGAAGACAATTCCAGCCAAAAGGAACGGCTAGGGAAAGTCTTCTGCTGCCATTTGACAAATTTTCTTTCCTTTTTCTCTTCCTCTCCACGCCAAGTCACTTCCAGCCAACGTTTATTGGCTATCTACTCATTCTTTTCTCTGTTTTGTCCTCTAGCCATTAATCTCTTTTACACCTTCATTTAATGCTTTCATACCATATACATACTATCAACCTATCTTAACCTTTTTATACACCATATTATAAATTATAACTTAAAATAAAAAGTGAAAATTCATATTTAATGTTTCTTTCATTTCTCTAAAAGGATTTATTTCCACTACCAATCATGTACAAATATGGTATATAGTATAATAAAATTCAGGTCTTACAGGCACCTCTCCGGTAAATTTGTTATTCATAACCTGAAGGTTTATGAGGTTAGAGGCATTGGCTATTGAAAGAGGGAATGGTCCACTAAGTTGATTCAGGCTAACATAAAATGTTTCAAGATATGGCATATTGACTCCCAATTGTGAGGGAAGACCACCTTGAAAGTTGTTTACCCCAATATCAAGAGTTCTCATATTAGAGAGATTAAAAAGTGAAGAAGGAACGTTACCAGACATTTCATTCACTGCCACGGACAAAGTAGTTTCAATTGGCCAAGAGCTTCAGGGATAACCCCAGACAATCTATTTAGAGGTAGATAAATCTTCTCCAAAGAAGACAAGTTCCCGAAGAAAGGAGGGATACTCCCTCTTAATGTGTTGTTGCTGAGGCCTAATTCCTTCAGGTTTGACAAGTGGCCAAGTGCAGCAGGTATTTCTCCAACTAGCAGATTGTGTCCTATGTAAAGGTGCTTGAGCTTAGAACAACCTGATATATTGGACGGAATTCCACCACTTATGAAGTTTCTATCCAGAGTTAGTTCTTTGAGTCTATGTAAACGGCCAATTTCTTGTGGAACTTCTTGAATAAAGCTGTTGTTTTGAAGATTTAACACCAGTAGAAAGCTCAAATTTCCAATAAATGGTGATATTGGTCCCATTAGATTCAATGCTTGCAAGTCCAACTTGGTAACTCTCTGATATGGTCGTCCGCATTTAACACCACGCCATTGGCAAAAATGGACACTACTGTTCCAGGAACGCATAATCCCAAGCTGATCACCGGCTATCTTCGCCTTAAACTGGAGCAAAGCTTGTCTATCTGTCTCATTTCCTTTGATTACTAAGGCTGCTGAACCAAGAAGGTAAGGACCTTTAAGATTGAAGCATAAGAGAAGAAGAACGACAACATAAAAGGAAAACCAAGACACCTTCAAAAGCATTTCTGATTACCTCATCAACAAAGAAAGGCCACTGGAATTCATACTACTATTACTTTATGGGGTTTGCTTCAGAAAACAAGAGCAAAGAGACTGTTACATATATCGGGGCTATAGAAGTTCTTTCTGCAGGGTCAAATAAAGCAAGTTTATAACAAAAGAGATAGGAACACTTGAGAACTTTAGGTATTTCTTTTCGAGCCTTATCTTTATTTCTTGTTAAAAACAGTGTTGCGACAACGAAAGATACTTGCCGGAATTGACATTTAGGTAAAGTGTATCTTGCGGACTGCAAAATTTCAAAGGTAGGTGCTAATCTGATATATTTCTGTTTTGCTTTCAGATATAAGAATTTCTCTGGACCGCCAGCCAATCGAGAAAATAGATAGTTAATTTTTGTCATCTTCAAGATAAGTTTTCTTGTGGCTATTATTCTCAACTTTCATTACGTACAACTAATTGCCAACCAAATTTTAACGCAAAAGACTAATTGAAGATGACACTGCATTAAAAAGGAGGAGGAAAAAAAATTCCAAATGCAAAGAGTTCATATGGATTTTTTTTTTGAATGATTTCTTAAGGACCAAGAATATCCAAATGCAGGAGTGTATCCAAATGCAGCAATTCGTCTGTTGGAAACTTTCTTATCTTATAGTGTTCCTGCCAAAATCAGAGCAAGAAAACTCATTGAATGTTGTCTGCATTTTTGTATTCATAACATCTTTCCATTGTTCCTCCTTGTTGCAGAAGGTGATTACAAAGAGATCATCCAAAATTTATTTCTTGTTTGCCTACCTGTCCTAAACTCAATTACTCTCTTTTTTTTTTGTCGATTTTTTTATTTGATAAATTAAAATTATTTTTAAGTATAATATTTGAAAAATATTAATTTTAATATAAAATTTTTAACAAACAAATACTAATTTCTTTGAACACTGTATGTCACTCATCTATTTCTATAAACTTGTCCTTGCTTGCCTGCAAGTTCCTGCTGACTTCTCTCACGTTCATTCTGTAAATAAACATGTTATTTGTTGTTATTTCACGTTTTCCTCAACTTCTACCTTTTATGGTCACTTGTTTTATCAATTGACTCGGTCAACTTGTGTAAAGACACATTAGTTGTCCTGTGATTTCTTTGTAAAAAAAACAAAAAAAAAGGAGACAAAGAAGAAAGTTTTCGATTTCCAAAGTCATCCGATGGGGGATGGGTGACCAAATGATGATAAGATCCGTGGCATCAGCGTGTAGGTGGTAAACGAATCGGTTTGGAAAGATTCAATTTAAGTTGATTTTGGATTTCAATTATTTCGAGTTTGGTTTTTTTTTTTGGATTTTTTTTGGATTTAAGTATTTTCAGTGATTTTTTTTGTTTTGAACATTTTTAGGTTTGATTATTTTCGAGTTCGATTCGATTTTAACCAGACGAGTTTAGTAGGATTAATTAAATTATTTTAAAATTTTTTAAATTAAAAATATTTTTTACAATTTTGAATGTAATAATTAATTTAATTTTTTATATAATTAAAAATATATATAATAAAATTGCTAAAGTAAAATTAAAATTTAATAAATATTCATATAAATATAAATTTTTACACTTTAATGTTTTTATTACTTGACAATGAATTTTTTTAATTTCTTGTTATATTCACATTTGTTATAAAATATATAATTATATTTTAATAATTATATACAAATTTATTTTTTAAGTGAGCCAAATATATATATATATATATATATATATATATATATATATAGAAAAACTAAAGGAAAGTAAAAATCTAAAAGTATTTTTTGGTGTAATCACAAATATATTCATTCATTTTACAATCTGAGATTAATTCTCTTCGAACCGGAAGTAATAAACGGTAAAGCCTTCTCAATAGTGATCATTTCAAAATTCGAACTATATTCAAATACTAAAAAAAGAAATCAACTTTCACTTATTCCAACCATTTATCGATGAAAATCTAAAAGTATTAACTATTAAAAATAATAACAATTATTTTTTATCTATCCAGTCAATACTTTTTAGGATTAAACGGTTCATTAGTGAGCCACACGACGCACTTTTCTTCTTTTTTTTTGTTTTTTATGTTATTCAAAAAATGTTATTTATAGAAGATTTTTTCCTCTATACAACTTTTTTTTTGAAAAGTATAAAATTAGTTTTTATTAAAAATATGAATTTATTATTCCAGGGCAAAGCCCGGGACTGTTATTAGTTTTCGTTAATTACTAAGACCTTTAAGATTGAAGCGTAAGAGAAGACTGGCAGCAACATGAATGAAAACCAAGACACTTTCAAATGCAACAAAGAAAGGCCACTTGAATTCATAATACTACTAATTTACGAGGGTTTGCTTCAGAAACAAGAGCAATGAGAATGTTACATATACCAGGGCTATATAAGTTCTTTTTGCAGCATCAAATTAAAGTAAATTTATAACAAAAGAGATAGCAAAAATTAAGAACTTTGGGTAAAGACTCAACATTGTTGATCTCTAATGTTGAATCTAGAATGATTTTCTGTTTAATTTTACCCCTTCATGAATTTCTCCTTGAGACGACTAGTAATTATAGTTCCTGGACTTAGACTGAAGCCGTAGATATAAGATTACCTCATAGATAGTTGTTGTCATCTTCAAGACCAGTTTTCTTGTAGCAATTATTATCAAGTTTGGTGACATTCAACCATATACTAATTACCAACCAAATTGGACTGCAAAGCCTAATTGAAGATGATACCGCACTAAAGGAGATAGAAAAAAAAATTCCAAATGCCAAGAATTCAAATGGATTAATTTTTTAAGGATTTCTTAAGTGCCAAGAATATATCTAAATGCATGAGTATATGCAGTGAAACTGCATTCACATTCAAAAGGATGCGACAGCAATTGAATCAGTTGGAAAGTGTGGTGGGTAGAGATCCTCAAAAGGAAAACAGCAAAAAGACTCAATTGACTTGGAAAATCTTTGAGACCTTGACTCCAGTCAACTTGAGACAATATCAATGAAGCGAAGGCATGATATCAATAAGTAAACTTTAAATTGAATCAAATATGCATGATCCTTTATCAGAGCGTGAATGACATTCTGGGGAAACTTGACTGATTCTTCTGGTTCCGGATCAATCAAGCAGACAAGCATTCATTTATTAAAAGGAAAAAAAATACAGGAGCTTGAAATAACTGCAAAAATGGTTGTCGTTTCTTGAACTTGCTCGTTAAGTAAACCGTATGCTTTTCACACCCGATTTCTCCATTTTTGGGGCTCAAAACTTCATTATCCAACCTTAGAAAGGTGAATAAATATATTGTAGGTGGTAGAGCCAGTTTCCATCACATGTCACATGTAAATCATCCAACGGTTGGTATACTTTTGGTGTAAACATATATAAATTCAATTTGGAAGGCAGAAGTAAATCAAGTATGAGATTTTATTATGTAGCCTATTCATAAAAAAATAAAACAAATTAAGATATTTGACCCACTATTTAGAACAGAAAGACGAGCATGATTTTCTGTTCTGATCTGATATTTTAGTGTCTTCAAGACAAGTAAATACTCGGCCATGTATAGCAAGATCAAAGCTTAACAGATCAATCTCTAGGCCCAATTCAGCTCAGTTTGTAGGAAGGAGTCCAGCTGGTGCAAAGTCGAACTGCCCATAAACGATGTTTCTGTCATCTTAAGACCCACATAATTTGATCGAAAAGCCCATGACGATCCTTAGACGTATTCATTTTAGCCTTTGTTTGGTTGGGACAGAGAGACCTCACTCAGACTTCCATCTTCCATAGATTTTTCCCTTTATTTACATCTTTGACGTGTCCGTACAATATCTTCCGGAAACAACACAATGTCAGCGTTCCCCAACTCGTTCAATCAACTCGGCGACGACTCGGTCGACTCCGTTCCACACCAGGAAGACGAAGGCAGCGGCTACGCCGGTTACGATCCGTCTCAGCAATTCGACTCTTTCGAGGCCGAGTTGGACCATGCCGAGGACTCGACTGGTGACGGGTTTGCATCGCAGCCGTACACGAATGGAGAAGAATTTGGCCAAGATTTTGGCGGATCGAACGGCCCGATTTTGCCTCCGCCGGCGGAGATGGAGCCCGAGGAAGGCGCTGCTCTCAGGGAGTGGAGAAGGTTAAGATCCATTAAAATTTATTTTTTGTATAATTTCGTTTTTTAATGTTCCAGTTTTCTGTTACTGAGAAACGTTGGGGAAATTAAAAAGTAGAAAATTGAAGTAATGAAATTAAAAAGTAGAAGTTTTAATTTTTGGAATTTTTTTAATATGTTTGGTAAAGTCATAGTAGGTTACTACGTTTTAAGCAGGGAAAAGTTCAGAATTTAGGGGTCAATTTCGGGAATTAGAAGGAAATGTTTTAGGGTTCCATTTTCTTTGAATATCTTCATTTTTAGAAACTGAATTAGGAGAACTTCTGGGAATCATAATTTCTTTTTTTTTTTTTTAAGTTCTCAAATTTATAAAAATCTCTTCATAATTTAGATTCAATTTCTTGAGTAATGTTTTTGTTTTGTTAATGGAAGTGTGTAAGATGTTGCAAATTTTATCGGTTTCAGTGACACTCGTATTGTGCACTCATACTCTTTTAATCGCTTAGGGAAAATGCGATTCGATTGGAGGAGAAAGAGAAGAGGGAGAAGGAGTTGTTGATCCAAATAATCGAGGAAGCTGATCAATACAAAGCAGAATTTTATAGAAAGAGAGAGGTCACCTGTGAAAACAACAAAGTCAATAACAGAGAAAGGGAGAAGGTACTTTTCTCTTGAAGCTATAGCTAATGCTTTTACTTATCCGAAACAAAACAAAAAAAAAAAAAAGAACGTCATTTTACTTATTCCAGTTTCTAATTATGCATGACTTGCTTTGTGCTGAAAGTTTTATGCTGATATTGATATTATGTTTTTCATCATCTTTACTTGAACTTTGAGGCTTCGAGCCAGTTACCGAAATATAATCTTAAATGGTATGAAATTTAAATTTCCTATAGGAAATAAGTTTGGCTTCTAATTGATGAGCATATAGCAATGCATGGTCAATACTCAAATGTGTGGTAATTTGTTTTGGAATAAGCTAGTCATTGTTTTGTAGTTTTTAAATCGTTTTCCAAATATGCTTGTGGCATATTTACTCATGCCTTCAAATTTGCCTTAAGTTTTCCAAAAGTGTGTTTTCTGGAAGTTGAATTTTATTGCACGAGAGAGTTCTACATCTTCCTGGATAAAATTTTCATCGTATGGAAATTCCTTAGGAAGTTTTTCATTGATCTGTCCAAATTTATAACACCAAAGAATGAAAGGACAAAGGTGATGGTTTGTAGAACTAAACTATGATGCAGAGGTGATATTCAGAACTAGGAAACAATTATATTTCTATTTACCTCAACATGCACATAGACAATGTTGAATTTCTATTATTAATATATGTAAGTTAAATAGCATCACAGATGTTATAAAATTTGTTCACCCAGGCATCATTGGTGTCACTTTTATTTAACTAGCTTTCAATTAATGGGGGAATGTTACTTGTAGATGTGGAGCAAGTAAGTGAAACTACAATGTTCTTGGCCATTATAACACGTCCTTAATTCTGGAAGTTGATTAGTGAAGTAACTTGCTACTCAGCTTGTTAAACCGGTAATAGTCAGTTGCTAAACACGGTTTCCTCATACTTTCTTTTGGTGAAAGTACGAGTAATCAATCTGTTGGCTTGGAGGATAGCATTCTTCTAATTTGCTTCAGTTTTGTACTTTTGTTCACCGACTTCTTAGATATACAGAGCAATGTGCCAATGCCATATATAATAAACTTATCTCGTTGCATTCTGTGTTAGATATTTGTAGCGAACCAAGAGAAGTTCCATGCTGAAGCTGATAAGCATTACTGGAAAGCAATCGCAGAGCTCATTCCTAAAGAGGTGCCAGCTATAGAGAAGAGAGGGAAAAAAGATAAGGAGAAGAAGCCTTCCATTGTTGTGGTCCAAGGTCCTAAGCCTGGGAAACCGGCTGATCTTTCAAGGATGAGACAGATTCTCTTGAAACTGAAGCACAATACACCTCCACACTTGAAGCATTCTCCCCCACCAGCTCCTGCAAAAGATCAAGAATCAAAAACCAGCAATACTCCTGTCACGGCTGCTCCTCCTGTCGCCAGCACCCCTGAGGCCGTAGTTTCTGCTTAATAATTTCACATTAACATTTGTCAGCTTCTGTAATCAAAACTACCTAAGATTATCTTGTTAGTAGTATGATGTTTAGCGGTTCATCATCAGCAGTATGGTAAATTACTAACTTTGGTTGTATGAGATTATAAACTAGAGTTTCTCTATGCATGAAACTTAGTCATTCTGACGGAATGAACACCGAGATATGTTATTTTGTTTATAGAATTTCATTCTGGGTTTCTAGTTGCCCATAACTCTTCACTTTTTCCTCTTCATTTTCTACCATTGAGGATAAGCCCCTAGCCTCAATGTAAAGTTTACATAATGTTTGTGGAGGCTGCAAATTTCGTACCAATTTTGTAAATAAATAAAAGACACCAAATAAGCCAAGTATAGAAATTTAGTTTGTACTTATGATTTTTAAGTAATGAAAACAAATATTTTATTTAAGAACATCTAGCAATAAATGATTAATGCTAATATAATTTAGAATCATATAAATAAGTTTGGGATATATCTGTTAATTTAATAAAGAAAATAAATTAATATTTTGTACATTTGTGAAATAAATCAATAAATTATATAAATGTAAATGCAAACTTATGTGCAAGCATATATAAGTGAATAGATAATCAAAAGAACAAATGGATATATGTATATATTTTCATTTAATCAAATTAGAGATACAGGTGTATTAAATTAAGTGTGATATACGCACGAGTGTATGGATAAAAATATACATATCCATATGTATAAGAAAATGTAAAAATATCATGTATAAAAAATATATATAAGTTAAAAAAAATAAAGGAAAATAAAATATAAGGATATTACTATTATGTGTGTGTGTGTGTGTGTGTGTGTGTGTATATATATATATATATATATATATATATATATATATATATATATATATATATATATATAACGGGGAAAGAAAAGACCCGAATGGAGGAAGCCATTGGTTTCACCTGCTCCCACAGGTTTCGAATAAGAAAAGAAAGCGCCTCTGCCAAAAACCAAAACCTAAAAAAAAGAGAGAGAGAGCTGCAACATAGGAACCGAGAGAGAGAATTGATAAGAAGGAGAGATTGCTAAGAGAGTAAACAACAACGAAAAATGAAGGGAAGGGATTTTCTGTAGCAAAACTAAAAGAAGAGGAACACTATTGCTGCGAGAAGAAAGAGAGAGTGGAGGAGAAGGAAGAAGGTTCCCGCAGCAAAGAAATGGGTGCTGATTTTCTCTTCTTTCAGTTCTGGAACAGTCACCTGCAGTGAAGCTGAAGTTGGGGTTCACGGTGGCTCAAAAAGGGCTGAGTTGCGGTTGTCATTTAGGCTGAAGCTACTGTCTACTAAGAAGCTTGAAACATGGGACAGCAGGCAACGGTGATTAAGGCTGGTTGACACCACTTGAGCTGAGTTTGTGAGCTAAAAATGCAAGCTGCTTAGGCGTTCATCAGGGGCTCACGGTGGTTGTAACAGAGGCTGGATAGGAATGGCTCTCGGGCAGCCTTTAGCTGCTGTTAAAGGCTGATTTTTTTAGCTGGTCACAGTGATATTTTGGTGCTGTTGTAAGTTAGGTTTAAGGGCTATACAAGGGCTGGAAACCGTGAGTCAGAAGCTTGGGAACTTTAGCCTTTGAAGGTTGAAACAGGTATGTCTAAAAGCTAATTTTGGTTTAAGGATGACATTGGCTATGTTAAAATTAAAATAGTGAGAGGTTGTTGAACCGGGAAGAGAGGATGGAAAAGATTGAATGATTCTAATTATGCAATTATATATAAGATGGTTGGATAATATCTACATGAATATGGATACATAAGCATAAATAAGAAGGAATTATATATATTCCATAGACATGATGGTAAAGAATTAAATACGATCATATATTATGCGTGTATATGTATATTTATATATATATATATATATACACACACACACACTATGAGCTCCAAGAGGACGAACAACATAGGTTTTAATTTAAATGGTTGCACTTTGATGCAATATAAATACATTGCGTACTTAACGATACCTATGTGCTATTAAATAAGAACTTGAGGAATGAAACTTTAGTGTAAGAATTTAATAATATATATATATTGAAGGGACTGATCGGTATGAAATAGATTAAGAAAATTTTTGTAAGGACTAAATATTTGTTCAAGATTTATATACATATATATACCTCTAAGGATGAAGATATATATATTTTAAAATTATAATGCGAAGCTAATATTGGACATAATAGCTACTTTGAATAATTGTGTGTGGTTTCAATTGCACGTTTTAAAAATAGAATTAGGCATGATATGAGTATATGATTGAGATGGTATTGAAATGTTTGTAGTGACTTTGACTGGAATGCAAGAGTAGATTTTTATCGAAGGCTCAAAGAAGATATTGGCCAAGGGCATTAGGTAAGTGGGTTAAGTAAAGTAAGTTAGCATCATCTCGTAGAATGATTTTAAATTTGATAAATATTTCAGTTTATTCTTACGTTAAGAAAATACAAAAGTTGTGATTGGATAATGAGGTATAGTTGGTTACAAAGTTGGTTTATGCTTGGGCTAGATTAAAACTCATTTTCTGCCTTGTGTGTTGTGGCCAACCAAGCGTGCATGTTAAATTAATCGAATTGATGCATATGTGCATTTACATATTGCATATTTTGAGATGAGCTATTTAATGTCTATATTTTGACGAATTGCATCATGTTTTCAATTGTAAAGTTTTGGTTTGAACTAGCCTTTGAAATAAATCGAAACTTTCGCATATTGGAAACTCAAAACTGGTTTAATAAGTGTTTTGAAATTCATGGAAGTCAAGTGCTACACAAGGAAATTATTTTTGAACTGTTTTTTAGTGCAAGCATGTCCTACGACCTTCGGGTCATTCTTAGCCTATCGAGCTTAGCTCTAGGTCTTGTTGCCCGTCCATCGAGCTTTGTGCTCTAGACTATTGTATTGTACCTATCGAGTCTAGTGCTCTAGACTATTATATTGTACCTATCAAGCCTAGAGCTATAGGTAGATTGTTACTTGTCTAAAAAACCAGCAGGTAAGTTTCAGCTCTCGACTTATCAGCGAGACTGGACTATTGTTCTATGGCCATAGATTTAGTGTTGCTTGCAACACCATTCCATCTCTAGCTAGGATGACATCGTTATCGTATTAGTGATTGAGGATCATTGCTTAAACTCTACTTACTATTGTTTCATTATCAGTACTATTTTCAGTGAATCGAGGCAATATGCCTAACAGTTATTGGTTTCTTGTTTCATGACTTAGGGATTTATTGAAGTCCATATTGATCGAAATTATTGCAGCGTATATTGATTGTTTTATCAAAGTGAATATTGATTGCTTTACCAAAGTGGATATTGATTGATTTATCGAAGTATATTAATCGTTTATTCGAAGTGCATAGCATATTGAAGTTAACCGAATGCATAGTGAATTGATTTAGTCGAAATGCATGGTAAGTTTGATTTAAATAAAGTGCATATTGAAAGCATTTTAAAATTGAAGTGCACGAAGAAAGTATTTGACTTAAGACCGTGCTTAAATACCATGCTTACTTGTTACTTCAGCATTGTTTTCTACATGTGCATGTAGATTGACATGAGTTTAACATGTGTTTACTTAAACTACTTACTAAGCCGTGGTTTTGCTCATCCCTTTCTAACAACATTGCAGATCATATGAGCTAGACTCCACACCTGGAGTTTTGGTGCAAGGCCTCGATGATGATCTTTATTAGCGATACTGGTCTGAGTCCTCCGAGTGCTGTTTTTGCTTCACTTGAGGTATAAAATGGTCATTTTATTTATCATGTATGACATTTAAGATGCGCAGTACATGCTTATGAAATTATTTTGGGATGTAACTTAGGATTGTTCTAGATTATTATAGACTAGTATGATTATCGAGTGTGATCCGAGAAATGATCAATGTACGACAATTATGAGCTTGTGAAATGCCATATATATTTAACTGATGATTTTTAGAAGTATGTGTAGTATATGGTGATATAGACTATGGATTGTGGAATTGAGATATGTTGTTGAGAATAGTTGTTATTTTGCAAGTTATTTACTAGGAAAAATCGATTTTATATAAGGGAGAGTTTTTGATATTTTCTTTTACCAGTTTAATATTGAATTAAAGTATAAGTAAGTGGAGTTGCTTTAAGAGATAATAAATTAAATGGTGAATGTAAAGTTAAATCGAATTGAGAGATGTGAAATTAGTTAATAAGCGACACTGACATCGAACACAAACTTAAAACGAAAAAAAAATTAGTTCGGAAAATTGATAAATTGTAATAAAGTAAAAGTGATAAGTACGTGTCACGGTCTTCGAGTCGTAACAATGTTCCTATCCCACTGCCTGGGAATGATCTCAGGACTTAGAATCTTGGACAAGTTCGTTTCAAGGGAACTGTAACAAGCAACCCAACGGCTCTCTTTATACTTTCTGGCCGTGAGAAGTTTGGAAGTTCGAATCAAACAAATGATGTCCTGGATTTGTCCGGTGGAGCATATCAAAAGCTGTAGGAGCATGAAACTTTGGGAAAGACTTGATCTAATTTAACAGTATCCATCATTGGGCTTGTTTGGTGTGTTACACGAAGTTTTCATGTTTTACGGTTTACACATGATTTGATTTAACATAATCATGAATTGCTAGATCTCTTACAGTAATCGTTGTAAGGTTACCTTTAATTTGTTTCTCTTTTGGAATGATGGCACCAAACAATTCTGTTGCGGATTTTCTGCTGAAGAAATCTTGATTTTACGGAGAATTATGGCCCACAGTTGCTGAATGCCCTGATTCAAAGATTAGTACTATTCTTTATTGCAATCCCTTCCAATGCAAACTGCAAAAACAGTTGATGGGTGGTTAGATGTGGTCCAGCTTTTATACCATCCATACTTGGAAATACTCCCACATTGACGAGCCAACCTTTTGGAGGTGGGTAGTTTCGTCCAAATTCACTTTCGAGACCAAGTGGAAAGCCACTTTCTGAAATCTGAGAAGTCTTGCAAGCAATAATACAGCTGCAAGCCTTTGAATTATCTTGCAAATTGGGGAGCCTGAAAAAGCCTGCTCACATGCTAAAACTTTTCAATCAGCTTTCAAGGTTATGATACAAGACTGATGAACTGTCATTAAGGAATTGTTCTTTGATTTTGCATTCTAAAACTTCTACTTCATTGCTAGAAATGGAGATGAAACTGGCCAAAAGTGGAGGATATCTCAAATAAATTCATTCAGATTGCAAAAAGTGGGGAGGAAGATAAGCTGATCACTAGTTTTCAATTGACAAGCATTCACCATTTCAAAGTTAGTTCACAACCCGTGTCGAATTTGGAGACGAAAGATGTTCAGCATCTACCTGGGTTTCCCTAATAATACATCAATCGTGAGTTACACAATAGTTGACAAATCTGATTAGCTTTACATTGATATTAGAATAATGATTCCGACGTGGTTCATCCAGGAAATTTGTTCTCTTCCAAATGTCAAATCTTGGAGATTTAAAACAATGTATGGCCATATCTCACTATTGTACATCCTGGCCATCACCTGGCATGTACACTGGCAGGGGATCGACCGCCTCTCCCACTGCCAATGTCATCTTCTATTTCGCTCCCATTTATACAAATGCCATTATTGTTGACACTAAGCTCTGAACTAGCATTACTGCTTGTAGCTAGAGGGGAATCCGAGGCACTAATAGTTCTGCTTTGTGTATGACCTGATCTCACACTGTACATAGATGATGCTGGAATATTAGTCATCAATGGCCGTAAATTACCAGGAATGCTTCTCCTTATATCCTGCTCAAGACAAATATGATGACTATTAACAAGAGGATTTGGGATACCCTGACAATAACATATTTGGATTGTTGTATCATGTAATGGATCCTTATTTAAGCAGTATAAAAGAGAATGACACAAAATTTTAGGAGATACCTACCATATGCCTTATAGCCATATCCAGTGATTTCTTTGAAAGTGTTCTTCCAAAGCCTGAACTATCTGGTGATGCAGACTTCCCAGACAAGTTACCATGAGGAGAATGTTTATCATCTTGCTTGGGTGGTGCCAGTTTCCGCAAGTTTATCACCCTCTCTACCATTTTAGTTCCAATTACAACAGGGCTCAAGTTGTCACCAACTTTGGAATATCCACGACTTACTGCAGGAACAGAGCTCCCACTGGCATGCACCAGAGCATTATTAGGCAGACGTCCTCTTGAAGGAGAGCATGATTGCCGTCTTGGTCTACCAGTAGGACCTGGTTCTACAGAAGAAGATCGAGAACTTGGTGCTCCAGGCCTACCTCTTGTCGCTGAAAGTGGTCTATCCGGTAGTGTTGTTCTTAAATTTGGTGGAGCATCAAGGGAGAAACCAGGCATCTCAGAAGGCTTCCACGGCCTAGATTTTACTGTTGGAGAGGCACCACGTGATGGTACAGAATTTCTGGATGCTGCAGGAGTTGGCTTTGTAACTGAAGGAGATGACTTAACTGGAGGAGCAGATATATTAGGAGCACTTGATGGAGTTGATGGTCGACGAGTTGGTGTGGCTGCTCTTGATACAGGTTTGGATGAAGTTATAGAAGGTCTTGCAGATGGTGTTGAAGATCTAGCTGTGGACCTTGTCGGTGTGGAGGATCTTGCAGAAACTGTGGGTTTAGTTGCAGAAGATGCAGTCTTGGCTGCAGAAACTGTGGGCTTATTTGTGGATGTTACAGGTTTTGTTGCAGGCTTAGTTGCAGAAATGACAGGCTTTGCCGCAGATGTTACAGGCTTAGTTGCAGAAATCGAGGGTTTAGTTGACTGTAATGTGGCTCGATTTGTCGGTGTTGATGATCTCATGGGTTTAGATGCTCCAGTCAAAGTAGGGCGGCCGGTTGGTGTTGCAGGTCTCGAACCTGGACCTCCTGATGATGAAGGCCTGCGAATCCCTGTCGAATTCAACCCAGGGGACAAAGCCGGTTGCTTCGGTGCTAAGTTGCCTCTGGCAGCAGACTCTGGCTGGGGATTTGCTAGCTATAGACACAATGAACAAAAATTGATTACCAATAAGTTCATGAACCCAATCATCAGAACATCTAAAGGTCCAAAAAACATAACAAAACCATGGAAATAACATTTTTGGGATTTTAAAATATAAAAAAACTTCAAAATGCTTCTTAAATTTGGGCATTAATGACAGTTATTCCTGTTAAGTTACAAACACTACTAATTTGTTTCAATGGCAAGTCAGTAACACACGTAGAGAAAGTGAGATTAATGAGTTTCAAGATGACAGGCAGTCATCCATGTTGGTTAAAAATAAAAAAAGCTCTTTAATGTAGACAAAGGTAAGGAGCCTTTCAGTTTTGCTTATTCCTGACCACAGTGAACACATTCTGATCTAAAAGCTTGGTAAGAAATAATAAAACTTCACAGCAACATGGCCAAGACAGGCCAAGTTTTGTTCAAAACAAGGCCTATAAGGAATTCAGACTCTCATTTAATAAATATCAGACAGGATAACTTCCTATTTCCAGCAATTATTATATCATGTATTTAATAACCCAAACTTTCAAAAGATGAGCAATCCATATTATTAGCATTAAGAAAATTCTTCATACTCTAGATTTCAGGGCAGTCGGGCGAGTCTTAGGAGTGCCAATCTGACTCATTAAAGTCTTTTGCGACTCCATCTCCAAGGTAGGAAAAAGAGGAGTACCAGGAGGTGTTAAAAGCCTGAAATGGAAGAGATTTCCTGTTAATATGGTCATATTAAAACAAAACATTTTCACTTAATTACATTCATGCAGGAAAATGAAAGGATTAGTGAAAAGCTGAATCAAGTGTAAGACCTTAACAAATCTTTCGATAGATGGCAGGAATTCATCCAAAAACTTTTCCCATCTAAAAGATTTTGGAATATAAACCCATATTTCTAAATCCTTTAGCCTTCTTAATATCAATGATATACATATCTTAAGCTACAAAACATACACTTGCAAATCATATAGTAAAGCTAAGCATCTGTACATGAAATAAGAAAAACATGTAGAGAAAGAACATAAGTTTACTTTTTCGAAGTTCCCTTCAATATTTCTCCTGAACTTATTACAAGTTCTAACATTCTTAACAGACCAACACCATAACAGATATCAGAATTTCAGTCTTTGAAGCAAAATGACTAAAAGCTTAGTGAAGTTAGCCAATTTTCGGTTAGACCTGGATTCAAACAAGCCACCAAGTACCAGTTCTTTCCGACCTCACTGCACTCTTCATCCCCACCAATACAAGTTCCCAGCCGAGTCCTTATCTTGGGACCATTTCTCTATTTATATCAAAGCAATTAAAGCTAATTACAAAGTAATCTACAAAATTGTTATCTAAACCTTTGGCGTTCATGTTGAACGTTTAGCCTGTTTCAGAAATTTGGGACTTAACATTTTGAGGCAACTAGCCCAGATTCGTCCACAAACTTTCTAACTCCTTTTAGAGAAACAAAGGAAAAGTAGCATGTAAAAGGAATATAATAGGATTCACAAAACATGACATGTGAATCTGATTATATTGGGAATGAAAAGGAGATATAACCATGAGAAATCAGCAGAATCAAGTTTTTAACAAAGACATACAATTCAACTCAATTCAAAGACCTAGAAAAGTGATGTTTGAGTTCCCAATACGAGACTACACGCAATTCATCAAAAGAAATCATAACAAGTCATCATCAACACTTTAAAGCAGCCAAAACCAAAAGCAACCACCAAAATTTAGAAAATATAAATGCTACAGTTGCTGCGAGTGACCCCAGGGCACATGTTAAAAACACCTAATGCCGATCAGAACCATCAAATTGTTAACTTTAACCAATCACACATATCATCAATAATTATCATCCTTCTTTCTTGTTCTTTTCCACTCTCTTCCTAATGCCTTACTGATCCTTTGGCCAAGTGAAAAACTGAGGTAATCATGAATGACTTATAAGATCACGGCTCTGTTTGGTTGCTCCTAATGATTCTGCCTTTTAGGGTAATTGCTCTTTATACATCTTAAAAGCTACGTTCAACATAATTATTATTCCGTTATCCAAAAAATTTACATTTTTAATTCTTCAAAAATTTTATTCACTTCTAAATTCAAGGCGCTTTTTGCATTTTGATTCAGTCAACAATACCTAAAGTAATTAATTAAACGAAATTAAAAGAACAAATAAACAAACAAATTACCAGTCATAGTCATTTTTATCACTATCAGAATTAAGAAAATCATCAGCAGCACCACCCGCCTTTCTCGCTGGAGCAGTTGTCGATGCCGAAAGATTAAATATCGGTGAAGTTCCAGGTTTAGATCCTAAAATTTCCAAAAAGTACCAAATTACCACAAAACGAAAATTTCAAAACTAAATCACGAAAAACACTTTAAAAAAAAGTTGAGAAAATTTTAAACTTTACCTGTAGGAGCATTGAAGTCTTCGGAGGAGTGGTTAAAAAGAAGATTACTCTGCTCTTTCTCACGTTTTCGCATCTCGAGAAACAATGCAAGCTCCTCCTCTTTCTCTTTCATCATCGAAGGTCTTAATTGTTGCCGTTGTTTCAACGCCGCCGCTTGCATTGCCGTTTCTTGCTGAGCCCTAAAGCTCCGATTCATCTTTCACCTTCTCAAATTTACTCTCACAGATCAACGAAGGCCTTTTCTTTCCAACTCTAAACGCAACGCTTGAAAGAGTTAGGTTGAGCTTTGGAGCTGGAAATGCGAAACGACATAGGGAGGAGAAGGAGGGAATAGGAAAACGACAATGGCGGAGAATGGCAAGGAGTGTAAATAAGGGGAATGAGGGAAAGGAAATCTTGAATGACGGTATACCTGTAACTAGAGCTCTCGTTGTTTTCTCTCGCTTCTACGTTTTCAGATTTTTGCTTTCAGGTGGATAGATAATCACGATAATACCCTCTTTTTTAAATATTTCCCTTTTTGGGGAATTGAGTATTTTTTAGGTAACTTGCGCTTTTTTTTTTATCGAGGAAAACATTAAATAATTGAAGATATAAATGTTTGGATTCGAATTTAAAATTTATAGTATATTATAAATCATTTTTAACTACTAAATTAAGAAATTATTGGCATGTAAATTACATTCACTTTTTAAACTTAATCATAATTTAATTTCAATTCACCAATTTTAAAAATAAGTACTCTGTCCCAAAAACTTTTAACACCATTAATAATAACTAACAAAAAAAAAATGTCAAATGATAAAATTACCTCCTGAAATTTTTAATCCAAACAATGTTTCTCATTCACCCAATTTGCTTTTCATTTCATGTAGCTTAGTTACATGATATGAAAATCAAAATTCTGGTGCTTCCTTTATGTCACCAACTCCTACTTCCTCTCTTTTACCCATGTCTATACCTTTATATAAACAGTTTCCCTTTCCTATTTTATTTTTTTAAAGAATTAATTTTTTTCTTGGTGCAGGTTCTAGGTCCTAACATGCTTCAACATTAAACGTAACTGGCGACGTCATACTAGTCGAACACTTGTCTCACCGAGTAAGCAAAGTGGGTTCGGATGATTTAGCCCTTATTCAATCGTTGCTCGACCCTAGAAAGACCTTGACTAAGCGCATTGTGGCCATAGAAGGTGATAAAGTGACCTTCTCGTTAGACCCCACTTGAAACTACAGCTCTCGTTCTCTCGTGGTATCATCCTCCTCGTCTTTTTATTGGATCTGTCTTATTTTGAAAATTTAGATTTTTTTTTGTCGTTGAACATTGTAGTTTAATTAAAGCTGTTACTTTTGTTTTTTATTGAAATATTAAAGCTTTTGCCTTTGGTATAGCTGAAGAAGAAAAGTTTAGGCTTGGATTGTTGTTTTGGCTATTTAATTTTCATGTTTTTCTAATTAGTAGCAAAATAATACTAATATTTGTTCATAATTAAGAGTAAAATTCTTTTTTTTAAGAACACAATACCATTTTTTTTTGTTATGAAACAATTATTTTAAAATTGAAATTTTTATAAAGCAAAAACAATTAGCATAAAGCAAATAGTAAAAGTAACAATTGAAATGAGCTTTAGGTTGATTGAAAAAGGTAAAAATTGGAACTTACATAAACACGTTTGTTTTGAAATTTAATATCATATTCTGGTGCATGATTATTGCTTGAAGAAGACATGATAATAATTTTTAAATTTACCCTAAACTCCTAAATAATAAATTATACCAATAGTTAGTTATGGGATTTATACTAAATAATAAATTAATAAATAATAAACAATAAATAATAAATTACAAGCAAATAATAAATAATAAACAAATAAATTCACAAATTTAGTGCAGAATATAAAACACAAAAATAATAATTAATAAATTAATAAATAATAATAATAAGCAAATAAATTTGCAAACTTAGTATAGAACATAAAACACAAAATTTAAATATATTAAAAGTAAAAAATAAATACCCTTATAGTAATACCACTTAGTTAATCTAACTTCATTCTAAGTAAAAAATAAGTAAAGCTTTTCAAGTAGTCTGGAGGGTAAAATACTCACAAAATTAAGCTTTTAATAGTTGATCTGATGATTAACTAATGAAAAGACTTAATTGTCTTGTAACATAAAAAAATTTGGGATAAAATGCCTATTTTTTAAACTAGGAAACTAAAGTTGAATTAGTCCGAACATTAAAGAAGTTGATTAATTTACCATTATTTTTATATTTTGCATTTATGCGGCTGAACTGTTTAAATATTTATGATTCATCCATCGTGAATTGGGCTTCGTCGTGCTCTTCTCACGTCCATCTGTATAATCTCAGGCGAATTGCTCGTTTTTGGGCCAAGCCATATTTTATTAAAAATATTATAAAAATGTAAAACAAATAATATTAGATTACCCATTTTTTGAACTTCAATTTTATTCTAAACTTTGAACCAAAAAAAAAATATTTATTCTAAACTTAGTTGTTATGAAAATTGGACCATTAGGCCAAAATTCATTTTTTGGATTACAAAATCTTTGTTCAAGCTCAATTATTTCAACAATGAAAAAATATCTACCAATATTATTAGATATATCAAATCCTAATTAATGTATTTACTAAAATTTAACAAACCCTTTATTGGAATTTTTTTTGAGTAGTGCATTTTTATTAGAAGTTACAATTATAATCAATATTTTACATTTTATGAACAGGTAACTATGAAAATCACATTACTCAAATTAGGTAAATTAGTAAATAATTATAACAAATTCTACAAACTAGTAAATAACTATATTAACTCAAACTTATACTTGGTAAGACTAGAATATAAGACCTTAAAATTTCAGAGTTTCTTCATTACTACTAAGTGAAGGTCTCATTGGCTTTGAAATTTTTAATCTACACTAGAATCTTTCAACCTCTAATATACTTAAGTCACATAAAACATTATGGGCTAAATGCTCAATTTGGTTTCTAATGTTTGCATGATTGATTGAATTAAGATCTAACCTTTTAAATGCAACAAATAAAGACCTCAACTTTTCAAGATATTACACATAAATGATTTTTTGGATGAATATTAGAAAGCATACTACACGCGTTTTAGATGTGGTGAACGATACTATACATATGTTTATGTATAATAATTGGATGACATGGCATTTTAAAATTTTAATAAAGTAAAACATTGATAATACTTCATCTTGATTAAATAAACAAAAAACCTAAACTTAATCCGGAATAAAACTGATATGGCAAAAGTCCATCTACACTGGGCCAAGCCCAAAGATCATTGGAGGCTCCACGCGGCACACGGTCATTGGGACACGCGGCCTACGGCGAGAGAAGCTAGCCTGCGACAGACCATCTGTCGCAGGCGACAGACTACTTCTATCGCGAAGGCGGTACGTGGCCACTCGCCTCTCGCCTGGCGATAGGCCTCTGCCGCCCTAAAAGGTGTCGCGCCATAGGGTCTCTCGCGCGGCGACAGGCTCGTGTCGACTCCGAGATCCACGGAAGATGCATCCTATTGGGAAACAAACTCTTGGTATCAAATCTTGAATATTCGCCTATAAATAGGCCCCAGGTATAATTCTATTCTGAACTTTTTCTGACGACTGGCTTTTACGTTTCCCAATACCTAAGAACTGAGGGCTGACTTAAGCATCGGAGTGTCTACGCAGGGAATCACCCCTGCGTCCCTCTGACTTTTTACTATTTTACAGAAGCTTCTGGAGGACACGTGGAGACAGATTACGACCATTTACGTCAGCATATCTTCATTGTTGTCTTGTGCAACAACAATTGGCGCCGTCTGTGGGAAGCGTATAAAAGCCAATCAAACTTCTTAAGATGGTGAGAACTAGATCTACTAACGTGAGAACAGGCAGTGATGAGAATTCCGTGAGTTCCCCTGAACAGCCAATACGCCATAGAAATCCGGTGAACAGAGAAGATGAGAGGATGACTGTATCTATAGCTGAATTCGAGGCCTTAAGGCGGCAGAGTGAAGAAACGACCCATGCGTTGAAAGCCATGGTAGACTTATTCAAAGGGGTCCTCCCGACATTGGGTCTGCCGCCGGCTGTACAGAATTTAGTGGGAGAAACAAGTCGAGGGGCTCCGCCTCGTGCTGATGGGCGACAGGAGGATGCGACAGCGGTGAATCCTCCGCTGCGACAGGAGGACCTTCTCGAGAATGACATACACCAGGATGCGGCAGGACTGGGGAGTGGAGTGCCTGTCGCAGGGACCCAGCGGGAGGCTGATGAGGCCGTAAATCTCGAACCCGCGGAAGGGGTCAGGCGACAGGCATCTGGCGTCGGGCGGCAGGTGCCGGATGTCAGGCGACAGGAGTCTGGTGTTGCGTGGCAGGCACCATGGCGACAGGGTTTCGACCGGGCGGCAGGGTCTTCCGCCCACCACCATGATTTGACAAATACTGCTGGTATCGGAGGTGCCGGAAGGAACGGTGACGATGACCTAAGCATTTGGGGAGCCGGATCAGGGCAGGCACCATGGCGACAGGGTTTCGACCGGGCGGTAGGGTCTTCCGCCCACCACCATGATTTGACAAATACTGCTGGTATCGGAGGTGCCGGAAGGAACGGTGACGATGACCTAAGCATTTGGGGAGCCGGATCAGAATTTGATCCCACTTGGTGTACACAAATGGCTCGAACTGACGCGCCTCAAGGAAAGGGAAAGGAAATAGTTGCCGAGGACCTGCCCGATTCATCTCACGCCAGAAATCAAATCACTCCCCCGATTGATATGAAGAAAATGATAGAACAGGTGCTCGAAGAGAAAAAATTGGTGTCCGCAGAGGAGAGCCAGAGGAGAAGAGTACCGTTTTGCACGACCATCTTGCAGAAACCTTTACCGCCAAAATTCAAGATGCCACAGATGGCTACCTACACAGGAAAGACAGACCCCTATGATCATATGCAGAATTATGAAGCATTGATGTTACTACATGGATGGGAAGATGAAATAATGTGCAGGGCCTTTTCTCTAACTTTAACCGGGCATGCAATGAAGTGGTTTAATAACCTGACTGAGGGGTCTATTGTCTCTTTTGACCAACTCCGAAATGAGTTTCTTAAGGCGTTCGCAGTGAATAGTCAGAGAAGGAAAGAACCAACCTATTTGCTTACTCTCAAGCAGGGAGTTAAGGAGTCATTGAAGAGTTACGTCGATCGATTCAGAGACGCTACTCTGGAAGTGCGAGACTTACAAGTTGGTATAGCTGTGGCAGCCATGTTACAAGGGACAAGGTCTGAAAAACTGCAAGAGTCCCTGTCATTAGACCAGCCCATTACAATTTCGGACCTACTTTCCCGAGCCAATAAATATGTCACCCAAGAAGAAGTAATGAAAATGGTGGGTAATGGAGAATCTAAGGAAGGAAGGAAACGAGGAAGAGAAGTCCCCGAAGCATCCTCTAGTCAGTCGAGGAGGGTTAACAAAACCTCTACAATGAAGTATACCGCTTATACCCCGCTTACTGAGTCTCGAACTTCCGTATTAGCTGCTATTGAGGGATCAGGTCTTATACGGTTCCCAAGGAAAGCGTCCGGGGTTCTGGGCCGTGACACAGACTCTTACTGTAACTACCATTCCACACATGGGCATCAGACGGAAAAATGTAGGGATTTAATGAATCAGCTGGAGCAGCTAGCACGTGATGGAAAGATAAATCAGTTTGTGTGGAAAAGCAACAGGAACACTTATCCTACACGAGGCAGAGGAAATTACTTTAGAGATAACTCTAGAGACAGAAGAGGTGGAAATAGGGGAACTGCAAGGCGGGATGATGGTAACAGGAGAGAAAATGACAGGAGAACAGATAGAAGGGATAGAGAGGAGGACAATGAACCCACAAGGCCTGCTATTAATGTGATATCCGGGGGTGAATCGTTGGCTGGTTCATCTTCCTCTTCTCGAAAGTCTTACGCTCGGCAAGCTTATCAAGTTAACTCGGTAATGGAAGAAAAGCATGATGAGGAGCCCATCACTTTTACGCCAGCCGATAGAGAAGATGTAATGATCCCCCATGATGACCCAATGGTGATTTCGGCAGTGATAGCAAAGCATCCAGTAAGTCGTATCCTGGTTGATAATGGAAGTTCGGTGAATTTGATATACTGGAGTTGCTTTGAGAAAATGAACATCTCGAAGGATAGACTGAAGCCAGTTCCTACACCATTGTATGGCTTCTCAGGAGAAAAAGTGAAGGTCGAAGGCGCAGTTCAGCTGCCTGTGACATTGGGGGAAAGCTCGAAATGTGTCACTCGACAGGTGTTATTTATGGTGGTAAAGGCAACGTCGGTAGCATATAACATGATATTCGGACGACCATTGTTGAATGATATGAGAGCGGTCGTACATCCATGCTATCTGTTAATGAAATTCCCAACCCCCCGTGGTGTCGGACAAGTGAGAGGAGATCAAAAGAAGGCTAGGACATGTAATATCGCGTCCACCACATGTAAAGGGATTCAAAGGAAGGAAACCCTTACGATTGAAAAACCGCCTAAACCAGAACCTGATGAAAAGATGGAACCAGTTCAAGTAGATAGAGAAGATGAAACTAAGGTGGTGTATGTGGGGAGTCATCTGTCTGAAAAAGCAAGAGAAGAAATAATTCAGTGCCCGAAGGAAAATGCTGATGTTTTCGCATGGACCCCCGCGGATATGCCCGGGATCAATCCCAATGTTGCTTGTCACCGGTTAAACATAGTCTCAGGAGCAAAACCAATCAAGCAAAAGAAGAGGAATTTTGCTCCGGAAAGACAGCGGATCATAAATGAAGAAATCTCAAAGTTATTGCAGGCAGGATTTATCAGAGAAGTGAATTATCCCGAATGGTTGGCTAATGTTGTAATGGTGAGGAAAGCCAACGGAAAATGGAGGATGTGCGTAGACTTCACAGATTTGAACAAGGCTTGCCCCAAGGATTCATATCCGCTACCTCGAATCGACAAGATGGTAGATGAAACTTGTGGATATGAATTGCTTAGCTTCTTAGATGCCTTTTCAGGATACCACCAGATCATGATGCATCCAGAAGATGAGGAGAAAACCTCATTCAATACCGATAGTGGAACATATTGCTATCGGGTAATGCCGTTCGGTCTGAAAAACGCAGGGGCAACCTATCAACGCATGGTGAACAAGGTATTCAAAGACCTTTTGGGCAACACCATGGAGGCTTATGTTGATGACATGATTATAAAAAGCCAAAGGGAAGAGTCTCACGCCGAGAAAATGACAAAGGTGTTTAACGTGTTGCGGCAGTACGAAATGAAATTGAACCCCAATAAATGCTCATTTGGGGTGAGATCCGAAAAATTCCTGGGATTCATGATCACTAATCGAGGGATAGAAGCTAATCCCGAGAAGGTCCAAGCCATCCTGGATATGAGACCACCCAGTACTGTTAAAGAGATTCAAAGGTTGACAGGGAGGATAGCTGCTTTGAATCGCTTCTTGTCTAAATCAGCTGAAAGAAGCTTGCCATTCTTCAAAGCAATAAGAGCCGGAAAAGATTTCAAATGGACAGAAGAGTGCAATAGTGCTTTTGAGCAGTTGAAGGATTACTTGAAAGAGTTGCCACTATTGTCTCGGCCACAAAATGGAGACCATCTCTTCATGTATCTCGGCGTAGGAGAGAAGGCCGTAAGTGCAGTCTTACTAAGAAGAGAAGGAGATAAGGACTGTCCCATCTATTATGTGAGCAAAGTTCTGCTAGATACCGAAGCAAGATACCCCTTAGTCGAAAGAGTAGTTCTATCCTTGGTGATGGCGACTCGGAAGTTACGACCTTACTTCCAAGCCCACTCAGTGGATGTCTTGACAGATCAGCCCCTACGACAAATACTACAGAAACCAGAACATTTTGGACGCTTAATGAAATGGGCCATTGAATTAAGCGAATATGACATACACTTCCAACCTCGCCAAGCAATAAAAGGGCAGGCGCTAGTCGACTTTATCATAGAATGCACTGGTCGGGAGACTCAAGCAGATACCGGATTAGCTTGGTGGAAGTTATATGTTGACGGAGCTCGCAACATGGATGGTAGTGGAGCTGGAATCGTGCTAACTTCACCCGAAGGGGAGACCTATGAGTATTCCCTGCGTTTCAATTTCTCAAGCTCGAACAATATAGCTGAATATGAAGCCTTAATAGCTGGAATGAAACTGGCGGAGAAACTAGAAGCTAGTAATCTGATGGCCCATAGCGATTCACAATTAGTGGTCAACCAGTTCTCGGGAGAGTACGAAGCACGAGAGCCGACTTTGGTCCCCTATCTGCAGAAAGTGCGATTATTAGCACAATCGTTTCAGAACTTTCAACTGACCCAGATAAACCGATCCGAAAACAGTCATGCGGATGCCCTCTCAAAGTTGGCTTCCTCAAGGGGACTAAAAGGCGGTATGGTCAAAGTGGAATCACTCGCTAGGCCAAGTATCGAAGAAGAGGATGTCTGCGACGTCGAGGTCGGAGGTGATTGGAGGGGCCCAATCAAAGACTACATAATGGGGGGCACACTCCCAACTAACAAAGATGAAAGACGACGGTTGAAATTGCGAAGTGCAAGATTTACTGTGGTAAATGGAGAACTCTACAAACGTGGATTTACCATGCCTTTGCTAAAGTGTCTAGGACCGCAACAGGCTGAGTACACCCTAGCTGAAGTTCATGAGGGGATATGCGGTGAACACCTAGGGGCCCGAGCTTTGGCCACGAAAATATTGCGTACAGGATTTTATTAGCCTACCCTTAAGAAGGACGCCACTGACAAGGTGCGAAAGTGCGAAAAATGCCAAAAGTTCGCCCCTATAGTTACTGCACCAGTCTCGACCCTCCAAAGTACTCTTCAGCCGACACCATTCGCACAGTGGGGGTTAGACATCCTGGGACCTTTTCCCTTGGGCACAGGACAAAGGAAATATTTGTTAGTAGCCACAGACTACTTCACCAAGTGGATAGAGGCGGAACCTTTGGCTACGATTTCTGAAAAAAAGGTGGAAGCAATGGTTTGGAGGGAGATTATTTGCCGTTTTGGGATCCCCCGAGTGCTTAACGCGGACCATGGGAAACAGTTCGATTGTGACGCATTTCGAACATTTTGTGAAGGACTGGGCATCCAGTTGAGAATCTCCTCTGTATCTTATCCTCAAGCTAATGGACAAGCCGAAGTGAGTAACCGAACCATACTGCATGGTCTGAAGACCAGACTGGATAAGGCGAAGGGAGCATGGGTAGATGAACTCCCTAGTGTCCTATGGGCCTACAGAACGACAAGCAAAGTATCAACAGGGGAAACGCCATTCAATTTGGTATATGGGACTGAAGCCCTCATCCCGGTTGAGATTGGAGCCGAGTCACCTAGATTGGTCCCTTACATCGAAGAGGTTAACTCCCAGGGACTAAAGGAGAATCTAGACCTAATCAATGAGTTGCGAGACACGGCAAAAATGAGATTGGCTGCATACCAGCAAAGAATAGCCGCCTATTACAACGCACGAGTTAAGAACAGAGAACTGCAAGAAGGAGACCTGGTACTGAGAAAGTCAGCGATTACAAACGCCCATAGGGAAGACGGGAAACTCCGAGCTAATTGGGAAGGACCTTACAGAATCAGGAAGATGATCGGGCCTAGCACAAGCATCTTGGAAACCTTGCAGGGAAAGAAGATCTCGAAAACTTGGAATGCCAACCACCTTAAGCCATACTGGCAGTAAAAAGTTGTACACTTTCCATAAGATTTATATTTATTTCCCATTTATTACTTTATTACTTCGCAAAGTATTCTTGTTTTAAGATCATATGATTCCTGAATAAAGTCAATTATTTGCTTCCTATATCTTCTAATTCAACTTGTTAGACAGTCTATGTAGTAACAGGAATTGGAGTGATAAGCATACGCAAAATGGGCATAAATAAGACCGTAAACCCGGCAGAAATAAGTCCCTGAGCGAGAGAAATACGCGAAATGGGCATAAATAAGACCGTAAACCCGGCAGAAATAAGTCCCTGAGCGAGAAGAATACGCGAAATGGCATAAATAAGACCGTAAACCCGGCAGAAATAAGTCCCTGAGCGAGAGAAATACGCGAAATGGGCATAAATAAGACCGTAAACCCGGCAGAAATAAGTCCCTGAGCGAGAGAAATACGCGAAATGGGCATAAATAAGACCGTAAACCCGGAAAAAATAAGTCCCTGAGCGAGAAGAATACGCGAAATGGGCATAAATAAGACCGTAAACCCGGCAGAACTAAGTCCCTGAGCGAGAAGAATACGCGAAATGGGCATAAATAAGACCGTAAACCCGGCAGAAATAAGTCCCTGAGCGAGAAGAATACGCGAAATGGGCATAAATAAGACCGTAAACCCGGCAGAACTAAGTCCCTGAGCGAGAAGAATACGCGAAAAAAGCACAAATAAAACCATAAGCGGCAAAAACGCGAAAGCGGCAGAAATAAGTCCTTGAACGATAAGACAAAATGAACACGCGAAAATGCCGTTAAGAGGTATGTTACAATACATCTGTTCTATAATTAAATATGTATATTTTTGCTTATTTGCTGATCAAATTTAAGGGTGCGCAAAATGCCCAAGACAAAGTTCAACCTTGGACTATAACACCGTCTCAAAACAAAACTTGGTGGGCAGTATGGTGTAAAATAACGCTTACTAATTACTGACACCTTAATGTTGTTCTGTTAAGTTTTGTTACTAATTACTGACACCTTAATGTTGTTCTGTCAAGTTTTGTGATATATATATATATATATATATAAAAAAAAAACCCACAGAAAGCAACTGTACTTCTTATTGAAGAACGAATCTTTACATTGAGTAAAACAAACAAAAGGAAATACAAAACACCCTAATCTAGGTTAAAGACAAGGTCGTCCAGCTAAGAGTCTCCAACAACCGGAGGATCAGAAGTGTGAAGAATCGAGGAATCGAGCTCTTGAGGAACTGAAGAGGCCATCCCGAGAGAGGGGGCACCACTTAAAGGATCAATCACAGCCATACTATCTGACACAGGATCAGCAGCTGCAGAGTCTGAAATTTGGAAGTCGTCGCCGTCCAGCCCTACCAACGCTTCGATAGACTTAGGTTGGTCGCCCGCCTCGGTCGGTTCGGGCTCATCATGCGTCACTGACGGCCCGGATTGGTCGCGTAGCCCAGTAGGCTCAGGATGGCTACGTGGCCGTCGAGGAGGCCATGGACCCTCGAGATTATCCAGGTTATCTGTAGCTCCCATCTCTATATAATCCTCCGGACTTAATGAGTCGGGTTCGTATTTGGTCCAGGAGGGAGCTTCATAATACTGGGCCTCTTCAGTAAAAAGAAGTTCGGGAAAAGACTCATTGGGACGGCTTTTCTCTAACCAAGAACGGGCTAAGTAGAAGCCATACTTGATGAACCCCGCCGCAAGCATTTCTTTCTTTTCATAGCAGTGCTGAGACAGGCGGTATTCACGAACAGCCTCGGCTCGAACCTCTTTTTGTCGGTCCAACAAATCGTGCAGCTCATCGGCGGTCTCATCCCGTTCCCTCCTCATGGCGTCCCGATCCTCCATCGCCTTGTCGTAGGCGTCTTGAAATCCCTGAAGGGAGGCCACCTTAGCCTGCTCCTCCTTCAACCTGAGCTCAAGTTCCGCATTCTTCCTCTCCAATCCCTCAACCTTACCAACATAGGGACGCAATTGAATGACCTCGTTTTGAAGCATCATCTTCGTCTCTCGGAGCTCACCAATTTCTTTTTCAGCCTTCTCCCTGAGAGCCCTATGACGAGCATTAACAGCCGCGGTTTGCTGAGCCGACTGAAAAAACAGGAGAACAAAAATAACTTAAAAACCCGACAAAGGAAAAAGAAAAATATAACTAACATATAAACACGATGCTATCACCATCATCGCAAGATAGTCAGAGTTGTTCTCGGCTTCCGTCAAATTAGGAAACAGCGCTGCCTCGTCACGAGGAAGAATGGTGCTCCATGCCAGACGAGACGCTATCCCAGGCTCCTCAATGCTGTCATTATCATTTACCCCGGGATAGGTCTGGAAGTCCTCGCCATCTACGACCACTCCACTATCGACCACGTAGCGCTTCAAAGTGGGATTAGCTACCTTGGGCAATATCGGTCTTGAGGGCATCGAGGCCTCAATAATCAACTTCTTCCTAAATTTGCGCCTAGGCTGACGAGGGGCCGGCCGATCCTCGCTGGCATGAGAAGCACCTTCTCGTTGGGCCGACTCGCTCCTCTGTGACCCAGAGCTCCCTTGATCGTCTGAGCTACGGTCGCGGACAATGGGCCTCTTTCGCTTGTTCCTCCCAGCCTCTTGCACAGTGTGGCTAGGTCCGTCGGTAGGAGGAGGAGGGGTAGACATACGAGGATGTCTGGAAGCTGAAGACCCGACCTGTGGCTGTTGCTGAGAAGGAGGAGCCATTCCAGCAGAAGCATTGGCTTCCCTTCTGCGCATAGCACCACGAAAGTCCATACCTGCATAATACCAGGAGAAACAATTAACGAACCTAAAACCCAAAATACCACACACATGGATATATAAAGTATAGAAAAAAGGAAACCTATAAGATCACCAAAATCCTCTAAGTTATCCAAATTAGGATCCGTCGGGAAATCAACAAAAGGGCTCCCAAAAACGTTGCCCTGAGCCCATTCAAGATCCTCCTCTAATGGACCACTGGTACCCTCAACCTCAGGTGTTTCGTCTCTCGAATCCGGAGAAGACTCATCCACAAGGCAACCTAAAGGGTTAGAGGTCTCAGCTGTAGGAATACTGGTCGGTTGACTAGGACCAGCATCGGGCACACACAACCCAATTGGAAGGCTAGAGGGGACAGTCGAAGTCCCGGGAACAGCTCGGCTTACTCCCCAACCAGCCGCTGTAATGTTCTCCGAGGTCAAAAGGGAAAATAGATTACGTTCCCCGATAGAACAAATTCGTCGTATAGGTTCACTAAACTGGTCTTTTAGGATCTCTACTTTAAACCTTTCTGAGCGCCTCAAGTGGTCGCTAGTATCACGGTTCCATGCAGTGCGGATTCGCAGATCGTTTGGAATTTGGACGACGACCCACTCACTCTCAAAATTTCGCAACTTATTTGGAAGGTCAGAAAAGATCTTGTTATCAGGAAAATCGTCAACCGTTAACCGTTGGAGGGAAAAAGTTATTAGTCCTTGCAAACCACGAACTCTGAAAAAAGCACTCAAAAGGGGGACAGTAGGAATAATACCTAAGCTATGGCAAACCACCGAAAATCCTACTATCTGAGCCCATGCATGAGGATGAAGTTGGCAAGGAACTATATCTTTGTATCTAAGGAACGCTATACCAAACTCGGGCAACGGAAAACGGAAACCGAAAAGTAAAGACGCTTTATGCACCGCTACTCCATCCCTAACTAGATCGGGTGAAAATTCCCCACTAGCTGGAAGTCTATAACTGTAACCAGAGGGAAGAGGAAAACGAGTATTGAAATCCTCTAAGTCCGCATTCGTCAGTGTGCATTCAACACCACCTTTCCTAAGAAATTTACCTGAACGCTGTGAAGACATAGTAAAAGAAAGGATAAATAATGAAGAAGGGCGGCAGACAACCTGCGGCAGACCTACTAACAGGGACCTGCGGCAGACTTATTGGCGACAGACCAAATACGACAGACCTATAGGTGAAACACCTGCGGAAGACATAAAGACCGCGCGGGAGACAAGGTAAACGACAGATGAATACTTATTAACACTTCGAGGAGCGAAAGACTTCTGCTGGCGATAGACTGTTTTAGCGAGAGAGTCGGAAATCGGCGACAGACTGCTGTTTCAGAGGTTTTCTCTTAGCCCTTTTTCGGTGGCCCCCAGCGGCTTTATATAGTTGCGACAGAGAAGACCAAACGTCTCGGTAGACCACGCCTCCCGCAGAATAGAGCTTTTCACCTACAAGAAAAGAAAAAAGTATATACCAAAGAAAAATCACAAAAACCAGAAAAACTATTCATAGTGGATAAAGGCCCAAGGACACATATTTATACTCTCTTGATTGGAATAATCCAACAAGAGACTGGGGAGCAATTGATATGGCAAAAGTCCATCTACACTGGGCCAAGCCCAAAGATCATTGGAGGCCCCACGCGGCACACGGTCATTGGGACACGCGGCCTACGACGAGAGAAGCTAGCCTGCGACAGACCATCTGTCGCAGGCGACAGACTACTTCTATTGCGAAGGCGGTACGTGGCCACTCGCCTCTCGCCTGGCGATAGGCCTCTGCCGCCCTAAAAGGTGTCGCGCCATAGGGTCTCTCGCCGGCGACAGGCTCGTGTCGACTCCGAGATCCACGGAAGATGCATCCTATTGGGAAACAAACTCTTGGTATCAAATCTTGAATATTCGCCTATAAATAGGCCCCAGGTATAATTCTATTCTGAACTTTTTCTGACGACTGGCTTTTACGTTTCCCAATACCTAAGAACTGAGGGCTGACTTAAGCATCGGAGTGTCTACGCAGGGAATCACCCCTGCGTCCCTCTGACTTTTTACTATTTTACAGAAGCTTCTGGAGGACACGTGGAGACAGATTACGACCATTTACGTCAGCATATCTTCATTGTTGTCTTGTGCAACAACAAAAACAAAAGCAAAAAACCTAAATATGATCTGAAAACTTGATTTGAGAATTAGGTTTTCAACTTTCCATTTGAAGCTTTTTTTTTTTAGTCTAGACCATCCGGTATCCCCATACCTTTGGTATAGGACTAATCCGAATTCGAGCCGGGCAGGACCCAAAGGACGGCAAAACTCTCCCTCAAGAGTTTTAACACAGCCGCATACCCAGAGATTATTCGAAGCTTATTTAAAATACAATAAATTAAATATTCTGAAAAGATTATTGAAATGTTGAAGATGCAAACTCGGCGATGGATTACTTAATAATATAGGGGATCAAGATTGGCCAGGGCTCTGCCACGGAATATTCCCCATTAAATCAAACAATGGCACAGGAATTGTTGCTGCAGTGTAGATTTGATAATTCGTGTTTATAATTTTTATTTATGTTATGCAAAATCGTGTTCATATAATGTAAAATATGAAATTTTTATATCAAAATTTGTGTCGATACGAAAAATAAAAAAATATTTTTAATTTTTATCATATTCATATATATTTTTTACTTAATTTTAACTTATATCACATTCACGTCTTTTATTGATATCATTTTTGTGCTGTGTCTAGCACTGTCAGATTTACTGCAGCGCAACTTCAAGACTAATTGCCTCAATTCCATTAGATCTTATGGAGATTGTCGTCAATGTTGCCACTGTCTTCTCTTCTATTTGCATTTATGATACCTTCAACTTTTAGGTTTTGTTTGGTAGAATGAAAAGAAAAACAGAAAGATGAAATATTGAAGGGAGGAAAAAATGAATAGATGAGAAATATTAATTTTTTTCTTAAGTGTGATTGGTAGGAAATATGGAAAATATGAAAGAAAATATAACTTTGCTTTCATCCATTACTTGGTAGAATTGAAAAATGGAAAGCAAAAAAATAAAATTATATTAATTTACCATTATACCATTAATGAGCTATGATTACAAAACAAAATTAGAAAAATAAAAGATAATTTTGTAATTATACACACTTAATTCACATTTTTCTCATTTTTTCTCCACTAATCTTTTCAATTTGAAATTATTTGGTTTTGTTAATAAGGAAATAAAATGACAATCCTTTTTATTTTCTTTCCTCATACTTTTCCATCTTACCAAACACTAACAAAAATAATTTTCTTTCCCCTTTTCCACACACTCTTTTCCATCCTTTCATTTTGTACCTCATCAAGCACACCTTTAATTTGTTTAGAGAAATTCATTAAAGAAAAAAACAACAAAGGTAAGATGAAATTTGCTTTAGCTATTGAATAAAGCAGAGGATTCAAAGGGCGTTGGCTTTGACCTATTTACAGAGATTATCACTGGAAGGATTGTGATGAACTGCAAGTTTGCAATTGAGAAACTTTTTGTCATTGGGTTTGCATCGGCAAGCAGTTTTCATATTTTTGAACTTGTTACGAAGCAAATCTTCCTAACAGCAATCGAAATTTATCATATGCGAAGTTTTTTTCCCTTCCCATATGCGAAGTTTTTGAATTTCACTATTAATAGAAGAGATAATAATATTTAAAATAAAACACTGATAATTTAATTATCATATGTAACAGGTAATAAAATAGTTTTGGGTTTAGCCATGACTGAAAAGCTTTGAGTTAAAGGAATGGTGCGATTGCGAATGGATCTTCGCGCCACGCCCCGCTAAGTTTAAGCAACAATGGAGATATGGTCTCCGACTGGAGCGTGAAATGTCCTTTATTGTCTTAATTTGATTAAACGAGTCTACGTTAAGAAAAAAATTAATGGATGTCAATTTCTTACTTTTTCAACAAGAATTGATTATTTCAATTTAGTAAAATTAATATATCATTGAAAATTTTGCTTAGTAAATGATTGACTAAAAATTAAGAAAATTCTTAAATTATTTCACTTTTTTAATAAATCTTTGTATTTATATTGTACTCAAATAAAATGTTATCCTTCCATTTTTAATAAAAACCGTTACTTCAAATTAAAAATTAATCTATATTAAAAATTTATTTAAGTATAAATTAAAGTTTTGTTTGGTAGGAAAAATGAAAAAGAGTAATAATAAAAAATTTATTAATTTAATGATTAAATTTTATAATTATTTTTCTATTTTATACATTAATCATTATATTAATAAATTTTTTATCATCATCTTTTTTTTCATTCTTTCTCCAAAGTAAAACATAAAAGTTAATAATAATCTAAAAAGTTGATTTAATAATGTAAGACTTTTTTCAGTTTTTTAGTGAAAACTTTCATAGCAAAAAAATCACATATTTAAATCATCACGAAATCAAATTTTTTTGATAAATTTGATAATATATGATAAAAATTTTAAAAAAATTAATTGAACATTTAACATATCTTCGCGAATTGATTATACTATAATTTTTGTACGTGCAATGATTACATGAAGCAGACACGTCAAGTATTCAAATCGAAGACCATAAGGAAAATTAAGTAGTAGACCAAATTCGACCTTTTTAATCAGTTCCTTATTTTACCGTAGAAAAACCAAATGTGAACATAGTAACACTGACCAAAAAGTGGGCATCCCACGGCTAAGAATTAAGATCACCTAACCAAGTCAAAAAAATTGGTACAGTAATTTTCATGGCCGGGCCCCCAGGGAACCAAACAGGGGTTTAATTGAATATAGGAAATGCCTATTTCCTGCTATTCACAGAATATAAGACTTCTATAAGTCCTTAAATGCAAAAATAAAAAACAATTTTTTTTATTAAAAAAAAAAACAATTATTGTCCAGATTTTTGTATTTCATATTTTTTGGAACAAACGCAAAAATTAAAAATGTATTATAAAAATATCTTGTCAATGGCGTCGTAATGGGGAAGCTCGCAGATCGATTCAGAGAAGGGAAACGGTAAGAGAGGATTCTTCTGGGTGAAAAGCGGTGCCTTCTAAAACTTCAAAAAGTTCTGAAATTTATAGGCTTAAAAATCTTATTTTTCTTCTTCTTTTGTTTTAGTTGCGAAAAGGAGCCGAAATGAAAAACGAAGCTAGCAGCAGCAATAGCAGAGAAGAGAGCGTGGTGGTCGATTGGGGCCGCAGTAAAGGCTTCTGCGGTTACTGCAAAGCCTCCGGTGGAACTAGTATTTCTCACGGTCGGTTCTTTAAGTTTTTCCTTTTTTCTAAGACTAAATTTCCTTTCAACTAATTTTCTTCGATTTTTACTTTCTATGATCGACTTAAATGTTTTTCGGTTTAGGAATAATTAATAGGTAATCGATTTAGGATTAAGCGTTGATTATGTCAATTAGATTAAGCCATGCGTAATATTTGTTGTTAATTTCTTATTTTTTTTGCAGGTTTATTGGCGCATAGTATTACAGTTAATGACTACCAAGGTTTTTTCTTTTCTTTTGGCTATTTACTAAGCGAATTTTATGCTTTCGCAGTTTTAGCTGTGAAAATAAAATTTTAATCGTGCAATTTCTTTTATGTTTAAATGAAGAAAAGATAAAAGTAGAAATGAAGTGGTAGAATGTGAAATTCAGCATTAGAAAATTCGGTTTTTGAAAAAGAAAATGGTTTAGATTGTTTTTAAGGGACTGTGACAGCAACTTATTGATTTGTATATGTTAATCTGGAATTGAATGAGAGTTTTGGGGTTGTGATCATTAAGAACAATATGATTTGTTCATTTCTAATACTTTGTTTATAACATTAATGTCATTAGATTGTTGGTTTATATCGTTTCTCCATTGTTACTTATTAGATCTTCTTGACCGTGGTTGGAGGAGATCTGGCCGTTTCCTCTACAAACCCGAGATGGAAAGGACATGCTGCCCATCATATACTATTCGTTTGAGGGCAAGTGATTTTCTCCCGTCCAAGGAGCAACTTCGAGTTTATAGACGAATGCAGAGGTATAGTCATATTAATACCCTTGTTCTGTCTCAAATTATGATTCCAAATTTTTAATCTCAATATTTTTTACATGTTATCATATATACAGTTTTTTAATTTGATTGATAAAAAAGAAGGGACTTTCATGTTCTTATTAATTTGTTGTACTAGAGCCATTTAACTTCCATGCTCCTAGGCTATAGTTACCTTTGTCACGGTTTTCCAGATATGGAGATATCCTGCATCGAAAGGCTTAGTCTTAATTGCCGACTTTCATACAAAATGTTTCAGCATGCATCCCCCGCATTCTTTTGGGATACTTAGATCCTGAGTTCTGACAATGGTGTATGCCTAGGTTTTTAGATGGCACGGTTGAGGTGAGAAAACCAATTGAACTTAAAGACAATCAAATTAGTCCTAAGCATACAGGCAGCTCCGTCCATCATATGGTTTCAAGCTCAGCTGGGTATGAATCTTCCTCTTGTGGCAACAATGGGGGAAATGAGGCAGAAGAGTTTATGCATCATTTATCTGACCAAATAGATAAAGTGGTGCATACATGTATTGAATGTGGGAAATTTCCTTCTAAAATTCAATTGCCAAAGGCTGCAGTAAAAAGGGTTTCGCATGCCAAAAGAAAGTTATCAGTTGAAGGGTCAGAAGACCTTTTATACTCCAGCAACATTGCCTTCCAAATAGCAGCTACTTTGAGGAGGAAACAATCAGCTGAGGACATCCAACAATTAAAAATGTCAAGACAGAGTGCAGAAGAAAATGATCTGAGTCCCAAAGCTATTGCAGAAAAGTTGGCATGTTCTCTAAATCAGCTAACAAACATTTCTGGTCTGTCCATTAGGGCTTCGAATGGGCATATTAATTTTTATTCTGCTTCAAAAAATGTATCTTCGGATGGAGATGTCCAAATTGTTGCTCTTCCTGAAGAATCCGGGAGTGGAAATAAAAGCTCTTCTGCAAAAAAGAGCTCTTCTGCAAAAAAGAGTTTTGAACATCCTCAAGGGCAAAAGAGGAAGCTTGAGATCCGTTTGAAAAGGTCCAGTTTTGATCCGGAAGAGTATGCATTGTATAGACGATATCAAATTAAAGTGCATAAAGATCCACCACACCGTGTCACAAAAAGCTCATACAGGGGGTTTCTTGTTGACACTCCCTTAGTATTTGTTTCGCCATCTGCTAATGGCATGGTTCCTCCTTGTGGCTTTGGCTCTTTCCATCAGCAATACATCATTGATGGCAAGTTAGTTGCTGTTGGTGTGATAGACATCCTCCCTGGATGCTTGTCAAGTAAGTATTTATTCTGGGATCCTGATTATGCATTCTTATCGTTGGGTAAATATTCAGCTCTGCAAGAAATTGATTGGGTGAAAGAGAATCAAGCCTATAGTGCTAGTCTTCAGTATTATTATATGGGCTATTACATACACTCCTGCCGCAAAATGAGATATAAAGCAGCGTATTACCCATCTGAGCTTCTTTGTCCTCTTCGTTACCAGTAAGTTCTGCCTCTGGTGACTATGTGCATTTACACACGCATTTGTTGATTTCTGGATTTGAATGCCATATAAATGCTTTAAAGTGCATTGATGTTAAAGTTTCTCAAGGCAAATAACCAATAACTGGGGGCATCCAAGAATTTTTGAATCACTCAAATTTTCAACTTTTTTGGCATTTAAACTTAATCTTTTCTCTTTTTTTTTCCTCTCCTTTTTTGACCTTTTATCTTAGTTTATTTATCCATTGCTTGATATGCTTGAATTTATATGAGCATTTCATCTTCCATTCCTGCCCTTGCTGTATAACTGGAGTTGCATCTTGTATTTCATTTTTTTAGACTCTGTCTGCATATATGATGACATTTGAAGACTTATGACCTGAAATAATATTTCCAGGTGGGTTGCATTTCATGCAGCAAAGCCATTGCTTGATAAAAAGAAATATGTCGTCTTATCTGATATTGCCAGTTTACAAGATGGGGAGTCCTCACAATCCCGTATTCCTGAAACTGCAACAGAATTGCAGCATGATGACATTGGACTGGAAGACTCGAATGATGTTCTTATGGATGATGATGAGAAAAAGATTAAGATTGAATCTGAGAGCTCTGATGATGAACTGGAACCAGAAACTGGTGGCTTGGGATCTGCTGCAATAGATGATGGAGATTTGACTAACGTTTTAATTGAACTGAAGGGATCTCGAGTAAGATACAAGGTAAGTAAACGCTAGTCACTATCCAGCTCTTACTTGTATGCTAATTTTGTAGTGTGAAAAGAATGTAACTGTCAGAAAAGGAGCTCTTGATAATCACATGGCAAGAGGTAGTGGAGATTTTTATCACATGATTTCCTGTCCTAGTGGATCCACAGGATATTTGTTAATAAAAAGTTGATGCAATTGATCTTTAACTCCTTGCCTTGTAGTATATAGATGCATATTTATCATAAGACCATATCCATAATCAAGAGAAAGAATCTTGGTCCTTGGATCAAAAGGCTAAATGTAAACCTTTTTAAATTATTTCCTATTGCTATCTGTTCGGCATTTTTGTATTTGTTTGTTTTCTAATTAATGGTTTCTTTCAAAGGATCTACAACGAGCATTTGGCCCCACGGAAAGGAATTACTTGGAAACACGACTGCAAAGCTACCAGAGAGTGGTGGGCATAGAGCTGTCCGAGCGAATGGCTTATTTGCTTGACTAAATTTATTTGATTCGTATGACGCATAAATTCGGTCTCAAATCAATGTACCCTCAAGGCTTCCAAGCTTTTCGGGTTCATTTCTTGGAGTAGGAATCACTTTAATTTAATCCATCCTGTTAAGAATTCCTAAACCAGGCTCATCTATCGTTCTTTCTTTCATGCTTGTGACATATACTCTTGTTTTGGCAAGATTGAAATTGGATGGTTTCTTCCATTGAGGAATTCGAATATGCTTTCTTATTGTTGTGACAATATATGGCACTAAATAATATTTGCTTTGCCTCTTTAACTAAAACTGCCTTTCCTCAACCCCTCCCCTTATCTTGTACTCCTTCTTGTAGTTACTTTCAAGTTTAGTATTATACAATTTCTGCAGTAAGTCAACTCTCTTTTTTGTCTTTACAAAGCGCATATTCTTGTTTTGTGCTGAAATCAGGGGAGATGAAAGGAATCAAAGAACAATTTTTATTTAGGTGCTGCCATTAGATATTGGCTTATGCATAAGCCTTTACCCAATTTGTCGTTATACTACTGATCGCACGTTTGAGAAGCTATCCAATTGCTTGAAGATAAGATCTTACAATTTTAGATGTGACTTGATATGAAAATAATATGAATTAAAATGAAATGATATTAGTTAAAATTTGATAAAAATTAAATATACTTTTTAAATGGTGTATTGATACTAATTTGATGAAAAGTTTTGTATTTCATTATACTGTCTAATTGAAATTGCGATTTACAAAATCCAATTGTTAGAATCAACAACGAGTTCAACAAGCAGAAATTTTTCTAATGCATTAAGCAAGACATTACAGCCTGACATAGTTTAACAGCACCGTTGTTAATTGTATCGTAATAGAAGTGACTGGCACCTTATGGCATTGGCAAGCATTAGAGTTGTCGGTCTAGTTCAGAGTAATTCTAGACAGATTCAGCATTCATACATAATGATGAGGTGCCTAAAATCAAGAAAACTTACACCTTACTGAAGAGAAATGCTTTCCCATGCCTGCAGTGGAAGGACTGAATAAAAGAACACAGGCAAAACACATAGTTAGAAACTGTGTTTCTAAGAGAACCCCCAACCAATATTTTCTTTTTGGACACATTGAAAATTGTTAATATCTATGTGAAAGCAAAAAGGAAAAAGAAACAAAAAAACCTCCAAATTAATGAACTACGGCACTAAACCACTATGCAAATAATAATATATATAATTGCCCAATTCTCATCTAGAAACTAAAGGCAAATTAATTAGCACTTTGGCCGTCGAGCACAATCTCCGTTCCTTACCATAACTATCATCCACTAAGCTGCTCTTAAGTAAAGTACAAGCATTCTAACTTTTGAAGTGAATAACCTCAGTGCATAAGATGGTTTCAGACTCATTTGTTAGTATAAACTGTCAATTATCATAGAAACAAATATGCAAAATCTAACCTTCATATTTTTAGGTCATATAATAGATGCAAATGAAGTGAGACATACAGATCAAAGTTAATGTAGTAGTAGTAGAGGATATTTGGCATCCTTGCATCGTTTGGAGAATGTAGCCGGTAGCCCTCAATCATCCTGATTGAGGGGAAAGAACTCATACAGCTGACCCAAGTCATCCAACTACTTTCAGATTGAAAGTTAGATTTCTTGTGTTAACGCAGGCTTCTACATACTATGATTGCAGACCATACCACAATAAAATTATAATATTTCCACATAGCAGGCTTAATCTCTAGCACAAATCATTTCAAATACAAAAGAAAGTATGTTTAACATCATATTTGTCATAAAGACCAACAATTTGCCATCATCATAAAGTGCCAAGCCCTTCCAAAGACACCAAAACAAGAACAACATAAAATGAGATCCTCCCAGCATCCAGTTTATCCCCAGTAAGTTAACATAGAAGAACCATTGAACTTCTAAAAACAAATGCATAATTACATTGCCATAATAAAGTATTTAATTTTTTTTGGTTACAAGAGAAATATTAAATAATTGAAAATGAAGTGTTTAAATTCGAAATTAAGATTTACAATATACCATAATTCATCTTTAGTCATTAAATTAAAAGATTGTTGGCAATATAGTATTTAATTTCAGTGCATAATTACAAAGCCAGAAATCGACTTGGATTATCCAAATTCCTAGTTTAATAATAGCAGAAATTTCAATATAATCAATCATGGAGTCCCATCGAAAAAGAAAACGTGTATTAAATGCTACTAGTAATAAATTGTGATGGAACTTTAGATGTCCCCTAATTGTAATTAAAGCCACCATTACAAAAACACAGTGCAAGCAAACAAATTAAAAACACACAGATGAAGATTTCACGAGTTATCAGACAAAAGTCAAAGGAATCAAATTTAAGAGACAGAAAAAGAGAACAACCTTAGCGACAATATCCTCACAAAGGGCAAGATGGGTTTTGCAGTGCTTGCAGCTATAAACCATCCCCACAAGATTCACCACAAATAACCTCCCCATCTATCCACCACCCACCAGATCTTTACAAATGCTCCGTTTGGATGTCACCGCACCACTCCAGTTCAGTGGAGCAAAAAAGATAATTTTTTTTTTGCAAAAGATAAAAAAAATCATGTAAAATTATTTTTTTTACCTATTCTATTAAATATTTTATTATAAAATTTATACCCACGGTAGTCTTTTTTTTTTAATCTCATTAGAGCCAAACGCACTGCTCATCCAAACTAACCCAAAACACATAAACAAATAAACAAGAGACCTTTTTTGTATATAAAAAAAATGAAACTTTGAATTTTTACCATATTCATATATAATTTTTACTTAATTTTAGCCCGTATCACATTCGCGTCTTTTATTGGTATCGTTTTCATGTCATGTCTAGCACTGCCAGATTTACTGTAGCACGACTTCAAGAATGATTACCTCAATTCCATTGGATCTTATGGAGATTGTCGTCGATGTTGCCACTATCTTCTCTTCTTTTTGCATTTATGATATCTTCAACTTTTAGGTTTTGTTTGGTAGAGTGGAAAGAAAAACAAAGATATAAAAAATTGAAGGGAGAAAAAAATGAATAGGTGAAAAATATTAATTTTTTTCTTAGGTGTGCTTGATAAAAAATATGGAAAATATGAAAGAAAATATAACTTTCTTTTCATCCATTACTTGGTATAATTGAAAAATGGAAAGAAAGAAAAATAAAATTATATTAATTTACCATTATATCATTAATGAGCTATGATAACAAAACAAAATTAAAAAAATAAAAGATAATTTTGTAATTATACATACTTAATTCACATCTCTCTCATTTTTTCTCTACTAATCATTTCAATTTGGAATTGTTTAGTTTTTTTAATAAGGAAATAAAATGACAATCTCTCTTATTTTATTTCCTCACACTTTTTCACCTTACCAAGCACTAACAACAACAATTTTCTATCCACTTTTCCACACACTCTTTTCCATCATTTCATTTTTCCACCTCATCAAGCAAACCTTTAATTTGTTTGGAGAAATTCATTAAAAAAAAAACAACAGAGGTAAAATGAAATTTGCTTTAGCTATTGAATAAAGCAGAGGATTTAAAGGACGTTGGCTTTGACCTATTTACAGAGATTGCCACTGGAAGGAATGTGATGAACTGCAAGTTTGCAACTGAAAACTTTTTGTCATTGGGTTTGCATCTGCAAGCAGTTTCATATTTTTGAACTTGTTACGAAGCAAATCTTCCTAACAGCAATCGAAATTTATCATATGCGAAGTTTTTGAATTTCACTATCAATAGAAGAGATAGTAATATTTAAAATAAATAATGATCATTTAATTATCATATGTAATAGGTAATAAAATGGTTTTGGGTTTGGCCATGACTAAAAAGCTTTGAGTTGAATGAATGGTGTGAATGGATCTTTGCGCCACGCTCGCTAAGGTTAAGCAACAATTAGAGGTGGAAAACGGGCCGGTTCGGACGGGTTCGATCCGAGTTATATTCGGGTTCGGATTTTTTTTTGTTTCGATTTTTTTCGGTTTCGAGTTTTTTCGGTCTTGAGTTTTTTCGGTTTCAGATATTTTCGGTTTCAGTTATTTGCTGTTTCGGTCCAGTTTTGTGTTCGGTTCGGTTTCAATCGGGCAGGCTTAGCGTGTGATAACCGTGAATTTTCTATTTATTGGAAATAAAATTGAAATTATGAAAAACTAATGGAAATAGGAGATTTAATTTGGATAAATGGAAATCCAAATTAAATAAGAAAAAGAGAAATATATTTATATATTAATATGCAGTGGTATATATAAGTATATATACTATTTTATAAACTTAAATAATACATATGTATTAAATATAACATTGTATGTATATATAAATATATAAATATTTGAGAAAGGCAAATATTAAATTATATTAAAGTTTGAAAAATATATATTGTAAATACAATATATATTACCCCATAACATATATATACATATATATATATATATGTAAAGATTATTTATTTTAAGCATATAAATATATACATATATATCTATAATTTTAATGCACAAAATATATATATTATATATATATATATTATATATATAATACTATATTATATATATACTAATAATAAGATTTTGTGTATTAGATATATTATTATATTATGTATGTATATATATTATACAAATATATTATATAGTATAGTATATTTGATATATTAAAATAGAAAATAAAAACAAAAGAGGAAAGGGAGAATCGGGGAAGCAAAACCCGACCCCCCTTCCCAGACAGGCCGCCCGACCACCGTCGGCGGCGAGAAAGAAAGAGGGGAGAGGAGAGACGCCGTCGCTGGCCAAAGAGGAAAGGAAGAAAGCTGCCGGCGGCGGAAGAAAGGAAGAAAACAGAAGGCGAAAACGGCGGAAACCCGAAAGAAAACGAAAACCAGATCTGGCGGTTGCCGGCGAAATTGGCCGCCGCCACCACAGCCACAGCATCGGCGGAAGGAGAGGAAAAGGATGGAGGCCACCGGAGAAGTTGGGAACAGCGGAGGAAGGCTGACGGAGGAGGAGAAGTGACCGAAGGTAAACCGAGTAGATCCGCCGCCGTGCCGCCGATTCGAGATGAACGGAGGCCAGATTCGGCTTCGCCGTCACGCCGGCCAGCTGCTGAGCCGTTGAACCGCCGGAGAACCGGCCACCGGTGAAGAACCGACGGTGAGGGGGAGTGGCCGTTCGGCTGGGAAGAAAGAAAAAGGAAAAAGAAAAAGAAAAAGAAAAGAAAAAGGAAAAAGAAAAAGAAAAGAAAAGAAAAGAGAAAAAGAAGAAAGAGGAAAAGAAAAGGAATTCCGGGAATTTGGAAAATTCCCGAGAATTCGAAAATTACGGGAAATCCCGAGAAATTCGGAAATCCGAGAAACTCGGTAAGAAATTCGGGAATCATTTCCGAGTAATTAATTTGAATAAATTATGAAAAAATTCTAAATTTAGAATTTTAATTTCAGAAAATTCCCTCGATGACCGAGCCGATGAAATCGGGCGAGGTGAACACGGGCGCGACCTTCGAGAGGCAGTCGCCGACCCGAGACAGGTAAGGGAGACATGTGCAGCCTGTAAGGATATCGGCACACATGTTTTAAATTATGTATTTAAATTTTATAAATGCAATTGATAGTGATTGGTTAAAAAGTGTGGTGATTTATCAGTTTGGAATTGTGGTGATTTACCAGTTGAGATTTAAACTGTATTTTGTGCAGGAGGCTAGTCAAATCGGCAGCCGTTATACTGCCGAAAAATTATCGAAAAATTATTGAAATATACCGAAAATCACTGAAAACCAAAAATAAAAGATTTGACTTCACGTGAATCGATTTTCGGGTATGAAAATCGAGAAATTAAGTAAATTTCATAAAACATGAATATAGTGATATTTAATTTTAAAATATTCATGTTTTGAAAATGGTGAAAAAGGAAATCACCTAAATTTATCCCGATAGGTGATATTTCACGTGAAACGAGGTGAAAAAAATAAAAAGGATCAAAGTGAATATTTTAATAATATTTCTCCAAATATCTACTTGATTTTATAAATAACCTTTATGGGTTCAATCGTGAAAATAAGTGTTTATAGAAAATTTCATAAAGGTAATTAAAGGTGGAAAATAGTGTTTTGAGGCTAAAAAGTCTCCGCATGTGTTTACAGAGAAAATATGGGACGAGAGTGTTGATTTGAAAAATAAATATTTTAATTTTCCATAAATCATAAAAATGATTGATTTGAATCCCGATAACTTTGAAAACCATGTTTTCGAGTGAAAGCACGGAAAAGCGTGCGTATGTGTTACGGTGAAAAAGGACAGTTATGATCTTTTATATTTTACAGTGATTATTTTATAAACTGTTTTCATCGTATGGAAAATGTGATTTATACTTTCTATAATGTTTAAGACATTTTCGAGAATAATGACCCCAGTATGAATATTTTATAAATTGTTATTCATAAGATGAAAATATTTTCCTTATGAATATTTATGATTGATTGAACTTACATTCAATGAAAGTGATTTAATAAATGGGGTTTATATCACGTGTTTACTGTTTTGAGACTGTTAGGCCCCATATCATGCTCACGTGTCACGTGTTAGTGCTGATAGATACTGATCCTATTATCAGCGTCCCAGTGGACACCTGATCAGTGCACACTGAGGACCCCATAGACTATGGCCATAGATCTCATGTGTTTCCCCTATTTGGGATGATTTTATAGCATGATATATTTAGGGTGTTGCCTAGTCTCCATCATATTGTACTGATGGTTATACTTTTCACTGAACTTTTGCTGGTACTAAATTATCTACAGCTACTGAGCTTTTGATATATTACGTGTTAAACCAAATATTATACAGTGTTTTACAAGTGTAGAAATGAGTATTTGTGAAAAGAACATTAATGCCTTATTTATTTACTTAAGTGTTTTATCACGTGAATATATAATGTTTTACTGGGATTTGAATATTAAAAGAAAAACGAGTACTCTCTACAGTTGCTTCTAGGTTCCGGGACAAGCCAGGTATTCTAAAATACCTGCCTTACTCCATCCGGATCCCTAGCCGACTGTAGTATCCTTCCTACATGTGAGCCTAGAGCTTCTAGGAAGATTTAAAGAAAGTGAAAAAAATTATTTTCAGCATATAGGTAGCTGAATATCAAGTGTTGCATATAACTCTCTTACTGAGCCGTGGTTTGCTCACCCCTTAATATTAACATTTCAGATTTTCGAGGACTAAGGGATCTGACATCTGAGGATTTCGAGCTGCGCATTTGGAGATACTGCGACAGCTTGATTTATAATATGATGTATGATCATTTATTTTCTGTATTTAGACTTACTTTCAGTACTACTTTCTTGAGAATCAAAATAGGGGATGTAATTGATAATATACATTTTATATTTAAGAGTTAAATGAATATGAAAAGTGAAGTATCACAGACAGCCCAACCGGATAAGTTGTGTATTTTACGTGAAAAAGGTGGTCACGGGATGTGACATAGCGAGCTTAGTCAAATTATTTTAAAATTTTATAAATTATAAATATTTTATAATTTTGAATGTAATAATTAATTTAATTTTATATAGTTAAATAAAAATATAATAGAAATGCTAAATTAAAGTTAAAATTTAATAAATATTTATATAAATATAAATTTTTACATCTTAATGTTTTTATTACTTGATAATTATTATTTATTTTTTTAATTTCCTGTGATATTCACATTTGTTATAAAATATATAATTATATATTAATAATTATATAAACATTTATTCTTTAAGTGTGCCAAATATATATATATATATATATATATATATATATATATATATATATATATATAGTAAAACTAAAAGAAAGTGAAAATCCAAAAGTATTAGCTATACAAATAAATAACTAACAAATTATAAATAAATCACACTAAACAATTAAACATTAATATAAATGGCTTTATACTCTTAATAATAACTTATTGAGTTATTATATTTTTTTGAAGTCAACATTGGGCCATTGAAATTTAGACACTCTTAGTTCGATAATTTTTTTTACTTTGTTTTATTAGCTTTTTTAATAACTATATTATATTTTTAGTAAAATTTTAAATTTTTAAGGATTTTTTTACATTTATTTTGCCTTTTAATTACCAACATAATTAGTAATTAAATTAAATCTAACCGTATAACTAGTTAACTAATTGTTCAATTATAATGTTGAATAAAATTATAGTATACATTAAAAAAAATACTTAATATTATGAATAATTAGTCAATTAATTACCTCAATTTTATATTTATTTTGTTTTTGGTTTGTACATAAATCATAATATAACATTATTATATTAAATATAACCATATTCGTATGCATTACTTAATCAAATATCTCATTAAAAATTTAGAACGTTAAATTAAACAAGTTATATATACCAATTGATATTATATTATAAATAATAATATTTGATATAACCATATCATATACAGTTATACACAATTTGAGTATTAATTTTTTCATGTTCACATTAACATAATAATATTAGATATACACCAATTGATCGAATATCTAATTAAAATACTAAATAGTAGACATTACTAAATTAATTAATATAATGCTAGTTATTTAAATATAATCAATAATAATATTAATAAAGTATAAAAACAAATTTTATTAAAATTACCACTAACATAGTAAATACTACTCTAATATATTATTAAATTACACTTTAATTTACTATTAGAATTATTATTTTTATCGAAACTTTATTTTTACATTTAATAGATAATAAATAAATTATTTTTAATAAATACTTAATTCTATCAAAATAATACTTACACGCTAAGAGATTACATAATTTATTCTTAAGAGATTATTATAATATAATATACAAATCATTATTATAAGATACTAAATTAGTTTATTCATGTATAAGATTATTATAATATAATAAATAATTAATTAACACTGGTTTGATTTATTAATATCTTTTGGTTTAAGGCTAAAAATAAAATTACCACTAGCTTAATTTATAATTTTCTCTTTCAATGATGTCTAAGCTTATAAAAAAAATTGTACTTGTATTGCTTAATTTAATTACTTAACTTTTTCTAATCTTAAAAACTTGAATTTAATTTTAAGATTAGTTTTTTTTAATCTAAATTCAATATCTTTCTATACTTAAAACTTTATGAAAATATAATTTAAATTTAATTTTATTAAAAATATTTTTAATGTATTGCACAAAATATCAAATTCAAAGTTTCAAACAAATATTGAAATTATATAATTTTTTATATATTTGATTTATTATTGCATTAAAATTAAAATTTTATTATAAAATAAAAATAATAAAATGTTAAAATGATTTTTATAATAAAATCAAATGTTAAATTAATAATATTTTTATTATTATAAATGCAATAATTATAATATTAAAGATGATTTGATATCATATATTATGGTGTTTTAAATTAATTTAATTTAATTTAATTAAAAAGATTCAATATTTATTTTGCTTGTAATACATAATTGATAAAATTGTAAAATAAATAATAATTGTTTTCAAAATTTTAAACTTTTTTAATTAAAAAGTATATCAATTATTTATTTATTTTTAAATAATAATTATATAACTATAATTCGGATTTTCTTGAGTTATAAATTCGATTTTTTTGGATTTCAGATTGGATCGGTCTCGATTTCAGATCGTATTGGGCTCGGGTTATGTCAAGTTCTTTCGATTTTGAGCTTTTTTTGTTACGGGCTTTTGATTTTTTTAGTCAATTTGCTTTGGTCTCGGACGGATTCGGGCTGATTTTCGAGCTTAGGCTAGTTTTTGCCACCTCTAGCAACAATGGAGATATGGTCTCCGACCGTGAAATGCCTTTTATTGTCTTAATTTTATTGAACGGGTCTATGTTAAGAAAAAATTAATGGATGTCAATTTCTTACTTGGTTAAACAAACATTGATTATTTGAATTTAATTAATTTAATGTATCATTGAAAATTTTGCTTAGTAAATGATTGACTAAAAATTAAGAAAAGTCTTAAATTATTTCACTTTTTTAATAAATTTTTGTATTTATATTGTACTCAAATAAAATGTTATCCTTCCATTTTTAATTAAAAATGTTATTTCAAATAAAAAATTAATTTATATTAAAAGTTTATTTAAGTACAAATTAAGGTTTTGTTTAGTTGAAAAGATGAAAAAGGATGAGGATGAAAAATTTGTTAATTTAATAATTAAGTTCTATTACCACTTTTTTTATTTTGTTCATTAATCATTAGATTAATAAATTTTTCATCCTCATTTTTTCCATCATTTTTACCAAGTAAAACAAAAAAGTTAATAATAATATAAAGAGTTGATTCAATGATGTAAGATTTTTTTGAATTTTTTAGTGAGAACTTTCATAGCAAAAACTCTTATATTTGAATCATCACATAATCAATTTTTTTATAAGTTTGATAATATATGACAAAAATTGAAAAAATTAATTTAATATTTAATATATCTTCGCGAATTAATTATACTATAATTTTTGTACGTTACAATGATTACATGAAACAGGCACGCCAAGTATTCGAATCCAAGATCATAAAATTTTTTTTATCTATATTTTTCAAAAAAAAAGACCATAAAAAATTAAATAATAGACCAGATTCTACTTTTTCAATCAGTTCTTTTTTATTTTAATCAGTTCTTTATTTTACCGTAGAAAAACCAAATGTGAACATAGTAACACTGACCAAAAAGTGGGCATATCCCACGGCTAAGATTTAAGATCACCTAACCAAGTAAAATTAATTGGTACAGTGATTTTCATGGCCTGGCTGCCAGGGAACCAATCAGGGGTTTAATTGAATATACGGAACGCCAATTTCTGGCTATTCACAGAATATAGGACTTCTATAGGTCCTTAAATGCAAAAATAAAAATAATTATAGTCCAGATTTTTGTATTTCTTTTTTTTGGAAAAAACACAAATATTAAAAAAATTTATATATATATATATATATATGATGCACTGACAGTGTATAATTTTTATTTATTGTCAATATATTAGATATTTACATCTCATCAATTGACAAATTAAAAAATATACCAAACTTTTAAAAATAAATATAATTAAATTTTTTTAATTTTTTCATAAAAATTAATTGATGAAATATCAATTTTTGATACATTAATAATATATAAAAATTATATATCGATACTGCATCATATATAAATTTTATTAAAAATGTATTATAAAAATATCTTGTCAATGGCGTCGTAATGTGGAAGCTTGGAGAAGAGAAACGGAAAGAGAGGATTCTTCTGGTTGAAAAGCGGTGCCGTTTAAAACTTCAAAAAGCTGTGAAATTTTATAGGCTTAAAAATCCTATTTTTCTTCTTCTTTTGTTTTAGTTGCGAAAAGGAACCGAAAATGAAAAACGAAGCTAGCGGCAGCAATAGCAGAGAAGAGAGCGTGGTGGTCGATTGCGGCCGCCGTAAAAGCTCCTGCGGTTACTGCAAGTACTCCGGTCGAACTAGTATCTCTAGCGGTCGGTTCTTTAAATTTCTCCTTTTTTCTAAGACTAAATTTCCTTTCAACTAATTTTCTTCGAATTTACTTTCTATGATCAACTTAAATGTTTTTCGGTTTAGGTATAATTAATAGGTAATCGATTTAGGATTAAGCGTTGATTATGTCAATTGGATTAAGCCATGCGTAATATTTGTTGTTAATTTCTGATTTTTTTTGCAGGTTTATGGGCGCATAGTATTACAGTTAATGACTACCAAGGTTTTTTCTTTTCTTTTGGCAATTTACTAAGCGAATTTTATGCTTTCGTAGTTTTAGCTGTGAAAATAAAATTTTAATCGTGCAATTTCTTTTATGTTTAAATGAAGAAAAGATAAAAGTAGAAATGAAGTGGTAGAATGTGGAATTCAGCATTAGAAAATTCGGTTGTTGAAAAAGAAAATGGTTTATATTGTTTTAAAGGGACTGTCAGAACAACTTATTGATTTGTATATGTGTAATCTGGAATTGAATGAGAGTTTTGGGGTTGTGATCATTAAGAACAATATGATTTGTTCATTTCTAATACTTTGTTTTTAACATTAATGTCATTAGATTGTTGGTTTATACTGTTTCTCCATTACTACTTATTAGATCTTCTTGACCGTGGTTGGAGGAGATCCGGCTGTTTCCTCTACAAACCCGAAATGGAAAGGACATGCTGCCCATCATATACTATTCGTTTGAGGGCTAGTGATTTTGTCCCGTCCAAAGAGCAACTTCGAGTATATAGACGAATGCAGAGGTATAGTCATTTTAATACCCTTGTTCTGTCTCAAATTATGATTCGAAATTTTTAATCTCAATATTTTTTATATGTTATCATATATATAGTTTTTTAATTTGATTGATAAAAAAGAAGAGACTTTCATGTTCTTATTAAGTTGTTGTACTAGAGCCATTTAACTGCCATGCTCCTAGGCTATAGTTACCAAAAGGAATTTGTTTGCCCTTTGTCACGGTTTTCCAGATACGGAGATATCTTGCATCAAAAGGCTTAGTCTTAATTATTGACTTGCATACAAAATGTTTCAGCTTGCATCCCCTGCATTCTTTTGGGATACTTAGATCCTGAGTTCTGACAACAGTGTATGCCTAGGTTTTTAGATGGCACGCATGAGGTGAGAAAACCAATTGAACTTAAAGACAATCAAATTAGTCCTAAGCATACAGGCAGCTCCGTCCATCATATGGTTTCAAGCTCAGGTGGGAATGAATCTTCCTCTTGTGGCAACAATGGGGGAAATGAGGCAGAAGAGTTTATGCATCATTTATCTGACCAAATAGATAAAGTGGTGCATGCATATATTGAATGTGGGAAATTTCCTTCTGGAATTCAATTGCCAAAAGCTGCAGTAAAAAAGGTTTTGCATGCCAAAAGAAAGTTATCAGTTGAAGGGTCAGAAGACCTTTTATACTCCAGCAACATTGCCTTCCAAATAGCAGCTACTTTGAGGAGGAAACAATCAGCTGAGGACATCCAACAATTGAAAATGTCAAGACAGAGTGCAGAAGAAAATGATCTGAGTCCCAAAGCTATTGCAGAAAAGTTGGCATGTTCTCTAAATCAGCTAACAAACATTTCTGGTCTGTCCATTAGGGCTTCGAATGGGCATATTAATTTTTATTCTGCTTCAAAAAATGTATCTTCGGATGGAGATGTCCAAATTGTTGCTCTTCCTGAAGAATCTGGGAGTGGAAGTAAAAGCTCTTCTGCAAAAAAGAGCTCTAGTGCAAAAAAGAGTTTTGAACATCCTCAAGGGCAAAAGAGGAAGCTTGAGATCCGTTTGAAAAGGTCCAGTTTTGATCTGGAAGAGTATGCATTGTATAGACGATATCAAATTAAAGTGCATAATGATCCACCACACCGTGTCACAGAAAGCTCATACAAAAGGTTTCTTGTTGACACTCCCTTAGTATTTGTTTCGCCATCTGCTAATGGCATGGTTCCTCCTTGTGGCTTTGGCTCTTTCCATCAGCAATACATCATTGATGGCAAGTTAGTTGCTGTTGGTGTGATAGACATCCTCCCTGGATGCTTGTCAAGTAAGTATTTATTCTGGGATCCTGATTATGCGTTCTTATCGTTGGGTAAATATTCAGCTCTGCAAGAAATTGATTGGGTGAAAGAGAATCAAGCCTATAGTGCTAGTCTTCAGTGTTATTATATGGGCTATTACATACACTCCTGCAGCAAAATGAGATATAAAGCAGCATATTACCCATCTGAGCTTCTTTGTCCTCTTCGTTACCGGTAAGTTCTGCCTCTGGTGACTCTGCATTTACCCACGAATTTGTTGATTTCTGGATTTGAACGCCATATAAATGCTTTAAAGTGCATTGATGTTAAAGTTTCTCAAGGCAAATAACCAATAACTGGGGGCATCCAAGAATTTTTGAATCACTCAAATTTTCAACTTTTTTGGCATTTAAACTTACTCTTTTCTCTTTTTTTTTCCTCTCCTTTTTTGATCTTTTATCTTAGTTTATTTATCCATTGCTTGATATGCTTGACTTTTTATGGGCATTTCATCTTCAATTCCTGCCCTTGCTGTATAACTGGAGTTGCATCTTGTATTTCATTTTTTTAGACTCTGTCTGCATATATGATGACATTTGAAGACTTATGACCTGAAATAATATTTCCAGGTGGGTTGCATTTCATACAGCAAAGCCATTGCTTGATAAAAAGAAATATGTCGTCTTATCTGATATTGCCAGTTTACAAGATGGGGGGTCCTCACAATCCCGTATTCCTGAAACTGCAACAGAATTGCAGCATGATGACATTGGACTGGAAGACTCAAATGATGTTCTTATGGATGATGATGGGAAAAAGATTGGGATTGAATCTGAGAGCTCTGATGATGAACTGGAACCAGAAACTGGTGGCTTGGGATCTGCTGCAATAGATGATGGAGATTTGACTAACGTTTTAATTGGACTGAATGGATCTCAAGTAAGATACAAGGTAAGTAAATGCTAGTCGCTATCCAGCTCTTACTTGTACGCTAATTTTGTAGTGTGAAAAGAATGTGACTGTCAGAAAAGGAGCTCTTGATAATCACATGGCAAGAGGTAGCGGAGATTTTTATCTCATGATTTCCTGTCCTAGTGGCTCCACAAGATATTTGTTAATAAAAAATTGATGCAATTGATCTTTACCTCCTTGCCATGTAGTATATAGATGCATATTTATCAGAACATATCCATAATCAAGAGAATGAATCTGGGTCCTTGGATCAAAAGGCTAAATGTAAACCTCCTTTAATTATCTGCTATTGCAATCTGTTCAGCATTTTTGTATTTCTTTGTATTCTATTTAATGGTTTTTTTTGAAGGATCTACAACGAGCAATTGGCCCCAGAGAAAGGAATTACTTGGAAACACAACTGCACAGCTACCAGAGATCGGTGGGCATAGAGCTGTCGGAGCGAATGGTTTATTTGCTTGGCTAAATTTACTTGATTCATATGACGTATAAATTCAGTCTCAAATCAATGTACCTTCAAGGCTTCCAACCTTTTCTGGTTCATTTCTTGGAGTAGGAATCACTTTAATTTAATCCATCCAGTTAAGAAGCAGAGATTCCTAAACCAGGTTCATCTATTGTTCTGTCTTTCATGCTTGTGACATATACTTTTATTTCGGCAAGACTGAAATTGGGTGGGTTTCTTCCAGTGAGGAATTCGAATGTGCTTTCTTATTGTTGTGACAATATATGGCACTAAATAATATTTGCTTTGCCTCTTTAACTAAAACTGCTTTTCCTCAACCCCTCCCCTTGTACTCTTTGTTGTGGTTACTTTCACCTTTAGTACTATACAATTTCTGCAGTAAGTCAACTCTCTTTTTTTCTTTACAAAGAGCATATTCGTGTTTTGTGCTGAAATCAGGGGAGATGAAAGGAATCAAAGAACAATTTTTATTTAGGTGCTTCCATTAGATATTGGCTTATGGCATAAGCCTTTACCTAATTTGTCATTATACTACTGATTGCACGTTTGAGAAGCTATCCAATTGCTTGAAGATAAGATCTTACAATTTTAGATGTGATATGATATGAAAATGGTATGAATTAAAACGAAATAATATTAGTTAAAATTTAATAAAAATTAAATATACTTTTTAAATGGTGTATCGATACTAATTTGATGAAAAGTTTTGTATTTGACATTATACGGTCTAATTGAAATTGCGATTTACAAAATCCATTTCACAAAGGGTTGCTCGAATGTGCCTAGTTTTACGTTTTACTTTTCCACATCTCAATGGATGTCAACCCAACAATGAATAAGTGGGAAAATCCAACTTTATGTGATAAATTTGACAGATATAAATGGATTGGTAATGGTTGCAAACAACTAACCATGCAAAAAGGAATCAAATGAAAGAAATTTCTTGATAAAAGCTTAAACACAAACTGGGTTTTCAATATGTTCAGTTTAGCTACAGATTTGAACACCTGATGGACCATCCCAAGAAACAGAAATTTCAGGCAGTAAAATTACTAACAATTGATCAATGACTTAAATGACTCATGTTTAAACAGAAATTGAGTTGAAGTTTCAGCTTAATTGCCAAAGATTGCATTAAAAACAATGCTAATGATAGCATCCTGCGTATTCGACAGAAATTCTACTACGAGTTCATCCATGTCAACATCTGCAACTTCAATTTGCAACACGATATTCAGTCAAGTTTGGACATTAGATAAGTTAGAATCAACAATTCAATGTTTCCAATAATGTTAGTCACAGCAAGTCACACAAGCCGCTTTAACAAGGAATGTGCACGGTTTTAAGGATTCACATGAGCTGAATGAGACTAAGGTTTTACAGAATGTACAACTGGAATTTGACCAGAATTCATTGTTAATCAAACATCATCTGCATCACTCCCACCAACATGTGTTCCATGGCTGATCCGATAATTGCTTCCATCAGGACCAGACACCTTAAACCTGCTCAAAAGCATGATCCAGAAAATCTCTTGTAAGAACATCCTACTTAACCAGAATCATGGGAGTTTCCTGAAAGAAGCTATCCATGTAACGAACAACACAGAAACAAATAAAGATGCATAAACCATGAATTTTGAATATGAGTTGTCGGTCTGGTTCAGAGTAATTCTAGACAGATTCAGTAGTCACACATAATGATGAGGTGCCTAAAATCAAGAAAACTTACACCTTACTGAAGAGAAATGCTTTCCCATGCCTGCAGTGGAAGGACTGAATAAAAGAACACAGGCAAAACACATAGTTAGAAACTGTGTTTCTAAGAGAACCCCCAACCTATATTTTCTTTTTGGACACATTGAAAATTGTTAATATCTTTGTGAAAGCAAAAAGGAAAAAGAAAAAAAAACCTCCAAATTAATGAACTATTAGTAAATTTTTCATTCTTTCTGCAAAGTAAAGTATAAAAATTAATGATAATCTAAAAAGTTGATTCAATGATATAAGACTTTTTTTAGTTTTTTAGTGAGAATTTTCATAAAAAAAAAATCTCATATTTGAATCATCACAAAATCAAATTTTCTTGATGATAATATATGACAAAAATTGAACAAATTAATTTAATATTTAACATATCTTCACGAAATAATTATACTATAATTTTTGTACGTTGCAATGAATACACGAAACAGGCACATCAAATATTCATATCCAAGTGTTAGAGTATGCCCTACAGTTAATTGGATTTGGATTAATTAATTTTAAAGGGCTCAAAAGACCTAATTTAGTTGGACTAAGGCTAATACCTTTTTAGAGTTTTGTTAAGAGATACTATAAAAACAACATTAAGTCCAAAAGTTAGACATAGGAACAGAATATTTTTATAGCCGTTCTGCCTCTTGGAGCTAGCACTCTCAGAAAACAATTCCCTTCCTCCTCCCTTTGCTTCTAATCACATCTTGTCTCAGGCAAAGGTCTTGTTTTGCGTCCTACTCGTGTGGATACCGTTAGAGGGCTTCTCTCAGCTAGGAGTTTTGAGTTAACGATAAATCAAGGGCTGTTCGTGGGCTGCCATATTCAAAAGTCGAACATTCCTACACGAGTACACCAAAAGGTCAGATTTTATCCTGAAATTAATCTTGTTGCATAATCCTGGTGATTTTGGTTTTGTTGATTGTTAATCCGCTGCTTATTTTCGTGTATAACATGATAAATCGAGACAACGAAACCTTACATTGGTATTCGAGCCAGTGTGCAAACGGCTTTCAGGATAGTGAATTCGATTCGTCATGATGTTGTTTTATTGTAAGTTGTTGCAGATTTGATTTTAATTTTCAAAATTCGTTTGGGCAGCCTAAAATAATTGTAAGACAATTATAGATTTAAAAAAAAACCTTGTAAGCAATCTTGTAGTTGCCACCCTTGCAAAAAAAATTAATACTTGTTATTATTTTATTTAAAATATATAAAATAAATTAGGATAAAAGTTATCCTGATAAGTGTTTTAAAATAAAATATATCCTTTATTAAATTAGATAAGAGTTATCCAATAGTTTTGAGATTTTAATAAGATTAAAATTTCAAAAAACATTATCTTGATAAAATTGTTTTAAAATAAAATATATCCTGTATTAAATTGGATAAGAGTTATCCAATAATTTTGAAATTTTAATGAGATTAAAATTTCAAAAAGAATTATCTTGATAAAATTTTATTCTAAATTAAATATTTTATATCTTAAATTGGATAAGAGTTATTCAATACTTTTGAGATTTTAATTAGATTAAAATCTCAAAAGGAGTTATCTTTATATATTTTTGTTTTAAAATAAAATGTTTTAAAATGCATAAGAGTTATCCAATGGTTTTGAGATTTTAATAAGATTAAAATTTCAATTAAGCCCAAATTGAATTTTGAGAATTAAAATTAAATTAAAATAGCCATTGATACCCATAATTAATTAAAATTTGATTAATTAAAATTAGATTTTAATTAGGAAGCATGCAAATTAATATGTGATATTACTGTGTATGCTTGATGCTTGATTCTTATGTGATATGGAAGATTGCATGGTGCATGGTTAGGGGCCTAGGTTTACATGAGTTGTAATTTATTTAAATAAATTTAAATTGGGCCTGTGAGCCTTGATTTATTTGTAATTTTACGTTTTTACTTATATATGTTGATATATATGTTAGAAAAGCATGCTAGGTGAGACTATAAAATTAAAAATCCCTCGAAATAAATATTAAGTCAAAGATAATAAATAAAGATGCCTTCCAATACGATGCATGTGAAAGAGACTTTGTTCGGTATTGTGCTACTTTGGCTCAGTCAAGGCTATACCTACCTTAGGAATTCACATTGCATGAGATAATAGTTATCTCCAAGTGTATTGGGTCAGACTTAACTAAATTAAATTAGGGCATTGGCTCAGTCAAACCTAATAAGATTTAGAGGCATAGGTTGGGCTTTAACCCATATGATGAGTTAGAACAAGAGTTGTTCACCCAACTATCCAGGAGTTGTATGAGATGCAATTGACAAGAGTTGTCTACCTAAATAATCTCATTGGACGCATTAGCTCAGCTAAAGTCATAATGGGACCAAATATGGATCCTGGCCCACTAGGAAGTCTAGTCGAAAAGGCTTCCCGAGTTGATAGTGAGGGCTATTAGCTTGAGGAAAATAGTGGGAGTAATTCATTTAATTAAAAGACTATAATTAATGATTTTAATCACAATGTTACTTACTTGCATATTTTATGATTGTAGAATTATCATGGCAAACAACAATTTATCCTTTCGTTATATCCTTGAGAAGGATAACAAGTTGGTTGGGGCAAACTTCTTAGACTGGTACAGAAATTTGAGGATAGTCCTCACGCAAGAAAAGAAGTTATATGTTCTAGAGCATGCGATCCCTGCTCAACCCCGACAGAATGCTTCCGCTACTGATAAGCAAGCTTATCAAAAGCATTTGGATGATGCCATTGACGTACAGTGCCTGATGTTAGCTTCCATGAGTTCTGAACTCCAGAAGCAACATGAGAATATGAAACCGTTTGATATGATCGAACATCTCAAGGAAATGTTCCAAGAGCAAGCACGACACGAACATTATGAGGTGTCTAAGGCGCTCTTCCAGAGCAAGATGGCTGAGGGAGCTCTGGTGCACACTCATGTACTTAATATGATTAGGTACATTGAGAGGCTGGAAGCACTGGGCTTCACCACGCATACAGAGTTGTCAGTAGATCTCATCCTTCAATCCTTACCGGATAGCTATAGTTCGTTTGTGTTGCACTACAACATGAACAATATGGATAAGACACTGGCAGAATTGCTCAATATATTGAGAACTGTTGAGCAAGACTTGAAGAAGTCAAGGCCTACTTCTGTTATGGTGATTGACAAGACCAAATCCAAAGGCAAAGGCAAGCTTAAGGGTAAGCCCAAGCCCAATGGTAACAAGAAGGAAAAGGCCAAGAAACTCAAGCCATCTGGTGGAGTTGCTAAGACAGGAAAATGCTTCCATTGCAGTAAGATTGGTCATTGGAAGTGAAATTGCACTGTGTACCTTGAGGAGCTGAAGAAAAAGAAAGGAAGTGAGACTTCCATCTCAGGTATATATGTGATTGAGATAAATTTGTCTACTTCTTTATCTTGGGTATTAGATACTGGATGTGGTTCTCACATTTGCATCAATGTGCAGGGACTAACAAGGAGTAGAAAACTTCCTAAGGGCGAGGTGGTCCTACGAATTGGAAATGGAGCAACGGTTGCTGCGTTAGCTGTAGGAACATTTAATTTATCGTTGCCTTCGGGCCTAATTCTAGAACTTGATAATTGTTATTATGTTCCATCAATTGCCAAGAACATTATTTCTGTTTCTTGTTTGGATAAGAAAGGTTTTTCTGTTAAAATAATGAACAATAGTTGTTCAATTTACTTTAATGATATTTTCTATGGCAATGCTTCCATTATGAATGGATTGTATGTTCTAGATTTAGATAATCACATATACAGTGTTGATTCCAAGAGGTCAAAGGGTAATGAGATTAACTCTACATTCTTCTGGCATTGTAGACTTGGTCACATAAACGAGAAACGCATATCTAGGCTCCACAAAGAGGGACACTTAGATTCATTTGATTTTGAATCATATGATGTATGCGAATCTTGTTTGCTTGGTAAAATGACCAATGCCCCTTTTACAGGAACAAGTGAAAGGGCTAGTAGTTTATTAGAGCTCATACATACAGATGTATGTGGTCCATTAACCACACAGACTAGAGGAGGGTTCCAATACTTCATCACATTTACTGATGACTACAGTAGATATGGCTATGTTTATTTAATGAGACATAAGTCAGAATCCTTTGAAAAGTTCAAAGAATTCAAGAATGAATTACAAAGCCATATAGGCAAGAATATCAAGACACTCCGATCAGATCGCGGTGGAGAGTATTTGAGCTTAGAATTTATAGATCATCTAAAGGAGTGTGGAATAGTTTCGCAACTCACTCCACCTGGTACACCTGAATGGAACGGTGTATCTGAGAGGAGGAATCGGACCTTGTTAGACATGGTTCGATCCATGATGAGTCTATCTAACCTCCCTGTCTTCTTTTGGGATTATGCTTTAGAGACAGCAGCATTTACACTAAATCGTGTTCCTACTAAAGCTGTTGAAAAGACACCACATGAGATGTGGACTGGAAAAAAGCCTAATCTGTCTTTTCTAAAGATTTGGGGTTGTGAGGCTTATGTCAAAAGACAAGTCTCAGACAAATTAGGACCCAAATCTGATAAATGCATATTTGTGGGGTATCCTAAAGAGACAAAAGGATACTATTTCTATAATCCCACAGAGCACAAAGTGTTTGTGGCTCGATACAGTGTATTTCTAGAAAAGGACTTCCTTTTTAGAAGAACTAGTGGGAAGAAAATAGAGCTTGAAGAGGTTCAACAACCACAAAATGTCATTGAACCTTTCGTGGAACAAGAGCAAGTCCCACAAGATGTTGTGGAACAGGAAGTAGCTCCAGAAACACAAGGCCCGTGTAGGTCTAATAGGATACGTCGAGAGCTTGAGAAGCTTAACCTTCTCACCACTCAGAACAACGATATATTGCTCATGGATAATGATGAGCCTACCACCTATGAAGAAGCAATTATGGGCCCAGATTCTGAGAAATGGCTTGAAGCCATGAAATCCGAAATGGACTCCATGTCTACAAACTAAGTATGGACCTTGGTTGATCCACCTAAAGGGGTAAAACCCATAGGGTGCACGTGGGTCTTCAAAAAGAAGATTGACATGGATGGTAACGTGCATACCTATAAAGGCCGATTGGTGGCCAAAGGTTTCAAACAAAGGCATGGTATAGACTATGATGAAACCTTTTCACTAGTTGCAATGCTCAAGTCCATTCGAATTTTGCTTGCTATCGCTGCATACCATGATTATGAGATATGACATATGGATGTTAAAACCGCGTTTCTGAATGGAAACTTGTCGGAAGATGTGTATATGACACAACCTGACGGTTTTATCACTCTTGAGAATGCCAATAAGGTATGCAAACTTCAGAAATCCATTTATGGATTGAAGCAAGCTTCTCGGAGCTGGAACATTCATTTTGATGAGACAGTCAAAGAGTTTGGCTTCATCAAGAACGAAGATGAACCTTGTGTTTACAAAAAGGTTAGTGGGAGTGTTGTCATATTCCTAGTATTATATGTGGATGACATACTACTCATAGGAAATAACATTCCTGCCCTACAATCTGTCAAAACTTGGCTAGGGAATTGCTTCTCCATGAAAGACTTAGCAGAAGCAGCCTATATCCTTGGAATAAAGATCTATAGAGATAGATCGAGTATGCTGCTAGGTCTAAGTCAAAGTACATATATTGACAAAGTGTTGAAAAGGTTCAACATGGAAGAATCCAAGGAAGGATTTTTACCTATGTCTCATGGCATTTATCTCTCAAAGGACATGTGTCCTAAAACACAAGATGAGAGAGATAAAATGGCTAGGATTTCATATGCTTCAGCTATTGGATCTATCATGTATGCCATGTTATGTACGAGGCTTGACGTCTCGCATACTTTAAGCATGGTGAGTAGGTATCAAGCTTACCCAGGTGAGCGTCACTGGATAGCAGTTAAGAACATTCTTAAGTACTTAAGAAGGACTATGGATGCTTTCTTAGTCTATGGAGGAGAGGTGAGCTCATTGTAAATGGTTACACTGATGCTAGTTTCCAGTCAGATAAGGATGACTTTAAGTCACAATCTGGCTATGTGTTTTGCCTGAATGGTAGCGCTGTAAGTTGGAAGAGTTCAAAACAAGAGACAGTGGCCGATTCTACGACCGAGGTTGAGTATATAGCGGCTTCAGATGCAGCTAAGGAAGCTGTTTGGATCAAAAAGTTCATCACAGAACTTGGAGTAGTCCCTAGTATTGCTGATCCAGTGGCACTCTATTGTGACAACAATGGAGCCATTGCACAAGCTAAGGAACCCCGGTCTCACCAGCGGTCTAAACATATACTTAGGCGCTTCCATCTGATCAGGGAGATCATACAAAAAGGCGAGGTGAAGATATGCAAAATACACACTGATGATAATATTGTTGACCCGCTTATGAAGGCACTATCACAGCAAAAGCATGATGCACATGTTAGGTCATTTGGTATTAGATACATGACCGATTGGTTGTAATGCAAGTGGGAGATTATTAGTGTGTGTGCCCTAAGAGCCAATTAGATTTGGATTTGTATCACACTTATGACATTGTGATTGTTTATGTTATTTAATAATACATGGCAGTTATATATCATTATTGACTGTATTTAATTTGATCAAGTCATAATCAAACGATAAAGTCCTTAGAATAGTGGATTTGTATCAAAGGAATCAAAGTAGTGACTTTGATAATGAGATCCTTATAATACAAAGAATACTATTCTTAAATATCCTTAGTCTTAGTATCACTGAGAACAGACGTCAGTGATACGATAAGACTCAGTGATACTAAGACTAACATGTGTCAGATTCCTTTGGGTGACTGATCTCATAAGTCATGGATATGGTGATATCCAGATCAACACATGGGTGATCATTGTGAATGAATACACTGGATTGACCCATCTTGAGAACTTTATGTGGATCGTTACATTGAGTGTCATTAGATGTTCTCAAATGGCAATGGTATATGTGATCCTTAGACTTGAGATCACCATGGTATCCTATGTGTGGATTGGTGTACTTTAATGCTGGTAAACGTAGCTCAGTAAGGGTTGCAAGTATGACAGTAATTGGGTACATCATGAATCATATGAGGGTTGTGAGTGATCAAGATAGGATTTGTCCCTCTTGGTAACAAGAGTCTATATCTCAAGGACTCTCAATAGAGATTAATGATTGAAAATCTGTGGCCACAGTACAAATGAGATTTAAGATGAGATCTTGAATTCATTTGATTAAATCATTTATCTTAAGATTGAGAAACAATGGAGTTGAACTTTAATATAGATGACACGTTCCATACTCTATGTTCAACTGAGATATTAGATGACAAAAGGATCGAATTATACGATAATTGCTGATTGAAAGGTTGTCGTCAACTCACCGACATTTTCATTACTTGGGTAGCCATGATGCATTGCTAGATGCCAATCTTGGCTTGTGATTTATGAATGAGATTCTGAATCATTGCCAACGTAATGAAAACCTAAAGGGTCACACACAATAAGGGTATGACTAAGACAAGGTAATTGGAGTTGGATCCATGTGATGAATCCTAGTACAAGAAGGATTCCTAGTGAGACTAGAATCCTGTTCCAACTATAATTCGGGATTTAATTAATAGTAATTTTAGCTCGAGATTACTAAAGGGTATTTTGGTCTTTTCAATTATAATGAGATTATAATTATGAATTATTAATATAATAATTCATGGGTAGACCAAATTATTAATCCAAATGCATAACAAATTGGTTGTAGTGCAAGTGGGAGATTATTAGAGTATGCCCTACAGTTAATTGGATTTGGATTAAGTAATTTTAAAGGGCCCAAAAGACCTAATTTAGTTGGACTAAGGCTAAGGCCTTTTTAGGGTTTTGTTAAGAGGCACTATAAAAACAACATTAAGTCTAAAAGTTAGACATAGGAACAAAATATTTTTATAGCCGTTCTGCCTCTTGGAGCTAGCACTCTTAGAAAACAATTCCCTTCCTCCTCCCTTTGCTTCTGATCACATCTTGTCTTAGGCAAAGGTCTTGTTTTGCGTCTTACTCATGTGGATACCGTTAGAGGGCTTCTCTCAGCTAGGAGTCTTGAGTTAACGCTAAATCAAGGGCTGTTCGTGGGCTGCCATATTCAAAAGTCGAACATTCCTACACGAGTACACCAAAAGGTCAGATTTTATCCCGAAATTAATCTTGTTGCATGATCCTGGTGATTTTGGTTTTGTTGATTTTTAATCCGTTGCTTATTTTCGTGTATGACATGATAAACCGAGACAACGAAACCTTACACCAAGACCATAAAAAAAATTAAATAGTAGATCAAATTCTACTCTTTTTAATCAGTTCCTTTTTTTATAATTAAAAAATGGGAGCAAAAGAGCTGACTAATAGATGCCCACCTCACCGGGAGCTATCAGTACGACTCGAACTTGCTGGGCCAAAAGCTAAACGAGCATAATCAGCTGAACCCTCCCTTGAGGGCATTTTAGTCCGTTCTTTATTTTACAGTACAAAAGCCAAATGTGAACATAGTAACACCAACCAAAAAGTGGGCATATCCCATGGGCCACGGCTAAGATTTAATTTAAGGTCACCTAACCAGTAAAATTAATTGGTACAGTAATTTTCATGGCCGGGCCGCCAAGGAACCAACCAGGGGTTTAATTGAATAGAGGCATTGCCAATTTCCGGCTATTCACATAATATGAGACTTCTATAGGTCCTTAAATGAAAAAATAAAAAACACTTATCGTCCAGATTTTTGTATTTCATTTTTTTTTGGAACAAACACAAAAATTAAAAATGTACTATAAAAATATCTTGTCAATGGCGTCATAATGGGGAGCTCGGAGCTCGATTCAGAGAAGAGAAACGGCGAGAGAGGATTCTTCTGGTTGAAAAGCGGTGCCGTTTAAAACTTCAAAAAGCTCTGAAATTTGTAGGCTTAAAAATCCTATTTCTCTTCTTTTGTTTTAGTTGCGAAAAGGAACCGAAAATGAAAAAGGAAGCTAGCGGCAGCAATAGCAGAGAAGAGAGCGTGGTGGCCGATTGCCGCCGCCTTGAAAGATCCTGCGGTTACTGCAAAGCCTCCGGTGGAACTAGGATCTCTCACGGTCGGTTCTTTAAATTTCTCCCTTTTTCTAAGACTAAATTTTCTTTCAACGAATTTTCTTCAATTTTTACTTTCTATGATCGACTTAAATGTTTTTCGGTTTAGGTATAATTAATAGGTAATCGATTTAGGATTAGGCGTTGATTATGTCAATTGGATTAAGCCATGCGTAATATTTGTTGTTAATTTCTGATTTTTTTTGCAGGTTTACAGGTGCATAGTATTACAGTTAATGACTACCAAGGTTTTTTCTTTTCTTTTGGCAATTTACTAAGAGAATTTTATGCTTTCGTAGTTTTAGCTGTGAAAATAAAATTTTAATCATGCAATTTCTTTTGTGTTTAAATGAAGAAAAAATAAAAGTAGAAATGAAGTGGTAGAATGTGAAATTCAGCGTTAGAAAATTAGGTTGTTGAAAAAGAAAGTGGTTTATATTGTTTTTAAGGGACTGTCACAGCAACTTATTGATTGAGAGTTTTGGGGTTGTGATCATTGAGAACAATATGATTTGTTCATTTCTAATACTTTGTTTATAACATTAATGTCATTAGATTGTTGGTTTATACTGTTTCTTCATTGCTACTTATTAGATCTTCTTGACCATGGTTGGAGTAGATCCGGCTGTCTCCTCTACAAACCTGAGATGGAAAGGACATGCTGCCCATCATATACTATTCGTTTGAGGGCTAGTGATTTTGTCCCGTCCAAAGAGCAACTTCGAGTATATAGACGAATGCAGAGGTATAGTCATATTGATACCCTTGTTCTGTCTCAAATTATGATTCCAAATTTTTAATCTCAATATTTTGTACATGTTATCATATATATAGTTTTTTAATTTGATTGATAAAAAAGAAGGGACTTTCATGTTCTTATTAAGTTGTTGTATTAGAGCCATTTAACTGCCATGCTTCTAGGCTATAGTTACCAAAAGGGATTTGTTTGCCCTTTGTCACAGTTTTCCAGATATGGAGATATCCTGCATCAAAAGGGTTACTATTAGTTACTGACTTGCATACAAAATATTTCAGCATGCATCCCCCACATTCTTTTGGGATGCTTAGATCCTGAGTTCTGACAGTGGTGTATGCCTAGGTTTTTAGATGGCACGCTTGAGGTGAGAACACCAATTGAACTTACCGACAATCAAATTAGTTCTAAGCATACAGGCAGCTCCGTCCATCATATGGTTTCAAGCTCAGGTGGGAATGAATCTTCCTCTTGTGGCAACAATGGGGGAAATGAGGCAGAAGAGTTTATGCATCATTTATCTGACCAAATAGATAAAGTGGTTCATGCATATATTGAATGTGGGAAATTTCCTTTTGGAATTCAATTGCCAAAAGCTGCAGTAAAAAAGGTTTCGCATGCCAAAAGAAAGTTATCAGTTGAAGGGTCAGAAGACCTTTCATACTCCAGCAACATTGCCTTCCAAATAGCAGCTACTTTGAGGAGGAAACAATCAGCTGAGGACATCCAACAATTAAAAATGTCGAGACAGAGTGCAGAAGAAAACGATCTAAGTCCCAAAGCTATTGGGCAAAAGTTGGCATGTTCTCTAAATCAGCTAACAAACATTTCTGGTCTGTCCATTAGGGCTTCGAATGGGCATATTAATTTTTATTCCGCTGCAGCAAATGTATCTTCGGATGGAGGTGTCCAAATTGTTGCTCTTCCTGAAGAATCCGGGAGTGGAAGTAAAAGCTCTTCTGCAAAAAAGAGCTCTTGTGCAAAAAAGAGTTTTGAACATCCTCAAGGGCAAAAGAGGAAGCTTGAGATCCGTTTGAAAAGGTCCAGTTTTGATCTGGACGAGTATGCATTGTATAGACGATATCAAATTAAAGTGCATGATGCTACACCAGACAGCGTCACAGAAAGCAGATACAGCAGGTTTCTTGTTGACACTCCCTTAGTATTTGTTTCGCCATCTGCTAATGGCATGGTTCCTCCTTGTGGCTTTGGCTCTTTCCATCAGCAATACATCATTGATGGCAAGTTAGTTGCTGTTGGTGTGATAGACATCCTCCCTGGATGCTTGTCAAGTAATTATTTATTCTGGGATCCTGATTATGCATTCTTATCGTTGGGTAAATATTCAGCTCTGCAAGAAATTGATTGGGTGAAAGAGAATCAAGCCTATAGTGCTAGTCTTCAGTATTATTATATGGGCTATTACATACACTCCTGCAGCAAAATGAGATATAAAGCAGCATATTATCCATCTGAGCTTCTTTGTCCTCTTCGTTACAAGTAAGTTCTGCCTCTGGTGACCATACGCATTAACACACACATTTGTTGATTTCTGGATTTGAACGCCATATAAATGCTTTAAAGTGCATTGATGTTAAAGTTTCTCAAGGCAAATAACCAATAACTGGGGGCATCCAAGAATTTTTGAATCGCTCCAATTTTCAACTATTTTGGCATTTAAACTTAATCTTTTCTTTTTTTTTTCCTCTCCTTTTTTGACCTTTTGTCTTAGTTTATTTATCCCTTGCTTGATATGCTTGACTTTATATGAACATTTCGTCTTCAATTCCTGCCCTTGCTGTATAACTGGAGTTGCATCTTGTATTGCATTTTTTTAGACTCTGTCTGCATATATGATGACATTTGAAGACTTATGACCTGAAATAATATTTCCAGGTGGGTTGCATTTCATACAGCAAAGCCATTGCTTGATAAAAAGAAATATGTCGTCTTATCTGATATTGCCAGTTTACAAGGTGGGGAGTCCTCCCAATCCCGTATTCCTGAAACTGCCATGGAATTGCAGCATGATGACATTGGACTAGAAGACTCGAATGATGTTCTTATGGATGATGATGAGAAAAAGATTAAGATTGAATCTGAGAGCTCTGATGATGAACTGGAACCAGAAACTGGTGGCTTGGGATCTGCTGCAATAGATGATGGAGATTTGACTAACGTTTTAATTGAACTGAAGGGATCTCGAGTAAGATACAAGGTAAGTAAACGCTAGTCACTATCCAGCTCGCTCTTGTATGCTAATTTTGTAGTGTGAAGAGAATTTAACTGTCAGAAAAGGAGCTCTTGATAATCACGTGGCAAGAGGTTGTGGAGATTTTTATCTCATGATTTCATGTCCTAGTGGCTCCACAGGATATTTGTTAATAAAAGATTGATGCAATTGATCTTTACGTCCTTGCCTAGTAGTATGTAGATGCATATTTATCAGAAGACCATATCCATAATCAAGAGAAAGAATCTGGGTCCTTGGATCAAAAGGCTAAATGTAAACCTCCTTAAATTATTTCCTATTGCAATCTGTTTGGCATTTTTGTATTTGTTTGTTTTCTAATTAATGGTTTCTGTCAAAGGATCTACAACGAGCGTTAAGGAATTACTTGGAAACCCAACTGCAAAGCTACCGGAGAGTGGTGGGCATAGAGCTGTCCGAGCGAATGGTTTATCGGCTTAGCTAAATTTATTTGATTCATATGATGTGTAAATTCGGTCTCTAATCAATGTACCTTCAAGGTTTCCAAGCTTTTCTGGTTCATTTCTTGGAGTAGGAATCACTTTAATTTAATCCATCCAGTTAAGAAGCAGAGATTCCTAAACCAGGCTCATCTATTGTTCTTTCTTTCATGCTTGTGACATATACACTCTTGTTTTGGCAAGATTGAAATTGGATGGGTTTCTTTCAGTGAGGAATTCGAATACGCTTTCTTATTGTTGTGACAATATATGGCACTAAATATTTGCTTTGCCTCTTTAACTAAAAGTGCCTTTCCTCAACCCCTCCCCTTATCTTGTACTCCTTGTAGTTACTCTCACGTTTAGTATTATACAATTTCTGCAGTAAGTCAAACTCTTTTTTTCTTTACAAAGCGCATATTCTTGTTTTGTGCTGAAATCAGGGGAGATGAACGGAATCAAAGAACAATTTTTATTTAGATGCTGCCATTATATATTGGCTTATGGCATAAGCCTTTATCTAATTTGTCATTATACTACCGATCGCACGTTTGAGAAGCTATCCAATTGCTTGAAGATAAGATCTTACAATTTTAGATGTGACATGATATGAAAATGGTATGAATTAAAACGAAATGATATTAGTTAAAATTTGATAAAAATTAAATATACTTTTTAAATGGTGTATCAGTACTAATTTGATGAAAAGTTTAGTATTTTACAATATATGGTCTAATGGAAATTGCGATTTACAACATCCAATTTACAAAGGATTGCTCGAATATGCCTAGTTTTACGTTTTACTTTTCCACATCTCAATGGATGTCAACCCGACAATGAGTAAGTGGGAAAATCCAACTTTATGTGATAAATTTGACAGACATAAATGGATTGGTAATGGTCGCAAACAACTAAACATGCAAAAAGGAATCAAATGAAAGAAATTAGTCATGGAATTTGATATTTTTTTTTCCTTTTTAAGCATCTATTTCCCGTCTTATTTAGGTGGGAAATGGTCCGAATGAATTTCTTGATAAAAGCTTAAACACAAACTGGGTTTTCAATATGTTCATTTTAGTTACAGATTTGAACACCTGATGGACCATCCCAAGAAACAGAAATTTCAGACAGTAAAATTACTAACAATTGATCAATGACTTAAATGACTCATGTTCAAACTGAAATTGAGTTGAAGTTTCAGCTTAATTGCCAAAGATAGCATTAAAAACAACGCCTATGATAACATCCTGCGTAATCAACAGAAATTCTACCACGAGTTCATCCATGTCAACATCTGCAACTTCAATTTGCAACAAGATATTCAGTCAGGTTTGGACATTAGATAAGTTAGAATCAACAATTCAATGTTTCCAATAATGTTAGTCACAGCAAGTCACACAAGCCGCTTTAACAAGGAATGTGCACGGTTTTAAGGATTCACATGAGCTGAATGAGAATAAGGTTTTACAGAATGTACAACTGGAATTTGACCAGAATTCATTGTTAATCAAACATCATCTGCATCACTCCCACCAACATGTGTTCCATGGCTAATCCAATAATTGCTTCCATCAGGACCAGACACCTTAAACCTGCTCAAAAGCATGATCCAGAAAATCTCTTGTAAGAACATCCTAGTTAACCAGAATCAAAGTTTCTCTCCATGTTTCAGATTTACTCACAGTTCAAGGACAGATTTTCCTTCCTTGTACTTCTGGTTCTTCTCATGGGCAGTTTCCTGAAAAAAGCTATCTATGTAACGAACAACACAGAAACAAATAAAGATGCATAAACCATGAATTTTGAATATGTACCACAAAAGCTTACATATTTCCACCCCACAATTGATCCACACCCAATGCAGAAGATGTCAAACACAGTGTGCAACCCCGTCATCATCAGTCGGTCTTCCTTCTCCCCAGCAGAAACATTCACTCTGAAATAATGGAGATGAAAATTTATCTATGAAATGACCATTGTGTATGAATAGCTTCAAATCTCATTTTCTTAAAAGATCATGTATGTGGGATGTCCATAAAGTCCATTTATGAAATAGTCCATGCTAGTTCACTGTTTAGCCCATTAAAAAAAGATACATGCAATCCCCATCCTGCCATCTCTCTTGCTCTGCCTTGCATTTAAATGGCTAAATAACGAAAATAAGAGGGGGGAAAAAGCCTTATCCTTTTGGCAATTAAAGGCTATTGCCTTGCTCTAAGGGAACTAAACAAATTGTTAGAATCAACAACGAGTTCAACAAGCAGAAATTTTTCTAATGCATTAAGCAAGACATTACAGCCTGACATAGTTTAACAGCACTGTGGTTAATTGTATCGTAATAGAAGTGACTGGCACGTTATGGCATTGGCAAGTATTAGAGTTGTCGGTCTGGTTCAGAGTAATTCTAGACAGATTCAGTAGTCACACATAATGATGAGGTGCCTAAAATCAAGAAAACTTACACCTTACTGAAGAGAAATGCTTTCCCATGCCTGCAGTGGAAGGACTGAATAAAAGAACACAGGCAAAACACATAGTTAGAAACTATGTTTCTAAGAGAACCCCCAACCAATATTTTCTTTTTGGACACATTGAAAATTGTTAATATCTATGTGAAAGCAAAAAGGAAAAAGAAAAAAAAAACCTCCAAATTAATGAACTATGGTACTAAACCACTATGCAAATAATATATATAATTGCCCAATTCTCATCTAGAAACTAAAGATAAATTAATTAGCACTTTAGCAGTCGAGCACAATCTCCGTTCTTTACCATAACTATCATCCACTAAGCTGCTCTTAAGTAGAGTACATGCATTCTAACTTTTGAAGTGAATAACCTCAGTGCATAAGATGGTTTCAGACTCATTTGTTAGTATAAACTGTCAATTATCATAGAAACAAATATGCAAAATCTAACCTTCATATTTTTAGGTCATATAATAGATGCAAATGAAGTGAGACATACAGATCAAAGTTCATGTAGTAGTAGTAAAGGATAATTTGGCATCCTTGCATCTTTTGGAGGATGTAGCAGGCTTAATCTCTAGCACAAATCCTTTCAAATACAAAAGAAAGTATGTTTAACATCATATTTGCCAAAAAGACCAACAATTTGCCATCATCATAAAGTGCCAAGCCCTTCCAAAGGCACCAAACAAACATCTAGCCAACAAGAACAACATAACATGATATCCTCCCAGCATCCATTTTATCCTCAGTAAGTTAGCATAGAAGAACCATTGAACTTCTAAAAACAAATGCATAATTACATTGCCGTACTATAGTATTTAATTTCAATGCATAATTACAAAGCCAGAAATCGACTTGGATTATCCAAATTCCTAGTTTAATAATAGCAGAAATTTCAATATAATCAATCATGGAGTCCCATCCAAAAAGAAAATGTGTATTATGCTACTAGTAATAAATCGTGATGGAACTTTAGATGTCCCCTAATTGTAATTAAAACCATCATTACATAAACACAGTGCAAGCAAACAAATTAAAAACACCCAGATAAAGATTTCACGAGATTATCAGACAAAAGTCAAAGGAATCAAATTTAAGAAACAGAAAAGAGAACAACCTTAGAGACAATATCGTCACAAAGAGCAAGATGGGTTTTGCAGTGCTTGCAGCTATAAACCATCCCTTCAAGATTCACCACAAATAACCTCCCCATCTATCCACCACCCACCAGATCTTTACAAAACACAGAAACAAATAAAAAAGAGACCCTTTTTTGTATATAAAAAAATGAAACTTTGAATACCAAGATATGATTTTTTATCAAGAAAAAAAAAGGGATTGAGGATTGATGAAAAGGGTAGTTAGAATTGAAGAAAATGAACAGATTGCATGTGAAAGAAAAAAAAATAGGAAAATTATGAGTGAAGAGAAAAGAAGACAAGGGAAGAGAAAACTTTGGGATGGTTGAAATATTTATTGATTGCCTTTGCCGGTCAATGATTTGCGTGGCTTTTATGTATGTAGTTTTCTAAGCTAGAAATGAAATGAAATGTGCACCAAAAAGCAATCAAATTTCACCATTTATCTTATTTTTTTTAAGCGGAACCTGCCAAGGCGTGTACTCAACCGATCACCAACTTTTGCTTTGCTCTTCTTTGCTTTTAACTTAATACAACTTGAGTTTAGTTAATGAGTAATGAAAGATAATTAAGTTATATTCATGAAATTTTTTATGTATATTTTCAGCAAAAAAAAATTTTATATATTAAATACTATAATATGTTATAATTGTATTTTACATTTTTTATAGAAAAAATTGCAATTTAAAAATAAGGAAAAAAGATTACAGTTACCGAATCTTGAGTTGTATTAAATTCTTTTATCTCTTTTTTTTTTTGGTTAGATTTTAAGTAAGTATTTTATTTGATTAATCATGTAATCTTAAGGTTAATAATCATATTATTCTAGAACTAGTTCTTTTGGGTCATACTGCCTAATCGTACAATTACAAATTGAAAGAACCGAGTGAAAACAAGTCAAGAAATAATAAATTGCTTTAAAGAATCAATTGACACTATGTAGTGGTACCATGTAAAGTATATTAAAATCTAACATTGAATTCCTAAAATAAAAAAAAAATTGAATTCATTCTTGGGTTTTTTCCTTTTTTTTTCGGATTTGATTAAATTAAATAGAACTATTTTAATGAACTTTGTCATTTATTTTGTACAACTTTTATATAAACTCATTCATTTACTATCGACTATATATTTGGATAAAAGAAAATGTGATATAATCGAGTTAAAGAGATTAAATTTATTCTTTTGTTCAAGGAGTTGAATTCGAAAATTTTATTTTCAAATTTATTATTTAAAAAAGAAAAAAAAACTAAATTTGCATTTTGGATGAGATTGCTTTTGTGTTTTTCTCATGTGAGCTGAGCTGATTGCTTGCTTACTTTTGGGTTGGAAAGCTTTTCAACCCAATCCAAAATTGACATGCCAGTCTTTGCCTAATTCAACCTAACCCCACAAGGCCCATAAAAACCCATCAACCCTCCATAATTATCATCATTGACTCTCGTGATATCAACAATAATGCGAGGTGGTGGAAATGTTTGTTCCATAAAGTTTGGTTGGATTTGGCATTTGATGAAAGCTTTTTCTCTTTTCTTTTTGCTTTTTCTTTTTTCTTAATTGCATTTTATTTTTGATCAAGTGATCTTCTGGTCATAGAATAACAATATCATTTAACAAAAGTAAAAGTAGGACACAACAGCTTTGAGTACTTGATCAAATTATCATGTTTTATCTTTTAATTCGAGTTTCGGAACTGTTATTTTTTACTTTTTAGATTAAAGACTTTATTAAAAAAATGGGATAGGATATTTGGTTTTGTACTAGAATTAGAATTATTATCTCATACACTGTCAATTTTTTTAATTTCATAAATAAAATTATAAAACTATCACATATTATATTTTTTTAATTTACTTTTTAAAATTTTATACAAAAAATATGTATCACTTTGTTAATTCTGCTTATGAAATCTAAATTGTCAAAATACTTAATAATAATCCTTTATAATAATGGTGAACATTAATTTTTTATTTTCATTGTTGTTAAAACATACTCCTATCTAATCAAATATATATATATATATATATATATATTCCTATATTTTAATGTATATTTATAAAGTTAGGATATGGGAATCATTATTTTCTTCCAAAATGAGACAACAAATTACAAATCCAAAAATTATGGCCCAAAGAGCTAATAAATCCTAGTTCTATTTATCCATTTAACTTTCTAAAGTAGTTCATGCTAAGATCTTTTTCTTGGCTTGTCTGTTCATGATTGAATTAAATTCTATTTTAATTATTTTAACTCTCCATGGCCACTAAGAGAAACACACCAGACAAATAAAATTTCTACATCAATGAAAATCCCTTAGTTTGTGTTTGTCTACAAGAACATACAATTAAATGATTCAAATTGTCATCCCCAACAACCATACTCAACTGGTAAAGCTAGCGATGAAGCCGATAGGACCCTTTCCAGTGAATGCAGCCTGGATTCCAAAGATGAGGAAGGCCACCATGGCTAGTCTTGAATGCTTGATTTCAGCCAGTTTCAGGTTGTCAATCTTCTCAGGATCAGAGGCTAACCCTAGAGGATCAAAATAGCCACCAGGGTAGAGCCTCTTCTCAGGGTCAAGCTCAGCATTCCTCTGGAACTCTATGTAGCCAATTACCAGAACCTCAATCCAGATCAATGTGGTCAGGGAAAATGGCAGTGGTTGGCCAAGGTAAGATGAGCCTTCCACTAACTCTACCTGATAAAAATGAAATCACAGCCAACAAAACACAAAGAAAAGGAAAAAAATCAGCTTTCAAATGCAAGACTTTTGTCATCTTTGATATGGACAATGAATATCAACATCATTATCAACTTGTTTCTATCAGCAAATGAAATCATAAAATTTTGCTTGGATCACAAGGAGATGCATATGTGTTGAAGACAGAAAGAAATGGTTTGTGGCAATCCGGCCATTTCTCAGATGGTCCCAAAGATCATTAAGGAAAATGATCCTATTACATCCCTCCAAATGGCAGATTTTTTTTATTTTCATGTGGTGCAAGTTAAGTATTTGAATCAATAATATCAATTTGTGCACATCACTCTTTTTCCTCCACTCATCTTACCTACTCTCTAGCTCTTAAATATTTAATTTGCTCCCAAAATTGCAAGAAATTTACATGTTTAGGATTTATTTACAGATTATTATAGTAAAAAATAAACCATATATGTTGAAGAATGAAAAGCCCATCTATACCATTTAGTTATGCATTATACCCAATCACTTACCCAATGAAGTTGCCTTAAAAAAAAGAATTCAGTCCACAAAACTCTTATATTGTAGGTTTTGGAGAAAATTATATGTGTACAACCTTCTTTTTGCATTAACAAAGAGGTTATTTTTGCTTGAACCCATTACATCCAAGTCACAAATGAACAACCTTTATCATTGCATCAAAATTCCCCCCTCAAAGGGAGTGCACAATGTTTCCACATTTTGAGTCTAGGGAGGGTCATACTCGTATGTACACAACCTTCCAGAGAGGCTATTTCCGCAAATGACATTAAAACAAAATTTATTTTTGTATATTGACAGTAAATTTTTTTTAATTCACAAGTAAGATTAAGATATTGTTGCCGCATGTCTCATTTTTTTAATTAGTTTTCTTAATATTTTAAAAAAGTGTCACATTATTAGTTTGTTAATACAATCTAAAAATTCTACTAACAATATATGAGATAATTTTTTTTATAAAAATAAATCAGTGAAGGAATTAGGCAACTAAAGAAAAATAATTATGATGTATAGGATGCCATAAAATTTAAGTATCTTGTTAGTAGTTGTCAATTGTGTCAAAGAAAAAGACGCAAAAACAAATACAAACCCGTATTGTGTATGTTAATGTCATTTTCTTTGCATCAAATATCAAGTATTGCTGTCAAATTAAACATGCCAAATTCGAATTAATCATGTGTAATTTAGATTTAAAATTTTGAAGATGTAAATTTTTTTTTTAAATTATACATATTCACAAAACTATGAGATGATATTAATTTAATAAAATTTTTATAATAGAATTTAAATTCTTCTATTTTATAATATACATGTATATGTAAAAGCTGCTAAATACACCTATTTTTTTTTCACATCCATTTTTTTACTAAATGAACAGTAACTTATAGGGTAGAATAGGGTGGAAAAGAAAAAATGGATGTATTTAGCAGCTCTTTATGTAAAATTGCATACAATGCATATTAGAGGGTACGCTATACAACATACCTTTCCTGCGTCTTGCCATGTAACTCCGGTGAGTGCCTCAACGGCAATAGCACCGAGACTTCCCAACATTGCCCATCTCCCATGAATCAGCTCACACTCTCTAAACCTTTGCAACCCGAACACCTCCGTGTACGGCTGAAAAGGCGTCGGCTTCAGCTCCGTCCTCTCGTTAATCACCCCTATAACCTCACCGGCCACATTCTTGGCCAAGTTCTGGTCCAACGAGTCCAAATCAAACTGCAAGTATTCTGCCGGTTTACCAAATCCAAAAGGGTCAAACCCTCGGTCTCCGATCATTGTTCCGTCTAGCCATTCCGGCGGTATTGCACCGGGGAACCAAACAAGGCGGTCAGATGGTGGCTTTTTTGGGGCTGCTTTTTTGGGTGGTGGAGGTGCTGCTTTCTTGGTCCCAAACCCAAACCCAAACCCAAACCTAGCTTGGACTCTACCAGAGCTTGGGTACGGATTGCGGGTACGGGTCCCCAAAAAAGGCGACATGGCGGCAGCTGCGGTGGCGGTGGCCATGGCAGAGGACTAGGCGGTGCTGCTTGTGGAGTAGCTAGCTAGATTGGTCTTGGTCTACCAAGTTTCTACAATTAATATATATAGTGTTATGCATGTACATAGGGAGTAACATGTGTAGACAATGTTCATTTGTACCTATTTGTTTTGTTTTTCTCAAATTTTTTATTTCTTTTTCATCAGATTGATGGGTGTGAATGAGAATTTTAGGGCTCTTATTTCTGCCTTATCCATTAGTGGGTGAGGTTGGATGGTTGATGGCTTCTTAACCTTATTATTTTGTGGGGTCTTTTAGGCTTCTTCTGTCATTTTGCCGTCACATATTAAGGATTCCTCCCTACCAAACAATTAGATTGTTTTATAATGGACAAAGCTTTTTTGTGCTCAATATTGAAGCAATAAACTAAAAAAAAATGCAGAAGGAAATATTCTCTAAACATATAATATTCATTACTCTACCAAAGATTTTTTTTGTATGTGTGATTGTCGTTAATGAATTTTGATATCTGAAATTAAGATTCTTTCTATGATATTTTTTTTTCTCATTTGAGTTCCTGAAATTTTAGAATTTGAATTTTTTTTAATTGTTCAATATTATTTGTTAAGAAAGAACTTCCAATTTTGTGGTTTTGCTTTTATATAGTAATTATTTACTCTAAACACTTGTTTTCACCTAAAATAAACAGCTAATTTATACCATTCATGTCATTTTGAACAATAAACACTGAAAAATTTACAAGATAAGATTGATGAGTGTACAGGAAAATTACATTACATGTTGAATACTATAATATTCATGACATTTCCCTTATTATGATTAACATCAAGTAAAAGAATTTACCTATTTGCTTAATTCTACAGCAAGGAAGGAATCAGAAACAAAAAATAGAAAAATAAACCTGAAAAGATAAATATTGCTCAACTGACAGAGTGGGGAACCTGGCTGTAATTTTACACCATGCAAATAATAGAATGGCAAAGTAGCGGACGGGAAGTTCTAGGTTAAGCTCCATCTATAATTTTCATCGGGTAAACAAAGGCCTTGAGAACAGACAGTGCAGAGAAGTTTCAAACAATTGACTCGTTATTGATGCCCAACAATGAGAAACTTGTCTGTCAGACATGTTGGATACTCTGTAAGTAACAAGATCACAGCTCCAAACAAAGCGACAAAGAGCACCCACAGTCAATTTCCCATCTCTCCTCTCAAAAGTTGCCTCGTGTCCCTCTAGTGGACCTACCACAAATATCTTTCTGGCATCTATGTCTACTCTTTCTTTCTCTGCTTTTAGTTGTAGTACTCTCTTTCGTGCAAAATCTCTGCTTATTTTTCTTCCATCGAAGAGGTTTGTTATTCTTTTAACGATTTTATGCATATAGATTTGTATGTTTGATCTTATTTTTACCCTTTTTTTGCTGTTTATTTGCTTTGATAGTTTTATTTCTTTGCAAAAAAAAAAAACAAAGGTTTTTTTTTATAATCCTGGATGATCTAGTTTTATGATCATTTTATAGCTTTTGATTCTGTTTTCTAAGTTTTTCTATCTGGGTAATTCTGTTACTTTTATGGTCTGATTTTCTTTGTTTGTGTTTGTTGGTGAAAGGAACAATTGTTTAACTTTGTTTTTATAAAAAAACCCTTGTTTTCCCAGAAATTATTAGTTTTCTTTTTTTACTTTTTATGGCTCAAAATTTTTTTTTTGGAACTTTTCAACGAATTTTGGGTTCAAGGTTGAAGATTTTGTTAAAAATATGCAGTATTTGATGCAAAGAATACTTCTTTAAGCAAAATGATGCTGGAATTTTAATACTAGATTGCACATTCAATCTCGTCTCCCTTGTTGACTTTAATCATATAAATCTAGATTTAGCATTATTCCTTGTTAGTTTAATGACATTTTGTTGTATGCACTGCAATTTAGCTACGTTATGTTGTTTCAGGAAGCTTTCTTGTAAGAATGAAAGCAACAAGGAGCAGAGCGGCCGCAAGGAAGGACAACAAGGAAGCAGTAAAGACTGTTGAGGACAGGTTATTTTTTTGCTTTGAAACTTCTGATTGACAAATGTTGTGTAATGTCCTAGTAGCTTTGTTACTCTAAAGTCTTATCTTTCGTTCAATGTCATCCTTGGTCGAAAAGTCACTGGTTCAAGCATTGTTCGTGTACTGTATTTAATCCATTCTGGTTATTTTGTACATTTTAACAAGAAATGAATCATGTGTAGGATCATTGGAAAGCGAAAGGCAGCAATCCAGGCTGATAAGAGTAACAAAAAACGTGCAAAGAATGTGACACCGGCCAAGAAAGACCCTAACAAACCCAAGAGACCTCCCACTGCTTTCTTTGTTTTTCTGTAAGTCTTTCTTCGATGGTTGTTGCAAAAGTAATAAAATTTTAGCGCATCTGCAAGATTCATTCAACTATAAATTTGGTTGCAGAGAAGAATTTAGAATAACTTACAAACAAGAGCATCCGAAAGTGAAAGCTGTCTCAGCTGTAAGTAGCAATCTATTATCATGTGTTCACTAAATTCGGAAAATGTTGCTGTTAAATTTTCTATATCTCTTCATTTGGAGTGGCAAATTGATTGTGTCACCGGATGTTGTGATGAAGGTGGGCAAAGCGGGGGGAGAGAAGTGGAAGTCCTTGTCTAATGCAGTAAGTTCTCAATATCACCTAATATTACTTGTGTTGGTTGGGATGTGTATGGACAATGAATTATGTCAAAGACTCCTCCAATGGTCGCCTTTAACTTGGAAAATACCATGGATTCTGTTTGTAAAAGTGATGAATAAAACTTTCACTGTGGCTCCTTTGGACCTGGCTATGCACCAATCACATGTTCGACGATTTTGTAACTAGTCTGGCATGGTCAAGCCAATGCCAGTCTTGTCTAAACTACAGGAGACCTAGATATATGGTATTGCATAGGCTTGGATGGTGGATTTTGAGATATGCATCTCCTGATTGACGTCGCAAGTTGGAAATTTATCACATATATGAATTAGTCAAATTAACTAGTTATGGGAAATGGAATATAAAGTTGTTAATTAGTAAGTTCCATCTCTATCTGTGGCTTGATTCTTAGCTTTTTGTAAGTTCCCTCAAATCCTTACGTAATCTTCTGTGGGTTGCAATTGGTAGGAGAAAGCTCCATATGAAGCAAAAGCAGCCAAAAGGAAATCAGAATATGAAAAGCTAATGGCAGCCTACAGCAAGAAACAGGTAAATTGCCATTCCATTTTTGAGAAAGAAATGTATAATTCGTCATATTTTAGATTTCTCTCTTGACTTTATTACGTCTAAACTCAGGAAAGTAGTGATGATGAGGAAGGAGCAGAGTCTGAAACATCGAAATCCCTGGTGAATGACAAAGATGATGAAGAAAGTGAGGTAATCCATTTAAGCTAACACTACTTGCCTTGTCTACCTTGTACGGAAATTGCCAATTCTCACTTTTGCAGCAGATCTTTGTTATGTGGTAAAAGTTTTTGCATAACTATAGAGTGGTCTGATTAATCATCTATTAAACTATTCTGAGTATTGTATTTAACCTATAAGCTGCAATAAACATCCATGTGTGTATATATATATATATATATATATATATATATATATATACACACATGGATGTTTATTGCAGCTTATAGAGTGGTCTGATTAATCATCTATTAAACTATTCTGAGTATTGTATTTAACCTATAAGCTGCAATAAACATCCATGTGTGTGTGTGTGTGTATATATATATATATATATATATATATATATATGTTTCTTTGAACATATCTAAAGATACTTCAGGCTTAGTTTTGTATCCATTGCAAGTAAATCCCAATCAAGGGATATGTTATTTCGAATTATGATTAACCTCTAGGTATGAGAATGTTACTGAGGAAAAGAAAAAGCTGTCCACAAATTTCTAGTAGTCAAGCTTATTTCAGCATCTTAGTATTTGGTCCTAAGGATATGATTTGCAATTTACTGGATGAATACTGCCCTAGCTACTGTACTTTGGGATTGCCTTGAGTTCCATGAATTCTCAACAGACACCTCACCTATAAAGAGGTGGTGCTTTCCCTCAGAAACCTGGGTTAATGATCATTTCTGGTATGTTTGCATATGCTTGCTGGTCGAGTGAAGTATTTCTTGTGTCAGAACTTTTCATCCCTTTTGTTAGTTTATTGGTATATTCACTGTGTTGCAGCACTGCAGACTATTTGACTCAGACTCGGTTATAATCTGTAGCAGCGGCCCCTCATAATTTTTTCTTTTCAAGTTTTGCATATCTATTTCTCTGATAAATCCTGATTTCAATTGGCTTTTGCAATTGTAGGAGGATGAAGAAGAAGAAGAAGATGATGATGATGATGACAATGAAGAGGATGATGACTGAATCTTGCATGGCTTCTGATTTATACCTGTAAATGAACCATGTTAAAAATTCTGTCCTAATGGCTTTGTATGATAGTAATAGTATGTCTGTGGTATGTCGTGTGGTTGGTTTTCCTAGGAGAAAGAAAACACAGTTCTTCTCTAGCTATGTTAGTCCTCTAAGGTTACACACTTACTCCTGGATTCAGTCAGCTTATAATATGCTATTTCATTATCCCTGTGAATATACATATCTGAGTATTCTACATCAGCTTTGCTTGACAAATTACCAACTAGTAACAGAGACTGATACATGGAGTTATGCCTAAATATGAGTAGGGTTCGATTCCTAGGCTACTGCACTTTGGAATTGAATCAGTAACACATGAAGTTCTCTCTTTTTATGTATAGCTTTATTCTTTAATTGATCTTGATTCGTAAGAGATGCATTGAAGGTAAGCCGAGCACTTCTTGATGCAGCCATTTGTTTTCGACCACATGAGCCACTGTTCAAAGGGGTTTTAACTGTTCTTGCAGAGAGAGAGTCATTGACACTGGCTTTTTCAGCCACCATTTGTACCATCAGACGACATTGTCATATTATCTGCTCCATCCATTTAACCTCAACCAAGCTTGAACAAAGTCAAAACGTTTGAAGTACAGAAATAACTCAGATTGTAGTAAATAATGAACATAGAAACTGTGGTAAAACCGGTGACAGAATGTTTATATAGGTACTTTCTATGAAAGATTTGTGGAGATTATTATATTTATGAAACTCATTCCTCTTATTAATCATAACCTTCAGCCATAAATATGCAGTGTCTACAACTTGGTGAGGATCAGTTTCTAACTATGAGATTCTACTGTAGCAAAGTTGGGCATCCAGTTCATCATGGAAAGAACCCAAGATTATAATTTTCAGCATCTTGACCTTATGACCCAAGATCCAAAAGGGCTTTGGCTCAATCCCTTACATTCTTACAAACACACTCATGCTAGTGGGATTTTGATGTTTTGCTTTCACATATAGATCAAACAAATTTCATGTCCACAAAATAGTTAGGTTCTTCACATTAATTCGAAAAAGATCATTTCAAAAAATAAAATCTTCAAGGATAATTATTCCTTACATTTTTGGTAGATTTTTTTTGCTTTACAAGTTAGAGTAGAATAATAACATATGTTTTATTTTATTTATTTTTTTATATTTTTATAAATATATGTCATAATTTTAACATTACTTGTAGAGTAAAAAACTTCATTAATAATGTATAAAATAATTATTCAATCTTGAATGCATTGAAACAATGTAGAATAATATATTGTTATGATCGTGTAAAAAGAAATTAAATCCGGATAATTTACGGTAAATGAAAAAGAAAAAGAGAAGATCAATTTCGCTTTCATATACGTTGGATCTGAGTCCGACTTTTAGGGTACGATTGATCAGGCATGCTGCAAATTACGTTAAAGCTAAGTTTGAACTTTATAGAAATAATAAGAAAAGGCAAAGCTCTTTCCGAGCTATAATTATGGAGCATAATGTACATAGCTTTTATACACGAACGATCCCTGAAGTGATGATCAAATAGATGGGCTGTAAAGAGAAAAGTCATGAGAGAAACCATGATTCCACACGTGTCCATGTCGGAACATGTTGTCGGAAAGTAGATGTAATGTCCACGTGGTAGAGAAACACAGGCCGAAGGGTGCAAAGTGCCACCTTCATCATCGTCGTCATCAGAAAAGCATGGCAAAAGCCATGAAAGCAAAGCTCTAATCACAGTCCCTACACAGTCTATTTTCCTTTTTTTTCTTTTGTGTTTCTTATCCTAATCACGATTTAACACCCATAATTCAAACTTAATCATTGTTTTTCATAATAACCAACATTAATCATTTGCAATGTCAGTTCCAGCGAAAGGAAAGAAAAATAATAATAATAAGACATCCGTTGTTGCTAATGTGGATTTGTTTGTGCCTTCGATGATGTCGGGATTTTGTCGCAGCGATTCATGCATTCACGTGCGGCGGAGATGATCTTGATTATAATCTCTTATTGATAGCTGATCATGATTTATGCATGTTTTAGCATTTACAACAATTTTGACAAAAAATTTTAATTTCGAGCTTAAGCAAAATAAACAATAAATTTAATTATATTTCATTGTTATCATCGTGCTGGCTATCAGAAAAATCATTCAATGATTATGTTCATTCTTATTATATTGAAGGTTTTGCTAAAGAAAACTTAAATAGTATTTATTGTAATTAAATTCATATTTATTAAATTTGAGTAATCGGATTTTATTATTATCATCATCGATTCATCATGATTAAGAGTTATTTTTTAATTACATAATACCAAAAGATAATTAAGTATGCCATCTATCAAGCTAAATATATATATTTTTGCTAATCAATCATTTTGCAAAGAAAATTATGATAACCCTCCAAAATAAGATTCACATTTTAATTATTTCATCTTAAGCGTCTTTTATTGAACAAAAATAAAATCAAAATAACTACATATAGCAAGAAGTGATAATGAGAGAGTGCTTTTATAAAAGGAAACTTTGATCCACACACGCTGGCAAGTGAAGACTGAAGAGAGACATGAATGGCATAACATTTTCTTGCAAAATCAAAGACAAGAAAAAGGAAAGTGGACAATGAATTAGGCAGCTTTGTCCCCATTTTTTACAGCAACAAGCAAAAAATTCAACGGAGTAATTAAATCAATAGATGAACAGCTGATAGTAAACCTAGCTAGGCTAGTGCTTTCTTTTCTTTTTCTACTTTTTCAACCTCTTTTTTTGTCAAAGAGATTAAAGGTAAACTGAACTTGATTATGTTAGGAAATTTTGGGTTAAGTCATTAAAACTCAGTGGATTAGTAAATGATTGGGGGATAAGATTAGGAAAAGTCTAAAGATTGCTGCAGTGTTGGGGAAGAAAATTAGGCAAAAATAAGAGAAAGGGGGGTTATTATTGGACCAAAAACTTGTTGATTAGAGACAAAGAAACCAAACTCCCAGAGACTAGATAGGAATTTGGCCGACAATATCAATCAATCAATCGAAAATAAAAAATCATCAACCAGGCCACCACCGGGCGGCATGCATTTCTAGGGAGAGAGGAAGGGAAATCTTAGGTAAAAGTTTGTGGTAGGAATTTTCTAAGCCATATCTCCAATGGGAACAACCCCAATGCTTTTGGTACTAATTATCTAAGCTAGCATCATATCGCCTGAGAATCAAAAGTGAACTCCATTTGTACATCATAAAGCAGTGGCAGAGATAACTATTATAATATGAAAAAACATATGCATGTTTAGTGCAGATTAAATCTAGACTTGTTTATGTGTGGAGTAATCCGTTCAAATTAGAAACCCAACTCAATAGTTTATGTAGATCGGCTTGACACAAAGTGTTGACATTTTCAGATTTCTTCTTAGATGGTATGGAAACTTCTAATATCGGGAAGAGGTAATGTAAGTATTGAGATTTAAACCTTAAATCTTCTCGGATACTATAAAAACCTTTACATGGAGAATTTTAAAATTGTGAGGCATTTTAAAATGAAGACATTTCAAAATTCATCATTTTAAAATATTAACATTTATAATTAACTTGTTTCGATAAATAATTTTTTTAAAAAAATTTAAGACACTAGAATTTGATTAAATAAAAAATAATTATAAAAGAAAAATAATATTATTATATATTAGAAAAAAATATCAAATAAAATATGCAATATGGATATCATTAGATTTGTAAAATTATATAGATATTGTTAATAATATAAAAAAATAAAATATATTATATTTAAATAAAATGATATGTTTCTGTTTTTAAATTTTTTTTATGGAACCTTTGTTTTTAAATTTATATTTAATAGTGGACCATGTTTAATAAAGTAGGGAAGAGTGGGAGAAATTTTAAAAACCACCTTTTTAGGTGGATTTTTAAGAGGGAATTTGAGCATCTTAAATTCTTTTTTAAAATCTCTCCTAAATTTTGAAATTTTTCAAAATTTTTTATCAAACAAGGAATTTGGATTTTTAAGTATCCTGATTTAAATAAATTTCCTCCTTGAAATCTCTCATCCAAACACACTCTTAGTCTCTCGAAGAGGCAATGGAAGTATAGAGATTTGAATTTCAAACTTATAAAAAGTCATGATCATTTAAATCAATACTCAATACAATAAAATTTTTCATCTAATAAAATTTGCAACTCATAAACATCTGTATAGCAACATAAACCAAAGAAAACAAACGTGAAAAATGTATTTTCTTCCTATTAAATTGGATTAAACATATATATATTTCTCCTAGATTATAATTTGTCTCATTAATACCTAAAAAAAAAAATTCACAATTAGATACAGAAGGATTTCTTCGATTAAATGATTGTTATGTTTTTCTTCCAATTATTCTTCTTTGATACGTATGCTTTACATGCAGCTTCATATGTTATTTGATGGAGGCCCTATGTTGAAGCCTTCCTAAAACATGGATATGCTTTGCAGGTTGAAGGAGTTGTGAATCTTCCAACCCATTCTGGAATCTAGTTGTTCAGGATTTGAATGGAAACAAGTGCTGAAAAATCATCATTATGATCAGATTTGAATTGGAAACAAAGTGCCTGTTTATACTTTAATAAATTAACCATTCAAGAGAAGCTGAATCTAGCAATTTGATCTTCTAGCTATTGCTTAGTATGATCTACTTTTTCATGTTAATAACCATTTAATAAAAAAAAATCACCTACAAAAGGCATTAAATAACTTCTAATTTCACTTGGCCATTGATTTAAATACGACTATCATTGGTAAATGTAAATCAAGACGAAACAAATGAAAAGAATTATATGTAATGTGTGCTTTATGTGAAGATTAAGTTTTGATTTTGATTACAATGGGGTCATCTAATCGAGTTGGATGTTTATATTTTATGAATGGATTTTTTGTAAAATAAAAAAAATGAAGCTTAAAACTATTTATTTACTTCTAATTTTATTACATGAAAAAGAAACTGAAAAAAAACTTTTAATTTTCAATATTTTTTTTTGGTTAACTAATTTTCAATATTTTTATGGCAAGGATTTACAAGATTTTACAATAAATTTTTTCTTATCTATTGGAAGTTCAAAACAAACGAAAGAAGAAACTGGTCGCTCTCAATGCAAAGCTATTTAAGATTAGCTTTCTCTAGGCCAAAAGAAACACGAAAGAATCAGACACTTTAGCCAGAAGCCAAAAAGATTAATTAGTCCAAAATAAAACATCGTGTTAGAAAATTTGGCTGAGTACTGGAATTAGATTATCGGATTTTATTCAAAAATTTAAATAAATTATATATTTTTTATTACATGAAATTAAAATTACCTTTTTATTTCATCATAATTATACTTATTAAATCTTAAAAATAAATAATGATATCAATTAACAATTTTTTTAAAATAATATTTTTTCAAATATTTATCATTCAATATTTGAATTCATATCAATAACAATAAATCAAGTAAACAGTTTTTACAAATTAAATCATCCAATTAAAAAACTTTATCAGAAAACTAAATATTTTACACTGTAAAATTTGTAATTACAATAACATAAAAATTTATAACTAAATCATAAGTTTGTTTTATTTTTGTGTAAAATTCGATAACTTAGGTTAGTCTCTTACCCTTTCTCATCAGAGTCACTGTCAAGAAAAAAAAAGCAATAATGGAGGAACACGTGCAACTCTGACACATCCCATTCGTGTGAAGTATCAGGCTCAGGCATTGGAAAGGATCTAAATTAAATTATAATTTTTTTATAAATATTTATTGTCAGTGCCACATGTGTGGTATGGGGCCTCATGTCTCGTGCGGCTGACTTGCCTCTGGAGTTGACTTCGTTCCACGTCACTGCTTTCTTCTTGTTCTGTTTCTTCTCTCTTCTGATTCCTATGGCATATTCCCTAGCGAGCAATCCCCAAAATGAACAATTTTCTACCTTTTAGGAATTTTAATTTTTAAAAATTGATATTACTATTATATAATTTGTGTAAAGTGTTGTTAACAAACACTCATAGACACTTGAATTTGAATACTATAATTATATATTTATAACGACGGATGTCATCGATCCATTGTAAATAATAAATTTTAATTTTAGTAAATTATATATTAAATATAAAAAATAAGATATGTATATTTTAATATTTTAATTGATTTTAACAATTGCTTTATATATATATATATATATATATATATATATATATATATATATATATATATATATATATATATGCCATCTTCATCAATCCTTTGTCTTTATCTCCTATTTTTCTTGAAAAATTGTCACATTTATGATATCCGAGCTAGATGGAGTTGTATAATTTATTCCCTCAAATCTTTGTATTTTAATACGATTTGGAATATTTTTATTTTTATTTATTTCAAACACTTTGAGGATGCAGATTTTATATTCTTAATTTATCGTTATGCGATAGAGTTTCATTATAAGTAATCAATATAATAAAAAACTTCATAGCATTTTAAAATAAAAAAGTAATTTATATTAGGATCATTTTAAAATTTGAAAATTTAGGTTAGGCACCACTAAAATAATATCGGATTGTTATCCAAAATACTGTTAGTAAAATTTTTAGATTCTTTAAGTGGAATTAAGATAATAACACATATCAAACTTTATCTGTTTTTTATTTTAACCCTACTTGAAAAATCTAAAAATTTCACTAACAATGTATTGAATAATAATCTAATAATATCATATCATATTATATAAAGACATGTAATTAGTAGTAAACTTATTCTCATTAAATTAATTATCACTAACTCACATTAATTATTATGGTCAAAATGAACAATTGACTTATAACATAGTAAAATTTTAATTTTTTTTAAAAAAGTGATAAAATAAAAAAATTATTAAATTTAGCATAAAAGTTTTTTATTTAATATTTGAAAGTCTTTTAAAAATAATTATATGTCAATTTTTTATTAGTGCCTAAAAAATCTCATTTTTTAGAATCATCTTAATAAATTTAAACTCTTTAATATAATATGACAGGTGTAACTCCAAATGTAGTATTGGTACATGCTTTGATACTTATTATTACTAGTTTTAAACCCGTGCGATGCACAAAAATACATTAATTGAATAATAAATTTATTGATAAAATATTTTTTTTAAACTTTGTAATATAAATTATTATGTTTATGAAAAATGCAGCATATGTATATTTAATATTTTTATTTATAATTTGTATATTACAATACAGTAATATCAAAAAATTATATATCAGATATAATTATGCAAATTTAATAAAAATTAAATCAAACTCATATTGAAATTTATTGAATCAAAATGATATATAAAGAAAATTTAACATGTATTTGATTTGAAGAAATTGAAAATTTTTCCGTCTTAAAATTAATTTCATGCATAAATTTTTTTTAATGAAAATTCTTCCATAAATTCTTGTTGAGTTGAGGAGGTAGCAAATGATTCTTGAAAATTTATTACTATCTTTCAAAGATGTGTCACTTTACTTGATTATACAATAGATTCCATAAATAAAATAACAGACATAGATAAAACACTAATCTGTGATTTGATTAAATTAATTTTCAGTTATAACATATGTTATATAAAAATGTAATAAAGATAGTCATATTATATGAATGTATACGTATTTATTCCAATAATTTTCGATATTTAAGTTTATAATCAAAGTGATACACTTTAGACACGGTAAGCTTAGTATTTCTTGTCTCAATATTATAATTTGTCACTCTTGTTTCGAACACAAAAATTTCACCGTAAGATATTCAAATATCTCTCAAATTTTATAATCTCTATTTTCTTAAATCTTGGTCATAGGCATATCATTAAATTAAATTGAATATTGAACAATATTAAAATAATTGTTAACTAATCAATACCTTAAGAGAAATTTTATAGATTGTCAACATCTTTATTAATTAAATTCTTAGGTTCAGTATGGAGAAGTACAAACATTGTTTTTTAGAACCACTAAATGCCTTAACATTCAGCTTGCACCTATAAGGTATATAAAAGGCTACAATTAAGTTATATATATTAAAATTATAAAATGCTTATATTATCATCATGGAATAATTTCTATGTAATGTTTTAAATATAGTAAATATAATTATTATTTACCTTGGAGTTGAATTATAGACATAAACATTATAGGAGGAATAATGAAATTTTTCATTAACTTCAGCTAACTTTTTATTACACCCACATGACATATAATATCAACTAAAAATTATGTTAACTTTCATGATAGTTACTCCATTGGTGAAAGATTTCCCATATATATATGTGTGTGTGTGTGTGTGTGTGTGTGTGTGTGTGTGTGTATAACACAAATTCAAAATTAGTATAATAATATACATGCTAAATTTGTTATATTTTAAAATCATGTTTCTATATATTTTATCATTGAAAAAAATATATATGTTAATTTAATATCTTGAACAGTGACTTTGTGACCAATACTTTAATCTCTAACAAAAGTGTTATAAACATTGAAACCTTATATGATGCTAGTCTTTTATGTAATGTATCGTAACGGTTTCGCGCTCAACGATTTTGAAAAACATTTAAAAACAAAAAGAGTCGCCACTAATCTTTTTTTACTAGGTGTGATTGGTCACCTAAAATATTTATCTTTTTAACAAAATCTCAACATTAATTAAGTTTTATTAAAAAGATAATTTTTGGTCTGCGAAAACAAAAATCGAGTTCTGGAGTACGGTTACGCATGAGGAAGGATTAGCACCCCCACAACGCCTGTTAAAAAACGGTACCATCTTAATCACGTGTTATCCTTTTTGTTTTATTGAAATGGTCTTAATTTAATATTTAAAAATAATTTCTATTTTTATTGCAATCAATTTTATTCTTTTAATTTTGAAACATTTAAATTTTATTTTTTATTTGAAATAAGTTTGTATTGAAAATTATTCCGAAGTACCCCAATACTCTGGTAGCATTTCGGATAATTTCCTCACCTAGAGATTTCTTAAGAATCACTATTTATGAGTTCTATAGAATCTCATCATCGAAAATTTACATTAATTAAATTTGAAATTTTCTAGTAATCTTTTTATTTTCTTTTAAAAAATTATTTATTTTTATTTTTAATAAAAATTTAAATTATTGAAAAATCATACTAAATATCCCAATACTCTGGTAACATTTAGTAAACTCTTCTCACCTAGGGATCAGTTAAGAAATCACTACTTGTGAGTTTCATAATATCCCATCATCGGAGGAATATCATTTATTTTGAAACTATTTTTATTGATTTATTATTTTTTATATATATTTAAAAATAAGCATGAAATTGAATATTGAGAAATAATATCGAATATCCCAATACTCTGGTAACATTTGGTATAATTCCTCTCACCTAAAGTTTTTCGAAGAATCGCTACTTGCGAGTTCTACGGAGACTTATTATCGGGATTTCATACTTATTTTATTTTATTATATTTTTGTCTATTATATTATTCTATTTATTTATTATTTTTGCCATGATAATACAATAAAAATATACCTAAACAAATATTTCTATAAAACAAATGAATGAATAAATAAAACGAAAAAAGGGAATATACTCTCAGGCGGGCGAGCTCCTCGAACGGGCGAGCGCACTGATATTTCCTCTCCTCGGGCGGGCGATCGTGCGGATCTCGGTCTAGTCGAGTGGGGAGCAATACGCAGGTCCTGCTTCTTTTGGCGGGCGGGCGAGCACACTCCTTTCTTCTCCTCGGACGGACAAAGTGCAGATCTTCCTTCTCCTTTTGGCGAGCGGGCAAGCACGCAGCTCTTCTCCCTTTTGGCGGGCGAACTAGCACGCGGGTCTCCCCTCTTTTGGTGGACGGGTGAGCACGTTTGGCGGGCGGGCGAGCACACTCCTTTCTTCTCCTCGAACAGACAGGTGCGCGGGTCCCGGATGGGGTCCGGGTCCACGCGCGGATCTAGCGCTTTTCTTTTCTTTTTTTTTTTTATAAAAGCCTTTTCTTTTTTTTCTTTTTCACTTTTTCTTCTTTTTTCACAAAAAACTCAGAGCCTTCAAAGGCTCTCCCCTCGGGCGATTCTCGGTCACCGCGGACCACTGTGCGCCGCCTCCGACCGTCGCTGTCGGTGGTGGAAAATAAAAAAGTTAACCACTTTTCGGAAGCTCTCCACTCCCTGAGCTCAATTCCGACCTCCGATTCACTCAAAAGACCTCCTAACCCTGTAGATCTGACTAGTCCGAAAAGATTTCTTCCCTTTTTATTTTTTTTGTTTTTGTTTTTTTGGTTGTTTGATGGTTTGGGATGTGGTTGTGGTACTTCTTTTTTTTGCAGGTATACTTAGATCTCATATCTAAGTCTTGAGGCTCTCGGTTTTGGGACGGTGGCGTTGGATTTAAGGAGCCTCGGTTGTAGGGTTGAGAGCTGGTGATTTCATTGGTGATGAGTGGTGACTGGTGTTGATGGTGGTTGGATGGGTAGGCTCAGGTATCTTAGTGATGGTGTCTAGGCAATGGGGGTTTCGGTGGTGAGGTAGGTTCGAGGTTTGGCTTGGGAGGTGAAGGGAAAAGGGTGATGGTCGTGATGCTGTGTTTTTTGGAGGGTCACCGGTTGTCTGGTCAAAAAAGAAGAGCAAAATGGCCATCCTCCCCCCCTTTTGGTAGTGGCCGGATGGTGGTTTTTTAGAGGGAGTAAGCTAGCCTCGGGGCTGGTGGAGATGGGATGGGGTGATAGTAGCTGGTGGAGAAGCAATTGGGGGAGGCAAAGTTGGTGGTTGGCTTCTGGGAAGGCCTTGGCAGGAGTCACAGACTGAAGGGACGGGACTGGCATGAGATTGGACACAAAAAAAACAAAATAAAAATAAAAATAAAAATGATAATAATATATAAAAGTAATAAAAATAATAAAAATAACAGATAAAAATAATATAAAAAATAACAAACCAAATAAAATAAAAATAAATACAAATATATAGTAATAATAACAAAAATGGGACAAAATTAGGTGTCAACACAATGTATGATGAAATTTTATGCTATAATCTCCTTTTAATAAACTAAATATAAAAGTAATGAAATTTCAATTTTTGACTTTTAAGATCTATGAGTATCAATCATTAATAAAAAAAATGAATGATTACATGCAATTTATATAATAACAATGGAGAAAATTAAAATTTTAATATATTGATATAGATGTTACTTTTTAAACAATTAAAAAAATTTAATTGATAAAAGCTATAGATATATATGGTATATTTTGTAATATTAATGTAAAAAGAAGAAATTATTACATATTATGTATTAATTTAAAAAATTAAAAAATTATATCATTTAGAAAATAAAAAAATAATTGGTAATCATTAAACGTAAGATATTGTTATATTATTGTATGTTATATATTACATTATTCATACTGACTTTAATTTATATGTGTGTGTGTGTGTGTGTGTATATATATATATATATATATATATATATATATATATATATATATTTATATATGTTATCTTTTAGAAAATAAAAAAAATTAAATGATAAAATTATAGATGCTATATTTTGTAATTTTAATGTAGGTAAAGATAAATGATAAGTGATTTTTATTTAATTTTAATATATATATATATATATATATGAATGTTTATTTTTTAAAAATTTAAATAGATATTAATTTAAAAAGATAACTGATTTGTTTTGTATTTTTAATATATATATATATATATATATATATATATATTTGAAACTTAAAAAGGATAATTATTTTTTATATTAATAAATTACACGTGTAAAATACTTAGACTATCCACATAAGATATTTTACTTGTAGTCAAATGCTTTGGCTTTTATTTATAACATCATCATCATCATCATCAGAGCCTTTATCCCAATAGATTAGGGTAGGTTATTTGGCTTTTATTTATATATATTAGATTATTATAACTCTCATGGCTAAGCAATATCGTCCTAAATAATTTTAATTTGTAGTCCAGTTGATAGTTTTGTAATACGAAACAAGGCCTTAAGGAATGAATAATTAACCTATCAAAAATTAATTGTTGTGTAAATAATAGAGCAGACTGATCAACAAATGTTAACTCATTAAGATAGTTTGTTTCTCTCTCATGAATTCTTTAGGTTCAACCTAAAGAAAATGAGTTTGGCCAATCTGGAAAAGAAAACTTAAAAACTCTGTGGATTCTTTCTTTTTTTTTTTTAATTGAAAAGTATATTGGATAAGATCATGGGAACAAATTATTCTCTATTGATTAATTATTAACACATTTGGACCAATTATTGGGTACCCAGTAGCTTTACCAATTTGCTTGACAAAGCCAGAAGAATGTCCACAATAATTTATACACTTCGCTATCCAACTTTTGGCTGCTTAGTGAATGTGGCAATGCTATATATATATATATATATATATATATATATATATATATATATATATAATAAATTTGGCATTCAATCATTCATTTACAATGGGGTATAGCTTATGACCAAAATATTATTTTTTTTTTATGAAAGTGGTTGTAAATCTGAAAGTAGGAGAAAATGATTGTAGATATTGAAATTTTAATCTCGATCAGACATACTGAAAATAATTTTTTGAAAGATCTAAATATAACCTAATTGAATCGAGTCTAGAGCTCCAATTTGAATTTATTTGTTTGACCATGAGTTTAAAAAACATCCTGATAATTTTTTTTTGATAATAAAAACATCCTGATAATTAAAATTAAAAATCCAATTTGAAAGCTTCAAATTTAAATTCCAAAAATATTGTTCTTTTTTTTTTACAAGAGAAATCCTTAATAGCCGGAGGAGGTTATTGGCAAAATATCGTTCATTAGTTAGGTTTTCCACTTTGATAGATGAGAATCTATCTAGCTAGCTAGTACAATTAATTCCCTTTTATTTTCATTTTTTTTAAAAAGGTACTAACATATAACTAGATACACACATATATATATATGATTTTGATTTGTGAATTGTGATATGTTGAAATTAAATGGCATGAATTATTTGGTCCCCTTCACCGATGAATAAATAGGAGGTAAAGATTTGATGAGATTTCGTGGTCCTTTCTTGCTTTATAATTGGTACAATGACATGTTTATGCACCACAAAATGTGACCAATTGCCTTTTGTGGTCCAATTACTCACCCTTTCTAATCACTCTTCCACCCTAAATTCTAGGCTGCTTTTGGAAAAAAAAATAATTATAAGATCATATATATGTATGTTTCTAATTTAATTTCTTATAATTAGGGAATTTATGAACCTAAAGATGATCGATGTTTGTGATGTTGTGCTAGAAGTAAATTAATTACGTAATTTATTTTCTTGCTACAATTAATCTCCAAAGAATTACTTGAAAGAAATAAAATTAAGATCGCATTTTCTTTTATAAAATTTATTAATATGAATACACAAAAATGTGTCGGCGAGCGTATATTATACATATATCATTTGTGATACATTTATACTTTTTCTTACTAACGTGACAATATCTTATGGCATTGAATTCTTAAGTCCCATGTGTTCTTTTTTTTATATATATATATAGATTTAGAGCAACAAATGTAGGACCTGTTTTCAATGTAAACAAGGGTGGGTTGGGGGTCGGATCAAGGGGACCATTGGAGGGGAAGCACCGCTCGTACGGGGTTAGGATTTCACATGATCCGCCCGATCAGACAACTGGGGTTTTCACTTTTTAGGGTAAATCTGGAAATTATTTATTATTGCCATGGTTGAGTTGAGCTAGCTGCTAATTCTCAAACTGGCTTCATTCTTCCAACAACCATCTTGCCTAACTAAATAATAATTTCATGAGTGAAACCAAGTTGATTCAGCCAACAATTGCAAAACACATTTGTACCTTTGGCTTTTAAATCATGAAATGGAAATTGAAAATAACATTAGATGGTCCCAAAGTTTTACGATCAGGAAATTCAAACCTTATATTGCCGTAGTTGCGTGTACAATTTTTAAGATAAGTAGAAGATTTTGTCGGAACGTAACGATCTTAAAAATACATCAATTTAATGCATTCAAGATTTTTTTAAAAATATGTATTTTACAAAAATTAAAATCTGATATCATTAGGTAGACATTGATACCATAATAGTCAATTCTTATATTAAAAATTTTGATATATATATATATATATATGACACTAAAACCAAATTAATATGGATTATATATAATTAAAAATTACATGTAAAAATTGAAATCTTAATTACATTTTTTACATTGGTTTTTCAGTACATAGGACTTGCGATGCACATTCAGCAGAAAAAAGGCTATAATTAATTAATTCAGAGTCTGAGCATTTCCTTTCACTTATGGATTTTTATTCTTTCTGAACAGAAAAAGAATATAACTATCCAAAAAAAATAATTGAAGAGAGAAGGAATGCTAAGGATTGAAAATTATGGGTATAAAATAAAAATTGGGTAGCTAGTGTATGGACATGGGCGCAGCCGATTCAAAGAGCACTGAATTCTGAAGGCATCACTGTCTCAATATTCCCAAGCTAATTATGATTTGCTTTCATAGAAGTATGATTAATTAGCATCTTAATCAAGCAATTAATAATTAATTAGCTGGTGCCACTGTCAAGAACAAAGCCTGTAGGATGTGAATGTGATGGCAGCGCATTAACCTCGAATTCCAGCCTGAAGTTTGATAGGATTAGCACATTGTCATCAAAGTTTTATAAGCTAACAAAGTGGAATTCTGTCCAAATCCTAGGATTTCAGGGGCTGTTTCTAATCTGTCTCCAAACAACTAGCCTAAACCTAGGTACCCAACTAGTATAAAAATACCTTCATGAAAATCCGACCCCTTTAGCAAATCCATGGTTACTAAACATTAGGGTTCTTAATTCCACTCATAGAATATAAAAGATTTGCTTCAGTGGGAAAGAAAAGTTTGATTTAACATCAACAAGGGCTTTTAAAAAATTAACTGTGATTCAAAGTGATAATGGAATATAATTTTTCTTCATTATGTACTGTTGTTACCTGTTTACAACAAATATTTTTGATGACGTACGAATCTCGATCTGCGTCTTAATCTATCTCCAAGAACTTTACAAAAAAGAAAATGATCAGAGGGTGCAGGGGCTTTCCCTTGCGCGCTCCGATGCTTAAGTCAGATAGGATTTAAGCAGGGTTTCAATAAGCCAATAGAGATTAGGATTTAAAAATAATACCTGTGACCATTTAAAGGAGTTATTTGAAGCGTAATTACGGTTAAAACCTACAGCTTAAATGATAACCTAGTGGATCTTTCATGGCCCTTCTAAATCCTCTTTTCTCTTAGGCTTAGGCTACCATTATGCCTAATGTTCTTTAGACTAACTTATATCAAGACCCAATGTCTTTTAGTATGACTCTCATCAATTGCTCCTCACTCTTTTGCAGGGTATATCCTGTGGAAGAGTATGTAAAGGTTTTTACTTAAATCATGTCCATGTAGAGCCTACTTCGTGCACTTTTTGCCTTAGGCCTTTTCTTCTTATGTGTGGCTTACTTCGCGTATTTTTCGCTTCAAGCCCAGACACTTTGGTCTTCACACATGACTTACCTCACGCACTTTTCGCTTTAAGCTCATGTGTTGCCCATCTCGCGCATTGTTAGCTTAGGGACTTTTATTTCATTCACGGCTTACCTTACGCATTTTTCTCTTCAAGCCCATGTATTGTCCGTCTCGCACATTTTTCGCTTCAAACTCATGTGTTGCCCATCTCGCCCATTTTTTGTTTAAGGACTTTTTTGTTTTGCCCGTCTCGCACATTTCTCACTTAGGGACTTTTATTTCATCAGGCTTACCTCGCACATTTTTCGTTTAGGGACTTTTATTTCATCACGGCTTACCTCGCGCATTTTTTGCTTTAAGCCTATGTGTTGCCCATATCGCTCATTTTTCGCTTAGGGACTTTTATTTCATTCACGGCTTACTTCGCGCCTTTTATCACTTAAGCCCATGTGTTTTCCGTCTCGCGCATTTTTCGCTTAGGGACTTTTATTTCATTCACGGCTTACCTCACGCATTTTTCGCTTCAAGCCCATGTGTTGCCCGTCTCGCGGATTTTTCGTTTCAAGCCGATATGTTACCCGTCTTGCGCATTTTTCGCTTAGGAACTTTTTGTCTTCATGCATGACTTACATCGCGCACTTTTCGCTTCAAGTTCATGCATAGCCTACTTTGCGCACTTTTCGCTTTAGGCCTTTTTCTTCGAGTGCGTGGCTTACCTCGTGCATTTTTCGCTTCAAGCCCTTGCACTTTTTGTCTTCATGCATGACTTATATCACGCACTTTTCACTTCAAGTCTATGCCTAGCCTACTTCACACACTTTTTGCTTTAGGCTTTTTTCTTCTTGTTGCCCCCCAAGTGCCTCATTGGCAAGCAAAGCTTATAATAGAGTGCTTGACTAGTAGGGCTTATACAAACCTGCATGGTAGCTAGTATATAGAACATAATGGATTATATATTTAGGATCATGTAAAGATAAGGAGTTTAAGCTTAGCAAATAATGTAAGCTATAAACACATTGCGTTATGACACTAAGCATGAATAACAATAATCCAAAGATAATAAATGTAGCTATTGTGCTTTTATAAACTATATTCGTCACAGAATACAACTTATCCTGAGATAGCAAAAGAGAGAGATGCCTGCTATAATTTCATGTTTACTAATATTCATGAATACATTTGTATTCTAGTTTATGCGAATCGCAAATTTGAGAAGGCAATCATATAAATTTTTAAAGCATTCAAGATAATAAAAGAAAATTGATATCCAAGATAAATTCGTGAATAAATGACAAATCGAATTAGCTCAATTATATTTTTGATAATACCATATCATATATGATAAGAGTACTATAAATCACAAAATTTGACGAGTTCATGAAGTTAAAAATGCAATTGAATCCTTTAAAAACTTACTCGTACAAACTTGATGCATAGTGGTCAAAATCATAATTTTATAAACTTTGACAACTTAAATGTAATTAATTTCAATTGGTGGAAAGAATTTTGAAAGAATATTCCTTTTTTTTTAGTGTTTTACGGGTACATAAAAGTTCTACACTTTTACTCATAGAGAATATTCCCTCTTTTGTTTGTTGAGTGTGACTGGTGGCTTATGGCTTATATTTTTACTATGAGAGGGAGATATTCCCTCGTCTTCTTTGTGCAAAATAAGCTTTAACTCATTTAGTTTTCTACGGGTTTTTTCAAAATTGCTTCGCATTTAAATGAGATTTATCATATCAAAAATCATATTTCACATGTCCAAGGATGAATCTACAATGCCCAGGTGTTATTTTAAGCCAAAATAACATTTAAAGCAAGAAATCAAAGCATCAATATGTTATTTGGAAACAGGAAAAATTTCTCGTTTCTTTTCCTATTTTTCAAACTTTCAATTAAAACGAATTCTGAAAGATATTTAAAAAATCAATTTTATGCATAATATTTTAGAATAAACCTATAAGAAATTGTAGGGAATTGAAAGCTAACTCATTTTTGGATTGAAAATTTCAAGATCTGACTGAATCGTGATAAGCACTGGCTTATTTCGATTTCCTACAGACGGCGCCAATTGTTGTTACCTGTTTACAACAAATATTTTTGATGACGTACGAATCTCGATTTGCGTCTTAACCTATGTCCAAGAACTCTGCAAGAAAGAAAATGATCAGAGGGCTTAAGTCAGACAGGATCTAAGCAGGGTTTCAATAAGCCAATAGAGATTAGGGTTTAAAAATAATACATGTGACCTATTTATAGGAGTTATTTAGCGCGTAATTACGATTAAATTCAACAGCTTAAATGATAACCTAGTGGATCTTTCATGACCCTTCTGAGTCCTCTTTTCTCTTGAGCTTAGGCTACCATTAGGCCTAATGTTCTTTAGACTAACTTATATCAAGGCCCAATATCTTTTAGTATGACCCTCATCATGTATATTTAAAATCAATTTTAGATTTCATTTGGATTTTTTCGTAGAACCCTTTGTTTATTTTGACGGTTTGCGTTTCATGATTGAATTTTTAATTCAAATAAAGTTTTAATCAATACTTATATTGTCACACTTCTTTTATTTTTAATACATGTAATTCTTAAATAGATCATATTAGTAATATGGACTAATAATTACTAAGTTAATTTTTATTGATTCAAAAAGTATTCTTTGAACATAGAATTTTCGTTTTAGAAGGGCATTCTAAAATGATTAATAATAACATATAAAACAAAGAGTTGTGGGTTCTTATTAGGGATCATTATTTTATGGGATTGTCTAGTTGGTAGAGGGCTTAATGTCCTTCATGGGGACCATGTAGATGAACGTGCTATCATGATATCATCATACCTCCATATTTAGAAGAAAAAAAAATCTCTGATTTTTAAGCTTCCTTATAAGCTTCATTTCTAGATCATTTAGTATTCTCTCCCAATGATAATCTGAAAAAGAAAATGGCCATCACATTGATTTTAAGCAAAATCCTCTGCTTGCATAAATTAAAAAATTGATTATAAAGTGAAAAATTAATTTTTAAATTTTAATTATTAATTCAAATAATCATCTTTCTTATCAAGAATTTGAATATCATGCATTAATTTCTTTTCTTCCGAACCTAAAACTTTCATTAAAAAAAAAACTAGCTTAAAAAAAATAGCTTTTAACTTTTTGCCGTTTACTTTTTATCTAGGATGGAGAGAGAAAACAAATAACATTTGGAAATGGTGGGACAATGAGGAGGAATAATGACATTCTATTTTGCATTAAACCTTAAAATAATACAAGGTTTCTTTAGTTTATTGCTGTTCTTAGCTAAATAATATAAGTCAATCAATCGTTTATGGTTTTTTTTTAAGCATTGGAGACAAGCTAGTATTCTTAATATATATATATATATATATATATATATATATATATATATATATATATATATAACCCTTTAAATTTAAAGGATAATATAAAGTGATGGCTCAACGAGCCTTTATTTAGATTATAAATTATATTTATATAAAATTATATTATATTATGTAAAATTTATAAAAGATTTTTTGAAATAATACTTTAATAAAAAAAAGCCAATGAAATTGACGGTGGAGGGTTTTCTTTGTTTTTTTCTTTCAGTTTCTTGGTGGGCCAAGAGTAGGGATGGCAATGGGTACCCTATAAATGGGTACCCGGCATTACCCGTCCCGATTAAGTAGGATTAGAGTAGTATATAATCGGGTTCGGGTAGGGTTCAGGTAGTAAAATTACTATCCGTCACGGGTTAGGGTAGGGTTTGGGTAGTTATCTTAGGATACCCGCTACCCGAACCCGATTAGAAATAATAATTAATTAATTTGATATTTATATTTTTTATGTATAAATTATTTATTATTAATATGTATTTAATTAAATTAATTCATCAAATATCATAATTATGACTTGTAACTTTAATTTATATTTATTAGTTAAATTAAATTTATTAACTTAATTTTTTTAAATAAATTATTCCAAAATTGATTTTAAATTTAAATTTGAAAGTCATACTTTGACTTAATAAACGGGTATTTAACGGGTTCGGGTAGTTAAATGAGTATTTTTTATTTTATAGGGTTAGGGTTAGGGTAACACAAATCAAAATAAACGGGTAGTTAATCGGGTTCGGGTTTTATATATTCTAATCGGATTCGGGTTAGGGTATCCCAAAATTAGCGGGTATCCGATCCGTTTACATTCCTAGACAAGAGAACACATGCATCACGTAAAAAAAGCAAAATGTAAAAGAAAGTGGCAAGTCGTGTGTATGCTTCCTACATACTTCTCTTTCCCTTTTTCTCTTTGTGGAATGAATTTTATCCTCTTTTTCATGGTTAAAACTTGTGCTAATAATCAATACTTGATCTAATCATCGCTATATTTTTTTAGAAAGAATTAAATTTAATGTATGAATCATTATTTTTCTTGTATTTTTTATAAATAAAAATAACTTGTACTAATTGCATCAATAACTTTTTAATCAAGTAATTAAAAAATCAAATTTTTGATTAAAATTTTATTTGAACAGACCACAAATGATTTTATTGTATCGAATTAACAAAATTATACCAAACCATTAGAGGATCAATAGCAAAATAACAACTTCGTTACAATAGGAATATCTCCTACCGTTCACCCAAACAGAACATAACAAAAATTAGATGAGTTACTAATTTCTTCTTTTTTTTGTTTTCTGTTTTAAATTTTAAGAAAATGATATTATCATTGTGTTTTCAACCTAAAAGATATAAATGCAAAAAAATAAAAATTAAATATTATTTATCATGTATATTAAAAACTATTTTTTTATTTTTTTAGTGTAACTGTTTAATGATCTGAGACTAATGTTGCTCAAAACTTGATCACAGTTAAGACTTCTCATCCCTTCTTAAAAGTGTGTTTAGTGGGAGTCGAACCTGATAACTCTTCTCACAAATTTAACTTACGCTGTCAACTGAGTCACAACTCTTAGATAACCATTTTCTATTGTTAATTTTTAAGATTTTCATCTTCCAAACCACGATTAACATATATTATAAACACAAATTACAAGACTCACTGGCAATTTTTTTTTTGAACGATTTTACAAGTGGTCACTCAAACATCTTTTATATGGCAATTTAATTAAAAAAATAAAGAAAAAAAGTTGTCTTATACTTTGCAATTTTTTCTAATTATTCCCTTTTCCCCTTTTTCCTTTGCCTATGTAGTGTTTCAATAATCTTCATATGACCACCACCATCTCTTCTTTATATATATATATATATATATATATATATATATATATATATATATATATATATATATATATATATATAAAACACTCAAATCTTAAAATTTCATCCCTCTCAGTACCATATTTATACACTCTTTTTTACAGCCATGCCATACCACACACATATTTGCTTCCACCCACTCGTGGCCATAAATTTCTTTTCATTAATTCTTCTTCATTTTTTTTATAATAATAGGATATCTAAATTTCATGAATTTTTAAATTTTTACCTAAATAGTTTTAAAAATGTATTTTTAGGTTCATTTTATTGATTATATTTTTAAACTACTTTTTTATACAAATTGAGTCTTAATCGATAAAATAAATATATATGCATATTTTTTTAAATTTCCAAACTACCTTTTTGTTAGAAAAATTAAAGAAGAAAACGATCCGAGTTGATAAAAAATCCCAAACTCCAAATTATTCTAATTAATAAAAAATCTAAAACTGAAATATTACTTATTTTTTAAAAAAATCCAAACAAAAAATTGACTAGTCAAATCTGTATTCCACCAAAATCCAAAATAATTCTCGTTAGGCAAAATCCAAAATAATTCAAGTTCTCAACGATTGAAACTCAAAATTAGAAAAAAATCTAAATTCGAATATTTCGAATTTAGAATAATAACTTTTATTATCCTAAACAAGAAAAAAAAAACATTTTAAAGCTGTCAAAATTAAAGGTAACTAAAGAAAAGAAAAAACAAAGCTGTCAAATATAGTTTTATCCCCCACATCTATTGCATTTATTGCTTTGCTTTCTTCCCCCCCTTAGATTCTTACAGGTGCCCGTGTGCTTCTCTTATCTTCTCTTCTGTAACACTCTCTCTCTGCTTATAAACTTCCCAATTCTCTTCTCTCAAAAGCTCTTTTTTTATAATCCTAGAAAACGTTTTCGTTTTTCATGGCTTTCTTCGTTCACTATGTTTTCATCACTGCGGTCATCTCCGCCGTCTTCTTCATCATCCTCCGTGCTTCCCGTTTCCGGCGCCTCCGTTTACCGCCGGGAAACTTGGGTTTACCTTTTGTCGGAGAGACTTTACAGCTTATTGCTGCTTACAAGACTGAAAACCCTGAACCCTTTATTGATGAGAGGGTGAGGCGGTACGGTTCAATCTTCACAACCCATGTTTTCGGTGAACCGACTGTTTTTTCAGCAGACCCGGAAACGAACCGGTTCATCTTGCAAAACGAAGGGAAGCTCTTCGAGAGTAGTTACCCTGGTTCGATATCGAATTTGCTTGGGAAACATTCTTTGCTTCTGATGAAAGGAGGTCTTCATAAAAGAATGCATTCTTTGACTATGAGTTTTGCCAACTCGTCAATTATCAAAGATCTTCTTTTGGTCGATATAGACCGCTTGGTCCGGTTCAACTTGGACTCCTGGACCGACCGTGTCTTCCTCATGGAAGAGGCCAAGAAGGTAAAAGCAAAACAAAAATGGGAAAACTACGTATTTCTTGCATATACAATATTTGATTTTATTTTAGTGGGACTGACTCGACTCGGTGGTTTTATTGAGAGTTTAATGATTATTAACACGTTAAAAATGGCGGTGGTGACTCAGATTTCATGTTGGTGGAATAAAGTTGACGGCTGAAATCATTCTGTTTAAAGATCATTCACTGCCACGCCAGTGATTTTTTATTTTTATTTTTTTAATTTTTTAATTTTTTGTACTAATAATCATGATTACCCTTTTTTTAAAATTGTTTTCCTTGATTAATAAAGAAAATTGAACTTTAATGATTTTTTTATAGATAACATTCGAGTTAACAGTGAAGCAGCTGATGAGTTTTGATCCTGGCGAGTGGAGTGAGAGTTTGAGAAAGGAATACGTGCTTGTTATTGAAGGCTTCTTCACAATCCCTTTGCCTATCTTTTCCGCCACCTACCGTCGAGCAATCAAAGTACGTAATTATACATATAAACGTAACAATATTTTTATATATATATATATATGCATTTTTATTTTCTTATTATCAAAATAATATATGTACATGTGCATACACATACGTACATATATTCCAAGGCATATGCACGTGAAAAAAAATTTGTCACGCGCGTTTAAATCTTTGGTGACTATTCTTATAGTAGGATTTTCCTTTTTAAGGCGAGAACGAAGGTGGCGGAGGCATTGGGGTTGGTAGTAAGGGAAAGAAGGAGAGAGTACGAAGGAGGAGAAAGGAAGAATGATATGTTAGCAGCATTATTAGAAGGGGATGACAATTTTTCGGACGAGGAAATTGTAGATTTCTTGGTAGCTTTGCTTGTTGCTGGCTACGAAACAACTTCAACTATCATGACTCTTGCTGTCAAGTTCCTGACTGAGACTCCTCTTGCTTTGGCTCAACTCAAGGTATGTTTGTTTGGTTTTTTTTTTCGGGGGGAATTAAAGAAATGAATTAAATTGAGTTTTGATAGTAGAAACTACTTAACCATTCATACATATCACATGGCCTTTATTTGTGTGGAAAACCTACTTGGCAATGACACATGAGTTTGATACGGGAATTAATAAAATGATTTTGTTTAGTTGTTATACCATCATATGATTCATGATCTCTTTCTTATTTGGATGAAAAGTACTCTCTCACCTAAATTTTTTTAAAATTTTTTTGAAGATATTTTAAGTTTGATCAAGAATCAAACCATAAAATATGATTTTTTATGTAAAATGAGATTTTTTAAGGTGCAATGAAGTTGAATCGAAATGATTCAGTATCAGATTTAAATTCGATTTGATTAAAAAGCTCGAGATTTGAAATTTAATTTAAAAATAAATACATCAATTTTGAGAAATTATCAAATCAAGTTTAAATAACTCATAAATAATTTGATTCATTTACATATTTAGATTTCATCATGTATCAAAATCAAATTTTAATTGTATTTTTTTTGTTATAAGAGTAATATTAAATAATTGGAGATGAAGATGCTTAGATTTGAACCAAAAATTTATAATATATCACAATTCATCTTTAACCACTAGGCAAGAGGTTATTGGCAATTTTATTTGCATTTGTTGATGCTATTGAACATTGTTCATAAACATTAATGTCAACACATGGAACATTTGTTACAACTTGCAACAATTTGGCAGCCATTGATTTTAATGGTGAAAGAAAATTTCATGTTGAATTTAGGTAGGAAAGGAAGGAAAAAGGCGTAAAAGATTATGATAAGGTTGGGTTTTTTTGTTTCAATGGTGTAGGACTAAAGTAAAGGCAGAAAGTAGAGTAGAGAAACAGGAAAGTCAAAGCAGGGACTTTAACTTGTCTAACCGGACAAAATGATGTCGCCTCATACTGCATGCGTTAACATGTAAAAGTGAAAATTAGCAAGAAAGAAAAGGAGAATCTGACCATTTGTCAGAAACGCTGGTCAGTCTTACTCTTTGACCATCCTGTTTTGATTGAAATGACATACAGCCCTTACCCTGACTTAGAAATTTCAAAGGGCATTTTGGGCATTGAAACCTTATTGTGTGCGATAGGGTGTATCATGTGTCACATGACCTTTGGTCCCTGAGTGAGTTGTTGGGAATTTAGCGGTGCTGATTTCAAGGGAAACGACTATCGGACGGTGGTAAAGTTTGATTGATGGGGGTGATGCCGTGATGTAATAAGCTAGGTCACTACCCTAGAATAAAATGTACTTTTTGCTGCCTAGGATTGCTTTTGTTCAATTCACGTAATGGTTTGAATCTTAGACATTTGATTGTCTCTGAATCAGTGTTGTGTGGGTCCATTTAAGGGCACTATTGCTCATGAGAACACCAAATGACCTATGAAAGCTTTTAAGGCCCAGTGGGCCCATGGGTCAAATCAAAACCCATAAACATTCTTGTTAATATATTTTTGGAGATTGCATTTTTTGGTTTTGTTGTTGTTGTTGATTAAGGAATAGGCAGCATCATGTAACATAATTTTTTGTTCTTAGATTAGCCTGATTTTCATTCTCGTATTGGTTTTGGGAGCATTCACTACTATTTTTTTATTTTAATTTTATGATTTGAAATGCATATGACGATAAATTTGTATAATTATATTTAAAACACGTTTTTTATTAATTTGGACACGAATGTAATTGTTTCATTGAAGTATACTTCTTTAAAGACATTTCATTTTTATTAATGAAAATGTTTATCTTTCCGTAGGTTTTTAAGTATAAAGAAAATGTTAAGAATAAGAAAAGATAATACAGATGTTAAGACTTAAATTTCAAACTTATTAAAAATTACCTTTTGAACTTAAAAACATCTCTTAAAGGAACCATATAAATCAATTAAGTTAAATCTCAAATTCTGTCTTCCCATCATTTACTTCTTGCTAAATAAAACAAAGTAGTGGACGAGTCACAATCATTCTTGCATTTTGTTGGGAAAAAAATGGTACATTTTCTGTAGAATTTCCCTTCTTGAATGGCAACAAATGAAATCATATATTCTTCAATGCTCCAATTATTTGGTTTGGCAGGAGGAGCACGAGGGCATCAGATCAAAGAAAAGCGGGTCAGAGGCTTTAGAATGGAGTGATTACAAGTCCATGCCATTCACTCAATGTGTAAGTTCAAGCTTTGCCATGGCGAACAAGGGCTTTAAACTTAACCTACTTTTGTTCTTGCTTCATCCTGATTTCGCATTTTCATGTGTCCCAGGTTGTTAATGAGACATTGCGAGTGGCAAACATAATCAGCGGAGTTTTCCGGCGAGCAATAGCAGATATCAACATAAAAGGTCAGAGAATACGCTTCTGCCATGGTCTAATAATCATTTACTGTGTAAATTAAAGCTTGCTTTTGATTTTACCGGTGCCTCAATTCAACCAGGTTACACAATTCCGAAAGGTTGGAAGGTTTTTGCATCGTTTCGGGCTGTTCATCTTGACCATGATCATTTCAAAGACGCTCGCACTTTCAATCCATGGAGATGGCAGGTAGAGTTACCTAATTGCACATGTGCATGCATAGATTAAAAGTATAAACAAGTCAAACTACCAATGAGTTATTCAAATTTGATTGATGATTATTTAAATTAGACTTGTTTATTTTCGAGACGAGTTTTAAAAATTAAGTTCGATTAAACTTGAATAGAGTATTAAATCTCAAATTTTCGAATCGAGTTAAATTTGAATTTGATATTTAATTGTTTAGAATTGACTCAATTACACCCTTGTCATAGACACATTAAGGACAGTATAAAACAGTAGTTTTTCGATTTTTCTTTAACTAAATTGTAGCAATTCTGACAATTGACAAAATTGGAACAGAATAACTCAGGATGGAGCAGTCCTGGAAATATATACACACCATTCGGAGGAGGGCCTCGACTGTGCCCGGGATACGAGCTTGCTAGAGTAGAACTCTCTGTGTTCTTACACCACCTTGTTACTCGGTTCAGGTACCATATATCTATCAATACTCCATTTTTTTACTTCATCATTTCCATCGTTGTATGAATCTTGTGTTGTCAAATAACCCTCCTGTGTTCTGAAACAGCTGGTTACCTGCTGAAGAAGACAAGCTAGTTTTCTTTCCGACAACGCGAACGCAGAAGCGGTATCCCATCAATGTGCAGCGTCGAACTGCATTGTCTTCTTAGCCATGTAAAGATAATGTAGAAGAAGGGTAATAATTTTGGATGGTCGGAAGCAATAATCCAAGTTGAAAATAGAGTTAGTGACTGTAAATTGATTCTTTTGCGTTAGGAGTCGCAGTATTAGCAGCAATGGATGGAGGTGATAGTGGTTATCATTTTGCTCCATATTCGTTGTAACAATGCCCTATAATAGTAGCAGCAAATTCTATTTGAAATGAAATGAAAAGAGAAGTTATATGCAGAAAGTTCTTTTTTTCTTATAATTGGAATAAGAGATGAAATTGTTTAACTTCGAAGATGCTCTTTTCTTTAACTACTCACCAAAGAAAACCACAGCCAAAGAAACAAAACCCTTCCTTTACGTACATCGACGTCCATAAACAGGGTTCTGAAATGCTAAATACACCCATGTTAATAAACAGGGTTCTGAAATGCTAAATACACCCATGTTACTAAACAGGTTCTGAAGTGCTTCATCGGCAAACAATGAACAAAGATTTTAAAAATTAGCCATGGGCCTATAAGTCACTAGGAGCTAGTAAAATCAGGTTCATGGTATGTCAGCAATGTCTAGCTTCTACACATGATATACAATCAGGTATTGTAACATCAGCGTACAAGAAAATCTTGATTTTGATGAGTCTTGCATCATACACGTCCATGCACAATTAATCTGCTGCTACTGGTCCAATCTCTTTTAAAGGCGAACAGATCTGACTTCGATCTTTCAAATGCTTCCATGGCTACTAGCTGCATTCACTCGATCATTAAATTGTACTATCAGGTGTCCTAAAATACAAAAATGAGTAAGGAATGGTGTCGACTTCAGTCTTGGGGCTTATATTGGAACTTAACCAAACAAATAATCCTGCCTTGCAGAGTTCCAGATGGTGAAGAGCTCTTAAGAACAATAAGGTGTATCTCATATCTCGCATTGCAGGCAAAAACCTTGACAGAGCCCAATTCTTGTACTACTCAATCATGGGGTGATTGTTTTGTCTCTGCTGCTTTCCCTGCTCTTTAGTGCAGATTCAACTAGTCTAACCTTTTTTGAACTCTCACTGTTGACCAGTGAGAGTTTTTCAAGCGAAGATTTCACTTGAGAGATCTGAGCATCCTGTGCATGGTTCCTACCAGGCATTGTCCTTCGCTGGTTTGCTACATTGGCCTTTGAAGATTGTGTATACCTTCTAAGCCTCGCTCTTAAAGTATCAATGGAGGATTGTAGAGCATCCAGTTCAACTCCCGTAAATTGATCTGCACAATGACCAAATAAATTATCAAAGGATGTGATGTGGTCATTAGTATGCAATAAATGCACAGCAAAATTGATTACCAAGTTCAGACTTGAATTCTCGCTCCGCTCTGGACAGCGGTTTCTTCTGCACCCCAGGCAGGCTTCTCAGGTGTTGCAAACGCTGTTCCAAAGAATTGTGTAGCTGGACTGCACGATCAATCCTGTCATTCAGCATAGATTGTTTTGCCTCAACTTTCAACATCTTCTGTTGTGCCCCATTCAAACGAGCATGCTGATCATCTATAATTCTCTTTAGCTGAGGGCCATGATGTTTCAGCTCAAAGTACACCTAGAAAAGTTAAAGAGAAATCTTCATACAACAACATAAAAAAGCAATCATAAAGTCACAAGAGTATTTGAATGTGGAACTCTTTGGTTTTCGGACACACCATCTATTAATGGGCAAACCAGTCTTATTGTCAGAAGAATGATGTTATATCAACAACAAACTCTGAAAACATAAGCCTCAAGAAGCCCATATCTAAAACTTCTATTAATCTGTGTGAGCTATGAATAATTATTTCCTTTGCCAGCTATGACTATGTTGAGCATTCATATCAATTTCAGTCATTTTAAGGCCTTAATAATCGACAGATTATAGAAAAACTTTCAATTCCTAGTATGTGGGAAGAGAAAATTAATGTAAACAAAATATGTGGAAGCACAAAGCAATGTCAGTAAATTTATGTCAATCAGACAATGCATTCTCACCTTATGTGCATATTCAACATAATTTTCATGGAAAAGCTTGAAGTACTGATGAAGAGCAGATCGACCTTCAATAGAATCTGCAGCAATAGAACGCAGATTCGGTGAGGCCTGAGGAGCCAGAACTGACTTAGGACCAATAAGGAGTTCTTTGCTTATGATATCTGGAATATCTTTCTCTTTCTGCTCTTCCAAGCTGATGGGCTTCTCTTTATCAACTTGAATGGGAAGTAACAAATTCCAAGTCTTCATCTCTAGCACAACACATTCTTGAGTGGAAGTGACCACCACAACCCATGAGTATCCAAATGAATCTGACATTGATACAAAGCCAAATAGAGGAGAAGGTGAAAAGCTTTCTCCTTGGCATGTACTCAATACAGGATGAACAGAGGGAGTTTTGATACTCTCATCCTTCCCCGTGATCTGAGATGTAAAAGGGAGAAAATGGAGCACTATCGAATCTACCCCTCCCTCATGAAGAGAATATATTCTTTCAGGCATAAGGGGATCAGCAAACATTGTGATAACAGAATTGTTTTCCGTCTTCCTTGGTAAAGCCAAATCCACAATTGCCAGTCTCAACAAGGGAGGTGGATGTCCCAACCAAACAGTGTTATCAAGTGGTTGATCAAGCTTCACAATAGAAAGCTCAGCAGAGATCGATTCACAGATCATAGCAACCCCAAGAATTTGATCATGGGAATCAACACGAAGACGAGGTGCACTACCAGTAATCCAGACTGGCTGGATTTCATCAGCTAGGGCATCTATTTGCAATTGCCCACCACTCCAGGCAGTCACCAGAATTGAGTCTTTGCTGACTAAATTATAGAGAAAACTCACTGCACGGCCTTCACATTGTGCATCCCTAACAGCTAGAGTTTCATCTTCTCCATCACGACATACTTTACGTAATGGCCCCTGGAATAATTAGCAAATCAAAGGTTTATAGGTGTTGCAAAGATGTCATGACAAAGCCTTGAAATATTATCCATAAAAGTTATCATGCGAAGACACACAGACTCTAAATCGCTGATTCCTAAAATGTATAAATTGCATATCCAAACAGAATTTGAATCTCCACTTAAACCAAATGCCTCATATAGGCTACAATCCACTTATTTCACATACCTGCAGAGCAACTGATGCATCGAAGAAAGCATGTGAATGAGCTTTTATGGTAGATGGATTTTCCCCATCTGTTGCTTGTTGAGCTAGCTCAGGAAAAGTTGCTTCCAACCAAGAGATTGCCAGATTAGAATTACTAATAGCTGTTGAATTGGCTGACTTCAGTCCAAAAGTATGAGCATCACTATAAATCTCCAATATTGACTCCCATTTATAAACACTGTTTCAAAATAAATGATCAATGTATCAAATATAAATATAACAGGAAACTGGTAGCAAAGTAACATGTTAATGACAATAGCAAGACAGAAGAAAACGTGTAAGTCAAATTTCAATGCCACACATAGTATATGGTAGAAATAAGCAGCAGTCTTTCCTCTTTACTTCTAAACAACATGAGCACGAGGAAATGGTGAAACCATACAGCTTACAGCTACATGACCTGTGGCATATGGCTTACATGAAAATGCACAAAATTTATCCTCATAACCTTAATTTTTAAGTATCTTGATTTTCTTAAAAGCCAAGTAAAATACAGCAGAAGTGCTGCAACATCAGTATCTACATAGTTCAAATGAGCTTATAAGCACAATTGTTGCAAATTTAGTTTAAAATTAAAAAAAAAGGGGAAAAAGATGGAAAAAAGCAAAAATTTAAAATCAAATATCCCCCCTCTCCCACCCCCGCAAAGAAAAAAATTTGAAATTCCTAATACCTTCCAAATGGAACAACTGGGCAAAGGATGTAAACTGATCCATCACTGAATAATAGAAAGACCTGAAAATGGCATGAAAGGTAAATTGAAAGTTTGACACTATGTGAATAGTAATTCATTCAAAAATATAACAAGCTTAGCAAAATGAAAAAAGACGGAAGTTATATCATAATAATACCATAGAAAAGGACAAATTTGAAAATCAATAAATGGATGGCAACAATTTCATTAAGCAGAGTGAAGCAAGACACACTGAGGCAATAGATAGCCATGTTTAAACCGTGAAATAAGATTTGTACAATCAATAATGCACCAGCAGAGCACAATTATGGACAAATTCATCCATAGAGCAAAGAAATATCAATTGCAACACATCAATCTCAAGAAAAGTTAGCAACTAACTCACAGGGAGGTACAATGAAGTTACTGATTGAAATAATATAATTGCATTAAGTCACTGCCAATTATACTGTTTCACTGCATTACTCAAAACAGAATACCCATGCAACAGAAAAAAAATATACTTCACATTCATATTCTAGAAATATATTGAACTTACACTAAACCTGTCCCACAGGTGGTCTCCCCCGAATGAAAAGTCAACAGGACAGATCGATGCAGCATTCCTAGATCTACCAGGTTCAACAGGCTGCAGATAATATTCTTGTTCTGGTTGCATCACACCAGAGGATAAATCAAAAAGTCTGCAGAAAAGTAAAAAATAATAAGTTAAAACATGCTTCAATCAAACAAATTGTATCGTTTATAATTCTTTTTAACAGGATTACTTCCATAAAAATTGAGTTGCAAGACTTAGAAGAGTGTGACCAACGAAAGAATGACACAGGTGTAACAAGTTATAAATAAAACTCATGTGCCATATCTGCAAACTCATATAATCTCCAACAAGAGAGACACAAATTGAAGTGGAATGAAATCTTCAGGAGACTGAAAGAAAATAATCAGGTATAAATAAACAAACATGGACATGATAGCAGCATTTAAACCATTTCATAATTAAATAAGCCTCAATTTTTTAATTAAATTTATCCTCTACTTCAATTGCAATCATTCACCTCTCCACCTCCTAAACCAAGGTATAACCTTAGTGTCAGAGCAAGTAATATAAGTATGACCCATCAACAAGCCTCCAAACTGTGATCACTTAATACAACGTGTACATTATGGCATGAATATTCTATACCTGAAAACTGAATCAGATGAGAGAATTCCAACATGGATGTCACTATAAGGATGCCATGATACTTGTAGGATGCGTATTGAACTGCTGTCACTAGAATAAATTTGTGAACCAATTGAAACAGTCCTGCAGAACAAAATGTCAACTTTTAAGTGGAAACTTCCAAGAAAGAAAAGAAACATAGCCACCACAAGCAGAGTAGAAACCATTGTATAGGCTTGAGGTTTTACAAAAAGGTAATAGATATTTATTTATTTACACACACACATATAATCTAGACATCTTATGTTAATAATGGTCCGTTCTAGAGCGAAGATGAACTAATATCAGAATTTGGATTATTGCAATAATTGGTGTTCTAACATATATCAACTTCAAAATACATCTACCTAGAATAAACTCATTCATCACTAACTGTCAAACGCTACTACAAGAGAAACAAATCTGGCATGCATAATACACAAAGCAAGTAAATAAAACATGTTACTTTATACAATTACCTGCAAACGATGGTGTTGTCTTTTGTAGAAGTACGTCCATAAAGGTACATGACACATAGATCATCTGAACCAGCTAGGAGTAAAGCTGATCCATTCTTGTTGATAGAGATTTTATTAACAACAAAATTCAGTTGCATGTCCGCTCGCAACACCTATAAATTAATACAGTTATATTTTTTAAACTTAAACACAAAATATATATAATTCAACTATAAGTAACATAACAGCTCAAGCATACAGGCAGAATTTGATAACCATCAACATTGCATAAAGGCAACCATTCCTTATCCTAAGCTTTTAAGAGTACTTCAAAGTTCTTATACCCTTCATGCTCAGTTCAAATTTATCAGATTTTAGATTACCTAACTAACACACCATAATGGTATTGCTCTTTATTACTTCCTTTCTGTTTCCAGAGCAAAAGGCCAAATTTTTTTTATACTAAAGAAAATACATTTAAATGAATTAAAGAATAAAAAAAGTAATCTTCTTGGATAATAAAATGCAAGATTTTACTTTTGTATACACTATCATTCATGTTACGTTATAGTTATTTATTCAGTTTTTAATCAATTATTGTTTCGCTTTTTTACCATTTCCTTTTACAACATCAAAAGAGAGCTAATCATTCAAAATTCAAAATTTCTAAAACCTAAATGTTCAATGTAGTAAAAGCTTCTACAAATTTATTAACTTTCTACTAAATTATACAAATTCAAAGGTTCGAAACAACATTTCAGTGGTCGAATTAACAACTAATTAAAGAAAAAACCCATAAATTAGCTTTTTTAAGTGAGATTTCAGATTTACTTTGGAGGGAGAGGCGGCGATGACGGAGGTAGGCTCGGGCTCGCCCAAACGAATAGAGATTCGATGGAGACATTGCTTATTGGAGTCCCAATAATAGATTCTTGAGGCCCCGTCCCAAGCTAGAAGATTTCTAAAAGCTCGAGCTGGCACAGAGACGGTTGCGGTTGCTCCGCTTCCATCTGCGGAGGTGAAGACCGGGTGGTTTTGAAGCGGAAACCACTGAACTTCTTCTTTAGGTGTTAAGGACTTTAGAAAATCGTCGGTCGAATCCGCGAAGTCGAAGTTGAACCTCATATCTTCTCCTCGCTTTCTTCGTGAGAGTGGAAGCGTCGAGCCTTTTCCGCAAATTATTCCCCGCTGGGTGGAGATGGTGAAGAAGGGTGAAAAGAAACAGCTACGTTTAGCTACGGAGACTGTTGAGACGATGTCGTTTAATACTTTTATGTTGCACTCGAAACAAAGAAACTTAATATTTTAAAAAAAATCACAAATTATTATATATTTTGTTTTTTTAATATATATAGTTTGTTTCACTTTATTATGTGATTAATAAAATTTAAAAACTTCACCAATGATACATGACATAATTCAAAAAATAAAAACTAAACAATAAACTAACTGTTCAATTAAACTTTTTTTTGGTTCCATGTTCAATTTAACTTTTACCAGCTCATATTTTGCTATTTATTGTTAAAATATCAAGAAAAAAGATACATTTTTAGAAAATATAAATTAATAGCTTAAATGTACGAAATTGATTGCGTGTAATTTTAAGAGAAAAAATATTAATTGCTGCTTGATTTAGATCGGCCATTTTGTCAATTTCGAATCTACTAGCTGATTTTACATTAGAGGAAGCGAGTTTTAAGACAAGAGAGGGTAGTATTCTTCTTTTTTTTTTTTTTTATTTTAGAAGTTTGACAGACAAACAAAAGGCAAATTTAAGCAATACTATGTTTTGAGATGGCAGAAAATTCATGTTTTTTAGCATTTCAATTGAGAATAATTTATTTTTTAATATATATTAATGGTTAAAATTTTATTCATTAATATTATTAATGAACAAATAATTAAATATTTTTTGATTAATTTGAAATTAAACATACATGATTTATATAAATAAAATAAAAAATTCAATGATCGGATTAAATATATAGATAAATGGTATAAATTAAACGGGTTGTGATGTTGTGATCTATTTTGAGCCTCTGTTGATCCCTCCAAGCTCCAACCTGTTCTGCTAAAGAATGCCATGGAATTTTGGGTATTCTATATATTTTGACACAATAGAAAGCTCATGAAAAGGCCTTCGGCCCATTTCTTTCTCTTCCAAATAGTTTCATGTAATAGAAACTGTACACTCAAAATCACAAAAGAATATTGGATCTACCCTCAAAATCATAGCCTCAAGCCAGCTCTAGAAATTTGTATATATACACACGTGCAGGAAATCATTTCAGCTGTTGTATATAGGGGTTTTATACTGCTACTGCCTAGCTGCTTCTTCTTTGATTTGCAGGTGACTTGACTGCAAAAAAAAAAATCAGCATGGAAAAGCTAGAGTTAATTAGCCATTTGATGTCATTAAAAACAATAAACAAATGAAACATCAAGCTGGTTTGGTGACTGGTTTTTGATTTGTTCAAGGTTGGTTCATGGCTTCCACATCATTATGCACAACTACCAGATGAGATTAGCACATGGGGTATACAACAAGACAAAAAGGATTGCATTCTTTTAGTTGATTACCTGAAACCTGGCAAAGAAGAATGTGATGAGCCAAAGGGGAGGAAAAGGTAGGTTTCTTGTAGTGCAAATCCTTTCACTGTTAGTTGTAGTGTTCACTTTACTCTTTCTTCTAGGAGAATCTTCTGATACCTTGGAAACCCATTCTTGCAAGCTGAAATCTGTACACAATACAAAAGTCATTCATCAGTTATAATTCAGTTCATTGCATTAACATTTGTTTGCAATACTTATGTTACTTTGGACTTAGGTGAGTATCAGATTCAAGTATGTCGAATATAGATGGAAGGCAAACTCAGTGCACAACACTCTTAATATTTATGTTATTCGGACTTGAGAAGAGTGTCAAATTCAAGTACACCGAATAAAGAAAAAGGGCAAACCCAATGCACAAACCTCTCACATTGTGAGGTCTGAAAAAGATTATATATGCAACTTTCTATTCGCATTAACGGAAAGGTTGTTTTCGTAATTGAAACTCATAATCTCTAAGTCACAAAAGAATAACCTTACCGTTACACTAAAAACTCACTCTAAATCATCGAATATAGATACCTCAAGAAAAATAAATAATCGAAATGACATAAATTAAGCTTCTAATAGGAAGAAAAACATTCTTGTGACTATTTGTTAAAATGAACACTAGACATCCAAAAAGTAGCTTTTCCAAAGGATAGAATATGAAATAGGATTAGCAAGCAATTAATTCTTCATTCCTTCATAAATGTTTTTCTTTCTTTGCCATATGAATAGAATAAACAGATGGAATCGTATATTGGAATTAATCTTTAAATTTGGAAAAGGTATGCAGATATGAGCTTTAAAGATCAGCAACTTTACTGGACATCTTTTATTGTGAAGGAATTAAGCAGAAAATGCATTTTCGATTGCAAAGTGATTTATAAAAATCCATATATTCTATTGTAAACATAGGATGAATGTGGGCATAGTTGCAGATGGCATATGCCATCTGGTCAAACCATGGCATAGCTTTAGCTGTTCTCCATCCCCGTGGGCGGCAGCCCATCACAGATTCCATGTATTTCTTTTCAATTGGAATTTGCAGATTAACGTAAAGAAAAAGAAATGGACTTCGGAGATTTTGAATATGTCAACTTAAGCAGGAGAGCCCATTCTTTTCATATTACAGATAAAACAGAATTGCAGCAGTCAGCTTCAAAACTGCATATAGACGCACCTAGAACCATAAGTGGGTTTGGGCATATGATAATTTTATAATTTTAGACACGGTATGAAAAAGATATACGAATATAATACAAACAAATTAAAATTAAAACATATTTTATGTTTGATGTATCGACACAAATTTTAACACAAAATCTTATGTTTTATGTGACACAGCAAACACAAAACAACAGTTTTTAGCATTTAGCCGGGGAAACAAATTTATGAGATTTCTCTTAATACTTTTTAACCGACCTAGCAAATTTGTCTTTCTTTTTTTTGTAAAATTCAAAATTTCAGGTAAACATGCTAAATACTAAATTTTTTAACTTTTCATTCACATAAAATTTTATTAAATTTAAATTTATATCATTTTCATTTTTTTTTTCATATCATTTTCATACGCGTCAATATCCTAAGCTTAGGCACTACCCAATGAAAAAAAGAAAAAGAAAAAGCACAAAATACCAACTTGCTACAGTTTTGGTATAAATTGGTGGACCAGTTGAAGTTTTCTTGTGTTTTTTCACTATAGCCATCCATAGGAGGGGACAATTAATGGTCCTGATTTTCCTAGGCGTCCTTCTGCTAAAATTTCCAGTTAATTATACCATTTAATTTAATTTAAGACTTTTCATTTTTTTAAAAAAAATTGAGAGTGAAACTGGGGTTATTAAATTCAAACTCAAATTTTACGTTTCACAGTTAATTCTTAATCCATCGGCAAAAAAATTATTGGTGACTTTCCATCTAAATTATTAGATTAATTTGATATATGAAAGTCTTTACTGTTCTGAAAATAAAGTGAAGAGATGGAAAACTTACAGCTTCAATGTCGATTTTGTAGACAAGGAGTTTTCTTCTTTCTCTGCAACTTGTTCTATAAGCCACAATCATATGGGCAATTGCCAAGGCCAGTGAACAGATGAACAGAGCAGTTTCCATGGCTGCAACATACCCTTCTCTAGGAATACTCGAACTGAACACGAATGAAGCTTTCAATGAAACAAAAATCAAAGATGAAACAGAACAAATCATTGTAATCCCAAGGTAAGGTCCCCTGGAAAGACTTGGCCCATCACAAAAACTGTATACACCTGCAAAAAAACCAACAGAAACCAATAAAAAACCTGAAAAAACTGACAGAGACAGTGATGAATCATAGTATTTGGTCTGGGTTTTTTGTCTACTTACAGATTATAACAGCTGATCTGACGATGGATATGAGAGGAATATCTATGAGAGAATATCGAAAATCATAGTTGCTGAAATGGGAAGAGAGGGTTCTGAACGACAAAGAAGAAGGAGAAAGAGAAGCAGAGAGCAAAGCAGAAGGCAAAAGGGCATCGGCAATAACAAGAAAAACCGGCGCAGAAACCAGAAGAAAGGAAATCAACATGGCGATCAAGAAAAACACAGTTTTAACACCTCGGAGAATTCTTCTCGATTTCTCTTCCTTGGAAATCCCCATCGCTTTTCTGTTTGGAGGGTTGGAAAAAGCAGAGCTTATGTACAAATGAAAGCGTTGAAAGGTAGGAGGAAGAAGAGAGAATCAAGCTTAAAAGGAAATGGAAATGAAGGTTCGATGTTTTGACTGGACTTGTCCTGCGAAAGGAAGCGATGATAAAGACTTTGGAAATTTACACGCAGACGCAGCACTCCGTTGGATTGGAGGACTCTTGTTAACGGAAATACCTATATAAAGATTTATAAAGGACAGCTAACGACATCTTTTTTAACATTGTTAAATTTCATTTTTTCGATTGAATTTTCAGAATATTATTAGATATTTTTTTTAAAGAAAGTCGAAACTTAAAAAAAATGCCTGAATCGATTTTTGTCAAAGAAAAACATAGGAGATTTTCCACATACCTATGAGGTCTTTATATAATAATTTGTCCATTAAGTCTGTTCGATTAGGAATAGGACTTTTATCATATTGTCGACTAAGGATTTTATTACGAATCCTGGTCTTCAACGACATGTATTAGCTTTTAAGCTCTGGTTACCCATGGTGAGCGGTAACTATTCTGTGTAGGCCTAGTGGCTACATAGTTTTGTGTGGGCTTAACGTCTTAATCTAAGGTTAGACCTTGGTTGGCCTGAATATGGCATAACAATCGTAATAATTAATAATTTTATTTTAAAATTTAGTGAAAAATTTTGCTTCTAACTCTGGTTAAATTAATAATTTAAAAAAATACAAAATATATTACATTCAAGAACCAAAAAATCATTTCAAGATACTAATTTGCAAAATCTTATCTTGTTTGTGATTTTTTCTTGTAAGAATTAAAAAAAGTAATAAATATATTACATAAGATATATTTGCAAGCACATTTAAAAACAAATGATATAGAGTTATTGAATGAGTATGAAAACTAATTAAACACGTTTTTTTTAACAAAATAAGAATAATTTACAAGATAAATACTTTAAATTAATATTTTGTGATGGTCCCAAAAGTATTAATTTAAATTTGAATCTTAATTCTATTCTATTGGACGTCGTTTTAAGGATGATTGCATAAATTATTTAAGTTAAGCTTAGATTCATTAAATATCAGATTTTGTATTAAGATCTCGAAGGATCGTATTGAGTTACACACCAACTGAATATCAGAGTTTGATTGTTACTTAAGTTTTTACATCATTTTTAAATTAAAATTCATTTAGTTGGAACTTGAAATTTAATGAATCCAAATAAATAATATCTTACATAAATGTTTCTACTAAAAACAGTAATTTAATTAACAATTTTTTTAATTGAATTAATTTTTGTCATTAAATGTTTTATCTAGAAAAGGAGGTTTTCTTTAACTGCATTCAAATACAAATTATAGCATAATAAGTGAAATTTTGGATGAGATGATGATTTGATAAGTATTGCTTTTAAGAAATCATTACGTCTATATCACTTACAATTAATTCTTATTTAATCTACTCAAAAAAAATTAATTGTTTTTTAATTTGGTGTAAATCTTACAGGCATCTTATGTAAATAATTCTGTCATTTGACTTGATGTTCGTTTTTAAGATTTGAAATTATAAAATAAAAAAATTTAAGGTTTGATACAAGGAATAATTAAAAAAACATTTCAAAATTTAACCCCATTTTTTTTTTAAATTTCAGCTTCTTTTGGGTAAAATGGATTAAAGAGTCAAATTAAATTGAATGCATTCATTGTTATTATGATTGGATAATCATGATAAATGTATTGCTTTCATGTGGAGTGGATTTTGTTTCATAAACATATGCTTTTGATTCTTTTTACCTCAATTAGAATTAGATGTACCATCAACAAATGTTGCTCAAATGGTGAAAAGTGTTTGTTCCGGATCTTTGGTTTGTCTCGAGTTCAAATTCTTTGAAAAATTGTGAAAAGTTATTTTTTGTTTTATAAACTAACCAAAATTGAAGTAAATAAATTTGAAAAGCTATGAAAAGTTAAATTTTTATAAATTAACTAAATCCGATGTAGATATATTTGTTGAACGGATTCGAGAAGTAAATGTTATGAAGAAAAAAATAAATCCGCTATAGCTAAAAAAAATGGACACACCCATTATGTGGGTGAAAAAAAATGATGTTGGTAATAAAAAAACAAAAAATTATGTTTTGAAAAAAAAAAGATGGATAGTTTTTTTAATGGGAAGTTATTTTTCCAAAATGAATATTTATATATATGTATTATTAATTTTATATTTTTATAATAATTTTATTTTTTTTGTAATTACTTTGATTATTTTGGTGACTTGTAATATCAAATTCATCAATCAAATATTTTATAGTAATATAGATACAATTTAGAGAACAAATTTGGTAAAGACAATAAAATTTTGGTTGTTTGATGAAGATTTTGATAATTGTTTTCAATTTTTATAAATTTTATTCTTTTTAATTCATTTTAAAAAAATATTACATGTCCAAGTATCTCGAATCCATAACTTTTAAAAATATATTCAACAAACATGCATATGAACTAGTGCTCAATTGACGGATATGTATTATATATCAATGTTTATTTAATGATCTAATTAATTAGTAACATTATGCTTAGGACAAAAGGGATAAAATAAAAAGTTTTTAACTAACAAACTACTATTCTTTTGAGTGTTTCTTTAACAAAGTTTTAAGTTCAATATGTATAATATCACCAATCAGGCAGGTATGGTGGAACCGACCGTTTAGGATCATGTGAGCACATGCAAAGATTTGTCCTTGAGAATCTCTAGATGATTTTTTTTTTCTCTTAAAAAAATGCTTTTAATTTTTGGAAGCCGTTAAATTTATGCTTTTAAATTATGTTATAGTAATTAAATAAAGGAATTGGGGTTGGATTCTCTGGCAGTCAAGATTGAAAATTCTTTGAATGATTGACCCCTTCTTGTATTTGTAAATATTCATTGATTTGTGATCATGGGCAATTAATTTTCTTTTTTTTTTGGTGAAATACGATAATATTTATTGCCAAAAGTTACTCAACTTGGGAGTTACATTCAGGCATGGATCTGGGAAGTTTAACACCCATGCAGTCATACAATAGAAACTGAGTAAGATGAGAAGGAGGGTCATTAAATAACAAAAAGTCCTCAGCAGAGGAGTTTCCCAATCGAGCAAGAGCGTCAGCACAGTGGTTTGCTTCTCTGTAAACATGTTTCATCCTAGCATTCCCCAGCTTTTGAAGCAACTCCCTGCAATCACAAATAATAGCATTATAGATATGAGAAAGAGGAACAGAACTAGTAATAAACCTGACAACTTCTTTTGAGTCTGTTTCGATGATGATGTTGGTGAATCTTCTCTCCATTGCTAATCGAAGGCCATCTCTCAGGCCCCACAATTCTGCAAGCATGCTCGAAGCAGTCCCTATGTTGCGAGAGTACCCACAGATCCATCTTCCATGCTCATCTCGTAGCAGTCCCCTTGCCCCTGCACATCCTGGGTTTCCAATTGAGGAGCCATCTGTGTTGAGTTTAACAAAGTTTGCTGGAGGAGGGGTCCAACCAATCTGAATAATGGAAGTACTGCGATTCTTGATTTCTTTTCCAGCAATAGCCCAAAACTCCATTAGTTTTGTCTTCACTTTGTTGCACCAGTGGGGTATCGATTATGTTGTTCCCTCAAAGACTAATTTATTTCTATTGGTCCAAATGTGCCAGATGATGAAAGAAAAGCAAACTCTCCACGGGATATTGTTAAATGGTGGATTGTTATCTTTGCTAATGTTTGTATGTATCCATTCGATGAGCTCAATTGAGAAGGAGTTTCGCAACAGTTCTGGAACCTCAAAGTTTGCCCAAAGTTGTTTAACATGTGGACAGTCTTTGATGCAATGAAGTACCGTCTCTTCTTCCATGTTGCATCTAGGGCAGATGGTGTTGATGTTGATGCCTCTAGCTGCAAGTGTTTGTTTTGTTGCTATCTTCATGTGACAGCATTGCCAAAGGAAAACTTGAATTTTTGGCAAGGTGGGGAGTTTCCAGACATCTTTCCACTTAAAGCAAGTATGTTGAGGGTTGCCTTTGGCAAAATTGTAAGCCGAATTAAGTGAGAATAGTCCAGAAGCGTCAGCATTCCAGGAGATACCATCAACAGCTGTTGGTTCACGTTGGAATGGGATTGCTTTGATGATATGTTTAATGTCTTTAGGAATAGGGGCCCCGATTGAATCCCATAGCCAGTTTCCATTGTTGTTGTATGTTGAATGGACTGATCTATTCTCTTCTTGAGTGGTCCAAGGCCCAAAGATGATTTTATTTAAAGGTCCAAGACCTGACCAATTATCTTTCCAGAACAGAGTTTGATCACCCGATTTTATAACCCACCGCATACCTTTTTCTAAGATGTGGGAGCTTCGTCTCATACCAGACCAAATTGGAGAGCAGGCTCTTTCAATGAAAACTCCATTTCTGGAGTATTTAGATTTTAACACTTTAACCTAAAGATTCTCAGGGTTATTAAGAAGTCTCCAACTGAGCTTTGCCATGTTAGCTTCACTAAGAAAAGTCATATCTTTGACCCCCAGTCCTCCATCTTCCTTTGGGAGGGTGACTGTCTTCCAGTTGATCAAGTGCATTTTCTTGTGTTCATTATTCGAGCCCCAAATGAAGTTCCTGGTAATTTTATTTAATTCTTTGCAGGTGCCTTTGGGGAGGTAGCAACCTTGCATGTAGTAAAGGGGGACCGAGTTAATCACAGATTTGGCAAGAATGGATCTACCTGCCAGGGAGAGGAGATTTGCTTTCCATCCAGTGAGTTTGCTTTTGACCTTGTCAATGATAAATCTGAAGTTAACTGGTCGTCGTCCTTTTGAAATTGGGAAGCCCAAATAGCGACCAATGTTATCTGACCAAGAGATTTGAAGGATATTGCTAAGGTCGTTTCGCCTATTCTCTTCTACATTTGATGAGAAGATAATTGAGGATTTTTCTGTGTTGATTTTTTGACCAGACTTGTCACAAAATTCTCTGAGGATTCTTTGCATCGCATTACAAGACCTTCTTGATGCTTTTCCCAATAGCATCAAGTCATCAGCATAGAATAGATGAGATAGCAAAGGACCTCCTCTACTGAGACGGATAGGCTCCCAACATCTGTCTTCACATGCTTCAAGAATTCTGAGCGATAGATATTCCATGCAGAGAATGAACAAGTATGGTGAAAGCGGGTCTCCTTGTCGTAAACCTCTAGATGGGTTGAAGGATTCCGTCTGTTCACCATTAACCAAGATTGTCATTGATGTGGAAGTGATACATGACATTAAAAGTTTGATCCAGAGTGGTGGAAATTGAAAGAAGAGTAGGACCTCTCTTATAAAATTCCATTCCATCCGATCAAAGGCTTTAACGAGGTCAATTTTTGCCAGAAGCCAGCCAGTCTTACCTTTCTTCTTTTTAAATGAATGGATGACTTCTTGTGCGATGATCGCATTATCTTGAGCTTTTCTTCCCGTGATAAAGCTTGATTGCAAGGGGTGTATAATTCGGGAGAGAATAGGACGAATTCTAGCCACCATAACCTTGGTAATAACTTTATAAATTGTATTGCAAAGTCCTATAGGTCTGAAATTGTGGATAGATTCCGGGCTTTGAGTCTTGGGTATGAGGCAAATCAAGCATTTATTGATTTCTGGAGGGATTATTTCGGAGTTGAAAGCTTGACTTACAACCTCAAAAACCGAATCTCCGATGATATCCCAACATTTTTGAAAAAATATTGGGTGGAGTCCATCAGGACCTGGGGCTTTATAGGGTTTCATAGAGAACACTGCTCTATGGATTTCTTGTTTTGAGACTTCTGCATTGAGCAAATTAAGTTCCTCAACTGTTATGGGATTACTAAGGCGAAGTGAGGAGTGTGGATTAATAAAGCAATGATCCTTAGAAGATGAGAAAAGCTTGGTAAAGTGATCCTTAATGAATTCTTTGATCTCGACAATATTAGAAATCCAGTTTCCCACATTATCTTTCAGTCCCAATATCTTGTTCTTCCTCCTGTGTTGGATGGTACTAAGGTGGTAGAAGCGGGTGTTCCTATCACCATCAAGAATCCAGTCAACTCTTGACTTCAAAGCCCAAAACTCTTATTCCAATTTCAAAGTATGTTGAAATTCATCCTCCAACTCCTTTCCAAGTTTTATAAGCCTTTCACAATGCCCATTTGCTAAAGCCCTCTCAATACCTGCAAGCCTTGCCTGAAGCTTTCTTTTCTTAAAGAAAATATTACCAAATACATTTTTGTTCCAAAGTGTAATGTTTTCTTGGAATAATGGAATAGCTATCAGAGCTGAAAAATGTGCTTGTTCCCATGAGGTCTTAACTATTCCTTTGAATTCTAAGTGAGTGAACCACATCGTTTCAAATCTGAACGGTCGTGGTCCTATACGGGGTGTAATTGGGTTGGTATTGATAAGGATTGGATTATGGTCAGAATAAACTTGAGTGAGGTGATAAACCAATGTATTTGGGAATCTGATTTTCCAGCAACTATTAGCCCAAGCTCGATCAAGTCTTTCCCAAACCAGTTGTCCAACTCGGTTTTTACTGATCCAGGTGAATTGTTGCCCGACGAAGCCTAGATCAATCATGCCACACGAATTCATGCAATCAAGGAATCTGCGGGCTCGACTTTGATTAATAGGGCTTCCGCCAAATTTGTCAGCCTCACATAGAAGTTCATTAAAGTCTCCTATTATAGACCAAGGATCAGTGTGGGATTGAGCAAAGCAAGCAAGCTCTTCCCATAAGATTCTTCTTAATGCATAGTTAGGGCGGGCGTAAACACAAGATAAAATCCAAGGAAAATCCAGATTAGAATCATATTGAGAAGAGGTTGAAGAGAGTACCTTAACTGACGCATGAATTACTTGGCTCGTGGTATGCAGGATTTCAATTTCGACTTCATTTTTCCTCCATAGCAGCCAGATGCCTCCTGCAAAGCCATTAGCCTCTACCCTGAACTGTCCATCAAAGCTCAGCGATTCGCAGATTTGATCAGCTGTATTTCCTGAGATTCTTGTCTCTACGATAATGGCGATGCTTGGGCAATTTATTCTCAACAATTCCATGAATGTTCGTCGAAATTCAGGGCTCCCTGCTCCCCTAGCATTCCAGTACAAACACTTCATTGGGAAAAAATCTACAGAAGGAGGGTTAAGAATCCATTCCGCCAGCTCTGGCAGAGACTTGATTTCCCCTGCTTGAGATTTGCAGAGGGGATTCGGTGCCTGATGTTGTTGAGGCATTGCCAGCATTATGTGTAATGCATTGTCGTTCTGTTGGTGTTGTTCCACTTTGATTACTAGAGTCAGCGGGTTGATCATCGGTCGAGAGTTCCATAGGATAGCCGCATCCTTGTCTTGCTGCAATGTCATCTTCCTTACTGTGTCTATTTCTATTTGGCTCAGTAATATTTGCCTGAGGGGTAGGAGAGTTTCCACAGGTGCTGGTAGGAATGGTAGTCACTGGCTCTCCAGGACAGTGAGAGAAGCTCGAAGGTAATCCTCTTCCTGTGAGATTTGCATGCTGTTCCAAGCCATCATAATCTGATTTGTGCTCCAACCCGGTGCCTGGGATGGGTCTCCCAACAGAAAGGCTAAAGCTACTTTCAACGTGATGACCATTCCGTCCATAAATAGGTACTTCATCTCTAGATCTTTGCGTTGTTCGGATGGATCTGCCATTTTTCTTTTCTCCTCTGGTGTTTCTGTTGTTGTTTTGTGACTCTCTTTCTTTAGAACTTTCTCCTTTGAATAAGAAAAACGTGTTTTCCTGTTCTGATTCAGTTCGAATGGGCGTTTGTAGCTTCTTGTTTCTCTGATTTAGTTCCTTTGTGGCAGCTTTGTCCGTTGATAAGACTGGGTGTTCAGGCTGCCAGCTATTTGGCAGGCTATTTCTTTCTTCTATTTGAAATTTATTTGACCGTTCGAAGGTATTCTCCAACTGTTCATGCCTATTACCTTTCTCGATAGCAGAGTGAGTCGGGTCTTTTGTCGGTTTTCCATGACCCGATGTTTGCTCTTTTCGCTGCCTGGGTTTCCTCTTGGTAACAAGCATCCATGGCCCATAGTTTCCTTCGGTACCTTCTTTTTGGTTGTCAGACATTTGCTGATCATTCATCTGCGAGTCAGGTTTCTCAGTTGGCTGTTCTGGAGATACCTTTGTCTCCTGTCGTTGGTTGCAGCTTTCTCTTCTGTGTCCAATATGTCCACACTGGAAATAGAGGTTTACGCCCTCGTAGAGGACTGGCTGAAGGAGCTTTCCAATCTTGATTTTAGGAATGAGTGGTTTGTCTAAGTCCACTTGAATGCAAATACGGGCGAAACGACCTCTAGAGCTTCTCTCTGTGACGGTATCAACCTTGAGGAGGGTCCCTAGTTGATTCCCAATCCGTTGCAGTATGTTCTTGTCAAAAAATTCGATGGGGAGGCCAGGAAGTCTCGCCCAAACTGCCGTTGTTGAGAAAGATGTGAATGAGTCTACAATAAAGCTGGGTTCCCACCTTCTCATAGTGAGGTAATAAGCTCCGATGAACCATGGACCTCCAAAGAACACACGCTGAAAGTCGTTAGCATTGTGAAATTTGAAGAGGAAGAAGTCCTGGCCAAGGTCGATGCAGTCCATCTTGCCACAAGGTTTCCAAAGAGCGTTGACCCGAGGGAAGAGGAAGTTGTAGCCAACCCTTTTTCCAAACGTCTTCACTATGATGGCATGCTTCCATGGGTTTCTGATTCTATTCTTTTCTTCCTTAGACAGCAAGATTGTAGGAATAGTATCTGCTTCATCCTGTTCTTGGTCAGATTCCTCATCCATGAAGTGAGGAGTACTCGAAAAGGAGATGAATGAATCATCTTCAGTGTTCATAAGGGAGTCCCTGTACGAGATTGAATGTGATGTTGTTGTTTCGAGGCTATCACGATCAACAGATTTGAACTCTCCATTTTTAGTTCTTTTAACACTTCTTGCTTTAAGATCGTCTTCTTCTGAATTGCCGAGAGCGTTTTTTGCAGACATCATGTTCTGATTCTGGCTTGTTCTTTTGGGCAATTAATTTTCTTAAAGGTAGTTGTTAACTTTTTTAAAATTTCAAAGCAATTTAAAATACCCAACATAAAATTAACTTTTTATTAATAATCTTTCATATATTTGTCTTATTATTTTTCATTTATATTTATGAGAAAATGTTTGACATAAAAATGAAAAATACCTAATTTACTAAATAATAAATTATATATAAATTTTTTTGGAGGAATAAAAAAGTTTTCAAGTTTACTTCTGTATATTCCTTTTCTCGATTGATTTAAGTAGGTTTATCTATGTCCGATCTAATGAATTTATGAGAATTTCTCTTCCACAAATTCCCATTAACGTATTCAAGCTCAAAACAAGTATAAAAAACATAAACTCTCCTATCATTTGAGTCAACGTTCGTAATATTATAAATCAATATTTTGCTATCAAGAAACTTGAGAAAATGTTTCTTCCTTCACAATTTTCGTTTTCCACTCTGTTTTCCTTCTAGAAGTAGTTCAGGATTACCAACCAGCTGATAAGTCTATACGTTAGAGAAGAAAGGAAAATTGAATAATAAATATTTAAAATATTTTGGCCATTTTATGGGCTTCTTTGTCTGAACAACCGAAGTCTGTCATGTTTATATATATAATTATAGCATCTTGCACCAACCATTGACATGTACATTAATTTCATACAATCCTTGTCAGGTTCACAGGTTGGACTTTGCATATAAGTTTTGACGTGGGAAGTTTGAATTTTTCAGCCTTCTTGTGCGTGTGTCTTAACTATGTATAAATTCTTAACGTTTTGTTTGGAATATGTGAATTACTTATAATTATTAAATTAATCTTCAAAGTTAACTTGCACAAAATCATTTCTTATTCTTTTTTCTCTTGTACATAGTGTTTTAATTTCAACAATTTCTAGTATCATTTTTTGTTTTCACATTTATAATAACTTTCTTTAATTTTTTTAGTGACAAAAATACTTGATGAAAAATAAGAGCGTTTCAAAAAATTATTCAAAATTTGTATATTGAAAGAATATTACAACTCGAACTTAGGGTTTTTATTTTATTTTCATTTTGTCTTTATCATTCAAGTTTCTAGATGATACTGATTTGTATATATTATTTTCTATTTTCATTTCAAAGTCTTAGTTCATTAGAATTTTCTTTTCTTACTGGGATTCTCGTTTGGAAATTGAATTGTAATTTCCCGTTGTACCATTTGGGTGGTTGTCTCGCTATTGGTGTTTTTATTAATTACTCTTTCCAATTTTTCCCATAACTGCTTCTTTCCTCCATTAAATATGTCCTTTTTTTTGGTTACATTAAAGATGTCCTTTGTACTATATGGTAAAGACCCAAGACCTTTTTTTTTTCACCAAAAAAAAAGAGCTTTTTTTTGTATTTAAGACCCAAGACCATTTTAATATATGTAAACAAAGACAAATGAGCCAAAGAAAAACTATTCTCCCTAGGCATCTACTTTTCTCTCATGCAAAATTGAAAACAGTTCTGAAAATTTATCTTTTTGAGCAGGAGGAGACACGTTTGCTTCACATGGACACTTCACAATTGGTATATTTGTCCTTCACATTGGATATACTAAATTACTAATTTCCATTTTATATTCTCAAATTTATTAGACATATACTCTTCCAATTACCCTTGGTTTAAATTCCAAATTTTCTAAAATTTTATTTTGTTTAAGAAAAGTATGTGTGTGTATATATAAAAGAATAATTTCCAATGAGACCTTGTTTCAATAATAGATGCTTTAAAACTTTTAATTTTTGCTCGATAGCTGGAAGGATAAAAAATTTATTAATCAAATTATTAAATTTTATATCCAATTTTCTTATTTTTAATTTTTTATCTTAATTATCAGATATAACAAAATTTTCATTATCATCTTTTTCTATCTTTATTACTGAATAAAACAATAAATCCCAAATTCATGTCTCATAAACTGTAGTTTCGTGATCACACGGTGAATACCTTATTTTTTGAAACTTCATGTGTGAGTAAAATCAGACCCCTTTTTGTACTAATGTGTTTTATTTACCAGGGAGTTATATATTAATTAAAAGTTAGGATATAGAAATTCCCAATTGTTTTTCAAAAACCAAGCAGCCTTTTCTTTCCTTTAAATGATTTGGTCAAACTCCAAATGGATGAGTTATATTAGGTTGTTTCCTAGAGAGATATCTCCCTTATTGGACAAGTAGTCAAGTAAATTGCCGACGAAAGCCGCCCTTGGCCGGGCTATACGGTCAAATTTCACAACTTCCCAATTTCAAGATGATCAGATCAGCAGACAAACATATGGAACATAGGGCCTACACGAGAATCATCCAAAGTCTGCCTCTTGTTGGAGAAATTAAAAGGAAAACACACAAAAAAATGAGGAAAGAATGATGCATGCTATTTGTATTTTTGTTTAATGATCAACCTTGACTTGATAATGAATCAATTAAGATTGGGAGTGATATCATATTTACTAATATATTATGGTTCGATTTAATTTATTCAATTTTATTCCGTCAATTTCATTGAATTTTATTGTTAAACTTTGAATTTAGTTGATTTTTGTACAAAGTTAATGATAATGTTAGTGGAGATTATCTCTTAAGTTGAAATGAAGAGAAATGACAATGTTCTAGTTAAAGAATGATTTCATTACTAGGTGGACTATGAATATAATATTAGTGGTTGAATTGGATTTGTTCATAGTGGTTTGGTGTAGTGTTAAATTTCATCAAAATTTAATTGATTATTACATATCTTAATTTATATCCATATTTCTATTTTTTTTTGGTGGTCTATGCTAAGTGATAACGTGAAGCATTCTTCAAGCTTGCTCTAGAAAATACAAATATTAAAAATTGTGGCCTCTTCTTCCTTATGAATTAAGTGAGCAAGTCTAAGGCATTGGATTGTTGATATATATGGAAGATGCACACGTCTTGCACACGGAGAGCATAGGGTTATTTACTTATTTTAAAATATGGTGGACTTTTGATATATTACATGATTTCTAGAAAAGCAAGAGGGGGATTTTGCTTGATTATTGCACAATTTTTGTATTGGATTTGCAACTTTTTTTAAAATACAATTAAGGATATCATTAGATTTTATTTGATCTTAATTCTTCTGTGGTGCGACTTTAAGAGTTTTTTCTTTTAAATCGATTTCATGCAATTAAGAGCTTATTTTCAAAATGTTTTCATAAAATTGAATTTGTGTCATAAAGAATAAATTCAATTTCTTAACTTTGTAACTAATTTTTTTTTATTTCTATATAAAGGAGATCAAAGTTTGTGAAAAAAAAAACAAGTTATAATGTTAAGTTTTGAATTTCAAATCTCTTGAATATTATTTCTTAAAAGTTATTACATAAACCATTTGAGTTAAATTGTGAGTTTCATTAATTTTTTTGAGGGGGGATTCAGTTACACATGTGTAAAACAAATTTAGTTTTACACACTTTCATATCTTTTTATATGATTTATAATTTTTTAATCCAATCGTTGAATTTTATGTTCTATTCACATAGATCATGCATGACAAATTTCAAATTAATCGAATACGTCAACTATTTATATCATAAAATAAAATTTTAACCGTTAATATATATTTAAAAAAAATACTATTCTCCATTAAAATGATAGAAATAGTAGATTGATTCAAAAATTTACATACATAATAAATATGAGTAAGTTGTTAAATCCAACGGTTGGTTTGCAAAAATATTAATCCTATATGAAGATATAAAACTGTGTAAAATAAATTTGTTTTATATATGTGTAAGTGAATTCTTACTCAATTTTTTTTATATTATTTTGCTAATATTTGTTAGTTGGATATGGAAACTTTTGCAAGGCTTACCAAATACTCTTTTACCTTGAAATTGACTAAAAAAGATTATGTCATGAATTAAGTCATCCAAGATGTGAGCTCTTTACGCTCAAGATCAGCTTTTCCACTCCCTTCCAAAACCATTTTATTTTTTTTTTGTTTATTTCCTTTTAATCTTTTCATGTTAATATAATAATCAAGATATTAGCCTACTCATAAACCTCTAAAGCTAAGATATTTTCAATGACATAATCTTTATTCAAAATGTCTATCTTGATTTGATTTGATAATGAAATTTCACTCTTATCCACTTTTTTTTTAATTTTTTATCTGACTAAAAAGATATCTTTACTTTTTTTTAATAAATCTCTTTTTTTTAACAATTTAAAAAGTGTTTTCTTACGTAGACTTGATGTATTTAAAATTTTATTGTCGGAATACTTTCTACAAAGATCAAACTTTGATGAACAAAGAAAAAAAATTTTCTCTTCGTTAATTAAATTTTCGATGTCAGTTTCGCTCCTAATCCTTTGATATACAAACATAGTTATATATAATAATCTCATTCTTCTTTTTCATATCTAACCTATGTTGGTGAGTTAGTGGTTTCTTCTTCCTAGCATGGACCACCTAACCCAGATAATTTCCCTTAAAAAAGCACAAAAAGAGCTGACTTAGATCCCAACAATGAAACAAAATGAAAAGGCCTACTTTCCCCTACAAAACGAAAAATGTGGGGTTCTTGTTCTTGGCCCTTTTTCGCTTATCAATGAAGTGTTAAGGCCTGGATTTTCACATAAAAGAACCAATGTTCTAGGTGTCCTATCCATAGGGAAGATTAGGCCATTGGAATATGAAATGTATTATTATCGTTTTGATATTCAAAACTTTCTTGAAACCAAGTGGGGGATTTGATGACATGTTGCGCATTTTAGATTTGGGGTTGTGACAAAGATTTTAGCACAATCTCTTTTGGTTGGGAAAATTGGAGACAATTGACAACTAATTTGTATAATCTATATAAGCTTGAGTCATGTAAGATGTGACCTTATATATATTGTATAAAAAAAGTTATAATTCGAGGATAGGAGAAGAAGATGTAAATGTTAAAATTCTAATTTTAAATTTATTAAAGATCTCTTTTTAAAGGAATTATATAAATGGATTAAATCAAATACTATCAGATTCGAAATATACATGTTTTGTATATGATGTGTTTGACTTACTGGTATATCTTGCCAATAGCGATGCTGTAGCTTTTCCTTGAAATTTTTAAAATGGATTATTATCTAATACACTTACTTTTTTTTTTTACACTTATTCTTCTTTATATGAACTATAATAGTATTGAGGGAAATATAGTGTAGAAAAAACAAAATGAGTATATTTAAAAATTCTCTTTTCTTTTAATATTTATATTTATTTTTATATCCTAATAATATAAAAATAAAAAATAGGTAAATTAACCACTAAATTAGAAAAATCTCTATTGGTTACATACTTTTAAATATATTTTGTTTTTAGGATAATTATTCCACACATTGTCAATCGAATATTTTTATTCTACAAATAGTGTTAAGATTGTGACACATGTTTTGTTTTATTTTATTTTTTAAATATTTTTATAAAACACATGTTAAAATCTTAACATTATTTGTGAAATAAAATATCCCATCGACAATATATAAAATAATCATCATTTGTTTTATACTCCTAATTTTACGGCGGAAAGAAACATCTCTAGGCTAAGCATGTTAGAAATGGTCCATTAAGAAGGAGTGGGCTAAGCCCAAACAACCATGTCAGCTAGAGGCGCAAGCCTGAATAGCAAAAATTGGATTGAAATTGAATGTAATTATGTATGAGAAGCGAAACGGCGCGTAACTGCTCTGAAGACGGCGAAACTCTGAAGCCGGGAACTTGAAGCGAAGAGCGTGACGTGAAGAAGTTGCGATACTTCCTCCTTTGGAACAATCATCAAAGGGAGCCACGGTAAGAATTTGATTCTACTCTGCTTGGGTACTTAGAAAATTCAAGGAAAGCAAAAGGAAACCAAACTCTTTTGAGCCTCTTCGTGTCTTGGTAAAGTTTACTAAAGAACTGCACATCCTTTATTTGATAAAAGGCTTGAATGAAAAGAGAAACGGAATTTTATTAAAGAAATGAAATGTGCTTAACAAAATTTGGGTCCTTGAAGAAAAATGGTACTTTTTCATGTTTATTGATTTTAGCAAAGCGTAGTTTCAACTACGTGTTCTTTTGGATGCTAACTTTGAACAGGAAAAGCTCAAATTTGAGTCAAATATAATATGTTTAAATTCAGTCACGGCATAATGAGAATTATGAATGTAGTTTTCTTAATTCATATGTTTTTTCCTTTATATGATTGCCTTGCTGTTTCTTAGACCCTCAGTGATACTTATTATTGGTTTTTCAGGGTTGTTTTGAACAAGTGGGCAACTGGATATTGCTTGACCGAACTTACTGGAATTTGTGCCTGGATAGACTTACATCAGCCTTATTGTTCACTGCATTGACTAGTGCCTTGATTTTTGACTGTTGCTACTGCCATGGCTGCAGCCAAGATACGGACAAGTAGCTTCTCTAGAAACCTTTCTACCGGAGCCCCATCTCAAGGCCCTGGACTTAAGTGTGGGCCAAATGGCACGGTCTTTCTATCTTCTGGGATACCTGACCTTGACAGTAATGGCCTACAGTCCCTCATTCTGATTGTTGCATAACATTCTTTTTTGGCATTGCATTCTGTTAGTTCTTTCTTGTGATTTGTTCTCTTATTTCAGTAGTCTTTACTTGATATACAGAGATACTAGGTGGAGGGTTCCCTTTGGGAAGCCTTGTTATGGTGATGGAAGATGCAGAAGCACCTCATCACATGCTTTTGTTGAGGAATTTCATGGCTCAGGGACTTGTTCACAATCAACCTCTTCTCTATGCTAGTCCAGCCAGAGATCCAAGAGGGTTTTTGGGTACTTTACCTAGTCCTGCCACATCCAAAGAAGAAAAATCCCACGAACGTGATTCAGATCAGGTGCCCCTCATTTTTGACCCCTTTTTTTGTCTGTTGGTTTCTTTTTCAGTTTGCTTGAAATTTCATATGTGAAAATGCTAAGAATGTGAATAGCATATTAAAAACTTGCAGGAGAAAGGTCTTAGAATTGCTTGGCAGTATAAGAAGTACTTTGGTGAAAATCAACACAATTTTGATGGTCAAAGAGGTAGTTTATCCCCTGGTATAATTCTGTATTTCTTTTCACTTGTAGGTTTAACAAAAAGTTAATACTTATTGCTTTTGGCTCTTAATTTAGGTTAAGAAAAGAAATATTCTTTCAACTCGTTAGACTTTAGCACTCTTGAATTAAAACTGCATGCTTTATGATGTGTTCGCTTGAAGTGCATTGTTCATAACCTATGTTCATGCTATATTATCCTCGAAAGTTCTGTACTCATATCTCTTATGTTAGTATGGTGCAGATGGTAAACATGAGTACTCTAATGAATTTGACTTGCGGAAGCCCCTAGAGAGGCACTTCTTCAATAGGCAGGGTGTAGATTGTATTAGCATCCAAGATTCTCCTGATCTTTCTGCTCTTCGAGACCGTTGTGTGACATTTTTATCTCAGTTTCCAAGGTGTCATTGTTTACTTTCTTGGTCATATATTCATAAGATTAGAAACATTTGATCATGCTGTCATGTTAGTTAATGTTTGATTTTATTGATACCTGTTATGTCATCTCCCTTACAGCTCGATGAAGAATCCTGTATGAAGTTCCCAAGTCATATTTTTAGTTTCTCAACTAACTTGCCATTATCTTTTTTGACTTATTTTTCTTTCTTTCCATTTTGGTATATTCATTTGTCTTTCCTTGCCCTCTTTTGGCTATCTCATAGAAATGATGGAAGTGTTTCATGTGCTGGTCGTATTGCCATCCAATCATTTTGTGCTCCTCAATGTGGGTATTCCAACATGGTTAGTAGCAAGTTCTTAAGATTTGTTGATTATAAATTCCTGTTTCTTTTTCTTATTTGAAAAGTTTAGTTGTAAGTGAAATTATTACAAATGTTTTTGCACCTTTCAGACTGTAGAGATCACAGTTTTAAAGTTCATTTTTGATGATACGCCCACTGATTTTAAAGTTGCAATCCATCACTTACTTTAATATACACTATTACAGGAGTGGGATATGCTTTCATTTATTAGATCTCTCAAAAGCATGGTACGGTCTTCAAATTCAGTTGCCATAATAACTTTTCCACCTTCCCTTCTTTCACCGTCCTTTTGTAAAAGATGGCAGCACATGGCAGACACATTGCTTTCTGTCAAAGCAATTCCAGGTTTGTTATCAGTCTCGACCTTGTGCTTATTTTATGCGATTTAGATTTCAAATGTATCTTGACTTATCAATCTCATTTGATGACTCTGTCAGATGAAGACAAGGAATTGGCAGAACTCCTCACCGGTTACCAGGATATGGTTGGCTTTCTGAACGTGCACAAAGTCGCACGTATCAACACGCAGGTTCATTACCATTAGCCTTCATCCTAGTCTTGTACATTCCATAACAATGTAATGTGTCAGTCTGCAAATCTTTTCACGATAGCCTCACTCTGCTCGTTATCTTACATTTTCTACTACTTAACTAGATACTTTCATTTGTCCAAAATTAAGCAGGTTCCTGTGATTCTTGAGGCAACAACCTTCTCAATCAAGTTGCAAAAGCGTAGGTATTTGGTTCTAGAATGTCTAAATCAGGCCCCTGTTGGTGGTTCAAGTGGAACTTCGTATGGCACATCTGGTAGTTGCTCTGCTTCTTCCAAGGCTGGGAACCTTGATTTTTGACTGCATGCCTTGGAAGAATTCAACTCATCACTGTAAGAATGAGAAACGATCGGTAATAAAGAATGCAATTCAATGTTACGTCCATTTTTTTTTTATCATAGAAAGGTACAAAGAGAAAGGAAATGAATTTTGGACTTTATTCCTCCTAAAAAGGGATAATGACTGCCAGGACAAACTTCGGTTGTTAACTTTACCATGATCTTACTCTAGGTTTCCAAGTAGATCAAACGAAAACTTATGATTTTAAACACTTAAAATGTGCTTTTATTTTGTAGTTATCTTTGATAATTTTTGTTTTCTTTTAAAGACGAAGCAGAAGAAATTCTTATTAAGTTGGTTAAATATCTGGTTGGAGGAGGTCTTTTCGAAAACTCGTCATTTAGCAATGCAAATGGCCTTGTGGCTTTTACAAGTCAGGAAAGCAGTGACTTGGACATAGATACAGTTTCAAAAGCAGTTTCTCATCTCATACCAAGCAGATAGGCCTCAACAATTTTTGCCTCCCATGTTCATACCCCCTCCAAGCAGGTTGTTTGAGCTTCGATTGGCAGATTGATTCTTTTTCTCTTCAAAGAAAGGAATAAATTCTTGTACTTTTATGCTCTTGATGTCTCCGGGACTCAAGTCAATGTTGTAAAACCCCATCAACCGGGCGAGTGATAAACTGTAAGAAACTTCATTTCTGGACAACAGTGGATTAATTTCAATGAGAAACAGAACCAGAAGATTATTTTTTAATGAACATGTTAAGTAGCATGTCGGAATAAAGCAAGTTGTCTCTTATACATATTTGTTCCTGTCTTCTGACTAGAGCTTGACTGCTTGAGTGAATTCCATCAGAAGAAATTGACTAATAGACCAGTTTTCTTGCAGAAGTTTAAATCTTTACTTAATGTTTCCTTTGCCAATGTCCTCAGCTTTTTTACTCGTAAAACATTGCTGCATTTGTAGTTTTTTTTTTTTGGTGAGAAGGAAATTTAAAATAGAGTTTACATTTTGAATCTACGAGGGAAACAAATTCTCTGCATATCAGTATCTAAGAGATTGATCAAACTCAAAGGAGGAGAAGTAATTCTCTCATATTCAACATCCAGATCACATGCCATTTTTGCTAATTTATCTGCATAAAAGTTACCTTCTCGAAGGGAGTGGCGGATCTCCATTTTTGCATTTGTAGTTGGTTTGATGGTTTCTGGTTACCTTATTTTCCCTCTCTCCTTCTCTCCTTGCAAAGCTGTCCAATCAGGAAAAACCCTTTGGCCCCATTGAGCAGCTGGCAGGGTTCTGACTCCCACACCCAGGGTCAATATCAGCTGCGAAACAATCGTGGACTGCCAAATTTGCCAGCCTCTTAAATGAGTAATGAAAAAGGAGCTTTCATGGCGGTGAAACAGATAGGGAACATGAAGGATTTTTTTTTAAATAGCAAAGGATGATGGACGGTTGGAGGGATTAAGACTTGTTCTTGAGCTTTGATTGGAAGATTTATACTTCAATTTTGTTATGAAAGAAACGTGTTGGAGGCTGCATTTATTGTGGAGCAAAACTTGGTTTGTTTGGTGGGTAATTTACCAACAACATTGCAGCTGCCCATCACTGCCTCTTTGGGTCTCTGCTACATAAATTTCACCATCAATTCATTTTTTAAAAAATAATAAAAGTAGTATTTATGTAGTAAAGAAAAAATCAAAAATTGAAGAAAAAAAGAAAACGAGTGAACTTGGTTTTCCAACTACCAACAATAGCTCAAACGACTGTCATAAATATGGCAGAGAGAAGCACATTGGGTAAAGGCCGAAGGATGGTTTAGGCTCCACTTTCCTCCCATTCACATTCAAGAGGGAGAAAAGGGCTTTTTAGAGGAAAAAAGGAGCAGAAATGGTGGGACCAGTAAGGCCACAGTTCGTTCTCTTTGGATCATCCATTGTCCAACTTAGTTTCAGCAACGGTGGCTGGGGTGCTATTCTTGCTGATGTCTATGCTCGCAAAGTATTTTCTCTTTGTTTTTCTCTCTGGGTTCTTTCAATGCCGTTGTTTGAGTTATGGTTTTATTAGCATACGAGGTTGTCACTGTTAGCTTGATCCATTGTTGTTGTTCTTTTGTTATTTTTTTATGATAAATGATAATCTGGGTAATTTGATTATCAAAAAAAGATTTTCTTTTTCTTCTTTTTTGTGGAATATTTGCTTGTTTTAATGTGTGTTCTTGTTTAGTAGTAATAGGCAATGGTTGCTAGAGAGGAATGGGAGAAAAAGGGGAGACAAAGAAACTTTCTTTTTCTGAAATGTGGAGGGAATTTAATCTTTGAGATGAGTGTTTACCAGGTTTTATTTATTATATATAGCAATTCTGCAAATTTGGGAGAATAAAAGGGGGGAAATTGCAAATTGTGATTATACAGATTTGATTTGTAGTTTTGAGACAGATGGAAAGGAAAATGAGCATTATCTAGAAACAAAGTTAGAAAATTTATGTTGGTAAATTCAATTTTCCTTTTATTATTTGATTTCCTCCTGCTATTCTTCATCGTTCTCATCAAGCAAATTAATGGAAGAAGTTAACTTACAGTTGAATTCGTTTAGTATTTGGCTATTTACTGACATATTGTAGTGCTCATGATGCCAGGAGCATGTTTTTTACTTCTTATGCCAATCACTGCACTATGATGATTCTTCTCTGTGAAAGAATTTGCTGTGGTTTTTGTTCTAGTCATACTCAGAATCTTATTTTATTCGCAATCCTCCTGCAGGCTGACATACTTTTACGAGGATATAACGGATGGAATTCACGCCGTGCCATACAGGTGCTTGATCATGTTTTTCCAAAGGTATTAAAAGTTCTAACAGTTATTACATCAAAAAAAAAAAAGAAGAAGACACACTGAGTACATAAAGCTTTCACATTGTGGGGTTCAAGAATGGTCATTGTAAAAATGTCTTATGCACACGACCTTCCCTTCTTATTAATGAGGAGACTATTTCAATGCTTTGAATCCCGTGACCTCATAGTCACAAAAAAGCAACTTTTGCCGTCACTCCAAACTTGATATGCTTATGGATAAGCCATGTTTATCCTAATTGATCTTACTGGTTGACCCTCCCAAATTTGGGGAAGGCAAAGGAGGCTGCATCATCATTATTGAAGTTCCCTCAAATTATCAAAATCACAAAAAGATGTTTGAGAGACGTTGGATATCGGAGTTAAAGACTGTGTGATGCTAAAACTTAAAAGTAGACTGATAATGCTTCCTGTACTTGTTTTTTTTAATGTCTGGAAATGTTTAGTAGTGTTGATATTAACATTGTATTAATGCTCTTTTATGCATTGCAGTCTGCTGCTATACAGCCTTCTCTGATAATATGTTACTTTGGTGGTAATGATTCAATGGGGCCTCATCCATCTGGCCTTGGCCCTCACGTTCCACTTCCTGAATACGTTGAGAACATGAGGAAAATAGCAGTTCATCTGAAGGTATTTTCTCAAATCCCAACACATCTCTCAGTTGCGGTTTATGCATCATTGTTGGCTTTGCTTGGTAGTCGGGGTTGACTCATTTTAGCATCATTGTTGGCTTTGCTCGGTAGTCGGGGTTGACTCATTTTAACATCATTGAAGGTATTTTCTCAAATGGGCTGACTCATTTTAACAGCAAAAGTGAGAGGCATTTCTTGAATGCAATTGAAAAAAAGACAGAAACAACTGTGTGGTTTGTTAGAGTTCTTAAATCTTTGTTCCAGGGTTCAATCCTTTACAATCTTTATTGCAGTGGTCAGGGTTCAATGCTTGAATTTTCAGTTCTTCTTCTGTTTTCTTGTATGGGTGAAATGGCAGCCTTAAGCTCAACCTAGCTGGTCTTTTCATTGTCTGAGACTAACATTTGAGTTCATTCTGACTTCTTTTTTCTTTATCTGAAAATCAGAGCCTTTCAGATTCAACTCGCCTCATTTTCCTTACTTGTCCTCCTGTTGATGAAAACAGAGTAAATAAAAACACAAGGTGCTGTAACGTAATGCATGTTTTCTTTCTTTCCTTTATTTCTCATTACAAAATATCAATCTAAGACTCCATTTGGTAACTCAGTGAATATTTTAGCCACCTTGTTCGGACAAATGAGTTATGCCAGAAGTATTCCGAAGCTTGCGTAAAGCTGTGCCAGGAATTGGATGTGAAGGTGGTCAATCTTTTCACTGCATTTCAATTAAGAGATAATTGGACAACTGATTGCTTCACGTAAGTTTGCTTGTTTATAATTTCCTTATCTTATCTTTTTCTGATGCAATGACATTTCAGCAGTTCATTGGCTTTATTTGTGAATCATCCATGCGCTTATACCAATGATACCTCTTTTTGTGACAATGATATTTCCTGTGTGGAAATTTAAAATGGAAGTTTTGCTACCATTTCTGATTTCCAGTTCACCTGTGTTCTGAAGTTCCGAAAACTTTGGTTTTTTCCTTATTCCAATTTGCAAGAGTTGTGGATTTTAAAGTTGGTCAATGGTCATCATCATTGTCCAAAGCTTTTATTTTAATATTGAGATATTCTCTATGAACCAATATATGAACTCATGTTAAGTCGTCGGAATGCATTCTTCTCCTTCATTCATTCTTGCGAACTTTAAAGTTGGTAAAAGAAAAAAAATAAAGGAAGAAACCATCCTCCATTGAGACTGGAAAAGGACATGCATAAGGAGATTATGAGTATGTAGCATTGAACAGTGTCTTAGAACAGTTCCATAGAAGAATGAAAGGCCCAAACCAAAGTTCTGAATCTAGATACTTGAATGAAGTTTAATGGTGCTTTGAATACTATTAATCCAGGAGAGATGTAAACCAAACTGTAATTATAGTGGAGTAGGGGTAAACTTGTTTCTTTCTTGTCTCTCTGTTTCTCCAGTTTTTTTTTTGCTATATATACTGGTGTGTCAATGGTAAAAGTTGTTCTTTTGTGACCTGGAGATCACAAATTCAAATCACAGAAACAATCCTCCGTTAATGCGAATGAAAAGCTGTCTACATATAACTCTCTCGAGACCTCATAATGTGGAGTCTTGTACACTAAATTTGCCCTTTAATACTGACATGTCAACTAACTGTTAATGTGAAGTTTATCAAATTCATGGTTTTCATCAGAGATGGAGTTCATCTATCTGAGGAGGGGAGCAAAATAGTAGTGGCAGAAATACTAAAAGTACTCAAAGAAGTTGACTGGAAACCATCTCTGCACTGGAAAGCCATGGCAACTGAATTTTCAGAGGACTCACCTTATGACCTTGTTGCAGCTGATGGGAAAACCACTTTGAATCCGTCCGAGTGGACATTTCACCGAGCAATTCAATGGGATTAGAGTGCAGAGTTCTCTTCAGGTTCATAAACTCCAAATCCCATGGATTTGAAATTGAAGGATGAAATAATATAGAGGAACATAGTTTGTAGGAGCACTGAGCTATAACATTTTAGTTCTGTGTTTGCTTCTTGCAAAGCCAGCATGAGTTTAATTCAGTTTAGTGCGGTTGATTCTTGTAAAGTTTATATTTGATAGTAGAGTTTATATGTATTATAGTAGAACAAATTTCATTTAAGTCTAAGTTTTAAATTAATTCAATTTTAGTCTATTTGTGTAAAAAAGATATTATATTCCAAATAACTTAACATCGTTAACAGAATGTAAGCAATTTACTAAGTTACCCGATCCTAAACTTTTTAATTTAAATAATTCTTCTGTCTTCAATTTTTCCTCTTTCTCCCAACTAAAGCCAATAATAATAATAATAATAATAATAAAAATAATAAAAATCCCATAAATCATATATGACAAGTGAGCATTAACATGATATTCTTTAGAAAGGAGTTTATACAATAAATAATAAATAAATAAACAAAAAATAAATTAAAATTAAAAAGGAACATTTTTAGCATTTCTTTTTTTGTTCTTGTTTGAATTTAGTATTCCAAATTATTCAAAAACAAAATGGTCTCATATTTAAGTTTAAAATAAAAATTAAATAAATTAGGAGTAAAAAAAAAAACCTTTCAAAGCCTAATAACTCTTAGCATTTTTTTTTTCATTCTTTTTTAAATTTAGTGTTGCAAATTATTCAAGAGCAAAATGGTCTTAAATTTAAATTTTTAACTATTTACTTTTTGACTAATTAATAGAAATATTTACATGTCTTTCGAAATACAAAAATTTGGAACGAAATATTCATTTTCTATATTAATTAATCAAAGTTAAATTAGATTCAAACTTCAAAACTTAGATAAAATTTACATATTATAATAAGTTCAATTCTTACTTAAGCCTACAAAATGAAAACATTTTTATTTTCTGAATTTCCATGTGACATTTGAATTCAAACTCAACGTTCTCTTGTGTGGGAACATGCCTCATGTTCCTTCCTTGAAAGACAAACTCTTCTTACACAATAAAGCACTGTTTTTACACAATTTTTAGGACATCATATGGCATAAAAAAAGCCATTATTGCAAGGCCCGGACCCTTAGGGTGTTTATCTCTACGGTAACGACAGCATCGAGGATGCCGGGATAGCGTCTCATCTGGCTTGGAGCACCATTCTTCCTTGTGACGAGGCGGAGCTGTTTACAAACATCCCGGAGGCGGAGGATAATTCTGATTATCTCGCTATGAAGGTAAGAGTTTGGTAACTAATTTCCTCGTCTAAACTTTTTTTTTTTGTTAAAAGATCTGTTGAGTTACTTTTGTTTTTTTGTCTTATCAGTCAGCTCAACAAATTGCGGCCGTCAATGCTCGACACAGGGCTCTCAGGGAGCAAGCTGACAAAGAGATTCGCGAGCTTCGGGATCAGAAGATGGAGCTTTCAAACGAGGTTAACTAGCTTCGTCCTTATGTCAACAAGGTGGAGGAGGTAAACAAAAGGAGCACTGATCTTGAGCGAAAAAATGCTGATCTCGAGCGAAGGCTCCAAGAAGAGCAAGCGAAGGTGTCTTCCCTTCAAGGGTATCAAGAGGCTTATAATAAGGCCGTCGATGACCGGGGAGCAATGGAGAGGCAGCGAGATGAGGCTATTGAGGAGCTGTACAATGTACTGGATCGTCAAAGAGAAGCTCGAATCGAGGCCGTTCGTGAATACCGCTTGTCCCAGCATTGTTTTGACAAGAAAGCGGCTTTCTCGACGGGGTTTATTAAATATGGTTTCTATTTGGCTCGTGCTTGGTTGGAGAGGCATCGGCCCAATGAGGCTTTTCCTGAATTGTTATTCACCGAGGAGGCTAAGTACTACGATGCTCCTTCTTGGACCAAGTATGAGCCCGACGCACAAAGTCCAGAGGCCTATTTAGCGGAAGGGGCCGTAGATAATCTAGACAACCTTGAGGATCCGTGGCCTCCTCGACAGCCACTACACATGCCTGAGTCTTCCGAAGCACTTGGTCAATCTGAGCCTTTGGCAGTGTGTGACGTCTCTGAGCCTATCGAGACAGGCGATCAGCCTGAGCCTATCGAGGCACTGCTTGGGCTGGACAGCGACGAGCTCCAAATTTCAGATTCTGCTGCCGCTGATCCCGTGCCAGACTCTGCGGCCGTGGTTGGGCCTTCAAGTGGGCTTTCAAGTGACATTTCTGTTTCCGGGGTGGCTCCCTCGTCTTCTCGGGATCCTGGTTCTTTGACTCCTCCAGTTCCTGAGCCCCAAGCTTCTCGAGATGCTAGTGCCGATGTAGCGCCTTCCCAGTCGGTTGATTCGGTCATCGCCGTATATTAGAGTTTTATAGTTTTTGTTTTGTTTGTTAATTTCGATGTATAGGTTCATTTTGAATGAAAAGTACCGTTTTCATTTTGTAGTTCTTTCTCCTTTTCTATGAATGCCCCCCCCCCCCCTTTTTTTTTTCGTAACTTGTTGTATCGTTATATCGTGAGATTCTAACGAGTAGGATTAGATATTGAGCAATCATAAGCTATAAGGAGCAGCATTAGAGCGTCAATAATAAAATCCTTATTTAAAGCATTATAGATATCGATCAATCGCGGATTCAGTAAGCTTTAAAGAGCAGCATTAAAAGCGTTTAGAGATACCAATCGATCACAAAATCTAAAGAACACCATTAAAGCATTGTATATATCAATCAATTGTGGATTCTCGACATAAGGCGTACCTTTATATCATGTTGCTCCCCGAGTTCAACTTTGAAATAGCGTTTATTTTTGTTCAAAGATGAACTTTCCTCGAGCGTTGTACCCGTCCTGCGCCTTTTTCGCTTAGGGATTTTGTTGTTTGCCCGTTTCGCGCATTTTTCGCTTTGGGACTTTTAGTTTGCCCGTCTCGCGAATTTTTCGCTTAGGGACTTTTGGTTTGCCCATCTCGCGCGTTTTTTGCTTAGGGACTTTTGGTTTGCCCATCTCGCGCATTTTCGCTTAGGGACTTTTGGTTTGCCCATCTCGCGCATTTTTCGCTTAGGGACTTCTGGTTTGCCCATCTCGCGCATTTTTCGCTTAGGGACTTTTGGTTTGCTCGTCTCGCGCATTTTTCGCTTAGGGACTTTTAGTTTGCCCGTCTCGCGCATTTTTCGCTTAGGGACTTTTGGTTTGTCCATCTCGCGCATTTTTCGCTTAGGGACTTTTAGTTTGCCCATCTCGCGCATTTTTCGCTTAGGGACTTTTAGTTTGCCAGCTTCTGCTTCATTTTAATTCCTGTAACACACAATCTGTTCTCGAACATTGCATTAGAGGATATATGTAGAAAATGAATAGCTGGCTTTTATTCATGAATCAAATCATTAAAAGACAAAGTAACTAAGCAATAGATGGAAAAGTAAAGATGAGAATAATTAATAATCAGAGAAGAGAGAAAAATAGTACAATGTTTACTGCCAGTACAGCTTAAGATGGTTAGCATTCCAAGTCCCGTCCTCCGATATGTTCATCTTCTCAAAGCAGTTCCAGTAGATTAAGTTCACTGAACTCCCATTATCGACCAAGATTCGGCCCACCGGATGCTTTGCCACCACTGCTGAGATCACCATCGGGTCATCATGAGGAACCACTATGTCCCCCCTATTGGTCGGTGTAAAAATGATGGGTTCCTCATCTTGTTTCTCCTCCATCACAGAGTTGATTTGGTGGGCCTGTTGGGCATAAGTTTTCCGAGACGAGGAAGATGTACCAGCTAATGATTGACCCCCGGATATCACGTTAATAGCTGGTCCTGTGGGCTCATTATCTTCCTCTCGATTTCTTTTTTCAATCCTTCCGTCATTACCTCTCCTTTCTCCTTCATTACGTCTCACAAGTCCCCTGTTTTCACCCCTTCTATCTCTAAAGTTGTTTCCTCGGTTCTGCGCGGGTTGGTTGTTTCTATCACTCTTCCATACGAAACGGTTTATTTTTCCCTCCCGTGCTAGCTTTTCTAGCTGATTCATCAACTCCCTACATTTTTCGGTCGTGTGCCCATGCGTTGAGTGGTAATCGCAATACGACCTCAAATCACGGCCTAGATTACCTGACGCCTTCTTCGGAGTCTGTATAAGACCTGTTCCTTCAATGGCTGCTAACACTGAAGCCCGAGATTCAGTGAGTGGGGTGTAGGAAGTGTATTTCAGTGCAGGGGGTTTCTCAAACTTTCTCGGTTGGCTGGAAGATGCTTCAGTGACCTCTCTTCCTCGTTTCCTTCCCTTTTTGGATTCTCCTATTGCTACCATTTTCATTACTTCCTCCTGGGTTACATACTTATGTGCACGGGAAAGCAGATCTGAAATTGTAGTTGGCTGGTCTAGGGACAGGGATTCTTGCAACTTCTCAGACCTTGTTCCTTGTAGCATGGCTGCTACGGCTATACCAACTTGCAGATCTCGCACCTCTAAAGTAGCATCTCTAAACCGATCTACGTAACTTTTCAATGACTCCTTAGCCCCTTGCTTAATAGTGAGCAAGTAGGTCGGTTCCTTCCTTCTCTGACTGTTCACCGCAAACGCCTTGAGAAACTCACTTCTGAACTGGTCAAAAGAGATTATGGACCCTTCAGGCAGGTTATTAAACCACTTCATCGCATGTCCAGACAGAGTTAGGGAGAAGGCCCTGCACATTATTTCGTCTTCCCATCCATGTAGCAACATTAAGGCCTCGTAGTTTTGCATATGGTCGTAGGGGTCCATCTTTCCAGTGTATGCGGTCATCTGCGGCATTTTGAACTTTGGGGGCAGAGGTTTTTGCATGATGGCCGTGCATAATGGTACTCTTCTCCTCTGGCTCTCTTTTGCAGACACTAACTTCTTTTCTTCCAGCACTTGTTATATCATTTTTTTCATGTCCATCGGAGGAGCGAGATGACTTCTAGCATGAGACGAGTCAGGTATGTCTTCAACTACTTCCTTGCCCTTTGCTTGAGGTGTGTTTGTTCGTACCATCTGTGTGCACCAAGTAGGGTCAAACTCCGAATCGGCAACCCAAGTGCTTTGATCTCCAGCACCGTTCTTTCCAGTACCTCCAATACCATGGTCTACATTAGTAGCATCCAAATTTGACAAGTTATGGTAGTGGGCGGTAGACCCTGTCGCCCTGTCACCCTCCTGTCGCCCAGACACCTGCCGCCCTACATGTGGGGCCTGTCACCTAACGCCTGTCGCAGGGTCTAGGCCTGTCGCAACCTCCGTCTTTCGCTGGGTTTCGGCGACGGGTCTCATATTCCCCTGTCCTGTCGCAGCCCTTTGAATATCATTCTCTTCCTCAGGGGGAGCCTCTTCCCGGCGATAGGGTCCTGTCGCTGCATCATCCTCCTGTTGCCCAAACACTTGCGGCCGGACCCCTTGATTTGCTCCTCCTACCAAGTTCTGTACGGCAGGCGGCAGATTCAATGTCGGGAGAATCCCTTGGAACAAATCCACCATGGCTCTCAGCGCCTGGGAAGTCTCTTCGCTCTGTCGCCTCAGAGCTTCGAATTCTGCCGCCGACACTATAATTCTTTCTTCATCCCTGTTCACCTGGTTCCTCTGACGGATCTGTTGTTCAGGGGAACTCACGGAGTTTTCCTCACTCCCAGTCCTAGCATTTGTTGATCTCGTTCTCACCATCTTAGAAAATCTTGGTTGGCTTTTTACACGCTTCCCACAGACGGCGCCAATTGTTGTTGCACAAAACAACAATAAAAGTATACTGACGTCGATGTTCGTACTAAGTCTCCACGTGTCTCCAAGAAGCTTCTGTAAAACAATAAAAGTCAGAGGGACGCAGGGGTGGTTCCCTGCGTAGACACTCCGATGCTTAAGTCAATAGAAAATTCTTCAATCTTGAGAAGCGTAAAAGCCAGTAGTAAAAAATTAGAGAGTAAAATCATACCTGGGGCCTATTTATAGGCCAATATTACAGGAGGATAAGTCTGTATTCTGCTAAGAATTTGTGTCCCAATACAACACAAGTTCTTTAGGATCCAGAGGAGACCGAGGTCTGTCGTCAGCGATAGGCTCAACCATCCGGCACGTTTGTGGTGCCAGGGGTCTGTCGTTGTGCCACGTGTCGCGTTCACAACTGTGGCGACAGGCTAAGGGGTCTGCCGCCCGCGACAGGTTCGTGGCACGTGTCGACTCCAACTACATGCGATAGGCTATGGAACCTGTCGCAACGACATGTTCGTGCCACGTGTCGACATCCAATTATAGACGATAGACTTTTACGTCTGTCGCCCAGCGACAGGTGTCTCTCGCGGCCATGCCTTCTGTCGCCGAAGGCCACGTGGCCCAGTGGTTTTCTGTCACGTGGTGGTCTCTGACAATATTGAGCTTGGCCCAATATAGATAAACTTTGTCATATCAATAATATCTTTTGATTTTTTATAAAAAGATATAATCGACACAAAGACATTGATGTACTACAAAAATGGTTTGGTAGAGACTCGAGGAGAGCCATAGTATAGGGATCTGGAAAGCTAGGACAACAAAAAGAACTACTTAAGCACGTAGTAGTAACCGATTGGAAAGTAGAATTTGAAATGGCAAGACACAACAAAAGAATAAACGGGTTAATTCTAAATCGAAGAGGGAACCCGACCCAGGAAATTGAAAATAATAAGATGCAAGGACAAATAAAATCAACACAGGCTAAGAAACAATCAGATATCTAACTAGAGTACTAAACATCGAAGAAATCGAGATAAAAAAAAAAAGCGTCGAAGAAATTCTAAAAAAAAAACACAAAAGCCTTGCAAAAAATACTGTGCATGATGACAGCATAAAGTGCAACCTAGCTTAGGGGAGGGAGGATCATTTATGAATCTTGAAATTTGAGCATTTATGAATCTTGAAATATGGTGAAAAAAGTTTCGTGCGTCCCATCTTTGTTTCTTGGGTGGCTATGCTTTTTTGTTCCTGCCAACGGTACATGAGCTTGCTTTCAAATCTTTTTCTTCCCGTCTGTTTGGTCTTCTCCCTCTTTTATCCTCCATGGTTTTTCATGTTGCATTCTCTTTTCCGTCCTCCATACTTTTTCATGTGAGTTTTTTTATTAGCATCAAACAACACAAAGTATCCAAAAGAATGAAACACAGGACGGTAAAAGCATAGATGGGCAACATGGCTTCCTCAGCATGCAAGAAATCCATCAAGTTTAATAGAACAGAACTATTAAATACTTTAATATTTTTTGACTGTGACTTAAGGGGCTTTTCTTTTTCAATGGAGGAAATAGTTATTAAAATATTTAATCACTACAACTATTAAATAATTTAATATTATTAAATAAGTAAATACTTAACATTAAATAATATTATTTATATTAAATATAATATATTTTAATAACTATATAATTTATTATAAATTAATTAGCTAAATATTTTATTTAATAATGTAATATTATTACAATTAAATTAAATAATATTATTTTATTTAATATTATGTTTAATTATAATATTATTTAAATTATATTAAATTTTATATGATTAAATGAAAATATTTAATATTAGTATTAAATAATATAAAATAATATTACCTAATATTATCTATATATTATTATTTAATAAATAAATTATTTTTTATTTAATTTTTAAAATTTATTTTGTGAATTGAATTATTATATCTAAATCAGTTTAAACATTTGTTTTCAAAGCATAACAATATTAAACAAACATGTTTTCTGTGTCAGAAATTGAAAACAAAACAATAACAAAATTTTCAAAAATAAAAATCAAACAACAGAAAACGATGCCAAACAACCTCTTAGTGCTTTTTTTCTTTTTCCTCCTTTTGTGTTTAATAGCAAGAATTCTATTTTAATTAATTAGTATTAAATCAGTTTAGGTGATTTTGGTATTGCCAAATTGAATTCTCTCTCGTATTTAGCTTAATTTTAAGCTTAAATTTAACGTGTTTATGTACTTGATGAGATCTTGATAAATTTTTGAAATGTAATTGTTACTAATTTTTAGGCTTTGCTGGGTAGAAAATGAAAAAAAATGAAAATTTATTTTGTTAATTTAATAATTAAATTAAAAAATAAAAAAAATGATTGTGAAACTCAGTCATTTGATTAAAAAATTTTTCATCATTCTTTCTATTGAAAAGATTATTATCCCATTCATTAACAATAAAATTTAGAAACCCTATAAAGAGAGTTATAAAGCTGTAACATGTCCTTGGCTGTGACAAACCAATTGTCATTGGCTGGCAGACTTACTCTTATTCAATCGGTCTCAAGCAAAATTGCCAGTTATACCATGCAATCGGTAAAGCTTCTTGGTGAATATTTCTTCGAAAATTGACAAACTAAACAGGGATTTTCTATGGGATTCAACTGACGAACGGAAGAAGGTGCCACTGGTTAAATGCGATAAGGTATGTAAGCCTAAGCATCTTGGTGGTTTGGGTCTCAGGAAGGCAGCTTTGCTTTCAAAACTCGGTTGGAAATTGGAAGCAGGTGGTGATGGCCTTTGGGCTGGAGTGATTTGTTCAAAGTACATGCGAGGAAGGTCGTTCTTACAATCTAAAACTCCCATAATAGCTTCTTGTACTTGGAAAGGATTTGTTCTTGTAAAGAATTAATTTCCGGGGGATGGTCACGGCTGATTGGTTCTGGTTATCAGACATCCTTTTGGTTTGATCGTTGGCTTGGTGATTCTCCTTTGTCCTCAGTTTGTCCTGAAGCTTTGAATGTTGGTAACAGAGATGACCGTGTGGGAGATTATCTTGAGCAAAATGGTAGCTGGAATTGGGATTTACTAAGTTTTATCCCTGATAATTTATTAGACCAACTTAAGTTGTTCCCATCTCTCCGATCTGAAGAGGATTGGGCTGCCACCTCTTCTGGGCAATTTAGTGTTCAGTTCGCTAATAACTTGTTGGTTGAAGAAGGTTCAACTGGAAAAGCTTGTGTAAATTGGATTTTCTTTCACGGATCTGAACTTTTCTTTGGCTCGCTATCCAGAATAAGCTGCTCACCGAAGAAAACTGTCTTAAAAGAAGAATCTCGAATTCAGCAAGCTGTTCGCGGTGTGGGGGTGTATTGGAGAATACTTTACATGTTCTAAGGGATTGCCCAATGTCACAGGGTCTGTGGAGGAAATGGCTGGCTGGTCCAAAGTTGCTTCATTTTAATTCTTTGAGTTTGTCAGAATGGTTTTTGTACAATATTAGCTGTTGGAAGAGTTTTGCGCAGGCAAACATTAAATGGCCAATTCTTTTTGCATGTTCCTGTCGGCGGTTATGGAAATGGAGAAATTGTAAGCTTTTTGACAATAGCTTTACTTCGCCTGACAATGATAGCCAATTTATTCTGGGCTTTGTAATAGAGTTGCAGTTGGTATGTTCGTTGGGTGGGAACTCTCCTGGGAAACGTCAGGTTTTCATAGCTTGGCAGAATCCCCAATCAGATTTTATAAAATGTAATGTGGATGCTTCTGTAAGATCAAATCTGGGTTTGTCTTCATTTGGTGGATTGTTCAGAGATTGTAGTGGGCAATGGCTGTCGCGCTTTGTCAGGAAGTTGGGTTGGGGTTTTATTGTTAGAGCTGAAATTTATGCTATTTACACTGGCATGGTGATGGCATAGGATATGGGGTATAGGAGGGTAATCATTGAATCCGACTCCTTAACTGCAGTGACAAGGATTCTGCAGTATGATGTATGGGGTTTAGGTAGATCTCGTATTATTTAGTTTTCAAGAGGTCACTGCTCTAATATATCAAAAAAAAAAAAAAAGCTGTCACATGTCCTTGAAAATTAAAATATATTAATTAAATATAGAAATGAAACATGTGACAGTCTTATAATCTCATTATTTTAAACTCCATTATCATTTATCAGTTTATGAGATAATAATCTTTAATAAATATATAAGGTTTTGCTGTCTTAGTATATTGTATTAGCAAGAACCATGGTGGGGCTTCAATATTTGAAATTAGGTGTTCAATTCTGGAAGGCTGCTTTCCAATTCCAGGGGAGGAAATATTCTTTTAATGAAATGGTTGAAAAAAAATGGATAGCTATACTTACGCTCGTACATCATAAAAGGAAGCTTGAAATGGTTATAAAAGGAGCTTCAGTTGGAAACTGAATAAAATACACGCCATGAATAAATTCAATAAATTATTTTATTAAAATTATAGAGCAGCAGTACTACTTTGAAATGGTGAAGTCACTGGGATCCGGAATTAAAATACATGGATCTTGGTTTTGTGTTTCTTTTTTCTGAAAGAAAAAAAATTGCCATGAACACCTTCTTGGCTTCTTCATCTTTCAGGAATAAATTATTATATATACTAGATTGAACGCCCGCGCCTTGCTGCGGGAGTTCAATGGAAAAAAAAGTCAAGACAGCCATAACCAAAAAATGAAAGTAACGATAGCCACACAGTGCCAGTGGAGTGTGGCGGAAATAGCAAAGAAACACGTGGGATGTGTTGGGGTTTGATTTTCGATCCAAGTAAATAAAAAGTTCAAAAAAAAAAGTTCGAGTCACCAGGAATAGATAAAAACAGGAAGCAAATTGTTTGAAAAAACATGGGTAAGAGATTTGGAGCAAAACAACGTGAAATGATAAAAGAGGAAAATGAGCATTAAAGCTGGCAGTCAGAATGTGTTGGGAATGGAAAAAAGGCACGGGCAGCAGACAAAACGGTGGAGAAGAAAGACATGCATAACTAAAGTGAAAGATACCAACAGCAGGCGAAATAACTGTTTCACACGCAAAAGAAAGAGAAGAAGACAAAAGATGAAAGGTAATAAATAGCAAAAACGTGGCAAAAAACGTGGATAAGGGAGCTAGAATCTCTACAATTTTTATATAATAGATAACCCAGCTTTGGTTTGGTCAAATCTTTGCCCATCGCTTTGAAAAAAATGGAGCCACTGTTCTCAAAGTTGCTAACGACCACTGATGTGCAGAAAAGACTGGCGATTCCCGCTAGTTGTTTGAAGCACTTCCCGTCTTATGAAGGCAAATATTCTGTGCCTCTCCCAGTTGAGGATGAAACTGGAAATGTATGGAACTTTGATTGCCCCACCAGGAAAGCAAGCTATCCAAAACCTGCTTTCTGCAAAGGTTGGCGTCACTTTGTAAACAGTAGGGGAATGTGCGTGGGCGATAGAGTGGTTTTCTACAAGGATGTTGAAGCAGACGTTTATAGGATCAAAGTGCAGAGAAAAATCAAGTTGTTTGGGCAGGACTGCTGGTCCAATCCGCCACCTGCAGATCAACAAGGGGTTAATTCCGAGCGGAGGCAGAAGCAGAAGTTATTGAAGTACAAACAAGGCAAAACATCTGGTTACATCCGCCGGCCGATGAAGAACAGGTTAGTTTCGACAAAACAACAGCAGCTGAAGCAAAAGAGAACGAAGAAGAAATCGAAAAGAATAGTCGTAGTTAGATGACATGTATGTATATATATGTATTAGCAATCCATCATCACGTGTTTAATAAAAAATTAAATTTAATATTATTTAATCAAATGATCTAAGAAAAATGTAAACAGACATAATAATTAAAAGACAAGACTTAGAGAAACTTGGTATATTAATTAAATTAAAATAGTACTAAAGTTGTTTAATAAAAAATTAAATGCATTGTTGATTGTCTCAACTGTCTTTAAAGTCAAATCCTTTTAATTACCGTTAAGTTGGAAGTCATGTCTTTAATTTACTATTTGAAGTTGGATGCCACAACCGGAAGTCATGTATATATATGTGTTATTTGCTGTTTCCAGTGAAGGAAATATTTTCTTAATGAAGTGGTCCAAGAACAAGGTAGTCCAAGAAAAAGGGTTTACTATTAACTACGCACTTGCATTGTGATCGTGTCTTCATTATTTAATTAATATTTACATGCATCATGATCTAACTCGCTTATACCAAAATTGCTAACGACAAATTGTCACCAGCTGAAATGGGGTCCTCTGAAGAAGAAGAAGCTGATGGTAGGGTTTAAATTTTACCTTGACATAGTTTGATTTCTATGTTAGCTAATACCAAAGAACTATTTTCACAGGTAGCTGAGTGACAGTGATGATGATGATGATGAAGGCTTCAGCGGGGACAGGAGGAATACATGATGGGGGTTTGGCACTGGGACTCAAATATATGGCGGGACTTCAATTTACCATTCGAAGTTCGATGCCAATAATGGAAAGTCGTGTATTTAAATGTGTTGTTTGCTGTTTCCAGAGGAGGAAAATTTTTTTTAATGAAGTGGTTGAAGAGTAAAATGGATAACTATTAACTATGTACTTACATAGTTGCTATTAATTCAACATATCGGCTAATCGGGAGTTGGATCATTCTGGCGATCAATGGCCAAGAGATGATCTTTTCTGGGGAAAATCCTTGAATTCTTGGCCTCCCCATAAGGCACCATCTTTAGCACTTGTCCTTCCAGCGAATCATAATTCTTAGGCTGCGAAATTGATGCTTCTCCGGGGCTAGCAGCAGAGCAGCAAGCGTAAACAGAAGAGATGGATTTCACAAATTTGTCGAACATCATCCTCTTGACTGATATCCTCTTAGGTGGAATTACGCCCCCTTTTTTCACTTTGAATCTAGGTGCTTTTTCAGCTACACCAACAACTTCTTCAAAAAGGCTCTGCTCCATCTTCTTCGCATAAAGTAAATGTGTTAGCCAGTAATTGAAGAGGAAACTTAAGTGTAATGCAACGCATATAACCCAGAAAGAAAAGAAGTTTGGAAATCAATTGAGAGCCAGAGTGAGACCCAAGGATGGCACATGTAAAGAAAGCGAGTTTCATTGACGGTGGCTCAGTGGGGTTCTGTGTTGGTTAGAATTTAGCGGGACAGAAGGAATATATGATGGGGGTATGGCTCTGGGAGTCAAATATATGGCGGGACTTCAATTTACAATTTGAAGTTGGACGCCAATAATGGAAAGTCGTGTATTTAAATGTGTTGTTTGCTGTTAGATTGCATGTATGTATATATGTATTAGCAATCCATCATAGGATCCGCCACCTGCAGATAGGGTGGTTTTCTACAAGGATGTTGAAGCAGACACTTATAGGATCGAAGTGCAGAGAAAAAACAAGTTGTTTGGGCAGGAGTGCTGGTCTGATCCGCCACCTGCAGATCAACCAGGGGTTAATTCCGAGAAACTAACGGAGGCAGAAGCAGAAGTTATTGAAGTGCAAACAAGGCAAAACATCAGGTTACGTCCGCCGGCCGATGAAGAACAGGTTAGTTTCGACAAAACAACAGCAGCTGAAGCAAAAGAAAACGAAGAAGAATTCGAAATGAATGGTTGTAGTTAGATTACATGTATGTATATATGTATTGGCAATCCATCATCACCTGTTCTAAGAAAACCCGGCAATCTCATATGTATAGTAATCACATTTTCTAGAAATTTGATTCTTGGAAAGAACTAGCATCTTAAGGAGTCATTCGGTATATTTTTTATTTCTTTTTTTCTGTTTTTGTTTTTGTTTTGAGTTTTTTCAGAAACAACAACAGAAAACATGTTAGGCAATATATTTCTGTTTTAAAAAAAAAACAAAAGCAAGAATTTTCAAAGTTATTGAAAATAAAAATTTCTTATTTCCATTGTTTTTGGAAACATATTTTCATTTCTGGTATTGCTCATAAGTAAGTAAACTATATTTATATATTAATATTAAATTAATATATTTTCATAATAAAAATATAAAATAAAATAAATTAAGTTTTTAAAATAAAATAATATTAACTTTTAATATAAAAATATTATTTAATTAAAAATATATTTTTAAATTTAATATATTTATTTTAGTATAGAAAAGTTAAAAACATATAAAGAAATTAGATATTAACTAGTTTTAAACTCATGCAATACACGAAAATACATTAATTAAACAATAAATTTATAGATAATATATTTTTTGAAATTTTATAATATAAATTATTATGATTATGAAAAAGATAAGATTTGTATATTATATATTTTTATTTGTAATTTGTGTATGTGAGAACCCCATTTTCCCTATACCCAATATAAGTTAAAGAGAGTAGAACTCGAAAAGTGAGGGTTGATCACTAAGATTTCTAAATAAATAGTCTGTTCGATAAAGATTGAGAAGTAACCATTATGGGCCCCATAAAAACTTTTACTGTCCAGATCAAAACGAGACCCTAGAGAAATGATATTTGAAGTGAAATACTAAGATAGTAAGAATATGCATCTTAAAATTCCCTTGTTTGGGCATGTTTTGAAGAGCGTGCAATAAATTCGAAAATGACGATTACGTCCATAGGCCGGAGAAATAATTGTGAATAACGGTCAATCTAGTTTGACTTTTGACCAATAGACGGTTATAGTCAAATCCTCGTGTGAAGAAGTCTTAGTGATTCCAACCCGTAGACTGATGTTGAAAATAACACGAATAAACAATCAGGGGTATTTTCGTAATGTCACCAAAATGATGGTCAAACCTCAATAAAAGTCAATCTTTTGGCTAAATTATGTCAAATAGATATATTTGGCATTGAAATGAAAATAATTTGAAATTAAACTAAATATTTAATCAAATATCGAAATAGTTAGTACGTAACAAAAATTTTTAAAATTGTTGAAGGGCAAAATGATAATTTGGCTTAAAAGATATTTTTAAAATGAATAAAAAACTTCTTCTTCTTCCCAACATGGCCGGCCATCATTGTTAAACTTTGAGAAAGTTTGTTTCAAGAGAGAGAAAGTAATAAAAACCCTAGTGTAACCACTCCAAACCAAAAGACCTCATAAATGAAAGTTGTTCTACTCGATGAGCTCTATTACATACCTCCAAACGATCCATTGGAATGGCCATTTGATGGGTGATTTTCCTCCATGAAGTTTCGATCAACAAAGGAGGTAAGATAGAAAATTCTACTCTTGCTCAATCCAACATATGTGATGTTTTAAGGTGTATTAAACATGTTTATGGTGTTAGTTTGCAACAAAACCATGTGTATAGGGTCCTTTTGGCTTCGGCCAACGTGGGTTTATAGTGTGATCATGGTCAATTTGATGAATTAATGGTTATAGAATATTGTATAAATTAATATAAAATTGTTGGTGAAGTCAGATTCGAAAAAGGAAGTGTTTTGACTGTAGTTGCACTTATAGGTATCGATATGAAGTAGACTGATTTTGCTGTTGTATTAGAAAATATGATAGATCTTAAAGAGTTGTACGATCTTTATAACTGAAGCACTAAAGTTTGACTGTGTTTGAATAATGTTTTGCAGCTCAGAAGTAAAGAGAGTTAAGGGAAGATAGACCAATATATGTTGGTCTATGAATTCTAGTGTTGTTGAATTGTGTTAGTGAGGGATATATGTAAAAGACGTATGGATACTATGTTGCATTGGGAATGATGGAAATGAGTTTTTATAAGACTAAACTTGATGGTTTGATTGAAATGTGAAATTAGAATTGTGGTTATAAACTATGCTTTCGTACACGGAGGTTAGGATAGCTAGTGCTGTTATGCTGTCGAAATTTCCTAAAACAAACCTAAATCTTTAAAATCATCATTTGACATTGTTTTACTAGTGGAAATGAAATGAAAGTGTGATTTGGGATAAGTTTTCAAAGAAGTCATAAGTGCATACAGAATTTGTAACTTAGTTTTTGAAAGGATTTTCAATTATTTTCATCCTTTTCAAGATACATTCATGTTGTCTTATCACTGTTATATGTAAATAAAATATATTGAACCTTGAGTTGCATATTGAGAGTATTTGGTGGATTTTTATGCTTTAACTATGATGAGTTTTGATTTGACTATTTTATGAACTGACTGAGGTTAATATTTTGAATGTCTGACGGAAGTTAAAGTTCTGAATGTCTAACTGAAATAAATACTTTGAATGTTTTGAATTCACTAACACTGTTTTACTGAAAGTATCCAATTTTGATTGAAGTTAAATGTTATGAATTTAACCGAACGGATTGAAAGAAATATATTGAGTTTCAAATAGTGTGAATTTCAAATGAAACTTGATTCCAAAAGCTTATTTTTTGATTACTGATGTGGTAAATCCCTGACCAATCCAAGCACTCCCAGGCACTAAAAATAGAATGTGTGTTTATATTATTATATTCAGTTTTGAAAACATAAAGTATGTTTTATTGTTTTTCATGAGAATCAAATAAATGTTTTAAGACTGTTAGCCTCATAGCTACCTGTGAGTACATGCTCTTCTATTTTGTCCCGTTCCATTCTGTTGCTGATAAACCTTGGTCACATCTTCAGCGCCACAGCTGTCACTTGACCCGTGTAGTCTATGGACCTTTTCTCACTATGGTCATATGTCATTCCTTGCGGGGATATTTATATTGCATGAGTTTATCGAGTGATGCCTAGTCTCCATTGTATTGTTTTATTGGGGTAGTAAATCCCTTGCTAATCCAGACACTCTTAGACTTTATTAATTTTTGATTTCAGTGTATTTATTAAATATGGCTTTTGATCTCTGTACCGTTTACTAAAAAAGGATTATTATAATGTTTACTGATTGATTTTTGATTGATTACTGAGTTATCACTGAATTGTTTACTAAATGGTTTATTGTACTGTTTACTGATAGGTTTACTAAGTTGTTTATTGACGGTCTACTGGTTTGACTATTGAATTATTTATTGAAATGTTTACTAATTGTCGAAAATCATCTACTTAAATGCTTACTGACTATCTGAACTGTCTTTTGATCGTTTATTGACTGTTTTTTGATCGTTTACTACATCGACTATTGATTGTTTGATCTACCTATTGTACCAGTTATTGTTTTTCTACTGAACTGTTTTATTGAATGGCTTACGAAAATGTTTACTGATTGTTTGAACTATTTACCAAACTGATTCACTGACTGTTTACTAAACTAATCACTGAACTGTTCATTGAACGATTTTTCGTGTGATCGATTTTTGAACGGTATTATGTGTGTGATCAATTTCTGAACGATTTTATGAGCATGTGATATTCTAACCGATTTTTTGAATTGTGTTCTAGGTGAGTGATTTCTAATAGATTTTTTGAACGATTTTCTAAGCGTGTGATTTTCTAGTCGATTTTTCTAAACCATGTTTTGAGTAAGTGATTTATGATCGATTTGTTGAACAATTTTCTGAATGAGCGAGTTACTGATCTACTTACTAAACTATTTCTGAGTGACTGATCCACTGATTCTGATTTATCTGGAATTGTATGATTTATGAACCTTTGATCTTTGAACTCTAAATTTTGAATCTAAAATGGTTTGATATTACTTTTAATACTGACTCTGAATTATTGAAATTTGATATTGATTTGAAACGTATTTGAAATGTACTGATAGTGAATGTTAGTTGAACTCTAAAATCTACTTGGTTTTTGACTAATTTAAAATATCTGCATAGTATGGTTTTGAAAATGAATGTCTGAAAGTTAAACTGTTATGTCTCTGATTTCGAAAATGCATGAATTTCTCTTCTATAAAGTTTTCATAACTTCTCTATAATCGGATTTAGAGATCGTAACAAGTGAGGTGCTCTAAAACATCCTTCCATATTCAACTTGGTACTCCTAACCAATTATTGTACCATTTTTGTTAGAGTGCCCAAACACTATTTTAATACCGACTGTATATTTATGAAACATGTTTTCGATATATGTATATAGATACGTATAGTGTGATAACCGTAAATTTTCCATTTATTGGAAATTAGAAATATTGAAAATAAATATTAAAGAAAATAGATAAGAGGAAATAAATAAATAAAAGTAAATAAATAAAATTTATTTATGAGATGGGAATATCGTTGAAATTCTCGAAATTAAGGAAAGTGAGGAATTTAAAATTTAATAAGAGAATAAGAAAATAAATGAAATATATTTATATAATTATATATTATTATATAAATGTATTTTTATACCAATACATATGTATTCAAAATATTATATAGTATATTTTAAAATACGTTGTTATATATATAGAAATATATATATACTATTTCATGAATTCAAATAATACATATGTATATAAATATAATGTTTTATGTGTATATATAATTATGTAAATACATATAGAAGAAAAGTAAGTATGGTTTTATATTAAAGTTTATATGTATAAATATTTTATTATAGCATTTATATAAATTATATATATAAATGTTACTTAATTTTAAGTATATATATAAATATACACATATATACTAGACATGTATTTTGTAATGTACAATATATATTTTGTATATAATATATATTGTATAATATTATGTATGAAATAATGTATGTATAACATATAATATATATTATATGTATAAAATATATTGTATAATATATAGTATATAGTAAATACTAAATATAGAAAGAAAATAAAAGACAAAAAAGGAACCCCGACCCTCCCAGCCAAGGGTCGACGGCGGCGAAGCTGCCACCGCCGGCGAGGGGAAACGAAAGGCGGGACGCCACCGGCCAGAGAAGAGGAAGCCGACGCCAACGCCGGCGTGCAGAAACGGAACGGGATCGACGGAAAACGAAGCAATAGCCGGAGGAAAAGGAAAATGGCGGACGGCGGTGCCGGCCGATCCAGGCACCGCCACTGCCACCGAAGCTTCACCGGAGGGAGAGGAAGCTGATGGAGGCCACCGGAGACGCAATGGACGGCGGAGGAACGCCGGCGAAGAGGAAGAAGAAACCGAGGCAAAACCGCCTCGATCTGCCGTCGTGCTGTCAATTCGGGATGAACGGAGGTCAGATCCAAGCTCGCCGTGGCGCCGGCCAGCTGCTGAGCCATCGAGCCGCCGGAGAACCGGCCGCCGGCGAGGAACCGACGAGGACAGGAGCTGGACCGGTCTGAACCGGTCTGACCGGGAAAGGAAGAAGAAAAAAGGAAAAGAAAAAGAAAAGAAAAAGGAAAAAGAAAAAGAAAAAGAAAAGAAAAGAAAGAAAGAAAAGAAAAAGAGGAAAAAGGAAGAAAAAGAGGAAAAGGAGAATTTCGGGAATTTGGAAAATTCCCAGAAATTCGACAACCCGGGATTTTACAAATTCGGTAAGAAATTTCCCGAGAATTTAATTTCAGAAAAAAATTAAATAAATTATGAAAAATTCTAAAAAATTAGAATTTTAATTCTAGAAATTATTTTCAGCAATCGGGATAAGGAATCGGGAGAAATGGAGTGCGGGCGCGATCGATAAGCGGAATTCGCCGACCCGGAAAAAAGGTAAGGGATGCATGTGCAGCACTGTAAGGATACTCAGTCTGCATAATTTACTTTGAAATATTTTATGCAATTATTTTATGAAAATTATTATGATGCATGATTTGCTGAAAATAATTTGGGAAGAAGTACTGGCTGAAAGATTTTAAACTGTATTTTCCATGCAGGAGGTTAGTAAATCGGCAGCCGTTATGCTGCCGAAAATTTTAGAAAACTTTATAAAATCATATTAAATGATTTTATTTCCGAATTTCGATAGTAAATCACGAAACATGAGGAAATTACTAAAATTTCATAAAACATGAATATAATGAGATGAAATTCTAAAATGTTCATGTATTCGAGAATGGTGATAATGAAACCACCGAAAATTCTCGGAATAGATAAATTACATGAATTACGAGACGAAAGATGAAGTGAAATATAGTGCGTATTCTTATGAATATTTTTATAAATATTCACTAAAGGATTTTAACCCTTATGGTTTTAAATCATGGAATTATATATTTATATAAACTCCACAAAGGTGTATTTTATGATGAGAATTACTGTTTTGAGACTGGTTGGTATTCTTATCATGCTGATGCATGATATGTGATATGTTTAGTCCCGGTGGACATCTAATCAGTGATCCACCGAGGACAATATAGGTTATGGTCATAGATTTGACCGGTGTACTTCCTTACCCTCCGAGGTATACAGTATGATAAGATTGATGTCTATCTTAGACTCCATAAATTATAGGTAATATGTTTTCAAAAGGAAGAAATGATAATTCTAATATTCTTTCTATGGTCTCAAATGAAATATTAGATCATAGGTACTACATGAGATCTGATAAGACAGTGGAAAATTCATATGGCATAAAGGCCAATCCGAGCCGAGACTCGATGATTGAACCGTGGGAGCCACCTCTAGAGTCCTTCGGGAACTAAGTGCTACACGTGTTCTTTCTGATGTTTCAGTACAGGCCATACCGAGCAGAGACTCGATGATTGAGCCGTGGGAACCACCTCTAGAGTCCTTCGGGAACTAAGTGCTACACGTGTTCTGATGTTTCAGTACAGGCCATACCGAGCAGAGACTCGATGATTGAACCGTGGGAGCCACCTCTAGAGTCCTTCGGGAACTAAGTGCTACACGTGTTCTGATGTTTCAGTACAGGCCATACCGAGCAGAGACTCGATGATTGAACCGTGGGAGCCACCTCTAGAGTCCTTCGGGAACTAAGTGCTACACGTGTTCCGATGTTAGTATGAGAAATCGTAGGATATTGTGACGATAAGTAAGTGATTGTGATTCGAAAATTCGACAAATGTCAAAGGATGAAATAGATCTGGTGCATATGACATATGATGTGTGTGATATATCGGATGAGTAAGGCATTGGGGTGGTAAATCCCTGGTTAACAGAGATCTAGGCACTCCCGGTCCTTACAATGAGTTCGTTCTTTCACACTTAATCATACTGATAAAAAGAATGGTGCCTTAGGAATGTAAGAATAGAATGAAAGCATAAACAAGTTTGAGACGTCTGTATGTATATGAAATAAGTTTTAAAGAAAAATGATAATGATTTAACTAATATTCTTTTTAAAGAATATATGAATATTAGTTATTGTAATTAAACCCTTGTATTTCATAAAAGCATCATTTTGAAAAGAATACGAAAAGATTTTTGGGGTGAAAAGGAAAAGGATTTATTAAGTCAAAATGAAATGAAAATCTCTCTCTACAGTTGCTTCTAGGTTCCGGAACAAGTATGGTATTCTAAAATACCTACCTTACTCTAATCGGATCCCTAGCCGACTGTAGTATCCTTCCTACATGCGAGCCTAGAGCCCATAGGAAAAATGAAAAAGATTTTCAGCATATAGGAAGCTGAGTATCAAGTGAGGCATATAATTCTCTTACTGAGCCGTGGTTTTGCTCACCCCTTAATTTTCAACATTTCAGGTTTTGATGAATGTGAGTTCAGTGGATTGTGGATCCTGGCTGTACACGAAGGACAATGTGTCAGACTGACTGTTTATTGAGGTATGATCATTTATTCTTTGTATTTAGACATGTCAACAGTACTACTTATCTGATAAATTACGATAGGGGATGTGTATAATATAAACAATACATTGTAAAATTATTTAACAGTCAATAGAAGTGAAGTATCACAGACAGCCCAACCGGTTACGATGTGTATAAGAAGAGGAAAAATGTGGTCACGGGTCGTGACATATAGTATCAGTTCTTTTATATATATTTCTTACTAGGCGTAAGCTTACCCCTTTCTACCTTATAGATTTATTTGCAGAAATAGTAGATTGTTAAGAGAAGGTTTTGATCAGATGCCTACGAGATTTCGATATTGTATCTTGCAAGTAAAGTATTTAGATATTTATTGTACAATACTTTAGTGTGCAAAGGAATGTGAACAGTAAACTGAAGAAATTTAAGTTTCAATCATAGTTTTGTTATTAGGTATTTGTATAGAGAAACAATTGCAATTGTAATTAAGTGTATTAGGACTGATCTGAACGATTGAATGTTGAGATAACTAAGTAAGTTGTAGCATAATGTCAAAGTGAAAACACTGAGCACAGTCCAACCGACTGACTGAAATGAAAAAAATTAGTTTCAATTTTCAGTAATCGGAGCGTGACACAATATTATAAAAATTATATATTGGATATAATTATGTAAATTTTGTAAAAATTAAATCAAACTTATATTGCAATTTATTGAATGAAAATAATATATAAATAGAATTTAACATGTCTTTGATTTGAAGAAATTGAAAATTTTTCCATCTTAAAATCAATATCATATACAATTTCTTAAATGGAGATTCTTCAACAAATTCTTATTGAGCTGAAAAGGTAACAAATGATTCTTGCATATCCCTTGCTGTTTTTAAATGATGTGTCATTTTTCTTGATGACCCAATAGATTTAACATGTGGAATAAAAGACATGGATAAAACACTAATATGCGATTTGATTAAATTAAGTTTCAGCTATAATGTATCATCATCGTCGTCATCATCATCAGAGCCTTTATCCCAATGATTGGGGTAGGCTATAGAACTAATATCTGAAATCACATCAAATTGTCCATATGAATTTTCCTCTTCCACACATTCATTTCTAAGACAATGCCTTCGTCCGACTCTAATACCTCAATATCTTTCAGAATTATATCCTTCCAAGTCTTTTTTGGTTTTCCTCCATGTAATATGAAAATATAATAAAGATAGTCATATTATATAAATTATACATACCCATTCCAATAATTTTCGATACTCAACTTAAGGATCAAAGTGATACACATTAGACATGACAAGCTTAATACTTTTTATCTCAAAATAATAATTTGTGTTTTAAGATATTTTATTAATATTCTATTTATTTAAGTTAAATGTTAACAAATTTTTAAAAAAATAAATTTAATTAAATGGTTGTTTTTATTCTACCAAAAACTAAAACGTATTAACATCATAACAGTGTGAATAGACTACTCTTCAAACTTTTACATTTCAAAACTCAAGGCTTGAGTTTCAATTTTAACATATATTGATAAAAAATAATCAATTTATTTATACTAAGAATAATTTCTGTGATGGTAATTTACTATGTGTGAAAGTAATTTCACATATAGTTTTTGAATTTTGCTTATCATAGTATGTTGTAGAATGGATAATTAATTTTTTTTAAAAATTTTATTGATATTACATAGATTTAAGTTAAAAGATTAAAAAGAAATAAGTGATATTATTTTATAAAATTAATATACATGAATAAAGTAATTGAAGAAAGATAAATAATTCAATATTAAAAACACAATAAAACTTTTATTCTATAATAATAATATTTTTAAAAATAATGAAAGATTTCTTTCTTTTTAAAACTTGAAAAAGGAAAATTAAAAGTTTTAATATATATAAATATATAAATGTTATCATTTATACAATTAAAAAATTTTAATTGGTAAAGTTATAAATATAGGTGTTATATTTTATAATATTAATGTGAAAAAAAAGAAATGATTATATATTACGTATTTTAAAAAAAACTGAAAAAAATTAAAAAAAATGATGTTAGCTTTTAGAATATTATAAAAATTTAATTGGTAATCGAATAATAAGTAACATGTTGTTATATTAATATTGCATCTTATATTACATTGTCCATATTGATTTTAATATATATATATATATATATATATATATAAAATATAGATGTTTTCTTTTAAAAAATAAAAAATAATTGATAAAATCTAAAGATATAGATTTTATATTAATTTTTATTAATTTTTATTACTTTTAATCTATATATATATATATATATATATATATATATATATATATATGTCTATTTTTTAGATATTGAAATAGATAATAAATTTAAAAAGATAATTCTATATTTTTTAAACATGAAAAAAGATAATTATTATTTAATTATAATAAATTACACATGTCAAATATATAGACATTGCATATAGGATATTCTACTTTGAGTCAACTGCTTTAGCTTTTATTTATATAAATATATAAAATTAAAAAAATTATAGGAAAAATTAAATATCAAGAATCTTAATATATTTAAATGCTATAATTTTAATGAAAATAATTCTTACTCATTAATTATTAATAAATTATTGGTTAATGTTGTATATTGTAAATTAATTTATTTTTAAAAATTGAATTTAAATGATTCCAAATTAATCTTATAAAATTAATTATTATTGAAAACTTTATCTTTTAGGGTTTTTAAAAAAATATATTTATAATAGTCTCAAACATTAAAAGTAAGTAAAAATGTAAATAAAAATAAATTATTATTTAAATTTTTAAAATTTAAATTAATTTAAAATAATTAAACACAATATTCAGGATAATATATGTTTCAAATTAATAGATAATCCATATGGATTTTTTTACCAAAAAATTTATTAAACAAACAAATAAATAAATAAACAATTGAATAAATAAATATGAAAAAGAAATGAAATGAACAATGAAAAAAGACATGAAAGTTTAATTCAATATTAAAATATATAGCTTAAATACCCCCATTTTAATTTTTTGATAAAAGATTTAAAACTTTAGGGTAGTTCCAATCAAAATATATGGAATTTTTTTTAGTTTAAAAATAAAATAATAAGTGATAATAAAAAATTCAAATTCTGAGATAAATTTTATTTGATTTAAATGAAGATAATACGATTAAAATATAATTTTTTAAAATTTCACATATTTTTAAATTAAATAATTAATGGAATAAGATTATATATACAAAATTAAAAATTAATTTATTATTCTAAGAGCTTTGACTTTTATATATTTGTATAAGATATCTGATTATTATCAAAAACTATATCTTATTGAAATTAGAAGTGTAACTTTGGATCAACGATCAGGTGAATATTTTATACTTTAACGATGAAAAAATTCATCTCACCACATATGTCACGTGTTCATATAAAATATATATGTCTTTCTTTTAAAAAAAGTTCATCTAAGTAAAAAAATTTATATCAAAATTAATTATTTTTGTAAATATATTTTTAATATATATAACAACAGTACATATATATTGATAAAAGATGAGTAAATATATTGATAAATGATAAGAAATTTTCTTTAATTTTAATATATATATATATATATGTTTATCTTTTAGAAATTGAAATAGATAATTGATTTTAAAAAATAATTAATTTATTTTGCAATTTTAATGCTTATAGATTCTTATCTTTTAGAAAATTTAATAAAATTATTATTTTTTATTTTAGGGTATTACAGCTGTCAAATTTTTAGAATATCCATATAAAATGTTTTACTTTGAATCAACTGCTTTGACTTATATATATATATATATATATATATATATATATATATATATATATATATATATATAAGATTATATAAAACAATAATATCATAATAATATTTAATTTAATTTTGTATAATAATTTATTGAATATATATTATATATTTTAAATAATATAATTTATTATAATTTTGATATGTTAATAATTAATATTATTGCTAACTACAATTATCTAATATAATTAATTATTATTTTACTAAACAATACTATTATTATTTTTTTGGCCAAAAAACAATATTATTATTTAATATTATATTTTTTTCAATTAAATTTAAAACATTTAACTGCTACTATTAAATAATTTAATATTATTAATATTAAATATAATATATTTTAATTACTATATAATTTATTATAAATTAATCAATTAAATATATTATTTAATAATTTAATATTATTAGAATTAAATTAAATTATATTATTAAATATAATTTATAATTGTTAATTCATGTTATTATTTAATATAAAAATTTAGAATTTTACTAATCTCAATTATTATCTAATAAAAATTAATATTAAAAAATTATTTAATATTACTTTCAATTGAATTATTTTATTTAATATTATATTTAATTATAATATTATTTAAATTATATTAAATTTTAATATGATGAAATGAAAATATTTAATAATATTATTAAACAGTATAAAATAATATTATTTAATATTATGCACATAATATTATTGAATAAATATATTATTATTTCTATTTGATTTTTAAAATTTTATTTTTATAAATTATATTATTTTATCTGAATTAGTTTAAATTTTTTATTTTGAAATGTAATGATATTAATTAAACTTGTTTTTTGTTTTCAAAATTTTAAAATAAAATAAAACAAAAATAAAATTTTCAAAATAAAAAACAAAAAATAAAAAACGATCTCGAGAAAATTAACAGCGTATCTTTCTTCTTTCCAGCCGTTCAAAGACGTTTGGTCTGGAACGAAACCTCTACGTACATTCACTTCGAAGGAAAGGCAGTGGAGGCAACATAAACTATATTTCCTGATTTCCTCCACGTACAGAAAAACATGCCTCAGGCATGCCTGCATTTTTTATTTAATTTCATACAAAGATAAGCTTCCACGAAATTTCTGATTTCAAAGCCAGTCGTCGAGTGAATTACAGGCTACAGCTGGTGTCGTTTTATTTTGAAGCCACTTGACCTCTGCTAGCTTTAGGAAAACTTGATTTTTACGCATGCAATATAATGTTTTAAAAAAAAATTATATTTTTTTGTCCTCCTTGGGATTAAAATTTTTTATTTTATCTATCTTTATACCAATTAGAGATGTAACTAAGTCAAGTTAAGACGATTTAGTATTAAGTTCGAGTTTAACTCAACTCAAAAATTTGAAAATCGGCTCAAGCTCAATCAAGCTTTATTTTTTAAACTCGAGCTTGATTCGATGAGCTCAAACTCAATTCAATATGCTTAATTTATCAAATTTTAATTATATAATATGAGGATAAAATAATAAAATTAATAAAGTATTTAATATATATTATTTAATATATATATATATATATATATATATATAAGCTCGATAAAGCTCATAAGCCGTTCGAATCGAGTATTAAAAAAATCAAACTCAGCTTAACTCTTTTTTCAGGTAGTTAGAGCTCGATTCTAGAATAAATAAGTTATTCTTTTTTCAGGTAGTTAGAGCTCGATTCTAGAATAAATAAATTAAATTCGAGTAACTCACAAGTAATATTACTTGCTTACATTCCTAATACCTGCTCTATTACTTTTTTCACTTCCTTTCTTTGTCTTTCAAATATTTTTACCAATCAAAATCAATTTTTTTTCATGAAAAAAATACAAAATACAATTATTTTTGCATCAAACAATAGCTTGTATATCCGAGTATACTACACAGAAACTCTCATTTAAGTTCTCAGATCCTTAATTCTTTAGTGGAGCTGGTAAAAAGTACCGGCCGATGAAGAACAGGTTAATTTCGACAAAACAACAGCAGCAGAAGCAAATGACTATTTACTATTTTGATCTGTTTTGGTTGGCTAGAATTTAGCGGGACAGGAGGAATATATGATGGGGTTTGGCACTGGGAGTCAAACATATGGCGGGACTTCAATTTACTATTTGAAGTTGGATGCCAATAATGGAAAGTCGTGTACTTAAATGTGTTGTTTACTGTTAGATTGCATGTTTGTATATATGTATTAGCAATCCATCATCGGCTGTTCTTAAAAAAACCCAGCAATCTCAGATGTATAGTAATCACATTTCCTGGAAATTCGACTACTGGAAATTTGATTCTTGGAAAGAACAGGCATGTTAAAAAAATTAACAGCGTATCTTTCCTCTTCCCGGCTGTTCAGTGACGGCTGATCTGTAACCAAACCTCCAAGTACATTCACTTCAAAGGCAAGTCAGTGGAGGAAACATAAACTATATTTCCTACGTAGAAAAACATGCCTCATGCAAGCAAACATTTTTTTATTTAATTTCTTACAAAGATAGCTTCCATGAAAGTTCTGATTTCAAAGCCAGTCCTCGAGTGGATTACAGGCATACAGCTGTTGTAGTTTGTTTTATTTTAAAGCCACTTGGCCACCGCTAGCTTTATGAAAACTCGATTTTTACGCATGCAATAACATTTTTCTTTGTTTTTCAATTTTTTTTGGTGAGAAGCCTTTCAAAGATCTTATTAACACAAAAATAACAACACTGATTATTTTTCTAATTTCGTCAAAATTTTGTACTCAATGTCTGTGTTTTTTGAATTTATCTTTATTCTTCTATATTTTGTTAGCTTATATAATAAATAATTAAATCTTTTAAGTAAGTTTCATTTATCAACTCTTCTTTTATTTTTGATTTAATACTTACATATGCTGTTGATACCAAAAAAGATAATGGACTTTTTTGCAAATGCCAAACTTATTTTTTTTTGGATCAACTTGCATACAAGAACCATTAGAATTGTTCTCAATGAGACTTTTTTCGATGCTTAAGTCAATAGAGAGTTTAAGAGTTTTTAAACACAAGTGAAGAAGAGAGTCGGGATAAAATCAAACTTGTTCTTGGCATTTCTATATCCCTTATATAAGCTTCTATATAGGATTCTAAATATACGGCCACAGGCGATCATGGGTAGAATGAGTGATTGCGTCTGGCATGTGGGCAGTTATTCACCCATTAACTATTATCGTGGGTTCATATGATACGTGGGCAGTTTTGCCGTACTATGTGGTTAAGCGAGTGGTTACACTTTTATACGTATGCAGTAATGTTTTTAAGTTAAAGGGTGCTACGACCTAATTGTGAGATTATATGGGCCACTGTCACTGAGGTAATGAGGTAGGCCTTACGACAGTATTACTAAAATATGCCCTTAACATTTGTCACAAAATAAAATTAAGCTCTCAACATTTAGTTATTTAAAAATTAGTCTATTAAATTTTATTTTAAGCAATGAAAATCTAATCGTTTCGAAATAACAAAATTACGTACATTCTCATTAAATCTTTTAACTGTTATTACACTTACATAGTAATTAAAACTTAACAGCAATTAGAAAGATTTAACAAAAATGTACTTAATTATATTATTTTAAAACATGTAGGTCTTAATTGCTTAAGTAAAATATAATGCATTGATTTTTATATAATTAAATATTAAAGACTTAATTTTATTTTACGATAAATATAAATGACATATTTAGATATTAAGTTTTTATTTTTACCAATCAAAATCAATTTTTTTTTCATGAAAAAAAATACAAAATACATTTATTTTTGAATCAAACAATAGCTTGTACGTCCGAGTGCACTACACAGAAACTCTCATGCAAGTTCTCACGTCCTTAATTATTTAGTGGAGCTGGTAAAAAGTAATTTTCTGCTGTCAATTCTTTAAGAAGTCAATCCAAATCTACTTTAAAAGGTGTCTTTCGATTCCATTTTCTACCTTTCTTGTCCTTGTGAAGAATAAATACACGTAATAATGGCAAAATTTATCGACAATTTTATTAAAAAAATATCTTAGTGCGTGCCTAACACGTTACCCCTTCGTATCTATCTATAACTAAAAATATAAAAAGAATCTCAATGGATTCTGTGCTGACACCTGTCCATTCGAACGTTCTTGTGACACTACATCTGTTTTGCCTTTCGCTTTCCTTTCTCCACTCCCTCAGCGAGGGAGTGGAGTTGCAGCTGTGTCTTGGGTTGTTCTTTGAGCTGTGATTTGTTGCTTGACTTGGGTTGTTCTATGAGCTGTGATTTGTTGCTTGACTTGGGTTGTTCTTGACTGGAGTTACAATTAAAGAAAGGCAGGTGGCAAAAAAGTTTCAATTAAAGCAATAAAAGAAAGGCAGGTGGCACGAAAGCAAAACACCACAAATTATAGTTATCATAAAGAAAATAAAAGGCCAAAAAGCTTACCAAAATCAGAAGTGGGCGAGAAATACTGCAGAAAAAGATCTGAACCTACTAAGCCGCTCGTATTGCTATGCAGATGTGGGTCAGGTTAAAGATTATTGAGTTTTTTTATAAATTAAATTGAAAATCATTCAGTCAAATGATAATCTAAGCTCAAGAGGAAAGAGGACTCAGAAGGCCCATAAATGATCCACTGGGTTATTATTTAAGCTGTGGGGCTTAAAAGTAATTACGCGTAAAATAACTCCTATAAATAGGTCACATGTGTCATTCTTAAACCCTAAGCTCTATTTGCCTACTGAAACCCTGTCAAAACCCTATCTGACTTAAGCATCGGAGTGCACGCGCAGGGAAAAACCCCTGCGCCCCCTGATGGTTTTCTCTATTGTAGAATTCTTGGAGACAGACTAACATGAAGATCGAGGATTTAACGTCAGCAAATATTTATTGTTGTTTTTGGCAACAACAATTGGCGCCGTCTGTGGGAAACAAACAAAAAGCCAGTATAGAATTCTGTGACAGGGGCGGGAGACCTATTACCTAAGGAAAACCTGTTAAAAAAATAATAAAATATATATACACACGTAACAAAAACAGTCTGTCGCACAGAAGGTTTCAGGCGACAGACTACAATCATACACAGGGTTTCACGTGACAGAGCAGAATCGCGCACCCACGGCTTGCGACAGGAACTATGTCGCAATATAGCGAGAGGCACGCGGCTTGTATTGGGCGATAGGTTGGTTATCGTGTGCGACAGACTTTTTGGCGACAGAGTACAAAGGAGTAGGCGAGAAACAGTATTTGGGCGAGAGACTGTCTCTCGCATTCAACAGGCTTGGGCGAGAGGTGTGGATCTCACGTGCGATAGGTGTTAGCGAGAAAGCCTCCCGCCCGCTACAGCTCCAGCACGCTACATTTCCTTGGGCGAGAGACTAGCTCTCGCACCCGACAAAGCTTGGCGAAAGAGACATTGGCGATAGGTTGCCTCTCACACCTGACAAGTTTGGCGCTACAGCATTGGGCAACAACCTCGGGCGAGAGATGTGGATCTCACGAAGATAGGTGTTGGCGAGAAAGCCTCCCACCCCCTACAGCTCCCACGCTACATCTCCTTGGGCGAGAGACTAGCTCTCGCGCCCGACAAAGCTTGGCGAAAGAGGTATGGGCGATAGATTGCCTCTCGCACCTGACAAGTTTGGCGCTACAGCATTGGGCGATAACCTTGGGCGAGAGGTGTGGATCTCGCGATAGGTGTTGGTGAGGAAGCCTCCCGCCTACGACAAAGCAGCTTAGTCCAACCACTAGCCTTTTCTTCTTTGACACCGTAACCGCCCCATCAACGCATCGTCCAAGCACCACTGTTTATCACCGAAGCTCCCATTCACCATCTTCATCGTGCTGTCCTACTTTGGTTCTTCACTATTGCGAGGCCTCTCATTGCAAATGTGTTTGCTACCGTCTGCATGAAAAAAAAAAGCAAAAACGTGGACAGCAACAAACTCAAAACCACCACTTGTTTGCTGACTTGCATATCCATAGCTCCTAAAAATGCATGAAGCCTAACTTAAAGGGGCTGAACAAAGACATAGAGGAGAAGAAAACGCAAGTACGCTAATGTACGACAGGCACCTCCACAACAGAAGGGCTCCTGCTACGATAGATCAATCCGTCGTACGCAAGACGATAGCACAAATATACGAAGACTGATCCCGAGCTGCATGCTAGGCTAATAGGTCGAAGGTAATGGTGAGCACATTCGACAAGTTATGTCGAAGTAAAGCGGTTCGACAGCCATGCAAGCGAGGAAAAGTCACACTGTAGGCATTCTAGACAAGAGAATGGCTCCCGTGAGCCTAGCCTCCTGCACACAAGGCACAAAGCAATGCTTACGAGTGTAGTGTCATGTGGCGAGCACAAGACCACTGGCACTTTTGACGATCGAGTGGCATACGGCGATTACATGACCAACGCCATAGCCCAGCCTTCACAGCAAGGCTCGACCGGTAAAGCACGCACCAAGGTGCGAGGAACAATCTAGATCGGCAAGCAAAGAATAAGCCGAAGGGTCTGGCAGAAGTGCGCACACAATGCTAAATGAACTCACCTAGGAAAGGAAAGAGCTAGACGAAGAACTAAGAACAAGCGAGCGTAAGTCCAGGAGAGCTCTATTGGGCGATCCCCAACCAAAGACCTCAGGGAACACGCTAGAACTTCAGATGCCCCCTCGTGTTCGCCCAGATGTGTAAGAACATAGATGAGCGGTGAAAACCGGGCAGGGCACAAAAGGTCAGACGAGCTAGTGGCCACCACGCGAGTACGGTTGTGAATGATGAATAAGAATACAGCCATCCTAAGACCCGGGTAACCAAGCCCTTGTCAACCGATATAGGAACTCGCCTAGGAGAGAGAACATTATGGGCAAGCCATTTTGGGTGGCCAAAGCGAAAAAGGATTAGGCAACTCTGTACATCATCAAGCACAACGCTCGAGAAAAATTTCATCTTTGAACAGAAATGACAACACTGTTTCAAAGAAGAACTTGGGGAGCTATATGGTGTAATAGTAATGATCTCTGGCGGCAAAATACAAGGAATGGGCGACAACCATGTCCTTGATTCGGCGAGTATAGGCACGCACATGACAAGTTTTGGCGACAAGGTTCCACGTGGCAGACTCTATCTACGAGAGGTGGCTCACGCGTGCGACAGCCAAAATGGCGAGAAAGAGGGACCACTATTGAAGATCTCACAAAGATGCCACTCGTTTGAATAGTCAGTTGCATGCAAAACGTTATGCTACAGAACAATCTGTCGCTCGAAAGGTGCTTGCTACACTGCAAATTTGCGTGACTACAAGCATGCAACAGACACTCTGTCCCGAGCTAGCTCAGGGTCGCGCGATAGAACAGTTTGCACAACTATAGGCATGCGACACAACTCGAACATGGGCAACCTTATTTTCTTTGTTGTCAAATTGAAATTTAAAGCCAAGAAGAGTGACAGGCCTTGCACAAGACAAGAGCTCCTACATGCGACAGGCATTTGGCGAGAGAGGAGCTCCCGCGCGTGACAGGCCTTAGGTGACAGGGTAGCTCCCACGCGCAACAAGCCTTGGATGAGATAGGGCACTCGCACGCGACAAAATGACAGCAAAGAAAACTAGGTGAACATAGCACCCATAGGCAAGATTCTCCCGTTAGCATAATGCAAGAGAGCAAAAAACACCCGAGTCATGCCTTTCGGTAATGGCTATCAATGCTGGCGAACACGGAATCCAAACTACTTGTTTCGCCCTTTGGAAAAAACTTTGGCCAGCACATTTAAATTTGACGATCCAAACGCACGCCCAAGCGCGGGATCTGAGCGGAATGATCTAGAATCTTCTAGATCTGGTGCGCGCACTAATCCGACAGAATGTCCAAAAGCTTTCTTCGGCCCATCTGTCGATTGTCAGACGCATAAGCTTTCAAGAACTGCTCTAGCAACCATCTAGAAGTGGCTTAAGAGCCACACACTTGGCCTATTGAAAAGCACACATGTGAAAGAGGGTTTGTCTATATAAAGGGTGTGTCGACTTCGTGAGTCCTTTAAACGAGACAAGGATGTGCCAGCTTAGGGCGTCGAGATCAAAGCTGTGAGAACCAAACCTGCCGGATAAGAAGACACTGCATCAGCACTAGGATCTTGGGGAGCCGAAGGAGCAATTTCAGAAGTAGGAGCATCGTTCGAGGGCCCAGCCACAGCTGTAGAGTCTGGTTAGGGATCAATGGCAGTAGATCGAAAAATTGGAGCTTGTTACCATCTAACCCTTGCAGTGACTCGATAGGCTCGGACTGATTACCTGCCTCAACATGTTCAGGCTCATTGTGCACTTCAATAAGCCTAGGTTGGTCATGAACCTCAGTAACCCCAGGCTGATTGCGCGGCTGTTGAGGAAGCCATAGACCTTCGAGATTATCCAAGTCTCTAGACCTTGTGAGTCGGACTCATCCTTGGTCCCAGGAGGATGCCTCATTAGCATTGATATTGATAACAAGAAATGATAACTAGTTACTAATGAGTTAGAAAAAGCATGTGGGAGACATATGAGCGCAGCCAATTGCTTGGATGCATGGTCAGCGAAGTCCCTTGCACATTGTTATAGTGCTCACCGACCAAGCAAGGACGTATGGGTGGTAGCAGATTTGAGGTACCCTCATATATTATGCTTGCGATTTTCTTGTCTATTCTAACAGTTGTGATCGTATTAGACAGGTGTCCAAAGAAAAGCACTAGCCACTGTTCTGTAAGGCAGCAAGCCAGGGAGAGCTTAGTTCGACATAGTCGGATCAAAAACAACTTGTGGTAAGCTCGCGAAGGTAGATTGCTGGTCCTTATGAGCAAAGAACCAAGGTGCGACTTAACGCACGATCCATGATTAACAACTGAATGTCCAAGCAATTGCGCTACAAAGACAAAGACTTGGAACTGTATTAGCGGTAAAAACTTATTGTTATTATTTTAACATTTGTTGCAATTATGTTCATACTTGTTCCATTTGATTGGAAATACTACATTCTGAAACGAAAGGTTAGTTATTTTTATCTGTACTATGATAATCCTCCATGTTTGATAGACATGTTGCAGGAATAGAAGAAGGCGCGAGATGGGAAAAAATAAGTCCCTAAGTGAAAAATGCACGAGACAGGCACAAATAAGACCCTAAGCGAGAAGAAGACGCGAGACGGGCACAAATAAGTCCCTAAGCGAAAAATGCGCGAGACGGGCACAAATAAGACCCTAAGCGAGAAGAAGACGCAAGACGGGCACAAATAAGTTCCTAAGCGAAAAATGCGCGAGACGGGCAAAAATGAGACCCTAAACGAGCAAACAAAAAGTCCCTAAGCACAAAAGGGTGCGAGACGGGCAAAAATATCTCTAAACGAGGTACGTTACAATTTTATCATATTACATTTAACGCATTATGTTGGCATATCGGATATAAGCGATATTATATCCTAACAAGTCCTTAAGCGGATAGTACGCAAGACAGGACCAATACTCTAGTAAAAGTTCTTCTTTGGACATAAAAAGTCGCAAAGAAAAGCTTGGGGAGCACACATTATGCAGGTTGTAAGGTATGACACGAGGCATGTTACAATTTTATCATTGAATATGTGCTACAATTGATAAACAAAATGCATTTAACGTATTATGCTGGTATTCCAGATATAAAAACAGTGTTATAGTCTTATCATTCTATAAAGGCCCTATGCGAAAAATGTGCAAGATGGGCAATTCTCTAAAAGTCCCTATGCGAAAAATGCGCGAGATGGGCAATTCTCTAAAAAGTCCCTAAGCGAAAATGCGCGAGACGGGCAATTCTATAAAGTCCCTAAGCGAAAAATGCGCGAGATGGGCAAATTGTGAAATCCTTAAGCAATAAAGTGTACGGATAAATGCGATACCCAAGTACGAATTCTTCTTTAGAAGTAAGTGCTTCATAAGAAGAGCTGGGGAGCACTATAGATTAACTTCTGCATTAAAAAGAGTATCGAAGCACCCATGCATGTGCATCCCGAGGTGCTATAATGTCAAGAGCTTGATCTTTAGGAAAATTAGTCTCTGGATTATCTAAAAATTTTTGTCCAAGCTTGTGAGAATCTCGACCATCTCAAGTCGACAAAAAGGTTTCATCGAGCTTTGAACTCGGGTTACGACATTCAGTGTCCAATGCCCCAACTACTAGTCGACAAAAAGCCTTCTAAGAGCTGGTAAGATCAGGTAGATCTTTATAAATGCATATTCTCAGAAAAGGTTTCGAATCCTCAGCATCTGGATCAAGCTTCAACCAATCAGGAGCATGCCAAGCACAAATCGCATCTGATGAAACCAATTAAGAACATATGCACTCTCTTGTGGCATTTCTTGACGATGCGCCCCCATGGCCTTAACACAGATTTGGTTTTCTTCCTCTTGGCTAATAGAAGGCTTTGGTGGCTCTGCAATTTTGTAATTTCTCCTTATAGCTCTTGGTTTCGGTCAGCTAAGATCTTGAATTTGAAAAGAAGGGTAGTATATTCCACTGGAGAAGCATTTAACTCAGAGGAGAAAAACGTATTCCGGTAGTGTTCTAAAAAGACACTTGACAAAAAAAATGATGACATGACGTCGTTTCTGTTACAAATAATAATGAAGTTCAATAGTTGAGTCCTCAAGTGAAGATGAAAAGACTCTTGTGATAATCCCAGAAAGAGGATAGCAAAAGAATTTGAAAAGCTCATTCTTTATGCACTCTTTCACAGGGTAAACCCTGCAAAAGAGTGGGGAGCAATTGATGTGGGTCAGGTTAAAGATTATTGGGCTTTTCTATAAATCAAGTTGAAGACCATTGAGCCAAATGATAATCTAAGCCCAAGAGGAAAGAGGACTCAAAAAGCCCATAAATGATCCACTGGGTTATTATTTAAGCTGTGAGGCTTAAAGGTAATTACGCGCAAAATAATTCCTATAAATAGGTCACAGGTGTCATTCTTAAACCTTAAGCTCTATTTGCCTACTGAAACCCTGTCAAAACCCTGTCTGACTTAATCATCAGAGTGCGCGCGCAGGGGAAAACCCCTGTGCCCCCTGATGGTTTTCTCTATTGCAGAATTCTTGGAGATAGACTAACACGAAGATTGAGGATTTGACGTCAGCAAATATTTATTGTTGTTTTTGGCGTCAGCAAAACACCACAATTTATAATTATCATAAAGAAAATAAAAGGCCAAAAAGCTTACCAAAATCAGAAGTGGGTGAGAAATACTGCAGAAAAAGATCTGAACCTACTAAGCCGCTCGTATTGCTATGCTAAGTCAGCTCTGATCTTTTTGGTATTGTCCGTTTCTTATGATTAAATTAATCAAATAATTTTAAACATGATTCAATAATATAATAATATATAATAATAAACAATTAAAGTTTAATCTAATAGTTATTATCTCTCTTTAGAAGAATTAAGTCTAAGATTCGATTTTTTACTCTCTCTTATATCTCTTATGAACAAAAAAAATATACATATATATAATAATATAAAATTAAAATAAATCATAAATTAATAAAAATCATATATAAATTTAATAAAAATTTAAAAATGTATTTTATATTTAACCTCCTCTTCATTATCATCATCATCAAAATCTTTATCTAAACAGATTAAAATACAAAATCTTTTTCGATTTTATATTTAACCTATCACTAAAAATTTTAATATTTTAATTTTTAGATTTTAGGGCAAAAACACAATGTGAGAGAACAGATATTTAAAACTAATTCAATCCAAACATTTTAATGCATTAGTCCCCCATCTATAATTTAACTATATATATAAAAAGGATCCCACCAACAACTAGTTGATGTGGGTGGCAAGCGGCCCTCGTTCCTTAAGCAAGGCCAGGGTTCAAATCCTGACTTGTGTATAGAGTGCCAGTGTTGGGAGAGGGACAAGCCTAACCACGCTCTGCTTCTCCCGACTTCGAAATAGTCACCGAAGGTGGAAACCGGGGGGTTTCGACAAAAAAAAAAGATCCCTAAGATTCTTTAACTAACAAACGTTCAGGGATATAAACGTAAAATCATTTATTTTGTTTTTTGAAAATTTTATAAAATAAAAAAAATATAAAAAGCATTCTACCCAAAAAATAACATTGTTCCATAAATTCATTCCCAATTCACTCAAACAACAATCAATCCAGTTGGGTTCAAAATCATCAACAGCAAATTCTAAACTAAAAATCCCAACAGAAAAATTGAATTAAAAAATCTCGACACCAAAACCACAATCAACTCCAATTATCCAAATTCGTTCAAATCAATACCCAAAAATTATTCTACAAAGCACCAGTAGATCAATCCCAGTTCACATTCAACATAAAAATCTCGGCCAAAACTCGGAAAAAACAAACTACTTGGATAAATAAAACAAAAATCCCTAACAAAAGAGAACAGCAAGAATTCCTAAAACTAATTATCATTATCAAACCACAAACCATTCCTTTAGTGTTGTAGTTTCCTTTGTTTCATTATCTTTAAAGGACATCAAAATTGCCTGCCTGAAATTTTTTTAACTGAGATGTCGGAGACGCCTTGTATCTTAAAGTTCTCCATAAGATCATTTGGTCATAATAACTCCTAGCCATTCTAATCACACACCTTTCTAAGTTATGCAACAAACCTTCTTCAACTAAACCATGACAAGGCTTAGTGATAGCTGGATTAGTATGTTCCTTAGGAGGTCCAAGATCAGACTTTGTGGCAGATTCGTTCATGAGGGCTTGTTTGAAGGATCTTCCTGGGGCAACATATCCTTTCTCCACGGAGGAAGGCAGTGAACTCAAGGGCAGTGCTTGGTGATAATCTTTGCGTAAGTTGACATCATTTGCACTCTGCTTCTCTTGAGAGTTGACTCGTTTCGAGTAAGATGATCGTGTGTTAAACCTAGCAAGGTTAACTCCCATCTTATAGTCCATGAACCAGGCTCCATTCAACTTCTTAATTGCATTTTTCGCATCTTTGAGATTTGTGAATATAACAAACTCGTACTTTATACCACTTTTGCTCTTCTCTTAAGGGATGAAAACATCAGCAATCTCTTCATGATGTTGGAATATTTTACGAAGCCATCTCCAATGGATGAGGGGAGAAATATTGTTGACAAAAACAGTAGACCTACACATTTCGGCCCGAAGACAATGCCATGCAGGCCTGAAGAAGATGACATGTGTGTTGAATTATCTCAATAATGTGGATTAATTAAGTGTAATTAATATCATATAAATTAATTGGTAGTATATTCTGTCTATAGTGTGACCATATATATACGTAATATATATTTACATTATATATGTATTTATCCTTAATGGGACGGATATAATACATGAATTATGATATAGGAGGTCCCTGCTCTTGGCACATATATATAAGCTACAGGATGGCCCATTGATCACTGTAGCATTTGGTTGAGCTGAACAAGAGCAGCTCTCTCCTTTTCCCTTTTTCCTCTTCCTCTCCTCACCATATTTCTTCACCTTGGCAGCTCCACCATCACCGGCGGACCTCCGGCGGAGCACCGGCGACATTCCCTCCCCATGGCGGCTCCGACAGTGGCGTCAATGATGGAGAAAATGGTGGGTATTTTACATACCCACAAAAGGTTAGATTTCTTTCAAATACATTGTGCTAATGGGCTTTGTGGACGAATTTGTTCCAACAATTGGCATCAGAGCTCGTCCACAATAAAGCCATTAGCCATTAGCCATTTTCTTGAAGAAAAATGAGATTTATGGTTTTTTATTTTTTTTGGGTATTTTCGGATTTTTGTTATACCCAAAAGATTTATGCTTTTTTGAGCCAAAATAATGCCATATATTGATTGAGGTTGATTTTTTTGATGAAAATGCCATGAAAATGAAGTGAAATGGGTCAAAAACGAGGCTGAAATGGCGAAAATATAGCCGGGTCGTGTAAAAAATACCCGTTTTCTGCAAATTTCGCCCGGTCTGGGCGAGAAGACGACGGGCGCGTGCAAATTAGCCCAACAAGAGGCGTCCGCGGGCGCCAAGGTAATGAGGCGGGCGCGTGTGATACACGCACCCGCATATGAAAATTAAAAAAAATGAAATAAAAAATTTTTTTTCTTTGGTTATTTTGGCCGTATGGCCCCACTTTTGGGCTTCACTTTTGGCCCGATTTTGGGTAAATTGTGGGGCTGGGCATTTATTATGTTGGGCCATTTGGTTGGGCTTAATTCTTTAGGTAATTTGGGCTAATTTTTGTTTGAATCTTGGGCTAATTTTGGTTGATTTAATTATTTTTTTTAATTGGGCCATCAATCATGAAAATAAAAATGGTTATTTATTTTATTTTAGTTAAGTCATATTGTTTAAATAATTAGGCCTTAACATTTAATTTTAGGCTAGATTAATTTTGTTGTATTAGGGGCCATATTGATTAATTAATTTTATTTGGCTATTAAATTTTGAATTAATTAGTGGCTATTTTGCATAATTAATTAATAGGCCATTTTGGATTATGATTTAATTGGCCATTTTGATTGATTAATTATGAGCCATATGGTAAATTGATTTTTTGGACAATTTTGGATATTTAATAGTCATAATTAGTTATTAAGCCCAAAATTAAAGGTGTATAAGTGAATTTTTTTTTGAGGAATTATTTTGAGATAATTTTTTGGGAATTCAATTACCTATTTAATTCATAATTCACTTAATTTTTGAAATATATATTTATGCCCATAAATTACTAATATTTGGCCTAATTAAATAAGTTTAGATAAATTATTTGGGTATTTTGTTAAGCCATTTTGGATTATGGTTTACCCATTCAGTTAATAATTTATTTAAATAAATAAACTCTCTAAAAATAATATTGCCTTATTATTTGAATATTCACATTTATGTGAAATTAATTTAATTAATTGATGTTAGGCCTAAAATTACTACATATGCTTCAGAAATTGCATATCTTGGATGTAGTTAATTTTTTGGTCAATAAATTTATGAATATTCTTAAAATTCTAAATCATTAATTGGATTGACTAGTACTTGCCTGTCGCAGGAATAGTCATGAAGATTTTTTGACGATTTACTCTGATAATTTTAAGGATATAATAATAAGGCAATGCATAATGATAGTTGCACTTGCATAATTTAATTTACTAAGATCTCTAGAAGTGGCTAGTCTCTCCCTGTCGGATTGTTAGTTGCTTTTAGAGATGCTTGGGATTGAGAGGATTCTGGTTGGGATATGACACGGTCTTCCTACCCTATCAGTGGGCGATCATTCAGGTTGTATTCAACTAGTTTTGTCTTATCCTCAGTAATGTATTGTGAAATTTATCGAGTCATTCCACTAGCCTCCATATTATGCAACTATCACATATCGAATTTTTAGCAGGATCAAATTAGATAGATAGTATGAATTATTCTCTACGGTTATGGACACATTAAACAAGGAAGTAGTCCCGAGAGTCAATCTATCTTTTATACCCAAAATGTGAGCTCTTTGAGGACAAAATTTTTGAAATTTCAGGAACACTCAAGTGAGAATTCTCTGACTATATAGGGTATACCATGAAAGAGTACATCAGAGGAAGTGTTTCGATTAGGAATAACCAAGAAGTGTTTATGGATACCATTAGAAAATAGTTCGCATAAGATGGATAAAGGTTGTTATAGGATTTTGCTTCCATATATGGCAGATTCAGTACTACTTCCTTCTGGGATGGAGAATAGCAGATCTTCCAGTTTTACAGATCTCATTTAATGCAGAAGGAAGTATGGCATTTTAATATCAAATTGATATTGTCATTCAAGAGTGGGAGATCTTTCGGGTTAACAAATCTCATTTAGCCATAATGATGACATATGCTAAATATTACTGCCGAAAGGAAATATTATTAAGAGGTCTCAATAAAAAGTCAGTTTAGAAGAAGAAATTTGTCAAGTCTATTTCCCATTTTAGTTCCACCAACACCTCTAAATATCAATGTGTGCCACTTCTGTAATAATCCTGGGCAAAAGAGGTAGATTGCAAGAGTCCTCTAGATTGGGATGTGCAAAAAAGCATTTCGTTAGCTTTTATTTTGAATCCAATCTAGGAGATATGCTCTCTAACTATTGGTGTTTCGATACCGGTGCTGTTACTGATAAAGCCATAAGCAACTCGAGATCGAATAAGGGAAAATTGTTGTGAATTGGGGTTATAAAGCTAGAATCCATACTAAAAAAAATATAGTCAGTTCGTTGTTACATTTCGTAGACAGTTTTGAAATTACTATCGATTGATACTTTTCATCTTGATAACAGAAGAGTATTTCTAATTAGTAACAACATATATATATATATATATTGATTCTTGCGTTTTGCATAATGGATATACAGTAGATTTGTACCCCAATATTGAACAAATTTTTTTCAATAGTGAATGATGTGACTGTAGATTTTGACTATGATAGGATATATAAGAAATCTATTAAGTTGTGGCATGGGTTAGGGATATTTCGAGGCACATGAAAAGATTGTATTAAGGGATATCTTGCTGCTAATATTAAGGACATGATTAGCAGATATTGAAATGAGTAGGAGCTGATATATACTGACAATTGTACATCATTTCCACATCCTATATTCAGTGGATATAAGTGTTTCATCACCTTCACTAAAGACCATTTTGATTTAGGTCATATAGAGTGAAAGATCTGATCTTATAGAGGCCTTAGGCATTCTGATTAATTCCGCTGCGCTGCTTAAGGCAATGATCAGACAGTAGTGATGAATATCATGTTCAGTATAATGAAGCTAGGCGAAATCATATACCGGTTTTTGATTAAGTACACTATAGGATTATGTATTGACGCCTAGTATGCATGCTTGGAATATCGACAAGGATGAGATTGCAGTAATAATCATTCGTACATTTTGATGTGGTACGATTTCTGTTGAATCACTTCAAATATCCGAAATTTAGATGGAGCGAAATTATAGAAACTGCAATTCACATGCAAGGTTGATTTCCAAGCAAGACCAGTTCCTAAATGCATCCCAAGTTATAGTCAGACATTAAGTCGATTTTATGTCGCTTTCTGTGTTTAGGGTTATAAGGTAAGGTAAAAGAGCTATAACCCATAGTCAAGAAAATTTGACGAGAAAACTATTAGCGGCAATTCTGTTGGCTTTTATATCGACTAGAAAGATTCTAAATTCATTTCTCGTTATGTGACACTAGAATCATTAAGTCTGACAATGCAATCTATTTAGTAGATGACTTAAAGAGTGGGAGTTGTGAACTCCACAAAGTCATTATTAAGATACATTTTGTTGTATCATTCCCATGTATACGTTATCTTTTGATGATGAAAAGCCACAAACCAAAGGAAATGATTGATCTTAATACCATATTTCGAACCTGCATCTGACTTTACAGAGGAACATGAATGTAAGATTCATGTGTCTTCTAATTCTGATGTTTGTCAGGAGACTATACTGATTCGAACTCTTAGAGTTGAATATTAGTCACGCAGGATGTGTAAGCATCTACGTTGCACAAAGATGCATGGGATATATTTCTGTTGTCACATCATTATAGACCAAGTGAAACCCTAAAGATCAGGCTAAAAAAAAAATTTTAAAGCTAAATTTTGCCAAGGCTTTAAATAAAGCAACCTAAAGGTTTGTAGTTCCTAAAGTGGAACATACAGTTTGCGAACTTAAGGAGTTCATTTGCGAACATTGAAAGACATCAAGATTGTAATATATAAAGAATGAGATTGTCACTTTAAGGAGAACACATTTGATAGTTGGATCCATTATAAGGTCAGTGGGAGTTATGTGCTTATTGTGCTCTAAGTGATGATGTCAAATAGCAGCCTATAGCACTGACCTATTGTATGAGACATTCCATGTCGTCATGTCACTCCAGGATGAAGAATCTAAGTGAGGCTCCATTTCGTTTTAAGGATTGAGATTCTTCGTGACATATCAATAGGCATACATTATTGGTCTCAAAGAAACCTACATTTGGGTGTTAAGTAGGTTTACTGCATATTTTTCTCCTATTAAGACGTCATTTAGTGAAAAGTGACATTTTGTGAAAATCTCAAAGTCCTCAAAGTAAAAATGAAAGAGCTCATACTGAGTATTGTGTATGCCTTATTATGGGTAATTACTGTATGCTCAAGTTTATACACATTTGGATATTGTGTATGTTATAGATGTATTTCGGAGATACTTGAGCGATCCTGTAATAGAGAACTGGAAGCAATAAAGAGAGTATTTGGATATTGATAAATCTGACATTTTGAGTTTGGTCAGATATTCTGATGTTAATTTTGCAAGCTATCCAGATATTGAAAATTATTTTGGTTATATAAATTTGTGGATATAAAGGAACTGTATTTTGAAAAGTGTAAATCAAACACTTACAGCATCCTTGATTGTGGAGGCTAAATATGTAGCATGTTGTAAAGCTACATGATGGGCCATTTAGGCTGCAAAATTTCATCTCAGGGGTGGTTTTGTGTGGTTGCCATTTCGAAGTCCTGGAGATGTACTGTGGTAATGCTGCAGCAAGTATTTTCTCTCTCAAAATGCTTGGAGTTCCTCACACTCCGAATATTTAGATATCATCATTCGATTGGTTAGAGAGAAAATAATGGAATCCGTTACTTAATTGGATTATAGAGCACATGTTTTAAAGAGCTCATTCTGACTAACTGAAAGTTTGGCTGCTTAAGTGCTTTGACGACATAGCACTTGTATGAGGCATATGGAGCCTTTGCTATATTAAGTTAGTGGGAGCTCTGCAATAAAATCAGTTGCAACTGTGTGAATGGATTCCTATTTGTCATATATGCATATTCTGTCTGCGCGCATTCTGATAAATATGACATTCTGTTAAATGAGACATTCTGCATTGGTCTCATGAGCTTCTGTTGAAACATTGCATCATTCAGTTTGGATGCATGGACCTAATGGAAATGGATATTGATTTTGTTTTCATATCATTTCCATTTCACACTAATACTATTATTTTGTTGTAGTCTTTATAAGTTTACGCATTTGTACCCTGTCGGTATGATGTATTTTGAAGCTTATAAAAGGCTTGTTGTTGTTAAAGTATGTATGAGTCTACACATTTGTACCCTTTCGGTATAATGTATTTAGAGGGCTTACGAATACATACTGAGATTATATGATATATTTTGTTAATTAACTTAATTGTCCAAGTGGGAGAATGTTGAATTATCTCAATAATGTGGATTAATTAAGTGTAATTAATATCATATAAATTAATTGGTAGTATATGCTGTCTATAGTATGACCATATATATACGTAATATATATTTACATTATATATGTATTTATCCTTAATGGGACGGATATAATACATGAATTATGATATAGGAGGTCCCTGCTCTTGGCACATATATATAAGCTACAGGATGACCCATTGATCACTGTAGCATTTGGTTGAGCTGAACAAGAGCAGCTCTCTCCTTTTCCCTTTTTCCTCTTCCTCTCCTCACCATATTTCTTCACCTTGGCAGCTCCACCATCACCGGCGGAGCACCGGCGACATTCCCTCCCCATGGCGGCTCCGACAGTGGCGTCAATGGTGGAGAAAATGGTGGGTATTTTACATACCCACAAAAGGTTAGATTTCTTTCAAATACATTGTGCTAATGGGCTTTGTGGACGAATTTGTTCCAACAATGTGTGCTTAATTTGACTTCAAAATATTACCATTTATTTTTTTTTCAACTATTGATATTTACAAGATCATTGGGTACATAACCCATTTTGTATATGCATTTCATACATTATCAAAGTAAATAAAAGCGATCAATATTATGCTAAACAATTAACAATCAATGTTTGATCTATCAATAGTTTTATATATATATATATATATATATATATTTAAAAAGATTAAATTTAAGGTTTGAATCCTCTTTTCTTTGCACCTCTCTATTAACCAAAAAAGTATGTTAAGAGCTAATTTGGATGAGTAGTGAGATTGAAAATAATAGTGGCGATGAGATTAATTATTGTAATGGTGAAATTAGGTAGTGAAATTATTATATATGTTTGAATACAATTGCAACGTGGCAATAAGATAAGTGTAATACAAAGAGCAAATGATAATTAAGGATTTTAGATTAAAATTTTGTATACAATGAAATTCATAATATATTTTATATTTGTAAAATTGATAAAATAATTTAAAAATAATAAAAAATTATTTTATATAAAAAATATTTTTTTGTAAATTAAAATTTAATAAAAATATTTTATATCAAGTAAGACTATGGGTATTAGATATTTTAAAATTAATTTATGCATATTTTAAAAAATAAAACATTAAATTAAAAGAGAAAAATGAAAGAATTAAAATATTTAATATTTTAAAATTTTTGAAAATTAAAAAAAATTAAAACATTTGAAAAAGGAATGAGGGTCCAGTGCCCTTACCCTTCCAGAGTGCTACTGGAGGGGTTGGCTACACCCTGCGATGAACAATTGAAGCTTGGATCCCATCACATCACTGGCAGTGAAATCGGAACCCACCCTAAAGCTTTGTTTAGGAGTTTAGTGGAGTTCGATGTGGCATGATGAGCAATTTCATCGTGTCACATTTTCAGTTCTACTTTTTTTATTCATTTTTTAATTTTAATATATTATTTTTAGTGATTATTTTCTCTTTGCATTACATTGTTCTCACCGTCACCGTTGTTATGATTGCATCTAAACATATAATTGTTTTACACTAATCTCACCATCATCACTGTTTTTAATATCAGTGTCCATCAAATCTAACTCCGAAACAATTTGTAGGTTAGAAAGCGGGACAGGAGGAATATATGATGGGGGGGTTTGGCACTTTAATTTACTATTTGAAGTTGGATGCCAAAAATGGAAAAGTCTGCTGTTTCCAGAGGAGGAAATATTTTTTTAATGAAGCGGTCCAAGAATAAAATGGATAACTATTAACTACGCACTTGTATTGTGATCGTGTCTTTATTTTTTAATTAATATTTACAACCATTATGGGCAATAAAACTCGCTTTTAATGTAACAAAAAAAAAAAAACTCGCTTTTTAAAGAACTTCCCAACTCGTTCCTCCAATGCTCATCAAAACCTAAAGAAGAAACAATGTCTGCTGCCGTTAATCTTTCATTAAGGTTAGCACTCTACTTTTTCCCCCCTGGATTGGAGCGAAAGTCATGTATTTAAAGGTGTTGTTTGCTGTTTCCTGCCGTTAATCTTTCATTAAAGTTAGCACTCTACTTCCCTTTTCATCAATCCAAGTACTGTAATTAAGCTTTTTTACTGTTTAATTTGATGTTAATTTTAATTTATCTTTGTTGAACCAAAATAATGCCTGTTTTGGTCTTGTTGCAGTTTCGCTGCTAGCACAGCCAGAAACCATAGGCACGCTATTCTGGGCTTTCCCATAGTCGTGCTCCTTTCTCTCATGCCGCTGAGGTTTCAATCCATTAATATTGCAACTCCTTTTGAAACCCACAGTGCGCTCATGTCGATGTTTGTCACCGCTACACTTGTTTACGCCATATCTTGGGCAATCGAAGCTAAACATCAAACCGACAACAACCCTTATCATCATGCTATTATCACTAAAATCAGTCTCCTTTCCGCTAGTCTTGCCACGGTTTTACTTGTATTGGTCATTGTCCCGGCGATCGGACGGTTCGTTCTTTTCTTTTGGACTCTCTTCCTCGTGAAGCTCATCTACGACGCAAGCCAAAAGCTCCTTCAGCTTTGCCGGGCAATTTCGTCTGCGTCCGATGTATTCAATGAATTGCTTGGTCTCGGTGCTCGTCATAACGATGCCGAAATTTTATTGCCCGTTTAGAATGAGGGTTCCATTAACGGATGCTTGTAATCTAACCACCGATTAAAATTAGTTAATTTCTTTCAAGACTATACATGCTATAGTACCCTGTTAATTAATGTTGTTCACTTGTCTTTGTCTGTAATATAATTTTCCATGATCATCGGGAAACTAGAAAACAATTCAAAACACTTCATAACTTCTTTGCTGGTTTTTGTGAATGTGAAGTGATTCTCTTATTGCATCCAAAAAGAATAATAAAATAACTAATATAATTTATATGAATATCATCATACCAGTTCTCATAATTGTATTTTTCGTGTCTAAAAATTTCACTGGAAATATGGATAAATAAGTTGAGAAATTATAAATACACCCATCTTTTTTCATGTCACACCAATTTTTTCCTTTATATGAACAGTATCACACTGAATAAAATAGGGTGTAAAGAAGAAAAAACAAAAAGAACGTATTTAGAATTTCTCAAATAAGTTTTGTTGATTGGCCGAAAAAAGTCTTGCTGGGTTCCCATTTGCTAATTAGGCCCCATTTTTACGAAGGCTGAACACCATCATAAATAATAATGGCCTCTCACAATGTTATGAAATTCCCTGTTTTGCCTCTCACCTCGCCAGAAATCACAGAATTTTCTTTCCTCTTCTTCTTTACCCATTTTCCTTCTTTCCACAATCAAAGAGAAACCCAGAAAGAGATAAAAAAAGAAAAAGAAAATGGCAAGTTACTACAATATTGATGATATTCTTACAGAGAAAGAGGTTAGTTCAACACTTTTTTTCCCCAATATTGCTTTTAATTCTCAAATTCCTGATCTTATGAATTTCAGATTTTTATTTTTCTGTTGCAGTTTGTTCTAGTTGTTTTTCATAAAGCAGAAAATGGAGTTATAATTTATCCAAGTTCCGAAACTAACTCTGTTTTTCCTGTCTAATCCTTTTTTTTCCTAAAGGAAAAAGAGTTAGTTTTTTCATGTTTGGTCCTTAGGGTGAACAAGGAGCAAAGAGTTAATTTTTTCATGTTTGGTTCTCAGGTTGAACAAGGAGCAAAGGTGGAGTTACCATTGTGGCTTGCTCAAGAATTATACTTAAGGCAAGCGTTATAGATATGCGTCCCCGCCTGTTTCAATCAAAAATAATTCTTTTTTCCTAAATAGCTCTCAAAAATTTTATTCTTCTAATTAGAAAGATCGGCTTTAGTTAATTTAAGTTGAATTTGGTTTCGTAGTATTGTAGGTGTTTGTTCTTATTCCTCAATGAATTTTGCTGGACTATTTGAAGCAGCAAGTGTGTAGTTGCAATTGAAGAATGGTTGATTTAACTTATTTGGTTGTCCAACATCTGATTTTAGCATATTGGTTACTTATTTATTTGCTTGCTAAGCTGTTTTTGTGTATTATTGATGATGCTTTTCTTTCTTTTTTTTTTTTGTATGGCCAGAACTAGGCTCCAATCCAAGCTGATTCAGCTTGTGTGGATCTTAAATCTCGTTCTCCATATTTCTATGAATTTGGAAGCAAGATAGCACCATTGTGAGTCTCTCCAATCCTTGTAGTACCTAAAACCTTACTTTGCGAATAACTGCTTGTCATTTTTTAGTTCAAATGTTTGTATTTTGTGACTTTTCTCTCTGTCTTATCTTTTAGAGCATCTCGATAGTCATTGTGAGTGAAACTGTTTTAAATGGGGTTTGAGATTAGTCAATAGATATTAGAAACCAATTCTTGTTGATTGTGATTAAAATTTCAAGCATAATCTTTACTTACTTTAAGGTAGTCAGCCTGATAGCCAATCTTCCTTTATAATTGATCTGCTATACGATAGTTTTACTAATTACCTTTGTACTAAAACTGAACATGTTAATAGCTAGTGTTGGTTTCATTGAACGCATAATCTGTCCTCACCGGCTTTTACATGGAAATCAAAATGGATTCTCACTAGTTCTGTTTTTGTGGAATAGTGTTGGTGATAAACCGTTAAAATCTTGTTCTTAGCAGCATTCAAGATCAGGTATAAAGAGATCTTGACTAGACATGGTAATGGGCTGAACCGGTCCGGATTGGACTGGCTTTGGCCAAATGTAAGGTGGAACCAAAACTGGTCGTGTTTCAATATAGTGTACCAACACCAGAAGCACATCAGTCTGGTAATCTGGAACCACAGTGCTGGAATGGACCGGTCTGGTTCCAGATTGAATGGGACTGATTCTGGATGTTTTATTCTTTTTTTATTAATTAGTTATTTAAAGAAATATATAATATTAGAAGAAATTTGAAAAATTGTAAAGAAATAAATATGTAGTAAAATAAGCTAAGTGAATGTGAGTAATTTAGAGAGAATTGGAAAGGTTGTGTGGAGAAAAAATGAGAAATGTGGGACTAATTCAGGATCGGAGTGGCTTCTGAAAAACAAATTGAAAACCGGATTAAATCTGGTCCTATATGGATCCAGAACTGCTGGTTCTGGAACAGTTCTGGGCCAATCTGGCCCGGTTATCATGCCTAATCTTGACAAAGGCATATACAGCAGCATACACAGCAAGTTCCAAGTTCTTGACCCTTCTAACAAAAGAAGTCACCAATCGGTAGGTTCCTTTTATTCGTTCAAGCTTATCTCTTATTTGTTTTACTGCTACTTCTCCTGTAGATGTAAAAATTTAACTATCATGTTTGTTCGTCTTGTACTATATGAAGTAGCTCAGTATTCAATGGCAGCCTTTAAGTGGCGGATGGGTGCCCCAGGCATCAAAGAGTTTCAGTTCTTGGAAGGAAGAGAAAGCCAATAGAGTAAGATGTCTCTCATAGTCACTTAAACAATGAAAAAATATTCCCCATTGTTGGTCTGTGACTGAATTCGATGAAAAGTGTATGTACACATGTATGTGAATATGATGTTGATTTCATGACAGTCCAAAACATTGATTCTTTGGACTTCTCTGCTTTTCATTGCGGGTTAATTTTGGGTCTCCTAAATGTTTATTGGACCCTTCAATTGATAAGATCAAGAGTAATTGCTTAATATGGTGTTTCAGTGACTTAAACCAGAGGCTTAGAACTTGAATTAGGTTTTTGTTACCATAGACAAATATGAAATACCTTGATCTGTTATCTTTCCCGTTTGTTTATGCTATTCCCGATCTTTGGATTCAGGACATAAAATCCTGGAATTTACTTTGTTTTATATCCTAGTTGTCGTCCCTTATTTTCTTCTCTATCATGAATACTGATTACAGGCTTCTTTTGTTACTGTTTTTGGACTTTCCCTCGAGTTTTTAATCAACAATGGCTCCCATGAGCAACTCATCATGAAAATTTATACTATAATTTGGATTTTATAATTATTGTTTGCATTCTTACGAGTTATTGCTTCTGCCACAACTCACCTTTCTCTCTTCTCTGTCACTGACGTCTCTCTCCTCTCAATTGTGGAGGAAAAATTTATTCAAAAGTTTGTTCATGGTTAACCTAATAGCATTACTCTGAAAAGTTTGTTCAGTTTCTTTACCAACGAGGGCTTAAACAACGATAGGAGAGAGCAAGACATAGGTGACACTGTAACAGGGAAGGGACACAAATGAAAGGTGAGAAAGGGTAAACAATAAAATACGGCAAATCAACAGAATCAGCCTAACCATGAGTACACCATAGCCTTTATAAAGTAAACTGATCTCATCAACTTCACAGAAAAATTGTATTGGAAAAGGTAAATAAATGGTTCAAGTAGAGACCAAAATGGTTCAGTATCCTTTCTGGTAGTCTTGTTGCTGTTTCACTTGCATTGGTCATTGTTCTGGCTCTGGGATGGTTCGTTCTTGTCGTTCCGATCTTCTTTCTTTTCAAGTACATCTACGACGCATGTCAAGAGCTCCGTCGTCTGCTTCCGATGTATTCCATCAAGTTTTCGATCTCAACGCTCATCGGAACGAACCAACAAATCTGTTGCCTGTTTAGGTTTTCATTAACGGAAATGCTTATTAAAATAGTTAAATTTTTACTTTAAATAACTTTTTTTCATTTATCAGTCATGTATAAATGCTATTAATTAATATTGTTCACTTGTCTTTTTCTGTAATATATATGATTTTCCTAATAATAGCTATGGTAGTTTGTAATATTATAAAGATGGCCAAGATTATTGTAACAAAAAAAGAAGATTGTATTGAAGAAAATCAAGTAAGAAGCAGCTAAGAATCAAGCAACATAGCAGCAGTAAAGAACCAAGAATCAAGCAATAGAATAAAGCAACATAGCAGCAGCAATCAGCCAAGAATCAAGCAACGGTTACAATTCAAATCATCTAACAGCAGTCCAAATTAGTGTAGATGTAAGATCCGATTTTTACACTACTGTAGAGTTTAAATTCATAAAATTGATAATGGAAATTAAATAAATAATGAATGTTAATTTCCAAAAAGATGAAAGCTCCTTCGGCGGGCGCGTACCATAAAGAAACGGCTCGCCGATTGGCGAGTAAAGTATGTGTGATCATCAATGCTGATGGCGAGTTGGACGAGAGTGTGGTCGCACAGGCGTGTTCGCCAACTTGTGAGATGAATCAGGGCATGGTTGGCGAGTTGAGCCATGCCAGGTGATGGCCCGCAAAGGGCGAGAACTTGTGATCGCCACACAGAGGACAAGGAGTAGCCCCATGGCTGGCGAACTGATTTAGTGTGGCGAGTTGATTGTTTTCCTTATTTGTTTGGCGAGTAGTTTAGTTCGCCAACTTCGTGGATAAGTGATGGCCGCTTGTGGCGAGGACTTGGAAACGCCAATGCATTTGGCGAGTAAAGTGGTCGTCCAGATAGATGGGAAAATGAAAACAGAATTCAACCTAACAGCCAAAATTGACTTGCAAGTGATACGGTTGAAGACAATTAATGGTGAAGAGGTTGAAGTCAGTAAGGAAATTACCTGATTGGTTGAGGAAGTAAACAAAGGCTGCAGTAGAAGAAAAAGCCGTGTGAAAGGGAGACTTCCACGCCACTTTGTGCTTCAGTTTTCTTCATGCATTAAAGGCATGAAGGACGTGAACAATGATGAAGGAAACAGGATAAGGGCCAGGCGGTGGCTATTGATTGGCTGAGAATGTTTATATAAGCAGAGACAATTGATGAAAAACGAGTTAGCCAATTTCAGTTTCTTCACGAGAGCTATTTCTCTGTTTCTTCCATTTCTCTGCCATGTTTGATCTACTGAGTTTCACTCTTCAGTTGGCTAAACCAGTAAACATGCTTATAAAACCTTTCTTTCTTAGCCTGGTGAGCTGAAGGAATAAGCAAATAGAGGCCAACATGAGACAGAAAAACAACGTGTTTTGGAAGTGCAGTTGGTTGAGGTGAGTTTCATATTTTCTGAAGTGTTCTTGATGTTCACTGATAGATTTCTATGTGTTATGCAGTAATAAACATAGATACAGTCTTAGTTTTAGTTAGATCCTTGGAAAATAGGAAAACAAGGAAAATTATGGAACAGGTGACGACAAGGGCGACTACAGTGATCGCCCATGTTGAAAATAGTAATCGCCAATGAGGCGAATAGATATTAAGTACTCGCCAAGGAAAGTTTGTGGGCGAGAACGCCGAATTCTAGTGATATGAATTCAAGGGCGAGCTCAAACGCAGAGGCGTTGGGCGAATAGGTTTACGAGCAAACTCCACAATTGAGCCAATGTAGGCCTCGTGAGTTGAATGATTGGCGAACTCACAAAACACGGTGTGTTATGGCGGGCGAACTGCCACGTTGAAGCCATTTGGTGAATGGCGAGCTCGTCTGGGCGAGCTAATTGGTACTCTGTGGGGCGAGTAGTTATTTGATTTATTCTCGCCACGTAATATATAAAGAAAATATTAATGAAATATATATATATATAATTTGCAGCCGATAATTGGGAATAGCTATGGGCGAACATAGTGCTGGGTGAAGCAAGGCTTCGTTGGATCAGGTAAGGGAAGTGTGTGTGAAGTGATGCATGTCCTGTGGAGTAAATTTTATGAAAACATTAAGTTAAATGTTTTGTTTTCTGACATGCATGATTTTAAGAAGTTAATTGATAATTGTTTGATCGCGGGCGAGCTGATAGCCGCCTTTTGCTGTTTTGTTGGGTGAAATGATACAGGGCGGGCGAGCGCTTTGTATGTTTTATGTTGGGCAAGCCCTTTGTGATTTATGTTGGGTGAATTGGTATTGGCGGGCGAACCAATCCCTTTTATACGTTTTAAACTCATTTCTATTTTTAAAAAGGGCGAACTTTCTTAATAGAAAGCTATAAGTTAAGCCAAATGGCGAGCTCTGTTTTATGAGAACTGGGCGAGTGCCCTTGTTTTAAAGAGTAATACGGGTAAGCCATAGTCGGGCGAACCCTTTTTAATGAGTTTGGGCGGGCGACCCTTGTTTTAAATGAAAAGCGGGCGAACTTTTATCAGCCAGCCGTACTTGTGTTTTTAAAACTATGAGGCGGGCGACTATTATTCGCCGTCTTGTCGAGTTAGCCATGGGCGAGCTGCTTCCATGGGCAAGCCATGTCGGGCGAGCTGATCATGGGCGAGCAGGTTTTAAAAGTTGAGATTACGGGCTGTTTTTGGTGTTTTATTGTTTTATAAGAAATCAAATCATTTTGTGGAAATGATATATGAGATATAAAAGTTGATTTTGAGACTTTAGGCCCTGAGTTCATGCGTTGCTAGTGCGTGACCTACCTGGGGCGGTGGCTCGGTCAATGGACCAATGAGTGCACCTCAGGGCGTCACAGGGCTGATGGACCCGCCAAGTCATCAGCGGTCTCGAGGTCACTTGGCAAGTGGACTCGAGGACCCCTTTAGATTATGGCCATAGATCTGAGATAACCGTGAGGGGCGATGGCCTACGGGTGCACCCCAAAAGCGGCAGGTTTCGTTCTCCCAAGGTGGAGGGAGAAACGATGATAGCATGATTTATTTGTTGCCTAGTCTCAACTTATCAGTTTCTATTTACTGTGAGGATTTGTTGAAATCCTCGATAGTGTTTACTACATTTTAAAGTAAACTGTTAGTCGGTGATTTAATGGTGTTTTAAGAGAGTTGTTTACTATATATCCACTGTCTTTTCTACTGGGTTATTGTTAAGAAAAGAACAAATGAGTTGTGATATATAGTTTTGCTTTATTTAAAGCAGCATATGTTTCCTTTACTGAGCGTATGAATCGCTCACCCCTTTGTTTTAACTCCACAGATAAGAAGTACACGGAGTCGAGAGAATTAGTTCTCAGATGGGTATAGCTATGCTTAAAGCACTGAGGCATGGCACGTTAAATGTGACAGGTACGGTCTTTCCTCTTTTACATTTCAGACATGTGTATACAGTACTACCTTAATGAAATAAAAGATTATAGGGGATGTCAGATGTAAGGAATAATGAAAAAGAAATTTCATATTCCATAATAAATAGATAAATGTTTATCATTTGTCATTGTTACTGTTGAATGTTAATGGCATCGCAGACAGCCCAACCGGTAAAGTTGTATGAAAATACGTGAAAAATGTGGTAACGGGATGTTACAGTAGAAGTTTAAGGAATCAGACAGAGTCATCATTTATTTGATATCCTGTCGTTTTCAACTTACCATGCATTGCCCTGCCTTTTTTTTACTGTATTCAACTTACCATGTACATTTTATAAATAGAGATAATAACAAACAGAACTCACAGCTTCAGTGAGTATCTTTTAACAAACCGTAAACTTCTTCAGATTGAAATTGACATCTCATTTGGTTAATTTTGTAAGTAATCGAAGAGTAAAAAAAAAGCATGAAAAAGCTGTGCTTGGAATTCGATGTGAAAATGGTGGATCTTTTCACTGCGAGATAATTGGACAACTGATTGCTTCACGAAAGTTCACTTGTCTATAATTTCCCTATCTTATCTTTTTCTGATGCAATCACACTTCGGAAGGTCATTGGCTTTATATTTGTGATACCTCTTGCGGTGACAACAATGTTTCCTGTAGGGAAACTGTGTTCTGAAGTTCTGAAAACTTTGGTTTTTTCCTTATTCGAATATGATATGATGCAATAGTTACGGATTTTAATGTTGGTCATTATCATATGCAGAACTTTTTTTTTTAATAATAAAATAAATTACATGAACAAATATATAAACTCAAATTAAGTCGTCAGCATGAATTTTTCTCTTTTACTCATTTTTACGGACTTTAATGTTAGTAAAAGCAAAAAAAAAAGAAAAAAAGTAACCATCCTCCATTTGAGATCAGAAAAGGACATGCACAAGGGGACTATGAGTATGTAGCATTGAACAATGTCTTAGAACAGTTCCATAGAAGAATGAAAGGCCCAAACCAAAGTTCTGAGTCTGGAATTGAATGAAGTTCAATGGTGTTTGAATACAATGCATGCTGGGGAGATGAAAACCAAACTATAATTATAGTGGAATAGGAGTAACCGTGTTTCTTTTTCTTCTCTTTGTTTCTCCATTTATTGTGCTATATATACCGGTGCGTCTAGTGTCAACAGTAAAAGTTATTCTTTTATGATCTAATGTGAAATTTATCTCGAATTGAATTATCAAATTCATGATTTTCATCAGAGATAGAGTTCATCTATCTGGGGAGGGAAGCAAATTAAATAGTAGTGGCAGAGATATTAAAAGTAATCAAAGAAGCTGATTGGAAGCCCTCTCTGCACTGGAAAGCCATGGCAACTGATTTCTCCAAGGACTCACCTTATGACCTTGTTGCTGCTGATGGGAGAACCACATTGAATCCGTCGGAGTGAACATTTCCCGAGCGATTAAATGGGACTAGAGTGCAGAGTTCTCTTCAGGCTCATAAACTCCAAATCTCATGGAACTTAAAGCTGTCCATTTGAAACTGAAGGATGATTGGATGAAGTACTATAGAGGAGCACAACGTGCAGAAAAGAGTACTGAGCTATAACATTTTAGCACTGTGGTTGCTTCTTGCAAAGCCAGCATGAGTTTAGGTCAATTTAATGCAGTTGATTCATGTAAAGTTTATATATTATAGTAAGTTCAATCCCTACTTAACAAGCCTGAAAGCTGGGAAACATTTTTATTTCCTGATTTTCCATGTGACATTTGAATCCAAGCTCAATCTTCTCTTGTGTGGGAACGTGTCTCACAATAAAACACTGTTTTTACACATTTCTTAGGACATCATATACTTAAAGAGACTCAAACCATTAATTCCGGGGTGTGAAACCAATGTACACTTAATTTGTCAATGGAAATGGGCCCTCAACAACGTATTTTCTATCGTCTCATTCGGTGTAACAGCCAACGATTTTTCAAAAAAACTCGACACAGATTCGAAATAATCGTGCTCCCTTCTTTTATGTGAAAAGAATATATAAGCCGCCGCTTAAGTCAAGCTGAGTGGCATGAGTGAATGCAATTTAGATTGATAAGACAATTTTACATTATATGAATACAAATTATACATTAAAAATAAGATATGCAGTAAGTTAAAGTGCAGGATAAAGTTGGTTTATATGTAAATTGAGTTCAGCAAGGTCTGCTGCTCCACTAGGGATAAAGGTTCTACTATTCTATCCAATAATGAAAATGAAATCGAAAACCTAAAGCCTCCTACTCAAACCCAAATTCCATCATTAAATAAAAAAAATTATTTCTACATGGTTTGATAGATTTTTAAAATTTCAGGAAATGAATTAAAAGAATCATTAAATAAATATAAAATATATAAAACATTATTACAGTCAATCATCACATACTTAATGTACGGAAAAGGATCATATGAAATGGTCATTTTATATTAGCATATAATATATTCTTTTCATTTAAATTATGTCATGCAATCATATTATTAAAAAAATCAATAATTAATTATTCATCATGTTTGATAATTAAATGGTAAATATTAATTTTAAGAGATTTATTAACGATTTTGAAAATTAATAATTGATTTTTTTTGCGATAATGATTTTTTTTAATAATGTGATTAAATGATAGGATCTGAATGGAAACTAGAAAGGACTGACATGTGTTGATATAAAGTAACTATTTGATGCAATCATTTTTCCTAAATTATGGATAGTATATAAATAGATACTTTATAAATGGGTACTTAACCTACAGTGTTTAATCCGATTAAGTAATATTATAATATTTAATAATCAGGTTTAAAGAATAACTTTACTAGATAGGTTGAGTTTGATAGTGATATTAAGTACCCTACAACTAGAACCCAATAATAAATAACAATTTTAAATATTATTATATACATTTTATTTATAATTATTTATTATTAATATAATACTTTTGTTCCTACTTTTAGAGAAGCTAATCACTTGGCTATTTTTTGACTAAATAGAGAGTTTATCGTAACTTTAATTTGGTCACTTGGTTGTAACTCTTTTTTTCTATAAATAAAATCTCTTGAACTTTCAAAAAAATAGTTAATTAAATTAATTTATTAAGTATTTTAATTTTGATTTTAACATTAATTTATTTTTATGTGCTAATTTAAATTTATTAATTTTTCTTAATAATATACAATAAAATTAATTTTAAATTTAAAACTAAATGTTAAAGTTTAACTTAATAAATAAATATTTAATGAGTTTGGTAATTAACTTTTATATATATTATATGTGTAGAGTTTGAACGATAAAAATTAAAATATTTTGATAGTTAAATGGAAATAAATACAGGTGCTCTATCTGCCCGATGTATCTCTAATTATGAAGGGTAGCCTCCAAGTATTTTGTTATGGAAATAGAAGAACAGATAGATAGATATAGATTGCAAGTTTGATTTGTATACTAGCCACAAATAAAATTGAATTAAAATATTTTACTACCGATTACAGTGCAGCAGTAATACTTTTGAAGAAGCCTTTGAAATTTTCCATACTCTATTGTCGTTGGGACCCAGTATTGTTTTTTATATGCGACCACCGATGTGCAGAAAAGACTGGCGATTCCAACTGATTGCTTGAAGCACTTCCCGTCTTACGAAGGCAAATATTCTGTGCCTGTGCCTCTCCAAGTTATGGATGAAACTGGAAGTGTATCGAAGTTTGATTGCTCCACCAGGAAAGGGAACTACCCAAAACCTGCTTTTGGCAAAGGTTGGCGTGACTTCGTAATCAGTAGAGGTATATCCGTGGGCGACAGAGTCGTTTTGTACAGGGATGTTGAACCAGAAGTTTATCGAATCGAAGTGAAGAGAAAAATCATATTGCTTGGGCAGGAGTGCTGGTCCAATCCGCCACCTGCAGATCGACGGCGGGCTAATTCCGAGAAAATAACCGAAGCAGAAACAGAAGCAGAAGTTAATGAAGCGCAAGCAAGGCAAACATTGCAGCTGCCCATCACTTCCTCTTTTGGTCTCTGCTACATAAATTTCACCATCAATTCATTATTAAAAATAATAAAAAATAGTATTTATTTAGTAAAGAAAATAAAAAATTGAAGAAAAAATGAAAGCGAGTGAACTTGGTTTTCCAACTACCAACAATAGCTCAAACGACTGTCATAAATATGGCAGAGAGAAGCACATTGGGTAAAGGCCAAAGGATGGTTTAGGCTCCACTTTCCTCCCATTCACATTCAAGAGGGAGAAAAGGGGTTTTTAGAGGAAAAAAAGGAGGAGAAATGGTGGGACCAGTAAGGCCACAGTTCGTTCTCTTTGGATCATCTTTTGTCCAACTTAGTTTCAGCAACGGTGGTTGGGGTGCTATTATTGCTGATGTCTATGCTTGCAAAGTATTTTCTCTTTGTTTTTCTCTCTGGGTTCTTTTCAATGTCTTTGTTTGAGTTATGCTTCTGTTAGCATACGAGGTTGTCAGTGTTAGGTTGATCCATTGTAGTTGTTCTTTTGTTACTTTTTTGTTATGATAAATGATAATATGGGTAATTTGATTGTCAATAAGGGCTTTTCTTTTTCTTCTTTTTGGTGAAATATCTGCTTTGTTTGCTTGTTTTAATGTGTGTTCTTATTTAGTAGCAGTAAGGCAATGGTTGCTAGAGAGGAATGGGAGAAAAAGGGGAGAGAAAGAAAGTTTCCTTTTCCTTCTTTCTTGGTAAGACTGAAATGTGGAGAGAATTTAATCTGAGAGATGAGTGTTTACCAGTTTTTATTTATTATATATAGCAATTCTGCAAATTTGGGAGAATAGATGGAGGGAAATTGCAAATTGTGATTATACAGATTTGCTCTGTAATTTTGAGACAGATGGGAAAATGAGCATTATCTAGAAACAAAGTTAGAAAATTTATGTTGTTAAAATGCAATTTTCTTTTTATTATTTGATTTCCTCCTCCTATTCTTCATCTTTCTCATCAAGCAAATTAATGGAAGAAGTTAACTTACAGTTGAAATCGTTTAGTATTTGGCTATTTACTGACATATTGTAGTGCTCATGATACTAAGAGGATGTTTTTTACTTCTTATGCCAATCAGTGCACTATGATGATTCTTCTCTGTGAAAGAATTTGCTGTGGTTTTTGTTCTAGTCACTAGTCAGAATCTTATTTTATTTGCAATCCTCCTGCAGGCTGACATACTTTTACGAGGATATTATGGATGGAATTCACGCCGTGCCATACAGGTGCTCCATCATGTTTTTCCAAAGGTATTAAAAGTTCTAACAGTTATTACATAAAAAAAAAAAAAACAAACAGAGTACACAAGGCTTTCACATTATGGGGTTCAAGAATGGTCATATGTAAAAACGTCTTGCGTACACAACCTTCCATTCGTATTAACAAAGAGACAGTTTCAACGATTTGAACCTGTGACCTCAAAGTCACAAAGAAGCAACTTTTACTTTCACACTAAATTTGTTAAAATTGTACTTGATATGCTTATTGTTTATCCTATTTGATCTTACTAGTTGAACCTCCCAAATTTGGGGAAGGCAAAGGAGGCTGCATTATCATTATTGAAGTTCCCTCAAATTACCAAAATCACAAAAAGATGTTTGGGAGACGTTGGTCACCGGAGTTAAAGACAGTGTGCGATGCTAAAACTTAAAAGGAGAATGATAATGCTTCCTGTACTTGTTTTTTTAATATCTGGAAATGTTTAACTAAGATAGTGGTGTTGATATTATTTATACATTGCAGGTTGTTGCTATACAGCCTTCTCTGATAATATGTTACTTTGGTGGTAATGATTCAATGGGGCCTCATCCATCTGGCCTTGGCCCTCATGTTCCACTTCCTGAATATGTTGAGAACATGAGGAAAATAGCAGTTCATCTCAAGGTATTTTCTCAAATCGCAACACATCTGTCAGTTGAGGTTTATGCATCATTGTAGACTTTAAGGTTTTGCTCAGTAAAAAGGATGAAATGTGATAACCGCAAATTTAACGCACAGTATATATAAATCAATATAGCAATTTGGAGTAAATGGATTATTACGGAATTTAAGAAGAATTAAGAAAAAACTATAAAGTAATGTATTAAATGGAAACGTCATAAAGAATTTAATGAATTAATTTCATGTATACATGACAAGTGTATATTAAAATATATAATACAAAAAATAAATCAAATTGATTTATAAAACATACATTATATATTAATTAAATAAGAAATGAGTATATCTAAAAATATATGAAGATTAAATGAAGATACAAATATATTATAACATATATATAGATTTGTCAAATAAAAAAATATATATTCATAAAAAATGTATTTGTAATATATATGTATTATATGTAAATATATTTTAATATATATTAATATTTAATAGTTATAAATTATATATATAAAAATATATGTTACAAGAATATGTTTATTAGAAGTCTCGAGTTCGAGTCCCTGGGTATGCAACTGTGTTAAAACTCTTGAGGGAGAGTTTTGCCGCCCTTTGGGTCCTGCCCGGCTCGAATCCGAATTAGTCCTATACCAAAGGTATGGGGATACCGGATGGTCTAGACAAAAAAAAAAGAATATGTTTATTAATATGAAATATATTTATAATATAAATATTTGTTTTATATATATATATATATATATATATATATTATATATGGTGGGCAAGCTAAAGTCTGGTGCAGCAGGGTGCAATAGACCCAAAAAAAATGATGATAAAAAAATATAATAATGATATAAATAATAAAATGAAAAGAAGAGAAACGGCAAGCTTCCTTTGGGTTTAAGTCTGCCCGAGCATACCTTCAAAAAAAACAAAAGAAAGAAAAGAGACGAGAAAGACAGTTCCGGCAAGGAGTCGACGCCGGCGAGAAAGGCAGAGGAAAGGGAGTTATCGCCGTTGAGACTCTTGTTGGTAAGGACGAGGAACGAGAGAGAGATAAAAAAAAAAGGAAAAGGAGAAGCTATCGGGGCTGAACCAAAAATGGAGAAGAGAGAGAGTGATGCCGGCGTCGCCTTCCACCACTGTCATTGTCGCCACCGTCACCCTCCCTACTTCGGGTCGCTGTCGACGAGGCCCAGATCTGGTGGGCAGGGGTTGAACCGGTTCAGACCGGTTCAACAAAAAAAAAAAAAAAGAAGAAAGGAAAAAGAACAAAAATATATATATATATATATATATGGTAAGAAAATTATTATTATTATTTTGTTAAATAATATTGTGAAATTCTAAATGTAAATATGGATTTGAATTTGTAGAAGTGGTACAAGAGTGATTGAAGTTTGATTGAGCTTGGAAAAGATTAAATCGCAAGTTCGACGCTAGGTAAGATATTTGTATACATTAGTCGTAAATTTATATGGAGTTAGTTTGATTGATTTAAGGTCTTAAATATTTAATTTGAAATTTTGAGAATGTGATTGAGGTTTCAAAAATAAATTTCAAACTGTTTATGGTTTGGCTTAACGGAGGTGTTAGAAATGATTTGCGATTATGTGGGATCATTGAAAAATGATTTGTCTATAGTTAAATATATGTATGACGATTTAATACATATTGCTAGAGTATTGATTGAGTGTTATTAGAATATGGCACAATGTTCATGGAATATAAATGGAACAATAACGTTAGAGTAATGAACATAAAATTTATTGATTTCGTGAATTTTGAAATAAATAAATGGCTACGTGAAATTTTGAGATTAGCTTTAAGTAAGATATCATTTTTAATTTTAATTTTAGTAAGATATTTCTATAAGTTGGAATTAGACTTATGTTGTACAATAACGAGTTAGTTTGCATTATCATGGTATATCGTTAAGAATGTCTAAATTGTTGAGATAATAAGAAACTAAAATTGTTGGGTGAGGAGAACATTATTGGATATGGATTTAATATGTTGGCGGATGATGAGATAAATATGGAATGTATGGAATAATAGAAGATTGGTGGTGAAGTCGAATTCGAAAACGAAAATGATTTGGTAACGGATGCAGTTTTAGCATTAGTTAGGAAATAAACCAAATTACTATCGTATTAAAATTTTGAGAGATCTCTAAGATGTATAATATTATGTAAAGGTAATTTTGGATATTAAAAATATTTAAATGACTTTTCTGCAGTTCAAGAGTGAGTTGGTGATCGGATTTTACGAGCTTGATTTTAAATATTGATTGTCGGGTTGCTTGGCTTAGCTACGACTGTGCTCGATTGAGGTAAGGGATATGTATAAGGAACGTAGGAGATACTAGAATGATTTTAAGATCAATTGCATTGTGTTTTATGAACTGCGTATGCTTTACAAGTGACTTTAGAAATTTGAGACTGTCATGCTATCGAATTTTCGTAAAAATATTGATTTTCTACGATTTTAGCTAAAAGGCTAAGAAACCTTTTTAAGAATAAAAATTTTTAAGGAATTCAGTTTTGAAAATATTAAATTGCATGATTTTAGCATATTCATGAATTTTTAAATTAAATTTTATTTTATGGAAATTTCCAAACTTTAGTGTTTTAGAAATATTTATAAAAAGTTATGAAGTTTTTGGATTTTTGAAATTCCTTGTATTTTAATTGGTTTTGGGAACCTCTATGAGTTTTGGACAATGTTCTTTCGAATTTGGATTATGAAACTCTGTATTAGCATGAATTTTCTAAAGAATTCAGTTGTTGTTGAAACCTTAATTAATTGTTTGATTTTAAAAACATGTGACTTTTCTATCTTAAGTTTGGTTTTATGGATTTATTATAAACCATGGCACTAAAACCTATTTTGTTTTTATACATTTTGGAAATTACTAGGTTTTTTAAATATTTGAAAAATAATTATGATTTTATGTGATAATCTGCCTTATGAACTTTTATCAATATCTGTATGATTTGACTTACGGATTTGAACTCTAAACTATGAAACTCTTGTTTTGAGACATTGGCTAACCGTCATCTTGCGGTATCTGGACTGCTGTATATTTTGGATCCAGCAGTATCTGGCTGCAGTGTGACCTTCGGGGCCTGCAGTATCTGGCTATAGCGTGACCTTCAGGGCCTATAGTATCTGGCTGTAGTGTGACCTTTGGGCCCTACAGTCTCTGTATCTAATATGTATTCTGCGCACTACGTTGCTGTGTGATTTGATCCAATCCGCAGCGGTCACAGATTACACCTGATCAGTGTTCACTGTAGACCACTTGGACTATGGCCATGCGTCTATCTGTTATTATCCTTATGGGATATCTTTGTTGCTTGATGTATACCGAGTTATTGCCATATCTCCACTATCAGTTATTTTACGATTTTTGTATGATTTATGAACTTCTGAATATTTGATTTTCGAACTCCGAAATTTGAAAATGATATGATATGGATTGATATGATTGGATTTTGAAATCTGAAAATGATTTGGTACAGATTTTTATGATTTGATTTGAAATATGATATGATTTCTGAAGACGACTGTTTACATATTTGCATAGCATGGCTTTGTTAAATAATCCGTTATACTGATTTGATTCACATATGATTTTCAGAATACATGAATTTCTTTTTAGATAAGATTCTTTATTTTAGAAATATCCCTTATGTTTTAGAACTTATTAATCGTTCTCAGATACTTGTATATAGTTTACGATATCTGTCTCTTTATGTGTATTTCTTATTGAGCTTTCCAAAAAGCTCACCCCCCTCTCCACCTTCCAAATAGCATGCTGTAAGAGCTTGTACGAGGGGTTTTACACGTCTTTCGAGGTTTTTGTCTTCCTTTGAAGGTATGTGATGTACAGTACTTCCTTTTATATTCAGACTTGTAATTCCAGTACTTTTATAGTATGAGGATGTAATTATAGGAAGTATAATATATACTTATGGTTTATAATAATGCATGCAACTTTAGTGGAGATATATTTAGTCAAGTAGGATAATATGAAATTGTAAATGCATGCTTAGTTAGAGAATTTGATTGGGACCTAAGTTAATTAAAAGATATAAAGTTAGCTTAATAATTGATTTGTGACACTATGTACAGTCCAACCAAGTAAGTGAAAAAGGAAAAAAGTTAGTCTAGATTTTGGTAAAAAGGAATGTTACATGAAAAGAGGCAAGGATGGAAAATTTGCTAATCTTAGTGGTTAGGTTGATAACCATTTTTTATTTTGTAGTTTAATCATTGGATTAACAAATTTTTGTTTTTTCACTTTTTTTTCTTCTTACCAAGCAAATCCTAAGAGAAACAAATTGATCTCAGAATTGTAAAGTAGTACTCATGATTTATGGCATGAAGCTTGTAGCTCATAAGCATGGAGAGCGGATTTTGTAGATGTCGCAGATAGTGCAAAGATGAATTCATTATTTAGAAATGTAGAGCTTTATCATGAGAAATGAAGCCTAAGATATATGGCAAAATGTTTTCAAGAATAAAAAGGGACAAAATAAAAAAGTGGAAGGATTTCATAGAAGGAAAAAGAAAGGGCTGACTCGTTTTAGCAACAATAGTGAGAGGCTCTTCTTGAATGCAATTGAGAAATAGATAAAAACAATTATGTGATCTGTTGGTAGAATGTTGGACTCTTACTTTCAAGATTCAATCTTTGCAACCTCATATATATATATATATATATATATATATATATATATATATATATATATATATATATATATATATATAAAGAGCTTGCAGAAACGTCCTAATTGCATGGTCCAAATCATAGAAGAAAATGGCTTCAAATGCTTGAATTTCGGTTTTTCTTTTGTTTGCTTGTATTGGTGAACTGGCAGCCTTAAGCTCAACCTAGCTGATCTTTTCATTGTCTGAGACTAACCTTTGGTGTTCATTCTAACTTCTTTTTTCTTTTTTTGAAAATCAAAGCCTTTCAGATTCAACTTGCCTCATTTTTCTTACTTGTCCTCCTGTTGATGAAGACAGAGTAAATAAAAACACAAGGTGCTGTAATGTTATGCACGTTTTCTATGCCTTCTTTCTTTAATTCTCATTGCAAAATGTCAATCTAAGACTCCCTTTGGTAACTCAGTGAATATTTTAGCCACCTTGTTCGAACAAATGAGTTATGCCAAAAGTATTCTGAAGCTTGCGTAAAGCTGTGCTAGGAATTAGTGTTGGCATATCCCTTGATCACAGGATAAGATCAGATTATTGAGTTGACAAAATCCGATCATTACCATATATAACCTATGATGATTAATGCCAAAATTATGGTTCATTATTTCACATTAATTTCAACCGATTCACTGACCATAAAAACATCGTTCTGTGATGGTTTGAATGTGTGAGAGAGTTGGTCAGAAGATTAAGGCTCCAAGTTCACGAAACAGAGAGCAAGAATCCGGTCCCCAAGCATCACTTGCTCTGTTATACACCATCTAGTGAGCATTTGAGTGCTTGGAAGGCTTGTGATTGAATCAAAGTAGATTGTTCAACCAAGGAATCGTTCAACAACAAGTTATAGAGAGCAATAGCTGGAGATTAGATCCTGTCGCTTTCGCTTTTGATTATTTCGACATGTTTCATATTGTGTAGAAACATGTTAGGCTTATATGATGTACGTACAATTGGATGTGAAGGTGGTCGATCTTTTCACTGCATTTCAAAAAAGAGATAATTGGACAACTGATTGCTTCACGTAAATTTGCTTGTCTATGATTTCCCTATATTATCTTTTTCTGATGCAATCACATTTTGGAAGTTCAGCTTTATTTGTTGATACCTCTTGCTGTGACAATAATGTTTCCTGTATGGAAATCTGAAATGGAAGTTTTGCTAGCATTTCTAGTTCACCTGTGTTCTGAAGTTCCGAAAACTTTGGTTTTTTCCTTATTCCAATATGATATGATGCAACAGTTGTGGATTTTAATGTTGGCCATTATCACGTGCAGAGCTTTTTTTTTAAATCATATGATAAGTTACATGAACTAATATATGAACTCAAGTTATGTTGTCCATATGAGTTTTCCTCTTTCACTTATTTTTACAAACTTTAAACGCCATTATATTATTGGTGTTTTAAAAAAAATAATATATTTAATTTTGATAAAAAGCGGCATTTCTAGTGGGAAATGCCGCTCCTTTCTTAAACTAAGCGTCATTTTTCATTAAAATGCCATTATATTAATTATATTTTTTTGTTTTTTTATTTTATATTTAATTTAATTATTTAACATAACGACATTTTTATCATAAAAAGCCGCTATGTTTAAAATTTAGCTGCACTTATAAGATAAATGCCGTTATTATATTGAAAATACGATAATTGGCGGCGTTTTAATTGAAACACTGCTAAATAAGTGCCACTAAAAGTCTAATTTGCTGTAGTGTTTAATGTTGGTAAAAGAAAAAAAAATAAAGAAACCATCCTCCATTGAGACCAGAAAAGGACATGCATAAGGAGATTATGAGTATGTAGCATTGAACTGTGTCTTAAAACAGTTCCATAGAAGAATGAAAGGCCCAAACCAAAGTTTTGAGTCTAGATACTTGAATGAAGTTTAATGTAAAGCTATGTACATATAACCCTCTTTAGATCTCAGACTATGAAGGTTCTCATAGATTTGCCCTTTATATATTGTTGTGTCAACTCTCTGTTAGTTTGAAGTTTATCTCGAATCAAATTATCAAATTCGTGGTTTTCATCAGAGATGGAGTTCATCTATCCGAGGAGGGAGCAAAATAGTAGTGGCAGAAATACTAAAAGTACTCAAACAGGCTGATTGGAAGCCATCTCTGCACCGGAAAGTCATGGCAACTAAATTCTCCAAGGACTCACCTTATGACCTCGTTACTGCTTATGGGAAAACCACATTGAATCCGTCAGTGTGGACATTTCACTGAGCGATTAAATGGTACTAGAGTGAAGAGTTCTCTTCAGGTTCATAAACTCCAAATCCCATGGAACTTAAAGCTGTCCATTTGAAATTGAAAGATGATTGGATGAAGTACTATAGAGGAACATAACGTGTAGAAAGGAGTACTGAGCTATAACATTTTAGTACTCTGGTTGCTTCTTGCAAAGCCAGCATGAGTCTAGTTCAATTTAATGCAGTTGATTCTTGTAAAGTTTATATATTATAGTAAGCTGAATCCCTACTTAACAAACCTGAAAACTGGAAAACAATGTTATTTCCTGATCATTTGAATCCAAGCTCAATCTTCTCTTGTGTGGGAACGTCTCACAATAAAACACTGTTTTTACACATTTTTTAGGACATCATATACTTAAAGAGACTCACCATTATTGCAAGGTTCGAACCATTAATTCCGGAGTGGGAACCAATGTACTCTTTAATTGTCAATGGAAATGGGCCCTCGATAAAGCACTTTCTAGAGCCAACGACTTTTCAAAGTACTTGAGACAGATTCAAAATAATCGTGCTGCTTTCTTTCCACTTATGTTCTGACCTATGTGAAAAGAAATATGTAAGCCACTTGAGTCCAGCTGAGTGGCAAGAGTGAGTGCAATTTAGATTCATATGACAATTTTACATTATATGAACATAGATTATATACACGAAATAAGGATATTCAGTACGTTAAAGTGTCGATTAGAGTTGGTTTATATATAAATTGGGTTCAGCAAGGTCTGCTGTTCTTCTAGGGAGAAAGGTTCTACTAATCGATCCGAGAATGAAAATGAAATCGAAAACCTGAAGCCTCCTACTCAAACCCATATTCCACCATTAAATAAAAAATATTATTTCATGGTTTGATAGATTTTTAAAATTTCAGAAAATGAATTAAAAAATCATTAAATTAATACAAATTATATAAAACATTATTATAATTTATAGTCAATAATCACATAGTTAATATATAGAAAAAAGAATGGATTGTATGAAACGGTTACTTCATATTATTAGCACATATCCCCTCCATTCAAATTATTCAATGCATACATATTACTGAAAAAAATCAATAATCTATTATATATCACGTTTGATAATTAAATGGTGAGTATTTATTTTAAGATATTTATCAATGATTCTGATAATTAATAATTGATTATGAGATATGATTTGAATGAAAACTAAAAGGGATTGACACATGTTGACATAGAGTAAGTAACTATTTCATACAATCATTTATCATAAATTATGGATAAGATGTAAATAAAAACTCTACAAAAGGGTACTTGACTTGCATTGTTCAATCCGATTAAGTAAGATTAGAGTATTTAATAGTCGGATTTAGGTAATAATTTTACTAGGTAGAATTTGATAATGATCTTAATGTACCCTCCAACTAGAATCCAACAATAAATAATAATTTTTAATATTATTATAATTTTTATTTATAATTATTTATTATTAACATAATAGTTAATTAAATTAATTCATTAAATATTTTAATTATGTTTTTAATATTAATTTATTTTTATGAGTTAATTTGAATTTATTAATTTATTTTTTTTAATAATATAAATTAAAATTAATTTTAAATTTAAAACTAAAAATCAAAATTTAACTTAATAAATAAATATTTAGTAAGTTCGGTACTTAACAATTGTATATTATATGTATAAGGTTCCAATAATAAAAATAAAAATAAAAATATTGCAATAATTAAATGGATTCGAATGTTTTAAAATATAATTAAGTTTGGATTCGAATAGCCATTAAATACAAGTGCTCTACCCGATGTCATCAACCTCCAAGTAATTTGTTATGGGAAAAGAAGGATATATAGATAGATATAGTATAGATTTAAAGTTTGATTTGTATACCTGCTACAAATAAAGTTGAATTAAAATATTCTATTAAAGAGCAGTAATACTTTTGAGGAAGCCTTTGAAATTTTCTATACCCTAGTGTCATTGGGACCCAGTATTATTTTTCATCTGCGAATGCAAGAAATACGTGCTGAAGGATTTTGGGCTTTGTGTTTAAATAAAAAAAGAAAATTGCCATCACCATCTTCCTGGCAACTTCTTCTTTCAGAAATAACTATAACCCAGCTTTGTTTTGGCCAAATATTTGCCTATCACTTTGAACAATATGGAGCCGTTGTTCTCAAAATTGCTAACGACCACCGATGTGCAGAAAAGACTGGCGATTCCAACTGATTGCTTGAAGCACTTCCCGTCTTATGAAGGCAAATATTCTGTGCCTCTCCGAGTTATGGATGAAACTGGAAGTGTATGGAAGTTTGATTGCTCCACCAGGAAAGGGAACTACCCAAAACCTGCTTTCGGCAAAGGTTGGCGTGACTTCGTAATCAGTAGAGGAATTTCCGTGGGCGATAGAGTCGTTTTGTACAGGGATGTTGAACCAGGAGTTTATAGAATCGACGTGAAGAGAAAAATCATATTGCTTGGGCAGGAGTGCTGGTGCAATCCGCCACGTGCAGATCGACGGCGGGCTAATTCTGAGAAAATAACCGAAGCAGAGACAGAAGCAGAAGTTAATGAAGCGCAAGCAAGGCAAAACATCAGGTTACATCCTCCGGCCGATGAAGAAGAGGTTAATTTCGACAAAACAACAGCGGCAGAAGCAGAAGCAAAAGAAAACGAGGAAGAATCGAAATTTAATGCAAATCTCGATCTATAATAATTGCATACAAGTTAGATTGCATGTATGTGTATTTGTATTAGCGCTGAATCATCCCTGGCCTGTTCTAAAAAAACCCAGTAATCTTAGATCTATAATAATTGCATTTCCTGCAAGGAATTCCCGTTTGTTAAAAAATTTAATGCAAATTTGACTGCTGGAAATTTGATTATTTGTAAAACCAGACATGTTAAGAACATTAACAGCGTATCTTTCTCCTTTCCGGCCGTTCAACGACGGTTGGTCTGAAACGAAACCTGCGCGTACATTCACTTCAAAGGTAAGGCAGTGGAGGAAACATAAACAAAATTTCCTCCCCGAAGAGAAACATGGCTCAAGCCGGCCTACATTTTTTTATTTAATTACTTACAAGGTAAGCTTCTACAAAAGTTTTGATTTCAAAGCCAGTTGTTGAGTGAATTACAGCTGTTGAAGTTATTTAATTTTAAAGCCACTTGGCCTCAGCACTTGAAGTTATTTTAAAGCTTTCTCAAAACTTGAATTTTACTTGCATAATATAATATTTTTAAAATTTTCTTGGCTATTTTTATCTGGCTCTCTTTGGGTTTATTAAAAAAAAAAATAATGTTCCACGTACTATAGAAATCACAAGTAATTCTTAAATAATTATGTCACATAAAAATAGTTATATCACTGTCTAAGATGCAACAGTATTTCGAATCAATGTACTTTGAAATTCTACTGCTAATTTCCTTCTTTATTTGTGTTTTGATAGGTTTAAAACTTTAAATCATCTCAATCAGTTAATTCATTAAAATAAATTTCTTCCGACTCAAAAAATCATCAATATTTATTCTATCTTTGCAATTTCATCAAATCTGTACTCAAATCCTGTGTTTCTAGAATTTATCTTTATTCTTCCGTATCATTAATTTCACATACTACATGAATATCATATATTTTTTTGGTTTAGACTATTCGGTATTTCCATACCTTTGGTATAGGACTAATCCGGATTCGAGCCGGACAGGACCTAAAAGACGACAAAACTCTCTTTCAAGAGTTTTAACACAATTACATATTCAGAAACTCGAATTCGAGACTTATAGTTAAGCTAGAACAATCTCTTGTCAAGACAATCCAAATCTTTTAATTAATGTCTATTTGCTGATTGCCTCATCTGTCTTTAAAGCCAAAAGATGCCGTGAACGCGTCTCCTTTTGATTCAATTTTCTTTTTATTAACCTCGAAGAATATAAATATAAATATATATATATATATATAAATATAATAACGTCATCTTTAACCGCCCATCCCATTAAAAAAAATATTTCCTCCTGACCTAACGCACTATCCTTTCATTTGTTTTTAATTATTTTCAGTCGTGGCTTCCACGGCGTTCACGGCATCTTTTGACTTTAAAGACAGATGAGGCAATCAGCAACATTATTATGAACTTAATAAATGTACCTAACTTTAATACTATATATTCTAATTTAACTACTATACCAAGTCCGTCATTGTGCTTAATGTCTATCGAGATTGTTCTTATGCCATTTGATTAAATAATATTTTATATTTCCTCCTAACTCCTGTAGGAAAAAAAGAAAAAGAAAGCGCTTGAAGTCATCAATCTAGAATCCATGTAGAATTTTCCTCCGGTAGACAAAAGACCAAAGCGATCCAATAACATTGGTCCTGCTAATATTTTAGTCACAAAAATTTTGACTTCGTTGCCAATAATTGAGTAAATTAATAGCCTTAATTAGTTAGTGCTTTTTTCCTTTATCTTTCTTTTGTATTTAATTGCAAGAATCCTATTTTAATTATGAATTATTCATTATCAGTAAAATTTTTAAATTTTATAAATAAAATTAAAATTTTGACATATATTTTATTGTACTCTTTAAAAATATTAAAAAAATAAAAATCTTTTAATTAATTAGAAATTGAATCAGTTGAAGTGAGTTTTGTATTATGAAATTGAACTTTATCTCGTATTTAAGCTAATTTTAGGCTTAATTTTAATGTGTTTATAACTTGATAAGATCTTGACCAATTCAGTTCTTGCACTGTTTGGTTTTATTTGATAAGAAAATAAGAGTGCAAACTGTCAAAAAGATTCGAAGTAGTTGATATTGTTCGAAAGAAAATTCAAACAACTAGTGATATTTTCTTAGTAAAAAATATATATTTATTTGTATATAAAATTTTCTAGGATTTAAAATAATTTTTAGTTTAGTTAAATTAATTGCATGAAATTAGTTTAAGTAATGAGCATATAGTTCTTAAATATATATAAATAAATACATAAAATAAATGTATAAAATAAAATTCTTTTTAGACAATTTACTAAAAATGTGTTAAAAAAAGTGTATCTTAGGAAGTGTTAATAAAATTTTAATCAATTAAATGAATGCCCGATGATGGGATGCCACGGAAGTCACAAGTAGTGATTCCTAGCTGATCCCTAGGTGAGAAGAGTCGTACTAAATATTGTCAAAAGTATTGAGGTATTTAGTATGATTTTTCAATAATTTAAATTTTTGAAAATAAAATTGAATCTTTAAAATTAATTTAATAAATTTTCGATGATGGGATGTTATGGAAGTCACCAGTAGTAATTCCTAGCTGATCCCTAGGTGAGAGAAATCTTACTAAATATTGCCGAAAGTATTGGAATATTTAGTATGATTTTTCAATACGCGTATCTTCATTTTTCCAAAAATAAAAAATAAAAAATATAAAAAATAAAGAAATGATAAATACATTAAATAGACATGCATTGCGCATCATTTATTATCTGTTTACATCACATGCATTCACGCGAATCAAAAAATGTGAACCCTCCGAGGATGAGATTCTATAGAAGTCACAAGTAGTTATTCTTTAGAAATCTCTAGGTGAGGAGAATTATTTCAAATGTTGCCAAAAGTATTGGAATATTTGATTTAATTCTTCAATAAAAGGGTTCATGTTTATTTTCAAAATAAAACTTATTTTAAAATAAATAATAACTTTTTATTCAATTACACAAAAAATGTGAATCCTCCGAGGATGAGATTCTATAGAAGTCACAAGTAGTGATTCTTTAGAAATCTCTAGGTGAAGAGAATTATTTCAAATGTCGCCAAAAGTATTGAGATATTTGATTTAATTTTTCAATAAAAGGGATTCATGTTATTTTCAAAATAAAACTTATTTTAATATAGGTGTTAATCTTCGATCAATTATGTAAATAATGTGGGTCCTACCAAGGATGAGATTCTATAGAAGTCACAAGTAGTGATTCTTTAGAAATCTCTAGGTGAGGAGAATTATTTCAAATGTTGCCAAAAGTATTGGAATATTTGATTTAATTTTTCAATAAATGGGGTCCATGTTAATTTTCAAAGAAAGTTTTTAAACATACATGTAATAGTAATTTTTAAGCCAATACACGAGTTTTCTAAATAAGCAAATTAGTGTTAAACCAAGACTCTCTTATTAAAATCAAAAGATACCACGTAGTTAAGATGGTACCGTTTTCTAGCGGGGCGTTGTGAGGGTACTAATCCTTCCTCATACGTAACCGAACCTCCGAACCCAAATCTTGTTTTCGTAGACTAAATTTGTCTTTTTAATAAACTTAAATAATTTTGAAATTTTGTTAAAAGGATAATATTTTAGGTGACCAATCACACCTAGTCAAAAAAGATTGGTGGCGACTCCTTGTTTTTAATCGTTTTCAAAATCGTCGAGCGCTAAGCCGTTACGACAATAAATATGATAATATTTTATTTTATTCATGAAGTTAATTTTTTTTTGGTTAATAATTTCACTATAAGTGTATTAAACCGAATTCTTTAATACATATATATATAAGGTTAGTTAATAATTTTTTTATATATATCAACTTCATCTTAAAAAGTGCTAATAGATTTATATATATATATACACACACATACATTTTTTTTAAATGCTAAAGTCCATAAGGCCGAAACCAAACTCTCCATTTATCTCCATTGAAGCTGCTGAAATAGAAGCACAGATGGCAACCAAAATGAGATTGGTTTCGGTAGCTGTGTTGTGGGTTATAGTTCTTTGGAATCTTGGCTTTGATTCAGGTGCCCTTTCTCCCCTCTTTCCTTCCTCACAAAAATAAAATAAATAAATATATAAATATTTATAACTTTTTTATTTTGATCTATTTAATTTTTTACCCTGTGTTAGAATTTATTTTATTTTTTGAAAAATATAAGAATAAAAAGCAAAAAAATGTTTAATTGATAAATTAAATATTATTATTTTTATTTAAAAAATAAATATTTTAAAAATATTTATCTTGATTTATTATCATTTTTAATAAATACTATTTATAAAAATATTTATCTTGATTTATTATCATTTTTAATAAATACTATTTATAATATATATTTTTTTTAAAAAGAACCCTTGCGCAGCAAGAGCGTTATTCTAGTAATATACTATTTTAAAATTTTCATTGCTATTTTTATTTGGCTCTCTTTGGGTTTATTAAAAAAAATTGTACCACGTATTATTATATTATAACAATTCACAAGTAATTTTTAAATAATCACGTCACGTAAAAATATAGTTTTATCACTGTCTAAGATACAAAAGTATTTCGAATCAATGTAATTACACAAACACCCTTTCTCTCTTGAACGTCAAAATATACTTTGAAATCCTACTTCTAAATCCCTTCTTTATTTGTGTTTTGATAACAGTTAATTCATTACAATAGATTTCTTCCGACTCAAAAAATCATCAATGTTTATTCTATCTTTGCAAGTTCATCAAATTTTGTAATCAAATTCTGCGTTTTTAGAATTTATCTTCGATCTTCCATATCATTAATATCTTATACTACATGAAAATCAAATATTTTAAATAACTTTCATAGTTGCTATATTTTACCAAGTCAATCCAAACCTTGTTTAAAACGCGTCTGCTTTTGATTCCATTTTCTATCTTTCTTTTCTCATCCTCGAAGAATATAAATATATAAATATAATAATATCATCTTTAACTGCCCATCCTATTAAAAAAAATATTTCCTCCTGACCTAGCACACTATCGTTTCCTTTCATTTGTTTTTAATTATTTTCAGTCGTAGCCTCCACAGCGTCCATTGTATCTTTTGACTTTAAAGACAGCTGAGCCAATCCGCAAAATTATGTTAAATTTATTGTTATACGAATATTTAAATGTGCCTAGCTTGAATTCTATGTTTTAATTTAATTATACCGAGTCAGTCGTCTTGTGCTTAATTATTATGTTTATCTACATTTTTCAAAGCGAATACTTGCGTAAATTAGTTGGTGCTTTTCTCTTTTTCATCTTACGGTATTTAACAGTGGGAATTCTGTTTTAATTATAGATAATTATTTAATACATTTTCAAGAAAGTTTTTAAATTCCATAAAAGAGATTAAAGTTTAGACATATATTTTTTAAAATATTAGAAAACGAAAATAAAAATCCTTTAATTAATTAATATATAATCAAAATAGGTGAGTACGCATTATGAAATTGAACTACCCATAATTAAGTTAATTTTAAGCTTAAATTTGATGTGTTTATAACTTGATAAGATCTTGACCAATTCTTGCATGTAATTGCCAACTTTCTTTAAGGTTAGCAAAACTTTAGAGTCACACAATGTGCTTAGCTCGCTTGTTAAACTTTTTTGCTGTTTAATTTGATATTTCATTTACGTTAGTTTAACCAAAATAATGCCTTTGTGGTCTTGTTGCAGTAACGCAGGAAACCATAGGCATGTTATTTTGGCCTTTGTCATAGGCGTGCTCCTGACTCTCATATCACCATGTTATCGTCGACAAAATCAGTATCCTTTCTGGTAGTCTTGCCGCTGTTTCAATTGCATTGGTCATTGTTCTGGCTCTTGGATGGTTCGTTCTTGTCGTTAGGATCTTCTTTCTTTTCAAGATCTACGACTCATGTCAAGAGCTCCGTCAGCTTTAAAAGGAAATGTCGTCTGCTTCCGCTGTATTCCATCAAGTTTTCGATCTCAACGCTCATCGGAACGAACCAACAGATCTGTTGCCTGTTTAGGTTTTCATTAACGGAAATGCTTATTAAAATAGTTAAATTTTTACTTTAAATAACTTTTTATCATTTATCAGTCATGTATAAATGCTATTAATTAATATTGTTCACTTGTATTTTTCTGTAATATATATGATTTTCCTAATAATAGCTATGGTAGTTTATAATATTATGGCCAAGATTATTGTAACAGAAAAAGAAGATTGTATTGAAGAAAATCAAGTAAGAAACAGCCAAGGATCAAGCAACACAGCAGCAGTAAAGAACCAAGAATCAAGCAATAGAATAAAGCAACATAGCAGCAGCAATCAGTCAAGAATCAAGCAACGGCTACAATTCAAATCATCTAACAGCAGTCCAATTTAGTGTAGAAGTTTAAGGAATCAAACATCATCATTTATTTGATATCCTGCCGTTTTCAACTTAATATGTATTGCCCTGCCTTTTTTACCGTATTCAACGTACCATGTACATTTTATAAATAGAGATAATAACAAACACAACTCACAGCTTCAGTGAGTATCTTTTTGCAAACCGTAAACTTCTTCATATTGAAATTGACATCTCATTTGGTTAATTTTGTAAGTAATCGAAGAGTAAAAAAAAGCATGAAAAAAGCTGTGCTTGGAATTCAATGTGAAAATGGTGGATCTTTCCACTGCATTTCAACAACGAAGAGATAATTGGACAACTGATTGCTTGACGAAAGTTCACTTGTCTATAATTTCCCTATCTTATCTTTTTCTGATGCAATCACATTTCGGAAGGTCATTGGCTTTATATTTGTGATACCTCTTGCTGTGACAATAATGTTTCCTGTAGGGAAATCTGAAATGGAAGTTTTGCTACCATTTCTAGTTCACCTGTGTTCTGAAGTTCTGAAAACTTTGCTTTTTTCCCTATTCCAATATGATGCTGCAATAGTTACGGATTTTAATGTTGGTCATTATCATATGCAGAGGTTTTTTTTTTTGTAATAATAAAATAAATTACATGAACCAATAATGTTAGTAAAGGCAAAAAAAAAAAACCATCCTCCATTTGAGATCAGAAAAGGACATGCGCAAGGAGATTATGAGTATGTAGCATTGAACAATGTCTTAGAACAGTTCCATAGAAGAAGGAAAGGCCCAAACCAAAGTTCTGAGTCTAGAAATTGAATGAAGTTCAATGGTGTTTGAATACAATGCATGCTGGAGAGATGAAAACCAAACTATAATTATAGTGGAATAGGAGTAACCGTGTTTCTTTCTCTTCTCTTTGTTTCTCCTTTTTTTGTGCTATATATACTGGTTTGTCTAGTGTCAAAGGTAAAAGTTGTTTTTTTGTGATCTGATGTGAAACTTATCTCGAATAGAATTATCAAATTCATGATTTTCATCATAGATAGAGTTCATCTATCTGAGGAGGGAAGCAAAGTAAATAGTAGTGGCAGGGACATTAAAAGTAATCAAAGAAGCTGATTGGAAGCCCTCTCTGCATTGGAAAGCCATGGCAACTGATTTCTCCAAGGACTCACCTTATGACCTTGTTGCTGCTGATGGGAAAACCACATTGAATCCGTCGGAGTGAACATTTCACCGAGCGATTAAATGGGACTAGAGTGCAGTGTTCTCTTCAGGCACATAAACTCCAAATCTCATGGAACTTAAAGCTGTCCATTTGAAACTGAAGGATGATTGGACGAAGTACTATAGAGGAGCACAACGTGCAGAAAGGAGTACTGAGCTATAACATTTTAGTACTGTGGTTGCTTCTTGCAAAGCCAGCCTGAGTTTATGTCAATTTAATGCAGTTGATTCATGTAAAGTTTATACATTATAGTTAGTTCAATCCCTACTTAACAAGCCTGAAAACTGGGAAACATTTTTATTTCCTGATTTTCCATGTGACATTTGAATCCAAGCTCAATCTTCTCTTGTGTCGGAACGTGTCTCACAATAAAACACTGTTTTTACACAATTTTTAGGACATCATATACTTAAAGAGACTCAAAGCATTAATCCCAAGGTGTGAAACCAATGTACACTTAATTTGTCAATGGAAATGGGCCCTCAACAAGGTATTTTCCATCGTCTCATTTGGTGTAACAGCCAACGACTTTTCAAAGTACTCGACACGGATTCGAAATAATCGTGCTCCCTTTTTTTATGTGAAAAGAATATATAACGACTTTTCAAAGTACTCGACACGGATTCGAAATAATCGTGCTCCCTTTTTTTATGTGAAAAGAATATATAAGCTGCCGCTTGAGTCAAGCTGAGCGGTATGAGTGAATGTGATCAGACAATTTTATATTATACCAATACAAATTATACATTAGAAATTAGATATGTAGTAAGTTAAAGTGCTGGATAAAGTTGGTTTATATGTAAATTGAGTTCAGCAAGGTCTGCTGCAGTGCTGCTCCACTAGGGATAAAGGTTCTACTAATCTATCCAATAATGAAAATGTAATCGAAAACCTAAAGCCTCCTACTCAAACCCAAATTCCATCATTAAATAAAAATATATTATTTCTACATGGTTTGATAGATTTTTAAAATTTCAGAAATGAATTAAAAAAATCATTAAATAAATATAAAATATATAAAACATGATTATAGTAAATCATCACATGCTTAATATATGTAAAAGGATCATATGAAATGGTCATTTTATATTAACATATAATATATCATTTTCATTTAAATTATGTCATGCAATCATATTATTAAAAAAATCAATAATTAATTATACATCATGTTTGATAATTAAATTATGAATATTTATTTTAAGAGATTTATTAATGATTCTGAAAATTAATAATTGATTTTTTTGCCATAACTATTATTTTTTTAATAATGTGATTAGAGGATATGATATGAACAGAAATTGGAAAGGGCTGACACGTGTTGACATGAAGTAACTATTTCATATAATCATTTTTCATAAATTATGGACAGTATGTAAATAGATGTTTTATAAATGAGTACTTAACCTAGACTGTTTAATCTAATTAAGTAATATTAGAATATTTAATAATCAGGCTTAAATAATAACTTTACTAGATAGGTAGAGTTTGATAGTGATATTAAGTTACCCTTCAACTAGAACCCAATAATAAATAACAATTTTAAATATTATTATATACATTTTATTTATAATTATTTATTATTAATATAATACTTTTGTTTATACCTTTAGAAAAGCTAATCACTTGGCTGATTTTTGGCTAAATCAGGAGTTTATCCTAACTCTAATTTAGTCACTTAGTTGTAACTCTTTTTTTCTATAAATAAAATCTCTTGAACTTTCAAAAAAATACTTAATTAAATTAATTTATTAAGTTTTTTAATTATTATTTTAACATTAATTTATTTTATGTGCTAATTTAAATTTATTAATTTTTCTTAATAATACACATTAAAATTAATTTTAAATTTAAAACTAAATGTTAATGTTTAACTTAATAAATAAATATTTAGTGAGTTTGGTAATTAACTTTTATATATATTATATTATATGTGTAGAGATTGAACAATAAAAATTAAAATATTTTGATAGTTAAATGGATTCAAGTGTTTTAAACTATAATTAAATTCGAGTTCGAATACTCAATAAATACGGGTGCTCTATCTGCCTGATGTATCTCTAATTATGAAGGGTAGCCTCCAAGTATTTTGTTATGGAAATGGAAGAACAGATAAATAGATAGATATAGATTGCAAGTTTGATTTGTATACTAGCCACAAATAAAATTGAATTAAAATATTTTACTACCGATTACAGTGCAGCAGTAATACTTTTGAAGAAGCCTTTGAATTTTCTGTACTCTATTGTCGTTGGGACCCGGTATTGTTTTATATCTGCGAATACAAGAAATAGATGCCGAGGGATTTTGGGTTTTGTGTTTAAAAAAGAAAAAGGAAAATTGCCGTCACCATCTTCCTGGCATCTTCTTCTTTCAGAAATAACTATAACCCAGCTTTGTTTTGGTCAAATATTTGCCAATCACTTAGAACAACATGGAGCCGTTGTTCTCAAAATTGCTAACGACCACCGATGTGCAGAAGAGATTGGCGATTCCAACTGATTGCTTGAAGCACTTCCCGTCTTATGAAGGCAAATATTCTGTGCCTCTCCAAGTTATGGATGAAACTGGAAGTGTATGGAAGTTTGATTGCTCCACCAGGAAAGGGAACTACCCAAAACCTGCTTTTGGCAAAGGTTGGCGTGACTTCGTAATCAGTAGAGGAATTTCCGTGGGCGATAGGGTCGTTTTGTACAAGGATGTTGAACCAGAAGTTTATCGAATCGAAGTGAAGAGGAAAATCATATTGCTTGGGAAGGAGTGCTGGTCCAATCCGCCACCAGCAGATCGACGGCGGGCTAATTCCGAGAAAATAACCGAAGCAGAAACAGAAGCAGAAGTTAATGAAGCGCAAGCAAGGCAAAACATCAGGTTACATCAGCCGGCCGATGAAGAAGAGGTTAATTTCAACAAAACAACAGCGGCAGAAGCAGAAGCAGAAGCAAAAGAAAACGAGGAAGAATCGAAATTTAATGGAAATCTCGATCTATAATAATTGCATACAAGTTAGATTGCATGTATGTGTATTTGTATTAGCGCTGAATCATCCCTGGCCTGTTCTAAAAAAACCCAGTTATCTTAGATCTATAATAATTGCATTTCCTGCAAGGAATTGCCCGTTTGTTAAAAAATTTAATGCAAATTTGACTGCTGGAAATTTGATTATTTGTAAAACCAGACATGTTAAGAACATTAACAGCGTATCTTTCTCCTTTCCGGCCGTTCAACGACGGTTGGTCTGAAACGAAACCTGCGCGTACATTCACTTCAAAGGCGAGGCAGTGGAGGAAACATAAACAAAATTTCCTCCCCGAAGAAAAACATGGCTCAAGCCGGCCTACATTTTTTTATTTAATTACTTACAAGGTAAGCTTCTACGAAAGTTTTGATTTCAAAGCCAGTTGTTGAGTGAATTACAGCTGTTGAAGTTATTTAATTTTAAATCCACTCGGCCTTAGCAGTTGAAGCTTTTTTAAAGCTTTCTCAAAACTTGAATTTTACTTGCATAATATAATATTTTTAAAATTTTCATTGCTATTCTTACTTGGCTCTCTTTGGGTTTATTAAAAAAAATTGTTCCACGTATTATAAAAATCACAAGTAATTCTTAAATAATTATGTCGCATAAAAATAGTTATATCACTGTCTAAGATGCAAAAGGATTTCGAATCAATGTACTTTGATATTCTACTTCTAATTAATTCCCTTCTTTATTTGTGTTTTGATAGGTTTAAAACTTTAAATCATCTCAATCAGTTAATTCATTAAAATAAATTTCTTCCGACTCAAAAAACCATCAATGTTTATTCTATCTTTGCAATTCCATCAAATCTGTACTCAAATTCTGTGTTTTTGGAATTTATCTTCATTCTTCCATATCATTAATTTAATGACTATACCAAGTCCGTCATTGTTCTTAATGTCTATCGACATTGTTCTTATGCCATTTGATTAAATATTTTTTTTTATATTTCCTCCTAACTCCTGTAGAAAAACAAGAAAAAGAAAGCGCTCAAAGTCATCAATCTAGAATTTATGCAGAATCCCGCAGACAAAAGACTAAAGCCATCCAATGACATTGGTCTTGTTAATATTTTAGTCACGAAAATTTTGACTGCGTGGCCAATACTTGAGTAAATTAATAGCTTTAATTAGTTTGTGCTTTTTTCTTCATCTTTCTTTTGTATTTAATTGCAAGAATCCTCTTTTAATTATAGATTATTCATTACCAGTAAAATTTTTAAATTTTATAAATAAGATTAAAATTTTGACATATACTCTATTATACTCTTTAAAAAATATTTTTAAAAAAATCTTTTAATTTATTAGAAATTGAAGTGAGTTTTGTATTACAAATTTGAACTCTATCTCGTATTTAAGCTAATTTTAAACTTAATTTTAATGTGTTTTGCTACTGTTTTGGATTTTTCCTCAAGTTTTAATCAACAATGTATAATTTGTATTAACACGCAGAAGGAATTATTTCTAACAGGCTGAGTCTTGGATGGGCTCTTCAAAACTGTCTAATCTAGGCTTGGACTTTTTCTCCAATCTGTGCCCAATTTAAAACAAAGATATCTTTATCTGGGCAGTCTAGCAGGCTGCCTTTGGTCGCCTGGCCGGCCGGTTAGCAGCTCCGGTGCACGCAAATGGGGCCCACAGCCGAGTAGGACAATATCTTTTTTTTTTTTTTGATCAAGAGTCCAGGACGCCGTCACCTCTCTAAATCCATCGGCCGTAAGCCGAAATCAACTTTGCTTACTAAGGACAACTTCCTTTGTTTTTTTTTGCACATAGGGATAATTACCGCGCGTTTCCTGAGGACAAAAAGGCATCATGACTCTTGAGTCAAGGTAGGTGGCTCTTCATTCTCTCTTCATTCATTCACTCTTTATTCATAAGTGGTTATATTCTCTCTCTTCACTAATTCATTCTCTCTCTTTATTAATTCAAGTTCCAAATAATATGCTTTATTATTAGTAGTTATTATTACTATTTTTTTATGTAAATAACGTATTTTTTTTATCTTCATTAATTCACTCTCTCTTCATTAATTCAAGTTCCAAAAAATATGCTTTATTATTAGTGGTTACTATTCTGCTTTTCTTTTGTGCTTTGCTATTTTTTTTAAATCATGATATCTTCGTATGTTTTAACAATTTTTTCATTAATTCACTCTCTTTCTTCATTAATTCAAATTCCAAATAATATGCTTTATTATTAGGGGTTATTATTGCTACTTTTTTATGTTTTGTTATTTTTTTTATGTAAATCACATATATCTTCGTATGTTTTAACAATCTCTTCATTAATTCACTCTCTCTTTTCATTAATTCAAGTTCTAAATAAATATGTTTTTATTATTAGTGGTTATACTCTCTCTCTCTTCATTAATTCATTCTCTCTCTTGATTAATTCAAGTTCCAAATAATATGTTTTATTATTGAGAAGAGATCCACTTACACATGTGTAAAACAAATTTAGTTTTACACACCTTCATATCTTCATATAAGATTTATAATTTTTTAATCCAACCGTTGAATTTTATGTTCTATTCACATAGATCATGCATGCTAAATTTCAAATTAAGCGAATGCGTCTAACTATATATTTCGTAAAATAAAATTTCAACATATATATTGAAAAAAATACTATTCTCGATTAAAATGATAAAAATAACATATTGATTCAAAAATTTACATACATAATAAATATGAGTAAGTTGTTAAATCTAATGGTTGGTTTGCAAAAATATTAATCTTATATGAAGATATAAAACTGTGTAAAACAAATTTGTTTTACTCATGTGTAAGTGGATCCCTCCTCTTTATTATTAGTGATTATTATTGCTACTTTTCTTTTGTGCTTTGCTATTTTTTTGTGTAAATCACAGATATCTTAATCTGTTTTAACGATCTGAGATTAATCATGTTCAAAATTTAGTAACAGTTAAAGCTCTCACCCCTCTCCAAAGGTGTATCTAGTGGGAGTTGAGCCCGATAGCTCTTCCCACAAACTCAGCCTGCATTGCTAACTAAGCCACAATTCATGAGTTTTGTGCTTCGCTATATAAAGAGTTTTTTTTTTGTTCATAAGATGTACAAAAGAAGGAATAGGGAATTGAACATTGGATCTAAGCCCTCCTAATAAGGGGTAACAACTACAAAGCCAAGCATTGATTGTTAATATATAAAGAGTTAATAGCACCCATAATCTTTTATTTTTGGCTTAATAATTAAAAAGGTTTACATATAATGCATTGTATATCTTTTATACATTATCAATACATTAGAACATTTCATTAATATTGTTGGCTCTATAGGTTATACCGAGAGGGGGGTGAATCAGTTTTTGACTACCCTTAGTCTCGTTTTGTGATTCTTCTAAATTCTCTAGCCTATTTGATTTTTTTCTAAGTTCTCTTAGCTAGGCAAGCATGCAATCCAAGTTCAATGCAATAAACATAATATAATCGCAAGAAAATAAAGAGTAGGGAGAGAGAGATTTACACAATCGATTTATAGAGGTTCGGCTACCTTGCATACGTCCTCTACCTTGAGATGCTCCAAGGATTTTCCCAAATTCACTATCCTTGAATTTGTTACACTCCCTCTTTTTCTAGGCTAAAGAGAAACCTCTCTCTTTTTCTAGGCTCAAGAGAAACCTCTCTCTTTTTCTTAGGCTAAAGAGTAACCTCCCTCTTTTTCTAAGGCTAAAGAGAAACCTCCCCTTTTACAAGGTATGAATTTGTTTACAAGTGGTGCAATCAAAGAAGGCCTCTAGGTAGGCAAATGATTACAGAAATTAGGCACAAGTGAAAGCCTATACAAGATTTGTGCTAAGCAATACAAGAGATATGTGAATGATAGAAAATGAAGACTTTGTAGTTCTTGATTTGTTGTTGAGGCTTAAGGATTTGAGGAATATGTGTTTTGGAGTTGCTGAGTAGTTCCTCTTGCTTTCTTTAGCTTCTAAGCCTCTATTTATAGTCCCTTGGATGTATTCTAGCCGTTGGGTGGAGCCAAAACTTGAATATGACCGTTGTCTCACAAAAACTAGCCGTTACAGGCTATTTTCGAGCAAAGAGATCGATCCTTTCCCATAGGGGATCGATCCTTTCATTCCAGATTCGATTATTCTGGGCTGAGGGACCTTTTCTTGCGTTGGGTTGCTTACTGCCAAAAGGGGATCGATCCCTTCCCTTAGGGGATCGATCCCATGCCTCCAGAAAGCCTATTTCCTGCACTTTTGGGTTAGAAATGATGTGACCTTTGATCTTAATCCAACCCAAAACATTTTGACATTTTTGTGAGAGTTTTTCTTGACTTTCTCTAATGAAAACATGGTTCAAAAATTCATCAAGTAATTTTCTAAAATATTCAAGACATTTTATAAAGTATTAAGACCAATAAGAATATGTAATTAAATCATGGTCTTAATGTTTGATATGATCACTTGAAAATGGATTGAGAAAATCATGTGTGATAAGGCAAATTTACAATATGAATTAAAACATTAAAGCTTACTTAAGTTTTTGTCATTTCAAAATACATATGGCAATTTAAAGCTAACAATCTCCCCCTTTTTAATATGACAAAACTTAATGTAAATTTGCTTTGAAAATTCTTTGATAAAATACTCCCCCTCAAATAAAGCAGGATTTTACAAAGCTCCCCCTTAATATAAGCATGGGTTTTGAAAATGAGTTTTCAAACTATTTCTCCCCCATTATCTCTCCCCCTTAATATCTCTCCCTTTTAATATCTATCTCTCCCTCTTTTTGTCATAGCAAAAAGAAGGAAAAATAATAAAAAATATGCTCCCCTAAAATCATGGCTATGTGAGAAGAGATAAAAGAATATGCTCCATCCAACAAGAAACATGTTAGTATACAGGACTCATAGCACAAATAAATAAGTCAATTGTTCATAAAGAGTATGAAATATTTATGCAAAGAACATGACTTATGATCCTATACCAATTGTTTATAAATAATTTTGCAAGAAGTTCACAATTGGTAATTAATGAAGCAAGTTGTGTATAAATATCTACTAAGGTCTATGACTTGCTCATTTCAATCCTATTAAGCACCTAAGTATATCAATTGTTCTTTCTAAAGCCTAACTAAGATACCTTGTAATACATCATGATTATGAGCTGAAATTATATAACATATCATATGCATGTGCTCATAAATCATTTTCAAGAAATATTGTGCCTAGAATTAGGATATATAGCAATTAACTACAAATTCTAGTACACAAGAGTTTCATGCAAAAATATCCTAAGAGAATTCTTTTCTATTTGTGATTTCAAACTAAAGAGCACAAGAAGAATTGTCAATTTAAATCTCATAGCAATTGGCAATTTAGTTTTGGCTTACCCATTGTTGAAAATATGGTTGCCAATGATACTAATTATTATTTCAATCTAAATACCAATTGTTACTAATAGTTGACTTAGTCATTTTGCATGAATCCAATATTTATGTGTAGTGTGTTCATGTCAAGAAAATAATCATTTTAAATATGCAAGAACACAATCACACATCATCCAATATGCATGTGGATCAATTAAACATTAGCAATTTAAATGTGAAATACGCGAATCAAATGGACCCGAAGGAAGAATTGAAATAGAAAACAAAACCTACACACACAATTTAAATGTGAAAATTGAAACCAACAAAGCATTAATCAAATTGTGAACCAAATAAGCAGAAAGATGAAGGCTTTGCTTGGTAGGAAAGAAATAAAGGGATGAGGAAAGAAAATTTATTAATCTAATGGTTAAGCTACAAAATAGTAAAATGGTTATGAAATCTAACCATTAAATTTTCAAATTTTTCATCTTCATCCATTTCCGTCCTTCTTACCAAGCAAAGCCAAAATGTGTATAAACTACTTCTAATAATATGAATTTATAAAAGCAGTACTCTTAAACAAAAATTAAGAAACAAAAATCAATAGAAAACTTATTAGGTTTGGAATCAAACAGTGTTTTTGCCCATGTAAACTTGGGCAGGATTAGGTCCCCTGTGCAGTTAAACTTGTGCGGAGAATGTAACCATGTGCAAATTTACTTGCGCAAGGAATGGAATTCCCACCTAGCAGTGTTTGTTCTCAAAATCTTACTGTTTCTTCTTATATTTTCATTTCCATATTATCTACTTCTTTGTTTTCATTTTTTCTTGATTTGTAGAATTTACGTAGAATAAGAATTGGGATAAAAATAAAATATAAGGTGAAAGAAGCAGAAACAAGTAGGATAAGGCAGGAAGAGGAATAAGAAAGTGATTTGATTAATTTAGTAATTTTATTGAGGCTTAAATTGTCTTTTTATTTGAGGATATTTTTGTCTCCAAATTATTGAAGTGTAAATAATATTTTTTGTGTTTCATTTGGAAACTCTCTTAAAATAAAAATACAATGTTAATACGTGCCTGTCACTTGAAATTTATGAGATTTATGAAAAACATTATTTTTTCTTTATTGGATCAATAGTAAGTACATAGCACATTATAATTGTTTTATGCCGACAACCTCTTGGCCTAGTGGCTAAGGATAAATTATGGCATATTGTAAGTCTTGGATTCAAATCTAAGCACCATATCTCCAATTATTTAATATTTCCCTTGTAACAAAAAAAACATTATAATTGTTTTATACCTTGCTCTTGTTGTTACAAGTCTAGCAAGATAAAACACTCAATATTGACATGGGCTTTAACAATTCATTTGAGTTTATCTAAATTGGTTTAATAAAAATGCAAATAACTTAAATTAAAATAACATAACACAAAATTATTGATAATTAAAATTATTCAAAATTAAAATAATGTAAAAATTGAAAATTTTGAAATATTGGTTGAAATTATTAAAATTTAAATTAAGTATAGTTTATTTTTTTTAAATTAATAAAATTAAATATATTACATTTGAGAAGAAAATCACCAATTGAATAATGCTCGTGCAAAATAGTGAAAAAGAGTGAAGAATCGCGAAAGATAAAAAAAATAGAAAAATGAATAATTATGTAGATTAAAAAGTTTAGTGGATAATTTTGTAATTGCACTTATTCTATTAATTTTTGTGAGCGGTATTAAGTTATTTAGAGTAGAATCTCCATTTTAATATTAATGAATTAAAATTTAATTAGGTTTAAATCTCAAAAATTTAAATGAAATTTACCTTAATTATTATCTAATTCATTAAATAAAATATAAAAATATTTAATATTATATAGCATCATTAATTTTTCACTTCTCTAAAAATTCTTTATTATTTAATGAAAAATGTTCTCTATTCTTCAAATGAGTGTTATAATTGTCTACTAACGTATAATCCAAAAATATTTTAAAAAATAATTTAATATGATATATTTTGAAAACTACTTAAAATATTAATTTTTATCTAATTTATTTAAAAATATATTCTTTAAAGGTATTTGTCATCATCCTTGAAATTTAAAAATATTTAATATTATCAAAATTTAAAACAATTAGCTTTATCATATCACTTAAATCTAAACTGACTTAAATGCCACTTTTTCAACTCTAAAAAATATTTTATTAATTAAATTGGAAAGTATAAAAATAAATTATTATGTATATTATTTAAATATTATTTATAAAACATATAAATATAATATATTTACTTACTAAATTTAATTCGGCATTGCAAGAGTTACAAGCTAATTAAACAACATTTTCTAACCAAAAAAAAAGAACAACATTTCTTCCTGTCTGTTTTAATTATTTGTTACCTGTATTATACTTTGACTTGTAAATTTTACCATTTCTTTGTTAATTATTATTGCGATATACATCGTCCGCGATGTCTGTTGAACCAAAATCATGCCTTTTCTCGCCTTGTTGCAGCGACGGTCCTAGCACAGCCGAAAACCGTAGGCATCAGATTTTGGGATTTCCAATAACCGTACTTCTCGCTCTCATGCCGCTGAGGTTTCACTCCGTGAACATTGCAGTTCCATTCGAGACCCACAGTGCGGTAATGTCCATATTTGTCATCACCAAACTCGTTTACGTCATAGCTTGGGCAACCGAAGCTAAACTTCAAATCCGAAACCACCGTCATATCATCAGCAAAATCAGCCTGCTTTCCGACTTGTACTGGTCATTGTACCGGCTCTTGGGCGGTTCGTTCTTCTCGTTTGGACCCTCTTCCTTGTCAAGGTAATATATGACGCATGCCGAAAGCTCCAGCAACTGTACCAGGCAATTTCACTGGCTCCCCGCATATTCGACGACATGCTTGGTCGAGCTGGTCATTAAAACGGACCAGGAACTCGATTGCCGGTTTGAAAAACACCATATCATTTATATATCATGATAACGCAGGGATTTAATTTTGTATTAAAGATAATTCAAGAATTTTTTGGTACTGTTAAGCAATTTTTTTCTTATCATTTGAGTCAGTTTTTATTTAAACTTTTCTTAGTTGGTTCAGTCTATTAATTAATTTTAATTATTTTCAAATAAAAATAAAATTGAAAAAGTTTTTTTAAAAAGATTACAGATTGGATAATTAGATAATTAGAAATCATATATGTTTAGGGCCTTTCCAAAAAAAAGGTTAAATAGTTAAGATTATAAATCTAATTTAATTTTGTATAATTATTTTTATTTGTGTCATGTAATATTAATAAATTATGGGAATAATTAAAGATATAACCAACTATTAAATTCTATGAAAATAACAGATGTGTGATTTTTCAAAATAAGAAAATTTTGTTGAAGTCTACATTTATTTCTACATAAATAAAAAAATTATAATGAAACCTAAAATTAGAATAAACTAAAAAACAATACAATGGAATATATCCTCAATCTTTCGCACAAAATGAATATAAGTTATCAATGTTTTATTACTTAGAAATCAGTTCATTAGTTTTTATTTTAATGTAAATAAACTTTCAACTTTTTAAAATAATACAATTAAGTTTAAATTTGTTGAATGATATTAATTTTCGTTCGTATTGCACACATGACAGTCAACTAAGCTATTCACATCAGCTTTCATATAAGATGTCTAAACTACAGTTAGTGTTATTTAAGGATCTAGATTTAATTGCATGATTTTAAAAAAATTAAGAGTTTATTTAAGGGTAAAATAAATTTTATAAACTAATTTTTCTGTAATAAAATATTAAGAGCTTATATTCATTTTATGTCAAATATTGAAGATGCGTCTGATTTCTAAGCCATTTTTTTGGTTACATATTAATTAATGTTATTCGTTTGTCTTTTTTATTTTATATAATTTTCCTAATAGTAGGCACGGAAGGACGGTCATGATTGTCAGCTGTGTGTATCAAGCACAACCTAGTTACCAAACCAAAAAGAAAAGAAAACTGCCACTCCCTCCAATTTTTTTTTTTTTACAATAAAAATGAATACAAAGCAACAATATTTAAATAAGTTGCAACTAGTGATTTTCTTATCAAGTTGCATCCAAAATTAATAATAAAATTATCGGAAAAGCATAAATAAATTTTAAACGAGCCATTATTTTTTTCATTAATGAATATATATGAGAATCAATTAAATATAATTAAAATATTATTTTACAAAATTTCTATAATTCAATACGTAATATTCCAATAAAAATTTAAAAATTACGATAAAATAAATATCATTCTATAAATCAGTTCTTATAATTATATTTTTCATGTTTAAAAATTCACTAACCATATACATTAATAAGTTTTGTACCCATTCACAAACTAGGCCCATCATTTGACGGCTGATGCCCATTATGAATACTAATGGGCTGACAGAAAGCAGCCCTCGCTTTTTTTTTGATCTTTCCCTCCTTTTTTTTCCTCTTATTTTCCCTCTCAAAACAAATCAGCTTAACAGAAAATGCATTATTTTCTTTCCTCTTTTTCCATACTCATTTTCCTTCTTACCATAATCAAAGAGAAATTCAGAAGAGATAAAAAAAAATGGCAAATTATTACAATATAGATGATATTCTTACAGAGGAAGAGGTTAGTTAACCACTTTTCCCCCAATTTTGCTTTTAATTTTCAAAGTCCTGGTATTAAACTTTTCACCTATTGTTTTTGTTGCAGTTTGTTCCAGTTGTTTTTTATAAAGCAGCAAATGGAGTTATAATTGATCCCAGTTCTGAAACAAACTCTGTAAGTTTGTGAAGCTTTTCCTGTCTATTTTTTTTTCCTGAAAGAAAAAGGGTTAATTTTTTTTGAGTTCGGTTCTTAGGTTGAACAAGGAGCAAAGGTGGAGTTGCCATTGTGGCTTGCTCAAGAATTATACTTAAGGCAAGCGATATCGATAAGCGTTCCCGCCTGTTTCAATCAAAAGTAATTCTTTTTTCCCTCAATAGCTCTAAAAAATTTTATGCTTCTAATTAGCAAGTTCGGTCTTGGTTAATTTAAATTGAATTTGGTTTGGTAGTATTATAGGTGCTTGATTTTATTTCTCAATGAATTTTGTTTGACTATTCGACGCAGTAAATGTAAGTCATCCACGTCTTGAACGTGGGAAACGTCCATTGCTTACAAATCCTCTTATTCTAATCTGACCAATTCGTTTGCTCTTTGGTTTCCCCTTTGCGTGTGTGTGTGTTTCAATTTCCTTTGTTGCAATGCCACAAAAAAAAAAAATTCTTTCGTTGCTCTCCATCTCGATTGGGAAGATGGGTTACTTAGAATTGCAACATTGAATTTGTATTAGCTGAGATTGGCAAATGTTCCTAGGTTGAGCAAGCAGTTTGAATATGAGTGATTCTGTGTTTGTCTTATGTTGGTCTCTGTGTTTTATGTAGATGGAATGTGAGTAATTTTCTGGTTAAACTGGATTCTTCGGAAAAAAGGCGTATGCTAAGAATAACTTTCTACTACTACCAGGCCGTCCAGCTTTTAAATACTCTGTCAGATCCTGGGATTCATGAATCAGGAAATCTTCCTACAAACGCATGATTTGTTTGCAATATTCTGATTAGGTCAATAGTGAATATAAACGAGTACCTCTGCCAATTCACCATTTTCTTCTTCTTACTGAAAGAATTCTGCCATAGTTGAAAGCAAGAAGATGGTGCCGACTAGACTTTTGAAGAAGCTTTCCTCTTCCGAGTTGAATTAGGAGTTCTATGTTTGGATTGGTTAAATCTCTCACTCAAGTGATATACCTTGTTCTTTCTTCTCCTTTCCAACTCTATTAGGAATCATTGGGACTTGGCTTTGGTAATAACTTTAAGAATCTGAATTGATTTATCTAAATGTACTAACATCTTAAGTAGCATATAACAGATTAAAATGTGAAGTTTATTTGATTTTTAATCTTAAAGAATCTTAAACAAGCTTAAGGAGTGAAGTTTTTCCTCATACTTATAAGTACACATTCAGTCCCTTCTACAATCGATTTTTTTGAACCCCAATAGTTATCACTTTGTAGTACAGATGAGTGGTTTTTCTAGAGGTTATGAGATTAACCTTCTTATGATATAAGACTGACTTCAACCAAAAAGGTCCAAGTTGTGGATGTTTCCCACATCCAAGACATGGATGACTTCTAGTAAATTATTGTTAATTCTTGCATAAGCATGTAGTTGGAATGAAAGAATGATTGGTTAACTTATTTGGTTGTCCAACATCTGATTTTCGTTTATTGATTGTTTATTTATTTACTTGAAAATTTGTTTGTGTTATTGATGATTCTATTTTTTTTTTGTATGGTCAGAACAAGGCTGGAAATCCAAGCTGATGCAGCTTGTGTGGATCTTAAATCTCGTTCTCCATATTTCTATGAATTTGGATGCAAGATAGCACCACTGTGAGTCTCTTCTTCAATCCTTGTAGTATCTAAAAGCTTACTTTGCAAATAACTTCTGTTAGTTTTAAAGTTAAAAAGTTTGTATTTTGAAACTTTTCTGTGTATCTATCTTTTTGATCATCTCGATAGTCATTGTGAGTGAGACTGCTTTAAATGGGTTTCACAATAAATATTAGATGCTCAATTCTTGTTGATTGTGCAAGCAAAATTTTTACTTACTTTAAGGTAGTCAGCCTGGTATTCAATCGTCCTTTATAATTGATTTGCTATATGATAGTTTTGCTAATTACCTGTGGTAAAATTTAACATGTTAATAGCTACTGTTGGTTTCATCGAATGCATAATCTGTCCTAGCCAGTTTCACATAGAAACCAGAATGGATTCTCACCCACTTTGTTTTCATGGAATAGGGTTGGTGATAAAACAGTTGAAATCTTGCTCTTATCAGCATTCAAGATCAGGTACAAGGAGATCTTGACTAAGGCATATACTGCAGCATACACTGCAACTTCCAAGTTCTTGACCCTTCTAACAAAAGAAGAAACGAATTGTGAGAATCCTTTAATTTGTTTAAGCTTTTTTCTTTTCCTGCTACTTCTCCTTCAGACGTTAAAGTTTTACCATTATGTTTGTTTATCGTGTAGTGTATGAAGCAGCTCAGTCTTCAATGGCAGCCTTTAGGAAGTGGCGGATGGGTGGCCCCAGGCTTGAAAGAGCTTCAGTTCTTGGAAGGAAAAGGAAGCCAATTGAGTAGATGCTATTCTAACCCAAAGACGCCTCTCATACTCACTTCTACAATGACATCATGGAAAATGTGTGCATTCATGTTTATGAATATGATGTTCATTTCATGACACTCCAAAACATAGATTCTTAGGATTTCTCTGCTTTTCTTTGCCGGTTAATTTTCAGTCTGCTAAATGTTTCTTTGACCCTTCTACTGATAAGACCAACAGTAATTGCTTAATATGGTGTTTCTGTGACTTAAACGTGAGGCTCAGAACCTGAATTAGGTGTTTGTTAGCATAGACAAACCTGTTGTTGTCCCTTCTTTTCTCTACGAGAAATACTGATTCTAACTATACTGTGGGCTTCTTTTGCTGCCGTTTTTGGAATTTTCCTCAAGTGTGTGATCAATAATATCCGGAAGGAATTATTTCTGACCGGCTGGGTCTTGAGTTGGCTTTTCAAAACTGTCTAATCCAGGATTGGACCCTTTCTCTAACCTGAGCCCAATTTAACCGTGGGCTATCTGGCCTGTTAGAATCTGTGCTGACAAATGTTCAAAAAAATTAATTTCGGTATTGGATAAGTTTTTTGATTTTGAATTTTTATAAATTTGAAGTTTGAATGTCAAACATTTGTATTTTTTTTAGATCAATGTTTCTATTATATATAAAAAAGAAAATTAAGTTTTGGTCTAGTTATTTTAATTAATTTTGATATCAAACATCTCGATTTTATTTTCTCAAATTTTGGAATTTAGTAAAATTATTACCCTCATTCATTTTTCTATACATTATCCTCAAAACTAAAAACAGCTATATATATATATATATATATATATTTTGATCAGGTAAAAAACAGCTATATTAAAAAAAAAGCTTAAATTTCATTTGCATTGATATGGTTGAACGTTTGACACGTGGTTGATATAAGTAGTGATCTACAACGCTTGGCCGAAATTCTCTTCAAATTAAACATAACGACATTTTCTTTTTCGTCGTCTAATTTAGAAAATGTTAAAAAATAAAATAAAATAAAATAAAGAAAAACCAGAGGGCAGAAGAGACCAGGCAGGCATGAGATGTACAACTCAGGAAAAAAAAAAAGAAGAAAAAGAAAGTGCACTTTTCTGGAGATGTTTTCATTTGGATTGGGAGATATTTTTTAGCCACCATAGGACCTTTACTTTAATCTTTTCAAGTATACCGTAAGATATTTCCTATGTGCCTTTATTCGCATTCTCACACATGGCGCGTGGCCTCATCTACCCCAGTTTTTTGGCCCAAATTTGATAACTGTCATGTTTCTTTTTTGTCTTTTCTTTTCTTTTTTTTTTGATTGGATCTTTTTTGTCTTTTCAATATTCCACTTTAGGCAAGTTTTTTTTTTCTCTCAATATTTTGCACATTGTAGTAGGATTTAATCACCTTATTTTTGTCATTAAAAATGTCAAGGAAAATAAAATAATATTTTTTTGAAATTACTATCTCAAAGATGATGTAAAATTGTGTTTGGTGGTATAAAATAAAAAAATTTTGTTTCAAAATTTGTGTTGACACATTAAATATAAAATTATTTTTTTAACTTTTATCATATTTATATTTATTTTTATCAAATTTTAATTCATATCACTTTCATTTTTTTTATTCGTATCGTTTTTATGTTGTGTCATCCTGTCGTATCTAGTATTACTAGGTCTCAAAAGCATGTGACATAAAATTAACAAAATAATTACATATTTAATATTATTAATCTACTTTTTCTTACTAAATGAAAATATGATCCTTTGACCAAGGACGATTTAAAATACTCATTAGTAAAATCTAAAATATATACATAAACCAAAGCAGTTGACTTAAAGTAAAATACCATATGTGGATATTCTAAAAATTTGACACATATAATATCTAAAATAAAAGTAATAATTTTATTCAATTTTCAAAAGAGATAGGAATCTATAAATATTAAAACTACAAAATAAATTAATTATCTTTTTAAATCAATTATCTATTTCAATTTCTAAAAGATAAACATCTATATTTTTTTGGCCAAATATAAACATCTATATTTAAATATATTAAAATTAAAGAAAATCTCATATCATTAATCAATTTCTTTACCCATTTTTTTATCAATATATATGCACTATTGTTATATATATTAAAAACATATTTATAGAAATAATTAATTTTGGAATAACTTTTTTACTTTGATAAACTATTTTAAAGAAAATGATATATGTATTTTACATGAATACATGACATGTGTGGTGAGATGAATTCTTTTTCATTGTTAAAGTATAAAATGTTTATAAAGAATCACCTAATCGTTGATTCAAAATTACATTTTTAATTTCAATAGGATTTAGTTTTTGATAATAATCTTATATCCTATACAAATATATAAAAGCCAAAGTTCTTACGATAATGAATTAATTTTAATTTTTTTATAAATAATCTTATTCCATTAATTATTTAATTTTAAAATATGTGAAATTTAAAAAATATATATTTTAATCGTATTATCTTCATTTAAATCAAAATAAATTTATCTCAAAATTTAAATATTCTGTTATCACTTATTATGTTATTTTTAAATTAAAAAATATACATATATTTTATCAAAAAATTAAGATGGGGTATTTTTTTGGTACATATTAAAATGGGGTATTTAATCTATATATTTTAGTATTGAATTAAACTTTCATCTCCTTTTTCAATTTTCGTTTTGTTTCTTTTTCAGATTTATTTATTCAATCATTTATTTATTTATTTGCTCAATAATTTTTTTGGTAAAAAAATTCATATGGATTATCTATTAATTTGAAATGTGTATTATTTTAAATATTGTATTTAATTAATTTAAATTTTAAAAATTTAAATAATATTTTATCTTTATTTTTTATTTACATTTTTACTTACTTTTAATGTTTGAGACTATAATAAATAATTTTTTTAAAAACTCTAAAAGATAAAGTTTTCAATACTAATTAATTTTATAAGATTATTTTAGAATCATTTAAATTCAAATTTTAAAAATAAATAAATTTAAAATATGCAACATTAACCATTAATTTATTAATGATTAATGAAGTAAAAATTATTTTCATTAAAAATTGTAACTATTTAAATATATTAAGATTTGTGATATTTAATTTTTTCTATAATTTTTTTAATTAGTATTTAATTTTGAATTATTTTTTTAATTTGTGTATTTTGTATATGCATCAAGTTTTTTAATACATTACTCAACAAGTATTTCAAAATAATTTTTTAAAATTCTATTTTACTTTTTTAAAGTTATTATAAATTAAAATCATCACCGTGCATATAGGGGTGTTCATTTGGTTAATTAGATTAATTTCGAACCGAATTAACCTAAACAGAATTATATATTTTTTACTTTTGTTAACTGAACCAAAATTTAATCGAATCGAAATATAATTCGGTTAATTAACTGAATTAACAAAACTTTATACAATATTATATTATATTATATTATATTATATTATATTATATTATATTATACGTAATATAATTCGGTTAATTTGATTAATCGAAATTAATTCAGTTTTCAAATTGAATTAACCATAACCGAATTTTTCTAAATTTTATTTTCGTTAACCGACCGAATTTAATTCGGTGGCCGACCGATTAATCGAATTAAATTCAGTCAGTCGGTTAACCGAATTTCTTCCAAATTATGAACACCCCTAATACATTGCACGGATTAAAATCTAGTATATACTAATAACTATAATTTATCCACTCATTTTTTGAAAAAAAGATTTAAAAAAAAGGTAATTACTTGAATTTTTAAAAGTGGGCTTTTAAAATAATAAAATAACATACACACACACACACACACACACACATATATTATATTTAATTAAGGGCGTAGCCAGAAACAAAATTCAGTAGGGTCACATATGTGTGCTAATCCATATTATATAAATATTTTTATATTGTATTAAAAATAGTTTTTTGACTTCACATACGGGGTTAGGACGAGACACATGTCTTTTAAAAATATTAAAAATAAAATAATACATGTGTCATCATCCTAGCTTCACTTGTGGAGTCAAAAAAACTTCACTGACAGTATATATAATAATTATCCAATTATTATATGAAGTAATCATTTTTAAATATATAAATTAAGTTGAAAATTGCTTGATTAGTGATTTTATTATTTATATTTTAATTTGCAAAAGATATCCTTAGACATATAGAATTTTTTTTGAATAAAAAAGAAATAAAAATTAACATTATATTTATATATAATAAAATGTATGATTTTACTTTTATATAGAACATTTATACATAAATATATCTTTATGAGAAATTATATACATCACATTTTATTTTTTAATACTTATTAACATATGATTATATTTAGAGAAATTACCAAATATACTATTAATAGAGTTTTTAAACTTCATAAACGTAGTTAATAAGATGATACATATCCCTTAAGAAATAGTAAAAAAATAAAAAAACTAATTAGAAAATAATGTAGGATGCATAACAGTTTTTTAACCATGATTGTGAAATTAAAAATTTTCATTGTCAAGGTATCAAAAACCAACCTTTATAATTTTACCAAAATATAAAAAATTTTTAAAATTTTGTTTGCAACCTAAATATTAATATTATCATTATAAAATAAATAAAAATTTTATTTTTGATCATTTACTTTATATTTTTATGAAATTTATTGGCTTCAATATAAAAAATAAAAATTTTAATATTTTCTACATGAATAAATATAACTTGACCAAAATTCAATGGGGTCAATTGACCCCACATTTTGTACGTGGCTATGCCACTGTATTTAATGGCTTAATACCTACATATGCGTTCAATGTTAATCATAAAATGGAAATAAACCATCATTGTTTAATTGCATGAAAATCAATTCATTAAGTTTTATTTTAAGCAATTAAAATCTAAACAATTCAAAATAACAAATTAAGTCAATTTCTATTAAATTCTTCAATTGTTGTTACTCTTGTTCAGCAATAAAAATTTAACGATGTTAGAGGAACATAACGAAATTGCTTAAAATAAAACTTAATGACTGATTTCTATGCAATTAAACGGAAATGAACTTATTGATGTGCAAGAGTAACAACATTTGAACAATTATATGAAATGAACTTAATTTTATTATTTTGAAACGTTTTATTTTCATACAATTAAACATTGAGGGTTTTATTATATTTTGTGATAAACGTGAATGAAATATTTGTATATTAAACTTATATTTAATATTATTAGGATATTTATTTTTTTTATCAATTTTTTTGTTAAATTGGTGTCATTTGATTCATGATATCAAATTCAATAAAAATATTATAATTAGTATAAATTCATGTTTTCAACTAAATTACTTAAAATTTTAAATGTAACGATTATTTAGAAATGTTTTTTTTTTCTATGCATGCAACAAAACGTATTGCATCTAACCAAAAACAAAAAAAACGTATTGCATTTGTACCAAAAAAATAAAGGTTCGTTTGGTTCGCGTATTTCATTTTCTTAAAAATATTTTTCATATTTTCAAATGTTTGGTACACATAAAATATTTTCGGTCAATAAAAATGAAATTTAGCCAATGAAAATTTTTTAAGGATTTTGAGAAATTTTTTTCCCCTTTGCAAAAGTGACAAACAATTTTCAAATTTATACCACTTTTAAGAAAAAACCCTCACTAAAACTTAATTTAATCTATATTAGATTAAAATAACAAATAATATAAAATATTTTTCAACATATCAATCAAATAATATCAATTTTTTCAAAAAAATTAAATTTTTAAAAATTATTTTTTAAAAATCATTTTATGTGAATCAAACATATACTAAAAGGCATTGCATTTACGGAAGATATTTAACGCACGTGACAGATATGGGTGTTTACCTTATTATCCGTAAAACGTAAATATTTGTCAAACTCGTTTTGGTCGCGCGTGAAGTAGTGTTTTCGTCCAAGTTCCAACACATCCCATGGTGATCCGGTCCCAATCCTTCAAACATATATGCCCCAAACTCCCCCTGCAACGACTCAAACCCAGAAAAGAAAAAAAACAAAGATTGGTCTGATCTCTGTAAACCCTTTTTACATTCACGCGACCAAACTCAATTTCTCTGAGTAAAGAAGAAAATAGTCGAAAACCATGGCCAGCAACTCGACAAACAAGGGCGGCAAGAAGCTCAAACACCAGCGCCACCAAGATTCAGAGGAAGCGGATGGAGACCCTGAAGTTTGGGCAACATTCGACAATAGTTTCAAGCAGGTTCAGTCTGTTTTGGACAGGAACCGTGTCTTGATCCAGCAGGTCAACGAGAATCACCAGTCCAAGATTCCTGACAACATGGTGAAAAACGTTGCACTCATTCAAGAACTCAACGGGAACATCTCCAAGGTTGTTTCACTTTACTCTGATTTGTCTTCCAATTTCTCCACCATGTTCCACCAACAGAACGGTGACTCCAAGCATGGTGATGGCCGGAGATAGGACTGAATATTGATCAAGACAATAACAAATCTAATTCTTTTATTATATCCCTAGCTATGGTTCTTCGGCTATCTTTTATGTATTAAATAAAATGAAGGGTTCTTAGGTATTTGGTGTTACTTTGTTGCTGTTCGGTCTATAGAAAATAATTGTTTGTGTTTATTGTGCTAAGGGGATGTTAGTGCTTATTGTCATCCTTTTGAAACAGGTTTTAGATAATGTTGGGATTAATGCTTTGTTTTTGTTACGATCAGTTGCTTCCTAATAGTGATGATTAGTTGATTTTGTGTCATGGATTTGCAGTACTTAAAAAGATTTAAAATTGATACTTTGATAGGGTATGAACTAGCTCTAATGATAGTATTATTAACATAATAATCCAATGTCAACATAGAAGAATGCATCTTAAGATATTAAGATATTCAGAAAGAGGCTTGGATTTGGGCAAAACTTGAAAAATCCGACCACATTATCAAAATATCATAAATAGTGTCGACATGGAAGAATGCGTATTAAAATATTAAGATATTCGGAAAGAAGATTAAGTTTGGACAAAACTTGAAATATTTTATCGTATCACCAATATATAAATAATAACTCGATGATAATTCTATGGTAGGATTTTGAACCCTCTCGGAGATGGCTTGTCTAGGGAGGTGATTAAATTAGGACTTGTGGTTTTAAAATTGTGATTTTGGAGCTTGTATGGTTTGGTTAGAGATGAAGATTCAGTCTTATGGACACTTGAAAAAAGCTCAATTGAAGACATTTCTCAAACAAACCAACTGGGAAACGGACATGACCGTTGTTAAGGAAGCAAAATGGCATAAAAGGGGAAGCCTTAAGCAGCGCTCTTTAACCGCCTTCTATCATTTGTTGATTAAAATTTTCTTCTATTCCAACAATGGGATTGATTCTTTCTCTGTTTCCTTCCATACTACTGAATACTCAGCAATTGAAAAGAGGGATAAGGGATTAGTGATTTGTTAAACTGAAATCATGGACAAACTACTAGGTAGTATTTGTCTTGGCTATGAGTCAGCTTTACTTCTCTAAATTGGTTTCCCCTGTTAAAAAGCTTAGCAACAGCAAGTTGTCGCAGTTACATTTGGTTAAATAACAAGGCTCAAAATTTTCATTTGCAAGGAAACCAGATACAGGGAGTTGATCAGCCATCTCTCTCTCTAGCTTGATTTCCTTTCGCATGCCCTTCTGGTCTAAGGACCGATAAAGAACTGGCTAATTGTTGCTTTCAGGTAATCAGAGTGGTCTGTGGAGATTCTAATTATTACAGTAAAGCACAAGTAAAGATGTAAAGGAAATATTGTCAATTAAAACAGGAGTATGGAATCTAAGTTTACATTTGCTTGAAACCTACGCGTGTAACTGTATAGGCATCTCGCCACTATCTACAATGACAACTTTACTTTTTGGCACCCCACTTTGTCTGCCTTTGGCTTCTATCCTGTGGACAACATCCATTCCAGAGATCACCTTGCCAAACACAACATGACGGCCGTCCAACCTTTCAAAGAAATCAATAGCATAAGTGAGTTTGAGAAAATCTCATATGGCCTTTGAAATGTAGTTTTAACGAAAGGCAATGCTTAATGTGAACCGGCGGTTGCAAATTTATGATTCCTCAGCCACAATATGGACTGTGAAAAGCTCATGCATTAATAGCAACATGATTTGACTCAACAACATTCAATTTGTACTATTTTTGTTTACATTTGACCAGTAAGAAGATAAGAAAACTGATGTTTCTCACTTCCATATCTTTCACAATATAAAAACTTGGCATACAGACAAATGAAAAGGGAAATACCAGCTGGTTATTACGGTTGTAATGAAGAATTGCGATCCATTGGTGTCTGGCCCAGCATTGGCCATTGAAAGCAGTCCTGTTCAACAATGAAGGAAATTTTGGAAGTGTAAATAATATACTTCTTACAAGCCTTGCCGATTCCCAGTGTTCCAGTCCACAGCGACACCAATCACCCAAAAATCTCTTATAGAAAGAATGCATAGAAGGAAATTTATAAGTTATAAGAGGATCACAAATTACCAGGCTTATCATGCTTGAGTTTGAAATTCTCATCAGCAAAACTTTTTCCATAGATTGACTCTCCACCTCGTCCATCGCCAAGAGTAAAATCACCACCCTGGATCATAAAGCTGGGAATAATTCTATGAAATGTGCTCCCTTTGTAATGGAGAGGCTTCCCACTGTTTCCAGTTCCATTCTCCCCTGTGATACAAGCGATGAAATAAGTAGGCAGTCATCCTTCTTTCACAAACTAAGGGGTCGTTTGGTATCGTTTCCTGTTTTCTGTTTTATGTTTTCTGTTTTTGAAAATTTTGTTTTTGTTTTGTTTTGTTTTGTTTTCAATTTCTGAAAACAGAAAACATGTTTGTTTAATGCTGTTACGTTTTGAAAACAAATATTTAAACTGATACATATATAATAATTCAATTCACAAAACAAAATTTTAAAAATTAAATAAAAAATAATATATTTATTAAATAATAATATGTAGATAATATTAAATAATATTATTTTATATTATTTAATACTAATATGAAATATTTTTATTTAATATTATAAAAATTTAATATAATTTAAATAATGTTATAATTAAATAAAATATTAAATAAAATAATATTATTGAATTTAATTGTAATAATCATAAATTATATTTAATAATAATTTTTATTTAATTGTAATAATAATAATATTACATTATTAAATAAAATATTTAACTAATTAATTTATAATAAATTATATAGTTATTAAAATATATTATATTTAATATAAATAATATTATTTAATGTTAAGTATTTACTTATTTAATAATATTAACTTATTTAATAGTAGTAGTGATATATTTTAAATTTAAGATAGAATATAATATTAAATAATAATATTCTTTAGTAAAATAAAAATTAATTATATTAGATAATAGTATTAATTATTACCATATCAAAATTATAATAAATGATATTATTTAAAATATTTAATATATTCAATAAATTATTATAAAAATTTAAATTAAATAATATTATAATATTATAGTTCAATGTAATATTTATTTAATTGCTTTTTATGTTTTCAACTTTTCTATATTAAAATAAATATATTAATTTTAAAATATTAAATAATATTTTATATTAAAATTTAATATTATTTTATTTAAAAAATTAATTAATTTTATTTGTATTTTATTATAAAATATTAATATTATATTAATATATAAACTCTGTTCACTTACTTATGAACAGTAACAGAAATGAAAACATGTTTTCGAAAACAATGAAAACAAGAAATTCTTGTTTCCAACAATTTTGAAAATTCTTGTTTTCGTTTTCGTTTTTTGAAAACGGAAACATGTTGCCAAACGTGTTTTCTATTTCTGTTTCCAAAAAAACTGAAAACAAAAACAGAAAACAGGAAACAAAAACAAAAACAAACGACCCCTAAACTTTCAACTCATGCATGTTGCATATATCTTGATATTATCATCCGACACATATAGATTCTAAATAGCATTTGCAATTAGATGACTTCTACATGGTGTTTCTACAAGCTTTTCAAAGTTTTTAAGGCACATGAAACAATGCCATAAGACTTTACAATAAAGCTCCTTTGTTTATTTATCATTAATATAACAAAATGAATAATGTACTTATATTAACAAGCTAAAATCCAAAGGTGCAAATAGACAGATAATTTATTAGCATGTTGATGACGAAGCAAATTGAAAGTGAAATGCAGTGGCCTAGGCATTACCAAAGACTGCTGGGATCAGGCGTGCCTATTCACAATAAGTTTACATTGCTAAATCATGCAAGATAAGTTGCTTTTGTTATAGAATATCCACAACTGTTGAAAGATTGTTCCTTTATTACAACATACTTTCTAGATAACCGCTATGTTATCAAGACATTGTTCTGCCTGTTTCATACTTATGAGAAATAAATCACATGACTTAGAGCACATGATTTAAGAAACTGTAGTAGTACACATGCAAAGCCTCAAAGTTATAATATAAGAAGGAAGCAAAAGTTACATGGCTACCCGTGCAAAGGGCTCGGAAGTTCTCTGCAACAAAAAAGAAAAGGACAAGAAAAATTAAAGTTAGTAAGTGCACTATTCTTTCAGGAAACGGAAAATCAAAAGGACTGCAAAGGTTCTTGAGCAATATACCTGCAGTTTTAGGAACAGTTTTCCCGAATAGGCCCATGACTATTCGACCTGAAAGCAGAAAACCATGAACATTGAATACTTCTGTGAGTATATCTACAAGACCTTTTAAGCAATAACAGTGAAAAAAGCAAAATGTACAACTTGAAAACTCATTGGAGTAAAAACGAGAGAAAGAGAGAGAGAGAGAGAGAGAGAGAGAGAACAGAAAGTAAATTCGACGAAGTACTAACCAAAGTGTACATGCACAGAAGGAGAATTAGTCAGTTAACCATTTCCATTTCCATAAAAAACCTCAACCAACTTTCCATATTATGCCTTAACAAAAGTTTAACTCAACTCATACTGCAGCAAAAGAAAATCTTTCATGTTGTTAGCTGAATGCTTTTTTTCATCATTTAACTCCTATCATTCTAAATGATGATTGCATATTTTACATGCAAGACTTTAAATTTATAAGTTCAACAAAAAGTTGTCAATGACTAATGCAACAATAGAGGGTGGGAAAATCAATTAAGAAATAAAAATGCAAACTTTGCAATATCCACTAGAAAATTTCAGCTATCAATTAATAATAATAATAAAGCATTTTTTTTTATAAATACAATAACAAATGAAATCCCATTTTTACAGAAAACAAAACAGCAGCATACCAGCAGATTTCCCATCAATCTGGACATCAAAGTAAACTTTATGTGTAACCTCTTCTGAATCATCCTCAACTACCTAAAAATCCATTTAAGAGGAAAAAAAAACGAATTCAGTTCAAACTAATCTACCCCATGAATTCATGAAGTTAAAATAATTACATAAGTGATTTGGCAAACCTTATTAAGCTTGGTTTCTGAAACTCCAGCATCGCTTAATTGATTCTAAAAACAAGAAAAAAAAATCCATTTTTCAGCCTTTTTTTTTTGTGAGGAAGGAAAGAGGGGAGAAAGGGTACCTGAATAAAAGCTAAGGTTCCAAAAAGAACTAGAATCCACAACACAGCTACCGAAACCAATCTCGTTTTGGTTGCCATCTCTGCTTCTGCTTCAGCAGCTTCAATGGGAATAAATGGGCGTTTGGTTTCTGCAGTCATAGATTTAGCTGGGAATTATGGATATCCTTCCCGTTAGCTGAAAACCGATTGTTGGGCCGTTTGGCTTTATGGACTTTAGCATTTTTTCCTTTTCTTTTTTTTTTTTAAGTCAGAAATGTTTTTTTCAACGCATTAATATGAAATTTTATAAAAAAAAATTATTAACAAACTTAAATGAAATATTTTAATTTGGCAAATGAGATTAAAAATTAATCATATTTTTTTATTTTTTATACATTTTTTAATATACTGAAAAATATATGTCATTCTATTAATTTTATTAGCAAAAATTAAAAATTTTACTAATAATGTATAAAATAATTTTTTGTATACCAAATATGTTCTTTATGCCAACAGGCTATATAATTTCTTATTTTTAAAGAAAATTAGAAGCTTTGAGTGCAATTCTCAAACATGCAAATTGTAATTAAAAAATGTTTGCTATTAAAATGATAATTTTAACAAATTTTAATTAAAATGATTTTATAAGTTTACTTTTTCTTTATAGATTCAGTTTACTGGGTTAGGGTATCAGTAATTGTACATTGAAATTTCTCTAACAACATCTTCAGTGTATAAAATGCAGGATCCCGACTTTTCCGGTATCACTAATAAAATGCTGGTTCTCCTTACCCAATTAAAAGGCCAGCTGACATATGTGTTACCATTAGCTTTGATCTAAAATTTCATCGATTTGTGTAATAAAAGGCGCATCATAAATATGAGTTCGAGTTTCTATATTTATGTATCGTAATAAAATCTCACTATATCCAGTGGGATTATGGTGTTTCACTACATTACTCCAGAACTGCAGGCTAGAGTTGCTGAGGTTAGTCTTCATTTCTCCATTTTCCCAGGAAGTAAATTCTAGATTAGCAATTGCTTTTGCTTACAATTCTTCTCTATGATGTGCGAAAAATATATATTTTTTCCTCTATGATGATCTGAAATGATTTCTCATGTGGATGATCACTCAAACATTAGGAATTATGCTGTACTAGCCTGAGTCAGATTGCTTGAGTAAGTTCCCTTCACCAAAATCACTGAAACATTCGAATAACTATCTCAACCAAACCACCAAAAGAATATCTAGAGCCTAGCTAGGCCCAAAGACAATTTGTCACCAGCTAGAATGGGGTCCTCTGAAGAAGAACAAGCTGATGGTAGGGTTAGACAGAGACTTATTTTACCTTGACATAGCTTGATTTCTAAGTTAGCTAATACCCAAGAACTATTTTCACAGGTAGCTGAGTGACAGTGATGATGATGATGATGAAGACTTCAATGAATGCAATCTCAAATCAGGCCAAACTGGGCCGTCTGAATACAAGCTTCTAATCACTATTCATGCTGGAAAGACAAAGGCCGCCTTAAAAGTTGCAGCTGATAAGGTTAGACGTCTAAGTATGAGCTAACAGGAGCTTGAAAAGGCTGTAGGATCTCATGGATCTTATGTTGTGAGGTACCTGTCAAATTCTCAAAGATAATAATACAAGCTAACTTTCTCAGGTTTACGCAGAAAATATCCTGAGAATCTATATCTATTCAAAGGTACACGTTTTATTTCCTCGATTTGCAAGACAACAATTGCATGGATGCATGGAACTCAGATGATTGCGTGCGAGGTTAGCCCTACAATGCAGTTCTAGAATGTGTTTGTCAGGGAAACCTTTCTTCTTGGTGCTAGTAACTGTAAAACTTTGTACTGATTACAATTGAATGTCCATTATCAGGGATATGGAAAATCACTCTGGTTGATGCATGGCATGGTTGGAGCCAATGGAGGAGTGGTTATGTGAGAAAATCTGATTTTCTAATGCCGAAAGGACACAAAGGTCTGAGAACGATTCTGGCTTTCTGATGAAACTAAAAACTGATTGATCCTGTTCTATGAATTACCAAATACAATAGTCATTGAAAACATGCAATATATGGATAATTCCCATTTAGATGGAAGCTTTCTTTAGTTAAGATCTTTATTTATAACTAGCTATACCATCCAACTGCTTCATTTAGGGGATCAAAATAAATGAAAAAGGCTCAGCCTAACTACTCATAACCATTAACTATCGGAACAGAAAACTTGCATTACAATTTGGGATAAAAACATTATTAAAGAACTCGAATAGATAAGCCTGTGGCCCTGGATTTGTTAATATGTGGCTCCCTCAAATTTATGATATCTGATGAGCATGACTCAGTGAGTAACATGTTCGCATAACTGGTGGCAGGTTTACATTGTTGGGGTGCTAAACTGCCATCAGTCGATGAAGCTAAAAGGAAAACAAAGATTTTTGGAGATAATTGGTCTCTAGTATGGGATGAAGATTTCACATTCCCCCTGACTGCTCCATATTAATAGAAGTAATTGACAGTTAGGTAGTTACAACTATAACTACCTAACTGCCAGCTGGACAAGTTTTATGCTTTTGTCTATATAAACGTTTTTGATGTAAAAGAATATTCATTAAGTTTTCCAAAGAATTGAATTACAGTTTCTTCTTTCTCTGTTTTCTCTTTCTCTTCTTTCTCTTCTTCTTCTTCTTCTTGAATGTTGTTCTTGAATCATTTCATAATCTCAACATGGTATCAGAGCATGCTAATGAAGCTGGTTCGACAGCTATGAAAGAAGCTTCTTCTACCATTTTTAATCCTGGTTCACAGTGTATTACGGTAAAGCTTGAAGATGATAATTTTTTGTTATGGAAACAACAGGTCGTAACAACATTAAAAGGCTATGGATTGAAGGGTTTTATTGATGGTACACAGATTATACCATCGACTAATACTGCTGAGTTTCAATTGTATGATAGACAAGATCAGTTATTACTTTCTTGGCTTCTTTCCTCAATCAGTCCTCAGATTCTTCCGAGTCTTGTAGGATGTGAAAGTACAAGAGAATTATGGGAAGCAGTAGAGGAATACTTTGCATCTAAGACAACAGCAAAGGTAATGCAATATAGAAGGCAAGTGCAGAATATAAAGAAAGGCTCTCTTGGTATGAAAGAATACCTCCTAAAGATCAAGACACTCTTGGATACATTGCAATCTTGTGGTTGCAAGATGAGTGAAAATGAAGTTATTCATATAACTTTGTCTGGTCTTGGTCAAGAATTCGATGCCATTGTTGCTGCAATCTCAACTCAAAAAGAATTGCCAAATTGGAAGTCTACTTCAGCACTGTTATTTGCTACTGAATCAAGACATCTTCAGAATTCTGCCTTTACTGAATCAGTGGTTCCTTCTACTCATTTGGCTATGCAACAGAGGAAGTTCTCTTTTGAGAATTTTCGAGGGCAGAATGGTGGTGGAAGAAATGTTAGAGGTCGAGGAAAGTTTAAAGGTAGAGGATCAAATACCTCCAAGCCACAGTGCCAACTTTGTGGCAAGATTGGACATACTGTCCATAGATGCTATCATAGGTTCGATATTTTCTTCAATCCTGAACCTGGAGAGTCCTCATCATATTTTGGTGCACAAGGAAATGTCTCTTCCTGTCCACAAGTTAATGTAGCTGAAGCATTGATGGCTACACCTAGTTCAATATTGGACTCAGCATGGTATCCTGATTCGGGTGCCACTAATCATGTTACCAACTCACTAGAGAATCTCAACTTAGGGTCTGCATATCATGGAAATGGCAAGTTGCAAATGGGAAATGGTATTGGTACTAATATAGCAGGTATAGGAAATTCTCTTGCTCAAACCTCATACAAGACCTTTCAATTAAATAACATTCTTCATGTCCCACAGATCACCAAAAATTTACTTTCTGTGTCACACTTTTGTAAAGACAACAAAGTCTTTTTTGAGTTCTATTCTAACAATTGTTTTGTGAAGGATTTGGTTACCAAGGAGATTCTACTCAAAGGGACTCTTAAAGGAGGGTTGTACAAATTTAATCTGAACATAAATAAGTCTGCAGCATCAATTTCACACAGCCAGAAGTCAGCCTTAGTGTCAGAACTAGTCTCAAATAATGATTTTACAGTTTCCTCTTCCACAAAGTTTTCAACAGTTTCAAATTCATCAGATATGTTTGTTCTGTGGCATAGACGTTTAGGTCATCCACATACTGATGTAGTTTCTAAAGTCTTGTCTACTTGTAAAATCTCAAATACTAGTAATAAAAGATTCATTTGTCCTCATTGCCAACAAGCTAAGAGCCACAAGCTTCCTTTCTCTATGTCTTCAACAGTTTATCACTCACCACTTCAGCTTATAGAAGCTGACCTTTGGGGCCCTGCTCCTGTCACTTCTGGAGATGGATACAAATACTATGTTTCCTTTATAGATGCATTCTCAAGACATACTTGGATTTATTTCTTACAAACTAAAAGTGAGGCCTTATCTTCTTTTATTCACTTCAAAAGAATGGTTGAAAAACAGTTTAATTCTTCTATTAAAGTTTTACAAACTGACTGAGGTGGTGAATTTAGGAGCTTTAGTTCATTTCTTAACTCAGAAGGTATTGTTTTTCGACATCCTTGTCCACACACATCTCAGCAAAATGGCATAGTGGAAAGAAAACACAGGCATATAGTAGAAACTGGTCTTACCTTATTGTCTCAAGCCTCACTTCCCTTCAAATTTTGGTCAGAAGCCTTCTCTGCTGCAGTCTTTCTTATTAACAGATTACCTAGTGCAACTCTTCATTCAAAGTCACCATTTGAGGTATTATACAAGGTATCTCCTGACTATTCCTTTCTCAAGACTTTTGGATGTTTATGTTTTCCCTATATCAGGCCATATAACACTCACAAAATGGAACTTCGATCCTCACCTTGTTTGTTTCTTGGATATAGTCCTAACCACAAAGGCTACAAGTGCTTAGATGCTAATGAAAATCTATTTATATCTCGACATGTTACTTTTGATGAAACAAAATTCCCTTATTCAGAACTATTTGCTAAACAAACCTGTAGTCATATGAATTCTGTTTCTGTTACTATTCCCCCACCTCCAATTCTACCTTTTCCTTCTACTTCAAATAATTCTTCTTCAACCTTCACATCACCAGTTGATCACTCAGAATCTACTTCCTCCTCTAACATTCAAGCTCATCAATCTCCTTCATCATATATCTCTCCTACTCAATCTTCAAATTCTACCCTGCAAGAGAATCCTCCAAACTCTATCTTAGGACCATATCCATCTTCTATGAGTAATTGTCACCCTATGAAAACCAGATCCAAAGGTGGGATCTTCAAGCCAAAAACTTATTTGGCAAGTCTCGATGATGAGGAACCAGCTACCATTACACAGGCATTGCAACATGCAAAATGGATAGAAGCTGTTAAAGCTGAATACCAAGCTTTGTTAAAAAATCAGACTTGGACTTTGGTTCCCTCTCCTTCAGACAGGTCTGTAGTTGGATGTAGATGGGTGTTTAAACTCAAGAAAAATGCAGATGGTTCAGTGGCTAGGTATAAAGCTAGACTGGTGGCTAAAGGGTATCTTCAACAGCCTGGTATTGATTTTGGGGAGACATTTAGTCCAGTTGTCAAGCCTGTTACAATTAGGATTATTCTTACTTTAGCTTTGTCTAAAGGTTGGCATCTCAGACAAGTTGATGTGAATAATGCATTTCTCAATGGCAACTTAAATGAGGAGGTGTATATGCATTAACCACCTGGGTTTGAAGTTCAACATGGAAGTCAGAAGCTGGTATGTAAGCTAAACAAAGCCCTATATGGTCTAAAACAGGCACCAAGAGCCTGGTATGACAAGCTTCAGAATTTTTTGCTTCAACAGGGTTTTTTCTCCTCTAAATCTGATCAGTCACTTTTTATTAAGAAGTCCAATTCTGTATGCTTGTATGTTTTGGTTTATGTAGACGACATTATAATTACTGGTAGTTCTGTTGATGCAATTGACAAGCTGGTTAGTGCTTTGGACAAAGCCTTTTCACTTAAGGATCTTGGATCCTTAAATTTCTTTTTAGGCATTGAAGTTCACAGATTGAAGACTAGTCTCTTACTTACTCAGTCCAAGTACATCAAAGAACTGTTGCAAAGGTTTAATATGTTACATGCTAGATCAGTGCCTACTCCTATGGTCAGCTCTTTGAGGTTGTCAGCTAATGAGGGTTCCCCTGTTGAAGATGCTCAAAAATTTAGGAGTGCTGTTGGTGCTTTGCAATATGTCACAGTGACTAGACCTGATATATCTTTTTCTGTTAGCAAACTATCTCAGTTTATGCACCAATTGTTGGATACTCATTGGAAAGCTCTTAAAAGAGTCTTCAGATATCTTGTTGGTACTTTGGAGCATGGTATCTTGTTGAAACCCTCACCAGTTCTGACCTTAACAGGATTTACAGATTCTGATTGGGCTTCTGATCCAGATGACAAAAGATCTATGTCTGGTTTTTGTGTATTCCTTGGGAGTAATATCATTGCTTGGAGCTCAAAGAAGCAACATACAGTGTCAAGATCGAGTACAGAAGCTGAGTTTAGAAGTCTGGCCAGCTTAACTGCTGAAATAACTTGGATTCAATCCTTATTGTCTGAGATTGGTGTTATTCTTCCAGTTAAGCCACACATCTGGTGTGATAATTTGTCTGTTGTAGCCTTGTCTGCTAATCCAGTTCAACATGCCAGAACCAAGCACATGGAATTGGACATGTTCTTTGTTAGAGAAAAAGTTTTGCAAAAGCTTATAGCAGTTAATCACATCCCAGCCTATGATCAAACTGCTGACATTTTGACAAAACCTTTGTCCTTGTCCAGTTTTGCTCGGCTAAGAGCTAAACTTACAGTCCAAGAGAGGGGTGCTCAGCTTACAGGGGAAGTGCTTGGTTTACGGCAGCATGTTGGTGGTTCACAGAAGCCTGGAAGTGGAGTGTTTAGTTTACAGAGGCATATTAATAGAAGTAACTGACAGTTAGGTAGTTACAACTATAACTACCTAACTGCCAGCTGGACAAGTCTTATGCTTTTGTCTATATAAACGTTTTTGATGTAAAACAATATTCATTAAGTTTTCCAGAGAATTGAATTACAGTTTCTTCTTTCTCTGTTTTCTCTTTCTCTTCTTTCTCTTCTTCTTCTTCTTCTTGAATGTTGTTCTTGAATCATTTCATAATCTCAACACTCCAGACATGGCTCTGTTTAGTACTGAAGTATGCGAGTATGACATGGCTGAGATGTTGGATTCATCTCATTTAGTCGACTAGAAAAATCACTTTTGATCTGGATGTAATTCTGATTAATGTCAAATTAATGAACATTTTAGTGATACCGATAATAATATACTCGAATTGAGTAATATGATTTCAGTTAATTGTGATCTTGGCATTGTTAATCAACTTGTAATAACTAAAAAGAAGTCTCTAGTCTCAACACACAGAGACACACAGACGTATGTGAAACTAGTCCACTAAGAAGGGAAAGAAACTCCCAAATGCAAGGCTTCTAATGAAGTTGGCGTTTGTATAGACAGTGTAGAATCATGAATCCAGGGTCAAGGCTGTTGCCTCTTGCACCCCAATGAGTTGCGTGCAGGATATAAGTCATTTTCTTGCTTTTTTCTGAAGCAATGATAGGAAAATTTGCACGCCACTCTTTTGATCTGTAGCATAGAATTATATCTTACATTTTTTTTGAAAGATCAGATTGATGAAAATGCTCGTTGATGGCCATAGACAATCTCAAAGCTTTGATTCTGTTTGCTTTAATTAACATATAATTATGCTTTTGGTTTGCAAATTGGCGTCATGACAGATCATCTCAATTTCCTAATGACAAAAGCATTTTATATACCAGAATTCCAAGCTGGTCTTTGCCCTTGACAGCAAAAATCTGGTGTGATGGTGCAACATAACCATACATTCTTTATAAAGTCATTAATTCAGAATTACTCGATTATCAAATCTAGGTCTAAAATTTAAATAATTTATGTAACAATCCTTAAAATGTGGCATTCAACAGATTTTACTTTAAATTTTAGCACTGCAATCTCTTTTGTATTTTTAGATTTCGATGTTCTTTATACCATTAATCTAACTCCGAAGCTCTCAAAGGTAGTCCACTTCATGAAACTTCCAAATATTCTCTGATAAAAAGAAGGGAAAAAAAAATAAAGAAGCTGATTGGGGTATCAAATATTATCTTAATAAAGCAAAATTGCATCTTTATACTTTTTTTGTTTTGATGAACATTGCATCTTTATACTTTAAGACAAGCAAAAGGAAAATTCAGCCCGCAACGACAGATCCCCTCCATAATGAAAAGACAGAGAAAAAATATATTTTATGAACAAATCTCAAACTTTCACTGGATTCATTCTTTACTTCACCAGTTCGCCTGTAGACTCTATGATTGAGAAGGTAACAAAAAAGCTTAAAACTTTGACAATTTGGCAGTGCATAGGACAATTTAGATCGAGCTGATCAAAGCCAAATCCTGAAATCCGCTTCCCAGCTGTCAGGTGGGGTCCACGTATTTCCATGTGAATGGGACCCATAGGTGACAAGGAGCCAAACCATCCCACCCTACTTTTTGAAAGACTGAAAGATAAACATGACACCCTCATCATTTTCCACACCATCAAGCTGAAACAACAGCCAAAGAAGTTGAAACTTAAAATTTTTCGGACATTGCAGATTTGCAGATTGTCTTTTTGTCAGATTGTTTGAGAATTCTTGGAAAAACCCAATGTCAAAACAAACTTACAGGGTTTGCTTCTGCTTCCAGCGGAGGTTTAAGCTGGCAGTTTCAGAGGCACCAGAGGAGATCAAGAGCTTGTTTGAACAGTACTCGGAGAATGGGATCATGAGCCTTGATGGACTGCTGAGGTTCTTGGTTGACATCCAGAAAGAAGATAAGGCCACCAGAGAAGATGCTCAGAAGATTATTGACAGTGTTAAGCATTTTCATAGAAAGGGTCTTAATCTTGAAGCTTTTTTCAAGTACCTCTTTGGTGATATTAATCCTCCTCTTGCTTCTCTTGGGGTAATAAATTTTGTCTCTCTTTTTCATTTTTCCATTTTCGATATTGTTTCTAGGATTGCCTTTTTCCTTTTTAGTTAATTAATTGGGATTGAAATTTTATATGATTATTGGTTGCTGGGGAAATTTGGCAGAAGTGGAATTTTTTAACATATGATCTTTGATTTTAGTTCCAATTTGGATTTTCTGCAATAATCTCGCTGAATTAAAAATGGGTACTTGTCATCTTACCCTTTAGTAGGAAAATTTGGTTTTTTTGATTGTATGGGATTTAAATGAAACTAATGCTTATTTTCAGTTCTGAAAGTAATTTGTATTGATTGGATTGCTTCATTGCTTTCATGGCTCTGAGGATGGTCCTCTGATGATGCTGATTTTGAGTGAAAATGGTTTCCAAGGCCCATGGCATGTTTCCCCGTTTAACTTCCAGCTAAAATATGCCATTACAGGCCTTCAACTTAACTCATGTGCTATTCTATTAATGTCGAGATTGATGAAGGGAAAAATTTAGGAGGCGTCTGAGCTTTTGAAAGACCCTATTCGCAATTTGCTTCTAGTTTGATTGACAAAGCGAATTATTCAATTTTCTACACTTTGTGTTATTGTTGTTTATGTCATGTTCATTTCTTTGGTTTCAGGTGCACCATGATATGAATGCTCCTTTGTGTCATTATTACATATATACTGGTCACAATTCCTATCTTACTGGGAATCAACTAAGTAGTGACTGCAGCGATGTCCCCATCATAAATGCACTTAAGAGAGGTGTGAGAGTGATAGAATTGGATATATGGCCAAATTCAGCAAAAGATAATGTGGATGTTCTTCATGGAGGGTATGTTCTTGAAGTGCTATTTATTCCCATTCTAAGCCTTTAACATGATTGAATCTTCCATTTTGATAATTGATGCTAAATGATTTACTAAAAATGTGTACTTTCATTAAAACAATTTGCTTGTTCACTTCAGCTGGTACCTTGAATATGTACATGTAATCGCCACCAAAATGAACAACTGAAGGGAGAAGAAATACTGAATTGTACATGATCGCACATAAGCATAAGCATTTGGTTGCTTGTTTATGTTAATGGGCATCTTGCGCATAAGCATGTAGTTGCCATTGTATGAGGAAAAAGCTGAAGAAAAAAATTACCCTGCACCAAGCTATAACTTTGCATGTTTATCACCTGCTTGAGATACAACTGATTCCATTACTATGTGACCTCCAACCTGCATTAACTAATCTCTTTAAGTTTTAAAATAACGGTCTGTCCCTAGTTGGTAATTTTGCTTCTGAGAGAATGACGAATAATTTTCTTCATGTAGGACTCTGACTACTCCTGTAGAACTCATCAAGTGTTTGAGGTCTATTAAGGAGTATGCTTTTGTTGCCTCAGAATACCCAGTTGTTATAACTCTAGAAGACCATCTTACCCCAGATCTTCAGGCTAAAGTTGCCGAGGTGAGTCTTGGTACTTTTTATGGGAATTTAAACATCTAATATTCCCATAATTTATACTTCTGTGGCTAATTTCTAGATGGTCACAAAAACATTTGGAGACATCCTGTTTTCTCCTGGCTCAGAATGCTTAAACGAATTCCCTTCTCCAGAATCATTGAAGAAACGCATAATCATATCTACCAAACCACCAAAGGAATACCTTGAGGCCAAAGAAGCAAAGGATAAAGAAAATGATTCAGAGAGGGGTAAGGCCAGTGATGAAGAAGCTTGGGGAAAAGAAGTTCCAGACCTTAAAGGCAGTCATTATGTAGATGACAAGGTGTCTGGTGATGCTGAGTGTGATTTACTACTTCAAATTGATTTTACTAGCTGTTTACTTAAAGTTTACATTTCACTTATTGTTTACTCTCGTATGACAGAATGACTTGGATGAAGAAGAAGAGGAAGATCCTGAGGGTAGGGACAAGTCACAGCATAATCTAGCACCTGAATATAAACGTTTAATTGCTATTCATGCTGGGAAGCCAAAGGGTGGACTAGAGGAGTGTCTAACAGTGGATCCTGATAAAGTGAGACGTCTTAGCATGAGTGAGCAACAACTTGAAAAGGCTGCAGTAACTCATGGAAAACAAATTGTCAGGTATTTAGTAAAAGATTTGGCAAAATTCATTTAAGCAAGATCATCCTTAGCTTTTAGATAAAGCTGTTATTTTCTTTTTCTCTATTGGCAGTATGCCCTCTATTTGGTGACATTTGTACAAAGAGTACATATCTGTTCTTGCTTTTTGAGCTTTTGTCTTCCCATTGCTTAGATGAATCCACTTTAAGATGATGTAAAAGTAGTGCAGAATAAATGTTATGAGTGGTTTGGCTGGTGTGAACAATTGATTGAGGGTCTATCAGCGGCTTGACCGCTTTAATAGAAGTAGTCATTTAGCATTTCTGTATAATCATGTAAATGATCATGGTTGTTGGAAGGTTTTGATTATTGTTCAAATTATTTGATCAATTACATATTAATTGTTTTTCTTTTCAATTTTTAAGTTGGATATATGTCCAATTGTCAATCCTATGTTTCATGTGTGATTGACATTGCGATATACTAGAATTAACTGAAATGTGCATTATGAGTCATGTGTTTGATTACATATTCTGATTGTTAAATTGCAAGATTCCCTCCTGATGTTTGTACTGCTACAGGTTCACGCAACGGAATATTCTTAGGGTTTACCCTAAGGGTATACGTGTTGACTCTTCTAATTACAACCCATTAATTGGGTGGATGCATGGAGCTCAAATGGTTGCTTTTAATATGCAGGTTTACCCAGCCTCCCACACCTCCCCCTTCCATTCTTTCTTTGCCTTTTTTCCTCCCTTTAGTTATTGCCTATACTTTCTCAAAATTCATTTCTAAACTAGATGTGGTTTTCTTACTGTTTATTTACTTGACATTTCAATGATATTAAGTATAAAGATTGAAGTCTCAGGTATGATATATCTTTCTTTAATTGGTTATGGATGTGCATAATGGTTTGCTAGCTCAAAGATATAGAGATGAAAGTTTTAAAGACTATCCTAACCTACAATTTCACAGCCAGAGGGCCTTTTGTTTTATTGCATATTCATTTGTGATCCTCGTAATTAGAACACAGCAAGAAAGGCATGAATAGCACTATTGTTTTAACTAAACGATGCATCCTACTTAGTTTTATTAAAAACCTGAAATGCCAGTCAATTGACAAAAGCGAAAAACTTGGGCTTGTTTGTTGCTATGTGGGGGGTGAGTGAGCAATTGTATATAGTTCATGATACTTGAATACAATTTTGCTGCGTATATAATGAGAAATTATTGGAATAGTGTTCCTTCTCCTAGACTGATAATACACTTCATGTTTAATCCAATAATTAGATAGGAAAGCTGCTTCAGGGCCTACTCAGTGTCCTTGTTCTGGAATCACATAAAAGATGATAGCCAGATTGATATTAGACAGGAAATTGGATGTATGCTTTCTTTAGTAGATTTTTGATAGTTGCTTTGCCAAATGCTAAGATTCTTTTATTTTTCTTCTTGGTGTATGATAGGGTTATGGTAGATCTTTATGGGTGATGCATGGAATGTTCAAAGCCAACGGGGGATGTGGTTACGTGAAAAAACCAGATTTCCTATTGAACTCCAATGAAATCTTTGATCCAAAAGTCAGGTTACCGGTGAAAACTACTTTAAAGGTGAGTGTTTGATAGCCATGAAATCTAAATTCTTCATCTTTATTTCTGCAGTACTGATTTGTAGTAATCAGTGATACATTTTTTCCTTCTTTTATTATCTCAATCAATAATTATGGTTCCTTGTTCTTGTTTCGGAAAGGTAACTGTGTATATGGGGGAAGGATGGTATTATGATTTTCATCACACGCATTTTGATGCATATTCGCCTCCAGACTTTTATGCTAGGGTAAGTTGATATGCTATGATATCTTTCAATGCAAGCAAGCTTTGCATCTGGCAATACCTCCAACAGAAAACTAGATTAATGTAAAAATAGAGTTCATCCCCCGAAATTTGATTAATCTTTGTCCCCAGGTTGGGATTGCCGGAGTTCCAGAAGATACTTTGATGAAAAAAACGAAGGCTCTAGAAGACAACTGGGTGCCTTCATGGAATGAGGAATTTGAGTTCCCTCTGACTGTCCCAGAATTGGCTCTACTTCGGATCGAAGTGCATGAATATGACATGTCTGAAAAGGATGACTTTGGAGGCCAAACATGCCTACCAGTTTCAGAGCTAAGAAGTGGGATCCGAGCAGTTCCTCTCCACAGCCACAAGGCTGAGAAGTATAACAACGTAAAGCTGCTCATGCGCTTCGAATTCATCACCCCATAATCCCTGAAAGGAGAGTTTCCACATTTCTGAAGCCACCTTCAATTGTTTGATGGTATTTTGAGCTTGTGTGAAGTTATTTATTACATGTTTGCTGTGTGATGCACCATGAATAACACCTGCTCTGCTGTTTTTCATATTTTCAATACCATTGCAGTGTGTAATTAGGGCATATTGTAATTTGTAAAACATATTCATGTGACAGAATCCTACATTACTCCTGTAATTAGCAATACCCTATTCTATTGCATCTGATCTCATTATATTTTTCAGTACAGAATCTGTATTGTTTCATCATCTTTACTTGCTGGTTTCATCTATCTTCAAGCTCCCACTATTTTTCGATCTTTTTGGATTTCATAACCTTGGAAATGCGATTTTGATATATGCTTTGCAGTTCTGGAATATAAAGATTTTGCATTGCATTTCATTATGATGTTAAATATCCCACCGCAGGACTGGTGAAAATTAAAAATACGAATACAGAAGAAAACTATGAATTATTGCTTATCTTTGTGGAATCAAGCGGGGATAGCTCAGTTGGGAGAGCGTCAGACTGAAGATCTGAAGGTCGCGTGTTCGATCCACGCTCACCGCATTTTCTCTTTTTAACGATACGAAGGTCTTTGCCACAATAGGCAAGGTGGGCTTCAAGACGAGACAATTGAATTACTATTCTGTAATTTCGATTAAGATAGGAGAGTCTCTTATTAACCAAAAAAAAATTGTTTTGGAATTCGAACATAATGTTTTGTTAAATTTTTATATTTTAGAAGCGAAAATATAATTATTAGAATCAATATAACTCAAGATCTTAATCAGTATAATTTTGAATATTCTAAATATGTTATTTTTGCCCTAGCATAGAAAAATTGCCCACGAGATTTCATCATCAATAAAATATGAAACCTATGGCAAAAAAATATATGCATAATAATGGCACCGACTCCATGCCCATGAAAATAGGCTTTCTTTTTCTGTTCTTCTGTTTCTCTTTCATTTTCATTCCATTTGAAAATTATAAATCAAAAGTCACAACAAAAATTAAAGAGATATAGAAATTTAGGAAGTCTCAATTTTGGTTTTAGAAGTTGATCAAGTCAAATCTAATCACAATCTATACGAGTTTTTAAAAATTTTTCAATATTAAAAAAAAATTTTAAATATTAAAAAAACCCTTATCTACTGTTCTTCACTAAGAGTTGTACAATAAATCACATAAAATGTCTTGAGAGATTTTGAGTATTAAATATTAATTTCAATAATTATGTTTTTATTCTTAAAATGTAAAATTTCTGCAAATATGATACACGAAAATCTTTCGATAAGAGCGTAATTGATAAAATATTGTTGAGTTATTGTGTCAATGTGTAGACATTATATATATACATATATGATATAGTATCACATTTTTCACCACATCTTTTTTTTTTTATATATAATTTTGCAAACACTTTCCACACTTCTACCCTTTTATCATTGCATAATTTTTTAACCAAGCAAAATGAGTAAATATATGGTCAAAAGAACGAGGTGGGTCACTGGCCAATTGATCGTTGACTGAAGTATAAATAAGGCCTTAACTTAATGCAAATAAGTAGTTTTATTTTCAGTTATTTAATATTTACTTTGTAACAAAAAAAGTTCAAATTTTTTCATGTGTGCAAGTTTAGCTATATATTGATTTATTTGATTAATTTTAACTGATTTTTATGAATGTAATTCTTAAATTTAATTATAATTTCTTTTGTAATTTACCATTTCTAATGAAACTAAAAAACTTTGGCATGCAAATGAAATTATTTAAAAGACACCATTCAATTCAATAATTTTATGAAAGAATTCATTTTGTATACATTAACAATGAAAATTTTTAATTTTCTAAACACAATTATTTAATAGATCACATTTAAAAAAACATATATCAATCTTTTAAAAATGAAAAACTTGGAATCTCAACCATACACGTGAAAATGATTAAGATAACCACAAGGCCTAATTGTGTCGGCCAAACCCAAATTAGTTTAAAAGACACCCTTCGATTCATTGATTTTATGAGAAAATTCCTGTTGTACACATTAATAGTAAAATTTTTTAATCTTATAAATGTGATCAAAAGACAATCATATTTTTAAAATATATCAATCTTTTAATTCCTCAATTAAAATCTAAATATAATACTTGTCGTCTTTTAAAATTGAAAACCTTGGAATCTCAGCCGTATATGTTGAATGATTAAGTAACCACAAGGCCTAATTGTATTGGCCAAACCCTAATTAAATCCAAAATCATTTTCCTAATGCAAGTCAAATTTCCACTATCCAACTGTGCCCAACGTGTGCATTTTTTTAAAAGGAAATGCGTCACCAAAGGATGGACCCACAGTTTTTCATTCATTTCCTTGTGTTTGTTGGACCATTTCAGTGAATGGGTTTGGACAACATCACGGTACTCTTCTTTGCTCTCCGAAATTTCAGTGTGAAACATCGGAATCTGAGTTCAAAAAGTTGATTCAATAATGTAAAATTTTATTGTGTTTTCTAGTAATGACAATTTATAGTAAAAAATTTGGTATTTAAATCTTTATAAGTCTGATATTTACGCCATTCGGAGACACCACTTTGGTTTAAAAAAATATACCCTCGGAACCTGATGCACAATGTTTCAAAGCACATGACAAAAGCCAAGCCAAGATCCTGTCCACATGTTCTTTCTTCTTTGGTTGGCTGGTCGGCTTTGTCGGGTTGGCCCCTAACAGTAAATGAACCCAAATGGTAAAATTTGAACCCTCCCCCAAGAATAATAGACAAGAAAGGAAAATTAAATACTCAAGAAATTGTCAGGCAACAAGAATAAATCATGTTTAATCATTTCTCCTTGCCGTCAGTGATCACAAAGTCCTACACTACAGCTAAATGTTAGATTAAGAAAAGAAATCCTAAGACTCTTTTTACATTCCAAAATGTATACCTGGATAAATCATTGATGGAAATTAGAAAAAGAATTACTTTTTTTTGAGAGTTGAAATTTCACTCTGAAACAATTGAGAATGTGCAACTAGAGATGCTGCCATGGCTGCCATCGCAAACAGTCACTGCCCTCTCCAAGTTAGAAACAATGTCACCGATTGTAGGCCTTTCTTTGCCTTCCAGATTCACACAATGAATTGCAGTGTATGCCATCAGCTCCACTGCTTCAGCTTCATTCAGCTCCGGTGGTCCAACCCTTGAGTCCAAAACCTTAGCCAATTCACCTGCCATGATTGCAGGCACTGCAAAATCCACCAGGCTCACTGGGGCTTCTCTATTATCATCATCCTTGAATATAGCCCTCTTCCCTGTCAGAAGCTCTAGCATTACAACTCCAAGCCCGTAGACATCACTCTTTGCTGTTAACACATTCAAGCCATAGTACTCAGGATCAATGTAACCAACTGTGCCTGCCGCCTTCATTGGCCTGTAATCAAGATCAGATTCCGGACCCATCAGGGAAAGACCGAAATCTGAAACTCTTGCAGTCCAATTTGCATCGAGCAATATGTTAGAAGATTTTATATCTCTATGAATTATGGGTGGAACTGCATAATTGTGAAGATATTCAATCCCTCGAGCCGCGTCCAAAGCAATTCTGATCCTCATTTTCCAGGAATTTAGCAGACTACTGGTTTTCTCAACATTGTTCTTGTCATGTAAATGATCATACAATGCACCATTCTTCATGAACTCGTAAACCAGAAGCCTTTCATCCCTCTCTTCACAATACCCCACAAGCCTAACCAAATGCTTATGGTGAAGCCTGGATAAGAATGCCAATTCTGATTCAAATGCAGTCTCTTTCTCTTGGAATTTCTTGGTTTTTTGACCTGTTTCACCTCTTTTAATTGCGACTTCCCGGCCATCCGACAACTTCCCCCGGTAAACAACCCCAAAACTCCCAGCACCAATCTTGTTTTCGAACGAAAAATCATTTGCGGCAGCAGCAAGCTCAGCCAAGCTGAATTCCTCGGCTCTGTCAGCATGTTTTGATGATGTTCCACTTCTTTGACGCTTCATTGCTCTTGAGCCCTGGCGTCTGATTGTCGATGACCTTGACGGAGGACTGCTGTTTGATCCCGGAGCACCATTGGAACCAGCTCTTGTGATTGTTGGCTGAACTGAATTATGTACTTTCTTTTTCCCAAAACAAACCCCTGTCCATAAACAATAAATAACACTACAAATCCCCATTAAACCTCCAACTGATCCAACTATGGCAAAAGCCAATAACCCTCCCCTCAACTCTCTAGACGGCGACGACCGCGTCGAAACAGGCGGTGGAGCTGCCGGTAACGGTGGCGATGGGGCGGTGAAATTAAAACAGGGTGATGGTTTACAAATGTTACCAGAACCAAAACAAAGCCTATTTGATTGAGGATATATCCCACACTCACTACAAGGAGATTGAACGCAAGGCCCTGGTAAAATATCAGCTCCGAAAGGCAACTCATTTACTGAAGAATTTGAATTTGACCCATGGTTTCCAGGCCACCCTGGGCCCCAACATACTACTGATAAATTCCTTGTAGTTAATCCACAGGTGAAATTTAAACCTGAAACAATGGATTCGAACTCAATTCCGTCAACTGCAGTCTCACTCATCGAACCCCAGCAAACAACTGTGCCATTCCATCTCCTAAGCGCACAGCTGAATCCTTCACCGAGAGCTAATCCTGAAGCAAAGTTTAAGCCTCTGCTCAAAGGAACATTCAACTGGCCAGTTGAGTTGTCTCCTTTACAAACTAAATCCCCGGTTGAGTTCACCCCGCAAACATGGGAAAATCCAGCTTCGATGTTGGACATTGACATGTTCCCGAATTGCCTTTCTATGTCATTCCCGACTGAGTTGCTTCCCCAACATGTCACCCGGTTGTTGTCACTCAGAACAATCCCACAAGAAAACCCAAACCCGGATGTGATTTTACCCATTGTGTAATTACCGTTGGGTAACTCCTCAGTGCTATTTCTGTTATCACCGTCGGGTCTCCAGCAGGCTACAGACGACGTCGTGTTCGTTGACGTTGCGCAAATCCTTCTGTCGCCGATGGCGAGAGATTGTAATAAAACAGTTTCGTTATAGTAGACGCGTTTAACGGGAAAACTCGAGATGTTTGTTTCCCAGCATAGGAGGATGTAACCGCCAGAACGCAGGGCGCAAACGTTGGTTTGACCACCCGCTATGGTGGAGTAGGAAGCGTTAGGGAGGACAGGGACGGCAGCGGAATAGAGGGAGGCATCACCAGCGCGGTAGCAGATAACTCTTTGAGTCAGCTCAGCGGCTACGATGGCACATACGGTGGAGGTGCCGTAGGCGACGGCGAGTGTTGAGCCGGAGCCCAGGGCATGAATTAACGGCGGGAAGGAGATAACGATAAGGAAACTAACGGCAAAAAGGAGAGGGAAGAACAATTTCGTCATTTAAGAAAATCAAGCTTGACGGCGGAAGAGGTGGCGTTTCCGTCCGTCAGCTTCATTTGTTGAGAGAGAAAAAGAAATGAAAGAAAAGGAAATAGTTTGAAATGAATCAGTTATAGAGAGAGAAAGAACAGAGGTTGAGAGTTTCAGCTTTAAGAGCGTTTTAAGAAGAAAGGGCAAGAGGCTGTGTTTGGGGCAAAAAAAAAAAAGAATTAATGAGTTGTAACCGCCATTTTTTAAAGATAACATAACAGTAGAGTAATTAACTTTTCATTTTTTCTTTCTAAAACCAATTAATAATTTAAGATTTTATTTTATTTTATTTTCTGTGGATCCATAGGAAACAGTAAGATTCTTTACTTAAAAGTCTGAGATAATGGAAATCAATCTAGAACTTATTCTGTAATTTGAATTTTAAATTTTTAAAATGAAGATCATCATACAAATATTTTTTTTGGTTACAAATGATATCATACAAATATTTTTTTTAATGTAGATCACATGTATTTTAATTCGTTTTAACGGTCTGAGACTAATTCTATTCGGGATTTAATCACAGTTAAGACTCTTTATCCTTCTCCAAATATATGTTTAATAGGAGTCAAACCTGAGAACTCTTCCTACAAACTCAGTCTGTGTTACCAACTAAGCCACAAACTTTGAGTGATATCATACAAATACTTTAATAATTAATAAGGATGATCCCAGTAATTTAAATCATAAATTTTTTTTAAATGTTTAATTGTCCCATTGGCCATTGGTATAACAAAAAACAAATATGTCAAAATCCTTAATATTCTATTTAAAAAAAAAGGTTTTGTTGACATAAGAAAAAACAACAACTAAAACTCCATTACTAACATGCAATATATGGCATTTAGTATGATTACTTTTTGTAAGTTTCAAATTCCAATACTTACAAGTTTTTTTATTTTTGGATTGTAATATTTTGTAAAAAAAAATAAAATTGTTTTTTTTTTAATAATACATTCTCATTATTCAAAATTATAATCATACTCAACATGTTACATTTTTTATAAACTAATAATTGATAAACTGATATATAAAAATAATAATAAATTAAACAAATAACAAATTAAATTGAACTCGATCACACTTGATAATATTCGAACCTGAATAAAATTATTATAATTTTTTTGGCATGAAAATTATTCTAATTAAGTACCAAGTGGTGATAGACATTTCTTCATTCTTAACTAGACTTTTTCTTTTCTTACATTTTTTCCAAATTTGTAATATCAAAAACCACATATTCAAAAAAATTAATGTGTTAACTGATTTTAACAGTTGAATCATACAAAATATGAAAATGATCTTTCAATTTAAATTTGAATCTTCAACTTTTTTCAAATTAAAATTTTAAATTGTTTTTTCTAATTTTATCTTTTTAAATACTTTATATTTTTTTCAAATCTTATTTAAATAATAAACCCCTTTAAAGTTGAAATTTAAATTTGAAATCACAAGATATTTGCTTTTTTATTTTATATCTTTTTCTTTTTTTTTCTTTTTTGATGGTCGAAAGAAAAGCATTAATATTGGAAAGCCAAACAAGTCATGCCATGCAAGTGAAAGACAAAAATATGTAAACTCGCAAAGCTGAGTTACTCGCCAGAGAGAACCGCCACGTGTCACAAAGAGAACACTGTTACGCGCCTCTAATGCGAACCTGTATGAATGAAACAGTTACCTAATTTTGACCCAAAAAAAAAACGCTGGTTTAAATGTAGAGAATTATATTTTAGTTTTAGGTGAAAAAGTTCGATTCAATTTCTTCGTCTTCAATAATCAGATTAGTAATTATTCAAATTTAGGCCTAGGCTATGATTTAATATCGAATTTTTTCTTTATTTTTAATTTGTTTTTTAATTTCACTTTTATATTATTGATTTTTGAATAACATGAAATTTTTTGTTAAAAGGTTATCGAACTGAAAAATATAACACAGAACTTAGTACATATTAAATTAAATATTAATCATGGTAAAATCATATTTAACTTATTTATAATTTTTTAATTTTATCTACGAACACAAAGGCATCTTGTTTTTCAAAAAAATTAAACAAATAGTTTTATAATTTTTTTTGCATATTGGGTTTAAAAAAAAAGGAAGCTCTCAAATATCTATTCTTGAATTGTTCATGTATTTTTGTTATTTGTTATATGGTATAATGTTGTAGACCCAATTATCTTTAATCTTCTAAAAATTCAAAGAAAATTCAAAATTGAGTCTAATTTATTCAGTCAAAGTGTATGGTATTCAAGGTTGCTTTCTGTTATGAAAATGGAAGAAAATGATGAAAGGTATTTTTTGTATTTTTTTAATATTTTTCCCACTGCATTTTGTTTTCTATAAAAAAAATCCCCAAACTCAATTTCCACATGTTAATAATTTATTTTTGATTATTTAGAGAAAACAATTAGACAAAGATTATAAAACCATGCATGCTTAAGCTAATTATGCATATAATACCCAAAGCAAACACATACAACACACTGTAAAAAATTTAAATTAATAATAATTTAAAACATATTCTTCTATATGATTTTTAATAACTTCTTTAAAAAAATCTATAAGTAGATTTATTTTTCTTAAAACATAGAAACAAAAATGTTTGGTTGTGGCTGCTAGTGGGTGCCAATTATTGCATGCAAACATTGATTTTATTATGTCATGAATTTGATGGTCAAATTAAATTAAATATTTTGAAGAATTCTAATTATTTTTCAAAATCTTCTTTGGAGGCCAGTCCACATACATAAATTAATTGATACTTCTAGTTTATTGACCAAAGACTTTTTTTTTTTACATTCAACTTGAAAATCAGCAGTAGTTGCTGCGAAACATTGAAAAGAGAACATTGTTTTTTGTTTGTCATCATTTTGCGTATAGTAAATAATTTTATCCATGTACTTGTCCACATGGTCAACATGACATGATTTTCATGAATATGAATTCTTTTTCTTAATTATTTAATTTGATGTGAAGTTTCGGTGAATGGTTAATATATATATATATATATTTATTTCTTAAAGAATAGATTCGACTATAAAAAAAAATATATTCCTTTATTTTTTCACATTTCTACCTCATCTCCACCTACCTCATTTGAATGGAAAATTCAACCCCATTTTTTGACAATAAAACTATTCCATATTTCAATTTTTTTAAATAAATAGTAAAGCTTTTAGTATTTTACGTGCTTATTTAGCTCATGTATTTTGAAATTTAAGGTTTCTTTAAAGCAAAAACCAAGTTTACTACTTCGAGGAATGCGAATAAACAATAAAAGGATGTCTTCGTAGATTTGATAATTTTAAAGAGGATAAGATTACATATGAAAAAAAAATATCAAGGTAAGATTAACATTTAATAAAAACTGTATAATATATATAAATTTAATAAAAATTTTAAAAAGTTATTTTTATGCATAAAAAAAATTTTTGACACAATAATTTGTATATTTTATATATAAATATAATGTAACATCACACAAACATGAAAAATATATATATGTATAATCATGTCTACATCTCAAACCCTCCTGATTTGCCAGTTCACTTGTCAATAATGGAAAGGTGAGAAGAATATTGAGAGTTGAAACCCGAGTCATTATGATGAATCAAGTTGACTTAAAAGCATGATACAAAGAAAGGTAGCCAACATCAGGATTAAACAAGCAAGAATGGGGCCCTAAACCTCTTAAGGGTAATCATAGCTGTTTCTCAAAGGATACAAAACATTTGTTTAGGGCATTAAAACTTCTTAATATACATTTGTTTTTGTGAAAAAAAGAAAGCAATAAATTATTATAAAAGAATGTTTATTATATGCGCATCATGTTGCATACTTTACCATCGAATCTTGATTACAATCTTAGTGTAATCATTTTTATGTTTATATATATATATATATATATATATAAATAATATAAGTTTTCTGCCAATGAGGCCTTGGTTTAGTGGCAAGGAAGAGGTCCTGAGATTTTAAGATCTCAGATTCGAGTCTCACCAAGTGTGAGCTTGAGTTAGTCTAGTTATTTACTAGTTTATTTAGTTTGTTATAGTTATTTACTAGTTTACCTAGTTTGAGTAATGTGATTTTCATAGTTACCTGTTCATGGAATGTAATATGCTAATTGTGATTGTAACTTCTAATAAAAATGTACTACTCAAAATAAATAAATAAATAAATAATATAAGTTTTCATGTTGAGAAAAGAGAAAATACAGATATTGAATTTGAACCTCATATTTATAGAATTTTACAATTTAAAAATAAATATATGATCATTTGAGTTAATACTTAAAATCATAACATTTTTGTCATAAATTACACTGTTACAAGTCATCTTAATGGATTTTAATTACATAGTAACAACATGAATGCATACACTCTTAAAATCGTCGAAAAGAATAAATAATAATGAGCAAGACCTAAAGACCTTGACTGTTTTACAAAAATAATAATTAGTTCTTTGAAAAATGGCAAAGTTCTTCTCTGTTTCCCATATTGATGTCTTCTCCATGTGAGATGTTCCAAATTCATTTCATTGTGGCTTCATTCCATACTGTCCTATTGGAAAAAAGGAAGATTCAAACTCAAAAATACTGACAGTTAATAAACAAGTGCTAGAACTTTGTCTTTACAGGCTTAAAACATTCTCTTTAATGAATATAAATGGGGGAGAAAAAGGAAGAGGAAAGCTGTATCAGCAAAAAGAGATGCTGCTGGTTCTTGTCACTGTTTTTATGTATGTTTAGAACCCTTTTAGGCTGCTTTTGTCACTTGTATATATAAGCTTTTCGGACAAGGAAAGCTGTGGAAACTCCATTTTGATAGCTTGAATTCCTGACTTTCTGTCGGGCTGCTAACTATTTGTATACAATTTCCAAAGAATTATTTATCAAGAAGTCTTAAAATATAATCGGTAATCTTAGACATGATAAAGTAATACGGCACGAAATGATATTGATTAAAATTTGATAAATATTGTAAATGGATGTGACAAGAACTAAGAAAAAATGTTTTGTATTTGATATATCATTACGAATTTTGATATGAAATTTTCGTATTTTATTCTGTACAAACACAAATTATATACGTGAATTTTTAGGTCTATTTAAAAGTAGACAAAGCAAAACCCATCCGTCTTTCACGTGGCCTTGCTAAAGCTGCCCTTTTTGTGCTATTGCTGAATACTGCCATACAACTTCCAGTTTGCACAATATGACAAAATCAAACTAGGTTTAGGCATTGCTATCAAGGAACATTGGTCACAACTCACAAGCCTTTGTTCGATATGCGGCCCTTCGGCTTCAAGCCTGATTTCTGACTGTTTAGTGAAATATACGAGCATGGTCTTTGCCTGATTTCAAACAAAGGTCAGGCATGGCTATCGAGGACAATTGGTCACACTGTGGAAACTTATCAAGCTTTGGTCCATGCAATGTTCATGGGCCGCCACCAAACTTGCTGTTTCAGTCATCAGTAGCAAATGAAGTTTGATGAGAGTGAGGAAACCTATAAGAGATGGTTTACCTAAAATGACCTTCAGATGTTTGCAACGAATAATTAAGAAAGAGATTAAATATATTGTAAAACTTGAATTCGAGGTTAAGCAACTTTAACCCTCACTTTTTAATTATAAAAAAAAATTTAAAAAAAAAACCCTTCAGATGGATGCCAAAATTGGTCTATCTTAATTTTAGTGATGAAAAGTGCCTCCTTGTTTTCATCTTTTCCTTGTTGGTGGCACTTGCAAAAGAATAGGAAGCTTAATCCAAAACTGTCCAATCTCCAAGTGAGTTTAAAGAATAGTTCCTTTCATATCAGAGGCAGAATCAGCTGCAAATATAATGAACAAGCTTGATTGATTGTGTATGAACCAAAAAAACACTCGACTAATTGTGGAGGCTTGGACACAGTTCAAGCATGTAAAACATTAGAATTCTGAACTAGCTGATGCAGTGATGCTTGACCGAAACCCAGCATTCACTTTCAAACCTCGTTTAATGTTTTGCTCCCATTTCTTTCATGATTGTTTCATGGCAGACGATCAATAAAATCTTTATAACCATATACTTGCAGGCACTCTCGGAGTCTAGTTTCCTCCCTTAATCCATGCGAGGAAAACATGTTAAGCTCGGGACATCTGACCAGTGGCCAAACTTCCTAGTAAATTCCATCTGATCCACAACTCAAGTCTTAGCCAGTAACAGCCATGCGGCCATGGCTTCTCAAACAAAATAGTATATAAAGCAACATGGTAAAGGATGTGTAAACTACAAATAATCATTGATTGAGAGGAAATTTACAAAATTCTGAAAGATACACAGACATCCCACAGAATTGCAAGCTTATAAACAAAGTTAGAATAAGAATCAAGAATTTTTAGTCGATCTAAGTACATAAATGGCTTACCTATCGAACAAGAGATGGCATCACATAAATCCTTCCGCGAGTCTCTGATGCTTTCACTGACAGATCTAGAGTTCAAATGCCATACAAAAGGTCATTAATCCTATACCAAGATGCTGCTTTTGGACAATAGAGCTTGGCACAAAAAGCACGGGGAAGAACATGAGGCCTTGTCTATGATCATTTTCCTACACTGACCAACCAGAAGCAGGGATACCCTGCTTTTGAAACCATTCAGGCATGTGGAACCTATGATACAGAACAGGTCTGACATCTTTCTGCTGAGAAAGGTGCTTGAGAAGTGGAAGAAGGACATCCAGAAGCTTGTCAACATAAAACCAGATGTAGAAGTGGTAAGTAAACAGACATGCCCTACAAATTGATGTTTAATGAGGATAACAAGATTTCAATAATGCAAAACGTGGTGTACCTGTGTATCATGTGGCTGCCCTGGAGAAAATGGAATGCATGGAATCCCATTTAGTGGTTGCAACAAGAAACTGAATGGATTGTTGTCTACAATAACAGTTCGGCACAAATCCTTGGATAGACAGGAGAGGTCTTTCACGTGCTCACGATACTCCCTGCATATGTCAGAAGAAAACTTTCACCAAATGAAACAACAAAATCTTCAGTATAACTAGACAAATAATCACAAAGAAGTTGATTGCTAATACATCCAACACAAAGGAAGCACAAACTTGCCCTAAAACATCTAAGCCTGACACTGAGCATGTTGGGAGTTATGGACACCTAAACTAATCCCTTTATTTGACAAAAGAAGAAATTACCCTTTAAATTTTAGATAAGAAATGAAACGACTTAATAACATTTTCCAAAACTTTAAAGCAAAAATCTCACCACAATTATCAAAGAAAACTGAAAAGATAAAGTCATTAACAACAGCACCGATGCATTCCTTCTCCACAAATACTAAGCAAATGCACCTTAGCATTGCTTAAAATGAACTCAAGAAATCCTACATAGAACTCAAAAATTGCCTAGAGATTTAGAAAAAATGGATTTATACATATAACTCAAGAACCAGCTTTGGATTCAAGGCACTATTCAACACATGTAGATTTTGGCCTTATGCATGGATTTCCCGGAGAGAGGAATCCCCGGCAAGTGTCATGAATAAGGTCCATTCCATTTAGCATAGGATAGAAGACCAGCAGATAGATAATAGGCAATGAAATAAAGAACCTAATTTAAAGAAATGCTTAACACAAAATAAGAAAAGGTTACATTTTCTTCCATCTACAAACGAGAGAGAGAGAGAGAGAGAGAGGAGGCCAGAAGATTATAAAAAGGGCATACACAGGAAGCAGTACTTACGTATTAATTGTAGAAGGCCTATATAGTCGAAGACTAAATCGATTTTCTGCATCAATTCTGTCAACAAGTGGTCTAGCATAGCCTGTGGGCAGCCACTAAAATTCATGAGAAAATGCATGAAGAGGGAGAAGAAACATAAGCAGAAAATCGAATAATTAAGTCAAAAAATAAAGCAATGTTCAAATTCAATAACGAGTAAGCAAACCTTCAAGGCCAGCAGTAAATAGTACAAGCTCAGCAAATTCACTCAGTTGACTTAAAAATTCTTGCAACCCCGGGCGCTCAAACACCGTGACGTAATTGATCTTAGGTTTTCCTTCACATTCCTTCAAACATGAAAGCACCCAAATGACAATATGCCTCTCATTAAAACAGCATCATTTAAACTAGAGAATCAATTACTACATAACAAACCTTGTCCGAAGATACACATTCCAGCTCAAACCACTTCAATCCAGCATCAGTTGCTTGGTTACGAAGGAGAGGAGGCAGACTAGACGTCTCATAAGCACATACTAGAGTTTCATCCAAGTCAAGAACTACCTGCAAAAGCATGAACCAGACCTAGAACATCAGCAAACAAAGATACAAATACCCCAAAACAGTAAGAAAAACATTTATGATACATGGTAATTTTTCAAGTTTAAACTTTCGCCTGGTTTGAACATCTTACCTTAAACTAACCAAAGTTGGCATCTTTGTCCTGATTTTGACATGCAGAATTAAGTTTAACAAAACTAACTATTTTTCTAAAAGAATTTTTTTAGTAGTAATTGGAGTTTAATAATTCATCTACTCTAATAAAATACTCCGATTTCTCATTTAAAAAAAAAAAACAATTTTATTGCTTAATTGAAAGAAATATAGAATCTAATATAATAAAAAAGCGAAATTTTTGAAAAAGTTTCTAGTTCCTACCGTGAGTCTTTCGATGGGGTCTTCGTCAGGGAGAACAGATGAGTCCAAAACGGCGGCGATCTCGACCGCAGCGGGAGACTCGATCTCGGTTGAGTCGACAACAGGCAAGGGCTTGAAACGGTGCGTTGAGGGCGAAGTCGTCGAGGAAGAGGATGAGGAGGAAGAGGAAAGCAAGGGATATTGACCGACGGCTCTGATAATCTGAGCAAAGATCTGAAAGAAAAAAGCCAGCCAGTTCAAAAGCGCTCTCCATACTTGCGTCGACCGAGGCGAGTACACCTCGGGCTGAGTCAACTCAGCCATGGAAAATCGAACGGTTTGCGATAAGACAGATACCGGCGAGGTGGCTTCGTGTGCGCAGGGATTGCTAACGTGAACAAGTTTTCCCGGAACCGGACCGGTTCGTTAAATACAGTTAGCACTTAACAGATAAAATCTTTCTTTCTTCTACGCTTTAAGGGGCTTTTCTCTCTCTTCGTTCAGCATTTTTATCATAGTTTTGGTCATGGTGGTGATTCGGGAGAGTCTGGAGGGAGAAAAGAGAGAAAGTGATGCTGACCCACGCGCTGATTTAGGCGACTGATAACTCTTTCCTTTTAAGGATATATATGAAGACTTATTTTGTAGAAAAAATTAAATGTATCTTTGAGTATTAAGTCTTAATATATATCCTTAAAAGGGAAATACAAAATAAATAAAAGTTCACAATATTTAATTAGAATACAAATTAGTTTATAAATTTAGTTATACATTGTGATTCAGTTGACAATACAGACTGAATTTATGTGAAAAGCTCTCGAATTCGATCCGTTCTAAATACATTTTTGAAAATAGGTATGAAGCTTTAACTGTAACAAAACCTCGAACAAAATTAATTTCAAACGATTAAAACAAATGAGAATACTTGTGATTTATACCAAAAAAATTAGTTAATAAATTTTTATTTTTATAAATGAACTCTTAACCTTTTCAAATATATCAAATGACACTAATTAGAATTTTGTGGATTGTCAAGTGACATATCATGTGTGAAATATAAATAAAAGTTATTATTATTTAATAAACTTAAATTTAATTGTATAATTTTAAAAGATTAAAACTTTTTTTATAAAAAGTAAAAATTTATGAATTAATTTACATGTAATAAAATATCGAGAACTTAACTCTATTTTGTACAATATTAGATTATTAAATATATATTTTAATAAATTTATATTGAGCTAATAATCTTTTGATCAAATGACTAAAGATAAATTATAATAAATTTTAAATTTTGAAGTCGAATATAATCACCACATTCTTATATCTAATTATTTAATATTCTTCTTCAAAATTTATAATAAATTCATGCATAGAACTGAAAAGGAAATTTATTTATCTAAAATAAAATGCCGTTAATCGGAGGTGTGACACGCGCTATAAGAGGAAGTGGTGGTGTAAAAGACAAGAACAGAAAAGAGAAAGTTAAAACAAGGGCAACTTCATTGGATCGAACCAGCCAATCAAAAAAGACAATCTTCCGTTCTTTAGGACACACTCTTTGCTAATTATTACTGCCAGGAAGGAATCTACTGTGCTAAACACTACTCAGCTTGCGTGATCTCATTTTCCACGTCACCTATCAAAATTTTAAAATTAAACCATATTCATTTCTCATACAAAATTTCATTTATCTTTCAATTTTTTTTAAAATTAAATTTTTTTATTAATAATTTAATGTTATGACTGAATTAAACCCGAATTCAAATATTTTAATTTAAGATTTGATCCAAACCAAATCAAATCGGCATGTATGATAGATTTTCAAACCATAAACACATCTAACTTTTTTTAAACAAAATTTAATTATTTTTAATGATATTTATCGGCATCCATGAAAGTCTAAATATTAAAATCAAAATAACTTTATTTACTATTTGAGCAGACATTAAAGAATTTATAATAAGATTAAGAAATACGGAATAAGCTGGCAAATAAAGTTAGATTATGAAGACTTTTTCAGCATCTATTTTTGGACTTAAGGTTGATTTTTGAGGAAATCTTGTTGGAATTTTTTGTTCTTTATAATACTAATAATAAAATTAAAATTTTAAAAATGTTGGTTTGTTTTCTTATACAAAAATTCATGAACTTGATCTGTTAGTTGACAAATCTAGGTCTTTGAGAGTAGAGACTGATCCTTTGCTTAACCTAAAGACAAATGAATAAGAGACTTTGTACTTTCCTTGATTTTCACTTTTCTCCAATAAGATTCATTTTAAGAAGGGAACTTAATTTTGGCACGATAATTTTTATATATATTGTATTTATGTCGTATTAAATTGTATAAAATATAATATTTATCGTGTCATTAGTTGTGCTAACATGCTATACATAATATATATTTATCAAATTTATATATAATTTTTTATAAAATTTTAATTTATATCATTTTCGTAATTTTTTAATATCATATTTTATTGTGATGTGTTTAAAATTATCTGAATTTTTTGGGCTGACAAAACTCAACTAAACTCTCAGAAACTTGTAATCCACGCAAGGCATGAGGCTGGAAGAGACTCAATTTTCACGTGGTTCATCTAGAAGAACTGAAGTTTCCGCATGCAAATTGCAAAGCTAGCCTCCTGTGCTTCCGCAGGATCAGGCAATCATTCATAAGTGTCGTTTGTTTGCTCCAAGAATCTGACAATCACAACTTCACAAGGCTATTTTCTACTGCTTTTGGGAGATGTTTCCGGTGGATGTTGAACAAATATGCACTTCGGAACAGTTACTCCGAGACGCCCGAAGGCTAGCTTAACCAACCATTCTTGAAACCTAAAGCTAACAGGCGATGAAAATGCAGTGATGCATCTCTGTAATTTGCAGGCAACTGAAACCATAATATCACAAAGCTCTATGGTGAAGAAGAAACACAACTGGTTTTTTTCGAGGTTTCGAGGATGAAGTTGCAAAGAGAATAAACAGTTAATCGAGCGAGTAAATGGAAAAATGAGCTGATTATGCTGAATATTAAGGGATAATCACTGGTATAAAGAATTCAAATCCATGAACTAAACTATTTTATTGTATCTTTCTTGTCACTCAAAGCAATTTACAACAAAACTGGGGGAAGAGTTTTGTACAGGAAAAAAATGTGAATAAATATGAAAGGTGATCATTGATCAGTGGTATTGCTATACATAAAACCAAAATTGAAATTGGAAATATACTCGGTCTTGTCCCATATAATCCGTTCTGCACATAAGATATTGCTTGATGAATGTGTAATACTTACAGAAAACGTCCTTCCCCCAGCAATTCAGGGAGTTTTGGTTTAGTATGAGTAAGAAAGCCATGGATGTTCTAATGCCTCCCTCGCGGTTGGGCGCCTCTGAGGATTCATCTGAAGCAAATGTCTAACAAAATCAATAAACCCAACATTGGAAACTTGAAGATGATGCTCCAGTGAAGACTCCTCAGAAATAATGTATTCAATTTGGTTTGTCTCCTGGATAGGGAAAAAAACATTATGAATTCGACATAACGTTGGATGAACATAAACTAACCAGTAAATTTCATTATTCACTAAGAAATTGACTGCCGTCAAATGTAGAATTGTTGTTCTTCTAGGGATAAATATAACAGATCCAGGATGGTCAATTGAAAACTGGATAAGGAAAGTCTTGATTTTTGGCCACATTAAGGTCCTCCAAAACCAAAACCCAGCAACAGCAAGTTGTGGAAACTATTAGAAGTTTTGACAACTTCTGTCATTAAAGGAAACCATAAACAAACCTCGTTTATATGGTACAGATCGTATTCTTGTGTGAAATACTTGTATGTGTCTTGCCCATTCTCCAACATCTCTAGGTCAAAAGGACCGAGCATTCCAACCATCCGTGCAAGGATCATTACGACTGCATCGTTTGGAAATAGCACCTATAAAAGGACATGGATACATAAAATGAGTCACTGATAAAGTTGCTTCCTTGGAACAACCACTTAAAATCGATAGCAAACATCAGAATTAAAGGTTACAAAACGAGTAAGAAGTTTGTAAGAAACTTGAAGTAACCGTCAGATGGAATGAGTACTAATTCGGTTAACTTTAATTCAAGATATTGCCAAACTATGATAAACTAAGACATACTTCCCCAGAGCATAGCTCAGCAAGGATACATCCAAGAGACCATAGGTCAATCTTCTCGTCATATGGGAGGCCAAGGATGACTTCCGGAGCTCTATAGGAACGAGATTGAACATATAGGCACAAATTGTCAGTCCGAAAGCAACTACTTCCCAGATCAATAATCTTTATCTCACATCTTCTGTAACTTTTGATGAGAATATTCTCAGGCTTTAGATCACAGTGAATAATTCCCAAATCATGTAAGTAATCAAGTGCCTCCAAACACTGACGAGTTATAACCTGTGTGAGAGAATATCAACACCAATTATTATCTGTCATGCTGGATGTATTGTTTGAACTAACCCATAAATTATCACTTATAAACAACCCCAGATGAGAGACAGTTCAGAAATATATATATATATATATATATATATATATATATCTGCGGCACAGAGAAACAATGAACTAAAGCAAGATTTGGCCGTGCCAATAGCCATTTGAACAAACCTGCAGCCTGCTGAGGGTAAAATAGGCTTCTCCACCAGATTCTTGATTGAATTTCTGAAATTCATACAAGTTTGCTTGAAGGAGTTCACAGACGATGAACAGGTGCTCCTGGACAGATTTTGCATAAGCCATAAAGAAATCATTATATTCAATACATACAAAGCGGGGCTCAACAAAATAAACACCAATGAAATGGTATTTTTAGAAACTCAGAATAGTGAGATGGGTTGGCAATAGCCATTTTACAAAACAATTGACTATTCAGGCACAGTCAATATGCAATGGGGTGGAAAGAATTACAAATTTACTCTTTAAACATACCTGATGATAGAAGTAGTCATAGAGACGCAAAATGTGGTGCTCATCTCCAGGGTCATACTTATTAACAAGCTTTAGAAGTTTAATCTCATCCAAACTTTGATCGAAAAAATCTTTATCATTTTTAATGATCTTCAGGCAAACATCTATTCCCATGAGAAGATCATGTGCCCGAACAACCTTACTAAAAGCAGCGGAACCTATGTATTCTGTCACATAATATCTTCCAGCAGTGATGGTATTTAGCACTATAGGCAGGTCTTTGTTTTCTTCAAATCCAGTCCTGTAGATGGCAGAATACATGAGTTATACTGATTTTCGCATATTAACCTGCAGTGCAACATCTTCAAATATATAAATAAAGAACTTTTAGCGTAACAAGTTTAGTGGCACTGTGGAAGCATATGAAAAAATGTTCTAGCAGGTAAGCATAGAAAATAGTATTGCTTTATTTGCACTTCATATATGTGAACTCCAGTCATATGGGCTTTATATATTATCATTTTGAAAGAGAAGTTTTCAATATAGTTATTTGGAGACTTGTCGGTTAGTTTGGGATTATTGAGAATTCATATACAGACTTGAAGTTTCCACTGCATCTTATCAATTTTAAACAAGCTTACTCAGCGATTTGCTTAACTCTTACATATAAATTACCTTACTTAGCAACAACGATATGAGAAATAGTATAGCAGCTAACCTGTTTTTCCTATGAATGATTCGCAAATTGAAGACTTCATATTCATCCACATTAGAGTACATCAGAAGTTCATCCGTAGCATCACCCTCTACATCTGCAGCAGCCTGAGGTTCACTAAGTTCTCCATTGTCTTCATCATCTTCAACTCCATAACTATCAACTGTATCAAGCAACAAATCTTTCTCGGCAATCTTGTGCACTAAGTCAGAATCACTTTTAAACCCATTAATCCAATCATTAGAACCCCTTTTGGCAGAGTAAAGATACTTGTTAGATTTCTGTCCAGAAGCTTTAATATAATCTGCTTTTATGTCTCCAGTAGCCTGTAACTGAAGATCATCCAAGCCTACATAGCTAAAGTTCACAGGATTTTCATCAAGAACATCCAGTCCCTCACAATTTTTGTAAAGGGGAAGTGAACAACCATAAGCACAGTTCTTCAACTCCTGATCAACTTCTGCTTCAAGCCCATTACATTTATCAAAATGATAATAATCCATCACTTTAACCTCATTTTCCATATTCATGCAGTCCATATTAAAAAGGCATGGCTTGTCCAAGTAATCAATGCTCGCTTCTGCTTGAAATCCTTCAGATTTTTTATGTGAACTCGGTGTACTAACATGTTGCTTCCCCGTCTCTGAAGTTGTCACAAACTTATCCTGACTTTGACAACCATAGAAGTCCGACCCAGCAAAGCATGGAGTCATGAAGTAGTCTTCATCTTTCTCATCAGACCAATTCAAGTCATTCTGCATGTCGAAATCAGGGTAATCGCGTGCTGTTCCGAATTGAGATAAACTATCTGATGAAGTATCAGAATCAGCCTGAGATGCAGAATGAAGTCCATATGGATTCACAAAGTCTGCAAAATGAATAATGCATCTGGTTTCAAGACATTTACATGATAACACGACAAGAGATTAAGTCAAGTTTTGTGGTCTTATGACAATGTGAAGTTTGAATCATTAGTTATAAAGATCCATTAGAATTAAAACATTAACTAAACTTACTAAAAAAATTATGAAATGAAGATGAACAAGTAAACCATCCATTCAAATTCAAACCTAATATAGAAAAAGAAAAAAAAAAGGGAATTAAAGGGAAAAAGAGAAAGGCCTTCACTCAACTTTATTTATAGCAATTTGCCTGTGGCTTAGATCACCTAAAACTATAATTGACCAGAACAACAACAAAAGTTCATGATCAAGCAAGAATCTCTCAGACGAACTCAAGCTGATCAAAAACCAATTAAGTTAAGCATGATTAAAGTAAAACCAATCAATTTTTAACTCAAAACAATCACTAAAGTAGCAAAACGAAAAAATTGTTTTCTATAGAACAAATTCCAGACACTAAAACCAACAAACACTGAAAGAGAAAACGATTATGAAAGAGAGGTTATATATATAATATATAAAACAAGCACATATAATATATATATATGTATATATTAAACAAGCACAGATTTAGTTAAGTATGGTCAAAACCAACTTAAATCCAATCATTAAAGATCTAACAGAATTAAAAGGAAAAGTTTTTTCTTTTTACCTGAAGAGCAAACATCACCATTTGAAGACCTCAAGCTGAGAAATTCATCACTATCTGAATCCGACCCATCACTGGACTTTACTTTCTCGTCCACCTCCGATCGCCGGAGGGTCACCGGAATCCTCACCGGCGGCGGCATGGGGAACAAGAATTTCTCAAAATCAAAAGCATCTAGTTCTTCTTCTTCTTCATTTTTCTCTATCATATCTTCCTCAAGAGCTTTCTCAGCTTCTTTCAATCCATTCTTCCTCAAAAACTCTATCACGGCTTCCACTTCAAAGCTCAACTCCATGAAAAACAATGACAACAATTCTCTCTCTCTCTCGAGCGTTTTTGGACTTTTGGGTCTTGCAAGTGTGAAAATTAAGTAAATTAAAGCGGAAAACGACATAGACAAAGCACGATACTTAGGTTCTGCATGTTCTGTTTTCTTTTTTTTCTTCCTTTCTGTTGAAACTTAAGCCAGGGAGACGTGCTCCTTCTTACCAAATTTTTTTATTAAAAAAAATAAATAATTAAAAATAAAATTACCTAAATTTATACTTAAAATTTATAATATACCATAATTTATCTTTAATCGTTCGGTTAAAAATATCTTAACCCTTCTTACCAAATTTCAAAAGTGAGAGGTTGACGGGGTTTAAGTGGGGTTTTTGATTTTGTCTGTTGGATCCCATTAAATCACATGGACACGTGGAGAAATTACACTCCTACACGTGGACATTAGTTTCTCTTTCATTTTCTTTTTTTTTTTTTTTTGTAATTTTGGGTAGGTAGTCAAGTGGTTGTTTAGGGGACCATTTACATTGCCTACTTTAATTTTTCCTACTTTTTACCTTTGACAATTTGTGCTCTCTTTTTCTCTTTTTATAATTTTTTATTGAATAGAAAATGGGGGATTTTTATTGATAAAGGCAAAAAAAAAATTGTATCTTTATAGAATTAAGCCATTACTATAAAATATGCGAGTAAAAAGATATTTGAATTATTCTAAAAAAAACATATTTGAATTGGTTAATTTATTATCGTTTAATCTGTTAATAGAAGGTTAAATTTTTGCTTTTTTATGTTGAAACTCAAATCTTAATAATTTTAAATAAAAAAAAAAGATGTTTCTCATTTTCGATGAAAAAACTCTATATAAACATTTTGTTAATTTTTTTAAAGTCAAAAGTGCACTTTGTTTATATAGAATATTGACATTTAAGCTCTCTAATTTCATTTTGTTATTTCCCATTTTACATTTTTTTAATGTAATTGATATTCTATATCTCATCAAAGAACAAAACATAAATAGAAAAATAAGGTAAATAAAATGACTCTCTTTCATTTTATGTCAATATATGAACAATAAAGTACCCAAAGGTGATATATTGCCATTCAATAAGAGGACAAGTACTTAAAAAAATAAAGCAATTAATTGTCATATTTCCATGACCACTTTATAGAGGAAAATTTGGAAATTAACAAAATATTAAGAATTGTTATCAAGGATCTTTGTAATTCTTTCATAGACTTTTTTTATTCTATTTTTATATATTAATGGTGAAGATGAGAAGTTTTAAACTTGAAAGAAAAATATTAAAATTTTAATATATATTCATTTAATAATTATATTTTATCCATAAAATTTAATCAAACACTTATCAACCTTTTAATGCTGTTTATAAATTATAAAATCAAGAGTACATTTTTTATATTTGATAGCAAAAATATTTAGTTTACAAGTGAATTAAAGATAGTTATATGTTTCACTTTTTTAATTAATTTTCTTAATATATCTTGAAATATTTGTTAATCCCATTAATAAAATCTAAAAATTTCACTTACCAGCATAAAATAATTTATTTAATACAGTAAAACAATATTACACTGATCAATGTAAAAATTGGGTTCATTTGAATTGATTAGTAGGTTCAATTTTTGTCTGTGGGCCCATTGGGTTATTTATTTTATTGGTGGAACCCACTTTTCATTGGGTTATGGGCTCATTTACAAGCATAAAAAATAAAAGATCCAACTTCATGCAATGATGAAGTGATGTTCTTTTGCCATGCAGGGTGCGAGAAACACAGCCTTTTTGTTCCAGCCTTTTTCACTTTTTACCTTCTTTTCCATGTGACCGAAAAAAAAAATTATTTTCACTTCTTACTTCCCCTTAGTAATTATTGCTACCTATCACTTTTTTTTTTCTTTCTTTTGTTGTGGGATTTTTATTTTGGTGTTTAGATTTTGAAGCATGACCGAATATAGCCGTTGAGTGATAATATTTTTTTCATTTTAAAAATAAATAAATGAAAAACAAAACCCTTGAACTCTTCAATTGAAGAAAACCCAAATTTTGAACAAATTTGTTTTGAATTTTTCATGTACCAATAAATTAATTAAACTAGCTGCCCAAAATTTCCAATGTAAAAAAGTTTCAAATTATAAAATAAGTGAGTTTGTCCGACAGTGGATGGTATAAAAGCCTCTATCATACAGTATGATTAAACAAAAAAAACTAAAATATTGTACCAAAAAAAAATTAAAAAAAGCCCTTAAGAATAGAATCGATAAATTTTTTTTTTATAATTTTTTGCACATATAAAAAGTTCGAATATATATAGGATAATCATTCCATACACTATCAGTAAAATATTTTTATTTCATAAACAGTATTAAGATAGTGACATGTGTCTTATAAAAATATTTAAAAAAATAAAAAAAATAAAATAAAACATTTGTTATGATCTTAACATCGCTTGTAGAATAAAAATATTTTAATGACACTATATGAAATAATTATGCATATATATATAAAGACGAATTTGAATCTTAACGGTCTTAGGAAGAGAATCGATAATTAAGTCAAACTTGGGTTATTAATTATTTTCTATCTCTTTTGAATTAAAAAAATAAAAAGAATATTTCATTTATTGTATGAAAAATATTATTTTTTTATTTCATTAAATTAAAAAAAAAATTTTGCTCTGACATTAAATTAAAGTTTTGATTCGTTTGTTGTTTCCCTTTAAGGGAACATCGCCGACGAATGGTGATATTCCCATTTTGCTTTTGTTTGCTATATAAATTAATCATATTCTTTATTATTATAATATCATTATTATAATTACTATAATTACTGCATTCGAAAAACAAATCACAATGCTAAACAAGAACAAAGGCATATACACTTTTGCAACGTTTTTTCGCAAAGATTGAGAAGGTAAATAATGAAGAAGATTGATGGTTTCAAAATCCCAATTTCAAAATGAAAATGTCAAAAACAAAAACTAACAAAAGTTTTTGGACATGTATTAGGTAATGATAATTACTACTCTCCAATGAAAAATTCGACAGCTAGAACAATCGTAATATAATAATAAACTACAAACATGGTTTTGCAGACAATTCAAAGACAAAGACATTAGGGTCAACATTATTGTTTTTTTCCTACCTATGTAAGATGTAAATTATGTAACCAAACATAAAATTAGATACTCGAATTAAACTAAATATTGATGTGATACTATTATAAGGTTTTTTTTGTGTAATCACGAGTATTTTTAGTTGTTTTACGATCTAAAATTAATCATATTCGGGTCAAAAATGGTAAACGACAGTATATGTTTTTTTAGATTTTTTGTTTCAATTTTCGGTTTAGAAAAACAATTATTTACATTTTTTTGTAATTTAAATCTAAATATATTATTATTAAATGTAACGAAATATTACAACAAGAGAATTTCATTTTATGTATACATATTTTTTTTTCTCTTGTTACAAAACAAATTTTATATCTTCCGATTGGTCCAATTGACTTATTTTTAACTTTGAAAAATCATTTGTTCCTACTGCTTTTGGGTCTTTTGTGCTGATATAGGAATAAAAGCGTAAACAAATCAAACATCATCAATTACTCAAACTTAATTTGATGATTACTCAAATTTGATTCATTTATTTTTTATTAAATTTGATCTTAAGCTATTCAAGTAACAAGTTAAATCAAATTTGAATATCTTAATACTCGGTTTAAGCGTCTCATGAGCTTAATCGAATTTTTTTAATATATATTTTTTATAGTTTATTATTAATTTACATTTTATCTTCACAATATATGATTAGAAAATGACAAATCAAACATATAAAGTCGAACTCGAATCTATTAAGTCGAGCTCGAATAGTCGAATATTTTATCGAGTCAAATTAGACCTTCAAAGATTAAGTTCGAATCGAATTTTGAATATGATAGTAAATCATCTTAACTCGATTTGATTAACAAAAATTGAAGAAGAAAAGCATGGATTTGAACTTTATAAAATGTAAAAATCTCTTGATTATGCATTGGGCTGAAAAGTATCCAAATGACTATTGGATGCAATGCCGAATCTTGATAGTGAATGTGGGCCAGTGGAACCTCTTAGCTAATCATGGACTTAGTTATGGGCTATTAGCTCACAAAGCAGCCTCAAAATCAGAATCCACTAAGCATGGCAATGGGCCAACAATACAAAAAATTGTTACAATTTCTATTTTCGAGTACTAATGCTGTTCTCTAGTCTTTCAACTAGGCTTGGCCCAATTTATCTTGGTCTCCTACATTTATAGGGAGGAAAATGTTATTCCTCTACCTCTGATTATGATTTTTTATATAAATTGATAGTTTTTTTTTTAACTTTATAAAAGTAATTAAGAAATTATAATATATCTTATTTTTTTTATTTTTAATATACTTTAATGATACGTGTTATTCCATGAATTCCATTAATGAAATTTAAAATCTCAATTGATGATGCATGAAATAACGTAACAAATATTCGAGCCTTGAACCTCAATTATTTTTTTTTTGGTGTAAGCACATGTATCCTCATCTGTTTTATAGTCTGAGATTAATCATATTCGGACCGAGAATGTTAAACAGTAAAGCCCTCTCACCAGTGAAGAACCTGAATTATTTTAAAGAACGAGACAACTGGTTCTATTGCAATTATAATTGTATTTGTAGGGAGCAAAACTAGTTAGAGAGGCCCTAATTTTTTTACCGCTCTTTTCTTTTTATAGCAATGTTGCAAAAAAAAAAAAAGTTTCAAAATTCAATATGAATGTGAGATGTTAATACTATTATTGAATTATTCTATGGGCTATCAAAAATCATTCGAGGCTATGGATTTAATACTTGCCTTCTTTTATTTGTCCCAACATTAGGTCTTTGAACATAATCTTTAGTACTTAGATATTGTCTATATTCTTTTACATAGCCCTCTGGACAAAGTATTCACTTCCAAACAAGAAAATGATGGCCTAAGGTTCCTATATCTAACAATTATAGCACAATGGTTGTGAATTTTCAAATAATTGTTGTTTTGACACACAAGAATAAGCTTAATAGCCGAATAAGCCCTCAACCTTTAGCTCAAAATGGAATTCAGCCCTCAACGTTTTATCGCATGAAATTCAGTCCATAAACTTTTATTTTAGTGGAAATAGACCAAATCTGTTAAATAAACTAACTGCCGTTAGTTTTGCATACGTGGCATGCCATATGGCAGCTAATTAAGCTATCCACGTCAGCTGCCACGTATGCAAAACTAACGGTAGTTAGTGTCATTTAACAGATTTTGACTTAATTGTATAATTGTAAAAGATTGAGGGTTTGTTTCCACTGAAATAAAAGTTTATGGACCGAATTTCATGCGATAAAACGTTGAGGGCTGAATTCCATTTTGGGCTAAAGGTTGAGGGCTTATTTGGCTATTAAGCCCACAAGAATATATATATATATATATATATATATAAAATTCATACACGTGTTTATTATGAGTTTATATTCGATACATTGATAGTATATAACATCTATAAATTATTAGTCAACAACAAATATCGCTTTATTAATAAATAAAGTTAAAAAATATGCAGATCATTAAAAATAAAATAAAAAAACTCTATTGATATTTATTTTTAAGGGCTACATAATTTTTAATTTTACTAATTAATAAGGTGATATATACTTTGTAGTTGATTGAATGTGTATAGCATATGTATACTGTTATACATTGTTAGTGTATCAAATATAAATTTAATTATTATTTTGATAAATTCATTCACCTGATCTGCAGTTTTTCTGTGAAATTCTAAAGCAATATTAAACTATACTTTTGTAAAAAAAAGTAAAAAAATGATAATTAAAAATATAAATTTAATATTCTATCCATAAATCATAAACTCATTTAATTTTATTTGAATTTTAGGAGTTAGTGGACTTCCTATCGGTAATGCTAGTGTTAAAATATCAGTAAAATGAAAAAACAAAAGTGTAAAATTGTCAATGTCACGACTCATGAAGCTATGAGGCTAATGGAAGGGGAGAACAAGGTTCCCCCACTAGGACAAAAAATAGAACTTCCTATTTAGGGTAAAATACAAGCCAAGCATGAAAAATCCTCAAGCAAGTAGCCCACTTCTTCCCTCCCCACCCCACCACCACCACTACTACCTCCACCAGCACCACCACTTCCCATTTCTCCCACCCTCCTTTCATTGTTTTGTTCTTGTTCACCTTTTTTTCCCCTTTCTCCATCTTTATAATTGCTTCTTTACGTGGAAAAGAAAAACTTTTTCCACAGTTCGAGGGGGGGGGGGGGGGGGGGGATCCTTCATCATCGCTCTCTCTCCTTGGAGACAAATGCCACACGTATCTCCTACTAGTAACAGCAATCCCCATTCCCTACATGTCTCTAGTAAAACAAAAAAATCGAAATATGATAATTTTAGACAAAATATATTATCACGTCAAGAAAAAAAATACGAAAATAATACTATTAGACATGGATTATGATATTATAATTTTAAACCTAAATTTTGATATCATTTTTTTTATTTTAGATTGTTTAATATAAAATAGACACGATATAGATACATGAATGATCCATGACAAAAAAAATGGTACCATTTGATTGGAGATTGGTGCTTGACTTTAATGATTTTTAACAGGACATTGTGTTTGGTGGGGGCAAAATAACACTAATAGGACAGGTGTGTACCATATATGGAAGAGAAGAATGGCAGTGGGAGGGGACTTGTAGGGTGAGGATTGGTCATTGGTGAGTTTCTAGGATTGAATTGTTTTAGAAGGGCTAATCTCATTTTTGGCAAAGTGGGGTTGTAGGGTTGGTGCCCTCCCTGTCAAGGAGGAGGGGTCCCTTGAGAGATTTGATGATATATATTGGTGTCTTGTCTTGGTCCCCTTTGGTGTTTAATCTTTCATCTTTTCAGTGAACAAATTAAAAAGGAGCTTTGAAGAAAGGAAATAAGAATAGGGTCTTGTCATCAGAGATATTTCAGCATCTATATATGGGAAAGTGGATGTCTGCCCTTTTTAGCTCACCTATTACCATTATTGGTTGGTACTCAATCTTCCTAAGTATTTGATGCCTATAAGGTATAATAAAGTTAAATTTTAAATATTTGGTTAGATAATTGATACATAATTTTTTATTAATAAAAGTTCGAATAGCATTATTATTTTTAATTAGAAAAAGGTTCCATATTAATCGCTTAAATTTTCGATCAAACTATTTTGGTTAAAAAAATAAAACTTTTCTTTAAAAAGATGGAGTTGTGGGTAATTTTCTCTCTCTCTTTTTACAATGAAAGTTTCTGGTATGATGAAAGGAAAATGCAAGTGCTAATGTTTGAGTTTTAAATTTGCAAAACTTTTACATTTTATAAATAGATACATGACCATTTGAATTAAAATTAATGCTAAGATCGGGTATTTTCTATATTTACTACTAAGTACATTTTCATGTTTGGAACATATTATATTATCTTATATGCACAGACTATGATCAATTCTTTCATAATAACAATACATCAATATTAAGATCTCTATTGGAAACCTTAATGACGCAAGCAATATCCAAGTGGTTAGGTTATGCTTTCTTGCTCATACAATGGTTATGAAAATTGTAAAATGCATTATTGCATCCGAATGCAACTAACTTACCATTACTCCTTAGATTTTTATATATACATGAATACTTTGAATATATTACAAGAAAAAATTAAGTTATATCAATATAAAATAAATTATTATATGTCAGTTTATAACTTTTATGTAGAATTATTATTTTTTATAGACCAATTATTAGATTTAACAATTTCTTTGCATTTTTCATGCACGTAAAATTTTAAATTGATTCAATATTTTTATCATTTTTATTGAATATATATATTAGCGGTTAAAATTTTATTATTATCAAAATAACATGTAGATATTTTCGATTAACTTAAAAATTAGTATGCATGATCTACTTGAGAAATGTATAAAATTCAAATGTCGAATTAAAAAAATACAAATTGCATAAAAAATAAAAATATGTAAAATTAAATTAATTTTACGCTAATATATATCTATCTCTCCTCCATTACAAGAATTTGTCAATTTTGCTTTAGTTGCTCCACACAAGCATTAAACCTTCTTGCTGTCGTCTTCATATTGATGAAATTTGCTACAATTTTTGAATAGACAATTAATGCTTAAATCCACATTGATTGCTTAAGAAAGATAGTATAGTTTGACCTTCCATACATTGATAGAAGCATGGCAAACATGAAACGAAAGATTTCGAAAAAAAGAGGTTTGAAAATTAAATTCCTTCTCTCCATAACACAATATACCTAAAATTAGAATAATAGAACAAAATAAGATAGAAAGCATATCGGAAAAAAGAAGTAGCTAGTACCATATTTGGTTTTCCGAACTCTCGAAAATAAATGATTTACTTTTAATTTACATCTTGAAATCTAAATATTTGTATTGACGCGCGTAAATAATTTAAAGTGTTTATGTATGTGTATATATATACACACACTTTTTTTGTTAAAATAAGTATTTCTTTATCTTAAATTTTAGCAGAAAAGGACAATTAGACTTTAAAAAAATAAAAGAAAGAAAATGAAAGAGTGAAGTCTTATCTTATTACCCTTTATGCGACAATTAATGGGTTCTAAAGCAAAATTTCAACCATGGAGTTGATAGAAACGTTGAACATATTCGAGGCCACTTTCGACTAATGAGAATACCTAATCAAAGCCACAAAATGCTTTCGTTTCTTTATTGCTTCATGTTGGTCCCCATATGGACCGACCCTTCTTCTTTACGAATTCTTAAGTTATTTCCTTTCTAATTTTAATCCCACACCAACACTATAAAGAAAATTATTACATGTCAATAACTTTTTGATTGAATCATTAAAGAAGAGTTGAAGTATATTATAACATTTATAAAAAAAATCTCATACCGTTGATTCATCAATAATATTTTGACTGAATGATAAAAAAAATTATAATATACTAATACTGTAAGTTTTGAACTCGAACCAAATAATATCTCAATTTTCTATTTACATCATATGGTGTTCTTCGTATTGGCATCAATCCCTTTTGCATATTGGCAGCAATAATTTTTGCACCTACATGAAAAAGTTTTAGTGAATATTTTGCCACGAAAAGCCTAAACTAAAGAATCACAAAGTATATAAGTCAATTTAAATGTAAAAGGAATAACGCTGTTGCTTCGCCTCTAAGATAAATTATGCTCCATTTGCCCGTGACTTGAGCTTATGTTACAATCATAACTTGATTTTAAGCATTCATAAGATGAAATAAAAAAATAATTCGATAAGTACGAATCACTCACACTTTTTCGGTTTTTTCTATATTTTAACGCAAATATAACTATATATTTGAATTTGTAATAACAAAATATCCATTAATTTTAACCCTAAATCCAATTTTCCTTTTTTGGAACAATTTGATATATAATTAAGTATAAAATATATAATTAGAATATATTATTTTGCAATTTCAAAAAAATAAGATCTTTCTGCTTGATTAAAAAATATATAAATATTGAGATTCAAATTTTAATTTTCAAAATTTTCATACTTTAAAAATAAAGACATAATCCGATATTTTATATGTCTAGTATAAAAAGGTAGGATGACTTTAACATGATGAAACATCGAATTTGATATTACACTCAGAACACCAATTCTGACACCCAACACCATCACTATCTTAAAAATCTTTTGGTTGAACATACTAAAAAACCATCATCCTTGATACAAAAATTCTTGTACAATTTTTTTTTTTGTTACAACAATGGGAAAAAAATAGTATATAATTGAAGGAAATGGCCCCAGTCTAATCATCAAAACCCACTGGAAAACTATGGAACCTGAAAAAAAAAATAATGAGGAGAATATGATGAAGAAAAGGGAATAGAATTCATGCGCAATAAGGCAGGCAGCTGCTGTGCTGATGATGGGCCACTAAGGAAAATCGAAGTCAAATCCCATCAATCTTTTTAGCAAGAGGCTTATTCACTGATGGTGCTTAAAGCAGTTTTCAACTGTAAAGTGAGGAGAATGTTGAATTTTTATTCTATTATTTTATTTTTATTTTTTATATACATAAAATTGTTAATATTTCTTGCATTTTCCAGCAAGCAGGATTTGGTTTCTGGTCCCCTAAGGAACCAGCCTCCAGGATTTTGGTATAGTTCATACTTTTTCTTCCTGTTTCCTCCCTTTACTAACTCTTTTTGTTTGGCCATGTCTGCCATGAAAATGTGCCAATTACTATTATATATATAAGTAGTTTTTGGGTTCATATGGAAAGTTCCTATTAAAAATCCGATTAGGTTTATAAACGAATTAAAAATAATAGTCATTCATCTTTTATTGTATGCAAATCAATTAATAAAATTTTATTTTACTGTAAATAAAATTCAAAATTTTAAAATTATTTAATTAAGTCCAAATTCATTAAACAATACTGATTTTCTTTCGTATTGCACACGTGCCGACTTACAAAACTATTCATGTTAGTTATCATATAGATGTCCAAATGACGATAGTATATTACAGATTTAAATTTAATTGCATTATTTTAAAAAGTTGAGAATTTATTTACAATAAATAAATTATAAACTGATTTGCATGTAGTAAAACACTGATGACTTTTATTCAATTTGTACAAATAGTAGAGGCCATATTTAAATATTCAGTCCAAATTTTTTAAATATCACTTTTTGATATTTATTAATAAAATTTATATATGATGCAGTGATCATGTATACACCCAAGTTTGACATCTTATAAATATATATTTTAAGTCTGTTCATTAATGATATTTTAATTTCGGATGCATTGACAATATATATATATATGCTATACACAATTAATGCATCGTGTGTGTGTTTTTATATAAACTCCTATTAATATTGGTTATCATACAAACAGTAAGAGCATTAAAATTGAACCTGGCCAATTATTTTCAAACTTTTACACTTTTATAAACTAATAATAAAAAATAGAGTTTACTTTTTTAAAAGAATAATAAATAAAAAGAATTCCGCTTATGGTTCATTGATAAAAGAAATACTCGATAGTTATTTGTCTTGCTTTACACAAACACTTTAAGGATTCAAAAAGGATTTTAAATGTTACTGTGCTTTCGGGGTTGTTTACTTGTTTTGTTATTTTTTCTCACCTAAAAAATTGAAAACTTACAATTGACAGCATATAAGGCTTTAAGCATCACAGTCAACATCATCAATTGTTAATTCTTCCTTTTTTTTTTATCTTTTTAATTCAATTTTGCTTATAATTTACCACTATATAAAAAATTAATTAAGGTTTAATTCATAAATGAAATATTTAATTCGTCTTTATCATATTTGTTTTGTATTAAATTATTATGTCACAATTTACATCAATGCATTTAATATCAAATTAAGTACAATTTTTTTTCCAACTTAACTTACATCATTTTCCTATCTTTTTCGTATCATTTTTATGTCTAAAATTTTACACACAATGAGTTTATTATTATAAAAAAAAAGTGAAGATTCCAAAACTGAAGAGAGATCTTAATTGGGTTTGTAAGATTCTTTCTTCTTACCTTTCATTTTCTCTCCTTTTCCTCTTTCGCTATCAGGATTTCTTTTCTATGACTTTTTCAGTATTTTCACTATTAAATAATGGTGGGACAAGAATGTGCGTCTCTCTGTCCAATTGAAAGGTTAGTAATAGCAAAAATATATGCGAAAATGACACAACCATAGGCCAATTTAATTAAAATAATAAAAAAAAATTCTTTTTCTAGTTTTTTTGCAATGTCAAAATTTTGTAAAAATATTTTTCTTTTTCCGTCCTTTTCATTGCCAAACAATTTGCAGACAGAGACCTTGCACGTACCTAAATTTTCTAACCCTTTTCCCTTTCACATTCTCCCTCCCCAAACACAAGAAAAGGAAACCCTTTTCCCTATTTTGTCTCATTTTGGCCCTAGCTACTGTTATTAACCTAATTCATTGTTTCTAGATGGTGAATTAATTGGACTAGCTGTTCATATATTCCAACTTTAGCATTAAGGGAGGTGATTGAATGCTTTGAAAAGATATATTTCTTAATCACATTAACACAAATATTTTTTTTATTTTATACAGTTTGATTTTCAGTATTGTCATTTTGATCTAAAGATAAGAGAAAAGTATGTGAATATAAAAATTTAAATATTAGATTTATTAAAAATATTTTTTAAAGAAAATCGTATGGATCAATCAGATTAAATCTTGAATCGGACTTAATATGTACATAGATTCCTAAAATCTATCACTTTATATCTTACAAATCTAGGTTTATGGAAAAGAAGGAAAAAAGACAACTTAATTAAAAATCCCATCCATTAATTAAACCAATCTTTAAATTCTATAATAATAAATGGAATACTCGGTTAGTAATAAACTCTACAAACAAAATTAATATGATGATACATGTTCACTTTATTTATATTTTTTAATATTCTTTAAAGGATATGTGTTTTTATTTTAATTCTATTTGTGAAGTCTAAAAATTTTACTAATATTGTCTTAAATAATTATCTGTAATAAAATTTATAGTTATCAACTATATGAAGTAGTTTGTGATGTGAAAAGAACTAAAGCTTTAAAGCGTTTAGCTTTACATTATTGCACAACTCTAACTTACATCCTCTCTATTAGTAAAGTTAAAAGTGATATAGTCCCTTTTTTTATAAGAAAACTTTATTGTTATTTGTTGATCGCAATTAAGTCTTGAATATTATAAGATCAAGGTTTTCCTAATCTTCTAAAAGACTAAAAGTGATACAACTTTTAGAAGAAAAAAAAAAGGAAGGATAATCTTTTTCAAGAGTTCTTTCGATACACTAATGATGAAAATGTTTAATTTTATGAATGAATTTAAGAAATTACATGTCTCAGTTTTAAAATTTTAATATATTTTAAAACATGTATCAACTCATTAAATGAAAATTAATTCTTTTAATGGTTCAAACTCAGATTGTATATTTTTGATAATTAAAATTGTTTTAATTCAGATTCATATATTACATTATATCATAATTTTTTTTATTTATTTCACCAAGCAAGAAAAGTAATTAATGAATTATTTTGATGATCAATTTGGTGATAAAATAATATAATTGTTTAAAAGTATGGTACATAAAATAATGTAAATTTTGACTCAATGAGTCAACTGGTAAGAAAAAGAAGAGAGAGAAAAATTTGAGGGGCGTTTGGCGGTCATATCTGGGGAGGAGACTATCGTTTGGTATTTATGGTAAAAGAAACTGAAAAGGGTTTGCAAAAAGTGAAGAAAGAAGGTAACAACAAAACCACACATCAAATCAAAGACCTTTTCACCTCTCTCTTTCTCTCTCTTTGGTTGTGCTACATTGTTTTGAGAAAGAAGCAAAGAAAAAAATAATACTTTAATGGAGGTGGAGGACAAATAATAGGACTCACTTTTTTTCTTGTTTTTTTATCAAGACCATGTTTGGATAGACACTATGATACCACGAGAGAGATCGATGCTCTCGAGCCTCAATAAAAAAAAAAAAATTGATTAATTAGAGATGTAAAATTGTAGTAGGGTAGTTTTTTCATTGAAAAAATAAAACAAAATAAAATATAGAGTATTGCAGATTTAAATTTTAAAACTCCTACTCTAATTCTAAATAATATATATAATGGGATGCACCCTCACTACATCATATCCCATCCAAATAAAACTGAAGAATATTAGGGATAGTCACTTTTGACAGTTACTTTTAACATTATCATTTTTATTGAATCACATCACTTTTAGTTTTACGTGAAAATGAGTTATTCATGTGAGAAGTAAAAAGCTAAAGTATGTGGATGTTAAAAAATACTTTTCAAATAACTTATAATTATAGGTAACATGTTTTCGTATAAAACTAAAAATTGATATGGCCCAATAACAGTGTGAGTGTTAAAAGTAACCATCAAAAGTGACTGTTTTTAGCATTTCTCAATAAAACTTAAGAGAAATATAAAAAAGATTTATATATAATATATTGATAATGTACAGTCTCTATATATTATCAATACTTAATATGTTGACATCTTATTAATAAGTCATTATGAGCAAATTAAAAAAATTATCCTATATAAACTCATATAAAAATAAGAGTTTATATATAATAAATTAACAGTGTAACTTCTATACACTGTTAGTCAATCATAAGATGACACTTCAAATGCAGGTTCTTAAAAATAAATATTAATAAAGTTTTTAAATTTATTTTTAAGGACTTATGTACTTTTAGACTTTGCTCATTAATAAAGTGTTATCTTATAGCTGATTGACAATGTATAAAAGTTATACATTATCAGTATATCATATATATAAACTCTAAAAATAATTACTCTTTTTTTTAGTTAAATCAAATCTAAGTTTGAACATAAAAAAAAATTCATATTAATATCTGAATTTAAATTTATTAAAAATTATCTCCTAAAATATTGCTTGATTCAAAAAAGACTAAATCTTAAATCCAAAACATACTAACATTTCATTAATTCAAAATACTCTATCCCTATAACAAATTTTCCATCCAAACATGACTTAAAAAATGATGAGTATCAAATAAGTTTTGGTCTCTCTCATATTCGAAGGTGATGATGAATGGTATGTTTGTGGTGGTGGGTGTGGGGTTATTCTCTTCTCCTATCACTTTCAACCTTTTTTTCTATTTGATCAACTTCAACCGACCCACCTCTTCTTTAACTTCTTTTCCATAAGCAACAACATTTCTTTACTCACCATTTTTTCTATGAATTAGATTCGATTCGATTTCAACTCACCCAATATTACTATATTTGAATTGTAAAATAAAAATTAAAGTCTTTAATTTTTCAAATATATTTGGCAATGGTGATTGAGACCTATCTTTTTTGTTTTTTTATTTCTTTTGTCTTTTGGAGACTTAAATCTATCTTTACAAAAGAAGAGGAGAAAATGAATTTGTCAGAAAATTGGCATTTTCAAAATTGTTCCTTTTTAGAAATTATTTTCAAGATTATTTAATGTTAATTGATCATATTAAAAGAAAATCAATTTTGGTGATATAAAAAGTAGCATCTAACTTCAAATTAATATAAAAAACAAACATTTGGAGAATTGGTTTGAGAGGAGTAAACTAGTGACTTCCTGCTTCCCATTTGCCCTTCAAAGTGATGTTTGAATTTTGTTTTTGTCGAAAGAAGTGCCTGAAATTAATATGTGTGTGTGTGTGTATATATATATATATAATGGTATCTATGCAAGGTAAGTGATAGTAATTTAAATTAGTTTAAAATAAAAATATAATAAATTATTATTTAACATATTGTCAGTAAAATTTTTATATTTTATAAATAGGTTAATATCATGATATACACATACTCTCTGGGTAATATTAAAAAATAACTAATTAAAAAATAAAGTTGAGTACATATAATCATATTAAATTCGTTTATGAAATTTAAAAATTTCACTAATAATATATTAAATAAGAATCTAAATCCAAATATAATATAAAATTAAGGGTGTTCCTTTGGTTCAACTATATATATAATTAATTTTTTTATTTAAAAAATTACTCAATTTTTCTTAAAAAAACACATATTTAACTTCAATTTTCCCTTCAAAATAATTTTTCACATAATTTATTTTTCTTGGTCCACATAGTGGTTGTACATATTTTAGATTAAGTATATGAAAGAAAATCATTTATACATCTCTCATAAAAAAAATCATTTATACATCATTGGTAAAGAGTTTAAACTTTATATTAATAAATTTAAAAGTTGTCATATATTTTATTAAAATATATTTAAAATAAATATAATATATTAAAAAGCATGCAATAAAATTTTAAAGTTTTACCTACAATTTATAAAATAATAGTCATATATATAATATAATAATTGTTGACTTTCAATATTGTTTTAAAAATGGAACAAAAAATCATTATGTCCAAGGATTAATATTTAAAATGCTTCTAGTTGTCTGCTTTTGGCAAAAAAATTCGCTTTTGCTAGCCTTTTTTTCTTGATGTCAAATTGTCAATGGCAAGGGGTTTGTCTTTTTTGTTTGATTTGATTTGAGTTGAGTTGAGTTAGATTCTGCTACAACTCATTCAACTCGTTTGTGTAGACCGATTCCCACACATGCAGCACAAACAAACAAACAACCAAGGCAGAAAAAAAATTGAAAAAAAAAAGAAAATTACACGTCAGCATCCCGTGACGCTGACTTTGATTATTGGCCCGCTCCAAGTCAGTGGACACGGCGTCTCCATTATACCATATCATAAAATACAATAATTAATGATTTTGAAAATTCGAAATTTAATTCACCATGATTTATACATTTTAAAAAATTAATTCTTAAGCTGCTACCATTTTTATAAAAAAATAAATTTAATTTATATTTTTTAAATTATTTAATAAAAATAAAATTTTGGATTAATATCAGTTATTAAATTTTGTAATAAAAGTCAATGTATCAATGAATTAATGCATAAACTATCAACAAACTTTAAAAAATTGGTAAGAAATAGTATTGAAAAATACTAGTTGACGTATTATTTATAAAAATAGTTTACATTAAATATCATAAGCAATTGCAAATACAGTGATTGAATGCAACTGTTTTTTGGTGGAAGATTGAATGCTATTTTGCCAGTTGCTAATATACTACCATTTTTACCCAAATTTTATTATGGATTTATATATGATGCACTGACAGAATATAATTTCTATACACTGTCAATGTACCAGAGGTTGACATTTCATTAATAGACCCTTATATGCAAATATAAATAAATTTTTTTAATTTGCCAGTAAGGGCTTATTGATGAGATGTCAACCTCTGATGCATTGACAGTGTATAAAAACTATACACTATCAGTGCATCATATACAAACTCTTTTATTATTTATCTAAATAATACTCTTTTTAAAATTTTTTTAATTTAAAAATGAAGTTTTTTAAATTTTAAAAGCGGGAACTAAAAATTTGTCATCCAATCTATTTTTTTTATTTTTTAATATTTTCTAAAGAACATGTATGATCTTATTAATCCCTATTATAGATTTGCCAATTCTTGTATATGATTTTTGTTCGTGTTGTATAAAATATGAAATTTTCATCTCAATATGTCAAACATAAAATTTAATTTTTTAATTTTCATCATATTTATATACAATTTTTATCAAATTTAATTTATATTACTTTTATATTTTTTATTTATATCATTTTTTGTCCTATCTTATGTCGTCTCTACAATTACTAAATCTTTTTTTTTTTTAATGAAGCCTAAAATTTTGGATATCTCACATAAAGTATTTTTGGTGAAAACATAGTTTTTCATTTTCATATATATATACACACACATATGTGTGTGTGTATATGTGTTGGAGAATCTATACTCACCACCTGTTCTTCCAAATGATCTTCTGAACAATGGACCCCACTGACCCAACTTAAACAGACAGCAGCCCCCCTCTCCTTTCTCTCCTCCAACGTTAGAGAAAGTCATAAAGATAATAAATAAATAAATAAATATTCACCAAAAATAAATAAATTATTATATAACTCTAACTCTACCCCTTTCCCCATTTCATGTTCTAAATTATTCTCCTTCCCAAAAAGAAAAAGCCTTTTTTCTTTTATATAAATCGCTCTCTTTCAATTCTTTTTTTTTTTTTGGTTAAAGCTCTCTTTCAATTCTAATAAACAAACAAATATTGTTTTTCTTTGTTTAACCTTTTTTATTAAAGTTTTCGTTTTTTGTTTTTATGATAGCCGGCGATGCCTACGCCGGTTAGTGTAGCGCGGCAATGCTTGACGCCAGAGGCAGCTCACGCGCTAGACGAGGCGGTCAGCGTCGCGCGACGGAGGGGACATGCGCAAACGACGTCGCTCCACGCTGTATCCGCTCTTCTATCTCTCCCTTCGTCTGCACTACGTGATGCTTGTGCCCGTGCTCGTAACGCGGCTTACTCCCCTCGTCTCCAATTCAGAGCTTTGGAGCTTTGCCTTAGCGTGTCACTGGACCGAGTTCCCTCGAGCCAACTCAGCAACGACCCACCCGTCTCCAACTCGCTCATGGCCGCAGTAAAGCGGTCTCAGGCGAACCAGCGAAGGCAGCCCGAAAATTTCCATCTTTACCGCGATATCTCGCAGCAAAATCCTTCTAATATCTCCTGCGTCAAAGTCGAGCTCCAACACTTGATTCTGTCGATCCTCGATGACCCGGTTGTTAGTCGGGTTTTCGGAGAAGCGGGTTTTCGCAGCTCCGAAATCAAGCTAGCAATCATCCGCCCCCTCCCGAATCTCTTAAGGTACTCTCGACCACGTGGCCCACCGGTTTTTCTTTGCAATTTAGAAAACTCTGATCCGGCTTATGACAACACCCGGGTTCCGTGTCGCCGGGGCTTCAATTTCCCGTTTCCCGGTTTTGCATCTTATTTTGAAGGAGAAGAAAACTGTAGGAGAATAGGAGAAGTTTTGGCGCGAAGGAGGAATCCACTACTTGTCGGTGTCTGCGCTTATGATGCACTCGCGAGTTTCACGGACAGTTTGGAGAAAAAAAAAGATGGTTTTTTGGTTAAAGAAATTTCGGGTTTAAACATCATTTGCATCGAAAATTATATTTCGAAGTGTATTAACGAAGGCCTCAACGAAGGGGAGGTGGGTTTAAAATTTGAAGAAATGGGTCGGGTCGTGGAGCGGGAAATGGGTGGATCCGGGGTGGTGGTGAATTATGGGGATTTGAAAATTTTTGTAGCAGACAACTGTGAAAAAAAGGGGAAGGATGACGACTATGACGACAAGTTTGATGTAGAAGATGGAGTTAGTTTTGTGGTTGGACAGTTAACGAGGTTATTACAAGTTTATGGAGGGAAAGTTGGGCTGTTGGGAGCTGCAACAAGTTACCAGACATATTTGAAGTTCTTAAATAGGTTTCCTTCAGTTGAAAAAGATTGGGATTTGCAGATTTTGCCTATAACTTCTCTTAGGAATTCATTGGCTGAGTCTTATCCAAAGTCCAGGTATGAAAATAATAAATAAATTATCAATTTTGCATGGGAATTTTATTTTATTTTATTCTATTCTTAATGTTTGCAGCTCTGCATCGGATGTTCGCCTGCCTGGTTGTTTCTGTGTATATTTTTTATTGTGGATAATCTTCTAACTAGTTTATTTTTGGTTAATTGCTTAGGTTTGTTTATAGAATTGTCTGTTTTACATATGGTCGAGTTTGCGGAATTTGATAATTAGTTAGGTAGAATAAGCTGTCGCTTGTAGTTTCTTGTTGGGTTTTGGTTGAAGGAAGATTTTGAAGTGTTAAGGTTTTTAGCTTCTATTTTAGTTGAGCTTGTGGCAAAAAAAAAAAAAAGGAAAATGAAACGCTGAATGATAAGGTAGGGACTCGTGCAGTTTTCTTAATCTGGAATCATGTCTGAATAGTTCATAGTTAAGGAAATAGAAAGGAAGAATAAAGTACTCCTTTGGTTTTTATTGAACTTGAACTATCTTATTAGTTTCTAAACCTTTTTTTTTAATTTTTGATGATGAAGTTAGTCTAGGACAGTATTTATAATTTAATGTAAGTCAAAGTGAATTGCTTGTTGTTGTGCTTAATCTACGGTGCACTACTTAGGGGATAAAAAACATGAAGTTTATTTAGTGACGATCTGATTAAGCTCATCAGAGGTTTCTTGTTCCATTATAATCTCGATTTCCTACATAACATAATGTTTTGTGTGATTTGAAGATTTTGCGTTGCTCATAAGACTCATGTCATAACCTTTGCCAGAGTTGCACTGGTTGGGGTAAAATCTTCCCCATGGTGAAAACTTGGTTTAAGAGGGGTTGTGATTTGTGATTTAAGGTGAGTTTGCCACTCAAAACACTGGTAGCTTGTTGCCTGCGATAACATTCATGAATTTAAAAATTAATAATAATAAATATGATAAGAGTTTAAATCAGTTAAAAGATATCAAATTGTTTGCAGCTGGCAGTTACGTGTTTATAACGGTTGGTTATTTGGTTAGTTCATGTTTCTTGGATGAAACACTTATATAGGTCTAACTAACAGATGTTTTTATATTTTAAATTTATCTAAGGTGTTGAATGGTATATTAGTGAGCTAATGGCATCCAGTTTTATATGTTTTCACTCTTTTTGCTGCTATGAGGCATCAGTTTTTTCCTCCTTTTGTTTTATCGATTTCTTTCGTTTCCATGTGTAATGTGTTCTTACCGTCTTTGTTTACATCCAACTAGCTCTCATGGTTTTATTGCCAAAACATAACTACAGCTTGTTGGAGTCATTTGTACCATTTGGCGGGTTCTTTTCTACACCTTCTGAGTCGAAGGGGTCTTTAAGCAGCTCATATCCACACCTACCTCGCTGTCATCTATGCAATGAGAGGTGCGAACAAGAAGTAATTGCAGTTTCAAAAGGAGGATTCAATGTTTCCGTGACAGATCAGTGCCAATCTACTTTGCCTTCTTGGTTGCAGATGACAGACCTTGGTGCAAACAAGGGATTAGATGTGAAGGTGTGTGTTCATTGGTTTATGCTTCAAGTTCTTTGCTTGTGCTTCTATTCTTTTGTTTCAAGCATTGGCAGTGGGAACCCGGACTTTTAATGGAATTATTGGTTTTGGCTTTAAACCTCTGTTATTACTCTTAAGATAGGAATACACCAAGCACATTCATATCATTTGCACCCACTGCCTGTTCAAGGTAAGATTCAGGCACACCCTGCACGTATCTATATGCTAAGTAGCCCCAAATTGAAGTTGGTGCCCTTGAAAACATTGATTTGTCGAGTTTAGAAATTATGACATATTTCGGATGGCATTTATTTCAAGAACATCTAGGGGAAGCATACACTTATACTGGTTTTAAAATATCTGTAGTTCACCGGATCTCTTGTGTTTTTGACAGAGACCTTGTCATGATATTTATTTGAGGGAATAATGAATGATTTGCATGTTTTGATCACTAAATCTAGCCAACCCTGCCTCTGCCCCGCAAATCTCAATCAGTTTATTTAGGATATTTATGAAGTTTATGTGAAAACCAGTTTGTCTCTCTTCAGTGCAGACCAAAGATGATGGATTGTTATTAAACACTAAGGTAGCAGGACTGCAAAAGAAGTGGGACAATATTTGCCAGCGTCTTCATCACACTCATCCAGTCCCCGAGTCGCACGCTTATCAAGCAAATCCTCCATTCCCAACTGTTCTGGGCTTTCATTTCATCCAAGACAAGAGGGAAAATGCTCATGGCCATACTAGCAGCAATGCAAATATACTGCCCAATGACAATAATTGCATAAATGTAAATTCATGCTCGCCTGTTAATTTTCATAATATGTCTACGCCACAATCAGACAATCCTTCCTCTTTGGTATCCGAGACTAAGAAGGGAAGTTTCCTGTCCAAACTACGGGAAAAGCCTTCCAAAGGTTGTGATTCTGAGGCAGTTGAACCCATATCTCCTTGCAGTTTGTCCAATTCAAGTGTGGGTGATGTTAGTCAAGCATCTCCTACATCTGTGATTTCGGTGACAACAGATTTAGGGTTGGGTTTATGCTCGGGTTCTTCAAGTAACAAGTTGATGAAACCTACAAATCAAAACCGTACGGGGTTTGCACAAGACTTCTCAGGTTGCCTTCCTGCAAGTGTTGATGTTATCAATGGGAGTGTCTCTAGCCATCCAATGCAGTCCTCATCCTCTTCGTCTCCTGACATTGGTGGACAACTTGATCTGAGCAATTTCAAGAAGCTTTTTGCAGCTGTCACCGAAAGAGTAGGTTGGCAAGATGAAGCTGCAAGTGTTATTTGCCAAACAGTAGCCAACGGCCGAGCAAGAAACGAAAAATGTCATGGAGCCAGTCGAAGAGGTGATATATGGTTGAATTTCGGTGGACCTGATAGGTGTGGCAAAAAGAAAATTGCTGTTGCACTTGCAGACATAGTATATGGAAGCAGAGAGAATTTCATTTGTGTCGATCTAAGTTCCCAGGATGGGGTGTTGCATACACGGTTGCTCTTTAATTGCCAGGAAGTGAATTATGATTTAAGGTTTCGAGGGAAGACTGTGGTTGACTATGTTGCTGAAGAGTTGAGCAAAAAGCCCTTGTCTGTTGTCTTCCTTGAAAATATAGATAAAGCTGATATTCAGGTTCAGTGCAGCTTGTCTCAGGCTATCCGAACTGGCAAGTTTTCAGACTCGCATGGAAGAGAAGTCAGCACCAACAATGCAATATTTGTGACAACTTCAACATTAACAATGGAAAACCAAGTTGTTTGTCATAAAACACAAACATCTAACTATTCTGAGGATCAAATATTGAGAGCCAAGGGCTGGCCACTGCAGATATTGATTGACATAATTAGCCAAGACTTGAGGATACCTGTTACAACAAGAAAAAGCACATCTAACCAGGGGTTTTTGAATAAAAGAAAGCTGATTGGCTCCCATGAAACTCGGGAGCAGCATGAGATCGTGGAAACAGCTAAACGGGCTAATACGACATCATCTTGGAATCTAGATTTGAACATTCCGGCTGAAGAAAGTGAACTGCAGGAAAACGATGATGCAACTGTTGACAATGACTATGTTGCTGACAACCCCATGTCTTGGCTGCGAGATTTCTTGGCTCAGTCTGTCAAAAATGTGGTTTTCAAGCCATTCAATTTTGATGCACTTGCAGAGAAAGTACTGAACGATATAAATCAGAGTTTTCACAAGTCCATTGGCTCAGACTGTTTGTTAGAGATAGACTCGAAAGTTATGGAACAACTACTAGCAGTTGCATATTTATCCGACGAGAATAGGGTGGTGACGGATTGGGTGGAACAAGTTCTCAGCAGCGGATTTGCAGAAGTTGAGAAAAAGTACAACCTCAACACTCACTCTGTTGTGAAACTTGTCCCCTACTGCCTTCCTTCCCAGGAGAAAACACCGGGAGTTTGTCTTCCCCCCAAAATCATTCTGAACTAGTATCTTCTCAGAAGCCTAATCTGGTAGATAGGTGTACAAGAACGTTTAGCATCTAGTGAAGTATGTTTAGCTTCTTAATCCCATGATTTTTTGGGCTTCTTCTCTTCTGCCAGTTTGCTAGGTTGTGTATTCTACCATGTATAATCTGTAGTAAAGTGCTAGTGTGGCATATCTTCATCATGAAAGATACTTGTAGTTGCTCAAATTTTTTGCTTGGTTTGATGGCTTATTGCTGTAGATCCTCTTACTATAACTTTTGCCAAGGTATTTGTAATCTCAATGGATGGTATTAAGCAATGGAAGCAGTCTGCAATTAGATTGTGCTGTTATTTGTCTTGATCTTGCACAAGGTTCAAGTGTTTAGCCTTGTTGATTCTACTCATGTTACCCTTCACATCTTTGTTTGCTCATTTTTGAGAAAGATAGTTTTATTCCTTTTTTCTTGTTTAATACGTTCAAGGTTTATTAAGTTTTATCTGAATTTTATCTCTTTTTTAGACCATTTTAAGGATGTATTTTTCTATATTGGTATGGTGCATTCAAGATTCTACTTTTGAATGGATCAATAAAAAAATTAATTTCTTTCTGAATTAATCCACTGCGAGTTGTATGATTTGTTATTATTGGGTATGAGAGAAAAAAAATGTAAGTGTTGAAGTTTATAACTCAATTTGGGGGATTTTTATACTTTAAAAGTAAAAGGTGAAAACATAATAATTTGAATTCATGATCAAAGTCGACTATTATATTAATTTGATTGCTAAAATGTGTATGAAATTTTGTGATCTACAGTTTGATTTCCTTTAATTACTTCTTTCAAGATTTTTATATTTTAAGGTCATGTTTGGTGCATAAGATGAAGATAGAATAAGATAATATAAGATTATGGATAGAATAAGATTAGATTATATCATCTAATATTATATTTGGTGTGTACAAGGATTAGGAATAGGATAGGATGATTTTTTATGCCTTTCACAATTTTTGTTATGTGAAATTAAAAATAGTATAAAATGATTTTTTTAAGTACTCTTTTTTAAAGTAACATAATTTAAATTTATAATTTTTTTGTTATAAATATAAATGAAAAATTAAAATTTTAAATATTATTTATAATACTATAATTAATAGTCCAATTTATTAGCTGATTTTTTTTAAAAAAATTACTTCTAAAAAATTTATATTACTTTTTCAAAAAAATTATTTTGTTAAGAAATGCATTTTTATAAAAAGCATTTTCTGTATTTTTTTCATTTTTTCCTTTTTTAATTTCTTTTATATGATTGAAATTTAAAATATTTTTTATTGTAACTTAAATATATTTTTTTTAGAAAATTGAGTTTTTTTGGAAATAAGTTTTTTTTAATTACATTAAATTTTTCAAAAGACTGTTCTTAATTATTTTTCTTTATTTTTATGGTTTTTTATCTTCTTTCTTTTTTTTGTCAATTATAAGGAAATATAGAAAACAAAAAAAAAGAAAGAAAAATACAAGTTAAATTTAATAATTCAATTTTGATGAATTAAAAAATATATAATTTCTAATAATTTATGGTTAATTGTCATTTTTCTTTCATTTTTTTTCAGGCAAAAAGAAAAAAAATAAAAAATAAAAAATTAAATGTAAGAAAAAACTACTTAAAAAATATATTTTATAATAATTTATGTTTGAAAATTTATTTTCTAAAAAATAATTTGCAAAAATGTGTGCAAGAAAATAGTATTTTATCAAAATTATAGTTTTTTTTAATAAAAAACAAGAAAAAAAAAAGAAAGAAAAGGAAGGAAAAATGAAAAAGAAAAAAATTATATTAACTAATTAAAGATCCTTACTATTTTATTAAATGTTTAACTTAATTTTTTATATAAATATTAAGGATAAAATAATAAAATATGAGTATTTATTTCTAATCCTATAAGATTAGGAATAATCCTCACCTTTTGGAGATGATTGAGTTATCCTATACTAAAAAGATGACTAATCCTCTTTGCAATCCAATCCTCCCCTTAATGTATGCACCAAACATAAGATAGAATAATTATCATCTTATCCTATCCATCATCCTATGCACCAAACATGACCTAAGAGTATTATTTTTTTTTGTTCTGATTAAGAGTACTAATTTTTTTTATCTGAAATTAAGAGTACTAAATTGTGACGTTAAAGTGACAATCCATTTATGAGAATCATCAACTATAACATTAGAAAAAACAAAGACATTGTTCTTAAATGAGAAATTGATAATAATTCCAAAATATTGCAATTTATAACTTTTATCCCTTTATTAATTAACAAAATTTCAAGACTCTCATAAAAGCAAATACTTTGCTAAGGAATAATAATAATAATAATAATAATAATAATAATAATAATAATAATAATAATAATAATAATAATTTCTACATAAAGGCTATGCTTGGTACAAAAAAAAACTGGAATGATTGAAAGTAGTGGAAAGAAAAGTGAAAGGAAAACACATTTTAGGTTGCTTGGTGCAAAGAAAAAGGGGAAGGAAAGAAATTGGGAAGGATGAACATTTTTATTCCTTCTTCACAAATCACAATCTGTCTAAATTGGGTAGATAATAGGAAATAAAACGGTGACTGGTTGAGTAAATAAGTTAAAAATACTTAATTACCCCTAATTAGTTTTTTGTATCTAACACTGCAGGTTGTTGAATACTCAACCAACCTTTAGCATTATTGCTTGATTTTTTATTTACTTGTACTTAATTACGTAGGGAAGATATCATTAATAGTATAGAAAAACTAATAACAAAATCATTATTAATTATAAATAATAAATCATTAAATAATTAATATTAATTAATCATTAATTATAAATTAATACTAATTAAATTATTTATTATAATTAATTATTTAAAAATCAATTAATATTTGTGATTAATTATTAATTAAATAATCATTAATAATTTATTATTAATTAATCATTAACTAATAGCTAAATAATATATTAATTAATAATGAATAAATTAATTAATATTAATAATTGATTATCATAAATTAATTATTAATTAATTAATTTGACCAGATTTTTGCTTAAAAAATATTTAATTAAAAATGAAAACTCAATAAATGCCAAAAAAATAAATATTTGTATAAAGGGTAGGATTATAAAATCATTTCATTTTTAATTTTCTTTCCTCTTACTTTTCAATTCTACCAAGCAATAAAAAGAAAAAAAAATATTTTCCATCTATTTTTCCATCATTTCTATCAAGCATACCCAAGGAAAAAAATTAATGTTTTCTATATTTCCATTTTTCCCTTCTTTCAATTTTCTATATTTTTAGTTTTCTTTCCACCATACCAAGCAAAGCCTAAGACTATGCTTGGTACAAAAGAAAACTGGAAGGATTGAAAGTAATGGAAAGAAAAGTGAAAGGAAAACAAATTTTAGGTTGTTTGGTGCAAGGGAAAAGGGGAAGGAAAGAAATTGAGAAGGATGGACATTTTCCTTCCCTCTTCACAAATCACAATCTATCCAAATTGGGCAGATAATATGAAAGAAAATGGCGACTGATTGAATAAATAGGTTAAAAATACATAATTACCCCTAATTATTTTTTTTATCTAACACTGCATGTTGTTGAATACTCAATCAACCTGTTAGCTTTAAATTGCCATACATATTTTGAAATGACAAAAACTTAAGTGAGCTTTAATGTTTTAATTCATATTGTAAATTTGCCTTATCACACATGATTTTCTCAATACATTTTAAGTGATCATACCCAAACATTAAGACCATGATTTAATGATACATCCTTATTGGTCTTAATTCTTTATAAATGTTTTGAATATTTTAGAAAATCACTTAATGAATTTTTGGACAATGTTTTTATCAAAGAAAGTCAGGAAAAACTCCCACAAAAGTGCCAATATGTTTTGGGTTGAATTAGGATCAAAGACCACATCATTTCTAACCCAAAAGTGCAGGAAAAACCCATTCTGGAGGAATGGGATCGATCCCCTAAGGAAAGGGATCGATCCCTTTTTGGCAGTGTGCCCCGGAAGGCCAAAATAAAGCATGGGATCGATCCCCTAAGGAAAGGGATCGATCCCTTTATGTCAGAAAGTCTCCAACGGCTATTTTCTGTGAGATACAACGGCTAGTTTCGGTTTTGGCTCCAACCAACGTCCACAAACCATCCAAGGGGCTATAAATAGAGGCTTAGAAGCTAAAGGAAGGAAGAGGAACAACCAAGCAACATCTTTCATCATCTTATTCATCTTCCTCAAGCCTCAACATCAATTCAAGAGATAAAGAGTCTTCATCTTCTATCATTCATCTATTTCTTGTATTGCTTAGCACAAACTTTGTATAAGCTTTTACTTATGCTTAATCTCTGTAATCACTTGCCTATCTAGAGGCCTTCTTTGATTACTTCTCTTGTAAACCAATTCATTCCTTGTAAAAGGGGAGGTTTCTCTTTAGCCTTGAAAAAGAGGGAGGTTTCTCTTTAGCCTTAGAAAAAGAGGGAGGTTTCTCTTTAGCCTTAGAAAAAGAGGGAGGTTTCTCTTTAGCCTTAGAAAAAGAGGGAGGTTACTCTTGAGCCTAGAAAAAGAGAGAGGTTTCTCTTGATCCTTGAAAAGAGGGAGTGTAACAAATTCAAGTATAGTGAATTTGGGGAAAATCCTTGGGAGCGTCTCAAGGTAGAGGACGTAGGCAAGGTAGCCGAACCTCTATAAATCGATTGTGTAAATCTCTCTCTCCTTACTCTTTATTTACTTGCACTTATATTGTGTTTATTTCATTGAACTTGAATTGCATGCTTGTCTAGCCTAGAGAACTTAGAAAATATCAATATAGGCTAGAGAATTTAGAGAAACCGAAAAACGAGCTTAAGGTTAGTTAAAAACCGATTCACCCCCCCTCTCGGTATAGCCTATAAGAGCCAACAATTGGTATCAGAGCTTGGGCTCGTGATTGATTTAGACTAACCTCTATCGAGCAAAACGATCTTTAATGGCTCACTTGAGTGTAGGCACACCCCTAGGAGAAGAGGGACAATCCTTAGTTAGACCTCCACTCTTCAATGGAGAGAATTACTCTTATTGGAAAACAAGAATGATGTTGTTTGTCCAATCAAATGATTATGAAGTGTGGAGAATTATAGTGAATGGTCCTAGAACTCCTATGAAGAAAGTAGATGGAAAAGATGTCCCTAAGGATGAGGATGAGTGGGACACAAATGACATGAAAGTGGCACAATTGAATGCCAAGGCTATGCACACCCTCTTTTGTGCATTAGGTCCCAATGAATATAATAGAGTGTCCCTATGTGAAAATGCTAAGCAAATATGGGACAAATTGGCCATCACACATGAAGGGACCAATCAAGTTAGGGAAACCAAAGTAGGAATGCTCACACATGATTATGAGCTTTTTAGAATGAAAGAAAATGAGTCCATGAGTGAAATGTATACTAGGTTTAATAACATAATTAATGGACTTAAGGCATTAGGCAAAAGCTATTCCAATGTGGAAATGGTAAAGAAGATTTTGAATAGTTTGCCTAAATCTTGGGAGGCTAAGGTAACCGCTATAGAAGAATCTAAGGATCCAAACACCTTGTCTCTAGATGAACTTATGGGGTCTCTACTTACTCATGAAATGAAACTAAAAAGAAATGTAGAGTCTTCAAAGAAAGTTGGGGTAGCACTTAAGTCTTCCACTCATGAGGTCATTGAAGATGATAGTGATGAGAGTGGAAGTGAGGAAGAAAAGGAAATGGCAATGTTTGCCAAAAGATTCAATAGGTTCATGAGAATGAATGAGAGAGAGAAGAATAGGAGACATCATAGGGGAGAATCAAGTAGAAGAGAAAAAGACTCCTTAGTATGTTATGAGTGCAATGAATCGGGTCATACTAAGTTAGATTGCCCCTTACTTAGGAAGGAAAAGGATAGGAAGCCTAGGAAGAAAGCATTTGTGGCTGCATGGAGCGATAGTGATAGCTCCGATGAGGAAAATGTAGATGAAGAGGTAGCCTACTCATGCTTTATGGCCATTAGTGATGATGAGGCTAGTTGTAGTTCTAGTGAAAATAATGATTATACCTTTAGTGAACTACAAAATGCCTTTGATGATTTAGCAAATGAATTTCAATGCATGAACTCCAAATATAAGAAAATCATTGCTAAATTGAAAATAGAAAATGAGATGCTATTAAATGCCAAACTTGAATTTGAGAAGAAGATAGAAGAAGCAAATCTAGAAATAAATGAGTTGAATAAAAAGAATACAAATTTGCATAACTCATTTACTAGGTTTTATATGGGTCAACAAAAGCTAGATCATATGTTAGAGACCCAAAGAGCTTTCTTTGATAAAGATGGGTTAGGATATAATGAAATACATAAAGAAACTCATCTTAGGAATTTCTTAGTGAGCAAAAATACTATGCATGATACACCTCTTACATGCTCACTTTGCAATAGAATAGGACACTCTTCACAAGCATGCACATATAGAAAAACCACATTTAGAGGAAGAGTTGTTAGAAAAATGTGGGTGCCAAAGCATGCAATAAATAATGATGAATTATGCTTGAAATGGATCCCAAAAGGATCTAAAATTGTGAATACTAACTCTCATGGACCCAAGAAAGTTTGGGTACCAAAGCATGCTTGAATTTGTGTGTTGTAGGAGTGTTAGAGCATGGAGATACAAGATACTATGAAGTTTGAATGCTCAACACATCCTCATGGAGTTTGCTTGTGCCAATGAGAAAAAGGAAAAAGCTTGAGGATCCATCTTTGACAAGATCACAACATTTTTTTTAAAGGATAGCTCAAGGTGGACTCAACAATTCAAGGCAAAGCATACTCAAGCAAAGGAGTTTTGTAAGATTAATTCTTTACTCCTTAAAACTTTTATTTGATTATTTGTGATTTGATGAGAAATTTGGTTGATGATTCTTGATGCATTGTGAGTTGAATGATAGAACAAAAGGCATGATGAATGATTGTTGAATGTTTGATGAATAGTACTTGATACATTGAATGAAAAGCATGATTTGTGATTTTGAAATGATTTTTGATTTTCTGCATCTTGAGCAAGTTTGATATGTCTAGATAATATATTTGGTTGCTCAAAAGATGTCAAATATGTCATATATGCAAAATGCCTTGTCATGAGCCTTAATGAAGAATATGCATGTTGACAATCATGACATGTTGTTCACAAGTAGGATGATTTGATGTTATATGTGCTTAAAATCTATGTGAACAAGTTTGTCTTGGCATATTTGTGATTTCTAATGATTTGGTTTGGCCAAAGTATGCATAACTATCAAAATGACCTCCTTTGAGGCCAAAAATGCCTTTATTGGTGAAAATCCTTCCAAAATTGCAAAATCTTTTGTAAAAAAGTTTTTCAATCATGTTCTTCATTCATACAAGTCCAAAATCATGTTTTACTAATGTTTGAACCTTTACTTGGACTTAAATAACTCAAAAACGAAGTTTTGGTACCTCAAAGGTTGGATTTTCTGTCAAAAATCTGCAGAAACAGTATGAGGGATCGATCCCTTTTCAAACAGGATCGATCCCCTTGAGCAGAACACGGAATTGGTGTATTCTGGAACTAAGGGATCGATCCCCCTCACAAAGGGATCGATCCCCCCAGGCCAAAATGGCTATTCTGCATTTTTTTAACCGAATTTGAGAAGGATTTTTCACTTTCTTGATATCTTCTTTCTTCTCAAGTTAAAATTCATTGTTTTAACTTCTTTTTGATGATCTTTAATGTATGAAAATTCATTTTTCATTGATATCATGCCTCAACTTCATCAATTAATATCATTTCCAACAAATGGTATCACTTTCAACAATCTATATCATTTTTCTTGAACTCACAAGTGCAAAATCAGTTTTCTCATTGAAAATGGTCATGAATTGCATAAATCTTGAAATAATCTTGAAATATACTTTAAATGAATACTTAAACATAATTTTGAGATCTATTTTAATGATTTATGGATATATTTGAGAATTTGATGAACTTGTGCATAATGAGTGTTTTTCATATCTTTTGTTCATCTTAGTCAAGCATGCTTATAGGATTATGTCTCTTGGCTTGACTTATCAATTCCACACTAGGTTTCATGATAATTTTACATCTAGTGGATTGATTTCAAATATAAATTCAACAATTGGTAATAGTCATTGGCCTATAAATTGTGATGGTAAATGGATCCTAAATGTTCAAATGCATGAAACCTTATCATCCTTGTACTTAAAGAACTAGGGTCTTAATGACAACACCAACATTCAAAGATAAATGCAAACTTGAACAAACTTGATATCCATGCATTTATTATTTGAATCTTTCCTTGCTCATAATTGGTTAAGGACTTGAATTGGAAAATGAGCATAGGATTTTTGTGCTTGAAAACATGGAAGAAAATGTGTTTGCTTGAATACTTTGATTTTATGAATCTTCCATATGGTATAACTTTGTGAATATGAATATGGATTAATACTTTATGATAGTATGCTTATGTTTAATTAATCCATATGCATATTTGATAATATGTGATTGTGTTCTTGCATATTTAGAATAATTATTTTCTTGACATGAACACACTACATATTGGATTCATGCAAAATGACTAAGTCAATCATTAGTAACAATTGGTATTTAGATTGAAATAACAATTAGTATCATTGGAAACCATATTTTCAATAATTGGTAAGCCAAAACTAAATTGCCAATTGGTTTGAGCTTTAAATTGACAACTCTTCTCATGCTCCTTAGATTGAAATGACAAATAGAGAAGAATTCTCTTAGGATACTTTTGCATGAAACTCTTGTGTGCTAGAATTGGTAGTTAATTGCTATATGTTTTGAATCTATGCACACTCTTGCTTGAACATGATTTATGAGCACATGCATATGATATGTTATCTAATTTTAGCTCATAATCATGATGTATTACCATGCACCTTACTTGGACCTTAGAGAACAATTGATATACTTAGGTGCTTGCTTAACTTCTTACCAATTGGAACCTTCTTGCAAAATTACTTATCAACAATTGGTATCAAAAATTATTTATAAACAGTTGGTATAGGAAAATAAGCCTTGTCCTTTGCATGCCTAAACATTTCATACTCTTTATGGACATTGTCTTATGAATTTGTGCTATGAGTCCCAAGTACTAACATGTTTCTTGTTGGATGGAGCATTTTTTTTCTCACATAGCCATGATTTTAGGGGGAGCATATTTTCTTTATTATTTTTCCTTCTTTTTGCTATGACAAAAAGGGGGAGAGATAGATATAGGGAGAGATATTAAGGGGGAGAAATAGTTTGAAAATTCATTTTCAAAACCCATGCTTATATTAAGGGGGAGCTTTATAAAATCCTGCTTTATTTGAGGGGGAGTATTTTATCAAAGAATTTTCAAAGCAAATTTACATTAAGTTTTGTCATATCAAAAAGGGGGAGATTGTTAGCTTTAAATTGCCATACATATTTTGAAATGACAAAAACTTAAGTGAGCTTTAATGTTTTAATTCATATTGTAAATTTGCCTTATCACACATGATTTTCTCAATACATTTTAAGTGATCATACCCAAACATTAAGACCATGATTTAATGATACATCCTTATTGGTCTTAATTCTTTATAAATGTTTTGAATATTTTAGAAAATCACTTAATGAATTTTTGGACAATGTTTTTATCAAAGAAAGTCATGAAAAACTCCCACAAAAGTGCCAATATGTTTTGGGTTGAATTAGGATCAAAGACCACATCATTTATAACCCAAAAGTGCAGGAAAAACCCATTCTGGAGGAATGGGATCGATCCCCTAAGGAAAGGGATCGATCCCTTTTTGGCAGTGTGCCCCGGAAGGCCAAAATAAAGCATGGGATCGATCCCCTAAGGAAAGGGATCGATCCCTTTATGTCAGAAAGTCTCCAACGGCTATTTTCTGTGAGATACAACGGCTAGTTTCGGTTTTGGCTCCAACCAACGTCCACAAACCATCCAAGGGGCTATAAATAGAGGCTTAGAAGCTAAAGGAAGGAAGAGGAACAACCAAGCAACATCTTTCATCATCTTATTCATCTTCCTCAAGCCTCAACATCAATTCAAGAGATAAAGAGTCTTCATCTTCTATCATTCATCTATTTCTTGTATTGCTTAGCACAAACTTTGTATAAGCTTTTACTTGTGCTTAATCTCTGTAATCACTTGCCTATCTAGAGGCCTTCTTTGATTACTTCTCTTGTAAACCAATTCATTCCTTGTAAAAGGGGAGGTTTCTCTTTAGCCTTGAAAAAGAGGGAGGTTTCTCTTTAGCCTTAGAAAAAGAGGGAGGTTTCTCTTTAGCCTTAGAAAAAGAGGGAGGTTTCTCTTTAGCCTTAGAAAAAGAGGGAGGTTACTCTTGAGCCTAGAAAAAGAGAGAGGTTTCTCTTGATCCTTGAAAAGAGGGAGTGTAACAAATTCAAGTATAGTGAATTTGGGGAAAATCCTTGGGAGCGTCTCAAGGTAGAGGACGTAGGCAAGGTAGCCGAACCTCTATAAATCGATTGTGTAAATCTCTCTCTCCTTACTCTTTATTTACTTGCACTTATATTGTGTTTATTTCATTGAACTTGAATTGCATGCTTGTCTAGCCTAGAGAACTTAGAAAATATCAATATAGGCTAGAGAATTTAGAGAAACCGAAAAACGAGCTTAAGGTTAGTTAAAAACCGATTCACCCCCCCTCTCGGTATAGCCTATAAGAGCCAACACAACCTTTAGCATTATTGCTTGATTCTTTATTTACTTGTACTTAATTACATAGGGAAGATATCATTATTAGTATAGAAAAACTGATAACATAAACATTATTAATTATAAATAATAAATCATTAAATAATTAATATCAAATAATCATTAATTATAAATTAATACTAATTATTTTATTATAATTAATTATTTAAAAATCAATTAATTATTAATTAAATAATCATCAATAATTAATTATTAATTAATCATTAACTAATAGCTAAATAATAATTAATTAATAAAGAATAAATTAATTAATTAATAAGTTATTTATTTATAATTAATAATTACTTATCATAAATTAATTATTAATTAAATAATTAGACCAAATTTTTGTTTAAAAAATATTTAATTAAAAATGAAAACTCAATAAATGCCAGAAAAGAAAAAAAATTATACTTAATAAATATTTGTATAAAGGGTAGGATTATAAAATCATTATATTTTTAATTTTCTTTCCTCTTACTTTTCAATTCTACCAAGCAATAAAAAGGAAAAAAAGAATTTTCCATCTATTTTTCCATCTTTTCTACCAAGCATACCCAAGGAAAAAATTTAATGTTTTATATCTTTCAATTTTCCCCTTATTTCAATTTTCTATCTTTTTAGTTTTCTTTCGCCCTACCAAGCAAAGCCTAAAAATTCAAAATAAGCACAATTTCTTTTATTTAAGCAAGTTATACCCAATTTAATTTTTTAAATAAAACCTCATGGGGTTTTGTCAGCCAAGGAACCCCATTGATTTTTTTTAATTTTCATATTTTTTTACTTTTTATTTAAATTAAAAAATATACTTTTCATTAACTTGAAAATATATAATTTTATGATATATCTGTAAATTTTAATTTATAATGTAATCATATTATTTATTATTGAAGGGAAGGAATATTAGTTAATGTATTAATTTAAGACTTAAAAGAATAAGATCAATTTAATTTTTGTTAAAAATTAATTGAAATAAAATGTAACAAAAGAGTTATTTGTTAATGAATCAATATTACATATATGCTAAACATTTTATTTCTCGTAATTATAGTTATAACTAATATTAACATTAAACGAGTATTATAATTCATATAAAAATACAATATTTAATTTTTTTTATGTATATCAATTTTAAAAACAAAAATTCGCAGCACAACCAAACAGGCCCTGTTATTTTGGTTTGAGCTAAGGCCAAACAGGGCCCTGTTATTTCACTTTGAGCCAAGACCAAACAGAGCCGTCTTTTGGGCTAAGACCAAACAAGGCCCAATCTTATTCCATGGAAATCTGCTAAAACCAGCCAGTCTTCCAATTTTGTTTTCCCGACGCAACAAATCTGACAAATCTCCTTTCCCTTTTTTCTCTCATGTTGGTCTGTTGCCGTACACCTGAGCTTCGATTTTTTTTGGTCTTTGAAACTCCCGATTTCTCCAAAAGAATCTCTCTCTGTGAATAACCATTGATCTATTTTTTTGAAATAAAAATACTCTTTTGACACACAGAAAATTTAAAAAATAGAAATTTCATTTCCTGTTTATACAAATTTATTTGGAAAAGAATGGCTTCTTCTAGTCCTCGCACTGTCGAAGAGATCTTCAAAGACTTTAGCGCTCGACGCAGCGCTCTCGTTCGCGCTCTCACTTACGGTAATTTTCTCATTCTGTAAACCCTAGTTTCATTCCTTGGATTTGTTATTTTCTATTTCTTTTTTTTTTCTTTTGTTTTATTCATTTGTTTATGATTTCGTGTGGTTTGGGTCAGATGTTGATGATTTCTACTCGCAATGCGATCCAGGTCAGTTTGGGTTCTTTTTTTTTCTTCCAAGTTTTCCTATTTATGTTTGTTTGCTGAGAAAGTTGACGGGAAAATGGAGATGGGAATTCTGTTTCCCGGTGATACATTTAATTTGGAGTGAGCTAAGTAATAGTCTCTAGGTGATTGAGCCGTCCTGGTTCGTTTTTTGGAGCTGAGTTTCTGTTTTTGCTTAGATTCTTCTTTCTTTGCATGCAATTTTGCTCAATTGTTTAAAGATTTCTACTTGTTGGTAGGTCTTTGGATTTTCAATCTTTATCTTGACTTTCTTTTTAAGTAAATTGCAAATGAGTTGCTTTTAGTATAAGAAGTTGATGGAAATCAGAGAGGAAAATATTATACGAACATTGTATCTTTTTGTTGTAGGCCTTTGGATTGTCATTTTTATATCAGCTCTTCAGTTTTAAGAGTCGAATTTGTTTTCTTCTTGTCTTTGAGACTGCTAGAATTCTTGTTTGGGCACTGAGAGGAGATGGAAAATTTATTCATATACAATGCACAGTTCCTTAGATACCAAATTGAGCATTGTGCTTGAGTTCCGAATTTTATAGGCTGTAAAATTTTTGAGTTTGATTGTAGCTTTTAATTTTTTGCTGCTCAGAGAAGGAGAACTTGTGTTTGTATGGTCATCCAAATGAGGCATGGGAGGTAGCTTTACCAGCAGAGGAAGTCCCACCAGAGCTCCCTGAGCCAGCCTTGGGTATTAATTTTGCAAGAGATGGGATGGATCGTAAAGACTGGCTTTCACTTGTTGCTGTGCATAGTGATTGTTGGTTGCTCTCTGTGGCTTTCTACTTCGGAGCTCGACTTAATCGCAATGAGAGGTACATTCAGCTTTCCTAATGTATATAAATCCAAAATTTTGATGTGAATTTCTTGAATTTGTTGTTTCTATGTGCTTTCATACACCCAAGTACCTGCATTGTGGGCTTCATATTTTAGTTTTTAAATTGATTTGTTGATTCCATATTGCTCCCTTGGTTTGTAAAACCCAGGTTCTGTATTATTGCATGAAGCCTTGAATATTGTTTTTAGATGGTTTACATTTGCTGAAATTTAGCTTGTTGATGATTCAGGGTGTTTTAGTATTCTGTTAGAATTGAGGGAGAGTGCAATATTGATTTGTGCTAGAGGTTGGAGTGAAAGATTCCTGAAGAAATTTTACTAAGGTGGGGGGTAAATGGATGGTCCCCAGCCAGCATTTTGTTGTCAAAACCAATTGAATTTTATATTGCACTTTTGAGTGTACCACTAAGTGGCACATTTTTTTCAGACTAGAAATCCTTTTTTTCAATCTGGAGGCCTTGACAATCACACCCTGGGATGCATGCAATCTAGGTAGATTCTCTGTTCTAGCCATGAAGTGAATAACCTATAAATTTTCATGGTCCAACACCAAAGCATTGCTAAATACCTTTCTCCGATCTTTCTCCAGTTCTCTTTACTTCAAGCTGGTGTCATCCACTAATCTGTTTATGGATTGTAAGATGGGATCTGGACATGGTACCTTTTATTCTCAATCTCATGAATCCTTTAAGCAGAGACTACTGTCTCCTGTTTGTCTGATGGTTTTATCCTCAATCAGGGGAGTCTACTTTGAAGGTCCTTTAGTAATTAATCTGAGAATGCTTCTTCATTTCAATAATTGCTGCATGCTACAACTAGTCATTTAATCGAATTAAGATGCTTAGCACTTAAATTATTGATGTTATTTGCTTAACATTCACTGTGCCATTGTCAGAGTTTGTGGCAGGATAGGAGTTCTAAGCTTTTAATGGTGAAGATACCTATACTAAGTATGTTTTGGTGCCTTTATTTATTGGTTTTCCCATTTGCTAGTTTTGGCTAATTGAGTTCCTTATTATAGGTATTTCTATAGCCCTTGGCTACCAAATATAATGCTACTTTCAATGATAAAAGAAAAAAAAGAGATTATTTTCTTAACTATATCTTGAAATTCATAATAAGCCTTTTTCAGCATCCCTTTCCCCTTCTCTTTTTCTCTATTCTTTTTTGGCCAAGGAAACAACATAATGGAAGTCACAAGTTAACAAACTAAAGGCTATTATGTTGACTTCTAAATTTTTTCCTAAATAAAGCATTGCCAACACCCACTCCCCCAACACCTTTTACTTCTTAAGTTTTCATTACTCTTAATCTTAGCTCTCCCCAGTTATTCACTTCTGGCTCTGCCTTCTGTATTAGATCTGGTTTTTTTGTTTCTTTGGATAAAGTTGTATTTTGCAGTTTCATACATATCGAATTAGGGCTGGCAAAATAGAATATTGATGGAAGAGATCTGTAACAACTCATTCAATCAAAGATGTTTATCATATATTGCAGCAAATCATATGTATGCTAAAGTAGATAAAGGCCAGGTTCAACCAGAACTTTGCATCTTTAATGTGGCATTCTTGAGAATCCCAGTTTTCATTCTTTGCGTAATTCCATGTTCTACTTGTGCTGCACAACCTCGACATGCACACATATGTTAACAAGCATGCATGCTTTTACCTGGAAGATTGCTTTCTTGTGTGTGTGTCTCTGGTTGTAGAACACAAGGTGATGCACCTTTTTCCAACATGATTTTATTTTCACGTTTCCTTTTAGAGAAGGTCATGTAGGTAAGATCACAAGGTACCTAGGACTAGCGACGGCACTGTTAGTTCCTATGAAGTCAAACCTTCTGCACTCTCTTCTGAATTTTTTTCTGTGATTGGACTATAATTCATGAGTTTTATGCCTTTCACTCAACAGGAAGCGCTTATTTAGCATGATGAATGATCTTCCCACTATCTTTGAAGTTGTAACTGGAAGGAAGCCTGTGAAAGACAAGCCCACAGTGGAGAGTGGAAGCAAATCACGAAACAGCACAAAGGTGAATTATGCAACCCTCCATCCATGAGAGTGACTAAAGCAATTCAAACTGTTAAATGTGAACTTTGATGCTTTATTTTTTTGTTTACATTTTTCCTTTTGCCTTTCAGAGGTCAATTGATGGACAGCCAAGAAGCAATCGTAAGCTAGCCGATGAAAGTTATGAGGAGGATGAAGAAGAGCAGGGTGATACCTTTTGTGGGAGCTGTGGGGGAGGATACAATTCTGATGAGTTTTGGATTGGCTGTGATAATTGTGAACGGTGGTACCATGGAAAGTGTGTGAAGATAACCCCAGCCAAGGCGGAAACGATTAAGTTTTACAAATGTCCTTCATGCCAAAAAAAGACGAGGCAGTAGTAGCCAACAGGGGGACTAACCTGGTTGGTTTTATTCACCGATGCTGTTGTAAAGCAGCTGTAGTGAATGCATAATTCTGTTGGTACTGGAAAACCCTTAAAACCCAAGCCAATTACTTCAGTTCTTTAGGTACATGAATGACATGTAGTGGCATACCAATGGATGATGCATAGGCTTTGTGTAGATTAATACTTTTTAACTTATTATCGTGTTCGGCAGCAGTGAATGCAGTCTTCCAGTTTCAAGGTTTCGGAAATGAGTGGATGCTTAGTTGCTCTTAAGCCTAACGGCCGATCAGGTACCGAGCGGATTTAGGTTTTATGTTTGAGAAACATCTATCCTGTTCAGTTAATACCTTTTCTGTTTCCCTAATTGGAATTTCCATTTCATTTGGATCATATTCTTATGTTCTGTCATGGTATGAAAGCATGAAGAATTTTCTTTTGATGCCAAAGCTTATGAAGTCAATATGATTTTTTATTATCTGTCATTCATTATTGAATTCATCTCGAATATTAACTCTTTTATTGTCTTAAAACACTTTAAAGCTTCTATCATCGAAACTCATGCATAGTTATTATTAAGCGTGAAAATTCATGGCAGTAGTTATTTCATTTTATTGTGATCTCATGACAAACTATTTTCTATGACAAATATAGCTTTATAAAACTAAAAATATCTGTAATTTTTTTTTTAATTGTCATGTACCCTTACTATTATGGCATATTCTGTATTTACATGCATGATTCATTAAACGTGATTATTATTGTTGCTCTTGAAGTTTAAGTACTCGGTGGATGCTCTTTAAATAGGATGATGTGATACATGGATTTAGGGTCAGTCTTTGAGCAAAATTATTGCAGGCTTCGGGTCAAATTATTATAAATTTTGGGCTAGTTTTCAAGCCTAACTATTATAATCTCCGAGCAAAATTTTAGAAACTTTTGAACTATTATCAAAGCCTTGGGAATGTATTATGATCTATTAATTTTAAGGAAAATCCCTCAATCATAGCTTGAATTTACGCTTATATTATAATAGTTAAGGCTTAAGATTCAGAATATGAAGTACAACAACAACAACAATATTCTCATTAAATATCTCATATGATTAGAGTTTTGTAACTTTCATCTTTTTTTTTCTGGACTTTGAGCATTGCAAGTGCGGTTTGGAGTGAAAATTCCGGTATCCTTTGATCTTTTGCTGTTTTTTTGACAGGTTTAATATTCTATATCTGATGAACAACATGTGTTGAGGTCGAATGGTCTAAGATAATCAACATAAATGATTGAAACAAAAGAGATTATAACGTGAACAACAAAAATTAAATAACAAATCCTCACAAATGTAAATAAAATAATTAATCCTCTGAGCTAGATATTTAAGTCGATAGATCAAACTAAAATGAACAATGTCTCATAATTTTGGAAACTAATAATTATAAAGTGATTGATTATTGCAAGTAAGATAATGGAATGGTGGCCCAAGTGACCCAAATAGCAAATAGAATAAGGTTTTTATGAAGTTGAGTTAGATCAAGAACCAAGCTCAGCCTAAAAATAAGAGATCAATGGAAAAGCTTTTGGAATAGTTCTTAGATTAGGTCAGGCCCAATATGACCTTCCAATGGTTTTTTTTTTTTTTAAATTTGATTAAACTCTTATAAAAAAAAATCACGCATTAATCATTGAGTTTGGTCTGGTTCGATAACTGCATTCATATAGTTTTGATGAATTTTGTTTTCACATTCATGTCTTATTATCACACCTTTGAAAACTAACAACAAAATTTTATTGGAATTGTCTTTTACTTTGTTTGATAAAAAGGGATTTGGAATTGGGCTTTTTTTTAATCAAATTGAGTGCAATTCTTCGATATTCCAATGATGCAATTGCAAGCTGGTTGTGAGTAGTCAATCTACCAAGGCTAGATAACAATGTCCTTATGCAATAAAAGAAGGTTGGGTAGACCTGACCAGACAACCTAAAATCATTTTTGCCGGCTGTAAATATTTATAAAATATAACAGTTGTTTCTTCTTGTTTAGGCACCGTACAGCTTGACTGCCACAACTTTAAAACATTTGTTTTAAAATTGGATTAGGAGACCAAACACCCCTAACTTCATGATTTAGTCCTATAATCTGCTGTTTTCTTCTCCTCATCTTTCTCTGTATAAATAAATGGCAGGAAAGAGACCAACAGTATTTTTTTTTTTTTACGATCAGGTCTCTCATGCTAGATTTCATGCTTTTCCTTTTTTTAATTTTACAATTATGGTATCTTCGATGTCCCAAGACTTTAACTATGAATTTAACCTACAAAACAATACTTGCTTACTATTAGATCTAACTATTGGAGTTTGATTTTCCTTCTTCTTATGTCATGTTCATAATCTTCTTTTTACCCATCCAAAGTTTAATTATTATGAAAAGTTTTTTTTCCCGTTGTAAGGCACTCTTAAAAAATTGATATTTTAAAATTAGAAGAGGATAGTGTTCTTTTGATATAAATATAAGGAGGTTTATGTATTTCACCCCTATAAAATATATATATATATCTCATATAAAATTTTATTATAGTAAAAATCCAAATTCAATATATAAAGATTATTTGTATTAATTTGAAAATCTTATAAACATGTTTAAAAAAAGTGATCATATATAAGATAAAATCTCTATTTTTAATCGTGTAGTAGTAAAATATCACACTCTTTATTTTAATGATAATGATTCAAACTTTGATAGACTCAAATATAAAAAAATTCTCTATTTATATTTTATGAAGAATCTTCACAATTTTTAGTATAAGATTCAGACACATTACAATTACAAACTTCAATCATATAAACAATTGATAATTCAAAGTGTAACAAAAAAAAAGATAATTCAAAGGGGTTTTTTTTAACAGTTGGGATTAAAGGTCAAACAAACAATCTCCCAAACCCTAAAACATTTGATCTAGTCATCCTCTCTAAACTATGATTGAACTTTTCAAACTCGTGCATAGGAATCCCAACAGTAAACATGATCCAAGAAACCTGAAAACCTGTTTACTCACATGAAAAGAAAATTCTTTGCTAGTCAAAGCCAATTAGCCATTGGCCATACGAGTCAGCATTTTAGGTGTGTCCCAGGAGAAAAAATCAAACAACAATAAATGAACCACTCTACAAGTTCTGTACAGTTTACACAATATTTAAATAGGATAATTATTACATACACTGACAGTAGAGTTTTTTATTCCACAAATAACATTAAGATCATGACATTTGTTTTATAAAAATATTAAAATAAATAAAACAGGACACATGTCATGATCTTAACGCTGTTTGTGGAATAAAAAAACTCCACTGTCAGTCTATGTAATAATTATCCTTTTAAATAATACCCAACAACCCTTTAGACACGTAATTAATAAAAAATTATGATATATATATATTATAAAGTTTAAATTTATATTTAAATTTTTATATTTTAATTGAAAAATAAATAATATTAAAAATTATTTATAAATATAAATTTCACAGGCAAAATTAATTAGATGATGTTCTCAAATTGATATATATCATTTTGTTGACTTTGTTGGAATCTAAATTAGGAGAAATTAGCACTTGTATATTAATTAATTTTTAATCAAGTTAAATTTGATTACGTTTGAAATTCGAACGAAGTAGACGAATTTTCCGAATTTGCTGAATTTTAGTAATTCTAATAATGGTACTGTAATTGTAAGAATATTTAATTTAATAGTGAGAGAAGAAAAGCGACAGGGTGAAAGTGGAAGGCTGAGTCAGGGGCACATCCTGTCACCCACCAAAATGGAAGGGAAACGCGTCAAAGGGATGCTCACTCTCTGACTTGGTTACAGCTTGGAAATCCCTCACTCGCCTTTGGTCCACCGTCCCACTTGGGCTCTAGCTGTATCCTCTCTCTCCTACTCGCACCTCTCACACTGTGATTCTCACTCTCTTTCACTCTCATCCATTTTTTTTTAATTTAGACGAGAAACACGTCACTTAACAAAATTATGATAATTTTGTTAAACATAGAATTTTTTATAAACACACATTACACTTATACACACATAATGTGAGACAAGCACAAACTCACACAAAGAAAACAAATGCTTTAAGTACTCAACGAATCGACCACAACAATCACACACAAGTAAATCTGTTTTTTTAGTTTAGAGAAAGAACACATCACTAATTTATGCTCGACTCAGTATTTACACACAATGGAATGATATAATTAGCAGTATAAGCTAATCAAATAATTTTTTAATTAATTTTAATTTAATTTTATAATTATTTAAATTTAATTTATTTTTTTATTTATCAAACCGATATTTGAATTATTCAAAAAATAAAATCACTAAATAGGATTGGGAGGCGCCGTTAGAGGTGTCAAATGGGTCATGTAGGGCCGGCACGGCCCATTTAAATATTAGCCCATGTGTTAATAGATTCGTGTTGACACAGCACTATTTTTTAATGAGCCGTGCTGGCACGGTCCATGACATTTAAGGACTTGGCTCAGCACAGCACATGGCCCGTAGCACTAATGGGTCGTGCTGAGCCAAGCCCAACATTATTTTCGTGCTTTATCGTGGCGAGCATGGCCCATTAATAAATTTTTACATTTTTATTATTTTTAAATATTTATTAATTTAAATAACATGCAAGATAAATAAAAATAAAATAAAAAGACACATAATTCATTTTGACAAAATGCCTATATCTACAAAAAAAACATAATAATAAATATTAAATAAAGATATTGAAATGTACAATCCTAAAAGGCAAAATGCCTATCTCCATGAGAAAACATAATAAAATTTACTTAATAAAGATATCGAAATTTACAATCCTATATAAAAGAGCAACACGATAAAAAAGGCGCCACTTTGTGAGGTTTGGGAAGAGTCATTGTATATAACCTTCTCTCTGCATTAAGAGAGAGTATTTTGCCTTGAACTCGTGATCTCCAAGTTACAAAGGAACAATATTTACCATTGTACCAATGTTTTCCTTTGAAATTTATAATCATAATATTTAAAAACATAGGCACGCACACAGACACAAATACAAGACTATAAAACATAAAATATTATTATTTTATTTTTCATTCTCTTCATCTAATTATTTACTTATATAATATGGTTTATTTAGTGCTCCAACTTCTACATTTAACCAATCTTTGAATAAAATAATCTTTAATAATTTATTTTTTGATAAGTTTTTATTATAAGTGTATTTAATAAAAAGTTATATACAAAATATGTGACATATCATACATTTTATATTCAAAATGAAAATATTGTAAATTTATATATCAATAATTGAAATACTTCATAATTAGATTTGTTAAATATAATTTTATTTATATAAATGGGTCAATATGACACGACACATGAGCTTGCGTGCTGTACCGTGCTAACCTGTGTGCTACGTGTTAGCACTGGCCCTTTATTGGCCGTGCCGTGCCAATCTATGTGTCTAAAAACCCTTAACTTAGTACGATACACAATTATATATTGTGCTTGAATCAATCCATCTATTTAAATATGACCTGTGTTAAACATAATCTATATCGTATCGAATCGTGTCGTACCATGCACTATCCAGCTCATTTGACACTTCTAGGCGCCGTATATTTAAATTTTCATTTATAGTTATCTCTAGACATCTTTATTGTCTAACAGTAGGACAGACAGAAAGTAGAAAGAGATTGAGATTAGTCCAAAGCGCGTGAGCTAATAGCCAACTTCTGACGCACACGTGAAGGCCAACCAGTTGGAGTTGAAAAGAAAAGCTTGATGAACTTCATTTGCATTTCAATTCAAATTTCATTTTCATTTCATCTTTTGATTGTAAGTAAGCAAGAGCCATGAACTCACCTCTCTCTCTCCCTCGGAGAAAAGAAGAAGAAGTTAAAGCCTACCCCTTGACTTTGACCGTAACAGCAAGAGAAGGGAAGAAAAGTCACACTTTCCTCTCTTCTTCCTCAAAAGCCAGCAATATCCAAACTTAAAAGGGCCTCAACTTGCTCTCCTTTCTCCTCAGAACTTCTTCAAATCCAACTCTCTTCTCCTTACCCAATTTTCAACTAATTCCCTCTTCTTCTCTTTGTTTTCTTCAACAGAGATTGCTTATAGGTAAAAAGACTTGAACTTTGGCCTTGATTCTCTTCTTCTTTTTGTTAATTAAAGCAGCTTGATATATGTTTGATCTAATATTTGTTGAATTGATGGGTTTTTGATTGTTGGGTTTTTGGTTTTTTGGTCAATAGATTTGAATTTTGGGTTTTTTTTTTCTTCTTGCAAATTTTGAGAGGAAGAAGTTTTCAAAAAGACCAATTCTTTCGCTGAGAAACATAGCTTCTATATTAAGAGTATTTATCTTTTAGCCTTCTGTTTTCTGGATATTATGTTTGAATTTTGCACTATTTGGAATTGAGGTATGTGTGTTAGAAAATACTAAATTTGATTTTTTTTATTCTACTTTTGTTTCCAAAAATGTTACTTTTTCTTAGATTTTCAGTTTGGAGTTGGGTTGTTTTCTTTTAATTGTATGTAAAGGCCACAAAGATTTCTTTGAACTTTGGTCAACGAGAACTATAGAATGTTTTGTTCTTATTTGATTTATGCTATGGAGTTTGAAACTGAATTCTTGTTGCTGTAATAATTATGCAGGGGGATGTGCTTTGGTTCAAAGAGTGAACTTGTTCTCTCAAGTTTCATCATGAAAGGGGAATTACAGGAGCCAGAAGCTGTTGCTTTAAGTAAATGCTCAGTTTTGCTTGAATTGGCTGCCTCTGATGATCTGGTAGCCTTTAAAAGCGAAGTAGAAGAGAAAGGTTTGGATCTTGACGAGGCAAGCTTCTGGTATGGTAGAAGAATAGGGTCAAGAAAGATGGGGTTTGAAGAGAGAACACCCCTGATAATCGCTGCCATGTTCGGTAGCGTTGAGGTTTTGAAATACATCATCGAAAGTGGCCAGGTTGATGTGAATAGAGCTTGTGGTAGTGATGGAGTTACTGCCCTTCATTGTGCTGTTGCTGGTGGGGCGAATTCTTCGGTAGACATTGTCAAGCTCTTACTTCTTGCATCGGCCGATGCTAATTGTGTTGATGCTAATGGGAACAAACCTGTTGATCTGATTGTGCCGGCTTTAAAATCTTTGAGTAATTCCAGAAGGAAGGTGATTGAGTTGCTGTTGAAAGGAGATGATGTTGTTGGTGTTAGCGATTATGATGTTAGCCAGGAAGAAGAGTCCGGAAAGGCGGTTCTGCCTCAGTCGCTGAAAGAAGGGTCTGAGAAGAAAGAATATCCTATCGATGTATCACTGCCTGATATCAACAACGGGATATATGGAACCGATGACTTCAGGATGTATACTTTTAAGGTGAAGCCTTGCTCGAGGGCATACTCCCATGATTGGACTGAGTGCCCTTTTGTTCATCCTGGTGAGAATGCGAGGAGGAGGGACCCAAGGAAGTACCCTTATAGCTGTGTGCCCTGCCCAGAGTTCCGAAAGGGTGCATGCCCTAAGGGTGATGCTTGTGAATATGCGCATGGTGTGTTTGAATCTTGGCTTCATCCTGCCCAGTACCGGACAAGGCTTTGCAAAGATGAGATCGGCTGCACACGCAAAGTTTGTTTCTTTGCTCACAAACCCGAGGAATTGCGTCCTGTGTATGCTGCCACCGGTTCTGCCATGCTTTCACCGAGGTCTGCTGGAGTCAATGCAGTGGACATGACGACTTTGAGCCCTCTGGCACTTGGTTCATCATCCTTGCCACTGCCTACTGCTTCAACACCACCCATGTCTCCTTTGGCTGCCTCTTCCTCTCCGAAGACTGGAGGCTTATGGCAGAACAAAATTAACCTCACCCCATCTGCCTTGCAGTTACAAGGTAGCCGCTTGAAGACTGCTTTCAGTGCCCGAGATTTTGATTTGGAAATGGAATTACTTGGGCTTGAAAACCATGCTAGCCAATTGCAGCAGCAACAGTTGATGGATGAGATATCTAGTCTCTCCTCCCCATCTTGCTGGAGTAAGGAATACAGTAGCCTCGGGAATTTGAAGTCTACTAATCTCGACGATGCCATTGGATCCCTCGATCCTTCCTTGCTGTCTCCATTGAAGGGATTGTCAGTAAAACCGGCAACACCAGCGCAGTTGCAGTCTCCTACTGGGCTCCAAATTCGCCAAAACTTGAACCAACTCCGTGCAAGCTACCCAACAAACGTTTCATCATCTCCGGTGAGAAAGTCCTCTCCCTTTGGTTTTGACTCATCGGCTGCAGTGGCAGCAGCAGTAATGAATTCCAGGTCTTCTGCATTTGCAAAACGGAGCCAAAGTTTTATAGACCGTGGAGCAATGATCAATCGTGCTGGACTTACTGCACCTGCTAATTCTGCAACCATGATGTCCTCAAATATATCTGATTGGAGCTCCCCTGATGGGAAACTGGATTGGGGCATTCAAGGAGACGAGCTGAATAAGCTTAGGAAGTCTGCTTCCTTCGGGATCCGAAACAACAGTCCTGCAGTAACAGCAGCAAAAAACTCGATGGCATCTGATGTTGATGAGCCAGATGTGTCCTGGGTTCACTCCCTTGTGAAAGATGTTACACCAGTGGGAGGTGGGCTGCAGCAGCAGCAATACAGTATCGGTAAAGGCGTTCGAGGTAAAGGCGTTCGAGAAACACTTCCAACATGGGTGGAGCAAATGTACATAGAACAGGAGCAGATGGTGGCCTAAGAAAGATCCATTTGCTCATAGCTTTATTCTAACATATTTCATATTCTTGGATTCTTAGTAGTATTTGATAGCTGTAGTTGGTTGAAGCCTGAAGATTAAAGGTAATATATATCTACCAATCAGTGAAGAAGCAAACATATCTGGGCAGGAACATTAAAGTCACTGCTCATGTTAGAGTTAGGAGAAAGATGGATCAAGCAACAAGGAAATTTATTGATTGTTTCATTTTCTTAATTCTTTTTCTTGCCCCATCAGGGAATATTTTCTATGTTCCCAGCAAGGAGAAGTTATGGGGATCAATGACAGAGATAGTGTTTGTAGCCTGCTTTCTCTGATCAAATTCTGTAAGCGTAGAACGAAATTCTCCATCATGTACTTCATCAATGACTCGTTGTAATTTGTCTTGATATGATACATTATTGTGGTGTATGGAAACTTGTTTTCTGTTAAATGTTCAGAGCCTTTAAGACTATCTATAAAGATTGAACTTGGCGGCTGCTTTAGCTGTTCTTGTTGCTTTTTCAAGCAGAATCTGAGCTCAAACTTGCTTTGGTTTGATCATCTTCATAATCGTCCTTTATTTTAAGAAATGAAAATATGTTTTATGAATTAATATTTGAATTTACGTTAGATAGTTTATATGAATATTTATGTGTTCATTTAATTTTAATATTTTTATATTTTTTCAAATTACATTTTTACACTTTTTTTTTTTTTAGTTTTAATTTTTCTCTCAACATTCATAATTCTTATTCATTAAATTGAAACATTTATACGTCTACGTTGTATGTGTTTAAATCAACGTAAAATATTTTTACATATCTTGTCTTTGATAGATATCACTTTTATGAATATTTTCATTTTTCATTATGTCTTTTCTTATATATTCACATATATATCGTAATATTCATATTTTTGTTACATTTATCTTTTATGTATGTAATCTCTTAGTCACGTAACATCAGCTATCATATAATAATCTTGATCAACAATTATCTTATAAAATTTGTTTTTCAATCATATAAGAATTTTTTTATTGCACAACACACTTGTAGCACTTTTCTACTTACTCTATCCAGTTTGGATCTTATGAGTCACATCATCATCAATCTTTTCATCTATATGTACTATCGATATCAGATATCGAAAATGATCTCATTTTGGTATTATCACCCTATTAATCTCTCTATCCATCTGCACTAACTCAAACTTACTTTGATTTGTTGAATCAAAATCCATTATGATTAGATTGCTTCAAACAAGAGGATTTGTGTTAAGACATCTACAGCTAGGAGGAGAGGTTCAACTTTAGATATAAAATTACAAAGAATTCAATATTAATCATATATGAGATAATATCATTTTAACTTTTTTTTTTCATCATGTGCAAGTAAGACATGAAGGTCTACATGTAATAAATTTTGAAAGAGAATCTGACTTCGATACTACGTTTAATATCCTATTTGAAATCAATTAATTATAAGTGAAAAGTCTAATTTTAAATATAAAATTACAAAAAAAACTCGACATTTATCCATTCTGTGATGACACCGATTTAACAATTTGATTTAGATCAAATTCTTACAGCCCTATATATATATATATATATATATATATATATATATATATATATATATGTATATAAACTCTTGTACGATGCTCCATCCTCCATATTTAAAGAGAGCTACTACTGGACCAGCTGGTGAAGGGAGTCCTAGGCCTCCTGTCTATAATAGATTTGCAGCGATTCTTCAATTCTTATTGCCAGTTTGTTAAATTATGTCTGCAAATGTTAAGTCCCACCGGTTAACGTTGACAGTTGGCACCATCAATCGACAAAAGGACAACAGAGCATAGTCGCTAATACCATATAGCCACCGAAATTCCGTGGCTAAATTTTTTTTTATTTTCACTTTTTTATTAAAATATCTTTCTATTATTATTTGAAAAATTCTTTTCACACCTTAAAAATGACTAGACAAACATTATCTATTAAAAAATCCTAAATCTTAAACAAAAATCACTCCTCACATCACAGGGGCGTAGTCAGAAATAAAATTCAGTGAGATCACATATGTGTATTAATCTATATTATATAAATATTTTTATATTATATTAAAAATAGTTTTTTGATTCTACATACAGGGTTAGGACGAGACACATGTCTTTTAAAAATATTAAAAATAAAATAATACACGTGTCATCATCCTAGCTTCACTTGTAGAGTCAAAAAAACTTTACTGACAGTGTATATAATAATTATTTAATTATTATATAAAGCAATCATTTTTAAATATATAAATTAAGTTGAAAATTGCTTGATTAGTGATTTTATTATTTATATTTTAATTTGTAAAAGATATCCTTAGACATGTAGAATTTTTTTTGAATAAACAAGAAATAAAAATTAACATTATATTTATATATAATAAAATGTATGATTTTACTTTTATATAGAACATTTATATATAAATATATCTTTATGAGAAATTAAATACATCACATTTTTTTTAATACTTATTAACATATGATTATATTTAGAGAAATTACCAAATATACTATTAATAGAGTTTTTAAACTTCATAAACGTAGTTAATATGATGATACATATCCCTTAAGGAATAGTAAAAAAAATAAAAAAAAATAATTAGAAAATAATGTAGGATGCATGACAGTTTTTTAACCATGATTGTGAAATTAAAAATTTTCATTGTCAATGTATCAAAAATTAACCTTTATAATTTTACCAAAATATAAAGATTTTTTAAAATTTTCTTTGCAACCTAAATATTAATATTATCATTATAAAAATAGTATAAAAATTTTTATTTTTGATCATTTACTTTATATTTTTATGAAATTTATTGGCTTCAATATAAAAAATAAAATTTTAATATTTTTTACATGTATAAATATAACTTGACTAAAATTCAGTGGGGTCAATTGACCCTGCATTTGTACGTGGCTACGCCACTGTCACACCCTAAAAAAATTAATATTTTTCAATATTATCCTTATTGCAAACATTACGCTTTTTTTTGGAGTTTTTTTTCTAGTGAGCCGTATCTCATCGAAGTTGTTGCCTGACAGCACTTGAATGCTGCCAGGTAGTGAGCAAGTGCTGCCTGCAACATGCTGCTGTGGTAGCAAGCCTGGACAGCCAAAAAAAGAAGAAAAAAAGCTCCCGAAAATCCACTTATGGGAGCTTTTTTTCTTTTTTTTTTTGGCTGCCCAGGCAGCTTGCTACCGCAGCAGCATGTTGTTGGCAACATACAACTGTTGCCAGGCAGCAACTTCGGTGAGCCATAGTTCACCGGAAACAAAAATTCCATAAAAAAATTAAAAAATATATTAAGAAGGGTATTTATATAATTTTTTATAAAATATTTTGATATTTAAAAAATAAATTTTAAATAGGGTGTGTCAAGTATTTTTTTATATATGAATAGAAGGTCTCTTATTTTATTTCTCATTTCCATAGGTATTACTATGAATGTTGTGTTTGAATGACAGCTAAATAAGCCAAATACTAGAGTAAGAGTAGGACATTTAATACTATATTCCATTGTTGATATCATCAAACTAGAAGAAAATGTGTTTGCACCAAAAAAAAAAACTAGAAGAAAATGTTACATTGCTAGTTGTCGAGTTCAAGTTGACCATGCCATTTCCCAATGCCACACGCACCCACCCAAGTTGCCATTATTTATGTCCCAAGGAATCTCAAACCCTTCTGTTTGCCATGGATAAGATCTAATGGAGCTTCCAAATACAAATATATAATGGGTTTTGGGTCCCATCATTGGTCTTTGTCTTCAATGGCCTTCCAAGAAGGAGAGAGAGAGATAAGGAGCCCTCTTTTCTGAGTCATCGAGAGCCATAGCCGCCCACGAGACTAATTCTCAACCAAACGTTTGCATCATGTCGGATAATGGATATCCAACAAGTTGCTTTCGTGCTACTGATTCTTCTTTGTTTTGTTTAGTGCAGATACACTGCAAAAGTATAGTGTCCATGCATTTGTTTTGCAATATTGGGGATGCGATTCCCACTTCAATGGTGCTGCTGGCTGACTTGCAAAGTAAAAAGGGGGGGAATTAAGGCATGGTGCTTTTGATTTGTGAGTTCACTTTGATTCTTAGTGGTTCCAATTCTTCATCATGCCCACTAAGTAGTGTTTTTTTGAAAACAAAACTTGATTTTAAAATCTAATTGAATTGAACATAAAAAAATGTTATTATGTTTGTGTTTGTTTTTTTTTTAATATTTTTTGTGTTCGATTCAATTTTGTTAAGCTCGTTTATGAATATTAATGAACATGTTCATAAACATGTGTTTGTGAATGTTAAACGAACATATTCGTGAACAGTAAACAAAAAAATTATACAAATGAATTGTATTCACCTTAATATATATGATGTCAAATTAAAAAAAATCTTACATAAATATATAATTTTAATAATTAAATATTAAAATGATCTATAAGTAAATATGCAATTTAAAAATTTATAATTATTGGACAATAAATGAATATTAAATGATTCATTAAATAAATGAGTTTTAAACGAATTCATTTGCAAATATAAGTGGATAAATCACACCTCTATTTGTGATCATTTGTTAAGATTAATAGGCAAACATAAACAAATAGAAAACGAATAAATTTATGAATGTTCATCAAATTTTTTATGTATTTACATCCCTATTTGATTTTAGTGAATAATCATTCTTTATTTTAGAACAATTTTGACTAGTTTCAGCTTATTTAATTACAATAATATAAATGAAATTATCATGTTTATGCTTGGTGAGATTTGCGAATTTGAAGTTCGAGTCTTACTTCCTGCATAACATTCTTTCTTTTGCCAAGCCAAAGATCTTTATTTAGATTTGGTAATTTGTGTATAACATTCAAGTTCACAAAATATAAAACACGAAAAATTTATGTCGACATATTAAATAAAAAGAGTTTATATATAATGCACAACAATGTATACATTTTATATATTGTCAATACGGCTAATATCTTATCAATAAGCAAACTAAAAAAATGTCAAGCTTTTAAAAATAAATACAAATATTTTTTTTTTCAATTTGCTTATAAGGGTTTATTGATGAGGTGTCAATCTCTAGTATATTAATAGTGTATAGAGACTATACACTGTCAGTGCATTATATATAAATCCAAATAAAAAATTTATTTTAATTTTTGTTATATTTATATATAATTTTTACTAAATTTGAGCCTATATCACCTCTGTGCCATTTACTCGTGTTCTTTTCGTATGATGTCATCGCCAGGCGTGCCTTTATTGTGCCACTAAAATTTGGGCTTATGGGTCCGTAATCAAGCAAAGTTTTTCAGTTATTGGACCCACTTGAATGCCAACAAAATGGGCATATTGGGCCCCCCATGACCCATCAAACCAAAGTTTTTCCTACTGGATCAATCGGAGAGCCCAAATTAATGGGCTTTTTGACGGGTCATAGAATCGGGCCTAATGGGCCCAATTGAACAGTGATTTGTTCCTCTATTGGACTCAAGCCAACCACCCTATAAATGGGCTTTCAATGGGTTTGCCCAAAGTGCACACATAATAACTCTCTTTTTGCAATTGGATCCAGCAGAAAAAATTTATTTCACATTTTTACCCTGGCATTTCTACGAACAGAAAATCAACCTCCAACCATTGTTTCCCCTCAAATTAGATTTGTTTGTGCCTCATTAAGCGTAGAAAACTAGGAAAGAAGAACTCTAACGAAACAACAGGAAAAGATGCTTTCAGGTTTCATCTTCCGATTTCACTCTGTTTCTCTGTTCTAAGATTATAACGCGTATAACTTATTTGTCAAAACTCTCCAAAGAAATCTCTTATTCTTTCTGGGTTTGATGAATTTTGATTAAAATTTTCTATTTTGATATAAAGTTCTTCTTTTTAAGTTTTGTTATTGACATTATACTTATTGTATATCTCTGGGGGAATTTTTTTTTTTCAATGACTACTGTGTTTTGAGTCTGCCAGAAAAGCTTTAATATGGTGTGTTTGAATTATACATTTGCTGTATTTGCAACCAATATGAATGTTTAAATGATCTGAGAGATTACAAAGCAAGTTTTGTTTTCCAATGTACTCCTCAGTCTCGTTTTGATAAATGCAATGGACTTCGTGTAATTTCTTGGCTTCATTTTAGTCTGACACCAACTTAAATTGTGATTCTTTTGCCTCTTTTGTTATGTATTTCTAAATGTTTTTGACTGCAATTTGACTATTATATTCGTTGCTGAGACAGGTTTAACAACTGGAAGTCAATTCCAGCCTAAGATTTTGAACTTTCATCGAAGGCAAATCACTGGTAATTTCTGATTTCAGATGATTCTTTGAATGCTTACCGTGTCTTCTTTCCTCAAGAGTGTGTGTATTAGCAGGCCGAAATGGAGGAAAATTGCTGGACTTAAGAATCAGGCCATACCCAAAGAATCAAATCAGATGCAGCGTTACACAATTGAACCAAGTCTTCTCTTCTTATGAGAAGCAAGAAAAGAATCAACCTTTGGTCAAAATGTGTGGTATTACATCAGCTAGAGATGCTGCTATGGCAGTGGAAGCTGGTGCCGATTTTATTGGGATGATCCTTTGGGCTAAGTCCAAACGTTCCATTTCACTATCAGTTGCAAAGGAAATTTCAAAAGTTGCAAGGGAATTCGGGGCAAAGCCTGTTGGAGTCTTTGTGGATGATGATTTAGACACAATTCTAAGAGCTTCCGATGCATCTGACCTTGAATTTGTGCAGGTATATATATTTTGTTCAATCTTTGATTATTAATAACCTTCTTGTAGCATAATAAATTGCTTAGTCTTGTTGTTTCAATCTTCTGTAGCTTCATGGAGATGTCTCTCGGGCAGCTTTTCCAAAGTTGGTGAAAGAAAACAGAATTATTTATGTTCTTCATGCAAATCAAGAGGGAATTCTTCAAAACCAAATTTCTGATGAAGACTGTTCTTTAGTGGACTGGATTCTTGTGGATAGTGCTACAGGTGGCAGGTGAATAGCTTTTTCTTTAGTTAGTTTAATTAGTTAGTCCCATTTGTTTGAAAAAAAGAAAAGTTAACGAATTGCCTTCCTATTTCATGCTAATTTTATTCTAAGCATTAAACCTATTGACTTTCTGAATTGAATAACATATGTTAATCGCTCAAGTTCCTCTTTCGTTAAGCTTTGGTCTACAAACTGAATAGTAGGACAGAGGACACCATGGGCCAGCTTGTAAAGTTTTATGCTTTTGCCACACTGATTTTGTCCAAGCTTTGGCCAAAACTTGATTTGGCATGCCCATGTATAATATGAAAAACATTTTTAAGTAAAGAAAAAAACTATTCAATATGGAAAAATGCAGATTCAATGTGTCTTTTCCTGCCACACAACTTGCTTCTGGATCTGACTTCTTGGCTTGCGTAGATTGGATTTTATTTACTGAAATATGATGGGCTGGTAACAATTAGCAATGATATAAAAGAACAAACAAAGGGTTCATGTATTCTGGCTGGTACTCTGTTGTCATAATATTCAGTGTAGCTCATTTTTCTTCTTCTTTTTCTTATTAAATATATTTATTCCTGCTCAAGTTAGCATTAACCGTTTTTAGTTTTATACTTGCAGTGGCAAAGGATTTAATTGGGCTCAGTTTAAGTTACCTTCAATCAAAAGCAAACATGGCTGGCTTTTGGCAGGGGGAATCAACCCTGATAATGTTCGTGAGGCCATTAATATGCTCAGACCTCATGGAGTTGATGTAAGTAGCGGTGTTTGTGCCGAAGATGGTATTCAGAAGGATCGATCGCAGATTTTTTCTTTCATGAGGGCAATACGTTCTGCATCATATTGAATGATCTCACTAAGGGTGATTATCCATCCATTGATAGCAATTGAATCCAGATATGGATTAGTTTACATTAATGTACATTCACTGTGTAATTTATGTACATTGAACTACAAGTATCCGAAAGGGTCTGGTCAATTTTCGAGTTGAAATTGTAATAACTGACATGCAAATGTAACACACCACCCTTAGAGTTGGATGGTTGCTAGCATATTCAATGGCAAATGCAAAATTCTACTTTCTTTTCATGTTTATACCTCTCCTTATTGATCATCTTTCACCCTAGAACATGCACATGGTCAGTGTGTGGTTTAGAACTATGAAAGCAACATATTTGTACATATGGTTGCATTTGAATCAGTGAGGACTACAACTTCAGTACACTTCACTTATATGGCTATAATTTTACAGGTCGTCTCCAAAGGAAGAGACTAAATATCTATTACCTTCTCTACTTGGTCCACACAATGTATATTAATCATAGAGCACCAAACAGAGCTATTACCAACTGCAAAATGCAGATTACTTTTCTTTCATCATATCATTCAGAGAAGAGCCTGAATGACAAAACATCATAGGCTCCTGTAAATTGGGAAAGAAAGAATAGAACCAGTGTTCCAAATGACTACAAAATGATGTTTACATATTCAAATTGTGGTCGGAACTCAGGAGTTAAACACTAGGCCAGAGAGAATCTGTAGGATTTTAATTGTTAAGCTTGAAATACTTCAGGACTTCAATCTGATTTGCTAGTTCCATATAGTTGAGGATCTGTTTGGTAATATACAACATCACCAATGTCACGCACATAGTGGTCCTGTTTCATGCTTCTTATGAGGATCCCAAACAACTGAAATGGGATAGGGGTGGATTTTTTAGGCTCCCGGTAGTATTTCCCGAGCACTGGCTTTGCTGCCTCAGTCTGCAATCCAAGTTCATGAAACAATTTTAAGGAAGGTATGGGAATCTAAATTGTAAATTTATGCAGGAAAGAAAGAATCTACTCACGGCTTCAATCAAGTGATAGTGTGGGATTTGTGGGAAGAGATGATGTATAACATGAGTTCCAATATCATGGTGAATATTGTTGAGCCATCCGTAGTCGCGATCAAGTGTTGTAAGCCCTCCTCTCAAGTAACTCCATTCCTGTTCAATTGGCAAAGCATAAATTCTGTTAAGTTTCAATAAGATTTTTTTTTTATTTTCTTGACTAGATAGTTCATGTCGTAGCTGGAACGGACTATGAAGCAATAGTCTAGCAGAATTCTTATTCAGACCTTGCCACGGTACCATGGAAGTTTCTCCTCATGGCCATGGTGATGCAGGTAAGTCACTAAGTCCAACCACATGACAAAAATCTGCATTTTACATGTGAAATCAGGAAATGAATTAGGACCATAGAAGAAAGAAAGAAAGTCTCTGCAACTGGAGAGAAAATTCTATAAATGAACTGCACCTACCCCATAAGGAATGCCATAGAGTTTAAGCAACTGGATTGGACCCATTGCAAAAGATAAATATGCAAGCAGCCCAACCATTGCTGTCCAACAAATAGTGGAAGTAATCACATCTTTTCTTTCATTTGGGACAAACAAATCACTATCTGGATGAAAATGAGAACCATTTTTCCCAGGACTTCTGCCCCACTGAGATTGAAACACGTATTACAGTGACAGTACATATTGATGTAAATGCAAATCATAGGTTCATAAATGAATTCAATCAGTGCAGCTTTGAATGGCTTACCAGATAGATAGGATAAGCAAACATAGGGAAAGGCAAGGTGAACCTTAGTAGTTTGGTTGCATTATCTAAACTCTTATAAATTTTCTCGGACAACTGCATAGGCAAATGGTGTATATGTAAGTAATTGCGGTCACTAAAATGGAAAGTTACTACTAAATCACTCTGCTGAAGTAAGAATTAGCAGACTTTACCGGATGCCATGATTCATCATTTTCAACATGTCCATGATTCTGATGATGAGTTCTATGGCTGATTCTCCTGCATATATCTCAAATTGCTTACTTCAAAATTGGCAAGTAAGATTTGTATATGGCAAAAATATCTTCAAATAATGGGAATGGAATCAGTTTGGACAGAATGGGAGTTTTCAGGAACTGACCATCCATGGTATGGAACAAGAATTGAAGAATGAAGAAGATGACCAACCACACTGTTCAGAGCTGGATTGTTTGAGAAACTACCATGACCACTGCAAATACAAAAGCAAGCAAAGATTAAAACCATAGTTGTGAATGTCCAAATTCAATATGAAATCTCATGAAAAAAAGCTTTATAAAAAAGAAAAAGGAAAACAGTACGATAAAACCAGAGTGGGACAACCAGAAGTGACACCTAAAGCAACAAATTAAAAGTTTCCTTAAGACCAACTGCGACTAAATTCTGGGGAAAAAGAGCAACCTACTTACCAATCATGACCAAGAACGAAAAGAGCCCAAAACATTGTTCCCTGAGCAATCCAATAAAGAGGCCAAACAAGCCAGTTGTTAAAGTAAGCAGCAACAGCAGCCAATCCAGAAACCACAACAACATCTCTTACAACATAGCTCATAGATCTCCATGGATCCTTAACCCAGCAATGCTTTGGTATAGCAGCTCTAATATCAGCCAACTTAAAAGGAGGTGGTGCAGTTGGGTCAAATTCACCATCATCTCCCATCTCATTAACCCCATTAATCTTCTGTTTATCGTTATCATCTTCACTAGTAATTGCCACCTTCAATGGAGCACTCACATTTAGCAACCCCCGGTTTCTATCTCTAGACCAAGTTGAGACCTTGATTGAGTAACCAAAACTGTTTCTCATCTTTAAAACATCATTCTTATTTGAAGCAAATGCATTTCTGGGTTTAGGATAGATTTTAGTTCTAGGGAGGGGTCTTAGGCCACATTCTGATAAAACCCAACTGGCCATTGAAACCCCCACAGCCTGATGCAAGCAAATACTTGCACAAGTTTCAGCCTTTCAGGCTTTAAAGCTTCTATCTTCCTTCAAGGCTTAGATAAGAAGAGAGATATGAAAGGGGAGACTATAGCCATAAGCCAATAAAGCAGATAACAAAAGGGACTAAGGGCTTCTCTCCTCCACTTCTAACAATTTGCTTTGCTTGTCGGTTGTCCTTTCTACAGTGGCAAAAATTTTGCTTTTTCTCCTACGTTTCCATGCTTCTGATCCTGACCTCTAGGCCTTAGGGTGGCATTTCTGGCAAGATGGGCTAACCAGGAAAGATGAAAAAGGCTCAATGTTTGGGTTTGAGCTGTGTTTGTTTGGTCTTTTTAGCAGTTAGGTGGGTGAATTCGACCCACAAAAGAGCACAAAACGATAGGTTCCACCGGTGCTCATTTGTGGATCTGATGAAAAGTGGCTGACGTGGTCAAATCATGAACCTTTGTATTCTTCAACTGGGAATCTGTAACCATGATTTTTCACTTTTGATTTGTCTTGGGTTTTTGTCCTGTCAAAGGGCCCCACAACTGTGAAGTCAAATCAGCTTGCTTTCCTCGTTTTGGTTTGGGCTTGAAAAGTATCCATCCACGTGCTTAGATATGACAGGGAAACTGCAATATCTAACTAAGCATAATTTATAGTTTATTATATCATATGATTCACACAGTTTGCATGAGAAAGACCAAAACAATTATAAAATGACTAAACCCTTTCCTAACTTTTCTTGTTTTTGAACATTAATAATTCCTCAACATAGTTTCCAACTAGTATTAAATATTAATTAGACTTTACATTTTCTAGAAGCCATGATGATCTATAAGAGATTCCCAAGATCTAAAATTAAAAGAAATAAACAATTTAAAATTTAATTCAATTGATTCATCTTATTTTTTTAAAATATAACTTTTAATGAATTTAACATTCAAATTTCAGCTCCTGTAATTTCTTTTCATCAGCTTAGAATGGAAACCTCTTTTGTAAGAGAATTACGGTGGTAAGAACTAAGACTCTTTTAACTCATGGGTTGTGGTTCAGTTGGTAACGCAGACTGAATTTGTGAGAAGAACTATTAGACTGTGATAAAATTTTGAGCATAATTAATCTCAGATCGTTAAAATAAATGAACATATTTGTGATTTACATTAAAAAAAAAAACTAAGAATCTTTGACCCATTGGAAAACAACTTAGCTAAAGACTAAAGAGTAATCTTTGAAAGAAAAGGGAATTCGAACAAGAAATCTGAGAGGCCCAAAGGAAGTCAGTATCAAATCAAGTTCCAGTATTCTACTCAGCATTCATAACTTTGGGCTTTTTTCCTATGAAAATTAATTTGGGCTTTTTATACCCATTAATTCTGAATCCAAACAAGATAAAACCCATTGGTTAGGATTTGGATATTTTTTTTAGAATGGTAGCCATTTTTATCAAATTGAGAATCTTGAAGGAGTTTGAACAGAAGGAAAGGTAAGCCAGCCAAGTTTCCATTACAATAATTGAGAAATTCTTCGGTTGATATTTTCCTAATTCCCTTGTTCATTTTCAAACAATTCGACATTAATGCTTTATTATCTTTTAGGAAATTAAATTCCACAATGGACAATAACCCAGATTTTTTTTTGGGAAATGATTTAAGGTAAAAAGGAATGATTCCATGATTAGTAGTACAGTCCTTTATGCAAAAAAAATATCCAAGTAAAGAAAACCATCTAACATTAAAATTGCACTAAATTTAGATGCACTGAAATTTGAACAGTTTCAAATATACCGTAAAACTCGAATACAAAACTTCAAAGTACAATGAAACTTTAATTAGAAAGTTGAAAATTTTAAAACATACGATGAAATTTGAACATGAAACTAAGAGAATGCCAGTTATTGGACGTGTATATATCAAGTCTAGCATGTCTCCAGGGATGTTGAGTGCTAAAACATTTTGTCCTCAAAAAAGGGCTAAAAAACTGAGTGTAAAGAAAACTTAAAGAGAGTGTAAAAATCTATCTTTCTCTGTAAGGCAATGTATAATCGTATATAATACTCCCTACTCAGTAGTCAGTATAGCTGCCTTGGCTTGGAATAAAAGTGATAGCTCACCCTTCAAACTACCACCAAGAAGAAAAGAGTGAAGTAAGAAACTACACAAACCCAGTTCCTTTGTCTTTACTTTTCTCAAACAAAAAGTTACTAATAATTTGGTTTTTTATTATTTTTTATTTTTTCGGAAACTGAAACCAATAGCATCATTATTGTCAGGAGCCTTGCTAATGCATCAACAGCCCATTACCTATAGTTGTTGTGGACAAAGAAAGATCATATGACTTTTATCATTTATTAAGATTTTATTGAAAAAAAAAGTATATATATACATATTATATCTAAGTTTGGGTATTTTATAATTATGATTGGAGAGGTTTTTTTAACATTACACCAACTAAAAACATTGACATTTGAAAGGATGATTAGGTAAGTTTTTGACCACAATCATTTTTACAAACAAATGCCCTTTGAATGAGGAGGTTAGGGTTACTTACTTGATTATGTATGTTCTGTTTTCTAAATGATTGATTGAAAAGGGTGAATGTGACGGCTCAAAATCAACTTGCTAAGGTATCTTAGCAGAAATTGGATTCTGCTAGGAGGTACTGTAAAAGGCTTGTCGAGGTTGTTATATTAAAAAAATCATTTTTTAATGTATTGAAATTAAAAATAATAGTGTATCTTTATTCACAAACTGGAACCAGGTTTGTTTAAATGGTTATGGTATCAAAATTTTTTGTTTGACTTCTTGTGGCAAGTATGCTGGCAATTCTGATTTGTTTATTAGAAACTCACTGTTGTTTTCTGAATGCTTTTTCTCTGCCTGGCCTCAGCCCTCTGCCCTCAGCTCTGCTGTGGTCCAATGGATTGTTAGAATGGTGGGCCATTCTGAAATTTTATTCAGAATAACCCCACAAAATAACAAACATGATTAGACGTAATTTTTTTTGTTGGTAAAAGCTGAAATTCCTGCAGAGAAAATATCTTAATGTTATCTGCTCTTCAGCCTTCTGCCAGAAAATGATTGAATGAATTTTCTTGCATAATCTTCTGAAACATGTTCAACCTAACCTGAGCTGACTCCACCTAAGTAACAGTTTATGAAATGCATCAGAAGCCTTGATTTTATCTGACCCCACTCTAGAAGCAATCACAAACCATCAGATTAGCATACTTCCATTTTCATGGGAAACTGATGAGTGTGGTATAGCAAACAAGTTTTCACGTCTGATGAAGCTTCCATGTCAGAATCTAATTGTCATGGGGTCTACCAGACAGTTTACAACACTGCACCTTGCAGTTCAAGTCCCAATCTTAGGTAGATTAAGACCAGCCTGGGAAAGCTTTAAAATCACTCCTTCAGATTTCCTTCTGGGGGAGATTGTTTGGATACAAGGGGTGAAAACAAAGTAGTTAGAAATGGTATTATAAAGAAAAATAAAACTGAGAAAGACAACTCTCCCTCCACTAGAAAGCCTTACCAGTTTCTTAAAGAAAAACCCTTCTCACCAAACCTCCATTAAACAAACATAAAGAACCTGAATGTTCACATTGTAATGAGTCCCTCTCTCTATCTTTCTTTCTAACATATATGTAGTTTGTTCATTTCTTTCCTTCTCCAGATTTCCATCCCTTTCTCTTCTTTTCTGCTCAAAGCTGTGTTCTATTGTCATGCAGCCTGCTCGTCGTAAGACTCCCTTCACTGAAACTGGAGTGATGAAGCATCGGAAAAACAATAATCTTTCCATATTTGTTGTAGTTTTCTCTGTGTTTCTCTTTGGGGTTTTCATGTACAATGAGGACGTGAAGTCCATAGCGGAGTTTCCGTTTTCAAGGCCTAAAGCTAGTGAAATCCAAGAGGAGCAAGCCAAGCAAGTCAACCCAGTTCAAGAAACTATCAAGAACGAGAAAGAAAACTTGGTTTCATTGAACTCGAGAACTTCACTTGAAGAAGATAACACCAAAAGAAAGACTCCTGATCAGGAAACGATAAAGAAACCTGATCATGAGTTGAAATCCATAGTGGTGAAAGATGATGAGCAAAAGCTTGCAGAAGAGAAAGAAGATGATGAGCAGAAAATAGAAGAGAAAGAAGAAGAACAAAAGATTGAGCTGCCAGTCGTTGAAGAAGATGATGAGGATGTTGATTTGCCGCCGGAAGACTGTGATCTCTTCACAGGACATTGGGTTTTTGACAATGGAACACATCCTTTATACAAAGAAGACGACTGTGAGTTTCTTACAGCACAGGTTACTTGCATGAGAAATGGAAGAAAGGATTCTATGTATCAGAATTGGAGATGGCAGCCTAGAGATTGTAATTTACCCAAGTAAGACCATTTTTTGAGTTCTTCAATTGGAATTATACATATTGTTTTCTTGTTTCTTTGTTTATCTTTAAAGATGCTGATGATATTCACTTGCTTTTGTTCTATTACAAGGTACAAACCAAGATTATTGCTTGAGAAGCTGAGGAATAAAAGACTTATGTTTGTTGGAGACTCATTGAACAGAAATCAATGGGAATCAATGGTTTGTCTAGTTCAATCTGTAGTCCCTCCTGGAAAGAAGAGCTTGAACAAGTCAGGGTCTCTCTCAGTGTTTAGAATTGAGGTATAAAAATCCCCACTTGCAAAGATGTGATTAGATGTCACTTTCTTCTGGTATTCATTAATCGTTCTGACAATTTGTTTGGTATAATTGAAGTTAGTTCTTTTGTCTTTCATGATGATTAACAATCCTAATGACATCATACGGATGCTTTATTTTATGCAATATAAAAGTTTCGGTGATAATTTAAGTTTTGCTGAATATTTAAACACATTTCTGATAAAAACCAGGCATGTTCTTAGTGTTTTGTTTACTATAAATGAGATTGTGAACATTTGTCTCTGCAGGATTACAATGCGACAGTGGAGTTCTACTGGGCCCCTTTCCTGGTGCAATCAAATTCAGACGACCCTAAGACGCACAGCATCTTGAATCGTATAATAATGCCTAAATCAATCAAGAAACATGGCAAGAACTGGAAGGATGTGGACTACTTGGTCTTCAACACATATATCTGGTGGATGAACACTTTCACCATGAAAGTCTTGTAAGTTTTCAAACATTAACATACCTCAATAAAGGGCAAATTTAATGAATAAAACTCTCGTTAGGTGAGGTCTATAAGGAGTCACATGTATACAATTTTTTTTTATTAACAAAAAAACTCTTTTTATGACTTGAATTCGTAACATTTAGATCACAAAAAAACAACTTCTATGGCTGCACTAAGATTGACCCTCATTAACATAATTAATGTTCGATTTAATTGAATTTATTATCTTTCGAGAGTGATCTGACATAGGTTGGATATCTGCTCTTGGATTGATATGTAACAGACAAGGATCCTTCGAAAGAGGGGACACAGAATATGACGAGGTCGACCGGCCGGTAGCATATGGGAGGGTATTGAAAACATGGTCTAAATGGGTTGATAAGAATGTGAATCCAAATCGAACCACTGTCTTCTTCAGCAGCATGTCTCCTCTTCATATCAAGTAATAAATCCCTTTCAAGTTTCTATTCTATTACTTTGCTTTCCTTCTATAACTTGTCGGTCAAAAGTTTCGATCTGTTCTATTCTAAAACTCATAGTCAGCTAATAGGTAGATCTATCTAACTTCACCAGAAACATAACCTAACCTGTTTAAGTTTTAACCACTGTCTCTTTGATGAAGAAGATAACTATACTTAAAACAAACCCAAGCAAGCATATTGCAAGTACTTTTGTCATTGAGTAAAGTCAATAGAAACAGCTGGAGTGCATGCATTGCTAAACATTGTATAGTTTATGACTAGACTCATGATCAGAGGTTAATCCAATGTAAATCTCCTGTATTACGAAAATCAACCTATGAGCTTAATTAGGTTTTCTATCTTCTGTTTGTAATTAACTCCCATGGTTGTTGGACTAAAGAATATATCCATGTTTATTAGGACAGTCTCCGAGTAGTTGACAGTGGGCCCATGACATCTTAACCAATAATTTAGACCAAACTATTCTCCTAATCTTTTGGTTGGTAAAAGAAACAACCATGTTTCATGTGTTTTTTAATTATTAGCAGTTTAGGTTTTAATAAACCTACAAGGGTTGTTATCTAGAAGGATTCAATCTATCTAGAAGATACTTTATGAGTAAAATTAAAGATGTAAACAGGTCGGATATTTGCTAATTTTGGGATACTCGAATCTGAACTCGATTAGAATATATAAAATTCGAATTCGATTAACTATTCGATTATTTTGATTTGTGTTACTCGAATCCTAATTCTATAAAATGAAAAATATCTATTTAACTACCCGAACTGTTAAATACCCGTTTATTAAATTAAAGTTTGACTTTCAAATTTAAATTTAAAATCAATTTTGGATTAATTTATTTAAAAAATTAATTTAACAAATTTAATTTAACTAATAAATATAAATTAAAGTTAAAAACCATAATTATGATATTTGATGAATTAATTTAATTAAATACAATATTAATAATAAACAATTTATATATAAATATAAATATCATACTAATTAATTATTATTTATAACGGGTTCGATAGCGGGTACCTTAAGGTAATTACCCGAACCTTACTCGAACCCGTGATGGTTAGTAATTTTATTATCCGAACCCGATTATATACACCTTAATCCTACTTAATCGGGTCGGATAGTATTGGATACCTGTTTATAGGATACCCATTGCCATCCCTAAGTAAAATCTTGAATGCATCAAATCGGTATAAAATAAACTGAGACAAAACCTAAGAATTCCTTGACTGCATTATCAAAAAAAAAATTGGTTTGAGGCATTTTTATTCATTCAAATTGACATAATTTACAACCTACCAATGTCTGCAGGAGCTTAGACTGGTACAACCCAGATGGAATCAAGTGTGCCCTGGAGACAACCCCAATTCTCAACCAGTCAATGTACCTAAACGTTGGCACTGACCGTAGGCTATTTGTCATTGCTAGCAACATCACTCAAAACATGAAAGTTCCAGTCCATTTCATCAACATTACAAGCCTTTCAGAGTACAGAAAAGATGCACATACCTCAGTCTACACCATCCGCCAAGGCAAAATGCTGGCCCCGGAGCAGAAGGCAGAGCCAGCCACCTATGCCGATTGCATCCACTGGTGCCTGCCAGGGTTACCAGACACATGGAACGAGTTCCTCTACACCCGAATCATTGCTCGCTCATGACACTTAGGCATAATTCACACTGTCCATTTACATTTTTTCTCTTTTTTTTTTTGCTTTTATTTTCTTCTGGTTTGGCTCCATTGCCACAGTGAATTGTTTTTCTTGTAAGCTTCTGCAATTTTTTATTCAACATTTGATCGGATGTAGCTTCATACTTAGAGTGGATGAAGGTGTAGGGGAGGACCATAAGAATTTTTGGTTTTTCCTTTAATGGGGACTGAGGTGGGGAGCCAAGAATGCCAAATTTCAACACTCACTGAGCAAAAGATGGCCTAAGCCAAACCACATTGTATAATGCAAATGTTGGATACTTGAAAAATGGAAATAAGGGTTTATACAAACACAATTTCCTTTTCATGCACTGTAATTCTTTCTTCAATTCATTCTTTGCTTCTGTTCATTGTCTTTTTTGTTTAAATATTAGAGCTTCTTCATCTAGTTGCTTCAATTCAGTTTTCATGGAAATTGCTCCAAGAACTCATAAAGATTAGTCCCAATGGCCAAATGCAAAGTATCCAGTGTTTTAGACTGGTAAGAAACTGCTGCATCAACCATTACAAGACAAGAAATTTTATTCAAAACCAAAATAAAAAAAATTAAAAAAAAACCTTAGAAATCTTGTTGGTAAACATTATAAGCAAAGACAAAACAGTGCCACTAGTTAAAACATGTCATACTATTTTCTATGTTGTTTCCTATGTAAACAGCCTCCATGCCATTGAACAAATGTTCAGATTCAAAATTTGATCCTCTTGGATTCTACATGTTCATGCTTTTTACAAGGAATCTTGCTAGATTTCCTTAATTTTCCAGATCAGTTATGACTTTATTGTCTAGTCATATAATTTGACAATTAACAACAACCTTGATAAACAAGTTAAGATGTCCATTAATCTCTCTTAAGCCTTAATTGAATTTTGGATTTGCCAATTACTTCAGATCACATTAGAGGGAAATGTGAATATAACAGTAAAGGTTGCTATTTTGTTATCTAGAAGTTACGAGTCCAAACAAAAACAACTTTTCTGTTAATGCAAAAAAAAAAAGTTGCGTACATACAACTCTCCCTAAACTTCACAATGTAAAAATTTTGTGCACTGAGTTAACCTTATTAAAAAGATACTATATTGCATATTTTTTTGACAGATTACCTATATTAATCCATCCCTATGGTGGATTCATAATTGTCTTTTTCTTCTTAGGAAAAGATACTGGTTTGGGAATAAAGAAATACTGCACGATACTCATTTGCATAATACTAAATTTGTTTCTGATAGAATTTGACATTGGGAAACGCATGCTTATGAGAGTCAAAGATTATTAACATCATTATCAATGTATAAAAGAGCAAAACCATAAGGGGATGTAGCTCAGATGGTAGAGCGCTCGCTTAGCATGCGAGAGGTACGGGGATCGATACCCCGCATCTCCATTTGTTTTGCTTTTATTTTTTACCGAGTTTGTTTGCCTTGCTATTTTCTCGAATCTTTTTGAAACATATCTATTTTCAATGGGATTTCAACTATGGAGGAAAACTGGAGAGTAAAACTTTTTTATTCTTAAAAATGAAGAAAACTTAATGATGCTGAAGAGTGCAGACTGGGAAACAAAGCTGCTCTGCTCGCAGTTTCAGCAATGAGTCCAAATAGTAACTTTTACCTTATGAAACTATAATGAAAGCAGGATTGTGCTGCCACTGTATTTGCGTAGAACAGTTGGGACGGCTGGTATGGAAGCAATATGTGACTGAATGACGTAAAAATAAAGAAAGACTGCTAATTTTACAACGCTTAACACTAGACATAGAGCTTGTTATTTATTGCTAGTGGTCAGCCATGCTAAAAGCCATATACCCCATATTTTCAGGGAATGGAACTAGAATGAGTGGCTTAGCACTATCCAGCGAAGAGCATTGACCTTACCTTTTATAGCATTTGTCTATATTCTACAGTTTATCCTAGATTTGAATGAGGCAAGTATTGATTAGTAAGAAATTATATTAGCGAGCATTATTATACATTCGTAAACAACGAAATTTTTTAATTTTACAAGTAATGTAGAATTAAAAGAGTGACATTTTTTTATATAAAATATTAAAATAAATATGATGATTAAATGGTTTTTAAAAAAATAAATGTATAGAATAATAATTTCATTGATAGTAATTTTTTAATCTCAATCGCAAAATTAAAAAAAAATTATTTTACTGAACAATAAAATAGTCTTCGTTATAATCTATCCACATGTAGTTTCGAAAAAGCGGTCCAATAAGGAATACTAACTTTAAGACTTGAAAACTGCGGAGATATCTAACATGTCCTGAATGAATTCAGTTTTCTTTGTCAGATTGAAGATTTCAGTCAGAAACTAATCAATTAAGAAAAATTGGGAAGTGTGAAAGACAGATCTTTTTGCAGATAGCTTAACCAGGAGCTAGTTGAAGTTAGTTACTCCAGGTTAGTCGTTTTCTCTTTCAGGTTTTCCATTTCTTCTCCTCCAATCTTTATCTTTTCTTCTCATTCTGTCTTTCCTGTTTCATTTCTTCAAGTTATGAAGCACAGCTGCAGCATCAACCATAGAAGTAAAAACTATCAAATACTTGTTCTGGTTTCCCTGACATTGATAGTTCTGTTCAAATGGTTCATCTACAAAGGGGATTATAGCCAGGTGGGAAGGTCAATTTTCTTGCCAAGGTTTAAACCTCTAGGAATCCTGGAGGAAGATGATGAGGAGGTTAAGCTGCCACCAAAGGACTGTGATATCTTCACAGGGAACTGGGTTTTTGATAATATAACCCATCCTTTGTATAAAGAAGATGAATGCAAGTTTCTCTCAGAACAGTTGACTTGCATTAGGAATGGAAGACAAGATTCCTTTTACCAGAACTGGAGATGGCAACCCAGGGATTGTTCTTTGCCCAAGTAAGTATCAATTTGTAACATTTCTGAATTGTTCCCTTTTTTTTAATTAATTTCTGAATTGTTCCTTGAGGAATAAAAAAGGGTAAATTTAACTAGTTATTAAGCTACTTTTCGATGTTTTGTTTTGGTATGGTAAGGTTCAAAGCAAGAATATTGCTTGAAAAACTTCGTGGAAAGAGGCTAATGTTTGTGGGGGATTCATTAAATCGAAACCAGTGGGAATCCATGGTTTGTCTACTTCAATCTGCTATTTCTCCAGGAAAGAAGAGCCTCAGAAAGTCAGGTTCTCTAGTTATCTTCAGCGTTGAGGTATATTTCTTCTTTACTCTCTATTCAGCTTAAAATGCTTGGGTTTCAGATCTTTTGAAAAACTTGTAGTTTTTACACAAAATAATTCTTGCTTAACCAGTGAAATTAATTTGTTCGAGAAGGTCTTGTCTTGCCGACAAACGGTCTCATTGCTTCATTGTTGAATTGATACACATTGAAGAAATGGGATAATGGACAATGACTTGTGTAAATGGTTTCCAATGTTCATTGAATTGAATGGAGGTTTTAAAGCTAACCCAAACTCCATTGTTAATTCCTTCAACTAGTTTCTGTTGTCAATTAAGACCCACAAGTATTTGGGGCCAGTGGATTTGAGTCATTTGATATTTTTCTTGAATGCTAGCATAGGAGTACAACACCACAGTGGAGTTCTACTGGGCTCCATTTCTGGTTGAATCTAATTCAGATAATCCATGGCGGCACAGCATAAAAGACCGTATAATCATGCCTGAATCAATCAAGAACAACGGAGATGATTGGAAAGGTGTAGATTTCTTGATTTTTAACACATATATTTGGTGGATGAACACTAGAAACATGAAAGTCCTGTAAGTATATAAACCTTTTTGATGCTGCTATGAGCTTATCTGCATAAAGCAAAGCAGGAAAATTTTTCATGAGGCTAATGCATTTTGACTGTGATGAACTGATGATGTTTGGAAAGACGAGGATCATTTGATGCTGACCCCATTGAGTATGATGAAATCGAGCGGCCGGTAGCTTATCGGAGAGTTCTGAAGACATGGGCAAAGTGGGTTGAAGAAAATGTTGATTCCAAGCTGACTTCAGTCTACTTCATGAGCATGTCCCCTGTTCATATCAAGTTAAAGTCCAATCCAAAATAAACTTTCTTTTACATAACCATTTGTTTAGAGTTGTGGTTGCTTGATTCTATGTTTTTGTTGTACTTGTTCATAGCCTCTGCCTGATGATTGTGGAACAGGAGTTTAGACTGGAACAATCCGGATGGAATCGGATGTGCTAATGAGACTCTTCCAGTGATGAACATGCCCAACCCACCAAATGTTGGCACAGACCACAGGCTTTTTCTGGTGGTAGCAAATTTGACTGAATCCATGAAAGTACCAGTCTACTTCCTCAACATCACCGCCCTCTCGGAGTATAGAAAAGATGCACACACATCTGTTTATACCACCCAACAAGGCCGATTGATAACACCGGCGCAGCAGGCTGATCCTCCAACATATGCAGACTGCATCCATTGGTGCCTTCCAGGGTTACCTGATACATGGAATGAGCTCCTCTTCACACACATCATTTCACACTCTTGACCACCTACAATTTCTTTTTCTTTTGAATATTGTTGAACAACAAATTGGAATTGAACATGATTTGTCAAGAATTCTTGAGCTTTTCTTTCTTCTAGCTGCATAGAAAAATCTCAAGAAAAAGCTACCTTTACATACTTGTACTGTTTATTCTTAAATTAATCAGAAAATTTCGTTTTATTTTGCACATGCTTGTTTTTCTTAGGTGTTGAATTTAAAAGATTAGCTTCGTAAGGTCAACACCTAATTATTTATTTATAAACAGTTGCAAGAACAGAAGAAAACAAGAGGCCGTAGATCAGAAATTCCATAGATGACATGTATCAGCAAGAATTTGCCTCTTCATTTTAAGAAAGATTCTATGGCAAATCCAGGCAATTTTCAAGGTTGCCTATTCCTTCTAATAAACGAAAGCTGCACTCTAGCAAGATCAGTTTAAATGTTACAAGCTAGCTTATTTCACTGAACCTCAGCTTTCCCGTCAATCTCTCTTTGTTGTTGTAAGCATTTTTAGCATTTCTAAATATGATAAGATTGTGACAAGGCAACTTAACAGTTGATATAAACATAGAATCTTTCAGAAGAGGACAGCTTTACCAGCTAAAATACATTAAACGATGTAAATAGGTGTATGTACCTAAAAAATGATATATGTATGATATAATCCAATCTACAGTTGAACAAATGGAGTTTGTAAACATAAAAATGAAGAATGTTATTGATCAAGCTGATATTGACTCCCTTGTGGATTTAAATAACAAGGATCATGTTGGTTTGACCCTGAGATGTAGTTACTTTCCAATAGTAACCATGGTAGTTCTTTTGTACTTTATCCTTTGGACTCTTTTCGTACAACGAATACATGAAAATCACCCCATTCCCATATTTCGGACACCACAGGAATGTCCAACTCAAGCAATGTGAAAGTTCAACAACCAAGGAAAACAATGATGGAAAAGCTGGAGAAACCCAAGAAGAATGTAGAGAAGAAAAGTATGAGCAATGATTGGAACTTAATCATGGCAGAAGAAAAGGATGATGGTGACAATAAAATGATTATTTTGCCACTAGGAGAGTGTGACATCTTCTGAGAGTGGGTTTCTGATAATGGCTCACACCCTTTATACAAAGAAGAATGGTGTGAGTTTCTCATGGAGATGGCGACATGCCTAAAGAATGGAAGACTGGATTCTTTATGCCAAAAGTGGAGATGGCAGCCCAGAGATAATTCTTTCCCCAGGTCAATATTGCTATTTTTCTTTAGTAGTAGATTCATTCCTTGCAGTTGAAATATTTTTCTCTTTCTGGGTTGTGGTTTGATGCAGAACTGTGGCCGGAGAAACAAAGAGAACAAAGGGACCCCATACATTTTAAGCAAATGCCATCCATGGTTTGTATGGTTCAATCTGTCATCCACCGTGCAGCATATATAATAGAAAAAACACTTAATATTTATGTACAAGATGCAAGGACCGGATGCAAGACACAGTTACGTCGGGATATATCTCAAGATCTTACAAGAATGGGAACTTAAATAAACATCAGTTCAATAGCAACTGCAAAATTCTACAATTACATCTACTTCACATTGTCAGTCTACATTATGCTTGCAGCCAATGCAAAGGAGATCGAGCGTTCCATGAATTAAACCCTAAGCCCACAGGCCGCACATTCCCTGCACGCTCCACATTCCAAATATGGTTGATAGCTTGTCTAAAATTATCCAAAGTTCATCTCCTCTTGAATCTCAGAGAAATCTAGCTCCAGCTATTTCCTTCAAATTGTGAAATCTGTTTGGAGTACTTTTCTTCTCCGGATCAGATCAAGTATCATGTCTATATCAAATATTTGGAATATATATTGGCAGAAAGCATGTAATTCTTCTCATTGTAAATCTGGTTGCAGTACTTTCACTTGGTTGCCTCCTCGCTATGTTTCATTTAAAACGATGTCAAATGAGCTTATATCTGGGAAGATGCTGCAATGGACAGTTCGCACCAGACAGGAGAATGCTCTCAGGTCTTTAAGGAAGACAGCAAAAACCGATTGATCTCTTCAATTGCATTTATGTGAGTGCCGGGTAATAACAAACATAACAAAGGAACAACAGACAATGAGATGTTCTTGGGCTTAATTTTGTCTATTGTTGCCTTGATCGTAGGCAGCGCTGGCACACCAAACCATTGAAGATACCAAGAAAGAAGTGTTGAATTTTTCACTGCGAAGGAACCATCGTTGGGCCAACTACCCGACTTCAAATAATTACGCAAATCATTTTTTAGTGCCTCTGAACAATTTAGGAGTTCTTCTACTCGTTTCTGAAGAGACCCTAAAAAGATGGATTGAACAATGCCGCCTCTTGAATTAGTCAACTTTCCACTCAACACAGCCTCATTATAGGACAATGCAAGCTGCAAAAAAGAAGGATATAATAATACTTCCTTATCAATATGTCCACCAAAAATATTATACTCTTATGATGATAACTGCACAAACTAATAAATGAATCATCTTCGACTCAATTGACATCAATCCTCATTGCCGCCATGCATTGAAGAATAAAGGAAGGCAGAGTTTATGGCAACTCATCCCACAGATCATACATTGAAATATAACACGGTAATGGAGTTCTTAAGATAAAACTAATAATCAATTTTTTCTAGTAATACATTAGCGCCATACAAATTCCAAAAGGCATGAAAAGAATAAAGTAGGCAGATGGATACAAGTGCATCTGAGGACCCAAAAGCCAAAACTAACCGAAGCTGCAGAAAAAGGGTAAACTTAGGAAAACCGGCACCATTTAAAGATTTCGAACCAAAAGAGGCCCAAAATGAGCCCCTACCTCAACTTCATAACTTTCTACACTAATCAGAGTCTCATTCTACATGTCACATTCAATACAACTTGGAAGTATTATAGACAGAAGATATTAGCTCTTTTTTTTATTTTAAATTAAAACAGAGAACCAGTTGTTTAAACCAAGACAAGTATTTATGCAATTTGTGATCAAGTTGTTTACACAACAAGAAAACTGGTATTCCACAACTTAAATAAAATAACTGTACCATGAATTTTCATTCACAAAGCGGCTATGGAAAAGTACCTTTAAACTAGAGAGAGACAGTGAGTCGCTAACAACAACACTGGTACTGGAAACCTGCTCTGCCAATGAGCCAATCGTGGTGTACAAGGACAAATAGACCTAAGAAGCAGAAAGCCATAAATACTTTTGAATTATAATTAAAACATTCGCATGTTGAAAAAAAGATGACAAGAGTAAAGTAAGCCTAGACCAAACCAGTTAAAACATTTAGAAAATGTAAAAAAGATCATTTCACTTGATACTGATGAGAATTGATCAGATTGACAGACTATTGATATGCCAAAAAACTATTTCATTTCCAACTGACATTGCATTGTAATTGAGAAAAGTTTGATGTAATAAAGCATAATTTACGACTAAAACAGACTACCTGCAAAAGAGCTGGTCTGTCCTTGCTTATGCACTCAAATAATACTTGCAAGCAAAACTCCTGGAAATCAACATCAGATCTGCAAGCATGTTGATTTGAGAATGAATGGAATAAAGAAAAAAAAAGAAAGAGAATAGCAGCTATCTCCATTTTCATTTTAATTCTCCCAAAATCACTGAATCTAGATTACGAAATAGATGATAACATAAGCACCTAGAACATGCAGAATAAAATATTTTGAACACTCCGTATGAGTTAAAATTGTCATCAAAATAAAACCTCATGAGAAACCATTCAAAAGACCATGAATAGAGCACCCAAATTTACCATAAGAAGGACAGGGTGAGGAGGGGACAGGAAGCACATATAAAGTCCAGCCCATGTGAGTGGAGTACTGAATTTGGCAACAAATGAAAAAGGAGATTTCCAGACTTGCCTGCTATTCCAGGAAAGGTCACAGCAAAGTTGTGCAAAAGCTATTAAGCTAGGATCAGATGAGAAGGTGCTGACCAGCTGGTCAACAGTAACAGCACCAGGTCCATTGTTGCTATTATTACTTGGATTGCCTGCCTTAAGACTAGTCAAACCAAACACCTAGGAATAGCCAAATCAACATCAATGTTAAGACTGAACTGTATTTGGGAAAGGGCTGGTTAGTGATAAAGTCAGTCAACAAAACCTTGTGCATTGCTCGTGAAAGCAGCGATTGACACCCTATGGGATCGTCCACATATGAACAAGCTCCAACCTTCCGTTTGACATGGAGAACCCCCGAGTTAAACGGGTCATTCCTGTCCCCAAAACTCCACCAAGGCTCATCTGTAGAGGAACAACTCAAATTATCAGAAATATGCAAATTGACACATAGCTAGAAAATTCAAGCAAAAAAACTTCACTCGCCTTGAGGAACAAGCTCAATCACTTGAGGCCAGTATCGAGGGCCACATACACGAACTGTCTTTAACTGCAACAGCATATTTAATAAAGCATTAAATAAAAAAAATCTAATTAACAGAAATAGCAAACAGCTACTTATAAGGTAGCTGGCATGCAATTTGCCTGTAACTTGTATTATTTGACAAGATTCATTACAGCAGCTACAGAAAATCAGTTCTTCCATGCCATAAACACCACCACATCAGATTCATGCTAATTAAACTCTAAAGTTCACTTCAATGGAAAGTTAAAGAAAGTCCAGAGATAATGACAGTCCTGGTAAGTTTGTTGACAGATCTTGTAACTTACAATAGAACGCTCAGGCAGAATGCACGGAGTAATCTCACAAAAACTTGTTTCTGAATAATGTTCAGTTTCCCTGATAGTAACTTCAAGTGGAGCATAAACAGGGAGGCCAGAGTCGACATCAACAGTTTGAAGCCAGCGAGCCTCCGTTGCAAGGACATACAAATGTCTGAATGCCTGAAAAATACACTTACTTATAGAAAGGAGGTAAAAGTACAACATATGCCTCAATAAGGAAAAAGAAAAAAGAATTCTAGTCTTTTCAAGCACAAATAGGACCCACTGGAGTACATTGCCTAAAACCAATAGTAAAAATTTTTTTGCAATGCTTGTGCTGAACCATATACCATTCCCAATCAATTTTAAACTATCTGAAAAATACCCTAACACTCAACATTAACATACCTGAAGGTGGCAACGGTTATCATTTGGTCCACTAGGCAACCGTGGATAAAGAGTAATTAGCAATGCAGCAATAGAACTGTTGCTGGTAGAAAATGTCCTCATGCCTCCACCAAGAAACAAGAAACCAATTGCTAAGCTCACCTAAAATCAGTGCATTACTTGCAAATAAATTAAGATGCCTAGATAGAAGCAAATTGGTTGAATTTATGTAAGTCAACCTATCAATTCTAGATTAATGCAAGCAAACATGACAAAGTTCATCTCATGGAAGAAGCCCATCTTGGGCAGCACAGTGACTCAATGACCAAGAAGCCATAACATACTAATGCATAAAAGGAAAAAGAATCATTTAACCATTCATGCTTAATGGGCTTTTGAGAACTCAATTACACATTCAAAAATGATTAGGCCTTTTGCGTGGCAGTGCACATGATATTAACAGCTTGAAATATTTCTTATCTTTATCTAATACAATCTCAGAATACAAGAAGCACTTCCACGCAAAATTTTAAAGCTTATGACACGCATGAGAACATAAAATAAGCACATAAGAGTGTCTTATATCATAAAATCAGCTGGGAAAAAAGTTACAGAATAAGCAGTTGATATAATCAATTGGATCCATCACTCTGGCATGCATAAAAAACCTTACCGCCATCTGGATACCATAATTAGCATGCCCCTCTGCAGAGCTCCGGTTGCGGAGGAACCTTACAAGCCGGAAGGTTTGTAAATGTCCAGAACCAGCCATAACCTGCTTCCCAAATGCCTCAGAAGTCAACACTACTACTTGGCAAATTTTGGCAAAAGAAAGAAATATAACGATAAGATAGAATTTCATTTACCACAGACAAGGAGAGAACAATAAGGTGAAGGCATATCTCCAATGTACCCCGATCAACATACTGAGATAAACCCTTGGGGAAGGTATTCCCACTTGTAGTGGAAACAGGCTTGATCTGCAGCCACTAAAATAACTCATTTATCTCTCAAAAACAGATTGTATTTATTGAGCAGTATCATATTGTATGCAAGACCTCATTCAGAAAGTAGACAGCATATTCATATAGCAACTCCTGTGCATTTGCATCCTTTGTGCCAGCAAATCTCAACCCTGACAACAATTAATCATAACAGATTTAAGATGGTCTCTCTTTTTTGTTGTGTGAGTTATATGATTTAGAATATGCAAGACTAAACATTGTAAAGAATATATGAATCAGCAGGAATATCATACCAAGAGAAATACATGCCCCAGCTACTATATTGACATACGCCTGGACAAAAGTTTCTGCATCCATTTCATCAATATCCATAGCATCATCTCTAAGGTCTTTGACACTTTTTTTCACAATTTCAGGAATCTGGGACTGAATCCAATCTTTAGAGGGATGAATCCTGAAGAGGATAACCACAAACTCAGATCTAAAGACTAGAAGCTTACAGACTGAATGATTCAATAGTTGACATATTTATTTAGTAAATTACCTTCCCCACATTATCAAATTCCGAGCAATGACACGAAGCATTATAAAATCAGGCCTCACGTATTGCAAATCAAAATGTGTTTGAGGGATTGTAAGCCTAGAAACAATCACCTCTGATTCACTCTGTCATATAAAATGGGAAAGGTGATTAATTCAAAGTTTTGTCATATACAAACACGTGGTATTCCATTTATATTTGTCTATGTTGAAAATTACCTTCAAAAACATTAGAGCAAGAGCAATTATAGCCCCAGGTGCAGCGACATCAACATTGACAGGGGATCCATCCATCATCTAATACAGCAAAACTAAAGATATTAACTGCCTTGAGGAAAAAAATAGTGCATAAAAATTGTTGTTCAAACACAAGGTTAAAGTAAAGGAACTTAATTAAGTGAAAGACAGGTTACAAACCTGCCCAGTGCCTCGGTTGTGTTCATCCATTGACGCAGCAAGCAGAAGGGATCTTTCCTGATAGAAAACAGTTGGCAAAGAAAGAAATTCATGAACTATCCAATATGTTTGTCTGCTCCTAAATGTAAAGAAGCATTAACTATTGTCTTTGCTGCCATGTCCTTTATTATAACTAACTAGTAGAAAATTAGAAAGGATAGATAAGGGTAAAATAGCAAAATTATACGAAAATAAATGCATTTATTAAGTCTTGTCATTTGAAAGGGGAGAAACTCTTCAGAAGTTAAGGCAGATCAAGAAGGTATAGTTCTTACTGTACATGACTAAGAAATATTCTGCAAAAGAATTAATTATGAATCCATCCATATCATCCACCAGAAGAACATGCAAAAGAACAAAGCAAGTTTGAACTGGACAGCATACATTACAAATTTCCTTTCCACCAATATAGTGGAATAGTCGATCAACCAGTGTATCCATGAATCCCAACGCATCTTCCCCTCGGCCTTAATTTAAGATGGCTGTTAGCTAGGACCAAAACTTAAAGACATTCATTAATATAAAAGCTTTGACTGATCCATACCCAATGCAACAAGACCCAATGAAAAGCCAGCAGAAACAGCATAACCCTCCCTTTCAAGGACATTGTCACCTCCACTTCTTCGGCCTATTTCACCCTGCAAGAAATAACAAACAAGTTCAACTACAAGATATCTGCCAAACAATTAAGAAATTAGAGACAATGTAGAAACAGTTGAAAGGTGCTGCATATGTCTCAAAGATAGGGACAGCATTTGCACCATTGTAACAACATATAACTATGGGAGAATATCACCTAGAATTATTGCACTACAATTAACCAATCACAATTCATAATTGTGAAGGGTCGAATATGGAACCCACACTTATAAATGATGGACCCCTACAAAATTCTTTCATGTAATTGGACAATTACAGGACTGTAGTTAAAAGAATCGTAGGTGAAATGTTCCCATTAACAATTGATACAAATAAGCAGAACCCAACTCTGTTTACTACATAAAAACTCAAATTGAACAGTCAGAACTCATGGATAGAAATTGATTAGTTACTAATCTACCAAAAATCCAAAACAATTGTTTTTTAAGTGGAAGCTTTGTTATCAAACAAAAAACCATAGAATAACAATTCTTTATTATTTGTATCATTTGTATCTGTCTGTGGTATCTATATGTGCTTGTATACACATTCATTATAAATGTATATGTCCATTTGTATATGAGTATGTTACTATACATATATGCATTTCAAATATAGTTTTGAATTTTCTTACAACTAGTAACAAGGAAACTTGTTGTTAACCTACAATTATAAGGAAAACACCATCATCCTAAGTTGATCAGCAAAAGAACTATAAGAGGAAACATACCAATAATGTTTGCATTGTTTGGGGGTGTGCTGATCCTTCAAAAAGAAGTCCAACTGACATTAGTGCTGCAGTCTGTAGCATCCAAAAATAGTTGTAAGAATAATTATTCTAAAGAATTGAGAAATATAAACAGATGAGGTAACTTTAATATTCATATAAAGAAGCTCAGGCAACTATATTTCACTAAAGTTGCATGTGCAAGGTTTATTTCAGTTCCAACGCCAATGCTGGCAATCTGATGACAAGTATGAATGAATCTGTATACAAATTCCTACAGTATAGTATGCAAGTAAATGATATAATGAGAGCAGTGCAATGTCTTACCTGCAGCAATGTTGGTAACTCCAACTCCGGAAAGGAAGATGGATGTTGAGCAGGTATATGCACATAAAGGCACTGCATAAGGTGGAGCCATTGTTCGGGTCAGGTAATTGCAAGCAGATATGTGTTGATGGCAATGATGGAAGAATGTTATATTATTAAAAACATTAGATACTTTGGCTTATAAACAACAAGAGATCAAGGCAAAAGCATATGTTAAAGCTCAAACGAGCATATATTATTACCTTTGATATTGCAGGTTGCATTGTCCCTCTATAAGAAGCTGCCAGGCCAAGCATTAAACCTACAGTTGTGCTTTCATGTTCCTATTGGTGAGAAATATCAGTTAAGTATATTTAAACCTAATGAAAGGAGTATGCAATGTATTTTATCCAAAGTAATAAGCCTATTACATGCTGTGATTGAAAAGTTTCCACCTCAGTGATTACAGCTATTGAGATACCAGAAATCACAACGCATATGCAATTACATTCAGGTCATTTCAAAATTAAAGATTCTGAAACATAAATGTTCATTTTATAATTCTTTCCTTGATTCAGAAAATGCATTTAGTCAACACTGATTTCTCCCCTTCTTTTATAGTGAGTAGAATTCCAGAAACAGGATCATCACATAATTAATGATGTTGTGCAGCAACCAATCAATTGCAAGAAGTAAATGCAAATGAACTAGGAAACCTGTGAAAAATACTGGTATATGTCCGTAATAGTTAAAACACGTAGAAATCCATGTAATCCCAGAGCAAGGAGAAGTCCAGCATGAACTACATTTGGTTCCTCTGGCTTGTTATATACTATCCATGTTCTTGACACTTTTCCCTGCAAAAGCTTAATATGCATCATATAATAATTCAGGATAAACAAGACAAACAAATATGCATGCATATACCACATAATATATCAGCACAAAGACGGCTGAAACAAAAGAAAATGAACTTAAATAGAGCATACGCTGGCAAATCAACAAAAATGAGAACATACAGTCTCGAAATTTAGGAGGTATTTTTAACCATATATTGTTGAGATACAAAAATCATTCTGACAAACATAAGCAATTATTAAAAGTATTTGCCCACAAAAAAAACTCCTTTTGGTAAATATAAATGACATATTGTACTATCTTAACATATCATATCAACCTGAAGTGGGGCCAGCCTTAACCCGGCAGCAACTGCATTGTGGAACTCTGGCCATGATTTAAGTTCTTGTATGTTCCTTATGCTTGGATCAAGATTAACCTATCAGCGCAACAAATGTAGAAACTAAATAAATAAATAAAACAAAACAACAAAAACAATACTGTGCAAATTATGCAAGGAAGAGTAAGGATGACAGCATTACAAAGTTTATGTGTCATAAACACAAAATTCTTAACCCAAGCTTCCTACTGTCAAAACTTATTAACATAATAGGCAATAAATACTGGAAGCATAGAGCAAGAATTATATTCCAAGTACAATAATATTTCGCTGAAAGATTTCTATTCAAAATTGCCATAATTGATAATACAGTTTGTTGTCATCCAAGTTTTAGTTTTTTATTTATTCTTGAATAAGGACTGATTCTTGTCCAGGCTGTTTTGATAGATACAGTAGTTTAAATTTCTGATTTTTAGGAGATTTTATTCTTTGAGATTTTATTCTTTGTATTTATCATTTACTGATTTTTAGGAGATATTTTAGGGATGTGCTATTTTATCTAGGCTATTTATATATCGATTCCATATCAATAAAACATAACAGAGAATAAGTTTATTTCTCTGATTTCTTTCTTCTCCGTTAACATGGCATCAGAGCAGAAAAGATTCTGAATCAATTTTTTTTTTGGCAAACACTGCTATGGCTGGAGCAACCACAAGAGATGAGTCTTCAACTGTTTCTTCAGGCCAATCCCAACAAACACATCTTCCAATCATGACTTTACAAGGGGGAAGTGAGAATACTTCTTTGCAGATTACGGCTCACAAGTTAAATGGCAAGAACTATCTTCAATGGGCACAGTCTGTCAAGCTTGTAATTCGAGGCAGAGGAAAGATGGGTTATCTCACTGGCGCAACTACTGCTCCCAACACAGAAGATTCTGCTTACCAGGTATGGGAGGCTGAAAACTTTATTATTATGGCTTGGCTTATTAATTCAATGGAGACTAAAATTGGACGGACTTATCTATTCTTGCCCACGGCAAAAGCAATATGGGATGCTGTGAAGATGACTTACTCAGATCTTGCCAACTCTGCTCAAGTGTTTGAGATAAAGTCAAAATTGAGAGAGACAAAACAAGGAGGCCAGAATGTGACAGATTATTTTAATGTTCTAAAAAATTTGTGGCAAGAATTAGATTTATTTTATGAATCTAGTTGGAACTGTACAGCATGCAGCGTCAAGCAAAAAAAGATGGTGGAACAAGAACGAGTGTTCGAATTCTTAACAGGCTTAAACAAAGACCTTGATGAAGTCAGGGGAAGAGTGCTTGGCAAAGATCCCTTACCATCAATTGAAGAAGTGTTTGCAGAGATACGAAGAGAGGAAAGTCGACGAAAGGTTATGATGGGAGATTTTAAGGAAGAAAATGGTGGACATAATACAACTGAAGGATTAGCTTTGGTTGCACGAGGTCAGCAGTACCATAACAGGTCTTCCACAGATCAGAAAAATACTAGAAAAGGAGAGCGACCTTGGTGCGATGTTTGCCAACGTCATGGACATACCAAAGATACTTGTTGGAAAATTCATCGCAAGCCACCTAGTTGGACTCCTCGAAGGCAAAATGATAGGAAAAGCTTCCAAGTCCAGGCCATAGATAAAGAACATACTGCTGCCATGGGTGCAACAGAAGGAGAATCAGCCTACACTTCAGTAAGGTTTAGCAAAGAGCAGATAGATCACTTGTATAAGCTTCTTAGTCAATCACAACCTCAAAATCCACTTGCTTCCAACCCTAGTGTCAGTTCTTGCTCTTTAGCCCAAACAGGTAATTTTCTCACAGCACTTAATGTCATTTCAACTTCAAAGACTCCCTGGATTATTGATTCAGGAGCTTCCGATCACATGACAGGTTCATCTAATTCTTTTCTCACATATTGTCCTTGTTCTAGTAATATTAAAGTGAAAATTGCTGATGGTTCTTTGTCAACTGTTGCTGGAAAAGGTTCTATAAGACTCTCAAAAACCTTAATCCTTCATTCCGTGCTTCATGTTCCCAACCTTACTTGTAATCTAGTGTCAGTTAGCAAATTAACATGTGATAACAATTGCTTTGCAAAACTCTCACCATCTTCTTGTGAATTTCAGGAGATATCCTCGGGGAGGACGATTGGCAATGCTAGGGAACATGAAGGGCTCTACTTCTTTGAGGATGAAGATTCTAGGACTAGACAAGCTTTTGCATCAAGTAGTGGATCTTTTTCTGTTTCCAGTCAAAAAGAAATAATGTTGTGGCATTATAGACTTGGCCACCCAAACTTTTCTTATCTTAAATGTTTGTTTCCTCAACTTTTCAGAAATAAAAATCTTCATTCTTTCCAATGTGAAGTTTGTCAATTAGCAAAGCACAACCGAAACCCTTTTCCTTCCTTACCTTATAAGTCTTCCTCACCTTTCTCATTAATTCACAGTGACATTTGGGGGCCATCCAAAGTTACCACTTCATCCGGTCAACGTTGGTTCATAACATTTATTGATGACCACACACGAGTCACTTGGGTTTACCTTTTGAAACAAAAATCTGAAACTTGTCAAATCTTTAAGAACTTCCATTCCATGATTCAAACACAGTTTCAGGCAAAAATTCATGTCTTACGTACAGACAATGGGCGAGAGTATTTTCATTCAATGTTAGGTGAGTTTTTAGCCAACAATGGGATTATCCATCAGAGTTCATGTGTGGACACCCCACAACAAAATGGGGTATCTGAACGAAAGAATCGACATTTACTTGAAGTCACACGAGCTCTTATGTTCGCCATGCATGTTCCAAGGTACTTGTGGGGTGAAGCAGTTCTTACAGCAGCCTACCTTATAAATAGATTACCAAGTCGGACTATCCACTACCAAACACCTCTGTCCACCCTTACCAAATACTATCCTCATCTTCACATCTTGAACAATCTTCCCTTCAAAACCTTTGGGTGTACTGCCTTTGTACATATACATGCCCAAAACCGCAGCAAATTAGACCCCAAAGCCATTAAAACTGTGTTTCTCGGCTACTCACCCACACAAAAAGGGTACCGTTGTTACTCACCTTCAGAAAACAAATTCTACATCTCTCGTGATGTTACCTTTTTTGAGACTCAACCATTCTTTCCTGCCACCTCTCTTCAGGGGGAGATTGAAACCAATGAAGATCGTTTTTGGGAAACGATATCCATGCCTATTGATGATATGTCCAAGTCTACTCTACATCTTTCACCTGAGTCAAATCCAAGTCTGTCTTCTCTAATAATGCCACAACAACAACAAAAAACAGATTTGGAAACAGGGGGAGGTTTCATGAGGCAAAAAAATCAAGAGCTACGTGTCTATACTAGAAGAAATCAGCCTCAAGAAAGAAAGCAATTCATGGTCCCACAGAGCCAAGAGTCCGAACTAGAGGATGCTAATACCTCAGGTACTCATGAAACTGTTCCTCTTTCAAATAACCCTATTGAGTTACCTATTGCTCTTAGGAAAGGAGTCCGTTCTTGCACTTTGCAGCCCATATCTCAGTTTGTGTCATACAAAAATCTTTCACCATCATTTCGTGCTTTTACCACTAATGTTTCCAATATTGAGATCCCTAGGTCAATACAGGAGGCTCTTGCTAAACCTGAATGGAAAAAGGCTGTTTGGGAGGAAATGAATGCTCTTGAAAAAAATGGCACTTGGGAACTAGTGACTCTACCTAATGGGAAGACTACTGTTGGTTGTAAGTGGGTATTCACAGTAAAATCTAAAGCAGATGGCTCAATTGAGAGACATAAGGCTCGACTTGTGGCTAAAGGTTTCACACAAACCTATGGGATCGACTACATGGAGACATTTGCACCAGTTGCTAAGCTAAATACCATAAGGGTCTTGTTATCTCTAGCAGCAAATTTGGATTGGCCATTACATCAACTAGATGTGAAGAATGCCTTCCTAAATGGAGACCTAGAAGAGGAGGTTTACATGGATATTCCACCAGGCTTTGAAGATAGTAAAAATACTCAGAAGGTATGCAAGCTAAAAAAATCCCTATATGGACTGAAGCAATCACCGCGAGCATGGTTTGACCGTTTTTCAAGAGCAATAAGAAGATATGGATATAATCAAGGCCAGACTGACCACACTTTGTTCTTCAAACACCTCCCGTTTGGAAAGGTTGCTATTCTAATAGTGTACGTGGATGACATAATTCTCACAGGAGATGCTCTAGAGGAAATGGAGAAATTGAAGGGTCTACTAGCCACAGAGTTTGAAATAAAGGATCTTGGCCCTTTAAAGTATTTTTTGGGAATGGAAGTAGCTAGAAGCAAGATAGGCATATCTGTTGCTCAACGAAAATATACTTTGGACTTGTTAAAGGAAACAGGAATGTTGGGATGCAAACCTGCTGATACACCAATGGAACAAAGCCACAAGACAGCCCAATGTAAGGGAGAAATTTCAGTTGACAAAGGAAGATATCAAAGGTTAGTTGGGAAATTGATTTATCTCTCTCATACGAGACCTGATATAGCCTTCGCTGTCAGCTTTGTTAGTCAATTTATGCATGACCCAAAGGAAGAACACCTCAATGCAGTTTATAGAATTTTGAGGTATCTCAAGATGACTCCAGGGAAAGGACTGTTTTTCAAGAAAACAGAAGAAAGGAGGGTGGAAGCTTTTACCGATGCAGATTGGGCAGGTTCAGTTGGTGATAGGAAGTCTACTTCTGGATATTGCACCATGGTTTGGGGAAATTTAGTAACTTGGAGAAGTAAGAAACAATCAGTGGTTGCTAGAAGTAGTGCAGAGGCAGAGTTCAGGTCTATGGCTCATGGCATTTGTGAATTGATTTGGCTCAAAAGACTTATGGAAGAATTAAAGATTAAACTGGACTGTCCAATGCAGTTACACTGTGACAACAAGGCTGCCATTAGTATTGCACATAACCCAGTTCACCATGACAAAACTAAGCATGTGGAGGTTGATAGACATTTCATAAAAGAAAAAATTGAAAGTGGAATGATTTGTGTGACCTATGTTCCAACCAATCAGCAGACTGCAGACATCCTAACCAAAGGATTACCACGACAAAATTTTGAAGTGCTCACAAACAAGCTTGGAATGATAAATATCTACTCAGCCTGAGGGGGAGTGTTGTCATCCAAGTTTTAGTTTTTTATTTATTCTTGAATAAGGACTGATTCTTGTCCAGGCTGTTTTGATAGATACAGTAGTTTAAATTTCTGATTTTTAGGAGATTTTATTCTTTGAGATTTTATTCTTTGTATTTATCATTTACTGATTTTTAGGAGATATTTTAGGGATGTGCTATTTTATCTAGGCTATTTATATATCGATTCCATATCAATAAAACATAACAGAGAATAAGTTTATTTTTCTGATTTCTTTCTTCTCCGTTAACACAGTTGCTCATGCAAAGTGAAAATTTGACAGCAAACCTGATATCACACAAAGAATAAATGCATGCGAAAAAGAAATGAAATAGCAATATAGTGAAACAAGAATTTCGAATGAACCTACAGTAGCATTTTGTTGGGCAGGCAACCGACCTGCTAAAACAAGCTTTGGGACAGTAAAGGCCTACATAAAGTTGCAAAAGATTCCATTGAAAAAAAAAATTAGCATCTAACTTGAAGTAATCAATTTCATAAATAAAAAAATCAACTGGTGTAAATAGAAGTTAAAACAAAAAAGCACAAGTACCTCTGTTAAAAGAGTATATATAGTTGCAAGAGTAAATGCCCCACGGCCAAGAGGAAGAGCAGTAGTCCTTTGTGCAAGCTGCCAGAGCTGAGCCTGTACAAACAAAACAATAAAGCAACATAATAGCATGCAATCTGCATTGAGCCACGCATGCAGAGCAAACTAAATTCATTATTTCTCTTCTAAAATGACAGGTAACATGTAAGAGAGAAGGAAATACAAATCTAGATGAACTTCATTTTGTAAGCTGTTTATGCATTATTCAGTCAGAGATTCATGTGAATCACTATCTCCTTGTAAAGAAATTTTCATGTGTATTACAAAAAAGGAGGATAATGTTGGTTAATGCACTCTCGGCAAGAATGGTAACCTAAGAAATATAGACGTGCAAGTCATAACACACACTCTCAGACAAATTTATTAGCTAAAGCTTGAAACTGAAGCTACGATACACTGGAGGGCAAAGAACTAACTATACAACATTCAAACCAAGCAACAAAAGAAGCATACCTGTTGGAGGTCCTGATCAGATGCACTAGGATTGACAGATGTTTGAATAGCCACAGGTCTTGCAGAGCATAGAAGGCGCCGAACCTAGTAACAGTGACAGTGGCAAGTAGGAAGAGACAAAACGAATTTCAAGACCACATAACAAGAAATATGAACAACAATGGAAGGAACACTAAAGATGAATGTGCAACCAATTTCAGTAGATATAAAGGGGAAGTAGTTCCTAATTTCATTGAAGACCTAAAGATGTATCTGTGAAGATCTTAGACTAGTTACTTCTAAATTCAATATACAGCACTTTTGACATTGTTGCTCAAAATAATGGACCAAAACAGACCTCATTTAATCGTAGATCCCGACCATAACGCAATTGGGTGCAACAGCTGAATATGTTCTCCATGCCATCTGCCATGGATCCATCAATGGAATCTGTATCCTCAAACCTGGTGCTTTCCAGACCAATGGTATCAGATACTGTGGAAGGTATGGTCACAGGATGCAAATGTAGCATGTATGGTGCAGACATAGAGACCAAATTCACATTTGTTTGTGTTTCAAGTTCCTTAAATTTGCATGAATGTGCCAAACAAGACAAAGCCAAGTCCTCTCGACCAAGAAGTACATATGCACCTGCAGGCCAGTCTGCAGGGGGAGATTCCCGACACTTATCCAAAGCCTAAGAAGCACATATGGAAACAATCATATTCAAAGCAAAGGAAAAACAAAGGAAGAAGGTATGTCATCGATAAAGATGCAAAAAGTTAATTAACAGCTTATGCACTGATACAGCCTTTTAATAAGTTTCATCATTTAATTTCTCTTTAAAAACAACAAATTTTGATAAGATCCCTTTAAGGGTGACATTAAAAGTATATTCTCTAAGTAACAGGACAATAAGACATCCCAAAAGGAAGAATGATTTTTCACAATGGAAGGAGCACAGCGAGAAGTAGAAGTGCAACAATGAATATCAGAGAAGCATCGTCAAGGCTGCGAATGACTAACAAATCTATTTAGAGCAACATTACTCTATGGTCATGAATGTTGGATAACTGAAAGACTGCATAAAAAGAAAATGAATGTAGCAGAAATGCAAATACTGCGATAGATGTGCAAATATACAAGAAATGATAGAAAGAACAATGAGGACATTCGCAAAAAGGTTGGCACCTACAGAAGACAAGATGAATGAAAGTCGTTTACGTTGATTTGAACACATACAACATAGACCTATGGACGCTCCAGTTAGGAAAGTGCAGGCTATGAGTGATGAAAAAAAGGTCAATACTAGGGAAGACCGAAAAAGACTTAGAAGGAAATTATCTGGAAAGATATAGCAGAACAAGAGTTGGAAGAACATATTACCTTAGATAAAAATGAGTAGAGGAGAAGAATTAATGTTGACAACTGTGGAATTTCAGAATTTTTTATTTCTGAATCTTACTTGAATAATACAACTTCTAAGGATTATATACAGCTACTGTTAAGCAGTAAAATAGGAAACTAAATCAGTCTAAATCTAATCCTCATAATTGAGGAATTGTTTAACCTTAATTCTAGACATATAGATATTTACACATTTAATATAGTTGACTTTTCCACACTCCCCCTCAAGCTGGCTTGAAGATATTTTCCATGGCAAGCTTGCTCACTAGATTTTCAAATTGCTTCCTGTGCAATCCCTTTGTAAGAACATCAGCAACTTGGTCACTTGTTGGTATATATGGCATGCAAATTATTCCATTGTCAAGCTTCTCTTTGATAAAATGCTTATCTACTTCTATATGCTTCGTTCTATCATGGAGCACTGGATTATGAGAAATAGAGATTGCAGCTTTATTATCACAATAGAGCTTTATCGGTGAGGGATTAGAAACCTTCAAGTCTTCAAATAGTCTTTTAATCCACATTACCTCACAATCCCATGGGCTATTGAACGAAACTCAGCCTCGGCACTACTTCTGGCTACTACATTCTGTTTCTTGCTTCTCCAAGTGACAAGGTTTCCTCCAACAAATGTGCAATAGCCTGAAGTTGACCTCCTATCTGTAATACTTCCTGCCCAGTCTGCGTCGGTATAGACTTCTACTTGTAGGTGTCCATGGTTTTTGAAGAGCAATCTCTTTCCAGGCGTTCCCTTTAGGTACCTTAGGATTCTGTAGGCAGCTTCAAAGTGTTCTGAGCTGGGTGAATGCATAAACTGACTTAACACACTTACTGCAAAAGCTATATCAAGTCGCGTATGTGCTAAATAGATGAGTCTACCCACAAGTCTTTGGTATTTCTCTCTATCCACCACATCTTTGGTTTCAGCAGGCTGAAGTTTCAAGTTGGGCTCTATTGGGGTTTCAGCTATCTTGCAACCAAGCATTCCTGTCTCACTAAGCAAGTCTAGGACATACTTACGTTGGCTAACAAAGATACCCTCCTTTGATCTTGCAAATTCCATGCCAAGGAAGTACTTTAAGGCTCCCAAATCCTTTATCTCAAAGTCATGTGCAAGCCTTCTCTTAAGTTCTCCAATTTCTGCACTATCATCACCAGTTATTATTATATCATCCACATACACAATTAAAATAGTTAGTTTACCATTTCTAGAGTGCTTGAAGAACATTGTGTGGTAAGCTTGACTCTGAATATAACCATAGCTCTTCACTACATTTCCAAACCTTTCAAACCATGCTCTTGGTGATTGTTTAAGACCATACAAGGATTTTTTCAATTTTCACACCTTGTTGGTTCCGAGGTTTTTCTCAAATCCAGGTGGGAGGTCCATAAACACTTCTTCCTCTAAATCTCCATTAAGAAAGGCATTTTTTACATCAAGTTGCTGTAGAGACCAATTGAACTTAACTGCTAAAGAGAGAAGTACCCAGATTGAGTTTATTTTTGCAACTAGAGCGAAGGTCTCTTGGTAGTCAATGCCATAAGTTTGAGTGAACCCCTTGGCAACAAGTCTTGCCTTGTACCTCTCTATGCTCCCATCTGCCTTACACTTTACAGTGAAGACCCATTTACATCCTACAGTTGTCTTGCCTCTTGGTAGCTCCACAATCTCCCAAGTCCCATTCTTTTCAAGAGCGTCCATCTCTTCCTTCACCGCTAACTTCCAATCCAGATCACCTAGGGCATCCTGAATAGATCTTGGTACATGCAAGTTAGAAATTTTTTAAAGGAATGCTTTGTGGTTATTGGACAACTTTTGATACGACAAATATTTTGCAATAGGGTGATTGGTACATGATCTTACTCCTTTTCTGTTAGCAATTGGGACATCTAGATCAGAAAAATCAATATTTGGAGACTCAAGGGAAGAAACTAAAGGAGTAATTTTAGGATTAACCTGAGTTTGAGGAGGAGGACCATCCCTAAGAGATTCCGGCTGAACAGGTGCTAGAGAAATAATTAGATCAGTAATATTTTTATGAGATTTTCTCCTAGTATAAACCTGAAGCTCAATATTTGGATTATTGGAATCCGTTTGAAGTAATTCTCCCACTGTTTCAGATTCTTCAATACTTGGCAGCTGTTGACTAAGAGAGTCCTTGTTTTCATTATTTTTAACGTCCATTTCCTCAAATTGTTTAATAGACTGAATTGGTGACTCAATGAGGCTTGGTAGTGGTGTAGAGAATTTCCAAAAATTATCTTCTTCTTCTTTATTCTCCCCATGAAGAAGATTTTTGCTGAAATAGGGTTGATTTTCTAGAAAAGTGACATCCATAGTTATGTGAATTTTCTTTGTCAAAGGATTAAAACACTTATACCCTTTTTTATTTGGAGCATAGTCAATGAATTTCAGCTTTAGGATCCAATTTGGATCGAAAAATTTGGGGAATATAAACAAAGCAAGTGCATCCAAAAATTTTTAAAGGTAACTCAAAATATAAACGAAATGTTGGGAAGTATTTTTTGAGAGTATTCAAAGGTGTTTCAAAATGTAAGACACGAGTTGGCATCCTATTGATTAAGTAAGATGCAGTCAACACAGCATCTCCCCAAAGGTATTTTGGAATGTTCATAGAAAACATGATAGCTCTAGCTACCTCAAGTAAATGCCTATTTTTTCTTTCAGCTATTCCATTTTGCTGTGGTGTGTCTCGACATGTAGATTGGTGTAAAATACCTTTTTCTTTTAAAAAATTTCCCAAACATTCATTAAAGTACTCAGTTCCATTATCTGTTCGAAGGATGCAAATTTTTGTTTTGAATTGGGTTTCAATCATGCAATAAAAATCTTTGAAAAGTTTTTCTACATCAGATTTTTTGCTTAGTAAGTAAACCCAACACAATCTAGTGTGATCATCGATAAAAGTTACGAACCACCTTTTTCCAAACAAGGTGGTAACCTTTGAAGGTCCCCAAACATCAGTGTGAAACAAGTAAAATGGTTTTGATGGACTATAAGGTTTTGAAATATATTCAACTCGATGATCTTTAGATAAAAGACAACTTTCACATTGAAAAATAGAGCAATCCACTCCTTTAAACAAATTAGGAAATAAATGTTTTAAATAAGGGAATCTATGATGTCCTAACCTAAGATGCCATTGCATTATTTTATCAGAAACAGAATTTGAACTGGTACTACTAAGCCCTTGAGCTTTTTTATTACCTAGGAAATCCTCACTGAAATGGTAGAGCCCATTTATTTCTCTAGCACTGCCAATCATCTTCCCTAAGTTTTGGTCCTGAAATTGACAAAGAGAGTCAAAAAAGATAACACGACAGTTGGAATCCTTTGAAAGTTTACTGACAGATAAAAGATTACAAGCAAGTTTAGGAACATGAAGTACAGATTTAAAATCAATACTTTTAGAAAGTTTAATAGAACCCTTGCCTGCAATAGGTGAAAAACTACCATCTGATATTCTTATTTTTTCATTACCAGAACAGGGAGTGTATGAACTAAATAGATTCGACAGGTTAGTCATATGATCAAATGCTCCTAAATCAATGATCCATGGAGCAGAATTAAAAACACTGGATAGGGCTAATGGATTTCTACTTGAATGAGCCAATGAACTATTAGATGTACCAGATGTCGGATTGGACTTTAGTAGTTTCAGGAGTTGATCAAACTGCTCTTTGCTGAAGGAACCCATATTTGCTTCATTGGCAGAGGGTTGTGACTGCTTCTGCTTTGGCTTCCAATTTGTTGGTTTTCCATGGATATGCCAACAAGTTTCTCGAGTATGGCGTGGTTTGTTGCAATGGTCACACCATACTCGAGGCTTGTCATCAATCTTACGCAAATCAGGGACATTTTGTCCACCAACATTAGCTTCTGCAGTGACCAATGCAGAGTTCTTGATCAAACTACCGGTACGAGGAGTAGAATTTACAACTGAAGTAGAACCTAACATGGTGGTAAAAAACAGCAGCAGCTCTTGGAAAAATATGGTGATTTAGGGTTTGGCAAGAAAGAAAAGTTCTTGATGAGAAAGTGGCTATGAAGGCCTAAGGTAAAAAAATCAGCAATGAAGGCTGAAGAAGAAACTATAGAAAAATCAGCAATGAAGGCTGAAAAAGTGACTGATTTCCAAGAAAAAACCTAAAGCTCTTGATACCATGTGAAATTTCAGAATTTTTTATTTCTGAATCTTACTTGAATAATACAACTTCTAAGGATTATATACAGCGACTGTTAAGCAGTAAAATAGGAAACTAAATCAGTCTAAATCTAATCCCCATAATTGAGGAATTGTTTAATCTTAATTCTAGGGATATAGATATTTACACATTTAATATAGTTGACTTTTCCACAACAACTTAGCTTGAGTTCATATATTAGCTCATGTAGCCTACTCTAGTATTGCGATAAAGGCTCTGATGATGATGATGTTGATGATGGAAAACATAATAACATACAAGGACCACAATGAACAATAACAATGTCCAGCCATAATCATTCGAAATATTTACGTTGAACATTACTAACCTAATATTCCTTTTTTTTTTATACTGTTACATACACCAGCACTAAAATCATTGTCTTGAAACCTTGTCAAAATTTAAAAGATTCCATGCATTATGAGTTACTGGAGCTTACATGTCGAAGAGGAAGAGATACACCAGAAGGCAAAGAATCCAACTCTTTCAATCCAAATTTCTCCCCGACCATTGCCAACACTGTGAGCTCCTCATTAGAGCAAAATGATCCAGAGGCAATGTTGCAACTAACACCAGACGAAAGCTTTTTTCCTATGAGCTTAGCACCACATAATAAACTGTAAAAAGAGACAATCTTCCGCGCCCAGCTCACCACAGAACTTCCTTCTTTACAAATTAAAAGTGGCAGATTGTTAGTATTATCAGGAGTACATCCATGTTGCAAACAATTTTCCAGCCATCTAAATAAACTGAAAGGAGTTTTCCTGGACAAAGAATTTGTGCCCATTCTAACTGTCTTGCAGAGAGCAGGGAAATCACGGACATAATGATCCAAATAGCATTCTTCACCCAAGAATTTTGCAATATTACACAACAGAATTGCCAGAAGCTCCAAATCCCTTTTCAGAAAATTTGCACCAAAAAACACAAAATTAGGATATATTTTTGCAAACTACTAACGTAAGTCCAATGATCGGCAAATATGAATAGTCATTACGTTAGCCAACTCCAAGTACTAGAGTAATTCTATCCTAATAACTTAAAGATGCTGTGTCACTTTACCTCAAAATTATGTCATAATAGGAATCTTGCAATTCCAAATGTGAAAATGTTCCAAATTCTTTAGAAAATAAATAATGATTCCTCTTATAAGAACTCCTGTCACAAATCATCTAACTACCATGACATTATTCAGCATCATTTTATGTTGTAGTATTTTAAACTTTTTTCCATGGAATAGAGATAACTTGAATAATTGTCAACTGAAGCAACTGCATTGAAAAAAAAAGCACTGGCAAGACCAAAAAAAAAAACAAGAAAAGAATAAACAACAGAGACAGATTAGTTGGAAAAAATCTTTAGAAACCAAAGCATGTGAAGAGAGGAACATGGGTAGGATTTAGATTTACCTTCTCCGGAGATTATCCATCTTCAAACTTTCATAGACTGCATGCAGAGAATCCAAACTCTCCATCAATAGATCAGAGTAAAATGATTTTTCTGAACTTTTTGTACCATCAATATTTGATCTCGTGGAATCCAACCCTGGCCTATCAAGTGCTGTTATAGAAGCCAATCCAATCATAGAGTTTATTTTGCAGTAGTTCTTGTGAAATTTGCTATTAAGAAGAAACTCCCAAGATGACTTTGGAATCTCCTGAGAAACTACAGATGACTTCTTGCACATTTGCATGATAGTATCACAAAAGGAGTTCCATTCTGAATCAACAGTAGAATTAGCCTCTGACAAGTAGCTGGAATCACCATCTCCCCAAAGAAGAACAAGAAAATGGTTATAGAAACTGGGACTGAGGCCCTCAGCCATTGCTGTGATGGAATCATTTACCAATGATGATGAAGGGCTTCTTCGTAGTGCACATCTAAAGATCTGCGTATACAAGACAAATAGAAGTTGTTAAAGCTCATAAACAAGACAAAAAAAAAATTATAAATTGCAATGCTGTACAACTAATTCAAGGGCTACCAAAACTTTCCCTAGGATAAAACTTTAAGTGCTTGCAATATCAGTGGAAACAGAAAGTAAAACTTCATTTACAAGGGCCAAAAAAGTCATGTGAAAGAATTAATTAATTGATTAATAAAACCACACACTTGTCAAAGAAATAACGACAAAGTATAGCGCTTGAACTGATAAACTAAGAACATTGAAGTTATAATACCTGCCGATTATTTACTTTCACATTGACACGCGCCTCAACAGCATCAGCCAGTCCTACAATCTTCAAGTCATGAGAAATGGATGCAGCTTCTGCAAATCCCAACTTATGGGAGAGATGACCTTTTCCCAAACATGGAGGCAGCAGATACCTGCAAAGGCATTGCTTCCCTGACTGCATTCACAGCACATGTAGAATATAAACAACTAGCAAAATAATAGTCAATCAACCTTTTATTGATGTTCCATCAGGAATAGGATATTATACACTCAGAAGATGAAAGCAGAAGAAGATCATTAAATGATCTACTTTTCCTGGATTTGGGCATGGGTGACTTGAGTGCGTCTAGGCCTTACCTATTGTTCAAAATTTTTACCAGGCTTCGTAAAGAATGGGGCCTTAAAAAGTAAGATTGGCTAAAAGGGTTATATCATATTGTATAATTAGCATTAAGAAACTGACTTATCTTAGAGTACCACTATCTCCGTTTGATTGAAAGTTCACAACTATTTCTTATTCCTTATTGCCTTTTGGGCTTTGATTTCCCAATTCTAGGGTTAACCACCTATACTTCTTTGAACCTAAAAGACTAAATTCAAGTTCGAAGACCCAATCCCAACAGCCCAAATACATTTAATGGCCCAAGACCTAAGTAAAATAACATTTAGACTCCATCATCTTATAACCAAGCTATGCCTTGACATGCCCATTAACACTCATTAGTACTATATCCCTCTCCCCTTAATCCCTATCGCATATCAGCTTGTTTCAAGAACTTAGTTCAAAAGCCTTGAAAACCAAGAGCCAACTGCATAATCTAACATGGGACAAAACACCAGTAGTAGTTTTGAGGAACATATTTTTGCAACATGATATTGATTATCAAGATCGCTAGGCTAGGAAAGTCAAGACAAGGAGGTAAGATGAACTTCCAAATGGACAAGACATCCAATAAAAAGTGAAAAACTTACATCAGAGAAAAAAAAAGCTTCTATGAAAACCTGAACCACAGGTTACAGGCAAAGAAATAACTAACTGAATGTTAGCAAGATGGAAGAAACTACAGAAAGACCATAGCAGCATCAGCAAAATATCAGCAATAGGGAGGGTGCAAGAGACAAAAAGTTATTTTCAGTAGAAAATGTATCAAAAAAGTAACAAAGACCTGGCTATATAGATATAATAAAAACCAGACTATAAGTTAAGGACAAAAGCACAAAAAGGCAACAACTTACATAAAGGACTAATATGTTTTCTGGTGCCAAAGCAATGATGTCTGTATATGGTAACAGTCCCACCTTCACACTGGAGAAAATCAGAGAAAATCATACCAAAGTATCTTACAAAATCAGCTACTTAAAATAAAACTAAAGAAAATGTAACAATACCTTGGTCTAGTCACAATGACAGGAGCAGCAGCAATTGCAGGTATGCTCCAGCTCATATCAGGTTTAACATCATATAGAATCTCGTTATTTATTTCTACAGTCTGAAGCCTTAAAGAAAGTAACTTTTTTTGTTCTAAGAGAAGAAAACAAATTACAGGAGCTGCATCATCATCAGTTGCAAGAAAAACCTGGAAATATACGAGGCCTGAAGTTAAATACAGATAGCTAAATCATCAAATGCCCATAAAGGAAACAGCACCTTAAAAAATAAACATAATCTTCAGAGAATGTGAATGAGAAGCCAGTGGGATGGAAGAACAAAAAAATGAAAAATTCATGTAATAAACGTTATTTCCTAAGCAAGGAATATAGAAACAACAACAAAGTCTTTTCCTACTCTATGTTATGGGATCAGCAATATGTACCATATTGGACTACACTCTACTTGAAGATCATATAATTCATATGCCATTAAAGTAACATCTATCTTTATAGCTTCCGCATATGTCTACCTTCATCTTGCTCTCCCTCTCAATATGGCTATACTCCATTAAATCATGTCCTAATGCATGGATACATTTACAGGTATACAAAAGAAAAACTTCATTGAAGAGTATACTTCTTATAACAGAGAAGACTGTATGTATGCAATTCAATTACCATAAATGAGAATTGAGAAAAAAGAGAAGTCAAACAGAAGCTCATATATGATATACCTACAAAGGCTACCATTCCCTCACATCTTGGCAAGGAAATTTTCAAAAATTGAATATGTGAAACATATGGCGTTTAGCATATCTCCAATCAATTATTATTACCAAATAAAGCTACTCCATCCAAATAATCAATACAAATGAAAATTTTACAAAATGAAATTTGTGAACCTAAAATGCATCAAAATGGACTATAATATAAGAATTTTGGGCAACCTAAGGCTGAAGACGTGTATGACTAACTTTTCATCTCTGGACAGAAGTAACCAGGTAGACTAGGCACCTATCTATTTAATCCAATCTGATTTTCCAAGCAGACAGCTAAACTCTTGCCCAAAAACATTAACTGCAGCTTTCTGGGAGCCTTTTTTCTAAAATATAGCAAAAGATTATCAAGTGTTATAAAAAAGAAAAAAAATCTCATTAGGGTGTTCAAGAATTTTATAGTGCACACAATTGCATAGTTAACCAATTAAAAAGGAAAAGGGATAAAGAAATATAGCTAACGATGACACGTAACCAGCTAGGTATAACACTATAAAGAGAAAAGCACAAAAAACATTAAGGTATCAAGCACCTTAGAAGCAGCTGTGTGTGCACCCTTCCCCTGCCATATTCTACGGAAGCAAAAGCGCTTTGGTATTACACCAGCAGGAACAGTAGCAGATAAACTAGTATTTTCCACTTCAAGGCTAGAATTAATGACTTCAGCAACCCAAACTGAATGCTGCATTTTAACTACATACAAAGTCACAAAGGCATAAATAAATGATATAGATGGAACACATCCTCACTCCCATTTAAAAAAAGGGAAAAAAAACAGCAGGGGAAAGTATCAATCACACAAAAGTTCAATGCAAAACCTTTATTATATGATGCCATTAGAGGGATTCGATCGCTAGTCCAAATTGTTCTTTCATCAAAATCCCTCATTATGTTCAGTTTTCCTCTTTCTTCAATGTAAATTGACTGCAAAATTCAAGTCACATATTATGTACAACTCTAAATGTAAAATCAAATATCAAAAAGGCTCAAAATGAAGAATCAATGGCCTTCACTCAAACATCTTAATGACAGGAATTAATGCAAAATCACAAGATAAGTTGCATTCCGTTACACACCTGTGGTTCTTCCAGTAGATCTTTCAGAATCAGATGTGAGGACAGTGAATTTGATTCACCCTTAATAAGATTATCGTATGCAGTGAGAAAACTAAAATTATGTTGTGGGCTGTGCCTACTTTCTCTTCTATTTCGAATTATATCACGTGAACCTAGTGAAGGGCTTGAATATGAAAAAGGGCCATGCATTACTGAATTTCCTTCAGCCACCTGCTGGAGTAACAGTCCAAACGGAAGAGACCATATAGATATAATGGAACAAGGAAGAGGAATGGATACTACTTCACCTGTTACACAAAATGAAAGCATTGGATAATCAGTTTCATTCCGCAATAAGAAATCAGGCATGTATAATACTGTAAGAATCTGAATTCAATAAGCCAAGAACTCAATGAAACAAGTTTCCTTAAAATGGAAAAAAACAGTTCAATAACAAAGATATTGGCTCCTCTCTAGTGGAAATAAGCTGTATAATCTTCAGTTATGTAACAATCATAAAGTGATAGATAGAAAAAGTGAATGAACCACACTCTTATGCTTAATTAAGAACATGGAATTCCACAAACTAGACAAAAACACACCATTTTAAAAGTATTCACATCAACTATGGTTAACTGTATATCATTATGAAAATTAAACCATCCACAACTACAAGGTCCATGCTGCATATAAGTACTACATGAACCCTAATATTATGACCTTCAGATTGAATACTGGTAGAGTTATAATGAAAATGATTGTAATTCTTTTGCCTCCGGAAAATCTGAAATCATCAAACATCCCTATCTTTTGACCATAAGTCTACCTTGTTGGATTAAAACTATTAAGTGCTAGACTGCTAGTATCACAAGAGTTTTTGAGAATCGAACTTCATCTGCAATGCTTACCAGATGTATTGTAGATTGTTAAAGAATCAATTTGTAAGACACAAAGAAGAGCTTCGGGAATGTCACCCATACAGCACCAGCATGCCTACAATTTAGGTAAAATTGTTGTCAAAACAAATTCCATTCAGTAAAATACTAGCAAAATATATACAACAATATTGTTTTTCATATAGCTAAAACATAGATTTCATAAAGGATTAATTATTTAACAAACTTACCATGATTACGGGAGAAGGTAAGGTAAATCTCTTAAACACTCTGGAACCAGCGCTCCAAATTATACTGTTACAGGCAAGTTAAAGTAATTGAATCGACCTCAAAATTAGGTAATTGTCATTGCTAAACTCAAACTTACAAGAATTTAACAGAAAAACGAGTCAAAATTAATTACTTCAATTCAAAGCGTAACTGCTTCAATCTTGTAAAAGCAAATGCAAGCTGAAATTATTTACCGATTGCCTCGAATGAAGAGCTCGTGATCGCGACGGTCACTGAGAGCGGCAGCCGAGGCGTCATTATCATCTCGTTGTCTCGCGATTTCTGGATCGAAGAGGAGATAATCATAATTATCGTTCGAATTATCTGGCGGTTTTCCATCGAGTGCCTCGGCGATTAACCCAAACGGCTTGAACTCACCAAGTACGGTGAGTTGGCGAACCCCAACGGGCATATTTGAAGAGCGAGTTGAATCGATGAGACTATTAGTAGTATCAGTCGAGTGAGTAAAAGAGTGGAAATTGAAATGAGTTAACAACGCTTTTTCGCTTAGAATTTATAAATGTAACTCCCGCTCTTTTTTCCAGTTTTGTTAGACGGAAGTTAAAACCCTAGAGACTTTTCTGTTTGGATGCTTGAAATGCTGTTATCCTCGGCTGGGATAAGAAAACCTTGCGCTGGTTTAAATTAAAATGGACATTGATTCCTGTACTCGTATAATATTTGACATATGAAACTGTATAAAACACGAAAATCAATCTCGAGACGTCAAATTAAAAATATTATCAAAAATTTAACTCATATAATATTAAATATAGCTCATATAATTTTATGATAAATAATTGAATTTATATAATCTAAATTTTAATTTTTCATATTCTTTTAAAAATAAAAAAATTAATTTTTTATTGCATTAAAATATCAAATCTCGTATTATCATATTTTGTTTTCATTTCTAGTACCATTATGTCTTGTATTATCACATTGTGTCTAAATTATATATCATTGTATATAAATCATATGTAACATATATAATTATATTGTGTCTAAGTCACCTGTATTATCATATTTTGTATTATATCCTATAAATATTATTTGTCTTGTATCATCGTATGGTATTATTCATATTTTATTATATATGAATCATAAATGTATAACTTATATAATCGTATTGTTTAAATTAAATATCATATTATATCGTGATTTATATATGATACATTGATCATATATAAAAATTATACACTGTCAGTCAAATACATATAATACCACTTAAATAATGAACAAATCTTAAAAATACACATGCCCTTAAAAATATTAAAAACCTTCATATTTTTTAAAAAAAATTTTGGTGTAACCACAAGTATCTCTATCCATTTTATAATTTGAAATTAATTTTACTTAAATCAAGGGTCATAATCGATAAAACCCTCAAATAATAAAGATTCTCAAATAATAAAAATTCTAGAATTCAAACCAGAAGTGTCATTTTATAAATTGTCCGCTAATATATGAAAACCTTATAAAATTATACACTATTAATGTATTATAAAATGAATCATATATAATAATAATGTATCTTGTACGGTGTCTGAATTATTTGTTATATATGGTACATAGAACAATCATTTCGTGTATAAGATGAAAATATATATATATACACACACTAACACACATCTATTGACATAAAAGCCAAAGTTCTGATCATGGTTTGACCCTGTTGAAAACTTCATGGAAATGGGGCATGCTGCAGCAATTTAATATGTTACCGTCACTGGGTTTTGATGCTAATTAATATCGAAACAATCACTCGAAGGAGACCGAAATGTGAACCATTTTGTTGTTTGGAAAACAATAAACTAGCAAAGAAAAAGAAAGGCAATTACACAATACAGATATATAGTACGTAATTTAGTCATTATTAAACATATATATATATCCATTAAAGCTAATACAAAGCGCGCACAGCAGCGAACTACGAGAAAACAAACTAGAAAATACTAATCAAAAGCTAGCTTAGACGACACAGCCAGTCTTACACATATTAACTGGTTTAGTTAAACAACCCTACATAGTCAAAAGATAAGTTTCCACTAGGGGCGCACGCGTTCATGCTGCAGTCTGCAGGGATATGAGAAGGATAAAAGCACATTAGCTTCTGATCCTGTACTTGGACTCGTCAATGGAAATCCCTTCTTCCTCAGCACGTTCTCCGCCAGACCTACCGGTGGTGCTGAGGCCACCTTTGCGGCCCATTTCCTGGTACCCTTCTTTCCCCATTTGCTGCTTCGTTGTCTCGCCTCCCTTGTGCCTCCCTTCACATCGAGAATCAAAACGCTACTACTTAGTTCAAAAGGAAACTGAATGAACACAACAAAAGAAATTGTTTACTGGTGCTATTACCTTCAGCTAAGTATATCTGGGCTTCCAGGCTTTTGCCGCGAGTTCCACCTGGAACCACAGTCTCTCCTTGCCTGGCCCTGGCTTCGAGCTCAGCTTTCTCCTCCGGTGGGGCGTTCTTTATGGCTTCAAACTCTGGATGCCCTTGCGCCGATGCAATTTTCTTGTTTTTTAATTTCTTCCAACTTCCAAGCTCTTTTTTCAACTGACAAACGCTTTTGCTAGTTGCGTTTGACTGAAAACGGTACTCTACGACGAGATGGGGTGAGAAATTTATAGTGGGAGTATAGAGTGACGGTCTGTCACTTTAAATGACGAGTGCTATGCTACGTGGCTGAAAGAGAAGTGAATATAAGCCACGGAGGTGGCATGGAACGAATATAATGACACGTTTCTTTCGCATGTGTTCGTTATAGTAGAAACTAGATATAAGGCGCACCATGTTACGGATCTACTTTTATTTTATAATTTTTAAAGTTAGTTAAGTTGATTATTAAATAAAAGTTATTGGATATAAAAAATATTTATTTCTTTCATAATGTTTAGTACAAAAAAAACATATTTACTAATGAAAGATTTATAAAAGAAACGTGTTTACTAATGATAGAGTTTATATATCAAATAACATATCCAAAAATAATTTTTTGAAAAATTTAGAATAGCTTAGATTAAAAAAATACATAATACTTAAGTTAAATAGTATGACAAACAAATAATTTGTGTTAGAAACAAACAAATTAAGATAATAATACAACAACAATAAAAACTAAAGCATTAATATATATATATATCTTTATATACGATATAATGGTTCAGACAATTTAAAAAAGAAGTAAGAAAAAATTAGGTAAGAATGTTTTGTTCATATTATTAATTATGTGTAAGGTTTTAAACCCATCTGTAAACATTTTTATTTTAAGAATAATTAATTGAATTATTTATATTTACTCCAAAGTACAATATATAAAGTAAAAGTATTTTTCTTATAAAAGTTAGAGAAAAAAACACTCTTTCATATAATAATTTTTATTCGAAAGAAAAATTTGGAAAATACATAATTTTTATGTACTTGAAGTATTATTTATTTTTAAATATTTGTCATGTGTCGGTTAAATAATATATTTGAATACTGTTTTTATATTTTTAAAATTATTATTATTAATAAATATAAAAAATGTTTTAAAAAATTTATTATGAGGCGAGAGAAGAACCTATTATTGTGATTTAAGATTGATTTTATATAGCCAGTACATTTGTCGTATTTAGTAAGTTTACATCTGCTAGTGGAGATATAATTTTAAAAAATAGATTTAGAGAAATTAGATCTAAACTTTTTAAATTAAAAATATTTAAATCAATCAACTTTTGTGTTGTTTGATTTTTTTTCCTTGATTAAAAATCAACTCAAAGATAAATGAAATTTTTTATTAATTTTTTATATTTAGAATGCATCATTTGTTAAACCCTCTTTCATATTTTTATTTTGAATTTTTTTAATTTATGCGCTAAATCATATTATTGCTGGAGAAAAAATTGAAGATTTAAAAATAAATTAAAAGGCATAACAAACAAAATTCAAAAAAAATAAAATTAAAGAACTTAACTAAAAAATGAAAACCTAAAAATAAATTAGAGGGCATAATAAAAAAATATTTAAAAAAAACAGAAATAAAATGCTAAATCAATTGAGACACAATACATGGCTCGTATGAGAGATAAAACATTGAATGATATGGGTTAGAAAGGTGAAAGAAAATGAGTGAATGACAAAACCAATGTGAAGCTGGACGTGGAGCAAAAAAAAGGTGATTTTTATATAATTTAAATAATATTAAAAATTATTAACTTAATTAATTTTAAAAATGTTTTAACATATATATTAATATTAAAATATGTTTATTTTATTAATTATCAACATTAAATATATAGAAATTAATGATCTACAAAATATATACTATAAATGCATTTGTAAATGTAATCTATCGTTAAAAAAATGTACTGTATATGCATTTTAAGAATTATTTAATTACTGAGTATTTGTTAATTGTTATGTGCTAGTTAAACAATATTTTTGGAGATTGATTTTATATTTTTAAAATTTATTATCATTATTGATAATTATTAAAATAAATATATAAAAATTTATTATTTGAACGAATAATTTTTTATGAAAACTAAATAAATAAAATTTAAAGATCAATTTTTTATGTTGTTTATTTTTTTCTCTATTAAAAATAAAATTCACATATAAATGACTTTTTTTGTTCTTTAAATTTATGAAAAAAAAACAAATAAAAAAGGTTGAAAAACCAAAAAAGGGAAAAACTGGAAAAAAAAAAAAAGCCAAAAGCTTGACACGTGGAAGGTTTGGAGACAAAAATATGTATATGTATAGATTATTTAATAAACAATCGGTTGTAGAACTTATTTAATGAAATAATAAAATGATATATATCTTTTAAGATGTATTAGAAGTTAAAAATTATTTATTAAAAAGAGACATGTGATTTTTTTTTAATTTGGTTTGTGAAGTTTAAATTTTATAAGCTTAAGAGTTAAATACAATCTCATCTTGTTGCACAAACCATTAACTTTTCTATTGTATACGAATCAATTTATAAATTTTTATATTTTAAAATAACGATTAAATCCAAGTCATTTAAATAAAATTGCTGTTTGAATGAGGTAGCATTGTGAGTTGAAATACGACATATTATGTGAGAAATACAAATGAAAGTTAGTGTCATTTAATAAGCTTAAAATTAACTGTATAATTTTGCAATGTTAGGGTTTATTTAAAGTAAAATAAAATTTAGAGATTTATTTGCACAAAATAAAAAATAGAAGATTTATATCTATTTTGTAAAAAAAAAAAATTGAGAATATATGTGGTTATTATTTCAAAATTTTTTATAAAAAAAAAACGTGAAACTTGTGATAATCTTTTAATGCTAACTTATTAAGTTGAAAATTTCTACTGTTGATGGCTTAAATACAAACTCCAGAGACTAGAGAGATGCAAGGGAAAAGAAAAACCAAACGCTAAGCATAATTGTTAAATACATATTCATTTTTAAATCTATTGTAGTTGTAATCTTATTCAATCCTCGTTAACGAGAAGTCATTATTTTTGGCCAAACTGAAATTCCCTTTTAGGACTCCAATTTATGTAGCTTCTGCTTTTATTTATATATATATATATATATATATATATATATATATATATATATATATATATGTGTGTGTGTGTGTGAGATGACAAACCTCGTTTAACAAGGGACTAAAAAAGAAAGAAAAATTAACTTATGAAATTTAAAGAAGAAAAAAATGACTTGAACTTAAAATCTTAAAATAAAATAAAAATTATTTAATTATGCATATATATAATTTGTCCAATTCAAGATAATACACTTAGCTTGACTTTTGAATCTAATGGCATATAATAAATACTAGTTATTGTATGGATTCCATTAAAACCTTAGGTTCTGTTTGGTTGGGGGAATTTTAGATTGATGGAGAGATTTTTTTTCCGTCAAATGATTACCATGTTTGATTCGCGGAATAAGATTTCAGCCAGTAATTTTTTTTACCAACAGTGTAAAAATGAGAGGAAAATGATTCCCCCCTCATCTTGAGATTTTTTTTTTGGGAAATTCAAATTTTTTGCCAAATTTACCTTCCAATAATTATATTTTATTTCCATTTTATCCCTAAACCTATCTAATATTACAACCATTTTTTTTTCTTATTTTGATGAAGAAAAAAATGAATTTAAAATCAAATGGACCAATAATAAGATGGACCCTATGATTTTTGATTATTCAAAATCAATTTAATATAGTAATAGTTTGTTAAATCAAAATAATTTACATAACAAAAACTTTATAAAAAAGGGACAAAATAAATAAATAAATGAGTATCTTAAATAAATAAATAATTAATTAATTAATTTAAATATAAATAAATAAATGAGTATCTAAATCTTTTTCTTTTAATTCAAGTTATCAAACCCAACATTAATTCAAATATGAAAAAGGAAAGATTTAAGAAAGCAATCCATTAAAAAGGAACGTATTATCATGAAATAATTTATTTATTCAATATCCTATAAACAAATGGAATAATTAATTAACTTGTGTTAAAGAAATTAATTAATATTCCCCAAATGAGTAAACTTAATAAATAAATAAATATGTTAAAATAACTTCTATCAATGTGTTATTCATTTTAAATTAACTATTTATTTACTTTAATACAAAAAGGTAGTATAGTAAAATTTACCATTTAGTAATTTTAAATTCCTTAAACCAAACATAGAAATCTTATATTCTCACAAATACAATCAAACACAGGAATCTAATATTCTCAGGAATCTGTTAAGTAAAATAATTTCCGGTCAAATGATTCCTAAAAGTAATCTTAAATTTCGTGAACCAAACGGTCCCTTAGAGTATAGTGAAATTTTCCTTTAATCATAAAGATGTTGGTTTTATATATTTTTTTAAGTATTAAAGAAGAGTTTTAACTAAAATCCTTCGTGGGGCTAGTTATTTGCGATGGATTATTAACGAAAATTAAAGTTTTTTTTAAAAGAATAATTATTGTATACATTGTCAGAAAAATATTTTTATTTTACATATAGTGTTAAGATCGTGACACGTATCTTATAAAAATATTTCAAAATTTTAAAATAAATAAAATAAAATACGCATCAAAATTGTGACATGTGTTTTATAAAAATATTTAAAAAATTAAAAATAAATAAAATAAAATATTTGTCACAAATTTTAATATTATTTGTAGAATAAAAATATTTTATTGATTATGTATGAAATAATTATAAAAAAAAAATTTTGATGAAAATGTTGGCTCACCCAAAACTCATTTGGCTGACACCTGCGCTGCGCAGCCTTTGTCTTGGAAAAGGGACCACATGCTTTGAATCTTCACCCGTTTACATGCCGTCGTTCGTATGAATTGGATGCCGTTTTCCCATGATGATGTTCATAAATTTCACAAGAAAAAGAGAATATTGCTTTGAATTCTTTTCCTGTATATACTCTTTCTCTTTTATAGATCTTTAATTAGCTAATAAATCGCAACTTTTTTATTTTGTTTGGAGAAAATGTCTCAAAAAGAACATGAATATTCATTCTAATTATCATATTAATAAATCATTACCTTTTTTTACCATTTCATTGATATGTAGTCTCTTATTTTTCGTGAAGTTATTTATTAGAACAATCAATTATGTGAATTTTTTTAAACTAATTTCTCTTAAAAAAAAACCGTCCCTTCAAAAAAAACCGCATCCAGCTCTAAATAAGTATTGATTGTTAATTATGTAAAAATTGTTTAATTATATTGATATGTAATAGTTATTTTATTAAACTGACATGTATACCTCGTAGTTTGAATGAACAAATGCTTTTAATTAAAGAATCTCTTTTCATGAGTTAGACACAAAATAAACTATTTTTGTTTTTATATTTAAATAAAAAACCATATTTATTTTTATTTAATTTTCTAATAATATTTTTATAAAAGTTTTATCTATAACATGCAAGTTAGAGATATGTATTTGTAATTCCTATATATCATATATTTATTATTAATTTAAATATCCAAAACCCGTGCATAATTATTTCAAAATTTCGATTTTAATTCAAACAAAATATAGTTTTGACGCATATAAAAATTGCTACCGCTTAATGCATATATTCGATATATTACTGCAAACAGAGAGACAAAAGAGAAAGACGAGATTTCAACGCCTGTATACAGACAAGAAATCTCCATTGGACATAGGCAAGCCAAATAATACATAACAACGTGTGTCTTCCGTGTATTCTATATTTCACTTATTTAAAATAAACTTTAAATAATTTAAATTCTTCTGGAATTTTAAAATATTTTAAATTCATTCAGATATATTATAATTTAATTATGTTTAAAATATTATCTATTTAATTTAATTCAAAATATTATATATTTCAATATATATAAATTTTGTTTTCTATAGCAGACCTTCTTCACATCAAACATATTCTCTTGATTCAAATTTCAGGTAATTAAGATAATCCTTTCTTATTTAACAAATTTTTCTCTTAATGAAAATTGATTATTAGGTAGGTATCCCTCATTGTTTTTCTCATAAATATGTAGATAGTTTTAATTCAAGGGCAAAGTTTAGTTTAGATATGCTTCCGGATACTTTGAAATATATTAACGTCCACATTGGTTGTTTTTAATATTTTAATTTTTTTATTATGTTTTCGGTTGAGTGATGCTGATAACAAATTTGTATTTTAACTAGATTTAAACCTGTGCAATACATAGTGATTATTTTAATTTATAATAATTATTTAAAGAATAGAATTATAAAAAAATTATTTTAAAATACATGTTGAATACTGTATTAAAAAACTTGATGCATATATAGAATACACAAATTAAAAAATAATTTAAAATCAAATAAAAATTAAAAAAATTAAAGAAAAAAATTAAATATCACAAATCTTAAATATTTAATAATTGAATTAAATAACTGCAATTTTAATGAAACAATCCTTATTATATTAATCATTACTAGATTATTGGTTAATATTGTATATTTGAAATTGATTTATTTTTAAAATTTAAATTTGGATTACTCCAAATTAAGCTTATAAAATTAATTTGTGTTGAAAAAAATCTATTTTTTAGGGTTTTTAAAAAAATTATTTATAATAATGTCAAACATAAAAGGTAAAAAAAGTAAATATGTTAATAGAAAAAAACTAAAGATAATTTATTATTGAAGTTTTTTAAAATTCAAATCAATTCAAAATAATTAAATGCAATATTTAAGATCATACACGTTTCAAGAGAATAGATGATTCATATAGACATTTTTTTAAAAAAAAATTAATTGAACAAATAATTCTGAAAAAAGAATAAATGAAAATTGAAAAAAAGATTTGGAATCTTAATTCAATACTAAAATATGTAAACTTAAACATCCAATTTTAATATTTTTGATAAAAAAATTTAAAATTTTTAGATAATTCTCATCAAAATATATGGATATTTTTTAATTTAAAAATAACATAATAAGTGATAAAAAAATTTAAAGTCTGACATAAATTTTACTTGATTTAAATTAAGATAATATAGTTGAAATCTATTTTTTAAAAATTTCAAATATTTTAAATTAAATAATTAATTGAATATTATTATTATATAAAAATTAAAATCAATTTATTATTTTTTGAAAGATTATCAATTTATTATTTTAAGTATAAAAAAGTAAATGTATCTTCTTAGAATATTTTTTTTAGCCAAGAGTTTTGGCTTTATATAAATATATATATATATAAGATTATTATAAAAAACTGAATTTTATTGAAATTAAAAGTGTAACATTGATCAATGATTAAGTGATTTTTTTGTGGACATTTTATACTTTAAAGATTAAAAAATTCATTTTATCACAAAAATCATGTGTTCATATAAAATATATATTTGTCTTTTTCTTTAAAAAAGTGTATCCATATAAAAATTTATACCAAAATTAATTATTTCTATAAATAATGTATCTAACAACAATACATGTGTATTGATAAAAGATGAATAAAGAAATTTATAAATGATATGAGATTTTTCTTTAATTTTTAAAATATATAAAAATATATATGTTTATCTTTTAGAAATTGAAATAAATAATTGGCTTAAAAAGATAATTAATTTATTTTGAAATTTTGGTGTATATAGATTCCTATCTATAAAAAAAAATTAAAAAAATTATTATTTTTTTATTTTAAGATATTATACATGTCAACTTTTTAAATTATTCACATATGATATTTTATTTGTACTCAAATGCTTTAACTTTTATATATATAAATTAGATGATTCGGGAAATCAAGACAGGAGACTTTTTTTTTTGGTTACAACAGAGACTTTTTGTTATCATTGACATTGAGTGAACTGGATGTTATTATTCATTTAGAAGACACAATGAATTTAATTGATTAAGTAATGTACATGGATGATGCAACCTTATTCGCGTGTATATAAGTGTGTGTTTTTTTTACAAAAATTTGGAGAATATTTTCATTTTCAACATATTTATTGCTTGTCAAAATATTATGCATGTCCGTTGGTTTCCACTTTACATTTGATGGATACTGATGTTTCAGTTAACGTTAAAATAAAATAGTTTTAGCTATTTTGTATACAATAATATTACTGAAATTCATTGTATACAATAATATTTATGCATGTCAGTTGGTTTCCACTTTACATTTGATGGATAGCGATGTTTCAATTAATGTTAAAATAAAACAGTTTTAGCTATTTTGTGTACAATAATATTACTGAAATTTTAAACAATTCATTGGATTTTTTTTAGTAGTATATAAATTTGAACATTTAAATTAGTAAAATTTATATATAATATATTCATATCAACAAACACACTTAATTAAAAAAAAATCCATGCATAACATGGATCAGAAACTAGTTTCACTTATATAATGCATTAATTACATATTTTAAGACACCATCCTAATTAATAATCAATATTTGATGATACTGATTAACATTTTTCTAATTTCTATTGATTAATAAATTAATATTTTCGAACTCTAATTTTTTTATAAAAAATGGTCAATTTTAATCATAATCAAATATTATGTTTATATATTACCTAAATGAACCAAATAAATTATTATATAAATAGACATACAATTTCACACAGTTAAACTTGAATCTAATTCTTTTTATCTCAAATTATTTACTAAGTCGATACCTTAGTTATAAGCACATGGAACTCGAATTTAACTTAAAAATTCTTGTTCAATGCCGACCACTAATTGAGCCAGACCGGAAGATTTGGCTAATCAACTTGTCAACAGCTGGGAATTTGGATCAATACAATCAAAGGAAAAGATAAACCGAGCCGACCTATAATAATGAAATGCTTCTCAAAAGACCCAGTCAAGATAAGGAAAGGTAGGCAACCAACTTAACCTTCAATCAATCTTTTTCATGGTCGACAATAGAAATTGGAACAACTGTGTCTGGAAATTACAACATTGCTTACATGCTAAGATTTTGAAAGTCATGTCTAAGCATATGTTCCATGAGAAAGACAGTCGTCGGTAAAAATATTTGCCTGTCGCTTATGCTTTTGGGATCATGGAAAAATCAGTTGCTGCTCACATCCCATGCACGTATGAAAGAAACATATATAAAATATATAAAAAATATAATTTTACGCAAAAGTAAATTTTCTCAGTAACTTATTACTTGCAAAACCGTGAATATTTAAAACATAGCAAAGTAAACTTTTGCATGGTGGTGTACATAAAAAACAGATTTTTTATACATAAAATACACATTGATTTTGATATTATATATATAAATATATCCATTCAAAAATCATTAATTTTTAAAAATGATTTTTTGGATCGAATTAAAGTTCTAATATTAATTAATTGAAAATAATTTGATATTTTTTACGCAAAATTTTGTCATTGATACAAAGTTAAAAATTTTTTATGTGTTTTTGAATGAACAAATTAGAAAATTCTCAAATTTTATGTGTGCTTTGATTTGAAGTTTACTTTCACGATATGTAATATTCATGGAAGTTTATTTTTACCACTGCGGATAAAGTTAAAAATGCCATTTAATATTTTTTTAAGATGGTAACAGCAAACTGTGGATGCATTTAAAAATGTTAAAATTCCTTTTTTAACAATTGTGCCTTGAGTGGCCACTTTGTTTGACTAAATTTATAATATTCCCTTCGGTAAAAGTTGTATCTAAGGTCAACAACATTCGATGACGATGGCAACGAGGGAAATACTTGCAACTTTAATTTATGAAGTGCCAGCTTTCCAACACTATGAGAGTCGGTGGATTTACTAAATCAAATGTACCCTGGAACAGTTCAAGATGCTGTTCATTACTTGTCATCACAGCAATTAGCAAGCTTGGACGGACCTGACCAAAATTAAAAGCATGAATTTGATCCTTTTTCAGGCCGATTCTTACTTTAATTTTATGAAAAGAATAATCTTGCTTTTTTTAAAAAAAAAATTTCTTCAATTAACTTCGTTTGTAGGCAGATTTTGTAATTAATTGCAATATTTTTATACAAAAGATGTATTAATATCTAGGTATAAAAAATATATAACGTAAATGTTATAATTTGCATATCATACATAGTGAAAATGGATTTTAAAAATAAATTGCATGAATTAACTAATTGAATTAAATTTAAGTTTCTTAAATACGATATTTTAACAAGACACCGTCATGCATGGCAGCAATAATTTCATCATTAAATGAATTTGCTTTGATTTTTACTTGGTTATTAATGGTGTAGAGTCTCTGTTTTTAGTAGGTGAAATGTGAGCCAAACCACTTGTTCAACTTGAATGCTTTAATATCATATTGTTAATGCGGTTGAAGTGTATGAATTAGGCAGGGTACTTAAAATCATGGTTTTGACTAAGCGGCCACACTGGTTCTAACTCACAAACTAGAAGGTTAATTAAAATTGGTTGGTGATAGAAGGTTAATTAATTTGAATTTAATAAAAAAGGTATTGCAAGAGATATCATACAATTATAATTAAAAATTATATTAATAAGAATCACTTAAATCAAACAAACCAATATAAAGCCAACAACTTTTTGATTTAGTAGTTAAAAATAAATTATGGCATCATCCTCTGTTTATTAATTAAATAGACTTAATACGTACATTATATAAGCCCTCAACATTTATCACAAAATAAAATTATACCTTCAACATTTAATTGCACGAAAATCAGTCCATTAAGTTTTATTTTAAGCAATTAAGACCCAAATATTTTAAAATAACATAATTAAATATATTTTCGTTAAATCTTTTAATTGCCGTTACCATTGCACAGCAATAAAACTTTACTATAGTTAGAGGGACTTAACGAAAATGTATTTAATTCTGTTATTTTTAAACACTTAGGTTTTAATTTCTTAAGATAAAACTTAATGGATTGATTTCATTGCAATTAAACGTTGATGATATATATAATTCCATTTTGTGGTAAAAGTTGAGAGTATATCTGTGTATTAAGCTTATTAAATATTTTCTTTGTAAAAAAAAACCAATATAAAACTAGACAAATCCAAAATTATATACGATAATACTTGAATTTGAAATCTTAAAAATTTAAAAAATCTCTCTTCTTACTACTGAAGGTAAGTTTAGGTTACAAAATTAAATAATTGTTAAATATATGTATAAATAAATATATGTAAATTATTTTAAATACAAATATTATTTTGAAATGAAAATATCTTATTAATTTTATAAATATACAAATATCTTATAAATTTTAATATTATGTCTTTAATAATCATTTTTTCTTCTCATTTTACTTCATTTCATTGCCAACTTGCGTTTGCATTTAAATGCATATTTCAATTGATATCAATCTCATCGTTATAGTACTCAATGTTACTGCTAGAACAATTAATTTGAGCACTATTTTTAATCTCATCAAAATTAATTTGATTAACTATCCAAATTTATTCTAAATCAATGTCTCATCAGCATAAGTTAATTAATCTGCTTGCAACCAAAATTAAAATTAAAATGTAAAACATAAATCAATATTCACGTGATTTGTGGACTAAGTTGAATTTTCAATTTGAAATGATCAGGATCCAACCTGATAAGATTAAGAAGTTCGATTAAGAAGTTCAATTATTGGTTTCAACCCAAAACTGTTCCAAGATTTTTGTAGCTCATGGGCATAGGTAAAGAGAAAACCGTTGAAATTTGTTCAGTTTTGACATTCGTACAGCTAAAACTCTTGACCAATGACGTGCGCCAACAAGAGCCAGACACGTGTTCGTTCGGAATCTAAACCAAAAACAGTAAAGAAAACAAAAAGTAAGCAGAGAATACCAGGTCTCTAGCTGAACTCCAGGGGAATTAATTAAAGTGGTTGAACGCAAAAAAATTCTCTGCGTGTTAGCTAAGCCCTTTTTTTTTAACTTGACAAAAACATAAGCGGCAGGCGGCAGCTAATGAGTAAGTTTAAAAAGTCAACATCATCTTAAACATCAGCAAGTCCACTCTTGATTATGGCGCGTGCCCTGTCGGTAACATCATGGTAATGATCTAGAACATCGTAACTGTTCCGACAAAATGCTTAAAATGTTTTTTTTTCTTTTTCTAATATAAAATAAATTTGATTTGATTTCTACTAAAATGTTTATAATGTTTTTTTTTCATTATAAAAGGGACGAGGAATGGTAAGTTAATAACAAATTTGACTTTTCTTTCTAAATTTTAATTGATTGACAATAAATTTGGTAATTTCAACTATAATACAATGACATTATATGCAAATGATAAAAAAACATTGATTAAAGTTTAGATAAAAAATCTATATGAATTAAAAAAATTGATTTGACATTCAGTGTGCTAATAAGAATTATAATAAAATAATTTTTTGTATTTTATATTATTTCAAAAAATACATAAATTGTTAGATTTATTATGTAATAAAGATATTTCTCATGATAATTTTTACTTTTTTATTAGCAAATTAGAGGTTAAACTATCAGAAAATCTTAAATTATTTTATTTTAAGTAACTTTAATATTTTTCTATTTAAATAAACTTATTTTTTTAATTTACACTCAAATAAACTATTTTTTCAAAAAAAATATTTATGTTTAAGACTTATTTAAGTATAAATTAGAGGTTAGTAATTAGTTAAATGTAATAAAAATACTAAAACTCATTTAGATAAAATAATAAAATTCACATTTTTTTGTTATTTTATCCAAATTAAATTTTGTTGAAAAATAAGTATGCATAAATATACATAGACACAAACTTTTTAGATAAAGTTATTGTAAATATGAAAAATGTGTAATAAATAAATAAATAAATAAGAATTGTGATTTCAGATATTAATAGTGAAATTAATGAATTATCATACTTCTTAGTTATTTATGCTTAAAATTTTGATAAATTAATTTAATAATTACATAAAAAATTGAGGTTTAATCAAATTATTATTGTTTTTCTTTAAAAAATTAAATCTAAAATTTGAATTTTTTTTATTGTAATTTTACATAAAAAATTAATATTTTATATATTAATATATACTATAAAATTTAATTTTATATGTCATGTACAAAATATAAGAATATTATATCATGGATAAAATTTAATTTTTTTTAAAAAAATCAACATATATAAAATAATAAACAAAGGAAAAATTATTATATGTGCGAAGCAACTCATTATTTTAACTTGCAATTAGTCAACTGGCCTTTGTCAACAAAAAGGGATTTTAACGTCACGCGCCCAAGAAGAAAGGGACCTTAACTTATCCCCAGATTCAGAATTTAATTTCAGTCAAACTCCTTACCTGCGTCCTGAAAACCGACTATAAAACGACACCGTCGCATCCGTCCTCTCACGTCTATATAAAATCAGAAAATTCTCTCGCAATTTCATTTCTGCTAGCTTGGCTTCGTCTCGACGATTTCTTCTCACTTTCCGCTATCCAAAGAAGAAAAGAAAAATTCTAACCAAAAAAGAAAAGAAAAATGCCTTGGTCTCTAATGGCTCCAACCTCTCCAATTTTCTCACCAAAGAATTTCCCCGCATCTCCTCGCATCAACGGCTCTCAAGCGCCTCCATCTCCGTCATCTCTTCCTATATCCTCTCCTTTATCGCCTCGTCCGCTTTCGTCCAATTCAGTCATGACACCGCAGTCGCCGTCATCATCGCCATCGTTAAGATTAACAACTCCGTTGTCCCTGTGCGTCCCAAGGCAACAGCTTTCTTCGGGAGCCGATGCGGGGACTTCGCTGGTGAAGAGAAAGAGGCCAGCGAGGATAGAAATACCGACACCAATGGCGGTCAAGCTGGGATTCGCGGCGGAGACGCCGAGAGGAGAGGAGGAGGTGCAGGTGGAAGAGGAAGCGTATTCTGTTTATTGTAAGAGAGGGAGAAGAGGGAAAATGGAAGACCGTTACTCTGCTGTTATTGATCTTAACGGAGATTCTAAACAGGTATTGTTTCCCCTAGTTTTCTTCTTTGACTGAACTGTTTTTTTTCTGTATTATATATTATTTGCTTTTATGAATAGAAAATTTAGTTTGCAAAAAAAAAAAAAAGCGAGAAATGCTATATTTCTTTTTTTTTTCAAATTAAAGTTTTAGAATTATTTTGTTTTTCATCCAAATTGCTTAAAAACTAAGAAAAGCAAAGGTTAAACCTTTTTTAATTAGCATTTTTTAAAGAAGGCGTTGATTTTTTGCAGGCTTTCTTTGGTGTTTTTGATGGTCATGGGGGCTCAAAGGCTGCTGAGTTCGCGGCAAAGAATCTAGATAAGAAGGCAATGGCGGAAGTATCAAAAAGATGCGGGGATGCAATTGAAGAAGCAATTAGAGAGGCATACTTAACCACGGACATGGATTTTCTAAAGGAAGATTTGGATGGCGGTACTTGCTGTGTTACTGCAATGATTCATAAAGGTGATCTCGTTGTATCAAATGCAGGTGATTGTCGTGCTGTTTTGAGCCGAAGTGGGGTAGCGGAGGCTTTGACTTCTGATCACCAACCTTCAAGGCAAGATGAGAGGGACAGAATCCAAGCTTTGGTAATCGACTATAAACTATTTTCTCTTGGTGTTCATATTTAGTCAAATTCAATAAATTTTAAAGACAAAAGTTGATAATGTGAAAGTAAAGTTTGTGTTTTGATGTTCAAATTGTAGGGTGGATATGTAGATTGTTGCCATGGTGTTTGGAGAATTCAAGCTTCTCTTGCTGTGTCAAGAGCAATTGGGGATAAACATGTTAAACAATGGGTAATTGCTGAACCTGAGACGAAAATGTTAAGAATTAAGCCTGAGTGCGAGTTTTTGATCCTGGCTTCAGATGGTCTTTGGAATAAGGTATATTTTACGCGGAAGATTTGGTTCTTTGTGAATTGCTTTTGATCCTTCTCTGATCTTTGTTGTGTATTACGATGTCAAAGTAAACTTATTTTTCTTTCTTGCCTTTCAGGTTACTAATCAAGAGGCGGTAGATTTGGTTCGGCCTTTCTGTGTAGGTGTTGATAAGCCTGAGCCATTTTCTGCTTGCAAAAAGCTTGCTGAATTGTCATCATGGAGAGGCTCGTTTGATGACATTAGTGTGATGATAATTCAGCTTCAAAGTTTTGTTTCTGGACTTGTCTAGGAGAAAACTTGTTTAGACAGCATTGTAGAATACTTTGGCTCCTCCTGCAAGTCTTCCATTTTGAATCAGAAACTTGCAGCTATTGAGCTAGAAGATCACTTAGACCTCACACACTTTGAAATTGCTTCATCCATTTCCAATACAATATAGCAGTTGTTTATGGTAATGGCAGGAAGCAGTGGATGCTATGTTGGCTGGGAAAATAACTGTAACATGTACATAACTGTGTTTTAAAAGTGGCAGTATGCCAAAAATTTCTTGCAGACCATCAGACTATGATTATTTCCCCATGCAGATGTGATATCTCAGGATCTCGAATTGCTTACATTCGAGGTCCAATGATTTCCCACCACCATGGTATCAAGAAGAGGGTTTGCAATTGCTGCTACGAAATAACAATAGACATAAAAGAATTTTTTTTGTATCTTTCTCATTTTTAAATCATCAGCTGGTGTACAACTTATATAGGAAAAGGAATAAAGAAGAAAGAAGTTCCTGGAAGACTATAGAATGACACAGAAATCAATATAACTAACTATTTTTCAATTCCCATTGTGTCAATTTGGGAGACGGTTATTGACTTGATCAATGAGCTGTTGAGAGCTAGAAGTTTCTTCTGTTAAGAAATGGTTGCAACCTCGATTAGTGAACTGCTGCTGTGATTTCAAGGTGTCACGATCCTTATCTTTCTGTTGCTTCCTATTCTGTAACACCCCCCCGCAAGCTGGAGAGTAGATGTCTTGAACTCCCAGCTTGGACAAGAAACCACGAAAAACACCAGGATGTGATGCTTTGGTGAACAAGTCAGCTAACTGAGCAGTTGATTTAATGGGAAGAAGATGGATAACACCAGCTTGTAGTTTCTCTCGTACTATATGACAGTCAATGTCAAGATGTTTTGTGCGTTCATGAAACACAGGGTTTTTAGCAATATGTAGAGCTGATTGGTTATCACAAAAGAGTAAGGCAGGATTAGGATGGGAAATATGGAGATCTCGGAGTAGATAAAGTAGCCACTGGATTTCACATGTAGTAGAGGCTAAAGCTCTGTACTCAGCCTCAGATGAAGACCTGGAAACTGTTGTTTGCTTCTTAGATTTCCAGGTAATCAGAGCAGATCCAAGGTAAATGCAATATCCCGTTATTGACTTTCTGGAATCTATGCATGTGGCCCAATCAGAATCTGAAAAACCTTTCAACTTGAGCTCTGATTGTGCTGGGAAAAAGAGGCCTTGACCAGGCGCACCTTTAATATACCTGAGGACCCGATGAGCAGCAGTAAGATGCTGTTGAGTTGGTCTGTCAAGAAATTGGGAGAGCTGTTGTGTGGCATAGGATATATCCGGCCTAGTAGAAGTGAGGTATAAGAGTTTTCCAACTAGTCTTCTATAGGCAGTAGTATTTTCAAGAAGTGCACTATCATTGCTGTGAAGTTTTGTTGCTGGTAATATAGGGGAAGAAACAAGCTTAGAGTCCAAGAACCCTGTCTCAGAAAGTATTTCTAGAGCATACTTACGCTGTGATATGTTGATGCCAGCAGAGGAACGAGCTATCTCCAAACTGAGGAATATTTCAAGGGGCCAAGGTCTTTGATGCGAAACTGATCATGCAGTAGCTGTTTAATAGAAGTGATCTGAGCAAAATCTGTCCCAGCAAGGATCACATCATCCACGTATACAAGCAGTGCTGTGAAGGAAGAAGCAGTGTGCTGAACAAAAAGAGAAGAATCAGAAGTAGCTTGAGAAAAACCAGATTGCAACAGGACATTAGTAAGCCTTGCATTCCACTGCCTACTAGATTGTTTTAGCCCATATAGTGATTTCAACAGCTTGCAAACTTGATTTAGTTGAGAAGATGTAACACCAAGGGGCAACTCCATGTAAACTTCCTCATGTAATTCACCATGAAGGAAGGCATTGTTAATATCTAGCTGTTCAAGAAACCAATTCTTGGCTGCTGCCAGTGCAAGAAGCATTCGGATTGTGCTCATCTTAGCCACAGGTGAAAAGGTATCTAGGTAGTCAATACCCTCTTATTGAGTGTATCCTTTGGCTACTAGTCTAGCCTTGTATCTCTCGATGGTTCCATCTACTTTTAACTTGATTTTGTATACCCATTTGCAACCTATGGCATGTTTTCCAGGGGGAAGATCAGTGAGCTCCCAAGTCACATTATCCTGTAGTGCTTGTAATTCTACCTGCATTGCATCTCTCCAGCAAGCTTGTTTAACAGCTTGTTTGTAAGTTTGTGGTTCAGTTAAAGAATCAAGGGTTGTGGTGTAGTTTTTATAACTAGAAGAAATGTGAGAATAAGAAAGTACCTGGGAAATATGATGAGGTGAGGTCCTTCTAGCAAGAGATGACAGGTTGCTGCCTGGAAGTTCATAGGAGTAGTCATGGAGATAGGAAGGAAGTTGTCTACATCTAGTGGATCTTCGAAGAGTACTGGGATCAGCTGGTGGATCAGAATCTGTATGTTCACTAGTGAAAATATAATCTGATGAATCACTAAGAGGAATAGGAAAAACAGAATTGGATTTATGCAAGTGTTCATCATGAAAAGGAAACTTAGTTTCATAAAAGATGACATTCCTGGAACAGAAAGTTTCATGATTATGGATATCGTACAGCTTATAACCTTTGATGCCATTAATAAAACCAAGGAAGATACATTTTCTTGCTCGAGGATCAAATTTATGCCTATGAACAGGTAGTGTAGATGCAAAACACAGACAACCAAAAATCTTGAGGTGACTGTATTTGGGAGGTTGATTGAATAAGATTTCGAAAGGTGTTTTGTTTTGTATGACAGGTGAAGGAATTCTATTGATCAAGTAGGTTGCATGAGAAACACAATCTGCCCAAAAGGAAATGGGAAGTTTGGCTTGGAACCTAAGGGCTCTTGCTACATTTAGTATGTGTTGGTGCTTTCATTCTACCTTGCTATTTTGCTCAGGGGTAGAAACACAAGAGGTTTGATGCACTATTCCCTTCATGGTGAAAAAATCAGTCATATTAAACTCTTGGCCTTGATCACTTTGGATACATTTGATTTTGGCTTGAAATTGGTTTTCAACAAAGGCATAAAAACCTTGAAGAATGCCTCTGACTTCAGTTTTGGATTTCATTAAAAAGGTCCAAGTTCCTCTGCTATAATCATCAACTATGGTTAAGAAATAAAGGAAACCAGATAAGGAAGGAGAAGGACTTGGTCCCCAGATATCTACATGGATTAACTCAAAACAGAAGGTGGTAAAAGAAGAACTAGCAAGAAAAGGTAACTTTCTTTGTTTTGCATAATGGCAAATGTCACAAGCAGTACAATTATCAGTAACATGAACAGAATTATCAAGGGAGGCTAAGATCTTAAGTCTACTATTAGAAGCATGACCTAATCGAAAATGCCATATATTTGAAGGTGAAACAACACAAGAATTGCAAGTAGCTGCAGAAACAGAATGCATAGAAGGGGTAAGGTAGAAGAGTCCATGAACTTCTTTAGCAGAACCAATCGTCCTCTTGCTGTGAAGGTCCTGAATGTGACAACCATTAGACTGAAAAGTTAGAGAAAATTTGGTATTGGAAATTAACTTACTGACAGAGATTAAGTTATATGTAAAAGATGGCACATGCAATACATCTTCAAGAACTAACATGGATGAAATTTTAATAGTGCCTATATGTGCAACAGGAACTTGTTGACTATTAGGAAGTTTAATGGAAAAGTTATCTATGGTTTTATAAGTGGTGAATAAGGCTAGATTGCAAGAAACATGATCTGTTGCACCAGTATCGAGAATCCATGCATGCGAATGGATGTTACCTGCCATGGATGACATAATGGCTGAAAGGGCATTAATGGAGGAAGGGTTAGAGGTTGAATCAGATTGAATCAGATTGAGCAATTTGTGGTACTGTTCTGGGGTAAAAACAGGTTGGTTGCAAGCTTGTGACTGATGTAAAGAGGTAGAATCAAAAACACCAGGATGAAGTGGCTCGGTTGCTATTTGCTCAAGGCCCTATACTTGATTGATAGTAGGTTCTCTTCTTCTGGATTTGAATCCTGGTGGATAGCCGTGCTTTTTGAAGCATTTATCCACAGTGTGACCAGTGAATCCACAATAGGAACATTTTGGTTTGCTCTTGGCTGGACTGTCTCTGCGAGGAAGAAAGGTTTTCTGATTGGTGAAGGCTGCTGGCTCAGCTGTATGCTGGGGAACAGAAGCATTGAGCTGCCTTTCATGTTGTACAACAAGAGCAAAAACTTTAGTTATGGGAGGAAGGGGCTCCATCAACATGATCTGGGAGCGAACAGTAGAGAATCTTTCATTCAATCCTCTCAGAAAACGTATGACACAATCAGATTGTTGATAGTTCTTTACAGTAGGCAGAGCTAGACAAGAACACTTACTGTTGCAAGTGCAAGATGGGATTGGTCGTAGTACCATTAATTCATCCTACAGTGTTTTAAGCATGGTAAAAAATTCTGTAACAGAGAGTGAACCTTGTTGGAAGCTATATATTTCTTCTTGGAGTTCTGCAATCCGGAATGAATCACCTTGAGCAAATCTATCCTTGAGGTCTTGCCACACTTCATAAGCTCTGTCAAACCATATAATGCTTTGAGCGATGGATGGATTGAGAGCATGAATCAGCCAGGATAAAACCATCGTGTTGCAGCGCTCCCAAACAGGGTAGAGTGGATGCTCACGTTCAGGAACCTGAAGAGAACCATCAACAAACTTGAGCTTATTTTTGGAGAGCAAAGCCATACGCATTGCTTGAGCCCAAGAATGATAATTAGGTCCTGTAAGTGGTGATGAGACTAAGGTTAAAGAAGGGTTTTCATTTGAATGAAGATAATAGGGGCTAGAAGGGTTGGCTTCAGGTGTGGTAACAGATTGAGCCATTGCAAAAGGTGTGTTTGGTTACTGGGAAAGATCAAGAAACTATAAGAAAATTAGAAGATGAGAAGAAGCCGATCGATGGCTCTTGATACCATGCTACGAAATAACAATAGACATAAAAGAATTTTTTTTGTATCTTTCTCATTTTTAAATCATCAGCTGGTGTACAACTTATATAGGAAAAGGAATAAAGAAGAAAGAAGTTCCTGGAAGACTATAGAATGACACAGAAATCAATATAACTAACTATTTTTCTATTCCCATTGTGTCAATTTGGGAGACGGTTATTGACTTGATCAATGAGCTGTTGAGAGCTAGAAGTTTCTTCTGTTAAGAAATGGTTGCAACCTCGATTAGTGAACTGCTGCTGTGATTTCAAGGTGTCACGATCCTTATCTTTCTGTTGCTTCCTATTCTGTAACAATTGCCTTATCAGAAGAAAGAAGAAGATTATATTGACTGATCAAACATCTGTAAAAAATCTTAATCGATTTATCTAATGTGTCAACACCAAAAACAATGCATCATAGATTATAAATGCGGAACATGATACTAACCTCCAGCCATTGATATCGAAAATATTGAGCAGCGATAAAATTGCGTGTCTTTCGTATTTGATCTTCTAATCTTAAGCAAACTCACTAATGGTGTGTTTTTCAGAATGCTCAGATTAGGGACCCAATACCCTATATTTTTCTTTATATACGTCTTCCCATTAAAAACGTAATTCAATTAGTGGGTAGTTATCACATGTAGATAAGGATAAATAATTTAAAATTTATTAGATAAAGATACTAAAATATAGACCACAATAGGAAGTTTTAAGAGGTTATGAAACTAACCTCAAGTCTTTTATTTCCTATAAAACACTACTGACTAAGTTGTTAACTTATGTGTGGAACTTGCATTCTCTCACTTGGTCTGTATATTTTATTATACTTGTTGTTCCATCTATAATCTATGAATCCTTATGCTTAAATTAAAGAAACAAAATACATGAATCATGGCGACAAGTCCTCTAAGAATGAGTGATATCTTCAATGTATTACAATATATTTCATCTCTTCAATATCAACCTATATGTGATAACATATCTTAATGAATAAACCTTATGTTTATTTTAGGTCCAAAATTTATTGTTATTCTCAATAACCAATATGTGCACCAAATATTGAGAAAACAAAACAAATGAATAAGAGTTTCATTACAAATAAAAGTTGTCCATACAACTAATTCACAAGATGGAACCAAGTCCCATTCGCACTACAGGATCCTTAAAACCTTTTGGTGGCATGCCTTTTGTTAAAGGATTTGCTATCATCAATTCAGTGCTAACGTGCTCAATGACCACTATGTTCTCTTTAACACGTTCTCTTATGGCTAAATACTTAATGTCGATATGTTTACTTCGACTACCACTTTTGTTGTTTTTAGCCAAGAAAACCGCAGCTAAATTGTCACAGTATATTCTTAATGGCTTTGAAATGGAATCCACAATTCTAAGCCCAGATATGAAACTCTTCAACCATACACCATGTGAGGTAGCCTCAAAACAAGAAACGAACTCAGCCTCCATGGTAGAAGTAGCAACTAAAGACTACTTTGCACTCCTCCAAGATATGGCTCCGCCAGCAAGCATGAAAACATATCCAGATGTTGATTTTCGTGAATCAACACATCCAGCGAAGTCTGAATCTGAATAACCAACTACCTCCAGGTTGTCAGTTCGTCTATACATAAGCATGTAATCTTTGGTCCCTTGAAGGTACCTCATTACTTTCTTTGCAGCTCTCCAGTGGTCCATACCCGGATTACTCTGATATTTTCCTAACATTCCTACTGCAAATGCAATGTCAGGTCTTGTGCAAACCTGAGCATACATTAGGCTTCTAACAGCTGAAGCATATGGAATGTTTTGCATTTGTTCCCTTTCAAGTTCATTTTTCGGGCACTGGTTCAAATTGAACTTGTCACCCTTTACTATTGGTGCTACACTTGGTGAGCAATCTTTCATCCTAAATCTCTCAAGAACCTTATTGATATAGGCCTCTTGAGACAGTCCTAGGATACCTTGAGGCCCGTCTCTACCTATCTTAATGCCAATGACATAAGATGCCTCACCCATATCCTTCATATCAAATTTCTTAGAGAGAAATTGCTTCACCTCATGCAGCAACCCTTTATCATTGGTTGCAAGTAAGATATCATCCACATATAGGACAAGGAAATAAATTTTACTCCCATTAACCTTATGATATATGCATTGATCTATGATGTTCTCTACAAAACCGAATGAAGAGATGACATCATGGAATTTTAAATACCATTAACGGGAGGCTTGTTTCAATCCATATATGGATTTCTTGAGCTTGCATACCAAATGCTCACTATTACTAGAGGAGAATCCTTTCGGTTGTTTCATATAAACCTCCTCCTCTAGATCTCCATTCAAGAATGCAGTTTTCACATCCATTTGATGCAATTCAAAGTCAAAATGAGCAATTAATGCCATAACAACACGAAGAGAATCTTTCTTTGATACGGGGGAAAAAGTCTCTATGTAATCGATTCCTTCCTTTTGAGTGAATCCTTTAGCTACGAGTCTTGCCTTATATCTATCAGTGTTGCCTAATGAGTCCTTCTTTGTTTTAAAGACCCGTTTACATCCAATGGCCTTTGCACCATTAGGCAACTCAACAAGATCCCAGACTCCATTAGATGCCATAGAACTCAACTCATCTTTCATAGTATTGTACCACAATTCAGATTTACTACAACTCATGGCTTGTGAAAATGTTTCAGGGTCATCTTCGGCTCCAAAATTACAATCAGACTCTTGTAGATACACAACGTAATCACTAGGTATTGATGATTTCTTCATTCTAGTTGATCTTCTTAATGTTGTGTTAGCATCCTCCTGTGGAGTATGTTGCACAACAGTCTCTGGTAATTGTTGAACAACTGGATTGTCATCAGCAACTTGTGGAGCTTCAATGATTGGTTGTTCAACATCCATTTGAACTTGAGGGAAGTTATGAACAACAACCAATTTGTCACTTGAAATGGGAGCTTGAATATCTGAATGATCCTTCTTAGAAACTACGTTCCGAGATTGATCACTCCCACTAATCAAGTCATTTTTAAAGAAACTTTGCATTTCTTGATTCCACAATTCTAGTGACATGTGATGAACAATAAAATCTGTAACCCTTATACTTTTCAGCATATCTAATGAAATACTCACTTATAGTCCTTGGGTCCAATTTATTTTCTTGTGGATTATAAACTCTTACTTCAGACGGGCATCCCCAAACGCGTATATGTCGCAAACTCGGTTTCCAACCTTTCCATAATTCAAAAGGTGTTTTTGGAACAACTTTAGTTGGAACCCGGTTTAATATATACACTGCCGTTTTAAGAGTTTCAGTCCATAAAGATTTAGGAAGCTTGGAGTTGCTAAGCATACTCCGCACCATGTCCATCAAGGTTCGATTTCTTCTTTCTGCTACACCATTCTGGTATGGAGATCCAGGCATAGTGTATTGGGCTTGAATCCCATGCTCTTCAAGAAACCTTGCAAATGGACCAGGCGCTTGTCCATCCTCAGTGTATCTACCATAGTATTCTCTACCTTTATCTGATCTCACGATCTTAATTTGCTTTCCACATTGCTTCTCTACTTCTACTTTAAAAAATTTAAAAGCATCTAATGCTTCGTTCTTATTATGAAGCAAGTAGAGATACATGTATCGTGAATAATCATCTATGAATGAGATGAAGTATTTCTGACCATATGAGTCCATATCCGGACTACAAATGTCCGTATGTATGATCTCTAATATGTCTGAACTCCTCTTGGCACCTTTCTTTGTCTTGTTGGTCTGCTTTCCCTTTATGCAGTCCACACAAGTATCAAAGTCAATAAAATCCAAAGTACTAAGTACTCCATCATTCACTAACCTTTTAATTCTCTCTATGGAGATATGTCTTAATCTTCGATGCTACAACATAGAGGACTTTACATTCATAACACATTGTTTAATACCAACATTATCTTGGACGTACATTATACTATTTGAAATACTATTTTGTAAATGAATTCGAAATAAACCATCAATCAACATCCCATTTCCAACAACACTAGATTTATAAAACAAGCGGAAAGTATTTTCATAAAATTCAAAAGAAAATCCAAGTGTTATAAGTCTTGAAACTAAAATTAAATTTCTAGAGTAACATGGAATATAAAAGGTTCTTTCCAAATTCAAAACAAAAACCAGTATCTAAAACTAATATGCACGTCCCTACTGCTTCCACTTGAGAACGCATCTTGTTTCCTGAATAGATGCATTGCTCACTGGCCATTGGTTTCCTTTGGTTTAGAAAACCCTGCAAGGTATTTGAAACATGGATTGTAGAACCAGAATCAATCCACCAAGTGTTATGGCAAACATCAACCATATTAGATTCATAACAAACAAGTGAGATTGGATTACCTTTCTTTTCAAGCCAAGCCTTATATTTGTTGCAGTCCTTCTTCATGTGTCCTTTCTTTTTACAGAAAAAACACTTGGACTCTTTCTTCTCAGTCTGGATAGGTATTTTACCCTTTCCCTTTTGTTTGGCTTGCACTTTGTTCTTTCCTTGTCTTGCCATATGTGCACTTTCACCCATTTCCATTAGCAACCTCCCTTCCTCTTGAACACACATGGTCAGGAGTTCATTTATTGACCATTTTTGCTTATGTGTGTTGTAAGAAATTTTGAAAGGTCCATATTGTTGTGGAAGGGAATTCAGAATAAAGTGCACAAGGAAAGATTCAAACATCTCAACCTCAGGAGATTTCAATTGAGCTACTATGTCCCTCATCTGCATGATGTGCTCACGCACACCTCTAACACTAGTGAGTTTCATAGATGATAACTTTGTCATTAGGGTGCTAGCTAGTGCCTTATCCGAAGACTCAAACTGTTCATCAATAGCCTTCAGCAATTCCTTGACATTTTTACACTCAGGGATTGAACCACGAATACTAGCCGATATACGTGTCCTTATGAACATCATACTTAAGCGATTAGATCGCTTCTATCGTTCATATAGGACAATCGCACCCTGAGGGCTAGTATCAGTAGGTACAGGTGGTTCATACTTCCTAATGGCATAATCAATGTCCATGCACCCTAATTGAAGAAGAACTCTCTCCTTCCATATATTATAGTTATCACCACTTAAATAGGGAACATCACATTTATCATCAAAAAAATTCAGAGGTTGTATAACTGCAAATAAATCAAACATTCACGCTTATGTTACAAATTTGAGGCAAATAAACATATATCATGCTTTACCAATGTAAATCATGCATTAAAATATGAATCAAATAACATATAAAACTGCATGTGGGCAAAGTTCTAATTTAAACAGATTCATATATAAACTTTATGATGAAACTATCAAATTATATTCCTTTTCTTAATTCATGTGGGTAAATTAAGAAAAATAATTTGTTACTTCATCCTAATTAATCACACAAATATAACAAAAATTCATGTGGGATAAAATTTATTATATTAAATATGATTAATTACAATTACTGTTATTTTTCTATATGTGACCGAATATACTTGATATATAATTTAACTTAATTAAAGATGCTGTGGCTATTCCTTGATCAAGAAAAATTATATGGATCACATGACATCAAATTTTATGCATAAATAATAATTTTTCAATCATGTATACAATTAACATATTATGAACAAATAATATTGTATACATACATTCATTACTTACACATAAAATTCAAACATACAAAAGTATATCATCAATCAAATAATGATATAAACTTAATTTTTTTATGATTAATTTAATAATCAAGCCCTTTAAATTCTTGTTTACGACATGATGCAAGATTAATTTGGTTGTATAGAAACAACAACAGTAAATTAAACCAAATATATTACCAAAACAGAAGAATCTAAATTGAATGTCCCATGAAACAGAAGCTACAAAAATAAGAAATTACAATTTCAAGTGTTTAATGTAAGCTGCCAATACAAATAGTGCCTTAGCCATGATTTTTTTTTTATCCAAACAAAGTTCCTTAGCCATGAAATTAGGAAGGCTTAATTTCCCAGCAATCATGATATTCAACCGAAAGTCCAAAGCAATAATGAAAACAATATTTTTTTTATAGTAGTAATAAATGTATTGTTGGAGACTAGGATTTTATTATCCAGGAAACAATACCAAGCTAATTAACGGAATAACCCACTGAAACTTATCCTAGCAGATACAATAAATTTGACCAAAATTGTTTACCGATGCAAATATGGGAAGCTCGATCGCTAGCACTCAATTATTTATTACTAAATTTAAGCTTATTCGACATAAGACAGTGGCAATTTGCTTAATCAAAAATCAAGACAGAGGCTAATAGGCTCGGATACCAACTGTAAGAAATCTTAAATCGATTTATCTAATGTGTCAACATCGAAAACAACACATCATAGATTATAAATACGGAACAGGATACTGACCTCTAGCCATTGATACCGAAAATATTGAGCTGCGATAAAATTGCGTGCCTTTCGTATTTGATCTTCTAATCTTAAGCAAACTCACTAATGGTGTGTTTTTCAGAATGCTCAGATTAGGGACCCAATACCCTATATTTTTCTTTATATACGTCTTTCCATTAAAAACGTAATTCAATTAGTGGGCAGTTATCACTTGTAGATATGGATAAATAATTTAAAATTTATTAGATAAAGATAATAAAATATAGGACCGCAATAGGAATTTTTAAGATATTATGAAACTAATCTCAAGTCTTTTGTTTCCTATAAAACACTACTGACTAAGTAGTTAACTTATGTGGAGAACTTACAACATCCTCAAACAGTTTGTCATCGATCATTATCAATGGTTCTTGAAGGCATAAGTGGAGCACTTGTAACAGTTGCCTGTGTTCAACACTCTGTGTCGGCATTTTGACTAGCTTTTTTCTCCTTTTCTGGAGTTAGCAACTCAGAATTCTATTGTTCCAAAGTCAAAAAATGGCCTCTGAATTGTTGTTAGACCAGATGGGTCACATATGGCAGCTGGCTTGACACTTTTCCTGTAATGGATGAATGATTTCTCTCAATGCTCTTTGTATTAGTACTGATGCAATTAAATTAATTCATGTTTGCCTTTCCTTTGTGCAATTAGCTGCTTTTAAAATGAATTTGGAGCGTTTCTTCTTGTAAGCATATTGTCCTTTCCGTTCAGAAATGCCTTGGTCGGTTATCTTTTCTCTGCCTGTGATTGCAAGAATGTTTGCTATGTTGTGATTACATCTTGCCATATTGTAACCCTTTAGGATATGAAGCCTGCATGGTGACCTTGTAATTTTATTTTAGATATAATTCGATGATACGATACGAAAATGACATGAAAAAATAGCACGAAAATAACATGTGTGAAAATTTGATAAAAATTAACAACCAAAGCTTAGCCTAATGTTTGTTATCTCTTTTTAGAAGAGTTTAGGTCCAAGATTCGATTTTTCACTTCTTTTTTATATCTCCAATGAATAAAAAAAATTAATAAAAATTGTATATAAATTTGATGAAGTTAAACAAAATATTTTGTGTTTAACGTATTAACATGATTTTTAACATAATCATTTTTATGTTTTACATGATACAAAGGTGATTTGATATAACACTGACCATAAAATATACGCATTTGACACTCCTGACTTCACAACAACCTGGCATTTCTAAACAAATCTACCAAAAGCCAGCCAACCAACCGTCTGGCTCTGGCTGGATCGACGGAAGTCTTCAACAACCATGAGGATCAAACAAGACTTGAGACCTAAGCCCAACCCAAATGCAGCCCAGAGAAAGAGCCATTTTGGACCACTTTTCGCAAACCAGCATTTTCATGGGCCCTTACTTTCTTATTAAATATCCATGTCATAATTTCTTAAACTTTTTTTTTCTTTGTTAAATAGGCTTAACACTTGTTCCGATATTCAATCGTTAATTTTTTTAATGTAAATACAAATATCTTTATCCATTAATTTTTTCTTTATTCCACCATAAGCATGCTAAAAAATAAAACGCTTAATACTCAAACGATTGTTTGAATTTTACGAAAAAAATGTAAGCAGTTTCTTAGTTTTTTAGTGCATGAAATTAAGACTAAAAAATTTATTTCATTGTAATACTCATTAAATCTTAAAATTAAATGAATGAATGACATTCAATTAAAATTTTTTTAAAATAACAATATTTGTCATTCAACTTATTGGAATAGATTAAAGGAAGCATTTTTCACAAATAAAATCATCAAACTAAAAAAGTTTTTAAAAAATTAATATTTTAAACTTCTAGTTACAATAAAATAAAAATTCTAATTTAATTTAATAAAAGACAAAGATGTATTTAGATGTTATCTAAAATAAAAACAAAATAAAAAATTCGGGTCGGGTGATCACCCGGATCCGGCGTCTATGATAAAACCAGGAGCCAGCAAATGCCCACGCCACATTTTTTACACGTCCTCCTCTTTTCCTCTTTTCTTCTGATTTTCTATATATTTTTTTTTCTCTTTTTATATTTTCTCCGGTGCCTTAGATAGATTGGATCTCTCCTCTGCTTCTCTCCTTCTCATTTCCTTCCCCAAAATTCCATCTTTTTTTTTTTTTTGCTTCTCTGCATAGGTTTTCAACTGTTTTTAATCTCTGTTTCAGATCTCTTAGCAGAGGTTTTTGGCGTCTCTTTTTCAGTGATTCGTTCGACTCGCGATTGGACTATTCAATCTCAGCCGTTAGATCTGGTCCTTATTCGTGAATCTTCTTCCGTCGCTCTGAGCAACCATGGCGGCCGCGAACGCTCCCATCGCCATGAAGGAGGTCTTAACTGTAAGTCTTCTCGTTTCACTCTCTTTCCTCACTCCTTGGTTCGATCCAACTGATTTTTTATAGAAAATGCAACTGAATTATAGCTAATAATCGGTTATTAAGCTTAATCTAATACCTCATAGATATTGTCAGATCCAATAATTGTAACATCTGATTAGATCTGTTTGAAACTTCCTCTATACTTTCCAAAATAGTGAGAGCTTTGAGTGATCTGAAACCATGTGGTTTGTTTGCAGTTGCCGAGCATTGGCATTAATCCTCAATTTATCACATTTACAAATGTAACCATGGAATCTGATAAGTATATCTGTGTGAGAGAAACGGCGCCTCAAAATAGTGTTGTGATCATCGACATGAACATGCCGATGCAGCCGCTGAGACGACCTATTACAGCGGACTCCGCTCTTATGAATCCGAATTCTAGAATCCTTGCTTTGAAAGGTCAGTTACTAGAACTACAAGCAGTAAGTTATTTTATTATGTCGTATGAATTGTTTTTCATAATTCATTGTGATTGTTTAGCATTTATTGTTAGTGATTATAGGATTATATATATTCAATATGCCTGCTTTTTATAGTCCATAGAACTCATATTGTATAGATAGTGTTGTACTCGTTTTATATTGTTAGGGTAGACTCTGGCTGATCAAGAACTTAGTCATATAATACTCGTTCAGAATAGTTGTTTTTTTTTTTCCTTATAGAATACTTGTTCGTAATAATCTTGTTGGAATTGACACTTGGGCTCCTCTTGGTTGTTGGTTTGGCACTTGTTTTTTGCTTTCTAAATGAACAAATGAATGTGCAAACTACAATATTTGCATTAGCTAGCACTTTTCTGCTCTGCTGTTTTATCCACGTATCATTGGTTGTATTTGCACATCTGTTTGTTTAGGTTGCCAGGAACTGTTTGTCAGCACTGAGTACTTTTTAATTCTGCCTTTAGCAGAATTTGCTTCAATTTATGTCCTATAAGACAAAAAAAAATGCTTGAAACGCAAGTCATTAAGTGCTTGGCATTGCTGTATGAAAGTAGTTAATGGAGAGGGAAATTCAAAATATTTAGTATTAATTTTATGTGTCCTTTAATTTTTTGTTATCTATTTTCGCTTTATGCTCATGGACTTTGACATTGCTTTTGTAGCTCAACTACCGGGAACAACTCAAGATCACTTGCAAATATTTAACATAGAGATGAAATCAAAAATGAAATCACATCAGATGCCTGAACAGGTGAAATTTATTTGTTGTCTTAGTTTTTTTTTTTTATTCCTTCTAATGATTCCATTACATTCCGTCATTGGCTATCTGCCTTTTCACATTCATTGTTTTTCCTTGATGGTGAATTTTATTGCATGAGCTTAGCAAACTGTTCTTGTTTCATGTTCAGGTTGTTTTTTGGAAGTGGATAAGCCCAAAAATGGTTGGCCTGGTGACACAGACCTCTGTGTATCACTGGTCAATTGAAGGTTAGAAGTTTCTTCTGTTACCTTATCTGGTGTCACAGGCAGCTGTGCTTTGATCAGCTCTAGTAAAATACCTTTTGTGAATGTACTTTTATCTGTTGTATGAATTTCCTTGGTGTTATGCGTCTTACTACAGTTTACTTCTGGCAGGTGATTCCGAACCAGTTAAGATGTTCGAGAGAACAGCTAATTTAGTGAACAATCAGATAATAAACTATAAATGTGACCCTTCAGAGAAGTGGTTGGTTTTGATTGGAATTGCCCCTGGTGCACCTGAGGTATTTGGTTTTTCTATTTATTATTTCTAATAAAAGGGCAACCAAGTCCACAAGGTGAGGTGATTATTTTTTGCTGTGAAGAAGAGGTTGTTGCTTTAATTTTTTTTTTTTTTAAGTTTTGGGAATTTGAAAAGTGTGACATATAAAGCTAATTTTACTGTATGCCAAAAGAAAGAACTTTTACAGTAATATATTCAAAATATTTCCCTAAGCTAACTGTGCCTAAGAAGTTCTTTAAGCTGGTGTGGTTTTTGTGTGATCCATGCTTCAACTTTAGACTGCTGAAGTGAGCTATGTGAATTTATTTATAAGCCCCTTATTCGAGATTTCGAGATTTATTTTGTCTTTTGTGGTGTCACTTTGGATTTTCATGCCTCTAATCGCTTTTGCTTTACCTTTTTTATTTTTGCATAATCATTATTAGTTATGAAATTCTCTCTTTTGATTTTTTTTTTTTTGCTGCCATTATACATTTCTGATTTTGATCTGTGTCTTGTCTCTTTAGAGGCCACAATTGGTTAAGGGGAACATGCAACTTTTTTCTGTTGATCAGCAGCGTAGTCAAGCTCTTGAAGCACACGCTGCTTCATTTGCGCAATTTAAGGTAAGGGAATTTCTTGTACTTTATTTCTCTATTATAGACTCTGATCTAATAAGCAGTTTATCATTTATGGTTGTTTTTGTTGAGCAGCTTCCAGGAAATGAGAATCCTTCTATTCTTATTTCGTTTGCTACCAAGACTTTTAATGCTGGCCAGATTACATCAAAGTTGCATGTAATTGAGCTTGGTGCCCAGCCAGGTGAGCTTGCTATTCTGTCTGTTAAACTTTTTCTATCTCCTTTTTATATATGAGGGGAAACTGAAGGTCTTTTTTAAATAAATACAAAAACTGAAAAATATAATTAAAGAAATAAAACAGCTTGCAGTGCCCTTTCCTGTGGTGCAATAATTGGAAGTACAGTCGGAAAGTACTTTGAGTTTGGAATGTTCAATTGGTTGGGACACTACTTTGGAATATTTGTGTGGTTTTAACTCAGAAATCCTAGAATTTTATCTGTTGCAAGCTCTAAATTATGATCAAGACTATTCTAAGTTAAAATTTTTATGTGGTCATGTTTAAGCTTTGTCTATAAATGAACTATTCTTCTTGTAGTCAACACAGTAGCTATAGGCATATCCTTCAGTCTATTATATTTTCAATCTTCTAACAGAATGTATAAATTTGCAGGTAAGCCGTCTTTTTCAAAGAAGCAGGCAGATCTATTCTTTCCACCAGATTTTCAAGATGATTTTCCAGTCGCAATGCAGGTAGTGTCATATCGTAGATTTTGGATATTTTTTTAAATTGTTAATTTTTGTGCCAATAATAAGACAAGTTGTTGTTAATTGGCAGATATCCCACAAATATAGTTTGATCTATGTTATCACCAAGCTTGGGCTGCTGTTTGTTTATGATCTAGAGACAGCAAGTGCTGTATACAGAAATAGAATCAGTCCTGACCCAATATTTTTAACCTCTGAAGCTTCAGCAGCAGGAGGGTTTTATGCCATCAACAGGCGAGGTCAGGTGTTATTGGCTACTTTAAATGAAGCAACAATAGTTCCATTTGTCAGTGGTCAAGTATGTTTTTGTGCCTTTTTAGTTTTGTTTTCTGGTCTCACTAAGGTGAGATATATGATGGCTTACAACTTTGGGTTGTTTTCTGTTTCAGTTAAACAATTTGGAGCTTGCTGTCAATCTGGCTAAAAGAGGAAACCTTCCTGGTGCAGAGAATCTTGTAAGTGGATTGATTTGTATGTTTTCTATGGTTTGTGAATCTTTGCATTGGGATGATAATTGGGGAGTAAAAGCCTGATATTATCAATTGTAGATTTTAATTGCCAGACAATAATTATCCAAAGTAATAATCTATTTTAACTGGGAGTTTTACTTTTGTGGTAGCTTTCTTCATGGATTGTGGGATTTCTTTCTTACTGCAATTCTTCAATCTTGTTGCAATGCTGAGATTGAAGACATGCTGTGTTCTTGTTTCTTGATTTGCTTTAGTACCAATTTTTTGGTGTGTTCTTTTCATTTGGTATTCCATAATTAGATTTAGTGTCTGACATATCTGATGCTCCATGTTGTTAACAGTACTCTAATATAAGTTATTCAATTTTATCTGTTATTTTATTTAGATCCTTGTTCCTGATGACTGTTCTTCCTCTGTATACTAGGATGTTTACTCTGTGATTTTGGATATCTCAGGTTGTCCAACGTTTTCAAGAATTGTTTGCTCAGACAAAGTATAAAGAAGCTGCTGAGCTTGCTGCAGAGTCTCCACAAGGGATCCTTCGCACACCTGATACAGTTGCCAAGTTTCAGGTCTCATTTTTCTTTCTTAATCATACAGATACTGCTTTTCGTGTTTGTGTTGATTTTGTCTGAGGCAAATTCTTTTACCCAAATGCTGCAGAGTGTTCCTGTGCAAGCTGGGCAGACTCCACCACTGTTGCAGTACTTTGGTACACTTTTAACAAGAGGGAAGCTCAATGCATTTGAGTCATTGGAATTGTCCCGGCTTGTAGTAAACCAAAACAAGAAGAATCTTCTGGAGAATTGGTTGGCAGAAGATAAATTGGAATGTAGTGAAGAACTTGGAGACCTTGTGAAGGTTTGATTTGTACTGACTGGAATTGAAATCTAGTAGTATCTTATTTGATTTTATCTAAATTTCTTCTTCAAAAAATTGGGATTGATTTTACTCTCTTTTTTTCCCCTGTAATTGTCACTTTGCTTTGCTGTAGACTGTCGATAATGATCTTGCGCTGAAAATATATATTAAAGCAAGGGCAACTCCAAAAGTTGTTGCAGCTTTTGCTGAACGGAGGGAGTTTGACAAAATCTTGATTTACTCAAAGCAGGTGATTGCCGCATTATTTTGTATTAGCATTTTCTGGTGTGATGACGTGTGATCTCCTTTTTTACATCTTATCAAGTTCGGGGGGCTATTTCTTCCCCTTGTTCTTTACAATTTGGTGAATGCATGCATCAAGTATTCATGGCTAAACCGTTTCCTCAGGTTGGGTACACTCCTGACTACTTGTTCCTTCTGCAAACAATTCTTCGTACAGATCCACAGGTTTGTTTCTACTTTCTGTAGTCGGTGTTTGAGGTGTTGAAGTATGTTGAATAATAAGAGCAATTGATAAATTTGTTCATGTGTTTGATCATTAAAGCCTTTTTAAGTCTATTTTTATGACTATTCTGTTAAAATTAAAAGCTTTTTTTATTGTTTGCTGATCAATAGATGTTAGTATTAAGGACTTTTTGATGGGATAGGATCTGTATAATTTTCATGGGGAAAATGATTTTTTAGAGGAGATGAGTTACCAATTGTTGTTTACTTGCAGGGAGCTGTTAATTTTGCATTGATGATGTCTCAAATGGAGGGAGGTTGTCCAGTTGATTACAATACCATTACTGATCTTTTTCTTCAGGTCTGCTGCTTATGGAATTTATTGTGAAAATAACATTATTTTTTTTCTATACAAAATACATGAGATCGTTTTCTTTGGTTATCTGCTTTTTGTTTTCAGAGGAACTTGATAAGGGAGGCTACTGCTTTTCTATTAGATGTTTTAAAGCCAAATCTACCAGAGCATGCTTTCCTACAAACGAAGGTATTTCTTAATGTGCTGGTTAAACTAATATAATTTTGGTTATCTTTCTCCCTTTTTTTTAAAAATTTTTTTTGAAAAGAATGTGTAGTTTAATAACATTCTTTTCTATGCAGGTCTTGGAAATCAATCTTGTAACTTTTCCAAATGTTGCTGATGCCATTTTAGCAAATGGAATGTTCAGTCACTATGATCGTCCCCGTGTTGCACAACTTTGTGAGAAAGCTGGTCTCTATGTGCGAGCTCTGCAGGTAATAGTTTTATTAAAGCTTATGCTTGTTGCATTATGTGTAATTTTCTACTCTGAATTAATAGCTTCTTTGATTTAATGTAACGCATTTTTTGCAGCATTATAGCGATTTGCCAGATATTAAACGTGTCATTGTGAATACGCATGCTATTGAGCCACAGGTACATGTTGTCCACTATCTTTATCTCTTTGTAAAATTGGAAACTGTAGAACCTCCTGAGTCCTGACATTTTTTAAATAATACTTTTGTTTTCAGTCTCTTGTCGAGTTTTTTGGTACTCTTTCACGAGAATGGGCTTTGGAGTGCATGAAGGACCTTCTGCTGGTTAATCTAAGAGGCAATCTTCAAATAATTGTTCAGGTAGAGGATGTTTTATGATGGTGTGCTAATAATGTTTAGCATGGTGTGCTAATAACGTTTAGAAATCACCAAAGGCTAAGTTGTGTGTTTGTGCAGGTTGCCAAGGAGTATTGTGAGCAGTTGGGTATTGATGCGTGCATAAAACTGTTTGAGCAATTTAAGTCATATGAAGGATTGTATTTTTTCCTAGGCTCTTATTTGAGCTCAAGGTAAGCTATTTAGCAAACAAGAAATTTCATTTGTTTTATCGCTCACAGCACACCCATTTTTAATATGTTACTATAATGTTTACTTCTGATTATGGGACAGTGAGGACCCTGATATACACTTTAAGTACATTGAGGCAGCTGCTAAAACTGGACAAATAAAGGAGGTTGAGCGCGTGACCAGGGAATCAAACTTTTATGATGCTGAAAAGACGAAGAACTTCCTGATGGAGGCCAAGCTTCCCGATGCTAGGCCCCTGATTAATGTTTGTGATCGATTTGGGTTTGTTCCTGATCTCACTCACTACCTCTACACAAATAACATGCTCCGTTACATTGAAGGTTATGTTCAGAAGGTACAAAATATTCTCGGCTATATATGGCATACTGCATGAATTTAATTTAAACTCAAGTAATTGAGAGTTTGTTTGCTTCTTTTGATAGGTTAACCCAGGGAATGCTCCTTTGGTAGTGGGGCAGTTGCTAGATGACGAATGCCCTGAAGATTTTATAAAGGGTCTCATTCTCTCAGTTCGTTCTTTGCTTCCAGTTGAGCCCCTTGTGGATGAATGTGAGAAGAGGTGATTTTTTTTTTCTGCATCTCCTGTCCTTGTTTCCTTGTGCACTGGGTTGCCGCAATGTGGGAGCCTTGTGCACTGGTTTGCCTTTTTTTTTTTATCTTCTGTCCTTGTTTCCTCCCATGTTTACTATTTGATTCTCATTTTTTGGCATGTGGTTTCCAGAAATCGACTTCGTTTACTTACACAGTTCTTGGAGCATCTTGTAAGTGAGGGAAGCACAGATGTGCATGTCCACAATGCTCTGGGTAAAATCATAATTGACAGCAATAACAATCCGGAGCACTTCCTCACAACCAATCCTTACTATGATTCCCGGGTTGTTGGTAAGTACTGTGAGAAGCGTGATCCCACCCTGGCAGTTGTTGCTTACCGAAGAGGACAATGTGATGATGAACTTATCAGTGTTACAAATAAGAACTCATTGTTCAAATTACAGGCCAGGTATGTAATTAATTACTTTATTTATGATAATGTATTGGATCTTTGTTTTGAAGTGGCTTATCTGTGCATCCTTTGATCACAGGTATGTTGTTGAGAGGATGGATGGTGATCTTTGGGAGAAGGTTCTAAATCCAGAAAATGAATACAGAAGACAGCTAATTGATCAGGTTGTGTCGACTGCTTTGCCTGAGAGCAAGAGCCCAGAACAAGTCTCTGCAGCTGTTAAAGCTTTCATGACAGCTGACCTGCCCCATGAACTGATTGAGCTTCTTGAGAAGATTGTACTCCAAAACTCTGCATTCAGTGGGAACTTCAATCTGCAAAATCTTCTTATTTTGACAGCTATTAAGGCAGATCCATCTAGAGTTATGGATTATATCAATAGGCTAGATAATTTTGATGGACCTGCAGTTGGAGAAGTGGCTGTGGAAGCCCAACTATATGAAGAAGCTTTTGCTATCTTCAAAAAGTTCAACTTAAATGTTCAGGCTGTCAATGTTTTATTGGATAACATTAGAAGCATTGATCGGGCTGTGGAATTTGCTTTTCGAGTTGAAGAAGATGCTGTTTGGAGTCAGGTGGCAAAAGCACAACTGAGGGAGGGGCTGGTGAGCGATGCAATTGAATCATTTATTCGTGCAGATGATGCTACTCAGTTCCTTGATGTCATCCGAGCTTCTGAGGATGCTGATGTCTACCCTGATTTGGTAAGGTACCTTCTGATGGTTAGGCAGAAGGTTAAGGAGCCCAAGGTGGACAGTGAACTTATTTATGCCTATGCAAAGATTGATAGACTGGGTGAAATTGAAGAATTTATTCTGATGCCAAATGTCGCTAATCTTCAAAATGTTGGTGATCGCTTGTTTGATGAAGCCCTATACGAAGCGGCAAAAATAATATTTGCATTTATATCTAACTGGGCCAAGTTGGCTGTTACACTGGTAAGGCTTAAACAATTCCAGGGTGCTGTTGATGCAGCACGAAAAGCAAACAGTGCCAAGACATGGAAGGAGGTTTGCTTTGCATGTGTTGATGCTGAGGAATTCCGTTTGGCACAGATATGCGGTCTTAACATTATTGTACAGGTGAGTTTACTTTCATGTTGAATTATGATTTTCAGGAACAACAAAGTTGTTGATACCTATACATGTGCACATTCAGTTCCCTTTTTCTTCTCCTCATGTTTCTGTTCGAGACCAATTGTCCATGATAATTTTGACCATTGCGTTTGTTGATTTTGTAGGTGGATGACTTGGAAGAAGTCAGTGAATACTATCAGAATAGAGGATGCTTCAATGAGTTGATCTCTCTCATGGAGAGTGGTTTAGGATTGGAACGTGCACACATGGGGATCTTTACTGAGTTGGGAGTTCTGTATGCCAGATATCGTCCAGAGAAGCTTATGGAGCACATTAAGTTGTTCTCTACTCGTCTCAACATCCCCAAGCTGATAAGAGCCTGTGATGAGCAGCAGCATTGGAAGGAACTTACCTATTTATATATCCAATATGATGAGTACGATAATGCTGCTACTACTGTGATGAACCACTCTCCTGAAGCATGGGATCATATGCAGTTCAAAGATATTGCAGTTAAAGTTGCTAATGTTGAGCTATATTACAAGGCCGTCCACTTCTACTTGGAAGAACATCCCGATCTGATCAATGATATGCTTAATGTGCTTGCACTTCGTGTGGATCACACTCGAGTTGTTGACATTATGAGAAAGGTTTAATTTTGGCTGATCTAATATTGAAATAAATACTACTGACTTGCTTTAGTACTATTTTAATTCATTTTGAATTCACAATTATTTCCTTCTGGAATTTCAGGCTGGTCATCTGCGTCTTGTTAAACCGTACATGGTTGCTGTTCAGAGCAACAATGTATCAGCAGTAAATGAGGCGTTGAATGAGATTTATGTAGAGGAAGAAGATTATGATAGATTGAGAGAGTCTATTGACTTGCATGATAATTTTGATCAGATTGGCCTTGCACAGAAGGTTTGGTACCATTGTTCTTACATTTTTGTTTGCTGTTAGGCCTTTTTCTGATGTTGTTTCCAATTTGCTTGAGTAGATTGAGAAACATGAGCTGCTTGAGATGAGGCGTGTTGCTGCATACATTTACAAAAAGGCAGGCAGATGGAAGCAGTCCATTGCCTTGTCAAAGAAAGATAACCTTTATAAAGATGCAATGGAAACAGCTTCACAGTCTGGTGACCGTGAACTAGCCGAGGAGTTGCTTGTTTACTTCATTGAACAGGTACTCAACTCATTCCTGAATATGTAGAAAAACATATGTTGACTGATAAATGGTATATAGCGAGATGGTTGTCCCTTTGGAGGTATAAAGCATTGTGCCTTCTTGGTCAACCAGTACATCTAATTACATAGTTTGCTCTTCCACCTGTTCCTTTCGGTGCAGCTATAAGTATAAAATCATAGTAATTGATGGCCATAATTTAGGTATAGGACATGGATATCAAAGGTTTTAATGTATGCTTGTGTTTGCAATACAGTGGTCTTTCTTCTGGTATTGTCACAGTAATGGTGGTTATTATTGTTTTGAATTGGACATAATTTCTATGTTGATGTTCTTTGCACAGGGCAAGAAAGAATGCTTCGCATCATGCCTCTTTGTTTGTTATGACTTAATTCGAGCGGACGTTGCTCTTGAGCTAGCCTGGATCAACAATATGATTGACTTCGCATTTCCATATCTGTTGCAGGTGATTTCTTTGCTGTTTCTTTCAATATCATCATTTCATTTTGATTGGTGCTTTATTAGCTAGGCTTTTCTGTCTCGGACTGCTTGCTATACAAGGCTTTGATGATTGATCTTAGTGCACCTTCCCATTTTACCATGATTTTTTGGCTTCAAGATCTTTCTTATTTTGGAAATCTGTTGTTGGAACCTTATCTGACTCTGTTTTTTTCCAGTTTATCCGCGAATATACTGGCAAAGTTGATGAACTTATCAAGTACAAGATTGAGGCTCAAAATGAAGTAAAGGCTAAAGAGCAAGAAGAGAAGGAAGTGATTGCACAACAGGTAATAATAACTTCGAAAGTTGAAATTACGCTGTTTTATTGAAAATATGCTCTACCACTGTTTGGAGTGGCTTGAACTTTGATGTGTTCAAAGATCTTCCAACTGATTAAAATGTGTTCTGTTGCAGAACATGTATGCTCAATTACTACCTCTTGCATTGCCTGCGCCACCAATGCCAGGCATGGGAGGATCAACAATGGGAGGAGGTTTCGCACCTCCACCACCCATGGGAGGAATGGGAATGCCTCCGATGCCACCTTATGGCATGCCATCAATGGGCAGCTATTAAGTCATAACGGGTTTGATCAAAGATTTATTTGCCAGAGGATCCATGTTGCTCTGATCGCAGGTTCTATTAGTGGTTTTCATTAGGCTTTGACGCCTTAAAATTTTTTTTTCCTTTTCCGTGTTCTTTATGGAGTGAAGATCTAAGTTGGAATAATGTCATTTTTGTGTTTTAGGTGTGTGATATGTCTGTAATATTCTTTTTTGTTAGAAGAGGCATTTTTTGGCAGCTGGTAAAGGGCAGGTCGAGGATTTCATGCATTTGTATTTTGTAGTATTATTTCCTTCCGGTCTTTGGAATCGACCGAGTATATAGAAACACTTAACACCAAATCACCGATCTTAGTTTCGGAACTTGATCATTCTCATCTAAACTATGTTTACCCTAAAATTCCCTATGCATGTTTGCCTTTTTTGCTTCATCTCTCAAGTGGAAACAGTTAAATTTGTTTATGATTTATATTTGATGAGGCAGAATTCTTAGCTTATACTGAATACCTATTCTAAATTTGCAGAATTTGTAGGCTACTAAATACTAGCCATTAATTTGCTGAATTTGTCGGCTACTAAATATTTCTATAGAATTGTTCAGAAAATTGAACATAATTGGACATCTACCTCTATGTTTTTACGCTAATGTTATGTTGGAGTCTTTAGCGTTTGCGTCAAATGTAAACGGAAGTTGCAAAGCAGCAGTTCCCTTATTTTTCTGTTTTATTGGGCTTCTTTGTGAGCAAAGTAGGTATACTGTTAATTTTGACTTTACTCATGATGGAAGGAAATTCCAGTTATATTAAAAAAAAAGAAAGAATAATATAATTTATTAACAAACTTTTTATTCAAGCCGACAACTAGACTCCAATCTCAATTGTAAAATCAATAAAAGCCAACTCGGTTTTTACAGGCTTTTAGTTTATTGGTTGAAGGCATATATTTACGCTAGCTAAATAAAAATTATTGTATTTGACATGTTAAATAAAATATTTGAAGACATGTTAGATAAAAATTATTGTTTTGACGTATTCATATTGCGTCAAAACATGTTTTTATTGTATCATACAATAAAAATTATTGTATTGGCATGTTAAGTAAAATATATTTTTTAATTTTTATAAAACTTATACATAATATTTTTATAAATTTTAATTCTCATTTTTTTTTGTTGATACCACTAAAGTTAGCTAAATTAGCAACCGGGGTAAATTCTTGGACGATTCTTTTAACATGTTCTTAATGAAGGGATCTGCTAAATACAACAAAAAAAAACTAAACACATCTTATCATTTAAGTAATTTACTATTTTACTTTTAAATAAACAAGCTCACGAGGCTCACGGAAGGAGATTTCTGTGAGCTTTAAGAGGTTTACAAAAGGGGATTTTCGTAAACCTCTGAAGGCTCACAGGAATTCTCTTCTATGAGCTTTCAAAAGGTCACGAAAAATTTTTTCCGTAAGCTCTGAGAACTCAAAAAAAATAAAAAAAATTGATAAGGTTCACAAATGAAAATTTCCGTGAGCTTCTTAATGTTTACGAAAAGGAATTTCTGTGAATCTCTAAAGACTTACAAAAATTCTCTTTCGTGAGCTTTCAAAAATTCACGAAAATTTTTTTCCATGAGCCTTTAGAACTCAGAAAAAAAATGAAGAGAAAGAAGGGTATTCCGTGAGCCTTGAGAACTTAACAAAAAAATGAAGAGAAAGAAGGGTATTTTGAGAAAAAATTACTTAAGTTGTGTCTAATAAATTTAGATGGTAAATAGCATTTCCCCTTAATGAAACCCACATATGATTCAAATTTAAGACAAAGATCAGGGCGTGTCATTCACGCTCACAGAAAGGCGGTGGTGCTAAAATCAAACAACTGATCTCTTTGATTTCGTTACTTCATCGCCACAAAAACACCGGCGCGCATGTTGCGTTCTCTTTCTCTCCTCTATTGTTGCCACCAAAGCATGGCTATTTCTCTAAACTCAGTCTTGGGCTTCAATTTTAAGGTAAGAAGATCAAATCAATGTCTTTTCTTTTCCTTTTACTTTGCCTTTTCATTTCTCTGTGCATGCTTGACACGGTTCTTGGAGGTGGAACAATAGATTTATTTCTTTTGTTAAAATCTTTTTTGGGTTGTCTCTGGCAGCAGTATTATACTTGGTTTCTCTTGTTTTGAGCTTCTTAGCTTTTTAGTAGTTGCAAACTTAATTGGCTGAAGCAATATATTACATTTCCAGCATCTAAGCAAAAAATAAGAAAGAAAGAAAAAAACAGAAGTAGATTAATGCAATAATTTGTTTTGTGATTTTGATTTTCTTTTGTTTTTTAATCTTAATGTTTAGATGGGCAATGATTTTAGCCTAATTCATTTTAATTTTCAAAGCGTGTCTAATTTTGTTGGGTTATACTACACAATAATTTGACTGGTTATACTCCATAGACTGGAATTGTATTTTCCTGGTGTGGTAAAATCTTTTATGATAATATTTTTCTTGGTTGAACTTATTTGTCTTTTAGAAATCTATGTAGTAAGAGCAATCAAAGCTTAGTCTAGCAGTTGTTACCCCTCGTTAGGAGGGACTTTGTCCGAGGTTCGAGTCTCCCTTCCCCTTCTACCTTCCTATGAACCCCCAAAAAAAAAATTCTATGCGGTATGTCTCCAAGCAGGGTCATAATATGCATATTTATCACTGGGGCCTGGCCTGTTTTAAATGAAGTGGTCTAGTTATAGAATGGAAAGTTTTAAGTTAATGCATCTCCAGAACTGGTTTTCTCTATTGAACAGCAGGAGCTATCCTTACCTATTCAAAGTATAGCATGCATACGAGGAAACAACTGAAAGCGAGAATTTGATTCTTCAAAATGCAGCATAGTCGGTTTGGTTATTGATTGAGAAATTGCATTCATTTCTTTGCTGGTAGTATTTTTTTTCTTGTCAGTCTATTAATGGTTCATGTAACTGTAAATGCACAGTGCAGCATACATTTTCGATATATTTATAGTTTTTCTCTCTTGGTATTGAGTTTTTCCACTGAGCAGCATATAATTTTGTGATTTATTTATTCTTTTTGTTTTAAATTTTTTGGTAGTTTATACATATTTTGGTAGCTATCTTCTTCGTTATTTACAAAAGTGTTTTCCCAATTAAAGTTGAAATCTACACAACAGTGTGTCTCGAGATCTTCTGTTGGATCTTCGGCATATAAGGCAAATACTATCACATTTCCCTTCCAAATGTTTGGCTCTGGGGGACATATACAGCAAAAAAGATGGGGATCATGTCTATCAGCTGCAGACAGTGACCAACTCACCGTGAACAGCAGCATAAAGGGTTCAGGAAATGCTGAGAAGCCAGTTTCTGATGATCAAATCTCGGCTGTGAATTCCCCATCATTGGATTCACATGGTACTGTTGATAATGAATCTCGCCCTCAGACCTCTGAGGCCAGTAATGGTTCAATGGTTTCTTCAAAGCTGAAGCAGGAGGCATCATCATCATCTTCCAACTTGCAGTCCACAACCAAAAAGGCACCACTAACAGCAAAAGAGAGATTAAGGGCAGCTCGGGTCCTTAGCCGTTACACAGAGTCAAAGCCATCTAAATCCGAGATGGGAAGTAAAGTATTGGAGGCTATGAGGGAAAGTGATAAGGGGAAAAAAAGATCTCGTCTTCCAGAAGCACCTACAAATTTGCTTGACGACAGCAAGCGCGGATTGCCAAAGCAAGGCCTCACCTTTCAGTTTCCAGGGGGTAATGATCTCTTTCTCATCATCTTTTCTGTTGTTTTTATCAGCACGGTAATGTTCACGACAACTTACATAGTTTGGAAAGTTGGGGCCATACATTTTAATGAGTACTAAGGTGGAGGAGAACCAGCTTCTGCATTGGATAATTTCCTTGGCACATCATTGAAGATCACATGGCATATTGATTTCAGGCACTATAGATTCCCAAGTGTTATGGGGCAAAGATTTTACATTTTGGATGAGCATATATATACATGAATCTACAGTTCTATGGATGATGTTTATTATCAATGCTCAACCTTTTGGGCCTGGTATTCTTTTGTCATTCTTTTTCTTCGAATCTTTTCAGCCAGAGTAATTAAATTAACACGATAAGAGCTAGGTTATTCCTAGAACTTCTGAGCTCGGTTCTATATACCAATGAACTCCCACCTCTGAATCTCCTTTTGGCTATACGAATTATCTTGTTAAAATCCTTTTAACAAGATTTTACTTTTGGATGAGCCATATATACATGAATGTACTAAGAATTGTGTAGATGATGTTTGCTTGTTATCAACCTGCCCAGCTTATGGAGCACAGTCCCCATTTGTCTCCTCTCTGAGTGATTCACATCCCTCAATCAATGTGCTTCTTAGCGCATAGCTTAAGTGTTAGCTGCTCTGAACAACATTTTGGACTCATTTTTCATGAGGTTGCGGACGGAAATACACATCTGATTCTGGCTTGAGCAATTTGCTTGTCTTTTCGAATTTATCAGCTGAACCTGTAATTGTCTTTGTTGTGGGAATTTAGAAAAGTTGATCAACATGTGATATAACTTGTTATAATGTGCTTTTCACCACTATTTAGCATCTCAGAACTACTTATTCATCTATGCTCAATGGTAATATACGGCGTGGATACATTAGACTGCTTGAGAAAACCCTTGGCGGCTAATACATTTCGGAACATGCACCCACATTTTGCACATTTTTATTCTGGCACTTGCCAACGATAGAACTTGAGCTTAGGGGCAGTGGGATGAACGTAACAGAAGGGGAAACATTGGCACCACACAATCCTGGTCAGAACTTGCAAGATGAGTGGCTGATCATAAAAGTCCTTTATGATCAGTAGCAATTTGAGTGTGATTGAGGTCCTACATTGTGAGTAGCTTCCCTTAGGTCACTTTCTTTTTTCCCTTTTGTACAAAGGAGATTGCAATATGAAGATAAAAAAAGGGGTCGCAGATGTTAAAATTTGAACTTCAGACCTGTTGGATATCACTTTCTAAAAGTTATTGTGTGAACCATTATAATTAAGTTCTAGATTCAATCTTTCTTTATTTCTTTTTTCTTTTTGAACAAAAGAGATTGCAATCAGAGGAAAAGAGAAAGGGTCTTTTTGTTAAAAAAAGTTTAAAGTAAAAGAGGTTATCCCATTCCCAAGGTTAATCCACAAGTGCTAAGATTTGAACTTCAAATATGTTAGATATCACATTTTAAGAGTGTTTACATGAATCATTTGACTTAAGATTCAACTTCGACCTTTAGCTTATCTTGTTTGCTAGTGAAGACGCTAGGACTACGTTTAGAACAAATAGAATCGAGCGAGAGAGGACAAAGAAAGCCACCAAAATTTTGCCTTCTAGGAGATAAACTCTGGTAAATAATGTAGGAAGTAGTTAGGTAAATATGAAGATAATCATATATAGTGTCAATTCCCTCAATCGGTCCTTATCCCAAAAACACTTCAACTTTGCTCAAGTCAAGATAAGAACCCAGTATTACAAAGATCAATAATGATTTGGACATTGTAAAACCAATTTACAGTAACAAACTAAGAGGAAAAAAGGAAAACTACAAAAGGGAAAAAGAGAGAGCCAAGTTCAGTGGATGGATAAACATAAATATAACCCAAAGTAGGCAGGCCAAATAGAGCACTTGATTTCAATGTGGGTTCAATGGCACCTTTTTCCATTCCTTGAACAAAGAAAAAGAGAAAACAGTTCATAGATAAGCATGAGGTAGCAAAAGCAAAAACAAGACAGGTTCCACCACTCCAATTTCTTACAGGTTCAGAGATGTGAATCATGTGATGATATAATAATGCTTTGCAAGACAATAGCTAAAGAAGATGCTCTTCTAGATATCTTCTAGCACTGTTGAGCATTCAATTCATGATTCCAACAGCAGCTCCCAACAATCATTTCTCCACAATTCTCTTTGTTGTCCATTTTCACAAGCATTGCAGTTAATGCTTTGGCAAAGCATGATCCTTTTTCTCTCCACTGCTTGATGATCTATAAAGGTTCGGTTGCTTTATAAAGTTTATGGAGATAAAAACCCTTGCTGAGATGACAGCCGAATAAGGCCAAACATGATTTCCCTTTGACCAATCAAAAGTTAATAGATATCACACCAATCAGCATTGGAGTATGAAGATCACACGTTATTAGCTCAAGAAACAGTATCTGTGGATGCCAGATAAATGCAGGTGGATGCCAGATCTTTGGCTTTTAGAACTCTTTCTGTCCGTTTGGCCATGGAGAATTCTTACCATTCTAACTGTCCTGAAGGTGAAAATTGGGTTGATTTCAGTGCTACACAAAGCAATGAGTCTTCTTTCAAAGTCCCATGGCCAATAGAGCCTCAGGTTTCAGCCTCTAGTTCAGTTCCAGGGCAAGGATACCCTTCATGGGCTGTACCGATTGAAGGAGTTGCAGAGGATAGAGCTACAACTGTTTGCAATAGCCATAGCCAAGCTGAGAAACGGCGCAGGGACAGAATCAATGCACAGCTTGCAGCCCTCAGGAAACTGATTCCCAAGTCTGACAAGGTACTCTCTTCAGCACACAGACTTTTCTTTCCTAGTTTAATTTGCTCAAAACAATGTTCTCAAAACAAATAAGCCATTGAGATTCAAGACTCGAATGAATCAATTCTCTTTTGTACAGATGGACAAGGCAGCTCTACTAGGAAGTGCAATAGAGCAAGTGAAGGATCTAAAACGAAAAGCAACAGAAATCAGCAAAGCCTCCACAATACCGACAGAAATCGATGAAGTAACTGTAGATTGTGGTCTTCCTGAAGACACAAGCAAGGACAAGATCTTCATCAGGGCTTCCGTTTGTTGTGATGATCGGCCAGAAGTGTTCAGGGAACTCATCCGAGTCCTCAAAGGCCTCGGGCTAAGCACAGTCGAAGCTGACATTTCAAGTGTAGGTGGGAGAATGAAAAGCAACTTGATTCTTTGCAATGATGGCAGTGATGATCAAGAGGGTGTTTCACCAAGCACTCTTAAACAGTCTCTGAATGCAGTTTTAAGCAAGATTGCTTCATCATCGGCCGGATCGAATTGCCGCATCAGAAGCAAGAGGCAAAGGATGCTCTTGCCTTCTCAGTTTACACAATAAACAAATTATATAACTCCATTTCCGTATAACATTGCAGGTTTGCAACAGTTCTCCATTTTTTTTTTCATATTGAGAGATGCTTAATTGGGTTTGTATCATAACATTTAATTCAATGATGGATGCATGATTTTTTACTTGAACAACGAAGTTCGATATCCTTCTCCAAATTAAAAGGCTTAAGTGTGTGCTTCTTGTTGTAACCACTTTTTGCTTCCTGGAAACCAGCAGTTTACTTCATCATCAAACAATATCAATGCTGATGTTGGTTACCATTTTGATGAAAGGAACATAGGCATTATCCAAGGGTTTGGTTCAGTTGGCAACACAGGTTGAGTTTGTGAGAAGAGTTTTCAGGTTCGACTCCCACTAAACACATTTTTGAGGATGGGTGAAAAGACTAAATCCCGAACAGGATTAATCTCATACCGTTAAAACGGATGAGAATACCTGTAATTTACACAAAAAAAAAAGAAAGGAACATAGGCATTTTATATAGTTGACTTGATTATGACCTATCAATAAGTTATTTCTCAATAGCCCATGAGGCCTTGGCTTAATGGCAATGAAGATGTTTTGAAATTTTGAGGTCTCAAATTCGAGTCTTACTAAATGTGAGATTTGTTTAGTTTGTTATTGTTTAATTAATTTGTTAAATATTATTATTGTATTTACCGGTTCATCAAGTTATCTGTTCATCGAATATAATATCTGATTATTATTGTAACTTTGAATGAAATGCACTTTTTCAAAAAAAACATATTACTCAATAACCCAATTTCATTGCTTGGATTCTAACCTTGTCATTTCTTTTATCTTTCTTTCTCAAGCAATTAAATGGAATAAAAAAAATAGAGGAAAAACTACTGTTGCAAATATGATATAGGCTAATATATAGCTTAACTTTAACACGAAATATGTACACAAATTATCATATTTATTATAAAATTTTAAATAATAAAAAATTTACATATATTCTTTAAAATAATTAATGTAATAAATAAAAATGGTTAATATTTTATTTTTGTTTATAAATAAGAAAAAAAATAGTACAGTTGTCAACTTGCCGTGGCTGTCAAAATTCTTTAAACCCCCGTAACCTTTGTTTCCAGTACTCTCTTTCTCTAACCGAGGCCCCGTTACATTTCTCTTCCTCCGTAATTTTCATTAACATTAACAAAAGGAGAAAGAAACAGAAACTAACGCGCTTATACAAAGCCAATTAGCCAGAGTCGTTAGTTCAACGGAGCGGTTTTACGGCTCACACTAACAACCCTATTTTCTCTTCGAAGATTAGAATTTTGATTTTGGGTTTGTGTTTTCCTGTTTTCATTGATGAAGATGATTGACTGTGGTGATCGTGTCAAGGGTTCATGGAGTCCGCAAGAAGATGCTAACCTGATCAAGCTAGTGGAACAGCATGGCCCTAGGAACTGGTCCCTGATAAGCTCTGGGGTTCCTGGAAGAACGGGCAAGTCTTGCCGCCTACGGTGGTGCAACCAACTCAGCGCCGCCATGCAACATCGCCCTTTTACACCTGCGGAGGATGCTGTTATTGTCCAGGCACATGGCGTTCATGGTAATAAATGGGCCACCATTGCTAGGTTGTTGCCTGGACGTACGGATAACGCTATAAAAAACCACTGGAACTCGACTTTATGTCGGAAACGGGAAACTGAGATGTCATCTGGGTTGTCGGAGTCGAACTCTGCGGTAAAACCTTGGAGCCAGGATGCGTCCGACTCTGACTCGGGGAATAAGAAGCAGTGTTTAGGCGTGGTGGTGCATGAGAATGTTGGGTTAGTAGAGCCCAAGACGCTGCTGACGCTGTCTCCGCCGGAAGAGAGCGTGGTCTCGGGACACGTGAAGGAGGATGAGGAGGAGGAGGTGGTGGTGAAATGTGAGGAAGGCGTCGATGGTGGTGGCAGTAGAGAGGACGAGAAAAGAAGAGTGGAGACGTGCTTGTTGACCATTATGCAACGTATGATTAAAGAGGAGGTTAGGAGTTTTATTGATAAATTAAGAGCTGATAAAAATCCATGAAAATATCTGTTAAGTTACTAAAGAATCGTTTTAAATTTAACTTATGCTGGGTAACCTTTGGAGGATTCCATTTAACTCTCGATCATATGGGAAAAGAACATGTCTCTATGGAATTAAATTGTGATACTATGTCATGTCTACGATGGCTGATCTATCCCTCTACGACAATTTTTACCCTATCATGTCTATGTCATGTCTAACGTCATGTCTATGATGACTAATCTATCCCTCTTAAGACATTTTTTACCGTGTCGTGTTTATGATTATTACATGTTTATGACTTATCCCCAAGACATTCGTTATCATATTGTGTTTACAACTACCAAACCTCTAATGCAACCACTAATCTATCCCTTGCCCTGTCAACTATGCAGTTTGATCGTCTTAGCTATCTGAAAGATCTCACGATAGATTTGCAGAACTAAGATCAAGGGCAGCTAAAGTTTCATTTTTCATTGCCATTGGCGCAGACAATCCTAAATAAATGTAACATTCATGCACTGCATCAGATAGAGGCCGAAGCAGGTATAGATGCAACATAATTTATGCTATCAATTGACTGAAATAAGATTTCTGTTCATTCCCATTGAGAACCGGAAACTTGATTTGTTTCAGGTTCAAAGGACCAAAACCAAATGGAGGACACACTTTCAAACCCTGATAGCTTGCTTTAAGCATAGATAGTACTTGAACCATCGACTGTCATAGAACCAAGCTTATTTTTCACATCTTAAATGGCAGAAAGACAGCCTTGATCATTCTCATCAACCTAGTCACTACTTATCATATGATAACAACACTCAATCTATATTACCTTAATCTTCCATGGAAAATTTTAAACACATTTGTCGAGATAACAAGAGAAAATGAACCATGTTTTACCAAGTGATTGAAACCCTCAGAAATCACGAACACCCATCAACAAGTTAACATCCAAAAGCATAAATCTTTAATCAAAAAGTCAAAAATACTTTTAAGTGATTGAAAATGGTTCAACAATAATACAAAACTAAACCATAATAATAAAACGACAGCTTAAATCCTTTAACAAAAAAGAACCCATCAAACAAGCTTTTAAAGAAATTAGACTACTTAGATCTTTGCCTCATCTTTCTTCTCTTCCTCTTCAATCTCCTCATACGCTTCTTCTTCCACTGAAATTACCACAAAAACAAAAACCCATTGCAATATTTCAATCAGAAAACAACAAAAGGATCAAAAAGAAAACGATTTTTCAAATATTGACATTTTTACCTTAGCTCTCATGGTGAAAAGGCTTCGAAATTGATTTCTTTTTGCAGTCCAAAATCTCTGTTTTGATGTTCTTCTACAGAGTCTGCTGCGGCGAGAATGAGGAGAAAACTAGGGCTTCGTGATTATATATAGAAGCGTAAAACCCTAAAGCCTAAAGGCCTCATTTCGGTCGGTAAGGCCAGAAACATTGGGCTTTGAGATTATATATTGGGTTAATCTAACTTGGGCTTTCATCAGCACAGAGTGATTTTTTACGGTCCAATTCAGATTGGCTAGCCTGTTTTCTTCGCATGGCAAATCGTGCCCAAAATCGAAAGTTTAGATATGATGCACTAGTAGTGTACAGTTTTTATCTACGGTTAATACATTAAAGGTTGACACCTTATCAATAAATAAACTAAAAAATGTCAACTGCTTAAAAATAAATACAAATAATTCTTTTTTGAAATTTTCTTATAAAAGCTTATTGATGAGGTGTCAACATCGAATGCATTGACAATGTATAGAGATTATACACTATCAAGACATCATATATAAATCCCAAAATCAATTTTTTTTACATATATAAAATGGACTTATATATATATATGATGTATTGACAATGTATAATTTCTATACGCGATCAATGTACTAAATATTGACACCTATTAATGAGCAAGTTAAAGATATGCTAAGCTCTTAAAAATAAATAAAAATAAATTTTCTTCAATTTACTCATAAATGCTTAATATATTTTTAATTTACTCATTAATAATATGTCAATAGTTGATGCATGATTAGTACACCATATATAACCCTCTATCAAATTTATGATAGAATTTTGGCAATGAATAGTGTTATGAAGTTGTTTATTTTCAATGCATTTGAAACTATTAATTAACAATCAATTATTACAGTTAACACAGATAATACTATAAACAACATATTATTTCCCACGTGTTTTAAAGGATTTCTTAGTTGTTAAGTGTTAATATATTGTTCTATTTTTTTTTTTGCTAAATATATTGTTCTGTTTTACTTCTAAAGTGCTGCTTTTTTTTTAGTGTGGTAGTCATTTTCATGCATGCAAATTTTTCGTCGTAGTTGAGTGATTGAATTATACATTTGTAACTACTTTACTAAAGCAAAGATTAAAAAAATTATTTTTTAATTAAGGGACTGTTATTAGTCTCCACCATGCATAATCCTAATTATTGTTCTTAATTTGTTGGGTGCTTCAAAATTTATATTAAGTTGCTCCTATGAACATCATTCTACTTTTTATCAAGCAGCAAGCAAAAGCCTAATGAGAAATTATGGTAAGCAACAAAGGGAAAATAGAATGGTTTTGACGCACAAATAAATGAATAATGCCATCCCATTATCTCTGTATTTATGCTTTGAAAACCCACAAAGGGATTTTGCATTTAATGGAAAAATATTGGGTCAAATGTGTCAACTGAGTTGCCTACTCACCTACCACATGCTCGACAAATAAAACATCATCTCTAAAGACAAGCAAAGCATTGCTGCTACAGTTTACGAGCAGACAGCATCCAATTTCGTTTGCATCCATCCATTATGCGGTCTGCCATTGTCATTATTACGGGTAAATGGGTCAAGCTACACTAATTTCATTTAGTGACTACTTAAATTTAATTTATTTATTTTGAGTCTGAATAATTATTCAAATAATATGTGAAGTCGAATTTATATATTTTAATATTTAATTTGAACGATTTAAAAACTTAATCAAACTTTTTTTTAACATATATATTTTATATTTTATAATTATTTATTATTTTATTTTCATAATGTATTATTAGAAAATGATAATTTGACCCTAATAAGTCGAGTGACTTGAGTATTCTCTTGAATTGAATTCGAATTTCAAAAACTAAACTCAACGCTTTTGAAAGTTTTAAATTTTTGAATCGAATTAAATTTGAATTTAATATTGAATCATTTTGAATAATTAAAACTTGATCTAAAAGTTGTTAACTTTTTATATCCCTAATCATTACTCTCCGTGCGAGCAAGCAATTGTGAGGGAAAAAAGTGCAAATCCTAAACAAACATGGGCTATTTCCGCGAAAGAATAAGATGAATTAGTTTTCACTTATGCATGTTAAGGGTAAAATATAGAAATTTTGTATATACCCCATACATGTTCATAAAGAAATATAATGAGACATATCGTTGAAAGTGGAAATAAGCAAAATCTTGTTGTAAACCAACACATCATAATCCTAGTTCACCAAATGTTTGAACTACCCAACAATGATATTGGTTTTCCAATGCCTGCTCATGTTCAATGTCTACATGGTAGGATGAGTATGCTTCCCGATGTTTGTTTTATGATGGAAGTTCGGATCTGATAGGATAATGGGTAATTTCTCTTCCCTTGCAGTTCATCTGTCAGCTTCATACATCTTAGTTCATGCCTAAGTCTTTTAGATGCATTTCTAAAAGATGCAAATTTAAGAGAGAATATCTAGCTAGCCTCAATCTGATGGCTACCTTACCAGTTGCCATTGGAAGCTTCCTATTGAATAATTGGATCTTAAGTTGAAAAAGTAGAGCAATAATTCATGTAGCAAATTCATCAAGCACATGGCATCCATTCAAAGCACTCTCAACAAGCCGACGAAAAACCCAAGTAAAGAAAAATAATCCCACAAGCAAATTAGTAGAAAGAGATGCGTTACAACAAAGATCGATCAACGTCATTTACAATTGTAATTAAAAGAAAACTTTCATTTTTGTTATTGTTAAAATGAGAGGAATCTGATGAAGCTATGATTCCACTCGGAGAGAAGCTCGACAGAGTGGGCAACTAGACTCAGAACTGAGCCACTTATCAACACAATCGGAATGATAGGAATGGTGACAAGAAGGCAAAACCTTAACTTTCTCACCGTCTTCAAACACTCCAAGGCAGATGCAGCACTCACTCTCAAGCGCCTTCGCGCGCGTGACCATAGTTGTCGGCAAAGTATTGATGGCCTCAGGGTCAAGCCCTCGGGGCTGTCGTGGAGGCGACGGAGGCGCGTGGGAGGTCGGAGAGGGCGTATCTTGACAGAAACTGCACACCCATCGGGCGTAAACGAAGATGAGGGTGGAAATAAGGACGATGGCGAAGAGGACGATGATGAAGAAGAGCGTCCGGCCCCGGATTTCGAAGTCATGGTCCTCGAGATCGGCGTAGCGCCAGTGGAAAGGCTGTGAGTCTTGGGCTGAAGCCATTTACGAAAATGGGATCTTACAAGGTTTTTATAACAGTGAAAGTTGAGGCATCTTTGGCAGTTAATATGGACAGTTGGGAGTGCGGAGAACATGATCTTTGTTCGGAAGCTTGTTTTATATTTGTATTTAGTGTTTTTTAATGATACGGCTAAAAGAAATATAGTTGTAGATTTTACAACTTAACCTAAGATTAAGATTGAGGGCATTTTTGTAAGATTGTCTTATAAGAAGTTCTTTTTTAATATGTTTAAATTTATTATCCTCAATTACTATATTAACTAGCTTATTATCTCTATGTAAGGAAATCTTATTTAAAATTTTCTTAATTTATATTTATAAAGTTTACTGTGTTGAAATGATCTGTATTTAGAAGGATACAGACAAGTGAACAATAAAATATCACTAGTATCAAAAAATGTAAGAAGTGATAAAATTGTTTAGATATACCGTCTTTAGAAGTGAAATAGTAATTTTTAAGCATTAATACAAATGAGCATGTTTTTATTTTTAAAACGTAAGAATTTTACGTATTTAAAATTTAAATTTTAATATTTGTATTTTCTTTTTCTCAGATTTGAAACTTTTATTGCACTAAAAAGCATGTTAAATATATATTTATCACTAATTCATGTAACATCCTTAAAAAGGGAGCAAGTGACATTGAATATGTCTAAGATTTGCAAAATATTTTTTTTATTCTCAGACTTTGGGCCTTTTTTATACAAAATAAAATCCCCAATAAAAAGTGTGGGAGTATCTAAATTGAATCGGAAATCTACTAGCATATGTCAAATTGATTTTTTTTTTTATTTTGGGGAAATCTTGGTTAGTAGTGAAATTGGTCTTCGTGGCCATAAAGTTAGTGGGAAATAAGAAAATAGTAGCGATAGTCTTGAAAAAGGGTAGCATTTGACTGTTCATCCATGGATAAATTTCATCCTTAAAGAACCGTCCAAAAATGAAGAGCCAAATATTGCTTTCAAAGGGTTGCTTTGGAGTAAAAAACGTCGGAGTCAGTCATCCTCAAGAGACAGAAAATGGTCACTTTTATTTGAAAATGTAATTAAGAAAATATAAGTTAAATAAAATAATACATGTATTATTATATTAATTTTATTTTTGAAGTAAAAAAAATTCAACTGAGATAATTATTTTAAATTTATTATTAAAATTAAGTTTATAAAAATAATTTTGTTATTTTTAAATTATTATAGATGATACGTAATATTTTTTTAATAATATAATTACACGCTATTATTTGAATATAAATGAAATATGTTGGTGTAAAATATCATTTACTGCTTATTTGATTATAGACATGATATGAATTGATCAAATGATCATAGGTACAAATCTGAGTAAATTACATTGCTAGTCGTTCACTTTTCAATAATTTCTCTTTTTCACCCATAATATTTTTTTGAACCTCTGAAGTTTTCTTGGAAGGATTTAAGAATTAAATAATAAAGATTCTAAAAAAAAATTAAAAATCTCTAAAAAATAATATAATCTATTTTCGAGCTAAATATCTAAACTTTTGTAAAAAAAAAAAAAAAAGGTGATTTTGATAGATTTCGATCTGTTTGGATATGCTTGGAACAAAAATATCTTTGGATTCTTATCCAAAAAGGTGAAATATCTTGGATTTGGATGTAGCATTCCTGGGCTTCACCACATAGTCCACTAGGAAGCCATGTTTCAACCCTTCAACTACAACTTGAACTAAAGTATTCTAGGATCAACAACAACAAAATGAAACTATTCAACAACAATAAAATGAAACTTTTTGTTTAATTTCTGAAGTTGGGTCTTTTAAATTTTCTTAACCATAAAAACTTATATATTTGAAGATTAAACATATCTCAATATTCTTTTATATATTATTGTGATCAAATAATTAAATATAATTTAAGCATAACAATAAAACAAACTTGATGTTTATGATTATGTCCTCGTTTGAACCTCACACACTTATAATAACTATAAACACTTGAAATATTTGTATTTGAACCTTAGAACCCGCATTTCTATTTCAAACACTTATAACATCTGTATTTGAACCTTAACACTTGCATTTCAATTTTTAGCTTCAACAGCTATATTGCCGCTACTCCAGATAAAAAAAAAATGAACTTCAAATTATAAGACTATTTGTGCAAGATCAACACAAAGTATAAAAGCTTCTACAATTTTCTCCCTGCAAAAAATAAATTAGTTGAGAAAAGGAAATTAAGGCATCTATATGCAATATTCTTGTTTAATTAGTAGCATGTACATAAATGTTTTCAAAGTGCAGCCAAAAGTGAAAAATGCTCTAAGTATATAAATTAAAATAAATGCATAGGATAGGAGATCATGAGATGAAATTTATAAGCACAAGAAAAGACAATAAGAATACACTTCTAAGAGACAATATCCAACATATCTAAGTGTTGTAAAATGTAATTATATTTGCAACGACTTTGAAAAGTTGTTGCTAATTTGATTTTTTTTATACTTTACACAATCAAATTTTTTATTGTTGCGGATTCATATCCGATTAACAACAATTAAAAAAAGTTGTTATGATATATTAGTATGTTTACAACGACTTTTCATTGTCGTTGCCTTAAAAGATTTTAAAAAATTTTATACAACGACTAAAAATATTGTTGCGATATCTATATATATACATATATATCATATTCATAACCACAAAAATATGTTTTTTCGAAATCTTATCAAATTTGCAATTACTTTTCACAATATTCAAAATTACACTTTTATCTCATACAAAAATAATTTTTTTTTCTATACAATTCGAAAATTTATTATTTTTATTATCTTCAAAATATCAACATCGCAAATTTACTCTACTTTTACTTTATATATATTTATTTGTGTATTGCTATGTTTATGCTGACACCTATTTTATCAAAGGTTAGCTTGCCCATTTTGGTTTTCCTTAATTGTTTTAATTTAAAAAATAAAAAAGTCAAAATTATAGTTTGCTTGAATTAAAACTACTAATTACTCTTAGATTAAAACTCCTAGTAGTTAAAATTTTTCGAACTCTAGGATTAATTTTTGTAAAAATAAATCCACTAAATAAAAGCTTACCTTTTTTTTTAATAATAGAGAGACTTTCATTCAATGATAAAACTCATAAATCTGGGTTACAAATGCCAAAAGCTTGAGAACCCACCCAAAAACCACTCCTGCCTACAAACCGTTCCAACTTTGACAAATTATGAGCCAAACGATTATGCTCTCTCTTGACAAAATCGAAATTACATTCCCTGAACTGCTCCCCTTTTCCTAATAGTTTCAATCAACACCCCCCCTTCCCAGATTCATGGGTTTTTTTTTTTCTTGTTCAAGACAGATTCATGGGTTCTGGTTGTGAATTTCCTCTGTAAAAATATTACTTGATTTTAAGTTTCCACCTAAATTCTAAATAGACCTGTATCTACCCATGCTCTCGATTAGTCTTTCAAGCTCTTCTTCTGTCTTTTCTTTCACGCATTTCCACAAAATATTTCTCTTCCTAGAATAGCCATTTAAATTCATTTAAATTTTTGTTGATTTTTACTGAATGTATTTGTTGTTTTTATGCTTAAATATTAAAACAGAAAATAATTATTATCTAATAATGTAAGCGGTTTTAAGATATATATATATATATATATATATATATATATATATAATATTGCTCACCTCTCCAAAGTACACAGTTTTAATATTTCAATACAAAGTTTAACCGTCGTTTGGGAGTTTAAGCCCTAATTTCTCTTCTACTCTATTTTTCTTGCGCCGTTGCCAGAGTTTTCTTCTTCTACGAATATTTTTCCTGCGATTGATCATCTTACCAGTTTTGTATCAGAAAGCTACCCCTTTCACCTCCTTACAATCACCGTCCTCAGCCTCTTCCAATGGCCTTTATTTTCTCCTCGCCATCGCTTCAAATCCTTCTCAGCCTTCCCCATCTTTTCTCTTGTCTGTCTAGTTCTTGACATAGGAACCTTTTACGTAGGGTTGGAGTCCATCTTCTTGATGGACATTGGGTACAGAGAAAATCCAATACTGGAGCTTCAAAATCAACTGACCCAGCCGATTCCAGAAGCTTCAAAATCTCTAGATTATGATAATAAACTAACATTTGTAGAGTCAGGGCTGTCCAATTCGCTGACATCGGTTGCAAGGGAATGAATATTGTGAATTCAGCACTAGTTTTCAAGTTTCTTCAACCATCGATCATTGAAGATTTTGGTTTTCAAACCTTCCTGTTTGCTGCATTGTTGCTCTTGAAGGAGTTTTTTTTTAAGATCAACTTTATTATGTGTGTATATATATATATATACACACACACACACTCAGTAAATTTGTGTCTTTAATACTATTGCAGTTTCTAACACAGAGTAGTATATGAGTAGTATATTTATTCTTTGTGTATTTCATCAGTTTCTTTAATTTCTTTCTTCAAAGATCACAGACCTATGAGCTGCATAATAGCTGTTTGCCACAAGTACTTTGGCCACCAGTATTTCTGGCAACAGTGGAAATCCTGTGGTTGGTATTAATACCCCGTCTCAAAATGAGCCAATTGGTGTATGAAGTGTGGACAATTTTACATTTCAAGGCACGTTGGAGCATTTGGGTGACAAAGGATAGATCTGATTATCTGTGGCATATGACCAGGTTAAGTATCATCTATTCTGTATTCTGTTTAATTTCCATTCATCATTGATGCCTCTTATTCTATATTTGGAATGTAGAATATATGTTTCTGATTAACACATTGCAATTTGGGAGGAAAAATCAAGTTAGCTCCACTCTTGTGATTGATAGCATCTTCCATTTACTAATCCTTTCCCTATATAAAATCTATTAAGAATTTGAGTTGAAATATGAAATTTTAGTATATTCTCATAACACTATCTAAATATTTATTAGCAAGAATAGTAGCCAAGATCATCAGACTCTGTCTTATGCTGGGAAAGTGTAGATAGTGGATTGAAGAGTTGATGACGTCCCTCTTTTATTCCTATATCATGACAACTCTCGTAGCTACTGGAAGAGGAAAGACTCTCTGAGATAGATGGAAGACTTTTCTACATTGGAGGGCATGGTATGTCATATGGTACAAATAAAGGATAGCTGGTATTTTATTAATGGACAGAATAAAGGTAAATTCTCCTTTTGTGATTGTATTAAAGTGCTTATATTTCCATGCACCAGCACATTTCTTCCTCGTCCCTTTTTAATCCCTATTTGAAAATCCTGCATTTAATTAAATTCTTGTTGTCTTTATAAGTTTTAAATTTAAATCCTTATTTATGACTCCAGAACTTGTTCTGCTTCAAAACTTCACTCACATTCAGGTGGTGAAAGAAAGAGATTTTATCATGTTTATATCTAGGTTAGCTATTTTAGATTTTAGTTATTAATTCTCGTTTTGTTAAATCATAAATAGAGTTTGATTAGTAAAAAGCTTTACTATCCTCTTCCTTGTCTCTTCCATTTGGAAGTAAATATTAAATGGCTAATATCATTTTGACATTTATGTTATTATACCTGTTGAATAATGCTAAGCACTTGCCGTATAACTCATGATCTAGCTCTTACATATTGCTTCCGACAAAAATATTTTCCTTTTGTCTCTTATAATTTTTAGTTAAGATAGATTTTAGTTTTTTCTTACTAAAATTTATTATTAATGAAATTTAAAATTTTTGACACATTTAGTGAGTAGATTTTCTTCTTTGATTAATTATTTCTAAAAATTGCTAACCACTATAACTTTTAGCTTATTAATTTTGGTTTTGATCTGCAGGCACCCAAGAAGAAGCTGCTGAGGCTAATGATACTGCTGCAATCAAGCTAAAAACCTTATTACCAAGTTCATATGTATATGAGATTCTCGTGGATGTATTGTCCAAGCCTTTGAGTCTGAAGATTGAGTCAATTAGCTAAACATATATGCTTAGTGCTTAAAGATTCAAGGCTGCTTTCCAGGATGCGAGTCATCCATAGAAATCTGTGCTAGGTTTATAGATTCAAGATTTTTTTGTGTTTTTTATTCATGAAATTGTATTGAATTCTAAATTTCATTAATAATATATATTTAAATTATCAATTCTTTTATATTTGCAACAATAATATTGATTATTAAATTTTTTACATTGTAAAATAAATTAGCAACGATAAAAATATGGTTTCATAATTAGTTTTAACAACGATTATATTCGTTGTAAAACCAATTAGAAACAATGATCTTTGGCAACGATTATGGTAGTCATGAATAAAATTAAAAACGATAAAATTGTTGTTTCTTAATTATTTTGTAGCAACGACTATAGTCGTTGAGAATAAAATTAGGAATGATAGAATTGTCGTTTTGTATTTATTTGTGGCAACAACTATAGTCGTTGCAAAACTAACTATTGTAACAATAAAAAATTGTTGCCAACAATTGCAACCAAATATATTCTGTTGCTAAAAAAAGTATAGACAAAATTTTAAGTCGTTGCTAAAAAAAAATTTAATTAGTAACGAGAAAAAGTCGTTGTAATAAATACATTTTTGTAACGACTTCTTATTCAATGAAAGTTGTTACGTATACTTTTAGGAACGGAATTTTAAACAACGATCTTGCAACGACTAAAAGTTGTTACGAAAAAACTTTAACAACGATAAATTTGCATTTTACAACGACTTTAAGCGTTGCAAAAAACCCATTTTCTAGTAGTTGAAATATTTATGATTATGTCCTCGTTTGAACCTCACACACTTATAATAACTATAAACACTTGAAATATTTGTATTTGAACCTTAGAACCCGCATTTCTATTTCAAACACTTATAACATCTGTATTTGAACCTTAACACTTGCATTTCAATTTTTAGCTTCAACAGCTATATTGCCGCTACTCCAGATAAAAAAAAAATGAACTTCAAATTATAAGACTATTTGTGCAAGATCAACACAAAGTATAAAAGCTTCTACAATTTTCTCCCTGCAAAAAATAAATTAGTTGAGAAAAGGAAATTAAGGCATCTATATGCAATATTCTTGTTTAATTAGTAGCATGTACATAAATGTTTTCAAAGTGCAGCCAAAAGTGAAAAATGCTCTAAGTATATAAATTAAAATAAATGCATAGGATAGGAGATCATGAGATGAAATTTATAAGCACAAGAAAAGACAATAAGAATACACTTCTAAGAGACAATATCCAACATATCTAAGTGTTGTGTTAATTAACAAAATATAACCAGCAAAAAATGAAAGCAATATGAAAAGAAATTGTCTTAATTAACACACTGATGATAAAAAAACAACATTATTTTATCTCAGATATCATGTCTTAGCTATATTCATAGAAACAATAGGTGTATAAATATATATATATATATATATATATTTATATATATATCAATCCCTAGCCCTAACTGTAAGTAATGGAGAACAAATAGATCCTCAAGCAAAACCAGAAAAAATTTACATATTTAAGTGTTCATTTGTTCTAATTTCCAATATTTGGCAAACATGCAATTACCATTTAAAGATCATAGGAGATAATCGAAAAAGTAATTAATATATGTATGTATATATATATATATATATATATATATATATATATATATATATATATATGCAGAATCATAAATTTTTTCCAATATATATGAACTAAATCATAAATTTTTCTTTCATTGAATTGATGAGAATAAAAGACAGAATTCCCACTCAAATTTAATTTGCTTTCTTATTTCATCCTACCACAAGCCAGTAGCCATAAACCCTAAATGCAAACTCTTAGAACTTCCTTTCCACCAAACTCCATAAAGAAATTAAACAAATAATTATAAAAACTTGGCCTTTGCCCTAGATCAAACTAGCCATACCTTGAAAATCTCTCAAGCTTTTCACCCAAATCTTATCAAGGCAGTGTAGATCAGAAAACACATGCAACTATTTATAGAAGGGAAAATCTTCTCTCTCTTGCACTTGCTCTTTGAGTTCTGTAGATATAGTAGAGTCCTAGAAATATTAATCCTTGCTAAATAAACATTCAATTCTTCTTCTGTTCATCTAATTTCAAGGGTTTCTCAAAATCTATTAATGGTATTTCAGTGTTCAAGCTTATTGATTTCCTGAAGACCCATCGAAATTCTCCATTGAAGCTAAGGAAATTTGTGGCCAAGAGTCTCCAGAAAAACCCTTGAGAAACTTGCATGCAAAACTGCAAGACAATGTAAGGAAACCCAAAGAAACTTGAATATATATAAACCTCAAAAATCAAAGAAGAAACTAGGATCCCCATAATCCCAAATGCAAGCTGGAGGATATTCATCATCATTTGTTAGTGGCCAAATGACTGGAGATCCAGGTCCAACGGTTAAACTTGGATCCGGAACCGCTGGTGCAACCGACGTCTGAGCTGACAAAGACAAGCTCGAACCCACCGAGCCCACCAAGGAATTGATATCCTCATCGTACAGAGAACCTTGATGATGCTGCTGTACTTGTTGATGGTTAAGATTTGTGTACGAGGTTGTTCCAGTGTTGTCACCAGGATTAACAACAAGGCTAGGTTCAGTTTGTGGCATTATTTGCAGGGCTTGCGGGGGATTTTGTACCATGTTTGGGTATAGCACGGCTGGGCTTAAAAGGTTTGGATAAACCCCATATGGCATAAACCTTGATGATGAAGAAACTCCAGCAGCCATCAAAGAAGCTGGATGAGCAACTGGATTTGAAGAAGCGAGACTAAAAGCAAAGCCTGAAGGACGAGGAAGCAAAGGCCTTAAAGTTTGAGTAGAGGAAGAAGAAGAACCACCGCGGGAAGACGAAGAAGAAGAAGAGGAGGCCGAGGCTTGGAGATTGAGCTGAGCCTTGGAACCATAAAGAATAATAGCTGCTCGATCATAGGCTCGAGCTGCCTCGTCAGCTGTGGCGAAAGTTCCAAGCCATTTCCTTGTACGTTTTCGAGGCTCCCGGATCTCAGCAACCCATTTACCCCAGCTTCTTTGCCTCACGCCTCTATACCTAAACTTGTTATTATCAGGGCCACCTTTGCCTTTACATTTCCTGCTGCCTGGAGGGTTAGTATTGGTGCTAATAATGCTTTCAGATTCAGAGCTTCTGGTGTCCTGATCAGGAGTGGTGGTGGTGGTGGTGGTTTTGGCGGTGGTTTCTTGGGGAAGGTGAGAGAGAGAAGAAGACTGGTCCTGGTCCATAGAAAGAGATAGAGTGCTGCTTTAAAAGGGGTTTCAAAGAGAGATTAGAGAAAAACCCACCTCGTTCTTTGTTCTCGATCAGTCGAATAGTGGAAAGAGGAGTCCCTGTTTTGATTTGAATGTCGTCCCTGCTAATGGCGGATTAGGGCGGTGGCTCTTTATATAGACTTACATTTGGAGACAGAGAGGGAAAGAAAAAGATTGCTGATTAGCGAAGGAAGCAAGCAGACGGAACTTTGGTTTGGGAATTCGGAATCATTCAATATTTTATTTGATTTTTTACTTCTCTTTTTTAGTTTTCAATGCGGAGATTGCGTTTGCTTTGTCCAGGAGAGGAAACTGGAAAGCGATCTACAAAATGACTTCCTTAGTAATTCTTAGGTTTGATTAGTGATCCTATCTTGTCACATGTGTTGTCAACCTAAGTTAAAATTCTAAATGTAAATATCACCCTCATTGTTCATCGAGAGTTTTTTGAATTTCTAATCAAAATTTATAATACATCTTAATATAATTGAAGGTGAGTTTAGTAACGATAAATGTTATATTTTTGTGGCTTAAAAAAATTATTGATTCAAATCAATAATTAATATTTTGTTTAACGATTATTACTTTTTCTTAAAAGGGATTAGATCTAATGAAAATTGTATACAAATATGACCCTTCTAATTTCCAAATCTCACGAGTGAAAATCTAACCTACTAAATTTGCTTATTTCTTTAACATCTTAGTATTATAAATAACAAGAGAATAATTTATATTAAGATTATCTTAAAAAGTGAGTGATATAGGCACTAATAAAATAATAACACCATTAACTTTGATTAAATTAATTTACGTAAAAGTCAACTCTCATTAAACCATTTTACCCACCTGTTTAATTCATTTAATTTAGATTAATGAAAAAATTCACATAATTCATAAAAAAACTGTTAATTAAAAAAGCAAAAAAATTAATTTGAAAAATATCGCAAAATTAATTTGTAGAATGTGGAAAAAGAGCTATGTTTGACAGAATACTTTTAGAAGTTGTTTCAAATGTAATAGTATAAGCCGGTTGGTCCTAACAAATTAATTTTTTTTTGCTACTTTTCAAATTGATCTTTTGTTAATCATGTGAGTTTTTTTTTCATTATTTGAGTTAAATAGGTGAGTAAATATATTTAATGAGAATTAACTTTAAGTAAATTAATTTTATTAGAATTGATTCGATGAGAATGAGTGTAAGATAATTATTACTTATTTTTTAAAAATATATGAAGGATCATGATTTTATTGGTGCCTCATACACCCACTTTTTAAAATCATCCTAATATAAATTATTCTCAATTAACTATGGCTGACTAAACTTCAATTTAAATGATTTTATCTCATAAAGAATAAGAAAATTTTATGGATTAAAAATTCAAGTTTCAAAAGTCTCTATTTTTTTTCTAAAATATCCAAGTCACTTTGCTAACTTTCTTTTTCAAGAATTTTTTATGGTTTTTTCTCTTAGTATTAATGAAAAACAACAATAATATATATGGATTGCATAAATATCAAACAATATAACATTACATTTTTAATTTATTTCCCACCAACTTATTATAACAAAACATTTAATTATTTATAACATAAGAATCCAAAAGAATAGGCATGCACACATCATTGAATGGATGCAACAAGAGCAGCTGCAGCCTCGTACAGATCGAGGGCTAATGGCACTTCATCAAATGAAGGAATTCCTTGAAGAGAGGCCTATTTGAGTTGCCTGGATATGGTGAAATTTGTCCCTCGCCCTTGAGCAGCTAGCTACGAAACAAAGTTATCTCTGATGGATGAAGGCCTTCCAAGGCTCCTCAGATTCTCTGGTAATTTCTCGCCCCTTTGCTGTTTTCCATTAAATGGCTTTTCCCAGGGATCTTACTTCGTTGAGAAGGCATTTCCTGGAAACCCCTTTGAAGATCAAAGGATCCTATTTGCTTCTGCAGAAAGTAATGCTTCAACTGATTATAGAAGATTCCCTACAAATTCAATTGGTTAATTTGTCACCTCTGCGCATGGCGATGCATGCAATAAATTTATGATAAGCTGAATCATTATTGATTTTCAGACTCTTGCATGTGATAATGTGATATACAGATTCAGTCTTAACTCTTAAAGGATCAAAGGCTGACTTCCGAGAATGGCGGAAAAGGCTTTGCAATTAACCTGCGAAAGGTCATCTGCCGACAGTTTTCCTCTGAAAATATTGGAAATTATTGAGCGATAACTCTATGCATACCTTGGCTTTTTGAATTAACATACATGATCTACTATTATTAACTGCGTATTGTTTCACTACCAAATTTTTGAACATCACCGACGGAATATTAAACATTATCAACAAAAAAATCTCATCGATAATGTCTTACTTTTTTGCAGTGTTTGTACACATGTACATATGAGTCTTCACTAGGTAGTAGTGGCCAGAAGAAATACTAGAAATCAAAGGGAAAAGGCAATGCATGAGACTATGCAGCGGATCTATTTAAGAATCAAGCTATCAGCTTAAATTTGAAAATTCGGTCAATATTTTAGTAAGTTAGATAAAAATATTATGTCTATTAAACGAGTTTGGTCTTAAAATTCAAGTCTAATAAAAAAAATAGTCAATTTTGAATTCATCATTTTAAATTGAAATTTGATCTATCTCAATTTGGTCATGAACACCTCTACTTTGCGGTTTTTTATTTTTATTTTTTATTTTTAAAGGTTCAAAAGTATTGTTAGAGTAGAGTACGAATTTAAGTACGGTAGATTTTACCCTTTTATATTATATAACTAGCTTTTACTCGTGCAATGCACGAATTAGTTTTTGTAAGTATATAAAATAATATTAGTTAATTAATTATTTAAAGTATATATAAAATACATATATATAAAATATAATCAAGATATCCAATCATAAAAGAATTAAATATTTAATTAAAAATTTAAAATATTCAAAACATAAGATAAACAAATAATAGCAAGAATAAAAAAATAAAACATATTATAAATAATATTATTGAGCACGTCAACAAAATGTTAAAATCAAATAAAAGTATATTTGATCAATTTTCAAATATTAGAATAACATTTTGAGGTATATTTTTATTATTGACGTAAATAATCATTATTATAAATAAGTATTTTATATACATAATATATATATATATATATATATATATATATATTTATATAAAAGAATGATTATACCATAAAAGTATTTATATTTATATTTGAAAGCACAATAATTTGTGCAATGCACTAATTAACTTTATCCATTTAAATATGTATGTAACATATATATTTATAATTTTAGATGTTTTATACATGAATTTTATTGATTTAATTTTAAATATTTCATAATATACATCATATTGATAGCTTATTTTTATACTTTTCAATTTTGCTAATAAAATATTTTTTAAATAAATTAAAATTAAAATTATTTATTTTATAATATAAATAGATATCAATAAATATTTTATTTAGTTTTTCAAATAGATAATATTAAAATTATATGTTTTGAAATATTTTTTTATTAAATAGTTAGTATTTAAAATAATTTTAAGATATTTTTTAAAAGATTAAGAGATTTTAAGAATTTAAAAAATTTTAAAAAGGTGAAAAAGTGAGAAAATTAATATTTATTATTCTTTTAAATTTAGGTGAAAATAAAATTAATAGATACTTATATGTCATTCAAAAAAATGTTTATATAAGCATTCATATAAAAATCTTATCAAATTTATTATGTTTTTTGTAATATAATATATATATTAGATTGGGTTGAAAAGAAGAATAATTATGGCAGTGATCAAGCACATGAGTAAATGGTGGCGGTTGAGCAGGATGATGAAAATTAATTGAATATACAGTTCATTTTGCATGAGGAGAGCTGAGGTGTCTTCACGTAAGATGATTCAGGGGCCACTCAGCCACAGGGAATTAGGTTTTTGACGGGAATGAAAATCAGAAGGCAAAAGCATGTGGCATAGCCAGCCCAGCAGCCACTGGCTTCTGCCTCGTAACTCACAAAAAGCCACGGCCAATCATCAAAGCAAAGCAACGCAAAGAGAAAGAGAGAAGTCCGAAATACGATCATTTAAATCTGATGCTTTCTCAGAGGCTGAAAAAAAAATCTGAAATGGAAAGGCTTTGTTTTCTCTCTGCTGCGTTCTTTCCTTTGTCGTCCATTGAGGAATGAGAATCATGTGGGGTTCGAAGGCCGCTGTTCCTCTCTCTCATCCACGCCCCACCACCACACAGCCTCTGAAATTGAGAATGACAGCGAATCCAATATTTGTTGATAACTCGTTTATATATTTTGTATTTGTGCGGTATTAAACGGAATCCGTATGGTGTAAATAAAAAAATTATCACATCAAGCTGAATTGAGTTTTATTTATTTATTTTTAAATTGAGTTTCAACTTAATCAATTCGAGTATCAAGTTGAACAGAATTCATGCATTTAATATTTTGTTCCAGCCATTCATGAATTTAATCAAATTTTTTAATATATATTTTATATTTTTATTATTTTATGTTTATAACATATGATTAAAAATGATAAATAAAATATTTCAAATCAAATTCAACAGTTCAAATATTTTATCAAATCAAAATTTTAAATTGAATTGAGCTGAAACTTGATACTTAATGATTTTAATTCCAATCAAATATACTTTTTTGATCACATCTGTATCTCTTCTTTAAATTATAAAAAAAAATTTTCACTAAATTTTTAAGTAAAAACGATCTCATGTTAGAATTCTCACTGAATCAAATTTTTTTGAGCCAGCATCCGAACAGAAATAAACATCATATATAATATAATATAAAAATATCTCATGATTTAAAAAAAATTATGAAAAAAAGCTGTCCTGATATATATATATATATATATATATATATATATATATATATATATATATATATATATATATATATATATGTCCCTGTCTGCCCAATCATTGGTGATTATGAGGAGAAAAAGAACAAAAGCGGCAGGGCCATGTTAAAGTTGTTGGGCTAGGATAATTCCGTTGCCCATAAATTCCAGGCCTCCTATTTCTACTTTTGATTGAGTCTTGAGTTCGTCCGATGAAATCAAACCCAAATTTCTTCTTCAGGGACGGGAAACTTTCCTTGCCCCATTTTGTTCTAGGTTCGTTACTTTTATTCATTGGTATTTGAGATTGTCTGGTTTTTAGATTTTTTGGGCATTTTTTTCCCTTTTTTTTTTTACTACATATCCTTAGTTTAACTTAGATGGGTGCTTCAGTAGTAAGCACACAACTCAGCCTCTCCAACTTATAAATTAATAGCAGTTGCATATATATTATTCACAGTATTTATATAATATGGTCAAAAATTATCTTCGGATTTTTTCCCTAACTGAACTTTTTCCCATCAATTTAGTTAGATTTGATAATTTAAGACATTGTACGAAACATGAAAAAAGATATGAAAAATAACATTGGTTAAAAATTTAACAAAAATTATATATGAATTTGACAAAAACTAAAAATATTATATCATATTTAACATTTCATACAAATTATGATATGATAAATTTTATATTTTACATATGTTTAACATAAAAGAAACACGATTCATAGACACAAATTACCGTGATACATTCGTCTTTTTTAAGTGGCTTGTCACATATCTACCCATATCTTAATTTTTTTTCTTTTGTTTTATGAGACAAGTGTTGAGGTGTTGTCAAGTCTCTAAAGTATTTATGGGGGACACGATTGAGGCACTAGTTCACAATCATTCAAGAGAGGATAACCATGAAGCAAATCACATTCTGATATGAGTTATCATGTTTCATATTATAATAGATTGGTAGGGTTTGAAGCTTGACGGGTAGTTTCCTACTCTACACCGTGGGAGGTGGGAGGGGAGTTTGGGTTAGGTGAAGTTGATGGCCTTAAGATTTCAAGGCTTGCTTCCAAATCTCTCACAAAGATCTTTGTAAGAGAATATCTAGGTTAATCATGTTGAAGAAGCTTAGTTTTGGGAGCAAGTTAAGGGATAATTACACACTTATAATTGTTTATTGAATAAAAAATACAAAGGGAATCAATTTAATTGTATTCAATGTTCTAAATGCTTATGGATAAGTAGCTATGTAATAGCAAGTGGTTGGTTATGGTCGAGCACTTCAAAACATGATTGTAAGTTTTATTTATAAAGTAGAGCCTCTCCCATACATGCATGTTCTTTTCATACTTGTCTTGTGATTCTAAAAAATTGGAGGGTGCGTGCTAACTGCTAAGTTTCAAGTATTATGCATGACTTTGATTGGAGAACAATATATTCCTACATTGTGTACATTATACATACAACATGTGTACGTGTGTGATTTAATTTAATACGAACAATAAAATTTAAATATTATATTATTATTTGAATCTCAAACACCATCTTGAATAAAAATTATGCTTATCATCAATTTAATAATTAGTTGATTTATTCAACTACGTATCATCCATTTTCTTAACCCATTTTATTTTATTTTAAATAAGTACCTAAAAAATTATAATCATTATCAAGTATCTTATTCATATAAGAAATAATTTAATTAAACAAACAAATCATCCAACAAATTAACATATAATTGAATAAAATCCAACACATCAAGCCACACACAATGAGATTTCAACACGAAACTTCAAAATCTTCTTACTAAACAAAAATCTCAATAGCAATTAGCACTTTCAATTTAATTAATACCATTAATCCTTAATGGATTATTATCAAGTTATGAGGCTTTTGGAGAAAAAATTGTATTGAAATTTCTGATTTTTTTTAATTTGAAAAAAAAAAAGATCTGAATTTATTTTAATTTTTAAAATAATATCATGAATCAATCATCCAATGAAATATTCGAATGCTTTTTTTTTTAATTTTTAAAACCCCAAAAAAAGTTAAATTTAGTAATGAATGTTTAGATTAGGACTGGTCATCCTTGTACAATTTATTCATGGAACATTATAATTGAACCATCAAGCCAAAAAGGTTGAATTGTCGTATTCAATTTAAACATTTTTGACAACTCTTGCGTACGGCAAATCCAAAGAGATAAGATCCTCATTGTCCAACTTGGTGTTTCTTCCAAAAATTTTCATTAAAATTGGACGGTGATCTTGCCCTATATCCTAGGGTAAGAAATTGTGTCCATGGCCACCAAATCCAAATCCCAACTAAGAAATAAATAAATAGAAAAGAAATTACTAATATGTGAATATAAAAAGAAAAAACCCCTCTGGTTTTTACTTTTTTAATATATATTTAACTTATTTCTAATATAAAAATTGAAATCTGTTGCTCAAGATGAGAAAATATTATTTGAAATAATTATTTCACGTTAACATATATTTTTTATATTTAAATCACATTATTTAATCATGTATTTGAAAAAATATTAATTTATCTAAGAATTATTATTTAATACATAATTAGCAAAATTTTTAGACTATATAAATTATTAAAATTATAACATATATTTCACATTATTTATTTATTATTTTTTAATATTTTTTAACAGATAAATGCCGTTATCTTAATTTTGCTTATAAGTCTTAAAGCTCCGATGATAATGTATTAAATAATAATTTTTTTATTTATTTTAAAATATAATTATGATTTAAAATAATATAATTTAAATAGAATATATATTGACGTGAAAATAATTATTCCATTTAACTTTTCTCCACTCAAGTCAGTTAAAAAGGTCGGAAAAAATAAGTCAAAATTAATGCTAATATAAGAAGTCAATGAATGGGCCAAAATCCAGTGGCCCTCACGAGCAGAAACTCCTGAGCAGATGTTCATATCTCGGGGCGGCAGTTGTGGGGACAGCCACCATCGCCTTCACTGCATCAGACTGATTAAAAACTGGCAAAAGCAAACAATATCGATCACAGCAAATGGGTCCCATATGAACTGGCTTCCCCATCCCCAAGTCAACCTTCTCTAATCCCAGCCTTGACCATTGCGAGAGTATCAAAACCCCCACTGAGTCCGGACTCGCCCTACTTTGGCTCACTGACTCCACCACCGATTTCACGAACTCACTGTCCACTCGCTGTTTCGCACTCTTCACCAGCATCGTCGCGTACCCTAAACCCTTCTCTGTCAAGTCCTTAACGCTGGTTTGCGCGCACCCTAACACGAACGCGTTGCCGTAATACCCACTGGGTAGGCTCGGCTTGACCCGGTCTCTCACGTTGATGCTGAAAAGAAGCTTTAATATCTGATTTGAAGGTAAGTTTAAAGCTCTAGCCCAGCTCCTCCATATATGAGCAGAGAGGACTTCGAAAGACGTGTAATTTGACTCACCGAGTCTGCTTGTGGTAAAAGCTATCTTTTTCAACTCGTTGAGACTCGTTTTATTGAAAATGAATGATGTGGGGACGAGTCTTTCGTTGGAGAAACGAGCCAGGAACCCGCAAAGGTCTGGAACTCGGTTGAACTCGGGATGACTCAACGAGTTGCTATTATTATTTCTAGATGGCTTGAATGGTGCTGGGTTCAGAAGGTAACGATCCCAAACGGGTTTGGGTTTAAACTTGAACTCGGCGAACTTGGTTTGGCTCGCGGTCGCTAACTCAGCGAACGCGTTGAGAAACTCAGCACTGCCGATACCGTCACAAAGAGAATGATTAATGCCAACGCCAAGCGCAGCATTGCCGTCTTTTAGCCATGTCAGCTGGACAACCAGAGGTGGGGCCCCTTTCAGCACGTCCGCCACGTGGAACGACAACAGCTTCCTCCATTGCGTAACGAACCGTGGAGTTTTCTCCAGTTCGTTAGCGTTATGATCAGATCCAGCTTCGATGAACAAAGCTCCCTGCGCCCGACAAACAACCTCGAGACCAGTCCCGGCGCCGTCAGACTTGGCCCTCACTCGGCCTGCCAGCGGGTAATAAGGAACCAAGGCTTTCGCTAGAGCCGCCTTGACCCGAGCCGTGGTGACACGCGGGTTTAACCCAGGCTGAGCCTTATAGACCAGAAGGTATTCAATGGTGAAACGTAGAAAAAGCTGAGAATCAAGAGCTGAAAGCGGGAAAACTCCGGTCGGCGTTGGCTCCGATGGAGTCACGATTGTAGCCTCTCTGACATGAACTACCGATCCCATGTTTTGTTTTTAAGGTTTGCGTCTGAATTCTTGCAGGATTGAGGGCAGAGCTTTGAGGGGTTTATATAGGGGAAAGAGAATTAAGTATTATTGTAATTAGAGAGCAGAGAGAGAAAGCCATGTCCACGTGGATCTTTTCTCTCTCTAACTGTGAAAGATTTGTGCCAAGATTCTCCGGGCATCGCTTTATGGAAAAATTAATATCAAAACAAAGGTTAACAGCTTGGCTTTGCTTTCTGTCCGTTAGGGCGGGACTGATAGCTATCACTTGCATCATTTTTTTTTCTTTCTTTAAATTCTTGCTAAAGTTTTTAAACAGATCGGACAATTTGAGCAAGAAGACAAATTCAAGATTATTGCACAATCTCTTAAGAAATTATGATCATATCTTAGACATTCATTAATGGTAATATTTCAATTCATGTTACTTGTATAAATAGTCAATCTCAAAATCATTAATAACTCATTTCACACATTTAGTTTGAATTACTACTGTAAGTATAAATGTTAAATGATTTTCTAGGGTACCAGTGGAATGAAATTGTACTGCTTTAAACTCATGATTGATCATTTAGGTTTCTATCATGTAAACTTATATTCTTATTGTGAAATATAAAATTTTTGTGTTAAAATTTATGTCGACATATGAAAACATAATTTTTTAAACTTTTTTTATCATATTCATTTATGATTTTTATCAATTTTAATTCATATCATTTCACATTTTTAATTCGTAATGTTTTCATATTTATCTATTTATAATTATCTGATCAAATTGAATGAATTCTAAAATTAAACCTCTTTTTATCAAAGCATTAAAATAAGTACTAAATCTTTAAATATTTATAGACAAAATAACACATTGATAAGACACAAAACTTTTTTTTACCATTCATTCAAAATGAAAAGAATAAATCAAAGAATTCCATTGTCAATCAAGCATTAATTCAAATGGCATAAGATATGAGGGAATATAAAAACCAAAATTTTGTCTAGCTATTATTAAATTTTTAAAAATGGATTAAGTTTAAAGATTGATTTTTTATTCTTTTTTATACTTTTTATGAATAAAAAAAATGACGTAATATAATTATTGGAGATTGCAAAATATGCATCAAAATCATTTTCATATAAACTAAAAATAAAAATTCTAAAAATTCAAATTTCAACGCATCTAAATTTTCTTCTGGGCAAAAGTTGTATTTGGAGATCTTGCCGACTTCTTTGTATGTTAAAGTTTTGAGATGATGGTGGTGGAAGCTAGGTGTCGATATGTACCTGTCTTGCTGATATCCCTTGGCAGTATCAGATCGAAAAACCTTTGTTCGTAAATATATATATTGTAAAAGACCAGGTTTGTGTGGATCAAGATGATATGAAGCTTTTGCTTGGTGGGGTCTAGTTAATTTATCTTCAGGAATTTACTTCTACCACACCTTGGGATTTTTGTTTTTGGTGTTGCAGAGGACAATCGGTGGAGCCCAAAGATTATGATGAAAGATTTGGAACGGTATTTTATGAAGATGCATTAGGCTTGGTACAAGAGAAAAGCATGTGGAAAAGTGCCTGGATGTCTAACCAAACCAGTTTGGATATCCAGTTCTAGCAACACTGTGTCTGTGTTTGATGGAACTTTTGTTTCTTTTCTCTGTTTTTTCTCTTGTACGATTTCTGGTATGTTTAACACATTTTAATAACCACAAGTATATACATTAGAATATGATTCATTACATCTAGTATTATGGAAAATAAATGTTGAATATTTAAAAATGATCATATGAACAGAGGAGTTTAGGCTTTCTTTATTCCGTTTAGGTTCGATTAGTAATTTTATTCACTCATAAAAAATATCAATCGGTAAGGAAATGGTTTTTATTTTTTTACTATATAGGAATTGATTTTACTGCCAAAAGTAAATTTTTATGGAAGCTTAACAATGGAAAAGATAGAGAAAAGAAAGAAATTAATTTAAAAGTTTTCATTGAGATTTTAAGATTTAATATTCAAATATATCTTTAATCTTTTGTATAAAATAAGTAGAAGCTATTAATGTTTTATTGTATGAAAAATCAGTCCATAAATTTTTTTATTTTTTTTTCATAAACACATAATCTTTCTTTTTTGATGTAACACAAGTTTTCTAATCCGTTTTAATGGTTTGAGACTAATCCTGTTTGGGACTTCGTCACAGTTAAGGCTCTTCACCCCTCTCAAAAAATGTGTTTAGTGGGAGTTGAACCCAAGAGCTCTTCCCACGAACCCAGCCTGCGTTGCCAACTGAGCCACAACCCATGAGTATAAACACCTAATCTTTCAAAATTATATAATTATATCTAAATCTGTTAAATGACACTAACTTCCGTTTGTATTGTATACGTGAAAACTCACAAATCTATCCACATTAATTGTAACGTAAAATGTCTAAATGATAGTTAGTATTATTTATAATATATTTAAACTTAATTGTGATATATAAAAAGTTGAAGGTTTATTTACAGAAAATAATAATTTATGTAATGATTTGCATACAATAAAATGCTAAAGGTTTATATACAGTTTGTGCAAAAAGTTTACGGCATATTTGGGTATTATGATTGACTTTAATTGTGAGACCCGATTTACTATACTTTATAACCTATTGTAAGTGATGGATAACAAAATTATTTTTTTAGTGGAATTAAATCAATGTTGAATATGAAATCTCACTTTACATTATGGAATTGTTGGAATTTTATTTTACAATATGGTGTGAACATTCGGTTGGAAAGAATGCAAAAGAAATAAAATGAAGTTCATGGATAAAAGAAACCTTATTGGTTGAAGTGTGCAAAGGAAGGATGAAGGAAAGTCAAGAAAGGCGGCTGCAAAGTGAAGTACATGCCATTTCCTTTCCATGGCAATAAAGAGCAAAATTTTCAAATGATAAATTAAATGGTTTCACATGAGATTAGTGGTGATTGGTTGAAATGGTAAGAAGTGGTAAGAAAAGTCAAGGAGTTGTGAACAACACACCAAGAACCCTACCTTTATCACTAATACACTTTTCTTTCATCATGTTTGTTAAGGCTGGAAGATTAAGAATTTAATAGCATAAAGACAAAATAAGAGATGCTTGAGGAAGAAGGGTTAACAAAGTCAATAAGGAAAATACTAAATAGTCAATAACGTGTAGGAAGAAAAGAGAGTTAGTCGATTTCTTGTGGGGTGATTTTCTTCATGCATTAACACACTACAAGACAAGAGAAGTGATGAGGGAAGGAGCTAAGGTGAACATGAAGCAAAAGGGGTGTTGAGCAATCTGTATATAAAGAGGTAGCTGGAAGCTGATTGCTTTGCTCTTGTTTTCCAAGGAGTCTTGGTATAAAATTCATTTCCCTAGTTAGCTAACTACCTAACCCCCTTTGCTAAATCTCCCTTTCCTTTCAAACCATCCAAGAAACCAAGAAAGGAAGGACTGACGAGGGAGGAAACAACAACAACTTGGAGTTGTGCTGGTTCGGTTAAACTAAGGTAAAGGAATTTTCAGCCAATGTTGTATGTATTTAGTCCTTTGGTTATAGTGATGACATGTTAGGTAGAATTCTGGGCATGAAAGTGTATAGTAAGTTAACATAGCCATATTGCTTACTGGTTGGAGACGTTTATGGTTGAACATAAGCTGCTGTATTATGAACATGTAATGTGATAGATAAATCACGGTGGGCGAACGAGATTAGCCTTCTCGCCAAGCAGGCGAGCAAAGAAATTGGGATACTCGCCCAAGGGTTGATGCGAGCTTAATGTGATGCATGACTTGGCGATATACCTGTTCGCCAACATTTTTGGATAGTCAGGCTGATCGCCAGAATGGGTGAAGGCGTATGATCGCCCAAAATACCTAGAAATGCTGATCGCCAATGAGGCGAGTAGGGTGAGGTCGCCAAGTGTTAGTCAAATTCATGGGGCGAGCCCACCTTTGAATAAAAAGCCATGAATGGCGAACTGAGATGCAAGAGCATAGCGAGTTAGATTGTCGGGCGAGCTCCCATGTTGGGCGAACTCCCACGAATAAGCCAATAAATGGCGAGTAATGTTGGGCGAGCTTCCACGTGTAAGCCCACAGTGAATGGCAAGCTCTGTTGGGTGAATGGCGAGCTGTATAGTAGTCACAACTCCCGCCCATTTTGTTAGAAAATATTAATAGTTTTAGAAAATATTCGAAAAAAAATATTAATAGTTTTAATAAATTATTTTATAGGCGACCAAGAAGCAAGGCTTCGTAATACCAAGTAAGGGAGATGTGTGTGAAGTGAATGCATGTCTTGTGGAGTAAATATTATGAAAATATTGAGAAATTGTTTTGTTTTATGACATGCATTGGTTTGATAAATTATATTCTGATTTGGGCGAGCTAAAAGCCGACCCCTATGTTCTGATTGGGCGAACTGGTACAGGGCGGGCGAGCCCTCCTTTTTCTGATGTTTGGGTGAACAACCTCTTTTACGTTGTTTTGGGGCAAACGACTCCTGTTTTACTAAAAATTCGGGCGAGCCAATGTGGGCGAACTCTTTATGATACCCTGGGTGAGTGACCTGTTTTAATAGAAATTCGGGTGATCCACAGATGGGCGAACCCTTTTATAATGTTTTAGGGCGGGTGACCCTTTTGTTAAGAAAGTTATGGGCGAGCCACTGAGGGCGAGCCAGTTTTACTTGTTGTTTTTAAAAGCAAGGGTTGGCGGGCGAACACTTGTTCACTCCACTTTCGAGTTAACCATGGGCGAGCCATGATGAGCGAGCTGACCATGGCAAACAGATTTCAATTTGCATTTTCTCAACGAAAAATGAGCAAATTTTAATATCTTTGTAAATAGAGAATATATAACCTTTTTGGGCGAGTTGACCATGTGCGAACTAGCCATGGCGAGTCAGTTTAACCCGTGCCTTTCTCACAAGAAATTCAGTGAGATTGCGGGCTGTTTTTAAAACCTTTTTGGAATTTAAATCATTTTGAGAAAATGATAATATGTGTGAAATAATTCCATAAAGGTTTTCATGAGATATAAAAGTGATTTTTGAGACTTTAGGCCTTGAGTTCATGCATTACTATTCATGTAACTGAGTAATCCGCCTGGGGCGATGGCTCAGGTCGATGGACCTACGAGTGCACCCCAGGGCGTCACAAGGCTGATGGACCCGCCAAGTCATCAGCAGTCTCGAGGTCACTTGGCAAGTGGACCCGAGGACCACCTATAGATTATGGCCATAGATCTAGCCGAGATAGCCGTGAGGGGCGATGGCCTACAAGTGCACCCCAAAAACGGACTACTTGTGTTCCTGGAGGAACAATGAGTGCATGATTTGTTTGTTGCCTAGTCTCAACTTATTGATTTCTGTTTACTGAAAGAATCTATTGAATCCTGTTTATTGTTTACTATATCCATTGTTTTCTTACTGGGTTTATTGTTAAAAAAAATAAACGTATTTGGAGGGATATAGTTTTATTTATATAAGCAACATACACTTTCTTTACTGAGCACGTTGTCGCTCACTCCTTATTTTCCACTCCACGGATTATTGATTTCGGACTAAGGAAAATACCTTCCAAGGATTTGATATCGAAGGTATATTATTTTCTTTTATATATTCAGTAAAATTGTACAGTACTACTTTAAATAGAAGGGAATGTATATACAATCTTAAGGAAAGAATTTAATAACTCATATTTCCATATTAGTACTAGAAATAAAAGTACTAATTCTTATTAAAGTGTTAGTAGTTATTAAGCATCACAGACAACCTAACCGGTAAGTAAGTGTGATTTATAAATGAATATTACGTTATACTGTGAAATTGGGATGTTACAGATTTAATGGTATCAGAGTAGGGTTGGTCGGATGTTATTGATGCTTAAGACGAAAAGTGAATAGTAAACATTCCCTGTAGTACTGTATAATCTGAATATATAATTGATATATTAATGATAAGTGATAAATGATCCTTGCAGTACAGATATGAGTGGAAGAAGGGTGACGCGCTGAGTTCGAGATATAGGCCGAGGAAGGGCAGCACAGATTCTAGAGCCGCAGACAGCGGAAATTGCCCCAAGACCTCCATGTCCTATATAGCCGGAGAGCATTGATACTCGTGTGAGCCAAGTAGAGAGGTTAGTAGCCTATTTTACGGTGATTTATCAGGCGAATAGAGCCACGGATAGGGCAGAGAGAGTCGCAGCTCCCACAGCTCCAGTAGAGGAACCAGCACTGCCACAGCCGACACTAGATATACCCGAGCCTTAGCCTATTCCACCACCGACACCTCAGCCACAGGTAGCTCCACCACAGCCATTGATTCAGCAGCCTCGAGATGCGGAATCCTATTGTGATGTGGCACTGGTGAAATCATTTAGAAAGTTAGATCCGCCGAAATTTAAGGGACTTAGGGATCCATTGGCAGCAGAACAGTGGATTATTGAGGTTGAGAGATTACTTAAGAATATGAGATGTTCAAAGACGGAGAAGGTAGGCCTAGCAGTGTTCCAATTGGCAGGTGATGCGAGACATTGGTGGAAGGCCACTCAGACCGTATTATTTGCTCAGCATCAGGATCTGTCATTGGATATTTTTGTGGATGCTTTTCGGAGGTAGTATATTCCTCACACTGCTCAGGAAAAATTACAGCAAGAATTCATGGATTTAGTTCAGAGTAGCATGTCAGTGGACGAGTATGAGGCCAAATTTGCTATATTGAGCCGTTTTGATCCACAGACGAGTGCGAATACTATATATAAGATTTCGAGGTTTAGGGCTGGTTTGAGGCCATCTATCAGAATGAAGCTAGCCCCATTTGATATTTCGACCTATGATGAGATAGTTCGACGGGCTTAGCTATGTGAAAGGGATTTCGAGCAGTTCCAGCTCGATTTCAGTAGTAAGAATAAAGGTAAAGTAAAGGGAAAGGTTAAGAGGTTTATGGAGGACCGATCAAGTAGAGAGCAGCCTAATAGGAGTAGACCTACATGAATACAGATTTCAGAGGGCAGATTTAATAGACCAGTAGTCTCTACTCCTGCTAGTGGCCCCACCACTACTCAGAGAAGTGTTACGCCTTTATGTAGACATTGTGAAAGGTCACATGGGTCCCGCCCTTGTCCTTTAATGTCTAGGGCATGTTTTAAATGTAGACAGACGGGGCACTTTATCAAGAATTGCCCGATGTTCAAAGAGTTAGCTACTTCTACTATTCCTCCTACATTACCTCAGATAGCGGCCCTGGCAGCTCAGAGTGAGCCAGAGAAAGCGACACCCTCACAGCCTAGGCGGGCGACAACCGCAGAGAAGAGTAAGAAGGTTATGACTCAGGGTTAAGTGTACGCGATGAACCAGGAGACTGCCGACGCCTCTATTGATGTGATTAAAGATAAGGTTTATCTCTTTGATATCCCCGTAGTTGCCTTATTTGATCCGGGGTCTACCCATTCGTTCTTATCGCCTACATGTGCTAACAGGACCCCAGTAGAGCCGGAGTTATTAGGGTATACTTTGCAAGTGAATACCCCTTTTAAAGATTTCCAGAGGACGGATAGTGTATATAGGAATTGTAAATTGACTATAGGAGAGAAGGTTTTTACAGCTAACCTAATTTTGTTGAACATATATGATTTTGATATCATTTTGGGCATGGATTGGTTAGCTGCGGACCATGTTAGTTTGGATTGTAATACTAAGTTTATTACCTTCTCTCATCTCGAAAAGTAAATTGTAAAGTTATTGTAAATTAATAAAAAGGTATGGGAATTGATGCTTGTGAGATGACTTGTGTACTGAAATTGTGGTTGTGTATGAATGTTTATGAAGGATATATTGCTAGTGTGGAGGATGTAGAGAGGAAACATCCAGAAATTCAAGAGATTCTTGTGGTGAAGGACTTCTCGGATGTATTTCTGGAGGATTTAACAGGGTTATCACCGGATCGAGAGACAGAGTTTATAATCGAGTTGGTATCCGATATGGAGCCGATTCCTAAACCTCCATATCGGATGGCACTGATGGAGTTGGATGAACTTAAGAAGCAGCTCCAAGAGTTATTAGATAAGGGATTTATGCGTCTCAGTGTGTCACCGTGGGGAGCTCTAGTGTTATTTGTTCGGAAGAAAGATGGTAGTCTCAGGTTGTGTATAGACTATCGGATGTTGAATCGGGCTACTGTTAAGAATAAGTATCCATTACCCAGGATCGATGACTTATTTGATCAACTCAAGGGTGCACATGTATTTTCCAAAATAGATCTCTGATCGGGCTTTCACCAGTTAAAAATTAAGGAGTCGGATGTGCATAAGACAGCAGTTCGAACTCGCTATGGTCACTATGAGTTCTTGGTGATGCCTTTTGGGTTGACAAATGCCCCTGCAGCTTTTATGAGTTTGATGAATGAGGTGTTCCATCCATTTTTGGATAAGTTTGTCATAGTATTTATAGATGACATTTTGATTTATTCTAAGACTCCGGAGGAGCACGAGCAGCATTTGCAGATAGTTTTACAGACCCTCAGAGACCAAAAATTATATGCTAAGCTTAGTAAGTGCGAGTTCTGGCTTGACCATATTATATTTCTCAGACATGTAGTGTCGAAGGACGGGGTATCAATTGATCCGTCCAAGATAGAGGCCATTGTTCAGTGGGAAAGGCCTAACACGATTACCGAGATACGAAGTTTCTTAGGTCTTGCCGGATATTATCGCAGGTTTGTGAAGGGATTTTCTAGACTTGCTGCTCCATTGACACGACTCACACGTAAGGATGTAAAGTTTGAGTAGAATGATACGTGTGAGCGTAGTTTTCTTGAGCTTAAGAGGAGATTGACTAGTGCCCCCGTATTAGCCTTTCCTAGCGGATCAGGTAGATTTATGGTGTATACCGATGCATCCGCTCAAGGTTTAGGGTGTGTACTCATGCAGCACGGTCGGGTTATAGCCTATGGTTCTCAACAATTGAAGGATCATGAGAGTAATTACCCGATGCATGATTTGGAGCTAGCCGCAGTAGTGTTTGCACTGAAGATATAGCGACATTACTTGTACGGGGAGAAATTTCAGATATATACAGACCATAAGAGTCTGAAGTATATATTCTCACAACGAGAGTTAAACTTGAGGCAGTGACGGTGGATGGAACTGTTAAAGGATTATGATTGTGAGATTTTGTATCACCCAGGTAAAACTAATGTAGTAGCAGAGGCACTGAGCCGTAAGCATGTTGGCATGGTATCTTATATGATGGTCAAGAAGCACAATTTGATAGAGCAATTCTCGAGCCTCAGTCTGACAGTTACTCCCTTTGACCAGTATGGATTTACGGCTAGTTTTCATATACAGCCGGATTTGATGAATCGGATTAGAGAAGCTCAGAGTAGTGAAGATTATTGCGTCAAGATAGCCGATCAGATTCATATGGGAGTTATGTCAGATTTTGAGATTGGCACTGATGGAATACTGAGGTTGAGAGGCAGGATATGTGTTCCAAATGATCAGCAGATTAGAGAGTTAATTTTGTCAGAGGCACATACTTCTAGATACATGTTACATCCGGGTAGTACTAAGATGCACCAGAATCTTCGGAGAGTGTATTGGTGGCCTATGATGAGAAAGGACATCGCTGATTTTGTTGCTATATGTCTAACATGCCAACAGATTAAGATTGAACATCAGAAGCCGGCAGGTATGCTTCGACCATTATCGATTCCTATGTGGAAATGAGAGCATGTTACTATGGATTTTATTATGGGATTACGACGAACTGGGAAGGAGTATGATGCTATTTGGGTGATAGTAGATAGATTGACTAAGTCTGCTCATTTCTTGGCCATGAGATCTACAGATGCAGTTAGTGCCTTAGCCAATTTGTATGTCAGGGAGATAGTGAGGTTACATGGTGTTCTAGTGAGTATCACCTCTGATAGGGACTCCCGCTTCACCTCTCATTTCTGGGAGAGATTTCAGGAGGCAATGAGATCCCAGCTGAATTTTAGCACCGCCTTTCATCCACAGACTGATGGACAGTCCGAGCATACTATACAGACGTTCGAGGATATGTTGAGAGCGCGTGCAGTGGATTTTAGGGTTTCATGGGACGATCAGTTACCCCTGGCAGAATTTGCTTATAATAATAGCTTTCATACAAGCATTGGCATGACACCTTATGAGGCCTTGTATGGCAGACGATGCAGATCCCCGATAGCAGGGGAAGAAGTGAAAGATCGTAAATTACTAGCTCCCGATCTGGTCGAACAAGCTTCCTGTGATGTACGGATAATTTGTGAAAGGCTCAAAACGGCTCAAAGTCGGCAGAAGAGTTATGCAGATACCAAACGTCGACCATTAGAGTTTGTAGCGGGTGATTATGTGTTTTTAAAGGTCTCACCGTCTAAAGGTATAATGAGATTCGGGAAGAAAGGAAAGTTGAGCCCCCGATACATTGGGCCTTATGAGATCTTAGATTGTATGTGAGATGGGGCTATCGGTTAGCACTATCACCAGAGTTATCAGGAGTGCATAACGTATTCCATGTCTCGACGTTGAGAAAGTACCATCCAGATCCTTCTCACGTGATTAGACATGAGCCACTGGAGATCAGAGAGGACATGAGTTACGTTGAAAAACTGATACGAATCTTGGATAGGAAGGATAAAGTATTGCGATCTAAGACAATTCCTTTGGTTAAAGTGCTCTGGCAGTATCATAACGAGTAGGAGGCTGTTTGGGAGTTAGAAAGCCTTATGCGTGAGAGATATCCAGAGCTCTTTCAGTGACAGATCCAGGTGAAATTTGGAGGACCAAATTTCTCAAGGAGGGGAGAAATATGAGACCTGATTTTATTATACTGTATAGCCTATTGTAAGTGATGGATAATAGAATTAAATTTTTTTTAGTGAAATTAAATCAATGTTGAATATGAAATCTCACTTTACATTATGGAATTATTGGAATTTTATTTTACAATATGGTGTGAACATTCGGTTGGAAAGAATGCAAAAGAAATAAAATGAAGTTCATGGATAAAAGAAACCTTATTGGTTGAAGTGTGAAAAGGAAGGATGAAGGAAAGTCAAGAAAGGCGGCTGCAAAGTGGAGTACACGCCACTTCCTTTCCATGGCAATAAAGAGCAAAATTTTCAAATGATAAATTAAATGGTTTCACATGAGATTAATGGTGATTGGTTGAAACGGTAAGAAGTGGTAAGAAAAGTCAAGGAGTTGTGGACAACACGCTAAGAACCCTACCTTTATCACTAATACACTTTTCTTTCCTCATGTTTGTTAAGGCTGGAAGATTAAGAATTTAATAGCATAAAGACAAAATAAGAGATGCTTGAGGAAGAAGGGTTAACAAAGTCAATAAGGAAAATACTAAATAGTCAATAACGTGTAGGAAGAAAAGAGAGTAAGCCAATTTCTTGTGGGGCGATTTTCTTCATGCATTAACACACTACAAGACAAGAGAAGTGATGAGGGAAGAAGCTAAAGTGAACATGCAGCAAAAGGGGTGTTGAGTAACCTGTATATAAACAGGTAGCTGGAAGCTAATTGCTTTGCTCTTTTTTTCCAAGGAGTCTTGGTATAAAATTCATTTTCCTCGTTAGCTAACTACCTAACCCCCTTTGCAAAATCTCCCTTTCCTCTCAAACCATCCAAGAAACCAAGAAAGGAAGGACCGACAAGGGAGGAAACAACAACAACTTGGAGTTGTGCTGGTTCGGTTAAACTAAGGTAAAAGAATTTCCAGCCAACGTTGTATGTATTTAGTCCTTGGGTTATAATGATGACATGCTAGGTAGATTACTGGGCATGATACTGGATAGTAAGTTAACATAGCTATATTGCTTACTGGTTGGAGACATTTATGGTTGAACAGAAGCTGTTGTATTATGAATATGTAATGTGATAGATAAATCACGGTGGGCGAACGAGATTGGCCTTCTCACCAAGCAGGCGAGCAAGGAAATTGGGATACTCGCCCAAAGGTTGAGGCGAGTTTAATGTGATGCATGACTTGGCGATATACCGGTTCGCCAACATTTTTGGATAGTCAGACTGATCGCCCGAATGGGCGAGGGCATATGATTGCCCAAAATACTTGGAAATCCTGATCTCTAATAAGGCGAGTAGGGCGAGGTCGCCAAGTGTTAGTCCAATCCATGGGGCGAGCTCACCTTTGAATAAAAAGCCACGAATGGAGAACTGAGATGCAAGAGCATAGCGAGTTAAATTGTCGAGCGAGCTCCCCATGTTGGGCGAACTCCCATGAATAAGCCAATAGACGAGTAATGTTGGGCGAGCTTCCACGTGTAAGCCCATAGTGAATAGCGAGCTTTGTTGGGCGAATGGCAAGTTGTAGAGTAGTCACAACTCTCGCCCATTTTGTTAGAAAATATTAATAGTTTTAGAAAATATTCGAAAAGAAAATATTAGTAGTTTTAATAAATTATTTTGCAAGCGACCAGAAAGCAAGGCTTCGTAATACCAATTAAGGGAGATGTGTGTGAAGTGAATGCATGTCTTGTGGAGTAAATATTATAAAAATATTGGGAAATTGTTTTGTTTTATGACATGCATTGGTTTGATAAATTATATTTTGATTTGGGTGAGCTAAAAGCCGACCCCTATGTTTTGATTGGGCGAACTGGTACAGGGCAGGCGAGCCCTCCTTTTTCTGATGTTTGGGCGAACAGCCTCTTTTACATTGTTTTGGGGCGAACGACCCTTGTTTTATTAAAAATCCAGGTGAGCCAATGTGGGCGAACTCTTTATGATACCTTGGGCGAGTGACCTGTTTTAATAGAAATTCGGGCGAGCCATAGATGGGCGAACCCTTTTATAATGTTTTGGGGCGGGCGACCCTTTTGTTAAGAAAGTTATGGGCGAGCCACTGAGGGCGAGCTAGTTTTACTTGTTGTTTTTAAAAGCAAGGGTTGGCGGGCGAACACTTGTTCACCCCACTTTCGAGTTGACATTGGGCGAGCCATGATGGGCGAGCTGACAATGACAAATAGATTTCAATTTGCATTTTCTCAACGAAAAATGAGCAAATTTTAATATCTTTGTAAATAGAGACTATATAACATTTTTGGGCGAGTTGACCATGGGCGAACTAGCCATGACGAGTCAGTTTAACTCGTGCCTTTCTCAAATGAAATTCTGTGAGATTGCAGACTGTTTTTAAAACTTTTTTGGAGTTTAAATCATTTTGAGCAAATGATAATATGGGTGAAATAATTCCATAAAGGTTTTCATGAGATATAAAAGTGATTTTTGAGACTTTAGATCCTGAGTTCATGCATTACTATTCATGTAACTGAGTGATCCGCCTGGGGCGATTGCTCAGGTCGATGGACCTACGAGTGCACTCCAGGGCGTCACAAGGCTGATGGACCCGCCAAGTCATCAGCGGTTTCGAGGTCACTTGGCAAGTGGACCCGAGAACCACCTATAGATTATGGCCATAGATCTAGCCGAGATAGCCGTGAGGGGCCATGGCCTACGGGTGCACCCAAAAAACGGACGACTTGTGTTCCTGGAGGAATAATGAGAACTTGATTTGTTTGTTGCCTAGTCTCAACTTATTGATTTCTGTTTACTAAAAGGAACTATTGAATCCTTTTTATTGTTTACTATATCCATTGTTTTCTTACTGGGTTTATTGTTAAAAAAAATAAACGTATTTGGAGGGATATAGTTTTATTTGTATAAGCAGCATACACTTTCCTTACTGAGCACGTTGTCGCTCACTCCTTATTTTTCAGTCCACAAATTATTGATTTCGGACTAAGGGAATTACCTTCCAGAGATTTGATATCAAAGGTACATTATTTTCTTTTATATATTCAGTAAAGTTGTACAGTACTACTTTAAATAGAATGGAATGTATATACAATCTTAAGGAAAGAATTTAATAATTCATATTGCCATATTAGTACGAGAAATAAAAGTACTAATTCTTATTAAAGTGTTAATAGTTATTAAGCATTATAGACAGCCCAACCGGTAAGTAAGTGTGATTTATAAATGAATATTACGTTATACTGTGGAATTGAGATGTTACATTAATTACGATAAAGGAGCCTATTGATAGAATTAACATAAGTGTCAATATCATGAAGACTGAGTATCATACATTATTTTTAATGAATTGTAAGATGGTAACACTACTACCATTATACTTTCCAAGAACACTTTTGTATCAATCCATCAAATTAAAGCATTCCATACCATTTCAAAAGTGATTTACTTTTAAAGTTAGTTTTGATACAGAAATTGATTCTTGTAAAAAATATTTCCGAAGAAAAACTGTAAACGAATCAAATCAATGTATGAAAACGTATTCTTAAAATCATTGGAAGAGAGTTTTGGCTTGCGATATCAGAAGATTTGGGTTTAGTTTGATCGTCTCAATCATGTATCCGAAGAAATAATGCAAGTTAGATTCTGCTGATGAAGCACGGTGATTTTCAACTAGGAATTTGTGGTGCATATCTTATGTAGTATTATCATTGAATAATAATATCTTCATTCAGTTAAGTAAGATTAAGAAAAGTTGATTAAAAAATTTCAAGGGGCCGAAGGGGGCATCAACCTAGCAACTAGTGGCGAAGCCACACTCATTTCTGTCGGGACAATGGAACCCCAAGCTGTTGGCATGGTGATAGCTAAGTCAGATTACAGCATCTCTCTTGCAATAAACAAAATGCAGTTTCGTTATACCGACTGCTCATTGGTACATAATGATTTCAACAACAAGAATATCCCGCTTTCTATTACAAAATCTCGTGCATAATACCTTCCTCAGTTCACAAAGATATACAAGAACAATGAAAATCAAACTTTGAAGTTAATTCCTTGTGCAAAATACATTTTTTTTTCACAAGCAAGTATAAAGAGAAATAAACTCGAACTTTGAAGTTAATTTTCTCTAAGAAGTGATAACAATTGTTAGGTTAAGTTTTGATATTTTTTTTTTGCTCAAAATGCCCTTACTTCCTTACTTTCTTCAATAGAAAGAATATTATCTAACGCTCATTTCTTGTCCATTAATTCAGTCGACGAACACGAGGGGCATGGTACAATAAGAGCGAATTCCAAGCACAAACCTTAATCAACTTTGTTGATTAACCATGAAATGTTGATGTTATGCCATTGTTGAAAATTTTCCAAACCATTATTCTCTCAAAGGAGCTAAGGAACTTAGGTTGATTCTCCCTAAACAATTGAAAGGGTTTCTTTATCAGATTTGACCCTTTCATGTCGGCTATGGAGCGAGTATTGTCTAGGAGATCTGTGACAAACAAGTTAAGAAAAAGTGGTATTCCTAGGCTAATTAGCTACTTCAGTTAGTCTTTCGGTTTAGCTAGGGTTATACTCTAGAGAGATATGTCATCGACCGAGCGCTAACCACAACGAAGGCACCTTCGGGCCTCGGCTACCCTTTATTCCTCCTGCTGATACGGACTACATATCTCAGGAATAATTGTTGATGAAATCTCCTATGATTTTCTTGTTGATATGCAATTGTCAATTTTCTACGTTTAGAATATGATGATGGTGGCTTTTTCTATCTTTCTTCTTCTTCCAGAATGATTGGACATGCAAATGAACAGATTTGCTAAGTGGTGGATGTGTAGATCACAAATGACATAAAATTTCCAGGTCTTAAGGATTTTTTATACGAAGATGCTTTACACTTTTATTATATTAGTGTTATAATTCCATATTTATAGATTTATTTTAAATTTACGACGTATCGATTGATTTGATTTGCGAATCTTTTTTAATTTTCAACGAATTTTAGGTGCGATGAGAATTTTAATTCATTTTATACTTTTCGAGATAGATACGATGGCATTTAGGGAGGCTCTATTAAATGGAATCGATGAAAAAAATTTATGATTTATAGGGTAATTTGTTTAGACTAAAATATTGTTGTAATGGTAAAAATTGCTCTTTTTAACCTGTTGAAAGTCGCAAGTTTCAAGCAAAAATAATCTCTATTATTTATGCAAATAAAAGAATGCATATACACGATTTTCTTCTGATCCTATAATGTAAAAGTCTTATGCACTGATTTGCTTATTTTATATCCGAATTGTATCTGAAAATTCCCTTTTGTGAAAAAGAAACACAGTTTTTCAAATAAAATTCCTCCTACCTACAATATAGTTGATACGTTTGAATTCCATTGAGATTATCTTGACATGAAAGTAGAATCATTACATTTCTTCTACGATTACTTAAAATATATACGTGAATTGTGTTATATGTGTGCCTACGCATGTATCTTATTCATATCCAAAAGGGAAACAGCCAAAAATCATCACTATCAAAGAAAATAATAGATCAAGAATATAGTTGTACACTTTGATGGGAAATTATGCAAGCCAAAGTCTAGCACAAAAAGATTGTAGGGCCTGCACAGCAAATGGCAAGTTGTCTTGCATTGAATTGTTTTGAAATCACTACTATGTCTACACTAGTTAATATTAATTGCACAAGAAATTAAAATGAATGTTACCCTTAGAAGAACCATCAAGAATGGAGTGTTGGATGGCTCATAGACCTAATCTGCTAAAACATTATTGCAGTCTGTTGGAGCCCCAACCACTTATGCTTGCCCATGTATGTCTGATTAATGAAGTGAAAATATATACTAGGGAAAAGGACCTGTATTATTTAATACAAGCTAAGGCATTAATTTAACTCCATGGCCTCAATTTCCACACAATTTCCCAAGATGATTTCCTTTCTGTCGGGAAAGTTTCGATCATTAATTGCATGCAAAACTTTCTATTTCTTAAAAGAAAAGAAAGTATCAAGCGATTGTACCGAAAATTTCGATGCATTAGCATGAATTATTAATGTCGACGTGGGTGTCTGTGAATAGAGGTATTCAAAATTTGAAATTAATCAAATTAATAGATTGAATTAAAATTTATTTTAATTAATCGATCGTCTATGGAATATTTCGATCAATTAATGAAAATAATTTGAAAAAAATTTGATTTTTTATTAATTAATTAAATTAATCGAATTAATTGAAGTTTAATTCAAATATTAAAAAATTAAAATTAAAATTAAAAATTTAAGAAACTTAAAGAGATTTTTAATATTTAAAATTTAGATGATGTTTTAAATTTAATATTACTAGAGTTTTCAACTTAATACTTTAATAGTTGAATATTTTGTTGAATGATAATGTTTAGTTTGTTTAAAATATAATGAATTAATAATTAACTTATGTGTATTTTATCATTTCTTAACCAAATTTAATTCAATTTGATTAATTTCAAAATTCGAATTTTGGTTCGTCGAAGGAAACAAAAATAAATTAATTCGGTTCAATTCAATATTGACTAATTTGATTTGAAATTAATCGTACTAACTAAATGAACACTCCTATATATGAACCTAAATTTCTTAAGAAAATGAATAAATTTTAAGTACTAAAATTTAAATCTTATACCCATAAAACTTATCCATTTTAAATTATCATTTAAATCAATGCTTAAAATCATACAAGATTATAATTATCCGGCTATTTTAAGATATTTCAATGTTTTGATTAAAATGAAATGCGAAGGATGAGAAAGTTGTAAATAGTAATTACGGTAACGAAGGTTACACAAATTAATCATATAAACTTAGTAGTTGAGTTCTATGAATCATGGGATTCATCTGTCTAATCAAGACAAGAAAGTAAATAGTAATTACGGTAACGAAGGTTACACAAATTAATCATATAAACTTAGTAGTTGAGTTCTATGAATCATGGGATTCATCTGTCTAATCAAGACAAGAAAGAATTTTAGAAAACAAATAGGAAGATTAATTGTTTATGTCCCCAATGGTAGGGGCATAAGAATATTAAATTGTGGGGAGCTAGCTAGAGCTGTCTTTTAATTTGTAAATAGGAAGAAACAGATAGTACATAGATAGAGCTCTAGCTTAGCTTAGCTGGGTATATCAAATGAACTAGACGTGCTAATCCATAATTTACTTTTTGATGATAATGACCACAAGCATAAGTAATTAGATTGTGCTACCTTAAGAATTAGTCACATTCACAAGGGAATGAATTTTTTTATAATCGAAGTTTAATTTTTGTAAACAGTGCTTCGAGATGTATTAAAATTAAAACTTAAATTTTTTTATAATTAAAATTAAATCTCGATTTTTTTACTTTTAAATAAAAATTTTTAATGTATTAAATTGATGTGAAAGAATATGTTTCTAAAGATATATAAAAAAAATTAAATTTAAATAAATTTAGAAAATATTCATGATCGTACCATGAAAAAAAAGAGATGCCCTTGTCAAATCTTAACCCTAGCGCCACTTTATTAACGATGCATATAAACCGAATAACTTAAGCAGAGATTTTGTCATTTCGAATTTGATTATTTCGATACTAATTAATCAAATTGTTCATATACTGATTATTGATCTTATAAGTGAGAAAAATATGTAACAGGTCTCGTGTATCAATCAGGATTGATTCAATTGATAATTTAGTTGGTTTGCATGCTTCAACTCTAAATGATCTTAGATTAAGTATTAATGATTTTTCATTAGTGTAATCCAAAAAAAATATATTCTATTATAATTTTGATTAGAAAATTTGGTGTGCGATGAGTTGCAACAATACATACACACATGCATGTATGTACATACGTGTCAAATTATTTTTTCGATTAAAAGGCGGGAGATCTTGTCAATTTCTCAAGTTACAATTGAGCTTAGGGGTAACCATAAGACCAAAAAAAAAAGTAAAGTTGAAATGATTCAATGTAATTAGGATTAAATCCAAGTATTTGATTCAATAAATTTAAAATTCGAATCAAATTTGATTGTGTTTGATTTTTAAAGTTCAAACTCAATTTGATAAAAACATTCGATTCACTCAAACTCGATTTAAGAGGTTTGATTTATTAATTTTCAGTAATATATTAGAGGGTAAAATGATAAATTAATAATAAAAATTAAAATATATATTAAAGAATTCAACTAAAATTTTAAGTTGTTAGAATCAAATATTAAAATATTCGAATTAACTCAACTTGTTGCATTAATAGTTTGAGCTCACAAAAAAAAAATTAAAGTTGATTAAATTCATAAGTCATTAAAATCGAAAATTTAAATACTCAAATTTAACTCTACTTGCACTAGTTATGCTAACAACTTGAGCTTGAACTCGACTAAAAAATAAAGGCTTAATAGCTAAATAAGCCCTCAACCTTTAGCCCAAAATAGAATTCAGCCCTCAACGTTTTATTGAGTGAAATTCAGTCCATAAACTTTTATTTTCAGTGGAAATAAACTCTCAACCTTTTAAAATTATGTAATTAAATTCAAATTTGTTAAATGACACTAACTGTCGTTAGTATTGCACATGTGGCATGCCACGTGACAGCCAACTAAGCTATCCACGTCAGCTTTCACTAACAGCAGTTAGTGTCATTTAACAGATTTGGACTTAATTGCATAATTTTAAAAGGGTTAATATATCAATTAGCTCCTGAACTATATCACTTTTATCACTTTAATACTTACTGAATTTTCGTTGTCACTTTGATACTTAAACTTTCCTTCCATAACGCAATTTAGTATCTAAGACTAACGCCGTTAGAAGAAAGCTGACGTGGCATAGACTACCCAATAAGATGTTGACACGTGAAAATAAATGCCACATCAATGTGCACCACATCAGCCTATTTCTTTTTCTTTAAAAAAAATATTTCAAAAATATCTAAAAAATATTTTAAAGTACGTAAAAAATTTAATAAATATTTAAAAAATATTTAAAATATTTAAATTTTTAAAATAATAATAAAATAATAAAAAAATTTTAAAATATGTAAAAATTTAAAAAATATTTAAAAAATATGTAAATTAATAAAAACATTTAAAAACATTTTTAAAATAGTTTTAAAATTATTTAAATTATTTAAAATAATAATAAAATAATAAAAACATTTAAAAATATGTAAAAAATTTAAAAAATATGTAAATTAATAAAAACATTTAAAAATATTTAAAAACATTTTTAAAATATTTTAAAAAATATTTAAATTATTTAAAATAATAATAAAATAATAAAAACATTTAAAAATATGTAAAAAATTTAAAAAATATTTAAAAAATATGTAAATTAATAAAAACATTTAAAAATATTTTAAAAAATATTTAAATTATTTAAAATAATAATAAAATAATAAAACATTTAAAAATATGTAAAAATTTTAAAAAATATGTAAATTAATAAAAACATTTAAAAATATGTAAAAAATTTAAAAAAAAATTTAAAATAATAAAAACATTTAAAAATATGTAAAAATTTTAAAAAACATTTAAAAAAATATGTAAATTAATAAAAACATTAAAAAATATTTAAAAACATTTTTTAAATATATAAAAAAATATTTTCCCTCATTTTTCTCGTTTGTTTTTATCTCTAGCTTGGAATTATTTGACTTCTCCATGTAAAAACTCAAGAAATCTTCAATAAACCCAGACTTGCAACATTTTCCAAAAAAAATATTGCTTCAGCAACTCCTTTCACAATTTGCAAAACCCATTCCATTTTTTAATGTCATATTTTGATAAAAACAAGACTTTAGTAAAATTTTCAGAGAACGAAGACAGTCAAAACTTTTTCAATGATTTTTTTCCAATTTTATTTCTATCATAATAAAATTCTATTTTTTTTTCAATAATAAAATTCCAAAACTTTATTTTTTCTATCATAACCCATTTTCCAATTTTATTCCAGTTTTGACTGTCTTTGTTCTCTGAAAATTTTATTAAAGTTTTGTTTTTATCAAAATATGACATTAAAATATAGAATGGGTTTTGCAAATTTTGAAAGGAGTTGCTGAAGCAATATCCTTTTTGGAAAATGTTGCAAGTCTGGGTTTACTGAAGATTCATGAGTTTTTACATGGAGAAGTCAAATAATTCCAAGCTAGAGATAAAAACAAGTGAGAAAAATAAGAGAAAATATTTTTTTATATATTTTAAAAATATTTTTAAATATTTTTATTATTTTATATATTTTTTAAATTTTTTACATATTTTTATATATTTTTAAATATTTTATTATTATTTTAAATAATTTAAATATTTTAAAAATGTTTTTAAATATTTTCAAATGTTTTTATTAATTTGCATATTTTTAAACATTTTTTAAATTTTTTACATATTTTTAAATGTTTTTATTAATTTACATATTTTTTTTAAATTTTTTACATATTTTTAAAATTTTTTATTATTTTATTATTATTTTAAATAATTTAAATATTTTTAAAATATTTTTTAAAATTTTTAAGTACTTTAAAATATTTTTTAGATATTTTTTGAAATATTTTTTTAAAGAAAAAGAAATAGGCTAATGTGGTGCACATTGATGTGGCATTTATTGCCACATGTCAACATCTTATTGGGTAGTCTATGCCACGTCAGCTTTCTTCTAACGGCGTCAGTCTTAGGTACTAAATTGCGTTACGGAAGGAAAGTTTAAGTACCAAAGTGACAACGAAAATTCAGTAAATACCAAAGTGATAAAAGTGGTATAGTTCAGGAGCTAATTGATACATTAACTCATTTTAAAAGATTGAGGATTTATTTCCACCGAAATAAAAATTTATGGACTGAATGTCACGCGATTAAATGTTGAGGGTTGAATTTTATTTTGGGTTAAAGGTTGAGGGCTTATTTGGCTATTAAGCCAAAAATAAATAATTCAAATTCAAGTAAGTATTGAATTAAATTTGAATAACCCATGAGTAATTTGACTGATTTACTTTCGCTAATGAGTTTTAATTGAGCTCGGTTTTGAGATATTTGCAAATAGAACCATACTGGATTCGAGTATGACTAATGTCCTTTGCGACTGAAAGATAAATTAAATAAATATAGATTGATGGAGGATCAATTAGAAAAAGAAAACTAAAATGGTGTGGAAATGAGAGTAACAAGGTCAAACTAGGCCCCAACAAGAACAAAGATGATGCAAATCCCAGGTAAAAGCATGAAAAAGTCTATGGTAAACCATGGTTGGATAATATATACAAACACCGGATAAGTATGGGAATGGGAGTGTGACAAGAAGGGAAGAGGAGAGCGTAATCACTTATCCTTTTACTTTGTGTTGCTTGCCTTGGATATGCATCAAATCTGCATTGCTTAGCTTCTTTCTTTTTCCTATTATATTCTTTGTCTCCTTTTTTCCAGCTGGGGATTACTGATTCAACGCACCACGTCTTTTCACATAAAGCAAAGCAAACAATGCTTCCTTCCACAAGATAATTTTCTTTTGTATTTTAGGGTTTTGAAGTGTTCTGATTCCGAATATTAGTTCTAATTTTAGCTTAGTTTGTTTATTTATAAAGGTATGGACTGCTGATTAGATTCTTGTTCTCATCACTAATGGGATATGTAACAAGAGGAAAGCATGATGTTTTTTATTCTTCCTTCTATTAAATTGTAATATCTAATGTATAAAGATTGTTAGAATCCGCATTCTCATCGGATCACATCATTTTTACATTTTTTTTCCATTCATTGCCCTTTCGTTTAGTCTCTCTATGTTGTCTCTGTTTGTCTAAATGGGAAAATTTGTTGATACATCGTATTACTTAGAAACTCTCTTTTTTTTTCTCATTCTTTCTAAACTTAGAGGTTCTCTCTAGTGTAACTTAAAATTGTTAAGAAAAAATAGTTTAAATTTGATGATCTTTGCTCAGAGGTTCGAGGTTTGATTTTCACTTTCTCATCTAGGAAGGTAATTAGGTAAAGAATGGAGGACTTAAGAATAGTTTTGTTTGATAAAACAAACGTTTGTCCAGAAAAATGTAAGTAGTAAAATTTGACTATTTTGAATATCAAATTTGTTGATGCCAAAAAGGTTGCTGAGCTTGCTATTCTTTCCTCCTTGGATCAACCTGCAAAACAAGGGCTATTGAGTTTGTTCCCAGTAGGACTTTCTCCGATGCTTAAGTCAAAAAAGTGTTTAAGAGAATATCAAGACTAAAGAAGATGAATATGAGTTTGCATACATTGTCTCTTCTGTCTTTGTGCCTTTTATAGACAAACCTGGATGTAACAGATACTACGATTGGTTGTTTTCATTAAATGGGAGTTATGAGCGGTTATGCCCGTTGGGTATTAAGTGGGCGGTTACGTTCATTAATGGCGAGTAGTGGTTACATTCATAAATGATCGGCGAACCGTTATGGCTCGTTCATAAATGATCGACGAGCTATTATGACGAGCGGAGGTTAAGTGGGTCACCCGTAATTAAACTCAATGAAGTGGGCCTTCTGGGCCTTTTGGTAATGATACTAACGATGGACCAATTGGCCTATTGAGTTCCAAACAATTGTATTAACAAAATTTGTAAAATTTTCACACCTTAAAGATGATAAAAAAATCATTTGAGCTAATTTTAAAGTCAAATTTAAGGATAATTTAAAAAAAAAAAGATAATTCAGTGCACAAGACTCTTATGTTATGAGATTTGAAAAGGATCACATATATGCAACTTTTTTTCTGCATTAACAACTCCTATGAATAAAAAAGAAAAGACTGTTTTTACTTGAGTTTATGATATTCAAGTCACAAAAAAACAATTTTTACCATTACACTAATATTAAATTATAAATATTAGCACAAGTCCAAATAAATACTGGATGCCTAGTATAGTACTAGAGCTGAAAACCCTGTTTAAGTAACTAGTAATTTCCGACATATATGTACATAAATTTTTCTTCAAATTTTGGCACATTTTAAAATTGCATGACATCATAATAACTTGGTTTTAAGCATGTGGGGGCCTTTACTCAGATCATATGAAGACCATTTTCAAACAAAAGGAGGTGGCGTTTTTATTATCTTCCTCACTCCCCTTTTTCTTAAAAGTTGAAGCTCATGATTTTAGATATGTAGCCAACATTGTCAGGCAGGCTTATCTCCCCCACAGTTTTGATTAGATAACAACAGGACAGCAATACTATATTGCAAACAAAAGACAACAAGCATGACAAGGAATAGTGTCTTCTTTGACTAAGCCACCAAACAAAACATTTAGGTGATGACCAGATCAGTCATGACTCATCATCTCCTCGTTTTTTCAATAATTTTGAGAATTGAGAATAGTCTTTTCAACCTGCATATAAAACATGTGAATCTTGTATTTGAAGTTTAGCTCAAATTGTTAATCTTAAATATTCAAATCCTATCACATACAATCTTTTTTTTTCTTTTCTCAAACTACTATTTTTTTTGTAAAATAAAAATGTAAATCTTAAAACTAAGATTGACATTCAATGGTAGGTGTGAATTTAGGCATGCTCTCTTTGGATAATCTTATAAATTAAATTTAATTTTTAAAATTAAAATTCTAGAAAGCCCATTATATATATATATATATATATATATATAAACAGAAATAAAAATTAAAGAAGATTAATTTGATTAAGAACTACATAATAAAAATATGTTTTAATTTTCAAGAGACTAAATAAATTGTTCTTTTTGTTATATTAGTTTGAACACGAACAACGTAAATCTATGAATGCCTTAATTAAGAGAGTAGAAATAATGAATGGCAAAAAACAAGCCAATGCTAAAGGATTAAAGGAAGATTGAAAAAAATTTGAAAAGAAATTATTTAGAAAGATATAACAGCACAAGAATTGAAGCACAAATTAACTTAGATATAAATGAATAGAGAAACAAAAGTCATGCTAAGTTGGTAACGACTTAACATAAGTTCATATATTGGTTCAAGTACATGTGAATTTAAATATGATCTCTTAAGATAATCTTATAAATTAAATTCAATGTTTGAAATTAAAATGCTAAAAATCCCATTTTATATATATTCTTTTTTCAAAAAAAAAAGTAAAGAACATTAATTTGATCAAGATCTACATAATAAAAATATGTTTTAATTTTCAAGAGACAAACAAGAAATATGTTCTTTCGGCAACAATATTCAAAAGATTAATACTAGATGTTAAAAAGGCCCAAACTTTTCTGTCGTCTATTGGGCTAAGGCCCTTGGTCGAGACAAACCCATTACCCGTTCGACAAAATAACTGTACGAGGAAGTAAAAGCCCGAGGAGAACTAAACCCTGTTCTGTTCGAAGACCGCCTTCTCCGATTGAGCACCTGACAAAACCCTAACTCTCTAAACTTCCCTGGAAGTTGGAACACCAAAACCTCCATTTCTACGATCTCGTAAAGCTCTCTCGCTGTAACTTTAAGCATGTCAATTCTCCGAAAACTCCATAGCAAAACTCCTTATCCCCCATATGTCCTCAAAATCTTCCACGCTCGCTTTTCCGTCGCAGCCCAGATCCCAAACCCCGGGCCATTCGACGAGCCCTTTCCTGACGAGCCCACCTCGGCGTACTACGACGAGCAGGTTTACAAAGCAGGCCGAAATGGAGACATGGTGACTGTAGGGTACCTTCTCAACAAGCGCGTGCGGGACGGATGCTTCAACACCATCAAAACCTTCAATTTCCTCACCAACAACGAGTCCTCTCTCTCCATCCTCGACTCTTTGGTCCAAACGTTATCTCGTCTAGACAAAGGCGTCCCTCGCAGACACGCGTTCGATTTACTCATCGCACGTCTCTGCAAGCTGGAAAGAACCGACGAGGCTCTGCGCGTGGTCGACAGAATGGCCAAGGGAGGCTACGGATTGAAAGCCTCTACCTTTCATCCGATCGTGAATGCGTTAACGAGGAAGAATAGGATGGAGGAGGCGTGGCGGGTGCTGGATCTGATGAGAGACGCCGGAGTTTCGCCGGACGTGACAACGTATAATTTTCTATTGACGGCATATTGTGTCGAAAGGAAGTTGACGGAGGCGAGCGCGGTGGTGAAGAAGATAGAAGAGAAGGGGTTAGCTGCAGATTCGCGTACGTTTGACGCTCTGATATTGGGCGCGTGTAACGCAGGAAAGGTGGAGGTGGCACTGGTTTTGCTGAGGAGCATGATGGACGCTGGATTTCACGTGATGTATTCAACGTATTCTCACGTGATTACTGGGCTGTTGAAGCTGGGCTATTATAACCAGGCGGTGAGGTTTGTGATGGCTTCTCGAGGGAGAGATACGAAGTTGGATCAAGAGAGTTTTGGCGTTTTGGCTAACAAGTTGGTGAGTTTGGGAAGGAAAGATGAAGCAGTGGTTGTTTTGGATGAAATGAGTAAAAGGGGATTGAGCTTTGGTAAAAAATTGACTGAATTTTATGAACAGAATAGTAAAAACAGAAGCTAAGGTTGTTTACAATTTTTTTTTAACACTTTATTTCGTTTTATCATAATCATTCTCATAGAAGTAGGCATTTTCTTTTAATAAAAAGATTTATAAAATTTTAAATTTCAACTGACTTAAAGGAATTTTTACTTGTTACATTAACAAATTTTAAATCATAAAGTAAGGTTGTAATTAAATTGAGAGAAGAGATTTAAATTTGGAACACCATTAGTAGAGATTTAAATTTTGTATGCTTTTTTTTCATTATTAGTTGGTTCGATTTAATTCAGAGTTCATTAATGCTCAAATCATTTTTTATCACTAAAAGGTTTTTATGTTTCATAATGAGTACATTTTTTTTTAACAAATTTAATTATGTTAAATTTATTGAATAAGTGAAAAGTTATCATCCACTGATCTTAAACTTAATCTTATCCAGTAAAACATAGGCTAAATTGTAATTAATGAATATTTTGTTAGATTTAAGCTTAAATCTTTTGCTTTAAAATCAAATATAGAAGTGGTATACAAATATTATTAGAAAAATATATATAGTATATAAATAGATCTAATAATTTTAAACATAATATTATTAATCGACACGAATAAAAAATACAAAAGTTAATATAAAAATAAATTTTATATTGAACGTATCATTATGAAATTTTCATATTTTGTATTACAGAAACATAATTTTCATCACATTTAAATACATGGATGATTGATATAAAAGTATTAGAAGATTTAAAATTTAAATATGTATTTTTAATTTTCCAAAATTAAAAAAAAAAAGTGAGCTCGAATCAAGTAAAGGGTGGAAGTAAATTGGGCAGAGGAGAGGAGTGCCATCGGCATTGGATAATGCGCGGACGTATGATTGAAATAATAGTCCAAATTCCATCCCGTCCCAACTCCAACCCCAATACGGGACAGCTGACGTCACCGCCGGTCACAAAAAACATGCACGGCCAATTCTCTTACTTCTCCCATGTGGCTCGATTTTTCCCCTTTTCCCCTTATCCTCCACCATCCCCTCCCCGGCGCACGTTAGCAGCTTCTCTCCATGAACCTCCGTGCCACTCCCCACCATAATACTCACTCCTCTGGCGGAGGCGGTAGCGGCGGTCGCGAAGACTGTTGGAGCGAGGACGCCACCGGCACGCTCATCGAGGCGTGGGGCGACCGTTATTTAAGACTGAACAGAGGTAACCTCCGTCAAAAGGACTGGCAAGAAGTCGCCGACGCCGTTAACTCCAGTCAGAACGGCGTTAAGCCGAGGAAAACGGACGTCCAGTGTAAGAATCGGATCGACACGTTGAAGAAAAAATACAAGGTGGAAAAAGCCAAGCCGCCGCCGTCGAAATGGCCGTTTTTTAGCCGCATCGATTCGCTCATCGGGCCCAACGCCTCCGTCAATAAAAAGCATACCAGCGTCACTTTCACGATCAAACCGAAAACGGCGTTTTTGAAGGGACCGAAGTCGACGGAGAGCTCGTTTGATGATGAAGACGGAGACGATGATGAGGTGAGGAAAGAACATCGAGTGGAGGATGTAGGATTATCCGATGGAGCTGCATGTAGGGAATTAGCTAGAGCGATTTTGAAGTTCGGAGAGATCTATGAGAGGATCGAGAGCTCGAAGCAACAGCAAATGATGGAGCTTGAGAAACAGAGAATGGAGTTTACCAAGGATCTGGAGTTTCAACGAATGAACATGCTTGTTGATGCTCAACTGGAGATGGAGAAATCCAAGCGGCAAAAGCATTTGAATCGTTCAGGTTCTTAGACAACCTTAATTTGTTTGATTTATTGTACCAAGTTTTAACTTTGCTTCAATTAGCTCTGTTTTAAGTTTAAAAATGTGGAATTTTGATGACTGATATATGAGTTTGATTGCTTAGATTTGGCTTGAACTGGTAATGTAGGAGTTGTATGCAAAGGAAGTGATTTTTTCATTTAGTTAACAATTGTTATTAGATGTCGAAATGAATGGACGGAGAATATCAATGATCAATGAAATAGCATTAAGCATTTGTCATAAACGCGATTAATGGTTTATATTTGGTTTAAGGTGATGTTAATGGCGGTAATTAGTAGCGAAGTTTGAGTATTTATGTACTAGTTCTTTGAAAATGTTTTGAACTTTTATCTTAAACTTTGCGCGCTAATACTATTTATGTTTTAACATTGAACTTTGCCACTAATTACCTCCATTTGCATTACTTTAAATCAAATGGAAACCTATCAAATGTGTCTATACGAACATTGCCCTGTTGCCACTAGAAACTTACCAAATGTGAATACGAATGTTGCCTTGTTGCCACTGGTTACCTCCATTAGCATTACCTTTATCATTTATCAAAAGCTTTTTAATATTGCAATGCTGTCTTGTCCTGCAATTTAATGTTGTACTTAATATAGCTGCTACATGCCTGATTTGTAAATTTGGTATGTAAATGTTCGGGAATCATTTTTAGCTGTTCCATATGAAATAAAGGATCATGTGAAATTTCTTATAGTGTTGTACTAGTTTTGTATTGGATTTTCAGTAGATAGAGTCATTAAAGAAGGGAAAATGAATAGGCGTTTTTACATGCCATGGAGAGAATGATGATGTTGACATACTTTTTAGTTATTCATCTTTTGCTGTCATTTTATTGGTTAATTTTTGTTATTAGAATTTAGATCTGATAGAAGATTTTCCTAATATACAAAATTCCTGTTGCTATTTGGGTTGACTATATGGAATGAAGTTCTAAGCTCGATCTTGGTTTCTGTTTACATTTTGATGTCTGATAAGCATTTTCATTAACTTTGCATTCAATACAGGGAAGAAGCTCTAATCTGAGAATAGAAGCTGAGTCTGAGTATCTTTGTGACTATGTCCTCTCTTGGTCTCAAGTAACTCAGACAGAATCTGCATCCGTAGATCTGATCGCATCGAAATCACGTGGATGCAGTTGTTGTAACTTGTAACATTTCTTGTACATAGATTTGTTGCTTGATGCAGATCTCTTGTACTTTCTAGTTGTTGTAATGAAATTATCTTTATCAACTTCTCAAGTAACTTTTACTCTGTACTTTTGTGTATTATATAAATGATGGTTTATTGTAGAAAATGGCAGTTGAATTACCTTGTAAAATTTAGGTAACGCAGATTTGATTAGAATTCTATGGAAGTTTCAGCAATTGAAAATTTTGAAGCTTCAATTTTCAATCTCTCAGAACTCAAATTGGAAAATAAGCTCTTCTTGGATTATGGTCGTTGTGTTTACTTATGCATCAAGGTTAGAATGTTTGTAGTTTTCTTCCATCTCCTCACCCTTGATCCTTGAGAATTCGAGCTTGAAGAAGGAAAGAAGACCATGATTTTAAAGTCTTTTGCCGTCAAAACTTGCTCGAAAAAATTAACAGAGGGAGAGAGGAGAGGGTAATAATAGGGAGATGAATCATAATTCATGCTTGGAAGAATTAGGCCAAGCTTGTGAACAAGAGCATGTGATACTTGCTTGGCTGGGCAGGGAAGTATCTACAAATGAAGGCAGCACTCTGGCCTACATTTTGGAGATTGCCAAGAGTTATAAATTCACTTGTCCTTAGAAACGACTACTTTTGAAAACACTTGATAAATTGCGGAATATATTCACTAGTATTATGCTTTTAACTTATTTAGAGAAACCCTTTTAATTCCCATATAATTCAAACTTGATCATGATCTTGTACACAAGATTAAAGGCCAAGATCCCAAGTTTTTCAGAGCTACTAGTAATCAACAAGACAGAGACTCATAGATATGGAATTTGGCTAAAATCATAGATATGCACATCTTGATTCACTTCAGATGAAATATTCTGACAAAAACTGTCAATGAATCCTCCGCAAGCAGCCGGGAAATCTCCGAAAGGGCCCATGCTAAGCCCTTCAGCATCGTTAATGGCAGAAGAAGTTGCAGCATACCGAGCCAAATGTGCTCTGGCAAGGGCCAAATCGTTTTGCAGCTCAATCATCTTTCTCTGCAACAAAGCTATGGCTCCAATGCAACCATAGACAGGGTCCCTGAGCCTTGCTTCAGCCTCGTATGCCAAGGAATTCACGGTGTCTTCGCGCTGCTCTTCGGGTACCTCAATCAGGATCTTGCTCACATTGCTTGCACCAAAAACCTTGTGGACTTTGGCAAATTTCTTAGGTTCATCGGATCGAAAATATGGTGCGAAAATACAGTTGGGACTACACCGCCTTTTCAACAGCTTGCAAGCTGCGCAAGAAGAGCTTGAACGTGGCTCCTGACCCCTCATAGCTTCTTCATAACTCACTCGGCTGTAACTTCAGTGTCCTATCATCTTCTCAGACTTCCATTTAAATAGGCTCCAACTTTTCAAATAGTAATTGGCCAAAAGAATAGTAAGGTTGCTACTTAGATTCAGCTATTTATTTACAAAATGAAAATATACTTACATACGTTATGGCCTAGTAGCTCAGTTGGTTACAGCGTCGTGCTAATAACAACAAGGTCGCACGTTCGAAACCTGAATGGGCCATTTTGTTTTAATTTTATTCTTATTACCCCTTTTTTAGTGCCTTGAAAAGACTTCTCCTAAATTGCTAATAATGTTGTTCTTCTTTTTCGCTTCTTTTACTTTGTGTTCCTTTGAAGAGAGTAATTATATTTTAGTTTTAAGAAATTTGTTTATGTATTTTTATTAGGATTAAAAATTCATTCTCCCATGTCATATATTCAAAAATTTACTCCACAACTGTTTCCTTAAAATTTCAATTTTAAATTTATAACATATGCATTGGAATCACCTTTCAACTTTTTACTTTGGTTATAAATATATTCATAGCAAATTTTTACAAAAAATCTATCCATCTTGGAAGTCTCTAATAGTGCTGAAATATTATTGGAAAGACTTTAAAAATAAAAGATATTGTTTTGCTTTGTTCATAAATTTTCGAAAGTGGGGGCAGGAATAATTGTAGATGGGGCACCATTATAAATTTTTATTGGTGAGGTTTGGTTGAGAAATGATAGTTCATAAGATAAAGATGAGACTTTCATGTGATTGATAGAAAATGAACTTTCACAAAAGAAGTACTGAGGCATGTAGGTTGGGGCCATTTTTTATCCCCACCAAGGAAACCTCGAGTCAAAAAATTAAGATCACTTGGGACTTAGGACTCCACTTATTGCCTTGTGGAGCCTAAATTGTCGCTCCTTATTTTTTTTTCTCATTTTTTTCTTTTTATTTTCTTTTTGTCAAATAGGAACATTCCAAATTTTCTTGTGAAACCCATTAAGGAAAGAAAAAAAAAATCAAATTCTTTAGTTCTCTTTCTCCAACAATAGTGTTTTTCCCCTTATTTGGGTATTTTTTTCCCCCAAGTTTCCACCATTAATTTGGAGTATACTTTTAGTCTAGTTAATTCCTCAATCTTTTTTTTTTTATAAATGATAATTTTATTTATTCAAGTCAAGAAGTAGGAAAAAATAAACATGTTATCGAAAAATTGTACGAGTATTAACTATATATCAAGAGATAAAAAATTATAAGTATTTAAGTTTTAAAATTAACTTGTATTCAAAGTAGCATCCATTTGCAATCACAAATTTTCTACATCTCTTTTGTAAATGCATAAATTTTGAACATAAAGTTAGAGGCAATGAATATCATTTTATCTTTTAATTTGATGGTTGATTTATAAATAAGAAGTAATTAGATTTAGACAATAATGGTTTAACTTTAAATCAGAGTATTAGTGTCTAGGTAAAGTAGCAAAATGAGAGCAACATTGACAAATTCAATTTTGAAAAATTAACCAATTAAATGAACATTTTTTTGTTTCATGTTAACACACTCCTTTTATAAATTATTGAAGTGAACACAACATAATTGATATAAATAAAATTTTTCTTTATTTTATACTTTTTTTTTGTGAGTAACAGAGAAAATTTATTCATCAAGGAATGTCAGAATACATCACTTCACGGCTATAAAGAGTCCCCATGAAGTCAAATGAGAAACTACTTTTAACATCATCAGGCATTTCATCAAATATAACAAAATGATAAGAGGCTTCCACTCCCATCTTTGCTAGCCTATCAGCACATGAGTTTGCCTCACGGTATATGTGGTTCACTTTGTCCACTTTCAGCTGTTGCATCAACTTCCTGCATAAATAAATAATAGTTGAGTGAGTATGAGAACTAACTACACCCTCATTAACATACCTGACTACAGTTTCTGAGTCCAACTCCACTATCAGGTTTGTAAGACCTCTTCTGGCAGCAAGAGCAAGACCATCATATAATCCCTAAAGTTCTGCACCAACGTTAGTTGTAACACCAATTCTCCTAGAGTAACCACACACCTAATTTCCCATAGAGTCTCTGATAACTCCTCCTGCTCCAGCCTGCTCTGGATTTCCTTTGGCTGCCCCATCTGAATTAAGTTTATAGAATAATGGTGGGGGAGGGGTCCATCCTACGTTAATTTGTATGTTCTTTCTAATGGGTTTGGCTGGATCCATGATCGCCCAAAATTCTTGAACACCTTTTTTGAGGTTTTTCACCCACAAGTTGGAATTAATAGTCACTCCATTGAAGACTCTCGCATTTCTTTCCAACCATATGTGCCAAATTCCAAAGGAGAAGACAATATTCCAAAAATATTCCAAGGTATTTTAATGTCAAAGACAATTGGAGTTTTTGCATTACAGTTAAACAAGATCCACTGCTCAAGCTCCAAATTGAATGAGGCTCTGGTTTCATCATCAAGGCCCACTGCTTCCCATAATTCCGAAACACTTTTACAATCTCTCAGGCAATGAATTATAGATTCCTCCTCTTCATTACATCTTGGACAGATAGGATTGACAGGTATTCCTCGTTCCAAGAGATTTAGTTTAGTTAAGATTCTTCTATGCATACATAGCCATAAAAAATTCTGAATTTTTGGCAAGGTTTTCAATTTCCAGATTCTCTCCCATTTATAGTTTTCCTTACTAGCCTCAACGTTTTTTGCCATGTTGTATGCTGTTCCAGTAGAGAATTGACCATCAATGGTAAGGTTCCAGCTGATGGTATCTTGGTTCTCCTCTCTAAGTTGCAGAGGGATAGCAAGGATCCTTTGTTTGATTTCTTCCGGTAAGGTATTACTCAATCTATCTCAATCCCAATTTCCTTCTTGAGTTAAGACACCTTTGACTGGAAGGTTATTGTCCTGTGGTAGCCAAGGTCCATGCACAACTTTATTCAAAGGACCAAGGCCAGTCCAGTTATCAGCCCAGAAAAAAGTTCGTTCACTATTTCTAATGATCCATTTAATTCCTTTTTGGATGAGATTATTTCCTTTTCTCATACCTGCCCAAACAACAGAACATGCCTTTGTTTTGAACTCTCCATTCTTCATATATTTATTTCTAAGAATTTGTACCCATAAGCTTTCATTCTCCACTATTAATCTCCACCCCATCTTTGCCATGTTTACTTCATTCAGAATTTTCATATCCTTAATTCCTAATCCCCCTTCACATTTTGGTTTAGTGATCATTTCCCAGTTTATAAGATGAATCTTTTTCTTTTCAGAGTTTGATCCCCACAGGAAATTCCTAGAAATGCGATTTAATTAATCACAAATGCTAACAGGTAAATGAGTTCCTTGCATATAGTACATAGGAATAGACCCTAATACTGATTTTATTAATGTAGTTCTTCCAGCCATAGACAAGAGATTTGCCTTCCACCCGGAAAGCTTTTGCCTAACTTTATCAATAATAAATCTAACTTTTCTTTTTCTTGAGATATTGAAACCAAGGTATCTACCCAAGCTATCAGTATGACCTATTTGCAAGATTCTACTAAGTTCATCCTTCAAGGAAGGGGATAAGTTCTGTGAAAACAAGACAGAAGATTTCTCTAGGTTGATTGTTTGACCTAAAATCTCACAGAATTCCCTAAGGACTTCCTTCATTTTTCTACCTGTAGTTTTAGTAGCTTTACCTAGTAGTATGAGGTCATCAGCAAAGAATAGATGTGATAGGTTAGGTCCCCTCCTAGACAACCTGATTTGTTCCCATAACCCCTCATCACAAGCTTCCTGAATCTTAATAGATAGATATTCCATACAGAGTATAAAAATGTAGGGTGATAGTGGATCACCCTGTCTTAATCCCCTTGAAGGTGTAATTTTAATGCTTTGCTGTCCATTTACAAGAATGGTCAGACACTGTAGTTATACATGACATTATTAACTTAATAAGTTTTGGAGGAAAGCCAAAGAAATTAAGAACTTTATAAATGAAACTCCATTCCATTTTATCATAGGCTTTTTCAAGATCAATCTTGGTAAGCATAAAGCCTCCTTTACCCTTTTTATTGTTGAAGGTATGAACAATTTCTTGTGCTATGATAGCATTATCCTGTGGTTTTCTCCCTGCAATAAAACTTGCTTGGAGAGGGTTAATTACTCGTGCTAGTATTGGTCTAATCCTATTAACAATGATTTTTGAAATTGCTTTATACACTGTATTACATAGTCCTATAGGCCTATATTGATTGATTTTTTCCGCATTTTGATTCTTAGGGATTAGGCAAATGAAACTTTCATTAATGACCTCCGGTATTTCCCATTTTTGGAACACTTGTTCCACAAAAGCAAAGGTGGAGTTTCCTACAATATCCCAACATCTTTGATAGAAAATGGGATGAAGTCCATCTGGTCCCCGAGCCTTTAAAGGCTTCATACCAAAAAAAGCCTTAAAAACTTCCATTCTAGTCACCGATCTACAAAGGTTATCCTTTTCATCCTCTAATAAAGGATTACTCAACTTACTATTAAGCTTTATATTTCTTCCACTAACAGTTAGTGAGGTATTATAGATTTCTGAGAAATGATTTGTGATTAAGCTTCTGATTTCATTTGTTCCAGACAGCCAATTCCCTGCCCTATCTTTAAGTGCAACAATTCTATTCCTACTTCTATGTTGAATGGTACTCATATGATAGAACCTAGTATTTCGATATCCATCACTAATCTAGTTAACACGTGCTTTGATCGCCCATAATTCCTCCTCGAGTTTAAGCACTTGTTGATATTCCACTTGAAGTTTTTCTTCTAAATTTTGGAGCCTAAGGTTAGGATGATTACATGTCAGTTTCTGGATTCCTTCTAACCTAGCTCTAAGTTTCTTTTTCTTTGAAAAAACATTACCAAATGTATTTTTATTCCAATCAGCTATTCTATTTCTAAAGTTTGGAATTGCTTCTAGTATAGAGTGTTGGGCTTGATCCCAAGTGTTTTTTACTACCTCTTTGAATCCTAAGTGTGAGAACCAAATTGTTTCAAACCTAAAAGGTCTAGGACCAAAGTGGTGAGTTTTTGGATTAGTATCTAACAAGAGAGGGTTGTGATCAGAATGGACCATAGTTAGGTGAAACACCGCAGTATTTGGGAATAAGTTCTTCCAATCTCCGTTTACCCATGCTCTATCAATTCTTTCCCTAATAATCTGACCTAGGTGATTCTTATTAGTCCATGTGTATTGTTGGCCCACAAATCCTAAATCAATCATTCCACAGCTATCCATGCAATCTTGATAACGTTTGGCGTTAAATTGATTTACAGGTCTACCTCCACATTTCTCAGAACCTCTAATCATGTCGTTAAAGTCTCCTAGCATTAACCAAGGTAGGGAGTGTGTTAAGGCAAAATCTGACAGATCCTTCCAAAGTTGTTTTCTAATCGTAAACTTAGGTCTAGCGTAAATTGCAGATAAAATCCAATGACCTTGATTTATATGATTTGAATTAGAGAGATTAGGGCCATTGGCGATTACCTGTACTGCCGCATGGATGACTTGTGGGGCTGCATGGAGAATGTTAACTGAAACTTCTGAAGGGTGCCACAACAGCCAGATTCCTCCTACGAACCCCTCCGCATCAACTCTGTAGACTCCATCGAACCCCAAGGAATTGGATATTTCTTCAGCTCTGTTGCCAGATATCCTGGTTTCAGTTATGACTACCATGCTTGGTTTATTAATTCTGCTTAACTCCATGAGCGATCTCCGAAAATTTGGGCTACTTGCCCCCCCGACATTCCACAATAAAGCTCGCATTGGAAATGATTCATTTCTGGTCTGGTTCAATAGCCATTTGGCTATTTCCAGGATACTCTTGATTTCCCTTGATTTTGCTTTGCATATGAAGTTTGGCCTCCGATAGTGCTGCAGCATCCAGAGACATTCGATCTTCCTCTCCTCCGCTGCAGCTTGGATATACTTGATTACCATTGTGGTTGGATTCAACATTGGTGGAGTTTTGATTAGTGTTGCTGTGTCTTTGTTCTGTTATATTTCTTCCCACTGAATCGAATCCAACTGAATCTGCTTCAACTTGCATTCCCGAACCGGGGGTAATATCTCCTTCTGGCTGAGTGTTATTTGTTCTTGAGGGCTGGGTAAGAGCTGAAGGAATGGTTTTGGCTCTGGAATATCCATTGTTAAAGCTACGTTGTTCCATGCTTTCTTGATTTCCTCCCTGCTCCATCCTTCCATTCGATTGTTGGAGCTAAGCAAAATCTCCAGCGCTTTTCGCATCTTGATGGTTCTTCCGTCCAGTACCAGGAACATCATGTCGAGGTTTTTGAATATTTCTTGAATGTCTTCCATTTTGCTTAAATTCTGAACCAGGTGAGAATATAGCTGGGCTCTATTCTTCGGTAATCTTAATGCCAATCGATTTTTTGTGTCGTTTTTTCTCAACATTAGTTGTTCTCGTGGAGATATTCATTTTCTCTTTCCCCTTCTCAGTATTTCTTTGCCTAGTCTCTTCCGTGTCCTTGCTTGTCATTTCCAAGTAATTACTATTGCTCTGTCCCGTAAAGCAAAAAGTCTGATTTTCTATCCGTTTTCCTGACTCCTTCACGTGCCCCGATTTTTCTCCCGTTCTTCTTTCTTCTTGTGAAAACAGTTTTCGGATCGGGTCTTCCTTACCCGGTTCTTGTGTCTTTCCTTGTCTGTTCTTCTTCCTCGATACCAGCATCCATGGTCCGTACGTCTTCTTCTCACCCGTTGTATTTTCCACTTCTTGCTGTTTCGGTTGTTGTGCTTCCTTGGTTGATTCCACCACTGTTTCAGCCTCTTTGTCACTGGTACAGTGTTCCTTCCTATGTCCAATAATTCCACATTTAAAACATAAATTTACTCCCTCATAAACTATGTTCTGGAGAATTCGTCCTATTCTAAATTTTGGGATCAGTGGCTTATCGAGATCCACTTGAACACAGACTCTAGCGTATCTGCCTCTAGAGTTCTGCTCAGTACATGTATCTATTTTCAGAAGTTTCCCAATCTGATTACCAATCCTATGTAAGATACCTCTGTCGAAGAACTCGATCGGTAGATCTGGGAGCCTAATCCAAACCGCAGTTGTGGAAAAAGCTGATGAAGTTTGTGGAATAAAACCTGGTTCCCACAACCTCATAGTGAGGTAATATGGTCCAACGAACCAAGGTCCTCCATAGATTACTTTACAGAAGTCTTCATTGTTTGAGAATCTGAAAAGGAAAAATCCGTTACTTAAGTCGATACAGTCCATTCTTCCGGAAGGTTTCCATAATCCTCTGACTTTTGGAAGGAGGTAATTATATCCACCTGATTTTCCAAAAGTTTTGACTATTATTGCCTTTCTCCAGGGGGTTCTTATCCTGTTTTTCTCTTCTTTTGAAAGAAGAATTGTTGGGATATCATCACTTTCTTCATTTTCCTGATCAGAATCCTCATCAAAATATGAAGGTTTGCTAATCTCAGAAAATACAGAAGAGTCTTGACTACCCATTAGAGAATCTCTATAGGAGTATCCGAATCGGTTTGTCTCAGTCGACTCCATGACTTCTTGTCGTTTAAACTCCCCATTTTTTGTTCTTTTCACACTTCTACCTTTTAAATCATCTATCTCTGAACTGATAGGAATATTTTCTTCCTAGGTTTGCATAATTGCTGTTAACGCGATTCGCAGAGAATTCTAGAGAGAACACTTTTTTCAATCTTTAGTTACATAAGAAAGTAATTACCAACATTTTTTTATTAACACTTTAATATTATACTGCTAAAAAAAACTTCAATATTATATATTTTTATTTGAAAAATGAGAGATCCAAACTCTACCCTATAGAACATAATGAACATATACCAATACTGGAACCAAATTTTCGGATGTAAATCTTTATTAGTATGATAAAAAAATTATTGAAAAACCAATTTACACATTTTCATATTGAAAAAAAATCATCAAATCATTTGAAATTATAATTTAATTTTTTTTATTTAAAAAATTTGTTTTTTTTTTTTTGTTTCTTTTAGCAATCAATGTTTGCGGAAATGAGTTAGCAATATGTCACCTCAAGATTCAGCAATTTGTGTGGTGGGGAATCGAGAAAAAGGGCAGAGATGTGATATGATAATGCTCCTCTACTCTCAAGCGCCCCACTTTATTTTAATGCTTGTCGTTTTCCCAAAACCCAGCTTTAACGAACCATGGCTAAATGGGTAAAAAACACGAACCGTCCGATGTGCATAAGCCGGTATATCGAACGGCCAGTGATGGACACGCGTGCGTTTCAACAGTGCAAAAGGGAAAATGGGCCGGCCCAAGAGTTGTGATTGATTAGAGATCATATAGGCGCCACTTTGGGTTGTAAATGTTTGCGTGTTTGGAAGACTGTAGATTGACTTTGGTATTACTCCACCGGTCCACCCTCACAATTTTTTTTTATATTGTTACTTATTAAGGTTTTATTTAGATGAACGTCGAAATTGATTTTGAAAATGAAAATTAGCAGTAACAAAAAAATTAGTTGTTGTTGCTTTAAGATTTAATTTTGTAACAATGAAAGTAAAATCAGTGATGAGATTTGTGTTGGAATTCAAATGTAACAGTAATTGTGATGCAAATGTAATGAAAAAAATCATTAAAGTTACTAGATTAAATTTTGTATGCATATTTTAATGTTATTTAATAATTAAAATTTTAAAAAATTTATTTAATAATTTGTGATATATTACTCTATTATTAAAATAATTTATTTAAATTTTTTTAATAATAAAAATTTTATAATATATATTAAAATAAATATAAAAATTAAATGTGAGGACAATATTATCCAATCCCCAATTGCAATGCTGTGATTGGTGATTGGACCCTCCCCTCTAGTCCCCATTGGAGGGGGAGGTGATTTTAATTGCACCACGGGTGCCATCCAAATGATACTTATGATGCAATTGGGGTTGAAGAGGTGTTTTAAGAGCTAATTTGAATGGATTGTGAGATTAGTTTTGAAAAAAGTAAAATGATTATTATATAAAAATAATTTTAATATAATAATAAATATTTAAAAGAAAGAATAAAAGAGTAAATTTTTACTTATTATTTTGGTCTGTAGTAATTTTTTTTTTTGTTGAAATCCACCGCATGAAATTTGAATGGACGGTGAAATTAGTTCTGATGATATTGAAAAAAGTAAAATGATTATTATATAAAAATAATTTTAATGTAATAATAAATATTTAAAAGAAAGAATAAAAGAGTAAATTTTTACTTATTATTTTGGTATGTAGTTTTTTTTTTGTTGAAATCCACCACATTAGAAGTGCCGTGCATTCAAAGTGGACCCTAATTAAATCACACTAGCAGACCTCTAAGCCCACCATCACCATCTTTCAAACATTTGATTTGGGAGGCCCCTTGATAGGACCAAGAAGAAGCAGCATAAATTTTCACTGTAAAAATTTCTAAATTAGTACTAAAAGTATATATAAAAAAATTTATTCAATACAGTGTTGATGAATTTTTTAAATAAATTTTATTAAAGCAGTTGAACAAATCAAACTGTTGCTTGAGTTTGGCATGGTTCATGAAAACCTATTAGTTATAAGTTTTGAAATCTCAATCTCAATGTTTTTATTGTCTAAATATTGACATGGGACTTATATCTAATTTGCAGCAATGAAGAATTCAAAAAAAAAAGTTGTACTACTCTTATTAAATACTTGCAACAACTTTTGTTTGATTTTTATGTCATTCTTGTATATATAAGACAAAAAAATTGAAAATTATTTGATTAAGATGTGTTTTAATGGGCATGATGATAGCAAAATTAGATAATGATAAATGATTCAAATTGATACATCCTTTATTATAAGATGCAGGAGTTTTATGGTTTTAATATTCAAGTCTTAACATTTATATATTTTTTTCATCATACCAAAGATCTTTATTGTACCAAAACTTGGTAGGGAGAACAAGATAAGATAAATAAAAATTATTTTAATGATACCTTATTTAGTTCTTTTTTTGATATAATTGATATATATATTTATTTTTGACATTGCTATTTTTTTTTTACTAATCTACATTGTTATTTATATTGCTTGAATACAATAAAAAATCCATTTTGATATATATTTTTTGTTATAAGATTTATGATTTTGAAGACAATTATGTTCTTCATTTGTGCAAACTAATAGTTAAATTTATGTTCTTCATTTGTGAAAAGTAAAAGTTAAATTACAAATTTAATGTGTTAATCGAAACGGAGGCTTTCATGTCAAAACAATGGGGAGGGCCAATCTTGGAGTTTCACTTTTCCTGTATGGTCATATCATTTGGATGCCTTCTTTTTTTAGTGGGGAGACTCTTTAATTATTGGAATAAAATTTTGTAAATTAATAGAGTTTTTAATTTGTTTGCTTTTAATTAAGAAATATGTATGTATAGATAAAATTGCGGATTATTATTTTATTTACCATCAGTGAAAATAAAAAAATTTATAAACGAATCTCTTTACATGTCATGTGTCCTTTTAATAATTTTGATATGAGATGTAAAAAGATTTGTTTGTGAACTTTTTTATTTTCACTGATAGTGGATGAAATAATAATCCTAAAATTATTATCCAACACATTGTCAACTAAATTTTTATACTTTACAAATGGTATTAAGATTATAGCAAATACTCTATTTTTTTAATATTTTTTAAAAACGTATCGATCACCATCTTAATACAATTTATGGAGTTTAAAAACTCCAATGACAATGTATTAAATAATAATTAGTATAAATAAGTATACAAAAATTAGTTTAACTAATGTAATTGAATGGTCGAGTCTGAAAAAAATCTTTGGTTTAGATAGCAAAAGGAGGTTTTGAAATCTTAAAATCCTATTTTCAGATTTATATCTCATTATATATGAATTCGATGCAATTTTATGTTAGATTTACTTAACCTAAACATTGTTCTTTTGTTAATTTATCTTTTCATTTGATGTAATGTATTAATAATTTATATATAATAGTTGAAAATAAATATAATCTCTTCAAAAATACAGTAAAATAAGTAAAATAACTCAAACAATTTAAGATATACACGTAATCAAAAGCGTGACAAGAAGGAATTTTCATGGCACTGGAATATATATAAAAAGCCCTAATCGTGATTTTCATGCTTTGAAATACAAACTAAGAAAAAGAAAAACAAAAATAAAATTAGCTTATTGAATATAATACAATTATAGAAATGATTATTATGTTGTTTTCAGTTTTTATGTTCTAGATTATTATTTCATACATTATTAGTGAAAATTTTTAACTCTACAAACAATGTTAAAATGATGATAAATAATCTATTTATTTTTTGCTTAATAGCCAAATAGACCCTCAACATTTAGCATAAAATGGAATTAAGCTTCCTCAACGTTTTATCGTGTGAAAATCAATCTACAAAATTTTATTTCATTGTAAATAAACCCTCAACCTTTTAAAATTATACAATTAAGTCCAAATCTGTTAAATGACACTAACTGCTGTTTGGACATCTAACGTAAAAGTTGACATAGATAGCTTAGTTGGCTGCCACGTGTGCAATACTAACGGAAGTTAGTGTCATTTAACAGATTTGGATTTAATTGCATAATTTTAAAAGGTTGAGGGTTCATTTACAATAAAATAAAAGTTTATGTACTAATTTTCAAGCAATAAAACGTTGAGGGCTTAATTTCATTTTGTGCTAAAAGTTGAGGATTAATTTGGCTATTAAGCCTTTATTTTTTAATATTTTTAAAAAATTATGTGTCAATTTTAATTTCGTTTTTGAAATCAAAATATTCTAGTAATGATACAAGAGATAATAATCCCTATGTTCTAAAATAATTATTCCACCAAAAAAAAATAATTATGCAATTTGTCTTACCCACTCTTGCTGGCCTATAGGCTATACCTTACTCCAAATCTTCGAGACTTAGAATAAAACAAAGATTGGAACAGTAGAATAGAAAAATCCAAGACTTAGTTAAAGAAACAATGTTTGTTTCTCTGACGCATGTAAGCCAAATAAAACAGTCCAAATTCAGTCGGTGACCTTTTCAAAGGGAGGCTTTTGTATGGCTTTAGACCAATTACTCTACAGATCAGCTCTTTTTTATTATCTGACTGCTGATCAGAGAAGATTCGAACCATGACTTAGCTTCCAAGTCTTACCATGGATGACGGTCAGATCCCAGCATGTTTTAGATCACTGTCTCTGGCTTAATTGAGAAACCAATATCGGTTCAGTGTGTGGGAAAGGAAGCAATGGAAATTGAGTGATCAATATGTATTGACAATTGATATGCATACCACGATGTATGTAAGATTTTATTTTCGAAATGTTCTTGCGAGGACTGAAGCTGATTATCAAAGAATGAGAATTCTTTTCTTATCAACTTGATTAATGCATGTAGTACAGGGCAAAAGTCAAGCTTAACACTGTGAAAATGGAGATAAATATTTGAAGAAAATAGTCTAGAAAGCTACCAAACAGAAAGGTTGACAAGTCTTGCCAAATAATTCAGTTTTTGAATATAAAACTGGCGGGGAATATAACTAACCTTCAAACCAGGGAAATCCTCCAAGTGGCAGCAGCCCAGGGAGCCCTTGTTCATCTTCTGGCATCCATCTTGTTGGATTTTTGTGTTGAGCGTACAAAGAGAAGCGGTCAAACAGGCAAATGGTTTAATAATTTTATGTCAAAAGAATTATTTAAGAGGTTTCTTCAAAGTTATCAAAGTTCTACTAAACCTTTGACATGAAAATAATGGTAAACTTCAGAAACTGACTCGCTGACTAGAGAAAATCATGGAATTAGCTCTCTCCCCCATGGTGGGATCCTCAGGCTTTCTGCCATCTGGGTCTTTGCTAGAATCCTTGATTCAGATATCCAATGAAGTAGCTTCAATGGAAAAGCTTCCTTTTATACAGGTTAGGAATATTTCAACGATGATAAGAAGAATCAAGCTTCTTTCATCATTGTTTGAAGAAATTCAAGAAACAAACACCCCACTTCCACCATCTTCGGTCTTGTGTCTCACTGAGCTTTTCTCAGTGATTCGGAGAGTTAAAATTCTGATTGAAGGCTGCAAGGATGGTAGCTCTCTTTGGGGCCTTATACAAACACAGTTAATTTCCAATCAATTCTATGTTTTAGTGAAGGAAATGGGGAGAGCACTGGATATTTTACCTCTGAGTTTGCTGAATCTAACAGCAGATATCAGAGAGCAAGTTGAGCTTCTTCACAAGCAAGCAAAGAGGGTGGAATTGTTTGTAGACCCCAGGGAGATTCAGAGAAGAAAAGAGCTTCTCCAAGTCATGGCCTGTAACAGTGAAAAGAAGAGGAAAACCCAAAGTTCCATTGTCATTGAAACGGTGAAAGAAGTTTTCAGCAGCAATGGCATGAGAAGCCAACTGGATTATGAAGAAGAAATATCAAAGCTCGAGGAAGAAGCAAAGAAGCAGGCAGGTACAGGAGGATTGATTGTGGTTTCCAATATAAACAATCTCATTTCCCTTATTTCATATTCCAAATCCATGGTTTTCTCTAATGAAGAAAGTGAGAAGACCAATGAAGACGTCAAGCAGCAGCCTTGTGGTTCTATAAGTAGAAATCTTGATCAGTGTTCATCTTCTCAATCAATGTCCTCTAACATTCCTGATGAATTTCGTTGCCCAATTTCCCTTGATCTGATGAAAGATCCAGTGATTGTAGCATCTGGGCACACTTATGATCGAAGTTCAATATCTCACTGGATCAACACAGGACATCACACATGCCCCAAAAGTGGGCAGAGGTTGATTCACATGGCTCTGATTCCTAACTATGCACTGAAGAGTCTGATGCATCAATGGTGCCAGGAGAACAATATCCCATTGACAGAATCTTCATCAAATGCATCAGAGTTGGAGAGAAGTGACAGCAAGAAGAAAGCATGTGAGAAAGCCATTGATCACATATCTGCCACCAAAGTGGCAATAGATGCTGCCAAGATGACAGCTGAGTTCTTAGTGGGGAAGTTAGCAATGGGTTCTCCTGATATCCAAAGGCAGGCAGCTTATGAGCTGCGGTTGCTTGCCAAAACAGGCATGGATAATCGCAGGATAATTGCGGAGGCAGGAGCTATACCGTTTCTTGTGACATTGCTGAGTTCAAATGATCCAAGAATCCAGGAACACGCTGTCACTGCCTTACACAATCTTTCCATTTTTGAAAACAACAAGTTCTTGATAATGGCAGCTGGAGCCATCGACAACATAGTGGAAGTTCTGGAATCAGGAAAAACAATGGAGGCTAGAGAAAACGCAGCAGTAGCAATTTTCAGCCTGTCACTGATAGATGACTTCAAGGTAGCCATTGGAGCTCGTCCGCGAGCAATTCCGGCCCTGGTTGGGCTCCTGAGAGAAGGAACATCAGCCGGCAAAAGGGATGCTGCGACTGCAATATTCAACCTCGCACTTTACAATGCTAACAAAGCAAGCATTGTAGTTGCCGGAGCAGTGCCTTTGCTGATTGAATTATTGATGGACGACAGAGCAGGCATAACAGACGCTGCCTTGGGCGTGCTGGCTCTACTCTTGAGCTGCCCTGAAGGGCTTGAAGCTGTGAAAAAGAGTAGAGCTTTGGTGCCTCTTCTTATTGATCTCCTGAGATTTGGCTCAGCCAAAGGGAAGGAGAATTCCATAACACTGTTGCTTGGGTTGTGCAAAGATGGCGGACAAGAAGTTGCGAGAAGCCTGTTAATGAATCCGCGGAGTATTCCTTCGCTTCGGAGCTTGGCTGCTGATGGTTCTTTGAAAGCTCGAAGAAAGGCTGAAGCATTGCTGAGATTACTCAACAGGTGCTGCTCACAATCTCACAATCATGTCGGATAACATGTCACCAACTTCTAGAAAGTGTAAATGTGTTGATTTGACAGTTTCATTAGCTTTAAATCAGCTTGATTTATACCAAAATATACATATATAGTCTTCATATTCTCGAAAGAAAGAAAAAGATCAGCTTGATGATTGCTTGGTTGAAATAAAGGATATTAATCTGATTCTGATCCGCCAATATTACTTTCAAAGTCTTCAATTACTAGCAGATTCCGTTACTGAGAAGAACCATTTGCTGGCTTTTCTCAAGAAAACAATCTGGATTTGTCTGCATGAATCAATGCCTACTAGAACACAGTCTTTCTTCTATGTTAACAAAGAAGTTTCTGTTACAACTCTAATTTTCAAATCGCAAAAGAACAACTTTTACAGTTGCCTCAAAACTCACCCCATTGTAGCAGATGGAATTGCAAAGAGAGAGAAAGCATATGGATACAGATTTCATTGCTGAAACTTTTATACTGTTCTTATACATTTTAAGTTACATGAATAATGTAACTACAATAAACAAAATGTACATGAAAAGAACTACGGCCGGGACTTCATTGCTTTCTAGATGACTTGAACTAAATTTATTATTATTGAAACATCCTAGTAGAGAAAAGGTTAAACTTATGTTCAACCGATCAGAACTACCGTGGTTGAAGCTTAGCATTCGTGAACTATGATTCACAAGGTTAAGCATCCGGCTATTATTTCACAACTCTACCATTTCCAGCAAAATATGACTGTCATTGATATTGTATTTCCAAAACCAGCTTCCGGTATCCATCAGGTTTTGTGGTATGGTTTCTATCTGAACAGCTAAACCTGAAATAGAAATAAATACTATGGATGAGTTTATTATAAAATTATATCGAAATTTAGGTCGTTCTAGGAGCATAACAGTAAACTTATTTGTTTAGATCATATGAAGTAATAAACTAAAACTATAACGAAGCTTCCCAAATCTATGGATACTAGAATGAAAGCTGATGGACTTGAATTACAATTACTAGAGACCAAAAGTCCTCAAATGTTATCCACCAAACTGTACAGATTCTAAGCAATTGGTATGAGACCTCAAAGTTTAACCACAAATGTTACAGCACAATCTGAAAGCAAGTCATGTATGCTTTCCTACTAAACAGTAGACCCAAACCCAAGTAATGCATGTTCTTCCCTTTTAACCAAATACACGATTAAGACACTGATGATCCTAACTTGTGTTGTGTTGATACCTCCCTGTATTTCTACATCCCTTTAGGGAAGGATTAAGAGGACAAAACTGAAATGCAGGGTCACGAAACCAAAAAAGAAAAAACAAATAAGATTACTAAAAACAAAGTGAATCTCAATTAGGCATTCAAGAAAGTAAAGAAGGAAGACATATTGAGGTGTAAAAACCTGGATTTCCAGAAGTAATCTTCAATCTGTGGCCATCTGGGACTTCAAATACATGATTTCCCTGCATGAAAGGAAAAAAGAAATGTAGGCGGTTTTTGATTCAGGATACTGACAACACAATTAAAATAAGGTACCATGAAAAGTGTTTAATTTAACCAACTATATATATAATATGGATAATTATTCCATACACCGCCAGTGAAGTTTTTTTACTCCACGAGTGAGATTAGGATCATGACACATGTTTTATTTTATTTATTTTTTATTTTATAAATATTTTTATAGGAGGCATCGTGATCCTAACCCTGCTTGTGGAATCAAAAAACTCCATTGATGATGTATAGGATATTAATCCATATAATATATATATATATTATTGGTGCATACGAAAATTTGATCAACCAAATTACACAACCAGGATCCACAAATGTAATTCGGTCCATGGATTTCTATGAAAAGCAGCTGCCTATATGTAAGTGTGTGCATGAGTTAGTGCATGCATGATGAATTTTACAATGCTTTGAAAGAGAACTGATTGGATTTGTTATATCCTTCCTGAAATGCAAAAGAAAGCAACAAATTGAGGTTGTTATTGCATATAACCTGTATGGTAACATTGTTGGCCTCAAACTCAGAATTTCCATGGAGTATGACCTTAAGTGCCTCAGAACAGTGAACATCATGCTTCCAATATACATTGTCTCCAGAACTCCAGTCAATTCCATTATTCAGCACCTTTACGTTCTGTAATTTACACCTTCCACATCTGCAAAGATGAACTCACTTTTAAACGTGAGAGTTGATTGCTATCGTCATTAAAGATTTGAAAAAGCAAGCAATACCAAACCTGTGACCATGTTTTAATATTGGTTCACCGTTCTCATCATCAATAGTTGAGCCCATAATGTTTTCAGCTGCAATAATCATGCTCCCCTCAAGCTGAAAAAAACAAACCATATCAGCATAAACGATAATGATCAAGAATGCATTAGTTAAAAAATCTGTCAATATATCACAACCTGAACATTTCTCCATAAGAACTCCGCGACTTCTATCTGTAACTCTGAGCCCTTAGAAATGGAACCCCCATGAAACTATTAAGGCAAAGAAAACACTTTTATTACTACATCATAAGATGGATTCATGGTTAACATTACAGCTGCATTGCTGTAACTTCTCAAAGTTAATAATAACAATGTTTTGTGAAATGGATTTATGATCTTCTATCTACCAAGTCATAGAACAATTATGACAAAAGGGGAAAGAAAAGCATTAACAGCGAAAATGACCAAGTTGCAATGGCTAGAGAACACTTACTTTCTGTCTGGTGACCTCCCAAAGTGGACCAAGTGCAGGATGAAGAAAGATGAGAAATGGTGGTCCAGAGTCTACATACTTGTCATTACTTTCAATCTGCAAAATATGAAAGAAGAAGAAAAAAGCTGAATACACCAGAATAGTTTTTTTTTTTTTGGTTCATAGGAGGTACAAGGGTGGAGTGGAGAATCGAACCTTAGGCTTAATCCCTCCTACAGAGGGGTAACAACCACTAGGCCAAGTCTTCGTTGTTCAGAATAGTATATTTGACAGTTATAGCTTGGTTGAAAATTTATACTTTAATTCTTTCAGAAAATAATAGACAAAAATTCTGGAAAATTTTAACAATTTCTTGCACACCATAATGAACAAATATTATTGATAATAAATGGATAAAGTCATGGTGACCATCCACCTCATTCAACTGAGACAGATTTGGCCATTACTATTGTCATAACTCTTATAGGAAATACCTCAGGAAGATCAATATCACATTGTGAAAGCAGATCATAGGCATTCCGCATGATATCCAACAATGATCCTTCAGGTGTCTGCACATTAAATAAAACAAAATAAACGCGAAACCAAAATTAACTTTACTTAAAAGCAGGCTGTGATTGTGCTCAGAATGAGCAAAATCAATTCAAGTAAACAAATTGGGGGCAATAACAAGAAGGGCACCAATTAATGCAAGAAGAAATATGAATGATACTATTGAGATTGACATCTGAACACCCCAGAAAGAAAATTTTGTATCTGAAGCAGTTACATTTGATATACAACAAGGACGCACAAGAAGAATATTCAGAGAATTACCTGATGAAGAGACATGTCTGCAGGCTTTCTCTTCTTCTTAGCAGATGATGTAACTCTTCTCCGTTCGTTATAAACAATAAAGGTGTCCAATTTATCTGTAGACACATGTAGCCATGATGCTAGTCAAATGATAATGCATGATGGACGTGAGACGTTACAGTTGAACCCAGCTAATACCATACCTTCCACATCCTTGTAACATCTAGATGAATATGTATTAAGAAAATTATCTGCAATGTTTTGCATAGTGCACTCCAGCCTGCCACCAGGGACACTGGAAGTTAAAAAGGTCAGCATTAAGGCCAGTTTCATCATCATAAACTGATAGTTATACTAGCATTGCTCAAAAAGTAAAATATTTCAGAAACTACCTTATCTTGTGCTAGGACTCAGTCGAGAAAATATAATATATCCATGGAAGAGAGTTTTCCTTACTTTTCATTGCTTATTTTTCAGTTTCTGCATTTTAGGTTTTATTGCAACTCATGCATTTTTTAGCAGCAGCAGAATCATAATTTATATTGCATGGCTATTTAATCCTAGAGGTGTTATTAGAATACTATAGTAGCTTGTAGGCATTCAAATATAATCTGGTGGAGCCAAAGTTGGTTATTTAATTGTTTGAAATGTATCCTCTTAATTGGTTACTAATTTCAAAAATGTTGAAGAGGAAGATGATCCACACTTAGCGCTAACTATGCAAACAAGGGCTGTGAAACATGAAATGCCAGTTGAAAAGTTATCAAACGAACTTGCTACCCCTGAAAAAAGAAACAAGCCAAGTACCTGTGCCAGTTTCCAAAATAATCTGTATATACAATTGACTTCTTTGTATTTAAAACAATGCCAGGTAAACTTCTTTCACTTCTTGTAGATCCAACTAATTCAGCAGAAGGTAGATCCACGTAAAGAATGTTGGTATTGGCAGGGAACTCTGCCTGCAAACTTGACAAAATGAAGAAAAATTTCTGACTTTGTTGCTTGAAGTAAGATACTTTAAGAAAAAATGCACATGAAAAACAATATGTAATAACCAGGAGAGCTATTACATTAATGCTACATGGAAAAATGAAAATCAAAAGCGAAATTAGAACTGCATGTATGTATACAACCACAACACCACATTTTAGCAACGATAACTGTGTACCTTTCAGGTGAAGGAGGTCCACTTGTGATTCCAAACTTATCAAACTCAGTGTATTCAATGCATGACAAGCCATAAGCCCACTTCCCATCAAGATTTTTCTTCTCAATTAGAACATTGATTCCTTCTGTAGCCCCTGAGTTCCGCTTGCAGGAAGCAAACCCCAGTTTCTGTTACAAGTGGAATCAGCATGACAATACAAGAATAAGATAGTGAAAGACCTAGGTTTAAGATGAACTCTGCATATGACCAGAGATGTCTGCATTGATACATATAATAAACTTATTAATGAACTTCAAGAAATAAGTAACAATTTCTTATCATTGATTAATATGCATATTGATAGAAAAATATTTAGAGATGTTAGTGGATAATTCTACCTCGATCTAGCTTTGCTAGGCCCACAAAAGGAAAAGCACACTATATAGTGTTTCTTATATGAGCTTACCTTTCCATGATGCAAACCAATCCCTGCCAATGCCAAGAGGGTCACATCTGTAGCTGCCACAACATTACTGCAAACCCACCAAAGTAAATCTCAAATTCAGCAACAGATACTTGATGATAATTGCAAATAAGTTTTTATATATAGTAAATATGGCTCACCTGACTTGCCGAACAGTAGCACCTTTCCTTCCATGATCATAAAACCATTGAAATATGCCTTTGTCATAAGCAAGTTTCCATATTACACCATGACCACCAGGCTTACATACAGGCACAAATGGTTTTCTGACCAACCACTGCCCATCTTCTGCACTTACAGCAGGAACTAGAGGCTGACAATTAAGAAGTCAAATTACTAACGAACCCCGACGTTTATTAATGAAACAGAAGAGACAGTGGACTGCATTCATATAGTTTCAGGTCCAAACCTGTTCAAAGAGTTGGAAACTCGACCGGCCTCTTCCAAACCATCCAAGTCTCTTACAAAGTGAAGTGATATGTTCTTGGTTGTTCTTTGCTGAACTTGTCATGATTGCAACAGGAGTGATGCACTGTTTTCCATACAGCTTGAAGTGCAGGAACTCTCTAGCCTTGCAATTATACAATAAAACGAAATGTCAACATAAAGAACATATTTATAATTTGTTTTCCATTAATGAATTACTTAACAGTTATCTTTTGGTCAAGCATCAAAAACATAAACATTCCATACCTGTAGATCTCTTATTAGACCTTCCAATAATGTCCTCCCACAATAAGGAAGCATTGCAGCCGGAAGACATTCACCTGTATCAGGATCAACCAAACCAAGCCTGTCTGCTGAACCTCCCAAAGGATATATTTCACCTAAGTCTGGCAAACCCTAAAAGGGATAAGATCTTATTATTCAAGAAAACTTGTGGCACATACTTTTTGTTTACATAAACAGGACACTCTCAGCACTAACCTCAATTCCCCATAAAGCTGCTTGAGATGCATATTCGGTGTTTTTAGAAAGGTCACACCCAGTAGGTGGATGAATCTCCAAAAACTGGCATTCCATTGATTCATTTATATGCTGGGGGTGATTTGTAGTCCACTTTTCAAGTGAGGATTGAGCAAGGAGCTCCAGCACCATTATCTGATATCTGCAGCAAGTATTTTATTTAAACTATTTAGTAGATTCCAAAATTTTATAACATGGAACAATCTGAAATGTTTGAGAAGAAGAAATGATGGGAAATAACCAAAAAATATGTACTTAATAAGTTCCATATATAGTAAAGTTGTCCAGAAAGTTAACTCAAGAAATAACTCAATCCTCCAGCCACCAGATGAGGATGCGAAAAGAGAAATGATAGAGATGGGAATTTTAAGATTGTGATTTAATCAATAATTTTGCAATTACTAACAAAAAAGTCTTCCTTGGGATCAGAAAATTGTAGAGGTTCCAAGGAAAGTCATTTTGATCCAAGCCATTTATGGGCCAGAATAACACCAGAGGATGAAGACACAGGAATAAGCATTTTGCAAGCGCATGAATTGTGTAATTTCTTTCAGAATCTTCAAGGTAATGACTCGATTCTTCTATCATGCAACGAGCCTTTTCATTGAATTATCTCAAGCTTAGCTAGAATGCACCCAAAATATTAGCTTCTGTACGATTTTCATGCGAAACAGCCAAACTATGATCATCTCCTATTTAAGCAGATTACCACAGCACAAATGTATACAAGGAAAAATTTTGCATACCAAAAAAAAATGCTTTTTAATAAAGTCAGAACAAATGAAGCTGCAATTAAGATAACAAACAGCAAAATAATAGTAATCCAAATAAGTTGATTAACTACAACAGCATCTTCCCATTCCCTCAAAATCCAATCTTTCCACTAACTAGAGGTAAATTATGATTTATCTAAACTTAATGATCCTGTTCACAGTTGGCCCTATATTATAATTTTTCATCAATATTTTCCCTTCCTTTCAAACAAAATGTAAGAAAAATACATAAAGGAGCAATTAAAAACTTACCCAATAATTCCTCCAATGCAATCATAAAACTCCTCAATCCCTCCCAAAATCTTCAATAATTTTTTCAAGTCCTCACTTTCCTCATCCACCAAAACACTACTGTTTTGACTCTTTGCAAAATCCTCTCTTCCACCACTGCCACCGTTATTGAAATCCCATTTCTCAATCATTTCCACCAAAGCATAAAGCGCAGTCTTCACTGAACTCCTCACTTCATTCTCTTCTCTCTCTGCAAAACAAAAACCCATGTCGAGCACATGGTGTTGACCAGCTGCAACCAAGCATTTGAGCAGAAACAACTCGTTTAATCCCAAACCAAGTGAACCTAAAACCCTTTCAAAACCTCTGGTATTTAAAAAATGCTTGACTTTTGAATCAGAGTTGAGGACTTTGAGTTTCTGCTCGAGAGTTTTAGAAGTTGAGAGCTTCAAACGCAGCGTTTTCAAGCGGGAGATTTCTTGCTGGAAGTTGTTGGAGTCTGGTGCCGGTGGCACATACTCTACAGGCGCTGTGGAGACGCGTGTGATGAAGCCGGAAGTGGAAGGGGATGGAGAAAAGGAGACTGACAAAGAGAAAGAGAAAGAACTTTGGGAGGAAATTGAAGGGAAAGAACGGAAAAGAGAAGGTTTTCTGGAGTTCAAAGAAAAAATGAAACTGTTGGCCTTATGATGATTAAGGAAAAGAGAAGAAGTTCTTGTACGGCTGGCCATTGCTTACAATGGAAGAAAATGAAAAGAACAGAAATGAAAAAAGAAAAAAAAAAGAAATAAAGGAGGGAGGGAGGCGAAAGAGAAGACAGGACAGGAGGATAAGAACAGATGCTTGAAGCATATACCGAGGATCTGGGAGGACGGAATGAAGTGAGGGACGAAAAAATTAACTGTCAAACCTGTAGTTACGTGTCTGGTCGTGGGGGTTTTGTCCGAAAGAGTCTAAATCCTCATCTTTTGCCCAATTTCGATTGGCTCTTGTGATTTTTGTCGGGTTTTCTTAGTTTTTCTTCTGCTTTAATGGGGAATGCGAAAATAAAAAAAACAAAGGATAAAAATATGATAAAATTTTTATTCGTTTTCCATGTTTTACATTATATAAATACGATTTCACGAATTGTAAATGAATCTAACCTCAGCTTAGCTCAGCTCAGCTCAGCTCATCGGGCTTGTTCTACGTTTGGTGGCTGGGCTGAACCTTGGGTTACATCTCGCAGTCTCAAAGAACATCTCTCAAGCCTGTTTCTTGGAGAAAGCTAGGCTTCCACTAGGCCTAATCAGGTGAATGGGTCAATTGATGGTTAACCCATTTTGATATCAAAGAGCAGTTTTTTACACTCACGACTTGAATTTAGGTCACGTATTTTATTTTTTTAAAAATATTTTTCATATTTTTGAGTGTTTGATAGACGTAAAATATTTTCGGTCAATGAAAAATTTTTAAGGATTTTGAGAAATTATCTTCCATTTTTCAAAAGTGTAAGACAATTTCCAAACTATACCACTCTTAGAAAAAAAAAAGTTCATACTGAAACACAATCTAATCTATATTGGGTTATAACAATAAATAATAGAAAATATTTTTCAACATATCAACCAAAAAACAAAAAATATCAATTTTTCTAGAAAATTAAATTTTTGAACCGAAAATCATTTTCTAAAAATCATTTTACCGAAAATCATTTTCTAAAAATCATTTTACGCGAACTAAATGGAGTCTTGAAAAGGGATTATGGATGACTTTGCTGCTCATTTCTTTTATAATTGATTTTGCATGGATGTGATATTGATATTTTTCCTGTGTTGCATTGTAGAGCCATGGACAATTACCTTCCAAAAAGCAAGCAGTGTTCGTCTACAAATATGGCCACCAGGACAATACCGAGCCCAAGACAGATTTGTTTGTGGATCGAGTCATTTGTTTATTTATAAGTTAAGTTCAGCACAAACCAAATTTAAATAGAGATATTGGACTTTGAATTTGACTTAGTTTGAAAAATTAAATTATTAAAAAATAATAATTCTTAATTTGATCCTAAATGAAGATACATTTGAACATATTAAAACATTAATATTTTAATTTTTTTTTCTTCTTATAGTCATTTCAGTATGATGAGCCGGATCGGATTTTAGATAGAGCATTTTAAAAAAATGGTCGGACATGATTTGGTCTGCCCCATGAACACTTTAGATAGCAGGGTCAAGAATGCAAAATTGGAAGGTGGAATTTGTGGAATCAAATAAAAGTAAACAAAACTGTTGGGGAAAATAATTGAATATTATTATTACAGCAAAAATATGTGGATTCAAGTTCCATGTTATACCAGCTGCAAGAATAATTAATTGTTCACTTTATTGCAATTGAGACCTTATAAGAAGAAGGCAGAGAAATAATTTTGAGCATATTCAACTTGGATTAAAATGCATGGAAAGGTAACTAAGCTGGTTGATAACTAGAGAAATAGCAATCTATTTAAACAAAGAGGTTGACTACATCCCACTGTACTTTATTTTTCATGTAATTACATATAAGGGAATTGAACTCTAATATAAATACTTGATGCGTTCACGCTGTATAACTTCTATACGCTATCAGTTAATTATAAATATCATTTTATTATTGAGTAAAGTTTTAAAATGCATAAGTTTTAAAAATAAATTAAAATTTTTTATTAATATTTATTTTTAAAAATCTACATATTTTAAAACTTTACTTGTTAATGAGATATGTAGCACTATATGGTCCATTGAAAGTGTAACAAGATTATCCACTATCAATACATCAACTATAAATTCTAAAACATACAAACAATTATATGACATATATTATACCAAATTAAGCCTGGAGATGACATTTTGCTTCTATATACACTATTGTCTGATGATATCTGTCACATTAACTCCTCAGTTGGCATGTATATACACTTCATGAAACAATTAGACAGAAAACAAAGCTACGATTCTCGTGTGTGTGTATATTATACAGTCGTGTGTGATTTATTAGTAAAATGTGCACTGTTGCTTCGTTTCCTTTTTTCTGGATAAAATTGCATGAGTACACATTTAGGCTTGTCTGAAAGTCTGTTCTGTTCATTGGACCTTTAACGATTTTAGTAGAATATGTGTCATCATCTTAAATTCGCTTATGGAGTTTAAAAGTTCTATTGACAGTGTATTAGATAACAATTCAATAATAATCTATTTAATGTTAATTTTAGTTTTATACTTATATATATTATTGTATTCCTTAATTATATAAATTTGTAGAAATTAATAACAGATCACTTGACCTTATATTATATCTCTGCCCTAAGATTTGATTTTATCCACATTAGATAGGAATCTGATTGTATCATATAGAAAATTCAAGTCACTAATTACCCTTAATTATTTGAGTTAATTAAGCATTCTAAAGCCCACATGCATGGTCTAAATTTAAAGGTATGCAAAAAGTATTTGAACATTTCGGTTCTTTTAAATTACTTATTTTACCACAACCGTGACATTGATCCTATTTAAGCCAAGGTAATTTAAAGATTATTATTAAAGTAATTATTCTGAATATTAAGAAAGAGTTTCTAGGACATATTAAGAGACTTAAATTAATCATCTTCCTTGAAACATATAATTGGCTCTTCAGCATAAGAGTATATATCTAATTAATAAGAATCTGAAGCTTATTTTAAATAATTCATATAATCACTATTAAAAAGTGATACGATAGATCTAAAATTCAAATTTTTGCACTTACAATTCTTTTTTTTATTTTCAAACTTCAGATTCTTTTGTACGTATAAAAAGTATATATCTAAACAGTAATGTTAAAATTATTATTCATCCAATATTTCTTGAAATTCATGCACCAGAAACAGTGAAAGTCAACAAACAAAAGAAGCAGAAAACAAGTGGTTGATTGATAGATTTACCTTGTCTTCTGGTTTTCGACAATGATTCACATCGTTTCTGAGCAATGCTGCTTTTAAATCTGGACAAGTACTTCAAGATCTCACTCAGAATTGTCTCATTCACAAAGTCAGATCTAGAGTACTTGCCATCGTCCTTGCATGTTTTCTAAGCTTCGAAGACGAAGATATTGATGAAGGTGAAGCCAAAGAAAGAGACAAACAACTATTAACTCCGCCTTCCAAACTACCCCTTTCAAATTCATCATTGTTTGGTGTCGTTATTTTCAGCGACAAATCCAAATCTAAGTCTGGGATATTGGAATCCATGGTCTTCCTCTTGAGCTTCTCCTGGGCAGCTTCTTCACTCGTTTTCCAACTTCTTTGAGGTGAAATATTGTTAATGCTGCTCAAACATTTGAGTTGATCATCGGTTTCTCTCTCTTGAACTTGGGTTGTGAAAATGGAACCCGATATTGACCTGCTTGGCCTCGTTTGTGTTTGCCAGGATCCATGAAAAGCTTGAACTTCTTTCAGAGTTTCATGAGTTGATCTTCCTGAAGCAGCACTGAAACAAGAATCAGCCATCTGGGAACTAAAGCTAAGTGGATTGTTGCTATAGCTTCCGAATATTCTCTCTGTAAGTGAACTATAAAGCCCTTTTCTTGCTATATCCAATGCAGCACTGCCTCCCCTCTGACCGCCATAGATCTTTGCATCATTCCCTCTCCAAGGAACATCACCATACCTTCAAGAAAAAGCATCTGGTTAATCAGAGACTCCCGTTTTTTTGGATTTAGAGAGAATTATATGTACAACTTAACCTCTTTTTTGCATTAATGGAAAAATTATTTTTGTGATTCAAACTCATGACTTCTAAATCATAAAAAAAAAACAATTTTTACCATTGGACCAAAACTCATCTTCTAATATGAATATATATGACTAAAAATCCTCAAATTAAATAGTGAAAAGGATAACAGCTTTTATATATACCGAACACTGGAAGAAGGCCTCTGATTATTAAAACTGTGAAGCAAGGGAAGCTGGCTAAGTTTGTATATATGGTGATCTCCACCTTCCAATAGAAGCCCCTGCTCTGACATAACTGCCATGGAAATATTTATACTTTCATACTCCTTAAAGCAAACCCTAAAATCTATGCAGTGCTAATTTAACTAGATGGAAATAAATTAAGCTTACCTTGATTGGGGTCATCATCAATTCTCTTGCTTCTGTACATCTATCAAAACAAATTTAAAAAAAAAAAGTCAAGATATTTATCAAATTTGATAGCAAAAATCATTTGTGGTTAATTGCTTTTTGTCTAACACAAAACCTGCAGATGACTCTTGACATGAGCTATGCTAAGGCCTTTGATGTTCATCAATTGAAGAACCAACTTGGGTGTTGCTCCTGCATCAGTAAAATTATACCTAGTCTATAAACCATCAACAATTTTTCTGGGTTTAAACTGTTAGGTGAGGGTTCATCATCACAAGTTTCAAAAAAGAAAAACCCATAATTTAACTGGCTTTTCTACATCTACTTACTATCTTGTCCTCCTAGTCTTTCAACTGCATGAACAAAGCAAAGATGGAGATCAGGAGTCCACCGGAGTCTGGGCGTCTTGGAACGATTGTACCGCCTTACAGATCCAGACGCTGGCGTCTTTTCATTTCCTTCAACCGAGCTATTGCTGAAGCTCTCTCCACTTGTTGGCTTGCAATCAATCTTGTTGACCTCCTCTTCTTCATCTTCGGGACCGCCTTCTTTGTTGTTGTTCCGACTGGTCATGGAATCTTCAAAGCTACCAGTGCTAATTCCCACAATGATCTTTAACTGTCTTTCTTTGCAAGTCTAGCTAAATGAAGGATCAGAGAACAGTAGTAGTGACTAGGGATTAAAGTCATCTAGAAATTGACTTGCAAAGCAAAACCTTGAATGTCTTGAACCAGCTGCCTTTCTCACCTTAGATCAGGCAAGAGGGAATATTGAGATTTTATTCTTTAGAACAGAAAGAAGAGAAATGAACCATTGATTGGAGCAACAGGTTCAAACCTAGACTCTTGACAAACATGGGGAGTATACCTGTCTCTTTGTCTATTGTTTTTTATATATAGTATAGTATGTGACGTCCATGCAAGATGCATTATTAATATGCATGTGTATTTATAAAGCAATAACGTATGATGTTACATATGCGAGGGAATATAAGAAAATATATATATAGTAAGAAATTTCATAGTTAATGAATAGACTAATTTAATGCTTTATGGGTGACAAATCATGGTGACCAAACAAACCAATTACTTATAAGAGGGAGTGTAATAATTAAGAAGACTATTGTCTTTTATGGAAATTAATTAATTAACAATCATTTGCACTTCTTAGACTTTAATCTTTCCCAATTATTTTTGGCACAATAGAAATATAAAAAAAAAGATTTATATATGATGCACTGACAGTGTGTAGTTTCTATACACTGTCACTAGATGTTAACACCTCATCAATAAGCCTTTATAAGTAAATTAAAAAAATTTATTTATATTTACTTTTAAGGGCTTGGCATATTTTTTAATTTGCTAATTGATGATGTGTCAACCTTTGATGCATTGACAATGTACAAAAACTATACACTATCAGTGCATCATATACAAACTCAAAAAAAAAATACTAGTGTTGATATTTGAATTTTAATCTTACAAAACTTTCAAACCTTAATTAATTAGGAGAACATGATCATTTAAATCAATGTTCGAGTCTTTGACTCGAATAGCATGAAACATATGAAACCTCGCATAAATTAGCAAGGACCACCTTGCAAGGCTAAGTACTTCTAGATGACCAATAAAGAAGTAATACTATAAGGGAATGATCAAAAGAATCCACTCGGAAGTGAAATAGAACATGAAATTGTAAGCTCATAAACAATAGGAGGAGCTTAGATTAGATCAGGCAATTCGTATTCATAATCCGTGTTCGTGTTATGTAAAATCATATTCGTGACATGTAAAATACGAAAATTTCGTATCAAAATTCGTATTGATACGAAAAACACAAAAACCTTAGTTTAACTTTTATTATATTTACGTACCATTTTTATTTAATTTTAACCCGTATTACTTTCATATTTTTTATTCTTGCTATTTTTGTGTTGTGTTAGGATTATCAGATTTAATCTAAATGTTCTAATTTCATCGTGAGATATTCAAATATCTTTTGAACTATCATACTAATAGAAAATGATTATCAGATATTGAGTGTAGGTATTTATTAATTTAATTAGTTGAGTTAAAGTGATATACATATAGTTACAAATTTTATGAATATAATATTTAATTATAATTGTAAATTGAAAAGTACTATATAGATTCAAATTTTTAACTTGTATAACTTTTCATATTTTAAAATTTATAGCGAGATGTTCAAATATGTTCTTAATTATCATACTAGTAGAAAATGAAGATTAGATTTGGCTAATAAGGCAAACCCTATAAATGCACAGTAAACGAGTACCCTGTGTGCTTTGGAGTTAAAAGACACGGTTAGGCTTGTCAGCTCGTGACATAGTTCAGTTTCCCATCAATCAATGGGAGTTAAAAGCTATTGCTGGCCTGTCACTCACTTGCAGAAAAATGCCTGTCTTTCCATCGAGAATCACGGATTTGTCTTTTTATGATCCCCCATTTGAAGACTCAATTCTGAAACCCTCCACCGTTTCTTGCTAAGCTAGAGTCAATCCCTCTAATGGAAAAGCAAGGGAGAAAATTCGGTAGTCTCTGATCTTTGGGTCATCAGTCTTCGCAGCTTAACTGCTTGTATAATTATATCGTGGCACCTTGATTTCTTGCTTTATTATTGTGACTGACCCACCTTTACCAAACCCACGAATAAATAATTAAATGCCATTTACGTGTGGACCGTCTTGTTGGGGTCTTTTGGGAGTGGACCAACTAAACAAGAGAATGTTTAAAGGAATTAACGTAAGCAAAGTTCTTTTGGTGTGAGAATTCAGATTAATTTGACTATATGGCATTGTATTTAACATTTAAGAAGATTTTAAATACATTCATTTTTTCCCTTTTCACTCACATTTGTTTGTGTTTTGATTAATGAAACATGAAGAGAATGAGGTGCATAGAGAAAAAAGTAGGGTTGATTTAGAAATTCTCAACATTTAATTATTCACAAAGAATTAGCTAACAACTTTTTGAACCAATGATTAACAAAGAATTGTGGCATATTTTATGACTTGAGCTTGAATTTAAGTAACTCCATCACCAATTAATAGGGGTGTTCATAATTTGGAAGAAATTCGGTTAACCGACCGACCGAATTTAATTCGGTTAATTAGTCGGCCACCGAATCTATTTCGGTCGGTTAACGAAAATAGGATTTAGAAAAATTCGGTTAACAGTTAATTCGATTCGAAAATTGAATTAATTTCGGTTAATCGAATTAACCGAATTATATTTACTATAATATATAATATATACTATATATACACTATATATAATATATACTATATACATATAATATACATATGATATACTATAATATATATTATATATTATATATGATATTCTATAATATGTATACATATGATATACTATAATATATATAATATGTATAATTTTATATAAAGTTTGGTTAATTCGGTTAATTAACCGAATTAACAGAAATTATATTTCGATTCGGTTAATTCGAAAATAGATATTTCGGTTCGGTTAACGAAAGTAAAATTTTATAATTCGGTTAATTCGGTTTCGATTAATTCGATTCGAAATTAATCGAATTACACGCATGAACACCCCTACCAATTAACAAATATTTTCCTTTTAACATAAAAAAGTTATTCACAAAGAATTAATTCGATTAGCAAGGAGAGGTTTTTTTTTGTCAATAAAAGTGTTTCAAAAGCAAAATTTTAATTAACATATCAAACCGATTTAGAAAATATATTTTGAAGACCACTTCAAAAAAATAACATTTAAATAAGTAAGTGCTTGTACTAACTACATTTTGATCAAAAAATTATAAAAAATCACAATATATCGTAAAATTTAAATTGAAACTCAGACAATCTTATCTTCTTCTTCAATTATAAATATAAGTAAAATATGCTTTTGTTTACATGATTAAGGCTTCGTTTGATTCGCGTAAAATGACTTTTAAAAAATGATTTCTATAAAATGATTGCTGAGAATTTAATTTTCTGAAAAAATTAATATTTTATGTTGTTTGGTTGATATGCTGAAAAATATTTTCTGTTATTTGTTATTTTAACCCAATATAGATTAGGTTGAGTTTCAGTGGAGTTTTTTTTTAAAAGTGGCATAGGTTTAGAAATTATCTTTCTCTTTTTCAAAAGAAAGACAATTTTTTAAAATTCTTGAAGATTTTTCATTGATTAAATTTTATTTTTTATTGACCGAAAATATTTTACAAGTACCCAACATTAAAAAATATAAAAAATATTTTAAAAAAATAAAAACATTCTCTCCACTTCATCAATTATTGTGCCATTGTTATCTCTCTTCATCAGTGATGTCTCTCTCTACCGTTGGGGGACAGTGACATCTTCGAAGTGCTTGGCCTAGGAGAAAGTTTAGGAGAGACAACTTGGAAAATGTTTAAGAAATGGCCATTCAGAACGAGAACGACTCCGAACGCAGAAATGGCAAATTGGCGTTGCCTTAACTTCAGAGAGAGGGGGACAGTTGTCAGTGCTGGAGGGGGACAGTTGTCAGTGCAGACACCATTGCAGAAACAGTTCTGAAGGGCAAAAACTTGAGGAATTGAAACTAATAGTCTAGAATGAAAAAAAGTAAAAGCATTGATGTATCCTTTCAGCAACACAAGGGTCAACTTCCAATAAAAAAAAAAAACAAAAGGGTCAACTTCGCCTCTGCCTTCTTGGCCATGGCAAGGAGCCGTGGACCACCCGATGCATGTCAAACTAAAATTTAGGGCAAGCTGTAATCCAATCCCAAGTTCCCAACCCCTTCCCTTCAGTCCCAACTTTAAGGTTTAACAGTTGGACAAGACAGGTTGTAAAAGAAGCATATAAATGGATCAACTGATAATATATATTGTTCATACAAGGTTTATTTATTTTTAGTAAGAGAAATGAAAAATTTATTTATATAAGTGTAAAATGAGTTGTTTATATCATTTTTATAATTTTACAGATATTAATGTTTTTATAAACCAATTGTTAGATTTAATGATTTATTCGTATCCATCACGCACGTAAAATATCGAGTTAACCAAATATCCCATTAATTCTGATAAAAAATATCAAATTTTTCAATATATATTGATGGTTGAAATTTTGTTATCAAATAACTAATTAATAAAAATTTTTGATTAATTTTAAATTTGACATGCTTATTTATGTAAATAAAAAATAAAATTTAATAGTTCAATTAAAAAATAAAACATTTAAAAAATTTGTAAGAGAATAAAACTAAATTTGTTTTATATTAAAGTAAGTGAATTCATCTTTGTGTCAAAGAAAAATAATTGGTGATAAGTACTTAATATTGTGTGAACATTTTCTTAACCAAGTGATAAAAAAATAGTTGTAATAAATTTGAGTTTGAATTCAAACAATTTTATACCAACTTTCAATTATCAAAAAAAAATATTCAATTTAAGTGATACTCAAGCATTTTATTCAATAATTAGTGTATGATTTTTTTGTATAAATAAAAATATTTAAATTATCTTTTTAGAAAGTATTGAACGTGTACAACAAAATTGTATTATATTTCGCTGTACCCTACTGTTAGTCTGTTATTTCACATGATCTGATCGAATCATAAACTTTTGACAGGAAGGCTGTTTCAGTGAACAGCATTAATTTTCCACATGAATCCTTGTATTCCAATTCCATCCTCGTGTGTCTTCTCTTTCTCCATCCATTTCCGGACTAAAAAGAAGAGCTCTTTTTTCTGCATGATCATAGCAGATAAGTACAAACTGGAAAAGGTTTCAACTTCTTAACTGTAAAGTTGTTTGCAAATCCATCACGGGCATCTTGGGAGAAACCACAGCCGTCCTAGAAATGTTTTCTGCAGGGAAACCAACGCCATTAGTTGGTCTTGGCAGGGGTCGTTGAAAGTGAGAAGCGTGAAGAAAGTGCAACGTATAACTTTAGAATGTCTTTGCTGCATGCAAAATTTAGAATTTCTCCGTTGACAGATGTCTAATATAAATGTTTTCTATTTAGTATTCATGTTTGGCCACTGATCAACAAGATTGGGAAGTACAAACGCAATTTGTTGCGCATTGACTGGTGGGAACTTAGCCTAACGTTTGGGGAAACATTGGGTATGCTTTAAGTATATCAGAAAATTTCAATCTATTCGACTCTTAATTAGTTACACCAATTTTTATTGACAATATTATCAGATCATTTTATGATATATATATATATATAAAGACTTAAATTCATACTTGTAATACATTTTTAGTTAAAAAAATAACTCAAAATGATCTAAATACATATCTTCGCAAGAAATGAGAGTTTTCCTTGCATGTCCCTATCTGCTAATAACCTCCTATTTTGGCTAAATAAAAAACAAAAGAACACAATGTTTATCTTTTAATAAAACACATTTTTTAAGATGATTAAGGGTATTTTTCAAATTTAATTTCTTTTAAAACGATATTAAAGATGCATTAACATTGAGCAAAACACATTATTATACGCCTTTTGAATAACATTTCCAATTTTTTCCCTCTAAATCAAAGAGTAATCTTAATCCACTACGAAGTAATGGTCAAGGTGTAACCAAAAAAATAATACTAATGGTCAAGGTTAGATATAATTTTGAACAGCAACTGGCCGTGGCCCGTGGCGAGTTTCGTTGGCCTGTCAAAATAATTATAGAAATGTGTGTGGTTCTGACAGATTCTGCTTCAATTTCCCAACCTGTAAAGTCAACCCTCAATGGTGCCATTGTTTTTTTTTCTGGGTTTTTCTTTTTAAATTTGTTTATGGAAATTTTTAATGTGCATGAGAATACGTGAACCTATTAATGCGGATCGGATGTCTGTCTTTTCCTTCAAATGCTATAAAAATTTTGCAGAAGCAGAAACAAGTGTGTGTTAATGCATGTGTTTAGATTTCAAGCAATGTTTCACTCAGTGTTGGACTCAATCAAAGTAACCGTTTCAAATTTAGAGAAAGCCTCAATTGAGATTAATCATGATTCCATTTCTATACGAGTCTCTCTATATATAAATATATGAAAGAGTTTGAAGAAGAAAACTATAGAACGAAAATTAAAAATCCGTTTTCGATTAGAAAAAAAGGCATAGGAAAATCATGAAATGAATTTATTAAGTATTTAATCCTTCCATATATGAGCGTATTTATATATATAAAAAATTCTTTCAATTGGCTTAGGTAAGTGGGGAAGTTGACTCAAAGAAGATTTTGAGTTATAACGTATACACATGTAAGATCAAAAGGAACTATATTAATTATAAGATTTTGATACAAAAAAAAAACCCTTAATTCTACTAATATTGATGTGTTACTTACACTAGCCTAGCATCAAAATCGTGCATTAATTAGGTATAGGTATAATAAAACAACTTTGACCAATTAAGGAAAACAACTTGCTAATGATTGTTAATAAAAATACTAGATGGTTGATTTGCACAATTTAATTAACTACAATTTGCATGAAACGTATTCTGCGTATGGTAATGTGATAAATGATTTATCATTTTTTAAAAATTTTATTAGTAGCCTTCACTTAGAAACATTTTCAAAGAATAATGATAATGATTAATATTATTATATGAATAATTATTTCATACACCGTCGGTGGAATTTTTTACTCCACAAGTGATGTTAGGATCATGACACATGTCTTACAAAAATATTAATAAATAAATAAATAAAATTGGACATGTATTATGATCCTAATATCACTTGTGAAGTAAAAAAACTCCACCAACGATGTATAGAATAATTATCTTTATTATTATATATTATATTTTAATCTCAAAGGCTTTTTTTGTCTGAACTGTGAATGCGACATATTGCCAACCGCTATATAATCTATTAGTAGAGTAATAGACTCTTAATTTTAGTGATTAGGTTCAATCCTTAGTAATCTCGATTATCAAGCAATATTAGTGTATTGCCTGCCTTGTTATTCTTTGTGATGAAATAATTCCAAACTAAAAAATAAAAAAAAAATCAGCATCTTCTAAGGAAATTACTTCTTTGACCAAAGTATATGCTTGAGGCCTATTTGAATATGCCCTAACTAGGGATGTCAATAGGACAGGTATCCTCTAATTTTGACGTACTCACATCTGAACTCGATTATGTTTTAGAATATCTAAACTCGATTAATTATTTGAAATATTTTAATTTTTGTTACCCAAACCCTACCTATGTAATAAAAGAAATACCTATTAATTACTTGAATCCAATTTAATACCCGTTCATTAAGTCAAAGTTTAACTTTCAAATTTAAATTTAAAAGCAATCTTAATGCATATTATTAAGAAAATAAATTAATAAATTTAAATTAATTCATAAAAATAAATTAATATTAAAAATCATAATTAAAATACATAATGAATTAATTTAATTTAGTGTCATACTAATAATAAATAATTTATAAATAAAGATGTAAATAATAATACTTAAAAATTATAATTTATAGACAGGTTTGGGTAGTAAAGTACCCTAATATTACTGTCCGAACCTTATTCAAACCTGTGACTAATATTTTTAGTAACCTAACCCTAGCATTAAATGACCTAAGTTTACTTAATTGGATCGGATAGCGTAAAATATCTATTTGTAAGGTACACGTTTACATCCTTAGCCTCAACACAATAGTATGGCCTTTCAAAAGTATTAGGTTAAGAGTGAGCTTGGATCAAACCCAATCCCAACAGCTGAGAACTACGCACAGACCAATATCTCTAGACTCTAGCCACGGCTGCAATGGATTTGAGTTGGCCTCCTCGAAGCCAACCGTCAGATAGGGCTATGTTCGACGCAGGAAGTATAGGTGGCCTCCAGTCCAAACGACCAAATCGAAACAAGGCAATAAATGACCAAAAGGGCCATGCCACGTCAACCCAGAAAATTCTAAATATATAAGCCAAGCCACAATCACGACTTCACGACGTAACTTCGGCCCTTTTTCTCATGTGGACTAACAGCCCTTATGAGTTTTGATTCGACGGGTAGACAACTCGGTTCCGAGTTCCGAGGAGTTGTTATGTGACTCGGTTTCAAGACTCACTTCGTCATACGGGAGTCATGGAGTTACTATGAGACTCGGCTCTATGACTCGCTCGTGGAGCTATCATCATGGGGCTCGATACTACGACTCGCTTTTGGTGGAAGTTTTTATGATTTTTTCTTTTTAATTTCTACTCCATTAACTTCCAATCCCTATCTACTTAGACATTACACATCTGAAATATTTCCTCTCTATTTACTCTAAACATTATGCATATCTAATCTTCGAAAATTTGACCATCCGAATCCATAATCGTCGGAAATCTGACTAACATGTATATCTAGATTCTTAATCCCGTCCAAAATCTGACCAACATGCATATCATATCATCTGTACGAATACTCTATTGACGTTAATATGAAACCTTGAAAGTTTCATGGATCATAGCATTGCATCAATTCAAACCATTAAATTAGCCTCGCATTTCAAGGGACAATCGAAGCAATTATTTGGGGTAAAATAGGCAGTCAGAATCACGTATTTGACAAACTATCTTGAATTTCCAAGAAAAATGAGAAGGGATCAAAATTTGTATTCATCAAAAATATTTTTCCCTTGATCAATAAACAATTTTGAAAATGAGAACATAAAGTTTATCAGACCCAGAAGAATGGGTTGCCATAAGTACCATTATTTCCCTCTACTCTTGAGCTGAAAAGTGAGCCTTCTGAATTTTGTTCAACTAAATGCGGAAGTCAAACACTTGACAAGTAAAAAATCAACATTGTTCTGAACTACTATATCGAGGAGGCAAGCAGAATTTCCGAAGTTCGGTGGCCTGAATGAGGGGCTTTAAGTATTGCCTCAATGCTGCCAGGCACCAATATCATGTCCAATATTCTATGAAGCACCAGAGAAGGTAAGCCAAACGCCAGTTTTAGCTCGATCATGATCAAACTTCTTCAGTATATAGCAGTAGTTAAGCTGACCCGAAAAGAAGGAAAAATTAATGTTAGCTACAAAATCGCCAGTCCTAAAGTTGTTTAAACAAAACAGAAAAAATGAAAGTGCCAAGAATAAACGTCATTGGTCCTATGTGGAACTTGAGCAATAACACAGAATCTAATCAATCCAACAACAAGAACAACAATAACAAGAGATGAAAATGGCATTGACTCGCATATCAACCAGAGGAAGAAATCTACCATGGTTTGCAATCTTTTGAGTAGTGTCCATATGAAAGATGGAAATTCAGTGAGAAACAAATCTTAACTGCCTTTGACATACATTTTCTCCCACAACAAAAGCACAAACTCAAATGAATGGCATAATGAAACCTATGATTCATTCAAATACTCTACAGCTATGATATCCTCTTATAATGCCAGCAACTTAATTTGACTTGAGGTTCTCCTGAATTCCTAGTTGTCATTTCTTAACATTTAACAGATATAGTACTTAACGTCCCTGGTTTCAAAATTGTGGCCAAGGCAATAGCTTATTGCAGCTACGGCTACCTCCAAAATGGAGGTCCTAAGTTCAAATTTCACTGCCCCAGCTTAACTATAAAAAATCTTTGATCAATATTGCATTCAGGGATAATAAAGTCCTAGTTAGATTACAACAAAATTATACAAAACAGAACAGAAAACTGAGATCTTAAAAAAACTCAACAGCTTAGATGGAATATAATTGGAGAGACAGAGCAAACCTCCATGCGGAATAAACTCGTAGGGACAACAAGTCCAACTCCTACAGAACTTCGGATTGATTCTACAAACTTCTGAACAGAAAAATTTTGATACTCATTCTCTGTTAACTTGGCAACATTACCAGCACATGCAAACACATGAGCATGGATTCCTTTTTCTCTAAACCACCTAAATGGAAGATCAAAAGAAAGGTCTGCGAAAGCGGTAACAGCAAGGTCTCCTCCAAGAAAGTCCACCCCAGAAGGATCAGCATTTTCATCATTAACTTGTCTTTTGGGCTCTGTTGGACCCAATCCCCTTGTCTTAAATCCCCATAATACTGCTGGCCCTCCTAAAGCACCCACTGGAGATATGTTGCCACCTATGAAGAATCTTTCTGGCAGGGATGACGGCCTACTCAAGAACCCATTCCCCCATGGAAAGACAACACCACCAGAAATCCCAAAATTAAGAGCAGCACGATAAAATCCAAGAGGAAAAGCATAACGAAGATCAAACTCCTGTCATAAATATCAGCACAAACCAAAAGTGAAGAAAAAGAGAAAAAAAAAAAGACAAAACAAAGAATAGAAGATCGATTCTACCACACAAGTACAAATGCATGATTGTTAGACAAAAAAAAAAATGCTTCTAATAACTTCAAAAAGAATTGCAGAAAAAATGGTTGGGGTAAAATAAAGCACATGTTATTCATACCTGCCGCAGAAATCTTAGGCTCCGAGTATCAGGTGCAAGGCCACCGATTTGGGTTGTAGAAAGAAAAGCATAACCCCGAGTTGGCCTCATTGATGAATTTCTCGTATCAAACTTAAAAGTATACTTTAAAGAAGAAACTAAATTATGCCCAAGCTGTCTCCTTATGGATCTTGATGACATTTGTGATGGATCTGTCAAGGTACGCCATGCAAGATTGTATGCCACATCATGATGTGTAGTAGAAAATAAGCCAAGAGAGAGGCCCAATGATCGCTCTTTATAAGAAGAAAACTTTAGCCAATCTTGGGACAGTAAGTATGCTCGTGCTGTGACAGGAGTTACCAGTCCTTTGAATCTGGGCAAATACACACCAGCGCTTAACTCTGTTGAGTGATCATAGCCATATGCCAATGAACCATCCCAAAGATCTCCATAACCAAACAAATTTTTGTACTTGAGAGATCCTTCCACAGTAGAAGATCTAGCCTATAACAGCATCATACAAATTTAAAAACCAAGTTCGAAGTGGTATGCATATAAAGTTACAAAAATAAGTGATCAAAGGCATAATGAACAAAACTTTCCATGTCAAAGCCAGTGTAAATATTATGATCACAGTATATCTCTATAGTTTATTTGTCACATGTAATGACCAAATGCATAAATACATCGACTATGCAAGCATGTAGGATGCCATGGAATGTTTGAGCAAATTTGTGTACGATGCATGGCACAAATGTCACAAAACACAACAAAATGCACCTTCATTCTTATCTCTGCAAACTGATTAAAATTTTCGGAAGGGGGAACTGTGTATATGCAGCCTTATTCAATACCCTTTTATCCGTCTAAATCATTAATAAAGATCAATATTCCAGCCACGTAAATCCTCTAACTCGTGATAATTCTACATACATTAGCTTTAAGACTTTGCTTGGTATGATGGAAAGAAAGAGGTAAGAAAAGAAAATTAGTTAATCAAATGATTAAACTACAGAATAAGAAAGTTTTTATGAAATATAACTATTTGATTAACTAATTTTCCTTCCTCACCTCTTTCTTTCCATCCTACTAAGCAAAGCCTAAGAGCTGGAATTATCCTGTCATTATTCCTATTACTACAGGCAGCTTCCACGAAAAGAATTTCTCTCCTCAAAATCAATAATGACAGTATTCCTAATAAATTAAGTCACAATAATATAACCACATTTTCATATCAGCATACCAAATTCAACCTTTGATAAAACTCATTCACTCATGCCTATAAAACCCACATTGCAGCAATTTTCCTTCACAGTTTTCCGCCAATTTCTCAGGAACCAAAAAGATAAAAAATCAAAACAAGTAAATTAAAGAAAAATAAACACTGAAAACTCGGATGAAAATTTTTTTCACCTCCGCTTTTGTATAAGCTCCAATCTGTCCAGAAAGCGGGTTTGCAGTCTCAACAACCTCGATGACCACGTTAGCAGTTCCAGGAAGTTCCGGCGGACCCGCATCGAGCGTGATTTTCACAGAATCAAAAACATCAAGCGCTTGGAGCCGCAAATTTACTATTTGTGACGCTTTTAAGAGCTCTTGCATCGAGCCGACGCTCTTCAACTCCTCGGTCACGGCTTCAATGATGTGGTCCTTGGTTTTCGTGTTCCCTTTAATGATCACATCGTGGACTCGGAGCGTAACGGGACCACTCTGCATTCGCTGGAGTAGAGAGTCCATTTTGAGTTTTTCCGAACGGAATCGAGCCTCCCGTGTTTGAGGTTTAGGACGGTTAGGTTCTGCAAACACGTCGTCGTCTTCTTCCTCATCATCTTCGAGGTCGTTTTCGTCGTCTTCCTCTTCTTCTTCGTCGATGTCATTCGTGTTGAAGGGTCTTCGATATTCTGAGTCGGGCTTCGAATTGGGTGGATTCAGGTCGGGTTTCGGGTCGGGGCTTGACATTGTAGGGAAAAAAAAAGAAACCAGAACGTGCGACTCTGCTTTGCAACCGAGGACAGTGAAGCGAGGAGGAGGGTGGCGGACGGTTCTGGGGGTTTTTGATGCACCCAGGGGGTCTTTTGCTATGTTGCCCTTTTACTCTTTCGTATTTCCTTTATGTTCTTTTTTTTTTTATTTAAACAGTTCTATGGCAATAAATTCATAAATGAGTTCGTATATGATGTGCTGACAGTGTATAATATCTATATACTATCAATGCATCAAAGGTTGACATTTCATTAATAGATCCTTATGGGTAAATTAAAAAAATTTATTTACATTTGCATATAAGGGCCTATTGATAGAGTGTCAACCTCTAGTGCACTGACAGTGTATGTAAACTATACACTGTCAATGCATTATATATAAATTCATAAATTTAACTGTATAAGCCTGATTATGGACTAATATTATTTATTCATATTAGTTCTTTTAATTTTTAATATTGTTTGTGTTTGTTATTTTGTTCATAAATATTAACAAATATATTCACGAATACGTATCAGTGAATATTAAATAAACATATTTATAAATATGTGTTCGTAAATATCAAACAAAAAAAATTATACAATCAAATTGTATTCACCCTAACATATATGATGCCAAATTAAAAAAACTTACATAAATATGTAATTTTAATAATTATATATTAAAATGACGTAGGAGTAAATATATAATTTAAAATTTTAATATTATTAGATAATAGATGAATACTACTGATTTATTTAACGAACGAATTTTAAACAAATCTTAAACGAGTTTGTTTGCGAACATAATCGAATGAACCACATCTTTGTTCATGATCATTTGTTAAGATTAATAAACAAATATAAAGCCAATGAGGCTTTGGCTTAGTGGTAAGGAGGAGGTCCTAAGATTTTGAAGTCTCAAGTTCGAGTCTCACTAAGTGTGAGCTTGAGTTAGTCTAGTCCTGTTCATGGAATGTAATATGTTGTCAAACGTTCAATTCATTGACACCCTTAGCAATAATTTAAAAGTTTATATTTGATACATTAATGAATAAAGTTAAAAAATATTTAAAATTTTAAAAATAAATATTAATAAATTTTTTAATTTATTTTTATGTGTGTGCATTTTTAAATTTTACTAATTAATGAAGTGACATTTTTGTGGTTGAAAATGCATTGTTAATGCATTAAATATAAATTCATAATTTTAAGCTCCATTTGATTTCTAGAAAATGATTTATGCATTTTTAAGTATTAGTTGGCAAAAATTTGGTTGGTCAATGGAAAATAATTTCCTGATCAACCAAAAATAAGTCATTTTTCAGAAAATTGTTTTATGCTCTTGAAAAAGAAAATTTTCGAAAAATACTAATTATATGTAATGTTTTTACCAAGCTCGTGACTATAATTCTACTCAAGCTAGATCTCAAATATGATTTTTTTAACTTTAATTTAATTTAACCCTACATAAAATATTAATATATTAATAAAATATATTTTATTTAATTAGATTACAATTTTTATATATTAAAATATTAACATTAAAAAATTTTCGATATTTTGTTTAAATATTTGATTTTCTACATTATTAATCTTAAATAATTTTAATATTTCAATAATAAATAATATTATATTATTATTTTAGTAATAAATATTAATTTAATAAATAGTTTATTTATTATTTTAATAATTAATATTTTAAATAATTTATTAATAATTTAGTATAAGATATAATGTTTTTATATTTTATTTACAAATATTTTTATATTAATATTTTAATAATAAATATAAATAAATTATATTTTATGATTTTAATAATAAATACTTTTAATATAAAATATAATTATTTTAATAGTATAAATATTTTTAATATTTCAAAAAATAAATATTATATATTTTTAATATTTTTTATATATTAGAGACCGCACCTTTTTTCCTTTTTTCAAAAAGATAAATATGAAAAGGATTTGTGGCACCAAAAACAGCATACTGCGTGGCAGCAGACTTTAATTTATTCAAGAAATATAACAAAGCACCAGCATGGATGGATAAACAATGTTAAAATTAGTCTGATCAGAAAAACAAGAATCAAAATCAAAACGAAAACGAAAACGAAATCCAGTTCGGGTTGAAAGCCAATCTGGTAGTGAGTTTAATAGTGAGTTGGAGTAGGGCAATGTGCTGGTCGGAAAGCCAAGGGACCTGCAGCATAGATCACAACATCGTAATCCTTTCTGAATAGTCTCTTGCTTTCATAACGAAGTGGGGAGCCATTCAGTCCATAGTTAACATTCGAGAGAAGGTTGCAGTTCTCAAGAGGTGATGAAACAAGCTTGACACGGCAAGATTGAAGAGGATGATCCAACAGAGAGTGGCTCATTTGGAACCCTTCAAGTTCAGCAAAGAAGTAACCATTCCCGTCTGTTTCAAAAGCCTTGTAGAAGCTAACTTGGTTCTTCTCATTTTTGCATATGACACCAACTTTAGCTGAAGCAATTGGTTCTGCTTTCGACAGGGACCACGAGCCATAATTATCACAGCTCTGGCAGTAGACCATTCCCTCCACAACTACCTCACTTTTCTTCTCTTGTGGAATGTCTCCATAGGCAGCTATGGAGGGGAAGACCAATGGGAGAAGCAACAGTGATGAGATGAAAAATGCTAGGTGACCGCTTGCCAGTTTTCAGGTATATCAGCTTGGAGCTTGGAGAATAGAAGGTAAAAAGCTATGAGAATTGTGGGATGGAAGGCTACTGCCATGGGGTGGTATATATATAGTTGGAGAAAGTTTTGAGGTTTTGATGGACGTGGAGGCTGCTAACTACAAAGTATAGTCAACATTGTCTTCTTCCATTCTCTATTTGTTTACGTGAAGGCCACTTTCCTATTAGCAACTGAAAATTGGGCCATGGTGTTGCTTTACAAGAGCCTCTGGCTTTGCTGTGGCTTATTCTAGGCCTAGCGGTTGGCGACATTTTCAAGTCTGCCTGGAAATCAATGGAATTGGCTCATTTTTAGGCAAGTTTTTAGAGTTCTAATGTATGGATTCCTCTTTTCTGTTTAAAATTCCTTTTTCAGGAACCAATCCTATTGAGGTTGGCTCTTTTGATCCACTCAATCCCATTCAAGAAGTTGAACTTCACTCATCTATAAACATTACAGAGTATTTTCTTTTTGTTTACGTGAATTGTATTTTATATATATATATACTAGAATGTCACCCACGCGATGCTGTGGGATGACATCTTTTCGTTATCATTTTATATGTTTAAATGTATAAACATACAAAAATAATTGTGATTACATTACTTAATAAACATGCAATTAACTTAAATTCTATTATTAAAAATACATAATCTCCAAAATACATTCAACTAACAAAGGACAATTCATTAGGAAATACCATAGCACTTTCAAGAATGAATACAATTCTAAGTTCAGTAATAAATCCAATTCAATCTTAAGGTCAACAACGAAAATCAAAATAATTATATCTTGTCAAAAAGATTTATTTTAAGTCCAACTCAAAGCATTACCTTGCATATAGCAGAAACAAAGTCAATATGATACATCTAACACTTCAGCCTTTCTTATGAACGTGTCTATATTGACCCTTACCAATATGAAGATAAAAGGTTTTGATATTTTTATCAAGAAAATATACATTCTGAAACATTTTAAGCTTCCCACAAATGCTAGTTGTTGTTAAAACATCTGAGCTTTACAATTTGTAAGAACACCAAAAACAAAGAAATCTACTCGTAAAGAAGCAATGAAAATAGTTATTTGCAAGGAAAAAACCAATAGCAAAATCACTTAGCATGTATGCACTGTATGGAATAGATTTTTTTTTTGGTATGCCATGCATGTAATAGAATTTTCTATCTTTAGCTATAATTCTCCAAATCCTTCAAATCTATAGTTATATATTTGCCTTTACACATTAGTTTCAACTTAAGTACACTTTATACACAATTGCATACTCGAAAAGTTTAAAAAGATGCTTTGAATCTTATATTAAGTAGTAAGAGAAAAATTAAGGATAAAATATATAGTTCAATAATGATAAAATCTTAGACAAATAATATTAGTTAATGAATGCTATCACAACAGCAAGTAATCCAAACATCCACCAATGCTGAAACACACACATGTACCTATTAGTAACCCAACAGTAAACTCTCCAATAATAGAAGTATTCAAGTTGTTAATTAATTAATTATAAATACATATGTATACTACATTAAAACATATAAAGCATAAGAGAATTATTATTAGAAAATAAAATCATGCAGCATAAGTAGCAAACTATTAAATCTTTCTTGAAAGCTACCAATGTAATAATTCAAAACAACATAGTGATGGACATACCTTGCAATGATGTCTCTAAGAAAATTAGGATTTAAGTCATGTTTTGAAAGATAGACAGGATAAAGTCTCCCTTTAGTGATAATTAACAATATAGAATTGTCAGACAATTTGAAACCAAGCTACATGTATACTGAATAATAGTTCTAATAAAAGAGAAAATAATGCAAGGATTTAACTCATTAAAAGCTTGTTTAAGCTCTCCAACTGTTCTCAAAGCAACATATCTTTTGTCATTTATCATTAATTACTCTCATCTCATGGCCTATCATAATCATTTAAAAAATCATTTACTTGCAGAAATGTGAGAAATACAATAAACCATTTACTATCTTATCAAGTTCAGTCAAGAATATAAAGATTGTAGATCAATCCAAATTTTACTATCTTTGCTAGATTGGAGTTTACTTTAAAAAAAAAGAATAATTGAATAAAGTTTTGTGGAAGTGAAACAAAAAAAGGTTCAAATGATAATTTTGCATCCAAAATATGTTAAGAAGAATTGTAGTTGAATAAGGCATTTTTTTAAACCAAAAATTGAAAGCTAAAAATGAAAACTTAAAATTCAAAACAATCCCTTTTAAAATAGGCAAGCTTACATTTTCCTCAGTGCCTCATAGGAATTTAGTTCTTTGATCTACAAAATCAAGGCAAAAAAAAAACCTTACAATAGAACCGATAACTTAAAAAAAGAAATATATTAAAATATTAACTGTATCAAATGAAATATAACATTAAAATCCAAAACATAGAGCAAAACCTTACCAAAAGAAATTGATATGCCAAGAGAGCTTCATTTATAGAACTACCTCTTTGCCCTTGAATTTTTGCTTTTGATGTGGGATTTCCTTATTTATATCTTCTTATCCACATACTCTTCCTTTCTTTTGTTTTCTTTCTTCATTTTTATGCTGTTATTAATTCCATTCCTATCCTTCATTGCCTCATTTGCAGTCTCCAGACAATCATTAATTGAACCAAATCTATTGAAGCGAAGAAACCAAACATGAGTTCACAATAGAAAAGAAGAAATACAATAGAAACTATCAAATAAAATAGCAACAAAAGTAAAAAAAATTATTAAATATAAAAACAAAGAAAATCTCGAGAAAACAATAATGCAATCAGAGTAATAAAATAAAATCATCAAATTCAAAACAAAATATGTAAAATAAAAGAAAATCCAAAGTTTGCACATGAAGAAAGTCACACAGAAATAAAGTTTCCACAAAAAAGCTGATAAAGAATTAAACTAAAAAAATTGCTTATTCAAAGCTACAAAAGAGCTATGAAAGTTATGAACCTACACCAAAACCATGGCATATAGAAATATTTCATGCCATGACATATTATATTATAGGTGAAAACAAATGATCATATTTATTATCATTTTAAATATGTAAAACACTCAACAACAACTTGAGAAAGAGCATAATTCTTATTTTATATATATGATAATTTACCTTTTCAAAATACATATATGGAGGTTGTTAAGTGCTATAGGGAAAGCTTATATCATAAAGAGATGTGTATTTTGATAGAAACTTGGCATTTAAGGCTATAATCATGCAACGTTAACATTGCATGATATCACATTTGAGAATAAAAGCATTAAAAAGGCATAATTAGCAAAAAATAAAAGCATATCTCATAGTAGTTCTTGATAACTCCTATTACATTTGAGAATAAAAGCATTAAAAGGCATAATTAGCAAAAAAAAAAAACATGCAAGCCACCAAAGAACCAAACACAAATATAGCAAAAGAATATGGAAATGAACTGCCAAAAGGCCTTGATAACAAAGTTTTTGGAGAACAATCAGCAACCAACGACCATGACATTCAAAATAAAATATTTCAGTTAAAGGCATATTTCAACAACACTAATAATAGCAAGAAAATGAAAACCATACAGTAATTAGAAAACTAAAGCATCAAAGAAAACGCAAGTAAAAGCTACTTAAGGAATTTCCATCTCATTTTCAAATTAAACTTAAATGAATTAAAAGACAAAATTAAACGGCTCATAAACCCATCTCCTTCTCAGTTTTACAAATTATTAGCAACAATAGATCTCAAAAATATGAGAATGAACTTCAAAAAGATTGCATTGAAGTTAGAAGGAATTAAACTCACTTTCAATAGGAGTGTAGCTATCAATGGCACACGTTTCCAAGGTAATGGATTTCTTAGGAAGGAAAACAATCTTAACCTGAAAAAATCACATATGAAATACAATTAATCCTTTTAAGTCATGTGTTCAACAAATGATGGACGAATGCAATCAAAAGAAACAACAACAAAGGCTAAGCCAAAACTAAGGTAAAGTTGGCAAAAACAAAAGATGGACAACATACTTTATTTCAGTTCTCTTCAATTTCAGTTCCTTCACATTTTGAAAATCAGTAATCAATTTGATACCCAAAATAGAAATACTCCTCTTTCCGCCTAGATTCTCCCTCAACCTAAAGCAAAACACAATGAGAAAGAAACCTTGTTTGAGAAATATTTGCAAGAAAGTTTCAGAAGAATGAATCCAAAACAAAAAGTTATTCCAATTATATTTGCATTTAGAGAATAAAAAAGTTTTGATTGTTTGAATAAGGAATCAAACCATTCAAAAAGCCAACAAAAATGAGAATAGACTATCTCTTCCACCCATCTATCCTTATACTCCACAATATATGGATTTCTAAGCTTTGATATCGTATTCATCTGAAATAGAAATAAGCATAGAAGTTGAACCATTTTTACCATAAGACTGTATAATTTAACCATATAATCAAAACTTGTCTCCATGATCTTATGTATAATTCATTCACTAATATGTATCAGAAATAAAATGAAAGGTATATATACCACATGATAGAAACTATTCGCTTATCTATATGAACTTATACTAAAGAGCTAATATCTTCTACAAATCATCTTACACTTTCAAATGAAAAAAAAAGTTTCAAAAAGCTGATCACCATTTCCTGATTAATATTGAAAACCTTAGATGTTTGATCCTAGTTTTTATCTTTTCTTGCAGGCTAAAACCCTTGCAAGTATATTTTGAACTACTGTAGAAAGCAATCTAACGGCACTTCTACTGCTTTGTTTCAAATTTGAAAACCAAGAAATAGGAATATGAACTACAACATTCTGTGAACATACCAGATTTTTTCATTTTTTGAAAGTATATAAAGCTTTGAGGAGATTAGAATATAGGGATGGAATTTATCCAATTGAGGTGACCAATAGTTTAAAATAAACCATTAAGCATGATATAATGCAAAAGAAATGTACAAATATAAAGTAAATAGTTTGCAAAAAATAAGTTTTCAGAAGAGTAACCTCTTGTAACATTGTGTGCTTAAACTCCTCAGTATTCTTTTGAAATTCACTTGGATAGATGGCTTATAAAGATGCCCAAGATTAGATGTTGTCTAAGGTGGTTCTTGGCCAAGGATCATGGTTTGTGGACATCCACCATCATGGCTACAGCCCTTTGCCTTGAAGTTTCAAATCTTTGCAAGCTTAGCAGCAAATAGACCAGCTTTCATCAATGACAATAGTTAAAGAGAAAAAAAAACCATATAAATCATTGAAATGACCTTCAATTATAAAGATCGAAATTGAAAATTCTAACCAATTGGCACAGACGGATGAAAAGAGCAAGTATGAAAACTTTTTGGGGGCATGAATATGTACCAAACATTTAATAAACTCTAAATCACTTGGTCTTGGTAAATTTATTTTTGCCGCACCAAGAAATCAAATTTCATTCCCATGCAAAGGACCTTAGCACAAATTTTTTGTATTAGCAACATAAAAATAAAAAAAATAAAAATTTACCAATTCAACATATCATAGTTTAGGACCAATTTTTGAGTAAACAATCCACCAGATAAACCCCACAACGGCAAAGCCAACATAAGCTACATTAGCCAGGAAAAAAACATTTCTTGTGAAAATGTAAAAAAAAAAACGGAGTAATATATTGTCAAATGAATCTATCCAAATGATCAAACAAACTGATTGTAACTCTCAAAACTTAATTTGTCAAAGCAAAGCAAAATGTTGTTGCAATTTAAAAATTATTCAAAAAAATGCCCCAAAAGTCAAACAAAGCATTAGAACAAAAAAAAAGTACAATACTAATCCGTACCTCCAATCACCAAATAACAAAGAATGCTTCAACAATCAGCACAACCAATCAAAATAAAGTGAAAAACTGAATTGAAATTAAAAATATAATTCTCTATAAATGCATTACATATTGCAGACGAAAATAAAAAGAAATCTAATTAATTTGAATTTCATATCAATGTACAATATACAAATGACAGTAAATGTAAAGACAAATGAGTAATTTTTCTTACATTATATACTTATGCAACAAAGTAACAATTTAAAAAAATCAAAGAAAAAAAAACCTTAATCAAAGAAAACCAATCCGTTTTTTTTTTTGTGTTAAACACAATTTCTAACAATTTCTCTCTTTTTACATGTTTTATTTTTAAAGAAAATCTATCTAAGAATTTTCATAATTTTCAAATTATGGAATGTTCGTAAAAAAAAAAATCATACCAATCTTAAAACCCATAGAAAAATTAAAGCTTCACAAAAAGAAAAAATCAACAAATAGAAAAAAACTTTTCAGAAGATACTTACTGCCAAAGCCAAAAAAAAAAAGACGGGCTAGAGCAAATAATCACTTACTGCCTCTTGTTTCTATCCTTTTAGTCCTTTTGTCAGAAATTTGTGAGAGAGAAAGAAAAGTGTATGGTGGGATTTGAAATTCTCTCTATCAATCTTACTCTTTCTATCTTTCCTTCCCTTCCTCTGTTTCTAACTTTGGAAAACTAATTAGGGATTTAGAGACTCATCACCATGAGAAGAAAAAGGATTTTTTTGGAGGAAGGAACTTAGAGTATAATCGGGTAGTCAAAGAAATGAAAAAAAAAACCCTAAAATCATAGAAATGAAAAGGAAAACACGCTAAAATCACAAGGTAATCAAAGAGAGAATTACTTGGAAAGAAAAGTTGAGAAAGATGAGAAGAGTCGACAACTAATTAAACAAAAAGAGAGCTTCAAAGGGTTTCACATAGTTTGGCAAAGAAGAGATTTGATTAGTAATTTTTTTCCCAAACAGTCGAGAAGAGAAACGTGAAACAAAATGGAAAAATGAAACCAAACAGGAGAGCGAAAGTGTCAGAGGGTGAGAGATGGAGTTAAAACAGAACATGCAATTAAGTCGGTGAGAGTCTGAGAGATAAAGGTTTCAGTGGGGAAATAAGTGGGAAGAGTCTATGCGCCAAATCACGTCTGAAAAAACATTTTCTTATTGAAATTACCATTGACCCAAAAGACTAATGAAGAAAAGCATCCAGGCGAAGGATGAACAGTAGAAAAATGAAGTATAAAAACGTGGCGAACTCGTGTACTACGTAGCTTTACAACTTTTATATATATGATATATATATATATATATATATATATATATATATATATATATATATGATTGTATAATAAAGAACTGTGGCTTGGAGAAGAAGGAATGCAAGAACTGAGATTTGATGATTTGCTTATGAATAAAAATGGTTGTAGGCATTTGATTAGGAATACATGTTGCATTTAATGTATATATATATGATTGTATAATAAAGAACTGTGGCTTGGAGAAGAAGGAATGCAAGAACTGAGATTTGATGATTTGCTTATGAATAAAAATGGTTGTAGGCATTTGATTAGGAATACATGTTGCATTTAATGTATGGCAATCACAAGAATCATCCTCAGAATTATATTACTTTTTTTGGTTGATCAGAATTATATTATTTTAATCTTAAAATAAAAGATTGACATTTGAATTTAATGTGTATTAGTTGATTCTGCATCTGCTATTCTTTGTACAGCTCTATATTCATAGCTGGAATATAGTTGGCAGAGAAAAGACTGCAAGTGTGGGCAACAAATTGATTCACCATTGAGAAAATGAAGGTAACAATGAGCAAATCAGAACAAACAGGAATCATGAGGCTTGCATAATGCCTTTTTCTTTTATGTATTTTCACACTGAAAGCCCAAGCAAGGAAGATTTCTCGGGTTTTCTTTCTATCTCAAATATATACAACAAACTTTCCATTACCCTAAAATAAATATAACCAGTGCAGGCCTACAGGCAAACTTCCTTTTGCCTCTCCACCTACAAAAGACACAGAAAACAACCGAGTTTCTTACTTACAATCTCAACTTCATCCCCTAGCTTGCTTCGGCTGACATAATCTCAAGCTCTGCCCACCAAAGGGGGGAAAGCTTTGGGATTGCATCATCAGGTGTAATTGCAGTAATCTCTCTTAATCTTGCAGTGACTTCTCTTATATCAGGTCTCCGTCTATGTTCAGGGTGGACACAAGATTTCATAACCTCTTCAATTTTCTTGAGTTGCTCCTGGTTGAAAGAGTTTAGAGTAGGATCAACCATCTCTCCAAGGGCTTGCTCCCGGCTCAAATAGTCTGATGCCCAGTCTTCAAGTGAACCATTATCCACCGTGTAAAGCATCCTACCTGTTACTATTTCAAATAATAATACGCCAAAGGTATAAACATTACTTTCTAGACTTGCTAGTGGGGTATCTGAAAGGTGTTTTCTGTCTGCTTCTCTCTCTGCTGCAGATATCTCACTCCAGAAACACAGATCTGAGATTTTGGCTGCATAATCTTCTGTTAGATTGACAGCCGAGGAGGACAGGTTGTTATTGGGTATGGGTGGGTTCAGCTGGTGCATATGCTCGAGGCAGTAAGCGGTGCCCATTATAATTCTCAACCTCATTGCCCAGTCTAAGTGTTCAGATTCTTTAACTGCAATATCAATAAAAAGATACAATGTTCATTTCAATGCTTAACACAGAGGAAAAGGTAAGTGGCCGATTCTTGCAAAGAATGAAAAACATAATGTTGCTTCTTCATGGTAAGTGGGGAAGCACACGATCTTCTAATGCCAGGTTATGTAGCAAACTATGATGAATAATTCAAGCATAAAGGAGCCTTGAAACTGCAGGATGAGTTTCCTTTGAGAAAATCAACAAATTGAACAGATAAGAGGAATGACCAAGTCTTTTGGCACTATTCTGAAAAGGTCAAACTACAAAGACGATACAATATAGAGGAATAAAATTGACATAAATATCATATTGTGAACAAATTAGTGAGGCAAACTAAGCTACAGATTCTATGCCCAAAGTAGCAGAATTTGGTGGCTCTATTGGGGCCAATGAAATGCCTCGTGTTCTTAGACTAAACTCTGTTAGAAATCGGATCCCCCGAATGAAATGTTGATGACAGGCAATAAATTAGAGATCCGTCAGCAAAGACACCAAAAACAACAATCAGGTACTTACTGTGTAAATGCTCAAAGAGTGTGCCATTTGGAGCATATTCAAAAACCATCATCCTAGTGAAAGGCTCATCTTCCTCACAATATCCAAGAAGGTTGACAAAATTTTTGTGATTCACTTTCGATAATGTGTCAATCTGAAACCATAAAACTAGAAACGGTTAGACCATAAGAACACACCAAACATGTGTATCTAGATAGAATTTTTCAGTACAATACCTTCTTCCTGAATTGTGTTTCTAAATTCTTTGACCAATCCTTGGCAGATTTCACTGGGATAGAGACCACAGCTATTTCAACCTCATTAGACAGTGTCCCCTTGTACACAGTGCCAATTGTTGAAGAACCAATTACATTGCTGAAATCTTCACAGGCTGCTTCGAGCTCTGATCTCTTCAGCTTTGGCACGCCTGAAATGCAAGTAATTTATCATATATTACAAATATTCTGGCAGAAATTAAGACTACTAATAAAAGATGCACACTTCACTTTTGGATAAAATATCAACCAAATAACAGACGCACCACAAGAAAACAAATAAAGGACCCTTCTCCTCTAATTTAGCTGTGTATTTGGGATGATTCCCTTTTTACCAATGACCCGTAAGTTATGTTGCCAGCCAAATAGAAGACATGAAATGACACTTTTTCATTCCAAGAAGACTTTTTTAGTTCTTAGGTTATAAGGAATTACACTAAAATCTCAACTATTGTTCTATGTCCAGTATTCAGCAACTGTCTTAAGTTGGACTGAAAACATTAATCTGATCTGAAATCAAGAAAGATTTTATAATTATATCTACCGTCTAACTTTTGCAGCGGAGCAGAAGAATTACCAGTTACAAATGCCTTCTGAAGTTGCCCGCTTAGCCCTGTGGCCCAAGGTTTCACAGTAGATACCTTAGAAGTCTTAAAGAGATAGGCAATGATTACTAATATTAAAAGCAATACGGCACCCCCTATGGCTCCGGCGAGTATTGCAGCTCGATGACGTGTACTAGAATGAGGACTTGAATGGGATGGAGGAGAAGGATTAGGTAATACTGCATTATTTTCGGATGGAGAAGGAGCTGGATCTAAGGAAGGTTGATTATCAGCATCTCTTGCATATGGACTATCTTTAGAAGGTTCAGCAGATGCAGGAGGAACTGGAACTCGAGGTGCACCAGGAGGAGACGGAGGAAAATTAAAGTTTATAACGGGTACTTTTGGTGGCTTTGCAGTAGCGGCAGGTCGTTCTTGCAGCAGTCTCCTTTGCACTGCATCTTCAGGTTGGCCAACATTCCTAGCAGAGAAATAAAGAAGGATTAAATAATAAGAGCACATAACCATAAAGAAACTGCCAATGAAAAATTATACTAGAAAGAAACAGAACATAGCTAATAATCATTAAAGGTTGAAAACTTTCATGACAATTACATCAATTTGATCGCCAACGTATATGTATATGTTGTGAAACAGATAAAAACATTTTACATATAACTTTATCAGTTTTCGATATTAGCAGTAGAGAAATTCCTAAGTGGCAGTAAAAGGTGCCTAGGAACAATGAACAATATGATGCAACTAAACTTGTTCTGGAATGCTCATTTCTATCTTTCTACATGTTAGACCTAGCCGAATGAGACTAGCTTCTATTCAAACATAATGGTATACCGTGTATTGTATCTTTGCTTGCAAGGCAATTTAGCAATGTTAGATAGTTGATTTTCATCCACTTGAGTTTCTGAAAGCTTCTGAAGTTCATCAATTTCAGGAGAGAAACTACTGAGAAACTCATTATTGTCTAGTAAACTGCAAAATAGGCGTAAAATTAAGTTATTATACTGGGTAAGATAAAGAAAACCTCTGAGAACGAGATCTAAACTATTTGACACTGTTGACTTACAGGATTGTTAGTGACAGATTGCTGCCAAGTTCAGGTGGAAGTGGTCCACTGAAGTTATTGTATCCCAAGTCCAACACCTCTAATTCCTTCAGTTCTCCAATCCCTTCGGGGATAATTCCAGTAAAAGAGTTGTTCCGCAAAATACTGTAGGGAAACCAATGGTATCAGAAATCAGAATGGTGCATAGAAAAATGTAGAATGGCTAAACTAAAGTGATTGCCATGCAACCATCGAAAAAAGAACTCTGCTTTTAATTTCAACAATCAGATAAAGTCATAAACACTTACACAGATTTAATGTGAACCAGAGATCCAAGTTCAGGTGCCAATGTTCCTTTAAGACAAAGATCTTTCAAGTTCCTGCATTTTGTTCCATCCATCAAATTTTAGAACAAACACAATTTACTCACCTAAAGTCTATTGAGTTAAACCTGATAAAGAAAAGATTGTTATTTATTTTAATCAATTGTCCACCTAATATGACAGATAATTGTTGGAAATCTTATAACTGATCTATACATCCATCAAATTATTGTTGTAGTCAGAAGAAACAAACAGTAGTAAAATAGCCTGAGGCGTGCTGTAATCGCACTGTCCTTAAGGATTATTTCACCAACAGGTGTAATCCCCCAGGATTCAACAGGCTCTTCTGGGATTGTCCAGGTAACAGGAACAGCAAGAAAGAAAGAATATTATTCTAACCCAGCTAGAAAAGAAGAAAGAGCAAAGAAGCAAAGAAACTTGTGAGGGGGTGAAGAAGTTGTGTTCTACAGTCCTCTATTTATAGTAAAAAATGGATGTAGAAAATCTGTAGGAAATCATAATAAAATCGTAATAAAATCATAATAAAATCAGCACAAAATCTAGAGAAAATCAAGGTAAGATTTTGACTAAATCTAAGAGAATATTTAACCAAATCTGAAATAAATCTTGTCAAAGTTTTAGATAAATCAAAACACTAGTTTTCAAAAAATGTTAAATATAGATTAAATAATTAAATAAAAAATAAACATGGTAAAAGTCTTTTTGGAAATATCAAAATAAAAAATAAACATGGTAAAAGTCTTTTTGGAAATATCAAAATAAAAATAAACATGGTAAAAGTCTTTTTTGGAAATATCAAAATATCCAACAATCCCCCACCTATTTCAAAAAGACTTTTGAAAGAAAAAATATTTTGCTGGGTTAATTATAAGTATAATGCTTCGTATCTGGTGTCTTTTGGACTTGAACTAGACCTAGAATAATAAAACTTATTTTACTGAGTAATTGGTGAAGGTTTTAGCTTCTTGAACCAATAACTCATTATTGTAAAATAGAGGTCTTATTAATCACACTATACTTTCACAATTCTTTACTGTTCGACACCGTTTTGCGCTAATAGGCCATGCGCGTGCCTGGTTATTTCATGAGTGCTCTAGAAATTATGCCACAATTTCATAAGAGCGGCCCCACTCTACACTCACATAGGTGTTTTCATCAAGTGTATACTGCAATGATATACACCACCCATAAGGGATATGAAAAACATTAAGAGCTTTAGCTCATCCTCTCAAATTCATGCAATACAGCACTTACACACATCATAGGAATGGACAAATTTATTAGTGCTAGCAGGAATAACAGTGACTTGTTATTACCCATTGAACCTTATTCATGGGATCTCCAATCACAAAGGTTGGGTTACCATCACCATTATTCTCAAATTAGCTTGAGTCCCATTCCCCTCGATGTTTCAGATATTAACTTTCTCCCTAAAATTCCCCTCGATGTTTCAGATATTAACTTTCTCCCTAAAGGTTTTGTCAGAGGATCGGCCAAATTCACTTCTGACTTCACATAATCAATTGATATAATACCATCTTTCAGCAGCTGCTTAATTACATCATGTCTCAAACAAATGTGTCTATTGCCGCTTGGCAATCACAATACATATACACAAAAGATGTTGATTTTAAACCCAACGGAATATTAATTAAGAGGTTTCTCAACCACTCAACCTCATTACCAGCCAATTCCATAGCTACAAATTCCGATTCTATAATGGAATTAGCTATAATTGTCTTTCTGGCTGATCTCGACGCAATAACACCCCAACCAAGGGTAAAAACATAACCATTAGTAGATTTTGTCTCATCTGAATCTAAAATCCAGTTAACATCACCGTGTCCTTCTAATAAAACGGGAAATCCATCATATAAAATACCATAATTCATGGTACCTCTCAAATATCTCATGATCATTAATCATCTCAACACTAGTGATCATCTAGTAACTGAGGTACATGTCTCGACTAGTTGTCAGACAACTCACAAACCTATATATGTATATATCGGTATCCATTGCAACACAAGCAGACTCAATGATGTATATACATATACAAGCACCGAAATGCTACACAGGCATAACACAATTCCACACAAGCACATCACAATGCCACACGGGCACATCACAGTGTCATTCAGACACATCACAATGCCACATAAGTATAACACAATGCCATATGTCTCAAGTATCAAAATCTATGCAAAAACAGCTTTCAAAACAAAGTTTATATAGTCAAAGCTTACATCGTGCAAACACATGTAGTTTGAAAGCATTAGCGTGCATAAAACATGCTATAAACAGTTATCATATAATATCAAAACACTTTAACAAAGCTGTCAGAGTAATTGCTTTCACATCACATATAGATTGGATTTTATACTTTCATAAAACAATATTAGAAAATACAAGTGGATTTCGATGCAAAGTTGCATTCATGTAATGAATACATAATAATATTGACACATAATGTAGGCCTAACATGCCCTACGGAATCTGCCTAGAGTGATTTTTATCCTAAAATCAGCATTATAATGGTGTAATTATAATTATCCCTAGTGCCACAATCACATGACCTTTTAACTTGCATCATCATCCAATTCTATCTGTATACAGTTATTTCACAAGATATTAATATTATTTCAATCACATTTACATATAAGTGCCGATAGTAAGACCCCCACCATTACTATGGTCCTCTTAGTATCCCATGAACATTTAAAAGTTACTTCACTAAATATTCACAGTAAATCCACAATGTTCAAAACATCAAACGATTATTAAATTATTTAATCTATGGATTTATGCATATCATTTCATCACAATACCATCATTACTTATTAAATTCCATCATTTCATATTAATTCTCAGCATCTCAAATCTATGCAAATTATTACATACTAAGAATTATCAGATCATGGGATTATATCCAAATTTTCACAAAATATAATCATATATATTTTTTTATTTTCTTCATACCATAAATCAATTTAAATCATTGTATATATAATCCTCAAGATTGTTTTAGTCAAAAGAAACAAACAGTAGTAAAATAGCCTGAGGCGTGCTGTAATCGCACTGTCCTTAAAGATTATTTCACTAACAGGTGTAATCTCCCAGGATTCAACAGGCTCTTCTGGGATTGTCCAGGTAACAGGAACAGCAAGAAAGAAAGAATATTATTCTAACCCAGCTAGAAAAGAAGAAAGAGCAAAGAAACTTGTGAGGGGGTGAAGAAGCTGTGTTCTACATTCCTCTATTTATAGTAAAAAATAGATGTAGAAAATCTGTAGGAAATCATAATAAAATCGTAATAAAATCATAATAAAATCAGCACAAAATCTAGAGAAAACAAGGTAGGATTTTGACTAAATCTAAGAGAATATTTAACCAAATTTGAAATAAATCTTGTCAAAGTTTTAGATAAATCAAAACACTAGTTTTTAAATAATGTTAAATATAGATTAAATAATTAAATAAAAGTCTTTTTTGGAAATATCAAAATATCCAACGATTATTGCACTTGAACTTGAGAAAAAAAAGTGTCAAAAATAACATTAAAAAAAAAACAATTCCCATATACTTAGCTTTCCCATTTCACAAGGGTCAAAAATAACATACTATTACCAGAAAAAAATTGCAAATTTGGAAATCAAAGTTCTGTATGAATATTATGGCTATACTTAATAATCATATCTCAGAACTAACCTCTGCCAACCAAAAAGCAAAAATGATTTCTAAAGACGAAGATTTCAATTATTTTTCCTTTCTTTTCTCGGCAGCCAAACGGCATCCACCTAAAAGAAACATAATTGGAGCAAGAAAAAGTATGAGAGAAAAGGAAAACTTACAAAGCAACAACTTTGTCATCCGAGCACTCGACTCCAAACCAGGAACAGTGGTCAACCTCTCCATCGTCTTCCTTCCAATCCAACAAAGCACCAAACGGATCATTCACTACTCTCTCTCTTAATCTCAACAACGCCAATCCTGCACATCAATTACCAAATTATCCTTTTTCCTCTACTTTCCCAAGAAACAAACAAACATAAAACATGAAACAAAAAAAAAATTACCTTCTTCATTCAACGACCAGCAAACCAAACTTTGACATAACAAAAACAGCAAGATACCAACTGCAAACTCTTGCCTTAATCTTACAAACTTCCAGTTCTTGTTCATGATCATCGTCGTCTTCTTCTTGTTCCGATCAAAGCTTAACTCAGAAAACCCAGAAACTTTTCATGAGTTGGAGAAGAAAACACGCAGCTGAGTCAGAGGCTGAATCCAACACGATACCAAAGAAATTAGAATTCAGACAGTTTTCCTCGTTTTCTATTTGTTTTGTTTGGGTTTGAAAACGCGTACACTCAAAGACTGAACTATGAAACTTCGGCATGCTAGCTATTTGAAATTTCATATTTTAACCGCGGTAAAAACGTTAATTAGTTACAGTAATTTGCAAGACTTTGCCCCTTGCCCCTGGGTTAACGCCGCGGCAAAAAAAAAAATTTGAAGTAAAGGAGAAGGCGACGCCGGCGGAGACTATAATAAAGAAGGAAAAAGAAATTAGGAAAATATATAAAAAAGGTTGGAATTATGGACTGAGTCGTTTTCATATTTATGAAAGGGGTTGGGTGGGTCCAAGGCTGATTTCGGCAGGTCGTTGAATTTTAATTAATGATTTTTTTTTGAATTTTTTATGTTGGTTGAAAGGGCTTTTAATGAAATTTAATTATTAGTTTGGTGAGCTTGAGGCACTTTCCTAGATGTTTCCCTTCATGGCTTTGGATGGAAAAATTCATTCGTAAAATAATTTGTCTTTTGTGGTACAATTATTAATTAATAATATTAATTTTGAATATTGATTCGTACAATTATATATGAAATTTAAAAATTTTACAAATTTAAAATTTAAATTTTAGCATTGACATTCCTTTTTTTTAAATAAAAAACTTCTATTATATAAAGAAGTTTGTTTTATAATTGATTCTTTTAATTCGCATGGTTGATTTAATTGATAATAATACAAAATATTTTTATCAATTAAAATTTAATTTTTGTGAAAATATTTAGAATTCTGAATTCATCATACAAACACAAGGGAACAACAATTTTTATAAAAAAAATTATTAGACATAGAAATAATCAATTTACATATAATTAAAAAGCTTTATTGATTTTATTTATTTATTTTTGATAAATGATTGGATTAGTAGTTAAAAAGTCTATAGTAGAAATGATTAAATATCATTTCATTCAAATGATTGATAAGTTCAAACCATCGGAAAAAATAAAGATTAAGATATATCTTTTTATTTGAAAATGAATTTCAAATACCATCAAATGTATCGATTATGGATTTTGCTCGTGACCAAGAAAATCGAAAGAAAAAAAAAAGCGAAAAAGGTTGAATAAATAGTTGGAATTGTATACATTTAAATTTAATTTTTTGTTAATTTGAGTTTAATTATTGTAGAAACATTTTCAAAAATAAAATTTCATACGTATCGAATTAATTGAAAAAATAAGTTTTTAAAATTGTCAGAAAATTAAGTCAAACTAAAATTTATACTAAAAAAATATTTAGAAGGACAAAAGAACTTAAATAATAGGACATGGGTCCGTGGGCTATACGGTGCTATTAACTATATATTTTCAATTTTATTTTTTGAGAGAGAATGATATTCGAATTTGTTTATTGAATTAAAATATATATTATTAATCACGAAATCAAATATTAATTTATATTATTAAATTAAATTTTAGGTAATAAGTATTTTTATTTTTATAAAATATACATGTATACATATTATTTGTGATTCTACTTCGGCGGCCAGCATTGAGAAAATTATTCTGAAATATCAATTAAGAAAAAGTCAGAGCATGAAAGAGAAATGATGTTACAAATAATATTAAGAGTAACGAAAATCGCATTAGTCTCTATCATTGATTACTACTAGCGACTGATTAATTTGAAGAGAAAATTAATCCATGTTTACTAATTTGTTACTACCAGGCATGTCGAGAATCGAGATAGTCAATTTAGACAAACACTACAAACTACTAGAATTAGCTTTTATTGATAAAAAATTGTTTTTTGCGACGAAAACTGGACAATGTCGTTGGCCATCGTTTTTATTTTTATTTTTTTTATCAGTAACGGTGGAATTCATTCATAATATTAAGAGAAATTATAGTAATGCTTTGTCCATTAAGTATATAGAAAGTAAAAAAGTTGGAACTTCCTCAAGCCAAACAATCATGCCATCCAAAGTGCGAGAGTGTTGTGCGAGTGCATGCGCCAACTGATTTCCTAGTCGTCGAGTATGCTGATAATGGATTTGATGAAAACCACGTGATTGCAACTTGATAAATTCCAATATACATCCAACAGGTGAGTAATCAGGTTGAAATTGTTGTAAGCCTCGAACTGCTCCCAAAGAATCAGACTCCACCACAATTTCTCTGAGTCCAACATCAGCTGCAAATTGAACAGCCTCTGCAATGGCTAAAGATTCTGCTGTCAAAGGGTCAAGAGTACCCTTCCTTCTAAACGAACACATTGCAATTGCTTCACCCTTACAATCTCGAATGGCGACACCTATACCATAACAACCATCTTGTAGAAAGACACCTGCATCTACATTCACCTTATAGAAACCAGATGGTGGGGGAATCCAATGCAAATCATTAGTATCACCCCTAGTAGAGTGAAAAGTCAAACCATTGGCATCAAGAAAATCCTCCAAGTAATTCATAGCTCTAGTTATGATAGCATCTGCACTATCATATCTCTGACCTTCATGGATTGATTTGTTTCGAGAGAACCAAATACTCCATATTAACATCAGAAAGTTTGAAAATTTATCAGCATCAACCCCTCGTTGTATATCGTCAAACCAGTTCAGAACTGTGCTGGAGGTACTCCATTCAACAATCTCAGTGAATCCCGATTTCAACCATACATTTCGAACCATAAGCAATCTCTCAATATGTGAAGAGTAGTCTCAGAAAATGTGGAACAAATTGGACAAAGATGAGAATCAGTAACCTTACGATCATGTAATCTAGCCATCGTGGGAATGATCTGTTTACAAGCTCTCCAAGCCAGATTTTTACATTTGTGGGGCACTTGTGCATGCCAAACATGTTTCCAGATCAAAGATGACTCTAAACTACGTGAAGACTCACCATGTTGAAGACCTTTCCCACCATGTAGACTCCCTGTAGACAGATTATATTGCAACAGAATATTATATCCTGATCTCATTGAATATTTGCCATTGAAATTATGATGCCACACCATGATGTCCTCTGCCAAATTACTAATTATTGGAACACTGACAATGCATTTCACATAAGCTTCATCAAACATTGAGGACAGAAGTTGCTCATTCCATTCTCTGCCTTGATTCTGGATTAGTGCATCAACTGTAAGATCAGGCATATTTGCAGCCATTGTTGTGATTGGTTTGAAACTCCAAAGACGAGGCAACCAAGGATCATGCCAAACTCGAATCTATGTGCCATTCCCTACCCTCCAACGCAGCCCCAAAGTCAATACCTTCCTTTCTTCACAAATACTCTTCCAAACATAAGAAGAGTTGGCATTTGGTCTTGCCTCCAAAAATGAACAATTGTGGAAATAACGTGCCTTAAGCACTTTAAAGCAAAGAGTGTTTGAATTTTGCAGCAACCTCCAACCTTGTTTTGCTAGCAGCGCCAGATTGAAAGTGTTCAAACATCGAAATCCCATGCCACCCTTATTTTTGGGAATGCACATTTCCTCCCATTTCAGCCAATGCAGCCCCTTACTCTTCTCATTTTGTTTCCACTAGTAATTGCTCAACATATGCATCATATCATCACAGAAACTTTTTGGTAGTTTAAAAACACTCATCACATATGTGGGAATGGATTGACAGACCGATTTAATTAGGATTTCCTTCCCAGCTTGTGACAAATTTTTCTCCTTCCAGCCTTGGAGTTTTTTATTAATACGGTCTTTAAGATTCAAGAACAATCTCTTCTTACCTCTTCCTACCAATGGTGGCAGTCCTAAATACTTTTCCAGATTATGATCAGCTGCAACATGTAGAAAACTAGACACATAATCGCAAACAGTAGTGGCAGTGTTGCTGCTAAAAAAAATACCCGACTTCTCAAAATTTACCACCTGTCCAGAAGCTTGTTGTAGGCCTTGAGAATATCTACCATATTACTGCATTCAGCCACTGTTGCTTTGAAGAAAAGGAGGCTGTCATCAGCAAAAAATAGATGGGATACCTTGGGTCCAGATCTACAAGCTGACAAACCCGTAATTTCTCCTTGACTAAGTGCTTGGTGTAGCATCTTAGAAAGGCCCTCAGCACACAGCAGAAATAAGTATGGGGACAATGGATCCCCTTGCCTTAGACCCCGATTTGGATGAAAATAACCATGCTGTTGACCTCCTAGCATAACCGAGAAAGAAACTGACTTTACACAACACATTTGTTTGGAGATCCATCTATCATTGAAACCCATTTTCCTCATCACAGCTTCAAGAAATCCCCATTCAACCCTGTCGTATGCCTTGCTCATATCCAATTTCAACGCACAATACCCCTGCCTTCCAGTTCTTTTATTCTTCGAAGTATGCAGAAGCTCATAAGCCATAATAAAATTATCAGATATTAGATGACCCGGAATAAAAGCACTTTGATTATCTGAGATAATAGTTGGCAGGATCAACTTGAGCCTATTAGCTAGTGTCTTGGAGATCACTTTATAAAGAACATTACACAAGCTAATGGGTCGAAAATTTGTCATATTTTGTGGATCAGCAATTTTTGGAATTAACACTATGTGTGAGTAGTTAATCTTTGAAATATCTCGATCACCATTCAAAAATTCCAGGCAGAAATTCATAACATCTTGTTTTACAACATGCCAATATTTCTGATAGAAAAGAGCTGACATACCGTCGGGTCCTGGAGTTTTATATGGATTCATTTGAAACAGAGCCTCTTCTATCTCCTTCTCTGTAAAGCACTCACTTAGCATGCTATTCATATCAGCTGTAACAACAGATTCAATAGCATCTACAATCGGAGCTACTGAGGTTTGCCCGCTCGATGTAAACAATTCCTGAAAATATGAAACCGCAATGCTGCCAATACTGTCATCCTCATCATGCCAAACACCCTAGGAATCATACAAACCCCTTAATTTATTTACCCGTCGGCGATCAGAAGCATAAGAGTGGAAGAAACTGGAATTACGATCTCCGAACTTCAACCAGTCAACCCTTGCTCGTTGTCGCCAAAGCAATTCCTCTCTTGCCCAGAGCTCATTCAACTCTCGTCTAATTTGTCTTTCAAGAGCCACATTCTCCATAGTGACAGGCTGTGCATTTACATGTTGCAACTCTCTATCCTTTTCAGCTATACTTCTTTGCACATTCCCAAAAGAAAACCGATTCCACTTAAGTAATTCCACACGAGTCCTTTTAATTTTATCAATCACATCCTCCGTTGAGATTGACGAGAGCCATGCATCTGCTATGACTTTGCCACATTCTTCTGACCGAGTCCACATATCTTCAAACTTAAAAAGATGTTTACACCTTGCACCTGCCCCTCGTTGACTGCCATATAGCAAAATCTGTAAGACATTATGGTCTAACAAAGAAGTAGTATAATTGTACACCTGGTATCTTGGAAATAAAGCTTGCCATTCTTTATTACCAAAACCCCTATCCAATCGAAGCTTCACAAGATCATCTGCCTCACGCCCATTCCACCATGTAAACAACGGGCCATTACTTCCCAGATCAAAAAGATGGCAAGTATCCAAAGCCTCTCTAAACCGCACCATTTGGGATTCTGATCTTGGACGTCTACCAAACTTCTCCTTTTGAAATAAGATCTCATTAAAATCCCCAGCGCATATCCAGGGAACAGAATTAGCTTTATACAACCTCTTGAGGATCGCCCATCCATGATGTCTTAGTTGTTGATCAGGATCCCCATAAAAGCCCGTAAACCTACAAGGTGTTTCACCAAGTCCACTGTTAATCTGAGCATCAATATGATATTTTTGAGTAAGTGGATATAGAGATATCAACTACATCATGCCATAACAATATTAAGCCACCCCGCCTTCCTACACTACCAACCGGAAAACCATTAGAGAAGCCCAAATTAATTCTCAACCTTTCCGCTTCATGTTTCCATAACTTCGTTTCACATAGGAACACAAAAGCGGGCTTCTCCTTTGTTAGGAGAGTTTTCAGTCTACTAACTGCTCGTGGCCCTCCCAATCCACGATAGTTAAGACATATGAAATTCATGGCTGTTGGCGGGACTGAGCTTCCTCAGTCTCCACCATTTGATTGTCTGGAAGGATAATTGTGTCAAGCTTCACTTGTTTAATTCTCGAATGACCACCAGAATCTAGATTACCATCCGAACTCTCACCAATTTCAAACCTCCGCTTTGGGCGTTGTATGGACCCGCCCAAAATAACAGTGGACTTACATGATGTTTGAACACACTCTTCCACATAGGCCTGCGGCACGAAAACATCCCTATCAGATTTTAACTTGTCATCAACTTCCATATATGCTGACTTCACATAAGTCTGTTGGACTGAATGAGATTCTAATATAATAGAATCATCCTCTCCCTTATTGCTATCATTCATACCAATAATGGCATAATCCATATCTAACTGCCTAGCCACCCTTGGGAGAGATGTTGTCTGATCAGCATGAGTATTAGCACCAAATTTATAATTTCCGCTCCCTCTATTTGAAAACGATCGTGGGCTGCACCATGCAATGTTGTTCTTCGATCGTCGGGGCAGAGGAGAGGCTCGAAGCCATCCGCCATACGGAAGAAGTCTTTTTGGTTTTTCCGCAACATCCAAGGTACAATCCCTTACCACATGTCCTAAGAGACCACAGCCATAACAAAAGTTTGGTAGACGTTCATATTTCAATTTTGCGACAACATTGCTGTGATGTAGTGTATCATATAAAGTGACTACTCTGGGTAAAGGTTTACGAACATCTATTTGCACTCTAACACGGAGATATCAACCCCAAGTCCCTGCTTTATTGCCCAGGTCAACATCCATAAACAACTCGACTTTCGCACCAATCTGCTCTGCCACTCCCTTATTCATCATACTCAGTGGTAAATCATGGATGCGCAACCAGATGGGGAGATAGTGTAGAGGAATTTCAGTTGGCCTTTTTGAACCATCGTACAGACACAAAAGGAGAGCTGACCTTTCAAAAGTCCAGGGGCCCCTTCCAGCACCCTGAGTTGGTCCCCACGAGCCAGGAAATGAAAAAGGAAAATATTATCATCCAACACCTTGAAAGAGACTCCTTTCACTGTACGCCATAATGCATTGAACGTCGAGAACATTGCCTCATGGTTAAAAGGCCGGACAGTCAATAGTGAACCAATTAAGGAAAAATTTCCTTTATCATTTGTATCTTGGATCACCGAGGACTGAATTTCCACCGCCTCTGACTCCTCGTCTGTGAGTTTCAAGAGATTCCACAGATCCGATAATTCCTCGCGTACCATCGCCATGTAAAGTAGTAGAAATAAGTAATGAGAAATTGCACCAGAATATCAAGAACGGAAATTTAGACTACAAACACCATGCAAACTAGAAGATCCTAGTTGCTATGGCATTGAGCACGATGACGGTTACCACCACTAACAGATAGTAACTGCTAAAAACTGACTCAGAGAAAAAACACCCACTCCTTAGTTCCTTTTAGAAAAATAGAATTGTTTTTTGTTTTTTAAATAACAATAGAAAATATGTTTGATAATATGTTTCTGTTTTCAGAAAACGAAAACAAAAAGAAGAATTTTCAAAATTATTGGAAACAAAAATTTTATGTTTTCATTATTTTTGGAAACATGTTTTTATTTCTGGTACTGTTCATAAGTAAGTGAATAGAGTTTATATATTAATATAATATTAATATTTTTCATAATAAAAATATAAAATAAAATTAATTAGGTTTTAAAATAAAATAATATTAAATTTTAATATAAAATAGTATTTAATTACAAAATAAATATTTTAAAATTAATATATTTATTTTAATATAGAAAAGTTGAAATGTAAAAAAGCAATTAAATATAAATTATATTTAAATATAATATTATAATATTATTTAATTTAAATTTATATAATAATTTATTTAATTTATTATATATTTTAAATAATACCATTTATTATAATTTTGATATGTTAATAAATAATATTATTGCTAAGTACTATTATCTTATATAATTAATTATTATTTTACTAAACAACATTATTATTTAATATTATATTCTTTCAATTAAATTTAAAATATATTACTACTACTATTAAATAAGTTAATATTATTAAATAAGAGAATACCTAACATTAAATAATATTATTTATATTAAATATATTATATTTAAATAATTACGTAATTTATTATAAATTAATTAGTTAAATATTTTATTTAATAATTTAATATTATTACAATTAAATCAATTGATATTATTAATATAATTTATAATTATTAATTTATATTATTTTTTAATATATAATTTTAGAATTTTACTAATTTCAATTATTATCTAATAAAAAGTAATATTAAAAAATTATTTAATATTGTTTTTAATTGAATTATTTTATTTAATATTATATTTAGTTATAATATTATTTAAATTATATTAAATTATTATATGATTAAATGAAAATATTTAATATACGTATTAAATAGTGTAAATTAATATTATTTAATATTATGTACATATTATTATTTAATAAATATATTATTTTTATTTGATTTTTAAAATTTTATTTTTGTAAATTGAATTATTATATTTGAATCAAATTAAATATTTTTTTCAGAACATAACAGTATTAACCAAATATGTTTTCTGTTTTCAGAATTTGAAAACAAAAGAAAACAAAAATTTTTCAAAAACAGGAAATAGAAAACATAAAATAGAAAACGATCCCAAACAATTATGAACAGTACCAGAAATGAAAATATGTTTTCGAAAATAATGGAAACATGAAATTCTTGTTTCCTACAATTTTGGAAATTCTTGTTTTCGTTTTCATTTTTTGAAAACAGAAACATGCTGTCAAACATGTTTTTCTGTTGTTGTTTCCAAAAAAATTGTAAACAAAAACAGAAAACAAAAACGATGTCAAACGACCCCTAAAATGATAAATTTCTTTTTTTTATTATTTTTAAAATATTTAATGATCATGATTTGATAATTTTTTTTTGTATAAAAAGGACTGTAACATGATAATAAGGGAAAAAATAAAGTCTTGGGATTTAAACTATAATTAAAACCATCTATTAAAAAGATTCATGAATCAACTTAATTAAATCTTAGATTCATCATGATTTAATAGGTTAATTACTTATTTATAACCAAAAATCTCTTGACCGATTAATTAATAATGAGTTAGGACATATTATAAGGTTTAGATTTGAATCCAATCAAACTAACCTCAATCCCATTCCTTAAGTTATAAAAAAAAACACCTTATATATAAACCTTTAACATAACCAAAAGCACACTATCAAATTATTCCATTTAAGGAATATAAAAAATATTAAATGAATTTAATTAAAATAAGCATAAATTTAATATTAATAGATGTAAACATATGATAATAAGTATGAATACATGAAAATGAATGTAATTTAGTATCAATAAGTATAAAATAGATTAATCTTACAATAAATAAGCATAAATTGATAAACATATAAAAACAAACATAAACTTATTGTCAATAAATATAAAATAAATTAATTTTAAAATAAAATCAATCTTACTATAAATTCTTTTGATCAACAAGCGAAGAGAAAGGAAACATAGTAGGTTATAATTAAAACATATGGCTATATTACAAGGCAAGTTAATAATTTGGTGGCGCTTGGCTGGATTCTTCAGTGAACCACATGCTTATGGTTATAGCCTATTCAAGTCAAATAATATATTTATATATATATATATATATATTTATATTTATATATATATATATATTTGTCTCTAAACCCTTCGCATGTCAAGCTTTTAGCTTCTTTTTTTTTTTTCAGTTTTTTCCCTTTTTGGTTTTTCAACCTTTTTTATTTGTTTTTTTCATAAATTTAAAGAACAAAAAAATCATTTATATGTGAATTTTATTTTTAATAGAGAAAAAAATAAACAACATAAAAAATTGATCTTTAAATTTTATATATTTATTTTCATAAAAAATTATTGGTTCAAATAATAAATTTTTATATATTTATTTTAATATTTATCAACAATGATAATAAATTTTAAAAATATAAAATCAATCTCCAAAAATATTGTTTAACTAACACATAACAATTAACAAATACTCAATAATTAAATAATTCTTCAAATGTATATACAGTACACTTTTTTAACGATAGATTACATTTACAAATGCATTTATAGTATATATTTTGTAGATCATTAATTTCTATATATTTAATGTTGATAATTAATAAAATAAAAATATTTTAATATTAAATATATGTTAAAACATTTTAAAAATTAATTAAGTTAATAATTTTCAATATTATTTAAATTATATAAAAATCATATTTTTTTGCTCCACATCCAGCTTCACATTGGTTCTGTCATTCACTTATTTTCTTTCACCTTTCTAACCCATATCATTCAATGTTTTATCTCTCATACGAGCCATGTGTCGTGTCTCAATTGATTTAGCATTTTATTTCTGTTTTTTTAATATTTTTTTATTATGCCCTCTAATTTATTTTTAGGTTTTCATTTTTTAGTTAAGTTCTTTAATTTTATTTATTTTTGAATTTTTTTTGTTATACCTTTTAATCTATTTTTAAATCTTCAATTTTTTTCTCCAGCAATAATATAATTCGGCGCATAAATTAAAAAAATTCAAAATAAAAATATGATAGAGGGTTTAACAAATGATGCATTCTAAATATAAAAAATTAATAAAAAATGAAATAAAAAATTCATTTATCTTTGAGTGGATTTTTAATCAAGGAAAAAAAATCAAACAACACAAAAACTAATTGATTTAGATATTTTTAATTAAAAAAATTTAGATCTAATTTCTCTAAATCTATTTTTTAAAATTATATCTCCACTAGCAGATGTAAACTTACTAAACACAAAAAATATACTAGCTATATAAAATCAATCTCAAATCACAATAATAGGTTCTTCTCTCGCCTCATAATAAATTTTTTAAAACATTTTTTATATTTATTACTAATGATAATAATTTTAAAAATATAAAAAAAAATTCAAATATATTATTTAACTGACACATGACAAATATTTAAAAATAAATAATACTTCAAATACATATAAATTATGTATTTTCTAAATTTTACTTTCGAATAAAAATATTATATGAAAGAGTTTTTTTTCTCTAACTTTTCTAGGAAAAATACTTTTACTTTACATATTGTACTTTGGAGTAAATATAAATAATTCAATTAGTTATTCTTAAAATAAAAATGTTTACAGATGAGTTTAAAAAACCTTACACATAATTAATAATATGAACAAAACATTCTTACCTAATTTTTTCCTACTTCTTTTTTAAATTGTTTGAACCATTATGCCGTATATAAAAATATATATATTAATGCTTTAGTTTTTATTGTTGTTGTATTATTATCTTAATTTGTTTTTTTCTAACACAAATTATCTGTTTGTCATACTATTTAACTTAAGTATTGTGTATTTTTTTAATCCAAGCTAATCTAAATTTTTCAAAAATTATTTTTGACATATTGTTTGATATATAAACTTTATCATTAGTAAACACGTTTATTTTATAAATCTTTCCTTATTAAATATGTTTCTTTTTTGTACTAAACATTATGAAGGAAATAAATATTTCTTATGTCCAATAACTCTTATTTAATAATCAACTTAACTAACTTTAAAAATTGCAAAATAAAAATAGACCTGCAGCATCGCGCGAGCTTTTATATATATATATATATATATATATATATATATATATATATATATATATATTCTTTGCATGCGAATTAATTAAAGAAGGATAAGGATGGATTCTCAGTCCAGATTTTGGTGCTTATTTTAATTGCACTTAATTACATAATTTAAAGGATAATGTGGCCTATAATAACGATTAAATATTGAGGGTATGTTTGGATTGTTTTTGTTTTGTGTTTTACGTTTTTGTTTTTACTTTTTTTGAAAACTACAACAAAAGTCATGTTTGGAGGTTATGTTTTTGTTTTAAAAAATAGAAAACAAAAACATAAATTTGAAAATTGATGAAAACAAGATTTTGGTGTTTTCAATATTTTGGAAGTGTTTTCTGCACTGTTACTACATGGGTAAACAATACCCACTCGGCTACAGTAAAAATTTTAGCTAAAAAAACATCAATAACCCAGCAAAGCTGTACAAAAATTGTAAGTAACGGGAATCGAACCATTGTCCTCTTTTTTTCTTAAACTCCACCCACTTTAGCTTACCTTTCATTGTTTTCGAATTTTTGCAACAAAAAATACACAAGCAAACATGTTTTCAGTTTCAATAAATTGAAAATAAAACAAAACATAATTTCTGAAAACATAAAACTCACAACAATCCCAAACGACCCCTAAATTAGTATCACTTTGGTATCAACTTGATATTTCTCGCTGGACTACCTGCGCTGCCATTATCCTAATTTCATTTCAAACGCATGATCTCAAGTCAAATTTGCATTTTTTAAAGAGACACATGTATAACTAAAAATCATAATTATATTAAAATATAAATTATTTTAAAAAAATCATAATAAAAAAATAGAATCAAACCGATACAGTAATTGTTTTGATTGTTAGGATTTTTTTAAAGAAATTGAATGTGAAATATTAAATATTAAGTTTATTTTTTTTTGAAACAAAGCATCTATGTTTTATTCATTCATTAATAGAGCGTCATGCTCAAGTACATTATTTAATAACAGTGGATGGTCCTAAATCCAAAATTGAGGGTGTGGACAAGTAAGAGCATAACTTGACAAGAGATTAGCTGCTTCATTAGCTGATCGAGGTATATAAGAGAATTGGCAGGATGAGAAGGACAAAGCCAACTATTGAGCTTCATGAACAATCATCCCTACTATGGACAAATCATCTGTAGTATGCTAGAGTTTCTGGTTAAGCTTAAGGCAATCACCCTCAACTTCTATTGTTTGTAGCCCCAAGTCTTTACCAAACTCAACTGTTTTCCTGACAGCCAACCCTTCAACCACTAAAGCACTTGTCTTCCAAGGAACGCTCATAGCAAGGGCTCCAATCGTGAGACCATTATGGTCCCGAGCAACAATACCAACCTCTGATTCCACATTAGCTATCAATCACCATATTATAATTAAGCTTAATTGTCGTAGGTTGTGGTGGTTTCCATCTGCGAGTGGTCCTATGGTTTACCCAATCGAATATAGTCTAGAGAACCTGCTATTTGCAGCATTATAAGTCTGAATGTATTGTAGAATGGAGTGACTTGTATGATGTGAAAAAGTAGTAATCCCTTGGAATACTTCTTTATTGCGGTCGTTCCAGACATGCCAAAGCAAGAAAACCAATAACTGCAATTGAAGTTTAGTATAGGAGGCAAATGCTTTTTGAAACCAGTTATCACTCTCCAGAATCTGATATGGAAAGTCAGGCAGAAAATGTGTCCAAACAGCATGTACAGAACAACAATCTCTGTGTGCATGGCTAATGGTTTCAACTTGTTAGGTACACCGAGGACAAAGTAGATTGAGATGCACACCCTTGTTGTCTAAGTGCATTCGAACAGGCAAAATCCCATGTTGACATCGCCACAAGAAGATTTTAATCTTTTTTGGTATAGGAATTTGCCAAATTTGTTTCCATATCCCAGAAGCACTCCCAGAAGCATCCTCATTATCCATTGCCTAACATAACATGTGGTATCCCATCTTGACAGTATAGCACCCATTAGGAGAATATTTCCAAAAATAGGACATCAGGTTATGGTGTAGCACTTACTGGCAGGGCGAGGATCTGTGTAGCTTCTTACTATTCAAACATTGCAGCGACTAGATTCCAATTCCAATCATGGGTAAGGTCACTTACCATTGTGTGGACATTCCAGTGTCCACATGGGGAGACTGGTCTACTTGTCGCAGTAAATGGAGCTAAGAATCTGTCCAGATCTTGATGAGATCCCCTAACCCAACTCTCCAACATAATGCCTGTCGTAACACATCAATACCAACACAAATGCTTCTCCAAACATGGGAAGGTTGATGTCCCACTCTCGCATCAAGAAGAGATGCAGTGGAAAAATATTTAGATTTAAGAACTCGAGACACTAACGCATTGGGATACCTCAGTAGCCTTTATCCTTGTTTGGCGAGCAATGCTTTGTTAAATCTCTGCATATCCCTGAATCCAAGACCTCCCTTATCCTTCCTTCGGCACAAAGAGTTCCAACTTAAACAATGAATGCCTCGTTGATTTTGGGTATGGCTCCACCAGTAGTGAGCCAACAACTTATTAATCTCCTGACATAGATTATTTGGAAACAAGAAACATTGCATTGCATATGTGGCAGTGGATTGCAAGATTGATTTGATAAAACCTCCTTTCCCCTAAATGAAAGTCGTCGAATGCTCCATCCCTGTATCTTTGTTGACATTCGGTCAATGATATCACGCAAAGCTTGGGTCTTATTCCACCCCACCAGTCGAGGCAATCCAAGGTACTTCTCAACAGATGTGGATTCATGGACAGAAAGCAGGTCCTGCACCAGAACCTTAGTCTCCGTCGACACTGTTGTACTGAAGAAAATAGTAGACTTTTGAAAGTTGATCTGCTGTCCATATGCTTGTGCGTAGCAATGGAGCACTGCTTTAAGGCTCTCCACCTCCTACTTTGTGGCCTTTGCAAACAAGAGACTATCATCTGCAAAGAATAAATCATTTAGACTAAGTCCCTGCCTACTGGCACGCACCCCTCTCAATAATCCATCACCTTGATACTTCTGTAATAGTAAGGAAAGCCCCTCGCAACAAATTAAGAAAAGATATGGGGATAAAGGATCCCCTTGAGAGAGACCACGCTCTGGAATGAATGTTGTTATTGGAGATCCATTCACAAGAATAGAGTATGAGACAGTGGTGACACATTGCATAATCAGCCCAATCCATCGAGAATGAAAACCCAGTCTACTCATCATCAACTGTAAGAACCTCCACTCAATCCGATCATAAGCCTTGCTCATGTCAAGTTTCAGACCAAAACTTCCTGTCCTGCCATGATGTCTAGTTGTCATAGAATGAAGTAGCTCATAGGCAACAATCACATTATCCATAATACATCAACCCGGCACAAAAGCTGATTGCATATCAGTAATGCATGCAGGCAGAATAGGCTTCATCCGGTTCACCAAAACTTTGGAAATCAATTTGTAGATCACATTGCAAAGTGATATTGGACGAAAGTCAATGATGTTGGTAGGTTGATGCATTTTAGGAATAAGACAAACAAAAGTATGATTAATCTCTTTAAAGCTGACCCTCCCATTTAAGCAATCAAGACAGAACCTTACCACATCAGCACCAACAATGTCCCAATGATGTTGGTAGAAGTAGGCAGGGAAGCCATTCGGTCCAAGTGATTTACAAGGTTGCATTTGGGACAATGCTAATTTAATATCTTCCTCCGTAAACTCAGCAAGTAAACTAGCATTCATTTTGTCCGTGACAGTCGGTGTAACTGAGTTAAGCAGAACATCTGGCATGGTTGGACTAGTAAATAAATAAAATAATAAGAAAGAAAAATGTGCATCCTTGATCGTGCCACGTGTATATTTCTTTCTCCTCTTAAAGATTGCTGGCTAGCTCAATGTCGGATCCGCCTGCCCTACTCATGATAAGGTCGGTGGGGAGAATCTCTATATCTAGAATGTTTTAAGGGTTTTGTTGCAAGGTGTCCATAAAATAATTAAATTTGCATTAAAAAAAAAGAAACTACAACTAAAATGAGCATGATTTTTTGCTTTCATAAAAAAAGAAAAAAGAAAAATACATCATAACTAATTATTTCAGTTTTATATACTTAACTCCCGTTTGATTTAATTTTATTGTAGACCTTATGGATGTATGGTAAAAAAAAATTATTGATGTAAAATACTGCAATGATACTTGTAGATGAGTTCTTTGCTGTAGAGAGGAAACGTTACAAACTAGTAGAATGTAGTGTGTCGGGAGGTAGCGGAGAGGAAGACTGGAGTAGACCCTAAAAAATGAGTGTAGCTGCAAGTGACGATAGAAGGCTGAGCAAGGCTAAATAGTATATAGAGAATTTGAGAGAATTTCTGGATTAGCTGATTTCCCCCCCAAAAGTCCTCTTCAAAGACAACAAGAACTCTATATATAGGTGTGGAGAATGGAGTTACAAAACTTTGGTATTAATAACATAATAATGAGAATTGACAATTACAAAGCATTAATGCTTTGTCTAATGGGAGTTATGCTTTGGGAGAAAGTGTATTGAAAGAAATAGGGAAGAGCACTCATACTTCAGAGAAAGGTTAAGAGAAGAACTCTTAATTATATCCATATTTGATCCACCAAGCCAAACTCTCCAAGACATTCCAATACTGAAGTTAACTCAAGAACCCTGCGCTATTCTGGAATTATCTTCACTTCTTCTTAAAAGTGTTGTTCTATAAATGAGTTGTCCTGTGAACAGGTTGTTCTGTGAAGAGCTATTATGTGAATGTGTTCTTCTAGAAGTAATGAGCTCTTCTGATAAGAGGTTGTTCTTGTGAAGAAGCTCTTCTGATAAGAAGTTATTCTTGTGAAATATTTATTCTAAAAAAGGTTGTCTTTCACTATAGTATGAATAAATATTAGTTTCCAAAATTAAGTATCTACAATACTAAACCTTAAGTAAAAGGAGGAGTGAAAGCAACAATTTCTTAAGATTCAATATCAATTAAGTATCTGAACGCGATTAAAATTTCTTTTATTGTGCATTTAAAGTAATTTAAATTTGTCAATAATCTCTTGATCAAATGATTGAAAAATAGTTGATATATTGTAAGAATTGAGTTTGAATCAAATAGTTTCATGCTCATTTCTAATTATAAGAAATAATTGTTTTTTAAATGCATTACTTTTGTCTTTTATTTGTTTGTAAAGTTAAGGATAAAGACAATCATCAAATATAATAAATATATGGTAAAATTATGGGAAAAACTGTAAATTTTGGCTAAAACAGTAAAACCTAAGTAAAGGATCATTCTGTAAACGCGTATGGGGGATAAGGATGAAAAGTGAAGAAATCATGTTGTCCACCTTTTTCTTTTTTTCCTTTCAAAAACAATGTACATTTTTTTTAAAACTAGAGAAAGTTTTTGTTTTTTCTCACTTGTTGACAAAGTCACAGGGCTTGTTTGTAAAACCATTTTTGAGTTTTGGCCAATATCCTTTAGAGAAAGGTTCAACAAGCACAATTATAAAAGATTATTTATTAAAGATTAAAATACACCAACAAAAAAAAATTACTATTTAACACTCTTTCTATAGAGTATAAGTTCATCAAATAAGCCTATATATGCTTTTACACAATATGAAACATGTTAAACAAACAAAAGCGGAAGCGACAGGATCTAATCTCCAGCCATTGCACTCTGTAACTCTGCTGTTGAAGCGATTTTCAAATCTGACAATCTACTCTGTGTCTATCACAGACCTTCCAAGTCTTCCAAGTACTCAAAACCTCACTAGATGGTGTTTTGTGTTTGAGATTAACGTACTTGGGGACCGGAAGGAGCCCTCCTTAAATAATAATGAGAGCGTGCTAATTATGGCAATAAAATCACGTTTTAACCATCATAAAATCATGCTTTTAATAGCCAAATATTGAGTTAAGATTCACCGTGAAATTATGGACCATATCCGGAATTGGTCAACCAAACAATTATTTCCATAATTATGGAGATATACTAACATTCTCCCACTTGGTCCATATATTTCACTTATAGAAGAAACAAATCACATGAATCATGGCGACAGTTCCTCAAATGGTGAGTATTATCTTCCATGTATTACTATGTAAAATGTTTCTAAATCAACCCATCTTTACTTAATGAATAAACCTTATGTTTATTTTCGGTCCAAATAACAAGAATATTTCTCAAATAAAACTTTAGTGTATGCAAATCAAAATGAGAAACATCATATTATTAATAAGAGTTTCAATTACAATCAAAATGTGGGACCAAGTCCCATTCTCTTTACATGATCCTTAAATTTAAACGGTGGCATGCCCTTAGTCAAAGGATCAGCTAACATCAATTCAGTGCTAACGTGTTCAATGACCACTCTTTTATCTCTAACACGTTCTCTAATGGCCAAGTACTTAATGTCGATGTGTTTACTTCGACTTCCACTCTTATTATTCTTAGCCATGAATACCGCAGCTGAATTGTCACAATATATCTTCAATGGCTTAGATATGGAGTCAACAACTCTAAGCCCACCAATGAAACTCTTAAGTCATACACCATGTGAGGTAGCCTCAAAACAGGAAACGAACTCGGCCTCCATAGTAGAAGTGGCAGTCAGTGTCTGCTTAGCACTCTTCCATGAAACAGCTCCACCGGCAAGCATGAAGATGTAACCGGATGTTGATTTCCGGGTATCAACACAGCCAACAAAGTCTGAGTCTGAGTAGCCAACCACTTCCAACTCATCAGTCCGTCTATACATAAGCATGTAATCCTTAGTGCCTTGAAAATATCTAAGCACCTTCTTCGCAGCTCTCCAGTGGTCCATCCCCGGGTCACTTTGGTATCTACCCAACACTCCCACAGCAAAAGCAATATCAGGCATGGTACAGACCTGTGCATACATAATGCTTCCAACAGCTAAGGCATATGGAATGTTCTTCATCTGTTCCCGCTCAAGATCATTTTTCGGGCACTGGTTCAAATTGAACCTGTCACCCTTCACAATGGGAGCTGGGCTTGGTGAACAATCTTTCATTCTGAATCTTTCCAAGACTTTATTAATATAGGCTTCTTGTGACAGACCTAATATTCCTCTATGTCTGTCTCTATGGATCTTAATGCCAATGACATAAAATGCATCACCCATATCCTTCATATCAAAGTTCTTAGAAAGAAATTGTTTCACCTCACGTAGCATCCCCTTATCATTGGTTGCAAGCAGAATATCATCCACATATAGCACAAGGAAACAAATCTTGCTCCCACTGACCTTCTGGTATATACATTGATCCATGATGTTCTCAACGAAACCAAATGAAGAAATGACTTCATGGAATTTTAGATACCATTGGCGGGATGCTTGTTTCAACTCATATATGGATTTCTTCAACTTACAGACCAAATGCTCACCATTACTAGAGGAAAAACCTTCAGGTTGTTTCATGTAAACCTTTTCCTCTAGATCACCATTGAGAAATGCCGTTTTCACATCCATTTGTTGCAACTTTTAAGTCAAAATGTGCAACAAGCGCTCTGATGCCAAATGTAAGTACATCAAAACAAGCCTATACATGCTTCTACACAATATGAAACATGTTAAACAAACAAAAGCGGAAGTGACAGGATCTAACCTCCATCCATTGCACTCTGTAACTTTACTGTTGAAGCGATTTTCAAATCTGACAATCTACTCTGTGTCTATCACAGACCTTCCAAGTCTTCCAAGCACTCAAAACCTCACTAGATGGTGTTTTGTGTTTGAGATTAACGTACTTGGGGACCGGAAGGAGCCCTCCTTAAATAATAATGAGAGCGTGCTAATTATGGCAATAAAATCACATTTTAACCATCATAAAATCATGCTTTTAATAGCCAAATATAGAGTTGAGATTCACCGTGAAATTATGGGCCATATCCGGAATTGGTCAACCAAACAATTATTTCCATAATTATGGAGATATACTAACATAGAGATCTCGTAAATTAATGATTTAGATTGATATTTTATTATGTGTATTAACTTTTTTTAGGGAAATTCTAGTTACAACCTAAATTTTATTAAACACAACCTAAGTAATTTTTTCTTCCCAAAATAACTTTCTCTTCATTTATTTTTTTTTTTTAGTTCTCAAGGCTCACGGAAAGGAATTTTCATAAACTTTTAAAAATTCACGAAAATTCTCGTTTGCGAGCCTTATCAAAATTTTTTTTGAGTTCTCAGAGCCCACGGAAAAAATTTCAGTGAGCTTTTGAAAGCTCACGGAAGAGAATTTCTATGAGCTTTTGAAAGCTCACAGAAGAGAATTTCCGTGAGCCTTCAAAGGTTCACGGAAATCCCCTTCCGTGAGCCTCTCGAAGCTCACGAAAATCCCCTTCCATTAGCCTCATGAGTTTTTTGATTTAAGAATAAAATAATAAATTACTCAAAGAATAGAGTGTGTTTTACTTTTTTTTTTTGTTGCATTTAGAAGCTCCCCTTTTTTTATTGTATCTCTTGAGATTCGAATTCGAAAATGCCGTGAGAGCGAAAAAAATCAAAATGCATCTATCATTGTCGATGTAGGAGTTTGTGTTGCACATGGTTTACCTAATCCTTAGTGGTCGATGACTTAGGTTTTGTGGAGAGAATTGGCACCCAGTTTTATTTCTCACCGACCAATTGCTTGTTTTATTTTTTAAATGCCATCCAATTTGTTGTTGATTATATTTCTCGTAGAAGTAGTTTTCAATGAAAAAAAAAAGGAACAAAAAAGGAACAAGAAAGAGTGGATAAAATGAAAATTTGTTCTCAAAGGAAAATTATCTTATATACACTAGTAAAATTTTTAAATTCTACAAGTATGATATATATCATTTAGAGAATATTAAAAAAAATCTAAATAAAAAGCGTAATATATAACAATTTTTTAATATCACTTGTGAAATTAAATTTTTTTTACTATTAGCGTATTAAAAACTAAGGTAAATTTCATTAAGGTCCTCAACTTTTTATCATAATTTAACTCTAGCCATTAATTTGGGAAATAGATACTTTGGTCCAAAATTATAAATTTGAGTAAAAAAAATTATTATATTAAGTTACTGTTAAAAAATCCATTAATCTAAATTATTACATTATTATTCCTGAACTTTGAATTTCATTGGCCCAAGCTTAGTCATCAACAAGGGCCAAGGTTGAGATGTCTTTTTTGGGCTTGATCTAGCCCATTTGTGAATTAGAATCCAAGAGCTAACCCCAATTAAAAGGCCTGTTTCGAAAGAATAAGATGGAGTGTTTAAAATTTTAACCAGTTTAAGATTGTTGTGGCTTAATTAAAGTCTTGTCATTTGATTTGTAATCCTCCTTTTGCTGTAGTTTACTATTGTAGCCAGATATCTTTGGTGAGAGGGCAAGTTGGGTAGTGGAGATTATTTCCATATAAATAATTATTTCCAGATAACTTGTAATTCTCTCTTGTTTTAATTCAAAAATTCATGTTAGGACTATATTGACATCCTTTTAAAAATTTAAAGCTATCATGAAACAAATTAAATGTTAGGTATCAAAATGAATTTATATAAAAAATTTGGGATTACAAATGCACTTTACCCTATGATCATTAACCGTGTCACTTAATGGTCCAACCCAATTCAAGATTCAATCTTGAGTCATATTGACTTCAAGGTTCGAAGCCGAATGTTAAGATTCAAGCATTAATTTTGAAGTCCAAAACAATTTTATTAATACAATTATTTGATTAATGTCACTAGATAAAATCAAAAAATAAAAAAGAAGAAGAAAAGTGAAAGTAGAAATAAAAATTAACTAATAAAGTGTTTGAAGTTTGCACTGCCATGGCTGAAAGAACAAAATGAGGCTTTTGGACCGCCTCACAAGCTTAATTCGATCCATGAACAACTCTAGATAGAAAGCTGAGAAGAGCTAAGCTTCCCTGTCTAGAAGAAGCCGAGAGATATCATCATGACCCATAGTTTTAGCCATGTGAAGAGGAGTGATCCCTGTTTTGGTCATGGCATTGGCATTAGCTCCTCTGTCAATCAATGCTTCAACCACCTCCAATTGGCCACCCTCCACGGCCAAATGCAATGCCGTGTGACCTCCATCGTCCTGGCGCTCCAAGTCTGAGCCCAACTCCACAAGCACCGAAATCACATCCGTGTGGCCTTTAATGGCTGCCGCATGCAAGGCTGTCAGGCCATACTGGTCTTGAAAATTCATGGCAGCACCAGTTTTCAAAAGTGATTGCAGCCGCCTCATGTCTCCTCGTCTTGCTGCCATCAACACTTCCTCTCCGCGTTCCATGATTTCCACCATCTCTTCCTACATGCTCATGCAATGTTCTATCAGTGCACTCAATGAACATGTCTAATTTGGCTGGCCATGGTAAAAATTACATAATTTTCCACTTAAGCTTCAATCAAAATTAATAGAGTAAAAATTAAAGGATTTAATTTGGTACAAAATATCTAAGATGCACAAGATTCGTTATTATTTAAAGATTAATCTACTTGATTAGCATAATGATTAATATTTCAAGATTTTAAAAATTTTGTTACTATTTCTTCAATTCTGTTGGTTTTTGCATAAAAAGAAATAAAATAAAAATATTCATGAAATATTTTATTAATGCAAATGATAAAATTTTATAACTTTTTTTTTGGTGGATTAAAATTTTATAACTTGATATTAATCTTTTTTTTTTGGTTGATATTAGACATTATAATTAAATGTTTAAAATGGTAAAACCGATGTACTTACATCTCCCTTGTCACGTGCAACATCAAGAGCTGAACGGCCACGATCATCCGAAATTGTGGGGTCTGCATCCATTTGGATCAACTTTTCCACCATCCGACGGTTTCCATTTGCTGCAGCTCTGTGCAATGCAGTCCTCCCATCATTGCTCTTTGCATTCTTATCCACACCCGATTCTACTAACATCTTAGCACACTCGATATTTCCCTTATTTGCTGCCAAATGCAACGGTGTTCTCCCTTCCTTATCTCTCCAATCGTACGGCTCGCGTCCTCCCCTTCTTAACAACTCTGCAAGCTCCTCCGTTTGATTGTTTGAAACTGCCACGTGTAACTCGATCCATCCTTTTGATTCCCCTCGTGGATCCACCTGACAAAAACCCACATTATTGTTATTCGCATCTACCTCCTCCTCACGTGCGCCTATCCTTAAACCAGCTTCGAGCAGCAAATTCACCATGTCCTCCGAGTTATAATCCAACTGAGTTGCGATTCGGAGGAGTGACTCAGCTTCTCTCGCCGATAAATCATACAAAACCGACTTCTGCCGCTTGATCATGTTCTTGACAACCTCAAACTCCCCACAACTAACAGCATGTTGGAGAAGAAATGGCCCGACAAAGGCGACCTTGAGCTTGATATCCAGAGTTGGTCGACCTGAAAGCCACGAGCTGACGGAGTTGGATTGAGTTGAGCCGTCCGAGTCCAGGTCGAAGCGGGCAGTTCTGATGAGGAAACGGTCAGAATGAGAGCGAGGAAAAGTGGGTGGGATGTGGTCTTGGGGTTTAAGAATGATTTGCAGGGAGACGTGTGATGAAGGAGGAACGAGTCCGCTGGGCGGGTTAACTAGGAACTTGTGAGGAGAAGAAGTTTGGACTTTGAAAGCTACTGGACAAGAATGGCAAAGGGACCTTAACAGAAGGCTACAACGGCATTTGGTGTTCAGAATGAAGTTTATACGCACTTCAGGCTCTGAAATCTCAAGCAAATTTTCCATTGCTGAAGTTTGTAATTTGTTGTTGAAGATGATCCTTCCTAGTTAATGAAGGAAGTGTCGTCTGATAATTTTGTTTGGAATAAAGCTCGCATGTGATCTTGTAGGGACAAAATGTGTTAAGTCTTCGCCATAGCCCATTTGGTATATCATACGTGCAAAGTTTTCTATTATTTTCTCTTTGAAATTATACATCATTTGGGGATGCTTGGTTACAATTTAAATTAAAAATTTAGCACACGAAGGATTTGAATTTTTTGGCAATCATGAAATTATAAAAACTTAATCAAAATTTAAATCTTAAATATATAATACCCTTTTTTCGTCCAAAAGGCGTATAATACGCTGTTTAAAATTGAATTTTTTGGTAAAAAGAATGCTAATCATTCCCTTCAATTTTTAGCAAGAAACTCAAAACTGACAACCACCGAACACGAAATCGTCCAAAAGCCTTGTCAATAGCAAGTTATCAATTTTTGATTGAAAAAAATTAGTTACCGGAATTTGCTGTATATGTGAAGCTTAAAGGGAAATAACAGACGCAACTGCCCTTAGCATTTTTTTTTTTTTGGTAATCATGAATTTTTTGGTTAAACCTAACAGAGGCAATGTTTGAACACTAATCCCTGGATAAATTAAACTCCTTTCAAGTTTCCATGAGAAGACAAAGGCCTTTAGGTTTCTTAACAATTATTAAATGTTGTCAACTGAACAAAGTGAGAAACAAAACTAACGAGCGGCAATAACTATGTTTTCAACTTAAATCCCGATTACTTGTGGTGGGTTTCCAGATTCATCTCCTGAAGGTTCAGCAATAGATCCTTTGAATTCAAGAAGACTTTGTTGGCCGAATTTGAAATCGTATTTGCAATTTCCCTAGAAGCTTCAATTTTCCTCAAAGTGATAAATGCAGGATTGTCTGCAATAGCTTGACCAATGAGTTGGGCACTCTTGGCTTCACCCTGAAAGCCAGAAAGATAAATACTTTTAGAACGGGTAAAATGATCAACCTATACAAGCCAAAATGAAATCTAACAATCTGATGCACAAGTAGAAACTGAAATACAAATCTAATTCAAACAGTCATTTGGGTGCGTTTATTTTCTATGATCTAAACCTTTTACCAGAGCTCAACTTAATATACTCCCTTTGAGATGCATTTTATCATCTATTTTCATAGATGAACTTAACTATTTTATCCTCTTGGCTTCTTTTTGAGTCCTTTATTTACTTCATTTTTTTATTCCTTTACAATATATAGCTTCCAAGGCAGAGTGAGGATGGACCATTTTACGGGTCTCACCTGTGCTCGGATAACAGCACTTTTCTTGTCCTGTTCAGCTTTTTCCACTATAAACTTAGCCCTCTCAGCTTCTTGTGCAGAAACTTGTTTGGCCTCGATTGCAGCTGTGAATTCCTTCCCAAAAGTCAGGCTTGTAATGGACACATCATCCAGTTCAATGTAGAAGTTAGCTGCCCTTTCGGTCAAAGTCTTCCGAATTTCCTTGCTAACATTCTAAAAGAACAACAGTTAGTTAGACTTCACACATTATGACTTAGAGAAAACTGCAAGTAAGAATATGCGGGATACCTACCTCTCTCTGAGTAATGAGTTGGCTTGCATTGTACTGAGCAACTACAGCTTTTAAAGTTTCATGAATGATTGAAGGCAGGACCCTCTCATTATAGTTCTCACCAAGGGTTCGATAAATTTCAGTCAACCGGTTAGACTTAGGGCGAGTGAGTACTCGAAGCCCAATCTTCACCTGCAAAGGATAGTTCAGATGCAGATTTAGTTTCTAATGATAGAATTACTTCATACAATGTTTTTCTATTACATGTTTCCACCTGATATAACTATGAAAAAGCATATATCTAGTAGCATAAAAAAGAAAAAGAAAACAGAAAAATGCCTCATGCATACTCCATTCCGGAGCTCTCAATACAAAATCATCAGGGGTGGAAGCCAGGATTATCATTTTGGGGGGCCGAGCTAAGAAAAAAACATAGAAGCACAAAAACAAACTTTTTAACAAAAAAAAATGAAAATATTATATATAAAAAAAGTATGCTAAATTCTAATAAATTAGTATGATTGAATAAAATGTATACATTTCTTCAGACAAGTAAAATATATATATATATATATGTAAATTTCATATATCGTAATTCATATTGTCCATATGACAGTATAAAACATTGAATAGAAAAATAACATCTAACAAATAATTACTTCTTTAAAGATAGAACTAGAAATGTAAACGAGTCAAGCTACTTAAACTCGACTTGATGATTACTAAAGTTTGATTTGTTTATTTTTGAGTTAAACTCGAACTACTCAAGTAATGAGTTGAGCCAAATTTGCATATCTTAATCTGTCTCCAGTAATTCACAAGCTTAATCAAACTTTTTTTTAATATATATTTTAATATTTGATTATTAATTTACTATTTTACCCTCATATATATTATTAAAAATGACAAATCGAACCTATCGAGCTCAAGTTTCAAAAACTAAACTGGATTAAGCTTAGTTTTTGAAAAAAACTCGAGCGAGCTAGAGCCAAGTTTTGAGCCTCAAGTTTTCGAGTCAAGCTCAAGCCTAGTACTAGACCGTCTCTACTCAGTTTGATTACACCCTCCAGATGGAATAGATCAGAACTTTTAAGCAATTCAAAGCTTGGTAGGAGATATGAATCAAAAGGAGAAAAAAATTTTTAAAAAAAGGTTACATTTAGAATTAATTCTGAATGCAAAATATAGGAACTAATTTTTTTTTTACTTAATGTTGTTGCTTTTTGTAAATATTAATGTACTATATTAGTATTAACATTTTATTCGATTGATTGAGAAGGTAAACTCATAATTTAAGGTTATAAACATTATGCTTGGATAAAAAATAATAATTAGTAATTAGGACTAAAAATTGCATATTATAGAGTTTATCATACTAATAATTTGTACAAAATTTGGGTAAGGGGGCCATATAATAAATGTTTCGGGGGTTAAAATTAAGCAACAAGGAAATGACAAAAAAACCTCTTGAATGCAAAGGAAATAATCAGTGAAAATTAAAAATTAGCATTTACCATCTGGAGATCACGGCTACCAGAGGTACTCTCAACCAGATGAGGTCTTGCACGAACATCATAGATGATAGGCCTCTCCAACCATGGAACCATAAGGTGCGTCCCCTCAGAATAAACCTGCAAAAAAATCATTAAATGGCATGAAATACTGCTAAACAAAAGTTAATCCAAAAAAACAAAAAGTAAACTAGAATGTTAATACCAGGATGCAAATATATATATATATATATATATATATATATATATATATATATATATATATATATATAGTCATTTGAGAAAGCATAGCACAAGGGTACTTTCTAATCAATTTCATAGAGAAGCCAAGCCCATTCTTTTATACAAGTTAACAAGGTATGCAAGTTTCACAAAGTACTATAATCCATAAACAGCAGACATTGCAGCAGGATAGAGTTTCTAATAAACATCTCAACCATAGAACATTACACAAAAAAGTCAACCTTATCTTTGATGCCCACTATACGATTGAAAACAATTGCTCGATGCCCTCCCTCAACGTTGTAGAGACTGTTGGCAATTCCATAGAGGCCAAGCCCACCAAAGACTCCAATCTTAAGCAATGTAGGAAGAGCTCCACCTCCCGGCGGCATCTTAGGAACTTTAATGTTGTTGAGATTCATTTTACTGAATGATGAAAAATAAATAAATTTGATGTCAAATTGCAGAAGAACCCAGAGGGAAACAAAAGCCAAGCATCAAGTAAATATGGAACAGCAGGTTTACATAAGATGAGAATAACAAGGAAAGGGGAAGAAGTCATAAAAGTGCAACCAAACATCCGCATGATAAAAAAGTGAGTATGCTTATGACTCATGGTCGACAATAGACTAGATGTAATAGGTTATTGAAACGGTTTAAGCACATCTAAATTAGACCAGGCAAGCAGGCCAATGCATACATTTTTACACACAAAAAATCCAAAATAAATCTTATAGCTACTAAGATTCTGTCTATAGTAGATGAAGCTCGAAAACTTTCCTCTGCTCTCATATGGTTAAGCTTTATAAGCCAGGTAGTTCAAAAAGAAGTGTGAGAACCCAAATCATTTCCTTATCAAGAAAATAAAATTCATTCTCTTTATAGACAAAACACGTTGATTCATATAATTCTAGCAAAAGAAATCTATACAAGTACAATATTTAAACAACTTCTGGCAGAAAATACATAAACAAAAAAATATTCCAACACTGTCCATGTCCACGCCTACCCAAAGTTCCATCTTTTCTTTCAATGCAAAATGGGTTTCACTCATTGCAGGGAAAACATACAAACAACATAGCAAGTGCAACAAAACCGTGGTCATTTTCATGTCAAATCAAACCGCAAAACTTAAGTGAACAAAAAAAAGGAAAAATCCTCAAAGTAACGCAGGCTGGGTGTCTTTGTATGCCATGTTTAGTATCTCAAGTGTTGAGATTGAAATCATTTACAGAAAAAAAAAAGCATATGGCTCCTCACCAACACTAAGGCTTTGCTTGGTACGGCAGAAAGAAAGGGGCAAAGAAAAAAAATTAGTTAATCAAATAATTAAACTACAAAATAGAAAAATTGTTATGAAACATAACTATTTGATTAACTAATTTTTTTTCTTCGTCCCTTTCTTTTCATCCTACCAAGCAAAACCTAACAGAGCATAACTAACAAAGCATTACTAAGTACTAACAGAGCATTACCAATCATAACCACAGTTTTGTTCTCGCCGAAAGGTTAGAGAGGTTTGATTACCTGAGCGTGAAGGAGAGAAGCTGCAGAGAATGTTGGCGCCAGAGACAGAAAGTGTTGGAAGCCTTGGATTTGCTAGGGTTTTAAGAGAGAAGAAATTTTTTCTCACCCTCTCGAGACGGTGAGTTTTGAAACTTTAGTTATTTTATGAAGAAAAAAATAAAGTGACGAGAGGTTGAAAAGGCATATATAGTATCTGACTTGGGCTCAATTGGGCTTTTGGATATCTTTTTTTTTTTAATTTTTTTGTAAAATGGGTTTATGGATTTCATATTAAAAGATAAATTTTAAACAAAAAAATACCCATCATAATATTTGAATGTAGCATGAAGGCAAATCAAATTACTTGTAATCGTTATTCAAGTTATAGATAATAATTATTTGAATTTGATTCATTTATTTTTAAATTAAACTCGAATTATTTAAATAACAAACGATAAATTATGTTTAGAGAAAAGAATGATGTTTAAATTCTTTGCTACTTTTGCCAAGAAACAATGTTTAAGGGATAGACCATGGATTCTACCAAGTACTTAAACATCGACCAATGTCTTTAAAGAATGTTGAGAAACCATGTTTAAAGAATGATCTTTAAATACTTAAACAAAAAATATGATACATTAAGAAAGTAACAATGATCAATATTTAGATAAGTGGTTGCTATTAAGAAAGTAACAACGACCAATATCTAGATCAGTTATTGCTATCTCTCTTTAGAAGGAATTAAATTTAAAGTCGGAATTTCCTTTTCTTTTTATATCTCTTATGAACAAAAAATAAAAGGAAAGCAATCTCACCGCTTTCCCAATTATCAAATATTCCTCTTATGAAAAAAAAAAAAGGTGATTTTCAAATGATTTTAGAGCTGTGATGGGGGTTTAATGAAGCTGTTTCAAACTTCCTTAAACATGAAGGGCCTTTTCATTGACAAAGTTCTTTACAACAAATGTAATTACCACACAAAGTGAAAGCACTTGATTACAAGTGTATGTGACATCAAAAGGAAAATCCAGGATAGAGAAAAGTGAAAGCATGCAACTCTCTTTTTCTCCATATATATCTCTACAGAGCAAATCAACCATAAAAGAAAAGCTGGGAAATTGAAAAGAAAGAAAACCCCACATTTATCTTGACTTTCATTTTTTGGTTTACCATGAGTGAAACTTGCAGAGATCTATGATTTTGTGTTCATAGGAGCTGAGCTCAAGTAATACCAACAGTACGCCATAGTCGTCCAAAGTTAAGCAGCATGGCCTCAGGACTGAGCTCTTTAGGGCTGACAACGCTGATCATATCATCAGCAAGAAACGCCTCAACACACCGAAAGAACTGCGAGCAGCTGGCTGAGCACGTGAAGCTAATAGGCAACCTGATAGAGAAGCTGAAATCAACAGACTTGGTAACTTTGCCCGCCATAAAAGAGCCATTGGATGGCCTGGACGATTCCCTGAAGAAAGCATTGGACTTGGTGGAGAGTTGCAGAGACAAAAGTTGTCTTTACATGCTCGCCATGGGATGGAGCATCGTTTATCAGTTTCGCCAAGTCCAAACTGAGATTGACCGATACCTTAAGCTCGTGCCTTTGATTTCCCTTGTTCATGAATTCCGAATGCTAGTAAGCCTGCCTGTAACTGTTACTGTATATATTCATTTTCTTCCATTTTGTTTAATCTATGCACTTTCACGAAACACTAGAAGTTGAATATTGAAAGAGACAGTCATGCTTCTACTCAATGTTCTTTTCTGTATTTTCTTGAAAGGATAATTATTACATACACTGACAGTGGAGTTTTTTTACTCCACAAGCAGCGTTAAGATCGTAACATATGTCTTGTTTTATTTATTTTAATATTTTTATAAGACACATGTCATGATCTTAACGCTGCTTGTGGAGTAAAAAAATTTCACTGTCAGTGTATGTAATAATTATCTTTCTTGAAAAGCATGTGGAGGAACAGCTTTGTTGTTGAAAAATGGATTCACTAGTCAAAGTTGGGTCCCTAGATGATTGAACCATTGTTTGTCGGTGCAATTTTCACAGTAGCTTTACTATTAGTAGAAGTTTAGAACTGATTAAAAGAGTTTTTGTCTTGAAATGATTAATCCAGAACTTAGAGGAAGGTTTAAAGCCAATCGAACAGGATCAGAGAGAATACAGTCTTGACGAAGAGGATGTAGAAGCGCGGGGTGTAATATTAAAGCCTGACAGAACAAAGAAACATGCAAATATATTGGAAAAATCCGTCTCGAAGTTACCCTGAACTGGGATTCCAGGAAGCTTTGCAAGAAGAGAAAGAAAAACTCCATTTCGAGCTGCAACGATCACGAACCATTAATGATTCCAAGCAATGCCGTGTGATCGAACATCTCATTGATGTCACTGAAAATGTTGTGAATGTTCATTCCGGAAAGAAAGTTCATAAGCTTCTTGTCAACGAACCAACTTATGTTAAAGCAGAGTAAGTACTTTGACCTGACCCTAGCTTTTCCCTCATTCACCCTCATTCACCTGGTAGATTTTGGTAGCATTATCGTGCTGAGCTAATTGTGAATTACTTGAGTTTAATTCGTTAATTATTTGAGTTTAATTTGTTTGTTTTCAATTCGAATTCGAGCTATTTGAGTAAAAAGTCAAATCGAGTTTAAATATTTTAATGCATGACTTGAATGAGTCACGAACCTATTCAAACTTTTTTAGTATATATTTTTATATGTAATAATATATAATAAAAAAATAACAAGTCGAGCTTGAATCTATTAAATCAAGCACGAGCCATTGAAGTATTTTATTGAATTGAGTTCGAATTTTTAAAACTGTTCAAGTTTCAAATTTTCGAATCAAATCAAATTTAAATCTAATATTAAATCATCTCAAGTCGATTCAATTGCACTTGTAAACTACATTAGATGTAATGGGATTTTGCAAATATATGAGACAGGTACGTGAGCAATGCAAAATCTAGTGGCGGAGAACTTGGGTTGATGCCTGAAGGCCGATATCAATCCCAATGGCAGGTTGATCTTTTCGATTGCTGCAGTGAACCCTCTTTAAGTGAGTTGGAAATTGACTCTTGATGACTCGGCTTACTTGCTATAAACTCATGCTTTCCATAATAACTCTTAATATTTGCATTCATGTCACAGGCTTGAAGTCCTGCATCTATCCTTGTGGAGTATTTTCCAGCATAGCTAACGCTATTTCCAAAGGACAGATATGTAAGATTCCTCTGATTAGCTTGGTTAAATTGTCCATAAATGGCAGCTGCAGATTCCAAGCCTGATTCCAATCTGCTAATGCATCTCGAGAGCAAGCGATGAATGATCTAATGGCATACTCCCTCTTCTGCGGTTGTTGTTGTTACTCTTGTTGTGTGCGGAAGAAATTGAGAGAACTTTATAGCATCGAGGTACTTAATTTTCAGCATTGTGGATTGCATGATCCACAGGAAGACAGAAATTCAAGAAAAAATTTGCAGTTTAAGGCATTGGGTGACTCTGATCATAACTTTATTTTGCAGGGAGGATCCTGCGATGACCATCTAACCCATCTCAATTTGCTGTTGTTGCGCAATGGTTCAGGAGTGGCGTGAGCTTGAAGCCAGAGGCTTTGAGGGTAAGTATATAGATTCCTCACTCATAATTCGATATGCGAATCTTAAACACGACTTAATTCTCACTTATAATTAGATCCAATAATCCTAGATACAACGTAATGACATGAAAACAAAACGACTAAAAAAGATAACACATACTTAAATTTGGTACAAATTAAAAATTGTATATAAATTTGACCATGAGCATGAACATGAATTACCATATCTATACATAATTCGTACACAATTTAACCCAATCTTCTTACTTTTTCAGGATGCGAAGGGAGAAAGATGATTCCTCCACCATACCAATACATGAAGCCATGAAATTCCACAAGACACTAACATAAAGTTACAGCAAGACGAGCAAAATGTTGATTCACCAATGCATCATATGATAGTAAGTGTTATATTTTTGGTGCAAATCAGCAGTATCATCTAAGGGCAAGAAATGCAAATCAAATCCATTTTAGCATTGGACCTAATGCTGGGTCAATCTTTCACATATTCATTGTACGAAAGATAACAGGTTCTTTAGCAACTACCTATCATATAATCCATGCAAAAGTCAAGCTAGTATAATATAGTACCAAATATGCATGAAATAGACATAATACTTCATTAACAACATGCTACATAGCTGTAGAATTCCCACTCCTTTAACAGTTTGATCAGCCTGCTGATGTAGTTTCCTTTATTGCAAACAGCACATACCCACAGGCCACATGCTAGCCCCATTTTTTTTTTTTAAACTAGCAAAGAGGAGAAAAACGATACTATAATTTTGAGAATCTGACTCCTATATGAACCGTTCAATCAGAAGGAACCATCGTACCAAGAAATCTTGTGGTAGCAAAATTGGTTTTGTGTTAGCAATGGAGTCAATCCAGAATGGAACTCTCTTAAAGTAGTGGTCGCCGTAGCTGAAAATCACACTAAGAAAGGAGTGGCAACAAGCAAAGTGTAAAAATGATACCTTGTTTTTGTTTCTTGAAAAACAAACTACAATTCAACTCTGTTGGATGGTGTATCATCATTCCCCAGCCAAAAGAGCCAACGGAACAGTTGTGATAACTTACTGGTTTCAGGCTTCTTTTTTGGCTGATCAAGATTGACATTGCAAAGGGTATTGTAATCATGCTTTAAATGAGGATGCACAATTCTCTCCTGAAAATGTGATGAAAGTTCTAACTATTAGGAGTAAAGTAATTAGTTTCATAAAGATAGACGACGGTCGATTATAGTACCTTGAAAGCTTCAAATGGACAGAAATCAGTACCATCACAACCCTATTCATAAAAGAGTACTATCAGCCCCAAAACAATATTAGAAGATATTGACAGAAGCACAAATGAGGTGCCTTCAAAACCTTATAATAGTGCAGCATGCATAACAAGTCCTAAGCACTAAGAAACAAGGAAAAAGGTAAAAATTCAAAATTTAAAAATTTGAGAATGGTGATCATGATATTCTAATATTTTTTATGTAATCATCACTCTTTCTGATTTGAAGATGACACTACATTTTCACATTGTCCTAACTAGAAAAAAACAAATAAAAATGTTACCTTTTGCTGGTATAACCAGTGAATTACTGAAAGACCAAGAGAAAAAACTAGAGTCAAAAAATAGCTTACAGGCATGGGGACTGGATGCTCATTGTGTAGGACTTGCACAAAGTATTTGCTTGAAGAATTAACCGGACAGCTGTATAAGACCAGCACATTATTCCCAGCAAAAGGTGCCACAATGCTGCCTCTCCAGTTTCTTTTCTGGGGAGGCTTAGGAGGGAGATTCAAAGGCTCCTCTTTTTGTATTCGTTGGAAATCTGCAATGTTCAAATAAACATTGAATCATCAGCATATAACAAAAAACCTACAGAGATACACATAATCATGCTTTTAAGTACTCTAAGTATAAAAAGATATCAAGAAACAAGAATGCAATGATAAATGGTTGAAACCACTCACCAGATCCTTCAAGAAAAAGCCCAAGCAAGCATGAAAAAGGAACAACAGTTTCCGCATGTGCAAAACGCAGTCTTGCCTTCTCATAACTGCCAGGAGCTTGGTTATCTACACATAAGGGAAACACTTGGAAGTCAAAGTTGAGAACAAGCCACCATCAAACAACCTTTTGCCTTGTAAATCTGTAATCCATAATCACAAGAAAATATATCTCATCTATTTCAGGTTTGGCAAGCTCTCAAGAAACTATGCAAATGAAGGCAACAATAGCAACAAAAAAAATGCTCTTGATTGTTTTCCCTACTTTATTCTCTAGCATGAGAACTTGTAAAGAAAAAGTTATAGAAAGAAGAAGTCAATAATGTAATGCGTATGCTCATATGGTATAACATAATAGTTGCAAATGCAAATTATTCTGTCCTTGCCAACCCTGGTCTGTAGTTCCTAATAACAAACAGACCAGCATCACTGCATGATACAGTAAGAACAATTTATAGGCAATTCAAGGATCACCATTTCTACAAATTCCTCACTTCTTAATATATAAAAAGTTAAAAACCATAAAACCAAAATCTCATACTTATATTACCTTCTTTAGCCTTGATAGCTTGGTCCATGGATTGCACAACATCTTTAAGCAAAGGCACTCCCATTTTATAATTTAAGGATTTACCATAGCCCTTCACTATAAACACCTCTAAATCATCCGTCCACTCCATCAAAGCAACCTGTATATTTAGACAGATTTTGCAGGTGAAAAACCACAAAGCATGGAAGATAACAAAATTAATTAAACATATACAGCGGGATGAATTAGCATGAAAGATAAAAGGAATAAATCACAGGAAGCATATTACTCAAATTAAATATCCTGTTTCATTTTTCCCTGCTGATCAAAATGAATATTTACTCAAGGAACAAAAACAAAAATCATCCATACTAATAAGACACTTATCTTAGTAAAGCCATTTTCTTCTCTGTATTTAAACATGTGGAGATAAGTAAACTGATATACATTAGATTAAACATTCAAAGATGAAAAAAAAAACTGTACAAAAGATTTAAATTGCAAACATATATTTCCTATAATATAAAAGATTTATACTTTTAGCAACAAATAGTAGAATCAATATTTTTGAGAAGATACCTATATTCTGAATAAATGGTTAGGGCCCTACATACTAAGGGTATGTTCAATATGAAAAGTAATGAGATATGCATAGAAACTATCCCCAATCTTGCAAATCCTAACTCCGACAAAATCGTTTATCCTGATTTCTTCATAAAGAGTAATGAAGCATATAAATACCTCAGTTGGACTGAAGAGACTGCAGGCTTTGTCGGTTATATCCAACAAGGATGTTTCCTGCCATATCAAATATCCAATGACACCAAAAAATATAAGTAAAAAATTGAAGTGATCAATACTAGAATTTTCTGATTTCTGACAATGTATGAACTATGAGATTTGCATGAAAAGAAGATGCCTACCTGTTTACACAGAAACCAGAGAGAGGATATATCCTGTCTTGTGAAATTGAGCTCATATCGCTTTGCTAATGCAGAGGTAATCTCAGCAATGATTGGTTCTTTCAGTTTATCAATAGCAGGCTCTTGTTTTTTCCTAAATTCCTGCATTCATACATCCAGTTCAAATAAGAAAATGAAGAAGCAAACCGATTGTATTACAGCATAAATGAACCATTAATAAAAAGTTGAAGGTCAAATTAGTCTAAGAGATAAAGGTTCTGATTATGTAATGACGAAGAATACTGACCAACTTAAAAATCTCATAAAATTTTCTTATATCAAACATTCAAATTTTTAGTAACAAAAGTGAGTATCATTATAGAGATTAGAAAAAACTAGAAACACATAAATGTATAAACTACACTTGTGTTTGTGCTTTAATAATAAGAGAGAAACCTCATCCATACCTTGTAGGTTTGACAACAATCAAAAAACCTCAAGGTTATGTCACTTGCACGGCTTTCACTCGAAACAGCAAAAGCTCGATGACGCCCTGGTCCTAGACTTCCTTTGTCACTAAATAGTCCCATGCCAAATGCCACGGCACTAGCAGAAGCCCGAGGAACCTTTCCCACAAAGTAAGAAACAATGCACATGAATTTAAAATAAATCAGGAAAAACAAATATACAATTAGGCCAGCTTCAGAGCTAGACTAATAAAATCAAAAGTACTGAAAACTGGCATCATTCAAGAATGAATACGGAGACAAAGAAAAGGAAGAATGTTGAGTAGCATCCATATATTATGCAAGAAATTCCAAAACAAATAAAAAAAGTTTGTGGAATCAAGTTGAAGGAAAATCTCCGAATACATTATTTTATAAAAGAAGATAAAATTTGAAACACAGAACTCACTTGAGTAGTCTTTATGGGATACACATCAGGGTGGTAATCCTCACTAAATATATCAGGAAATCTTTCCCTAACCCTGATTCCAAGCTGATATAACTCCTCTTCTCCTTTGCTATCCAATTCTCCACCATTCAATTTTCCTTTCCAAGGAGACTCCCATTTCTGTAACCAAGCAGGGACTTTCTGTAGGGACAAATTCTTTTCTTTGGCATCTTTTAGAAGTTCCTGTATATGAGAAGCCAATTTTTCCAACTCTCTCATCCGCTTCTTAGTAGGAGAACGGGTTCCATGTCTTGCCTAAAAATTTTGAATTTGGATTAATCTTACCTTTAGTTTTACTCTTGCAACAACAAAGTTTGGGCATTCGACAAGTAACACATAACCACACAAAAAGTCTCATAATAAACAACAAAAAGGACGTCTGAAACAACAATTCAAAAAGTAACAAGCAACCAAACCATTGGTATTATGATTTGGACAGAAAATATAACATAACAGCTTCAAAATACGCCTTTCAAAGAGTAAGAAAATCTTAAAGATATCGAATAAAGCTAAAAATCTAAACATTACACAAAACTATCCAACTTTTCCATGCATCAATAACCAAACATTGCAGTACTATACTAACTCAAAGTGAATTTAAAATGCATTCCTAATTTCACAATGTCTCGGGCAAAGAATTCATGAATTCTCATTCCGGTAAAAAGCATATCATAAATGCACTCATATTGCCCCTGTACAAGTTTCCCCTAAAAAATTGTTGGATCAAAACACCTAAACTAACAGGGAAAAGGCTTAAATTTTAAAAGTATTCACAGCACAAACATCTCTAAACTCATATCATTCCATTTCCTTTTTCTTTTCAATTCAACAGTATTTCCAGCTATGAAGAATTAAAAATTCAAAATTTCATGAAAATAAAATAAGATTACCACGAGATTCAAGTGGATAGGAGCACATCCATCAGGAATATCAGAGGGTAGAAATGAATTGTCGACAACATCTTTCACTACACCATATCTGCTCCAAAAAAAAAAACTAATTAAAATAACAAGATAAACCTGATTCAAAATTTCTCTCATTTAAAATTTAATAAAAGATAACGAAATTACGATTCAACCGAGAGCGAGACCTTGTTACAGTAGAGAGGTGCTGACGAACATCAAAATCTTGATCAGCGTTTGAATTCGAAAACAACGTTAAAAAGAGCAACAAAATAGCCACCATAGCCATCTTCTCCGGCAACCCAGTTAGAAAATTAACCGGAAAAATGAAAGATTTAGATTTAGAATACAAATAAATAAATAAACAAGCTAGAAAAGCTTTTGGGATTTTCGTACTTCTCCACGTTCTTCAAGAACCGCCACGCTGATTCCGTGCTACGCGAGGCATGGTAATAAAGCATATGAGCTATTTCTATCCGCTGATATAGAATACATTGGGTGAAATAGTTGAAGTCTCTTTCCATGTCATATTGCCGCGTAGCGTAGCGCAGCGCAGATGCTGTTCTACCCACGGAAAATGGACACATGGAATAACTTTCCCTTTTTGGTCGGTAAAAAAGGTAAAAGCTTCCACGTGGCAGTTCAACAATACTTTCCTTGGATTGTGGGTTTCGATGTGGGCCACTACTGGGCTTCTCTCTGGGACCTTGGACCCATTGTCGAGGATTCATGGGCTACCGAACAATTGTTTGTGGCCAGGGACAATGAAAGACTATATTCAAATACAAAAGCCAATCTCCACTATGTGGTGGATCTCAGGGCCCGCAGAATCAAATAATTTTATTTTGTATTCATATATACTTTGTATCAATTTTCATATCATTTCATTTTTCTATTCTAATATCATATCATAACTGAAGCTATCAGATCCCATTTTAGGTTCCATTTATTATCAAACTTTTCCTTGAGCTATCTCCTAACGGAGCAGGATTTAAAGAAAACTGTCATGAATATCGCTTACCTCTTTGAGAAAATAGTAAGATAGGAATCCATGAATCTATAATTGCTTTCATTAAGAGGACTTGAAATACCACTTATTACCTCTCATCATCAACACAGTTTCTGCACTAATTATACAACTTACAACCAAAATCTCTCAACAAGGAACTACTGACACAAGACCTTATAGAACAACCTACGATCTGGTACCATGTGGTGAGTTCAGCTTCATGCAATGGCTTCCTCTCCCTCATGGAGAAGCATCTGGTCGAAGTGCCAGACACCTGAAAATCCGCCAAAGACACAAGTTCAGGGAACAAGGAATATGTAAGGCATAAAAATGGATGAACAAGATGAAATCATGGACTCATGGTAGCACAGAGTTAAGATGGCACTTTTCACAAAACAAAAGATAGAAAATAGAGAAGTTTAGATTCATACCATGGCCTTTGCCAACTCTTCTCAACTGAGCCACATATTCCGCTATTTTCTTGATCGCCTCCACCTACAGAGAAAGTAAGACAGGATCAAAACCGTGAAGTTATTTCTGTTGTTATTTTGTAACACATTTGAAAAATTACCTGCTCAGCTAAGAATTCGCCTTCAATGAAATCGGTCATCTGCACATCATGGTTCCGTTCAGCCACCTGTTTACCAAAGCCTCGACTATTAGTACCAAGAAAACCATTTGCTATCATCTTAGAAACATCCACAATGTAAATCAACATCACAGTTGAACATGGTTTTATCTGATGATTTCATACACCTAATCAATGAGACCTTGGACCTTATTAACATGTTAAAAATCAAAACTCATACATGTAAACAGAAAACATGATAGCAAAAATATAGAGACAGGAAAGTCTTACTCTGTGCAAGTTCAGGAGCTTTTCATTTGTTAGTTTCTCCAGGGACAACGCGAGCTCCATTGCTGAACCAAAGAATCAGATACAATCAGTTTCAACCACATACACCATACTAGCACCTAAAGCACATTTTTACTACTAGTGACTTATTTGACAACACCATGCATTCCAATTCAGTGCTAAGAAAGATGGGATCACAAGAAAATTCAAAACAACCCATGGACTCCTAATACATCTCTTCCCTGTCTAGATTCCTAATATATGAATGCACCAGCCATACAAATTTACAAACAGAATTCCATAGCTGCAACATGAATCTATGTCTCATTGTTTTGTTCATGGGGATGTATAAAATCTGAATGTGAGAAAAACCAAGAAGGCAACCAAATAAGAAATGCGACAAGTTTTACCAAACCAACCAGAAATCTAGCTCTGACAATTTCAACTCACCATACAATGCATCTCCTTTTTCTGCATGATCGAACTCAGAGAGGGGCATCAATATGGACTGCAGCTTCACTTTCCCACCTCGTTTGTTCTGATAATAATAAACAATCCGAGTCAGGGAAACAATATCAGAGACAAAAGAATAGCAACAATACGCAAAAGACAGCAAGGATCAAAAACCTGGTATTCCATTAATTTTTCAGCATGCTCTCTCTCTTCTAAACTTGATTCCTTGAAGAACCTATTCACGAGAAAGACTGAAGTAAGCTCAACACCGAAAAGGGATGCTAAAAGGATCAGCAAAATAATGGATTTTCAAGAAGAATTACTTAGCAAGACCCCTGAGTGCAACGTTGTCCCTGTCAAAGTAGGCAAACATAGCATGGTACACATAGGAGACATTGTATTCAACACTGTCATTCCAAAAGAAACGCAGAAAACATTAGAACATTAGCATGTACAAATACAAATAGTGTAGCAATGTAAAGCACAACAAATCAGAACCTCATCACTAAACCATAGGGCATAGCCATCAGATATAAGCCAAGATTCATTTTTCTAAAGAAAAATATATCAAATTAAACACACATCCAAGAATCGACTCAAAATTCATTCTTTAAAAGAAAAGAATCTTGAGGCCAATTCCTAGTTTTGACTGGGAATCAAGTGCATGGAATTAAATCATACAATTGAATTAGCCTTATACAGAAGTAAAGAGCAAGAAAAAATCTATTCTTTTCTCACACAAATAAGCAGATCAAAGCATAAAAGAACCATTTTTTCAAGAATCTGAAAACTGATACCATCAGAAAATATAAGAAACTTTTTTCTTAATAAAAGTTGACTAAATAACCTAAAAAGAAAAGAACCCACTTGATTTGTTCGTTGAGAGCAGCCTCACACTCATCAGTATACTTTTGACGTGCCAGCGACACTTGAGGCACAGTGGGGACAAGATCAAGCTCCTTCTTCACTTCCTCAAAGGGTTCAAAAACGACACCGGTTAGTGGCTTGTGGTTGGCTCCTTTGCTTGCACAAACTACAACAGACCCAGTTCCATTTCTTGCAGAAGAAAGCCGACGAACCGAAGAAGAAGAAAAAGAACTGAAAAGAGAGGTCTCAGATGAAGAAACAGAAGAAAACAGGGGGCCCTGATTTTCCACTTGAGGATTCAACAAAGAAAAAGCCGGAGCAGCTTTCAGCAACATGGCTCAAAAGAAAAAACGAAGCTTTTGACTAAAAGGGCGAAGAAAAACCGGAACTCTGGCAAACAACAGAAGACTGAAGGAGAACAATAAAGGGCTTTTTGAGTGGGGAAGAGAATGAGGAAAAAATGGGGAAAGCAAGCAATAAAAAGGATGAATGGAGATGAGATGGGACCATCGGATGAAAGACACGTGGCTGGTGATAATGAATAGGTGGACGTCGGGAGCGTGGCAGGCTCATGGTCGATTTGGAGGTATCTGGTGTTGTTAAGAACCTTTTGGGGGAACTTGTGATCCTAATAAATGAGCATCAGAGCCTTCATGTCTGTGCTGCAGCCATTGCCAAAAAGAAAAGAGCAGTAATTATCAAAGTGGTTCTTGTCTTTCCAGTTGTGTGGCAAGATTCAAGAGAGAAGACAAAGAACAAGGAATATTGGTACAGCTCAGTGATCTTGGAGTTGGATTCTACTTTTTGTGTTGTACATTGTATCTTTTCTTCTCTCTGTTTTTTATGTCTGTGTACAGCAAAATTTCCCCTTTTTTCGTGAAATCTTGGCAAGACTTCTGTCATTTATTAGTTTATTTTGTGCAATGCAATTCTTGGACTTGATGATTTATGCACATAATATATATGTATATTGTATTATATTATGTTAAATCATGTTGAAATAGTATAGAATATAAAAATTTTTATGTTAAAATTCGTATAAACATGTTAAATATAATTTTTTATAAAAATTTTATCAAAATTTAGCTCACGTTTTTTTTTTGCTTTTTTGATATTATATTATTATGTCATGTTTAAAATTATAAGATGATCATGTATTATTTATTATATTAATTTTTTAATATATTTAATAAGACTATACTAATTTTTAATTTATTAATGTTTTTATATTAAATTTCATCAATAATGTATTAAAGAATTTATATAGTACGTATATTTTTTCAATTAATATTTTGATTGGAAAGAAAGTGCTACTTTTGGTAGAATTCGAATTTTGAAGTTATTTTTTTCTAAAAAAAGTAAAAAAAATCAAATCTTAAATATATTCTCTTCTAAAAATATAGGCTTAGTACCAAATATGTCTTTTACATTTGTCACAAAATAAAATTAAGTTTTCAATGTTTAATTGCAAAAAATAAGTCTTAAATGTTTCAAAATAACAGAATTAAGGATATTTTAATTAAAGTATTTAATTTCTGTTACCAGTGCATAGTAATAAAATTTAACGTTGTTAGAAAGAATTAACGGAATATCTTTAATTCTGTTATTTTAAAATATTTAAGATTAATTTTAATATAATTAAATATTAAAAATTTAATTTTATTTTATAATAAATATAGATCGTATATTTGAATATTAAACAAAAATATATATAACAATTTTTAAATCAAATTTCAATTTTTTAATTTTAAAATTTTAATGTTCAGCAATAAAAACTTCTCTAGAGTTAAGAATTGTTGAGAGACAATGGAGCCTACAGTGAAGCATTTGACTCGATTAAATGGGGCACATTTATTGAATGAAATGAATTAGTGTGGGATAGGGTTACATATAATCCTAACATTGAGTTATTTAAGGAAAATTATCTTATATACTGTCAGTAGAGTTTTTTAATTTTACAAGCGGGATTAGGATGATAACATGTGTCTCATTTTATTTATTTTTTATTTTTTAAATATTTTTAAAAAAACATTTATTATCATCCTAACTCTGCTTGTAGAATTAAAAAATTTCACTGACAATGGATAGGATAATAATCTTTTATTTAATTATTTTGTCACTATCACTGCCACTATTCTTTCCCTTGTTTTTTCTGTCTACATTCACTTAATGTGTGTTTTGTACTATGTAGTTCTTTTTTCCCTACTCTACAGTCTACTGTCTGTTTGGATAAAAACTATCATTCTCTTTTCCCTTTTTAACTGTTTTTAATGGATAAAATAGTTCTTTATAATTTGTTTTTATCTGTTTAAATGGAAGAAATTGAGATGGGTTGGAAAAGAATAGCATCCAATTAAAGAGATTGAAGGTGACAAAAAAACATTTGAAAACATGAAGGTACTGGAAATTGCAAATGGTGTTAGTAAACAACTACTTATTGATCCAATAGAGGAGTGTCAAATGTTTATTTGAGGAACATTCTTTTTTATTTGATTTGGAATTTGAAAATGCTCTTAGTAAACATATACTAATCAATCTGAACATGAAATTTAATTTCATTTATGCATTTTTTTAAACAAAATAAATTTTAATAAATTAAAATTTTAAATTTTATCACATGTATTTCTCTTATTCTTAAATTAAGAGTTTTTTTTAATAAAAAATTATTTCATATAAAAGTGGAGGCCTTTTACTTTTTCAGGAAAATGTGTGATTAGTAGGCTGAAAGGTGGTCGAACGTGTGAAAAGAACCTTGAAAGCTTTCCATAAAAAAAAAAACCTTTATTAAAGTAAATTTATTTCAATGTTGATCATGGTTAAAGTGGGTCGTTTAGTTGTTAGCAAGGGATATGATAGATGTGAAAGGAAAAGAAATATTAAACAAACAATATAATATTTATGTGGATTGATAATTTATTTATGTTTAAAGTTGTATTAGGACAATTTTTTATTGTATAGTTACATATTTATGTGGTTTGGTAAATTTATTACAAGAAAAAATGTTATATATTTATAGTACAATAAAATTAATAAGTGTGCTAATTTCATGACCAATATTGACAAAACCAGTATGATTGACATCTTGATAGTTAAGAACCCTCCTCAGCCGATCAGTAGACAGTAAACTACACAATGATTGTAAAGGAATTGATTGTAGTAGACTTGTTTTAGACTGATAAAAGTTTCATGGACTTTTTGCACCAAAAAGAAAAGAAACTAGGATAATTTGGATTTTATTAGGCCTATATACTAGCCTTTGCACAGTAAACATTTCGGGGACTCCGCACTTGATCCCAACAAGGGTCCTTGCACTCTTGACTCTGCTCACTTATCTGTTAATAAGATTGTTGTACTAGTAAGTGTCATATAGATTGAATTCTATTAAATTTCACAAATTTTAACATTTAATTCCTATATTAGTTTATTTGTTTATCAAATTGTGATTTGAACTCAATTTTTTTTTTGAAATCGGCTTTTAGCAATTTAATTTTTAATTCTCATATATTATTATTATTATTATTCTTATTATCGTCGTCGTCATCGTCGTATAACGGTCTAATTGGGGTTTCAACATATATAATGCAAACTTATGATTAGTATTCTATTAATGAGTTAGGACCAATTTTAGTAGTCATTTACTGCATCATGAGAACAATTGTTTTTTTTTTTTTGGTTTATACTTTAGAGGTCTTACTTCCATTTAGCTCTTCAAATTTAAAACTTAAAATTTGAAAATCAAACGTTAAAGAAAATTGAGCGCTCCCTGTCTCCTCAATAGCTTCTTTAGTTTTGTTTTTAATCAATCTATACTAACAATTTCTTGATCGAAATAATTAAAAAAAATATTGTGATATTCTAGAATATATGAGTTTGATCATTCAATTATAAAAAAAAAATCTACTTATTTAATGATGACTGAAGGCCCAAAAATAAACCTATTAAGGCTGACTATATATTAGGCCAGTTAATGCTTGAGCCACAAATGAGCCCAAGCTCATCTCAGTCAATCAGATGAGACCTGTTATATTCTGATATTCTTTTTTTTTCCTCTTGATTTAAAAACTTGGAGTCCATATGTTGTTTGTATATTAGGCTATTTTATAGTTGGGGAAATGGCCTTCAACCAAAAGCCTATTTCCACAAAAAAAAAATCTATAGAAAAGTTTAGCATAAAGTTTAGTCCACTTTAGCATAAAGATTAACATATTATATACTATGATTGTGGATCTTATCTTAAAATTAAATTTTGTATAGTTTAAGGTATTAAAGTCATCAAATTAATGAGAATATATTAATATTCCTAATTATTCTACTTAAATTTTGCATTATTTTTAAATAGCTATAAATTAGCAACATACGTCGATGTACTTTTTCTAACAAAGGTTCTTTTCTAGTTTTGAATCCTTGCAAATTGGCAAATAAAGTTCGTTCAGGAGCATGCTTACCATTGGCAATCATTTCGGGAAGTGGAGCATTAAATGTACTTTTTTTCCCAACAAAGATTCTCTTCGAGTTTCAAATCACTGTAAATTGATAGATAAAGTCCGCTTGAGACCAGCATGCTTACCATTGGACCAACTCCTTGTTGATTTATTGTTCATTTTTTGCTACTATTTGAAAGAGAGAGAGAGATTACAAATTAACAAAGGGGAAGGTGGGAAGAGATGAATTACACTGCACAATTAATACCCCAACCCCAACAGTGAGATTACCAACCACTGTTAAAAGAATATGAACTTTAATTACGACCGGATGGTGACAAAAGAAGAAAAAGAAAACAATGCATCTCGAAACTAAACCAAAGTCATTGCTACGAAGCTCATTTAATGCACATGCATTGGAGGTCTCAAGTTTTTCCTTCTATGGTGGTGAAAATGTCTGTTTTTTCTCCCCAAAGAATTATATTTTCTGAAACTTTCACAGAATCCGAGCAACAACAAGGTTCTTAACCCTTGTTTCCACGGTCTCAACTCCCTAAAGCTTAGGGTTTTGATAAACATGAGTGCTCGATGGGGCGCTCCGGGCACAAACTTTGTTTTCATGGTCAGCCATAGCAAGTAGAATACCAGTGGCAGATGAGTCAATTGGTCATCATAATTAACTAGTTAAACATTTTTATTTTTAGGCACCTTGTAATAAACTACTATCAATGAATTAAAAACAAAATTTTGACATCGGAAACTCTATTTGACTTATTCAATTTAGATGTTTAAACTACTTACAATTACCGTAGCATTGGTGAGTTTAACATGAATTAACACTTAAATCAGTTAAGTAATCTAGACTTAATTGATCAAGTTGATTGAACCGATGATCATCTTTTATGCATAAAATTCGCCATTTAGATAAGAGAAATGGGTTCTAAATTTCCAAATTTATTCAGTTGGAGAAGAAATTAAAAGTAGAATTGGCCTTGCATTGTCGCTAGGGGTCATTTTTGGTTGAAGACAGAAAAGGATGCTTGGATTCATGTGATGGGTCATTTAATGCAAACTTAGGGTTCCTACAAAAACTACAGATTTTAATATTAATCTCCCTCGAAATAGGTTTCATTTATAAGAATCCTTATGTCTAATTTTCATGTCAGAATGTCATTAATTTCTTTGTGGGGTTGTGTTCTCTTTGATGTCTGCTATCTTCACTATTAAATTTCTCCCTGATCAGAGATTAATTTCACAGAAAAGAGAATCTCATAGCTTCCTATTATCAATTCAAATATTGATGAAAATATCATGAAAATGAAACCAACTAATAATGCAGACATGTGATCAGAATATGTTCTACACTTCTACACCTCCTAGACTATAGATTTTTTTTAATTTAAAAAAAAACTAGCAAGGTAACACTGCAAACCATTGTCAAAGTTAACATTGAACCTAGACCTTAGTTATTGAGAGTGATTCAAAGGTGGTTATCTCGTGGTTAAACAATTTTATTGATAGCTTTTAGAAGTACAAGAACTTTATTAATAAGTTGCTTAACCTTCAATCTTGCTTGGGCTTTATTTCTTTTGTTCATGTTTTTAGAGAGACTAATCTTTTTACGGACTCTTTTGCTAACTTTGGAATTTTCCGAAATTCTGATTTTGAAGTTTGGTTGTAATCATTTTCATTCTTATTAATAAAATTTTAACTTTTTTTAAAAAAAAGGATAATGCTACAAACAACAATAATGATGTAAGACTTAGCTCAAACATGTGTCGTTTTCACATGATTCATGTGGGTTTGGCAGCTCATTAAGAGCTTAAATTCGTGTATGTAATTTTATGTTACGTAAAATACAAAAATTTTGTATCAAAATTTATATAAACATGTTAAATACAAACTTTTTTAATTTTGGTCATATAAAGATACAATTCTTACTAAATTTTAGTTTATATTAATTTTGTACTTTAATCTTATTCATGATACCGTATTTAAAATTATCAAATCTATTTGCTTGAGCAGTTTTAGCATTATCGAACAAACAAAATAGAGAGTATACCTACAGTTCTACTTACTTAATCAGCTGACTGATTTGAATGTTGTGGGGGTGTAACGATTCAAAACAATCCCAGTTTCTACGTGTTATGGAAAACAATGGGCTGTAATGATATTGCAATCATGCAATTTTCTTGTTGTTTTCTGCAAAAGAGATCTGTGACAGGTTCAAATGACTTGGTCAGCAATAACCATTCCACGAGTCCTATGACCTAACCTAATTGAATCTCTCTTCTAAATTAATCGGTTCATGGAAATAGCAAAATCATATAGGCGATTGAGTGATAACGATTGAAGATGACTTGCTCACGGGATCGGTCTCCGATAATCAGTTGAAAAATAAACCAGAAGCCAAACAATACATATGTAGAGGGATTAAATTACATCAATCTATAACAAATAATTTTACATCATTTGTATTCACATAAGATTAATATTTTATAAATCAAATGTTTAAATTCAATAAGTTTCTCAAATCCGTTATGCACATAAAGTTTTGAATCAATTCAATATCTCTATTATTTTGATTAAAAATAACATATTTTGTAGTATATATTAGTGATAAAAATTCTATTATAATCAAACAATTAATTTGATATTTTCTATTAATTTGAAATTTGATATGTATAATTTACGTGAATATAACATTAAATTTAATTAAAAGTAGGATTAAAAAAATATAATTCGCATAAAAGGATAAGGAATAATGTAAAATTAAGTTAGTTTTACATTTCTCCTCTCATATATATTTATATATATATATATATATTATTTGTAATAATGGGAGAAAATTGGCAAGAGTTCATATTTTTAGAAAATTTTTTGTCACTCTTTCTGAGCTTTGAAATTTCTTGGTGAATTAAGAGTATCAAAAACCAATTTGTTTTCTACTTTTTATTTTGTTTTAGAAAATTATGCTCTCATTTATAATGTTAAATTATTAATCATATAAATAGATTAAAAGGAAGCGTTTAGATCACTCATGAAATTAAATATTTTTATTATAGCAAAAAGCGTGTGCGTGTCTTACGTGTTTCCATGTGTGGATAAGTATGTATATCATACTTATATTGTAAAGGATCCTTTCTTAATTAATTCCAAATATGCTTAGTTTTGGGAGATAAACTAGTTAAGGGGAAATTAATTAATGTCTTACCATGTATAAGATCAAGAAGGATAGATTCATATACTTTAAATGATTAAATTGAAGAATGACAAGAAATATCAGTATATGTTAATTAATCACAATTTATACAGCATATATTCGGTACATAAAAAGATTGAAACTTGAAGAATGAATTGCAGATATTAAGAATTGAACTTTAGATCTGTTAGATATCATTTCTTAAAATTGATTTGAGCTAAGTCGTAAGTTTATGCATATTTAAATATTTGATAACACGGCTAAGTTATTTATAAAGTACATGATTTCTTTTTAACAAATCTTAAAAGAATGTACCAATTTATCAATTTAATGCATTCGATATTTTACTTTTTGATCGGTATATTTTTAAGAAATTATGTCTTACCATATGTAAGATGAAGATCAATAAGGATATATCTACGTACTCTAAATGATTAAATTGAATGGCAAGAAATATCAATATATGTTAATCACAATTTATACAACACATTCGGTACATAAAAAGATTGAAACCTAAAGAATGAATTGCATATATTAGAATTTGATCATTAGATATATAAGATATTATTTTCTAAAATTGATTTGAGCTAAATCGTAAGTTTATGTATATTCATTGTCAGTGAAGTTTTTTTTTACTCCACAAATATTGTTAAGATAATGACACATGTCTTTTAAAATTATTAAATAAATAAATAAATAAATAAAACATATATCGTCATTCTAATTCCGTTTATAGAATAAAAAACTTCAATTTATTGAATAATTATCATATATAATATTTATGTAATAATACAACTAAAGTATTTTTAAACTAGATTTTTTTTAACGAATCTTAAAAGTAGATACCAATCCATCAATTTAACACATTCGAGATTTTACCTTTTGATCGAGATATTTCTAAATTCATTTCTTTAAGACTAACCCCTTGTGATATGTACATTGCATATGATATAAACGCACTTGCTCATGTTGACAAATGGTTGAAGTAATTAATGATTTGGGTCAAATCGACGCGCCTCCATGGATCTAGACATCTAGAGAGGGGAGCTTGTGGATCACGTGAATGTTTGTACGGCTGGCTAACAGACATTCATGTCGAGCCTCGCCAAGGGTCTCCGCCGGCTAGGGTTTTTTTTTTTAAATTTAAGATTTATTAATAAATAAGATTACAGTCAAACAATCAAGTCAAAATGTCTAAAAGCCTTAGCTTTATCTAGAGAATCAGTAAAAAAGTTTCTCTGTAAGAGTATGAACAAACAAAATATTTCTCAATTGAAGTTAGAGTTTCCTAAATTTGTTGAATAATTTGTTACATTTTCATGGACTATCCAAGATCTTCTTAATTCAAGAGATAATCACTTTTGAATCACTTTCAAAAATCAATTAAGAAAGTGACGAAATCTTTTTTCAATGATAATGAACATAACTTTAATAACAGCACATAATTCAACCATATTTGAATCCACTATTTCAATATTTTTTAAAAAAAAATTAAAAGAACATACCTTTTATTATTACGAATAACTCCGCCGGCTAGGGTTTATCGTCCATTATTTTGCAACAACTCGGTGTCTGCGACCTTAATTTCTAATTAATCCATGCACGCACGTTGAGGCATTAATCACCGAATAAATTAGCAAATAATAATTCTCATAAAAAAATTTTGCGAGGAAGGAGAACGAAACTCAGAGCAACGTGGCAGGCAAAAGGCGTACTCCCATTTATTTATATGATATTATATGTATGGTGGCGCCGTCGCGGTCAACCGGTACCGTTGTGTTTGTCTCCGTTATGGGCGGGCGGGGTGCCTCTGGTATTTTCCTTATTCTTTTGGCACATTGTAGAAGCAATATTGGCTAGTTAGCTAGCTACCTATTTAATGTATACATATTTAATTTGCTTGATGACGATATGTATTTGATAGCGATAGTTATATATTATATTTTTAGTTTTTTTTTTAAAGAAAATTTCAAAGTTAAATTTTAAATTTGTTTCTTTCTTCTTTGGTTATAAAAAGTTTAGTAACAAGTAAAGTTATTAATTTATTATTGGATCTATTGAACTCTTAATTGTAGATTTTTTGAACTTATAGATTGCTTATCAATGAGTGTTTTGTCAATTACATTCAAACCAAAATCAGTACTTATGTCAACTTTTAACCAAATTTGCTGTGGATTTAAAAAATGGAATTCGTGTCAAAATATTTTTTAAATAAAAAATTGAACAATTGTTTTAATTTATTCAATTTTTTGAGTTATAGTAATTATTATACAACCAAATCCATGACTTGCGCAAATTGAAAAAAATATAATTATAAAATTGAGTAAAATTAAAATTGAAGTTCTTTTTAGTACATTAAAAGATTTCCGTTTTCAAACAATAAGGTAGACTTTAAATTTTGGGTACTTAGGAAAAATAAAAATATGTTCATTCAAATCAATAATCAAGCTGAAAAAAAAATCTCGACTATTTCAAAAGATTTTAGGATTTTAGCTTTGGCCTTTTGGATGCCTCAATGTCCAAACTTCCTTTGTCCCTTTCTCAAAGTGCATAGGTCCCAAAATTCATTTTATTCATCCTATGGTTCTATTTTGGACCTATATGAACTCAACAAGTCTAACCCCTATTTATCAAGAAAAGTTGAGAAATGCTGTCAAGTCTTGAGATGGCAACCATGTTACTAAAATTCCCTGTTAATTTTGATTAACTCTAACTCTAATACATAACATTGTTAAAATATACAAAATTTGCTCCTTTTTGATATATTATAATATAAATAATCCTGCCCAAAAGACTCTCCTAGGCACTTTATATCTAATATTTTTTTTATGTAAATCACGAGATATTTTCATATCATATTGAATATAAAATTAATTTTTGCTCTTATTTTGTAGCTGGTGTTGGCTTAAAAAAATTTGATATAGTAAGAATTTAAATACGAAATTTTTTACTATGAATCGTTTTCATTCATAAATTTAATAAGATCTTACATTACTTAACCAACCTTTTGAGTTACCCGCCGAATATTGTCTAATACTATGTAGTAGAACTGTTACCCTAGTTGAGCTTGGCACTCTTGGGGCACGCACGTTCTTTGGCTATTATAAGTATGCATACCCTCTCGTCTCATTCTCTCCAAGTCTAAATTAAGCCTGTGCTTTTTCTCATATCCTTCCTAGCAGATCAGTTTCTAGTCTTACTCTTACCTAAATTTAAACACACTGGTTCCTCAGTATGGGAGGAAATTCGCCATGTGCTTCCTGCAAGTTGCTTCGTCGCCGCTGCGCCAAGGACTGCATCTTTGCCCCTTACTTCCCTTCCGATGATCCCCACAAGTTCGCCATAGTTCACAAGGTTTTCGGCGCTAGCAATGTCAGCAAAATGTTGCAGGTTCCTCCACTTCTCTGCCTGATCAATTTTCTTTCCACTAACATGCTATAATACTGGCCCAACCCAAGCTTTATGTTCTTAGGACTAGACTGCTGGTATGTTAGTGTTACTTAGTTGCTAATGATTTATGCATCGTTTTGGAAAAAGCAGGAGCTTCCAGTTCAGCAAAGGGCCGACGCAGTGAGCAGTTTAGTGTATGAAGCAAACGCAAGGGTGAGAGATCCTGTTTATGGATGCGTAGGAGCCATATCTTACTTGCAGAACCAGGTTTCGCAGCTTCAAATGCAGCTAGCTGTGGCTCAGGCTGAAATACTGTGCATCCAGATGCAGCAAGAGCCAGTGGTACCAATCCCTCAAATAGAGCAAGAAGATGATAAATCATTTCTTCTCCACAATAACCAGCTCCCACCTCATCACCAGTACCTCAGTTTTGCCAATTCTTCTACCAATGTAATTCATGATTCTCTCAAGAGAGAAAGCATCTTTGGGGACATGGTTTCTTAATAAAATCTCTCCTTTCTTTCATTTCAGTTTTTTTTTTGGTTTTTTAATTCGATGTGAGGGTCCATCTTGGAGAATTGGTAAAAGTTTTTTTTTGTGATTGAGAGATCACGGATTCAAATTAGAGGTCATTATTTGATTTGAAAGTTTTGTACATTAAATTTACCCTTACCTTTTTAAGAGAGAGTCATTAAAGTTTAAATTAATTTCTTCAAGTTTTTGTCTATTTGAATTAAAATTAAAAAGAGACACAGAATAGAGTGTGTGGTAAGACGAGTATGTTGCTATGGTCAACTCAAGCATGTGACAAGTGAAGTGAACTAGAGTTTTTCTTTATAGCATTACTTTGATCATAGACAAAGTTAATTAATTAATTAAGCCTTTCATTAATTTAATAAAATAATATACAAAGGGAGGTGGGGTCAGTGCTCTTTCTCAAACAATCTCAGACATAAATTCCTATTTATGAACCAAAATAATGGAAAAAGAAAATTCCTGTCCATTAGTAGTGGTAGTGTTCTTCATTTTACGGCTATTTACATTGTCTTTGCTGCAGTGAGAAAGATAGGGGGAGCCAACAATTGTGGTGTAAAGAAATTTTCTTTAATTTGCCATTGTTCGTATAATTAATTTCTAATTAAGTAGCAATCAATTGACTCATCGGCGGCCAAAAGCAGAAAGTTACCAGAATCTCAACTACATGTTTCACTTTTCTTTTTTTCTTTCTTTCTTTTCGTCTGCGCTATTGTTGTTGGTCCTGTTTGTTTTTCTAGTTGAGTATAAGTAAGGGTTTTTTTTTTAATTATAACCTTAATTTTAATACTATCCCGAGTGGTAAGACCATATGCACATGATTCAAGTTCACTTAAAAAACCATTTTAATTAATGAGACCATAATTACTGAATTATATATATTTATATATAAATATTCCTTATTAAAATCACCATATCATCGTTTGAAAACTAATAATCTCTGTGCTTCTACACTTTGTTTTATATGGCTTCCATTTCATTCCTGATGTACTTCAGCCAATTAAACATATGAGCTGCCATTGTAGATCTCACTTAGCTTCTTCACGTGGGGTGAATTGCATAAAAAAGCTCTTAATTCAGTCTTCAGTTCATGGCAACTACACAGAAAATATAATTTTATTTTGTAAAATCCATCTCTCTCCACACCTGCATATATTTTAGATGATAAAGAAAAGACAAAGGCAACAACAACTGCCTTAAGATTCCTCATTTGCTTTGTTTAATGTGGAAGCATTTCCCATAGTCAACCTTTTGCCAAGTTTTCTTCTAATTAATCCCTACCAAATCCAGCTTTAATTTCTTCTACCCTTTTCTGCCAATTCATCCTATGTTCCTATACTAAGTGTTAAAAATTGTATGACGATTTATAGTTGATATGACAAAGTCTACCTAAGTTGGGCCAGACCCAAGAAGCGTCAAAGATCACCACGTGACAAAGAATCATTGGGCTATGTGACCTTAGGCGGCAGAAGGCAAAGCTACACCATTACACCTGTCGCTGGGCGACAGACTCCGAGTCTGTCGCCTGCAGTCATAACGCGACACGTGACGCGCGTTACACCTGTCACCAGGCGACAAATTCCCAGTCCGTCGCCTGCAGTCATAATGCAACACGTGGCGCATAACTCCGGCTCCCGCTAGCAACAGACCCCTGACGCCACAACGTATCATGCGGCATGGGTCTCTCGCCGACGACAGGCTCCAATTTCTCCCGGTATTTAAGGAACTTGTGTTATACCAGGATACAAACTCTTAGCAAAATAACGTACTTATCCTCAAGTAATTAACCTAGAATATTCACTTATAAATAGGCCCCAAGTACAATCTTACTCTCTAATTTTTGACTACTGGCTTTTACGCTTCCCAATACTGAAGAACTTTCTACTGACTTAAGCATCGGAGTGTCTACGCAGGGAACCACCCCTGCGTCTCTCTGACTTTTCTTGTTTTACAGAAGCTTCTTGGAGACACGTGGAGACTAAGTACGAACATCGACGTCAGCATACTTTTATTGTTGTTTTGTGCAACAACAACTGGCGCCGTCTGTGGGAAGCGTATAAAAAGCCAATCAAGATTGTCTAAGATGGTGGGAACGAGATCGATGAACGTGAGGACTGGCAGGAAAACTCTGTGAGCTCCCCTGAACAACAGATTCACCAGAGGAACCAAGTGAACAGGGAGGAAGAAAGAATTACGGTATTGGTGGCAGAATTTGAAGCTCTGAGGCAACAGAGTGAAGAAACTACCCAGGCGCTGAGAGCCATGGTGGATCTGTTCCAAGGAGTTCTCCCGACATTGAATCTGCCGCTTGTCGTGCAGAACTTGGTAGGAGGAACGAATCGAGGGGTCCCGCCACAGGTGTTTGGGCGACAGGAGGATGCGACAGTGGCAGACCCCTCTTGTCGGCGAGAGGTTCCCCCTGTGGAAGAGCATGACCTTCAACAGGGTGCGCCAGGACAGCGGAGCTGGAGGCCTGTCGCAGGCACCCAACGAGAGATTGAGGAAGCAGCAAGCTTAGACCCTGCAACAGGGGTCAGGTGATAGGCTCCATACGCAGGGCGGCAAGTGTCTAGGCGATAGGATGTTGACCGTGCGATAAGGTCTACCACCCATCACCATGACTTGTCAAATTTTGCTGGTACCAACTTGGAACATGGTGTTGGAGGTGCTGGAAAGAACGGTGGGGAAGAGCAAAGCACTTAGGGAGCCGAGTCGGAGTTTGACCCCACTTGGTGCACGCAAATGGTACAGACAAACGCACCTCAAGCAAAGGGCAAGGAAATAGTCGAAGACCTACCTGATACGTCTCATGCCAAAAATCATCTCGCTCCCCCTGTGGACATGAAGAAGATGATAGAACAAGTACTAGAAGAGAAAAAATTAGTGTCTGCAGAAGAGAGCCAGAGAAGAAGAGTACCGTTCTGCACGACCATCATGCAAAAACCTCTACCCCCAAAGTTCAAAATGCCGCAGATGGCCGCATACACCGGAAAGATGGACCCCTACGACCATATGCAAAACTATGAGGCCCTAATATTGCTACATGGATGGGAAGACAAGATAATGTGCAGGGCCTTTTCCTTAACTCTGTCCGGACATGCGATGAAATGGTTTAATAACCTGCCTAAAGGGTCTATTGTCTCATTTGACCAACTGCAAAGCGAGTTTCTCAAGGCGTTTGCGGTGAATAGTCAGAGAAGGAAGGAACCGACCTATTTGCTCACTATTAAGCAGGGAGCTAAGGAGTCATTGAAGAATTATGTGGATCGGTTCAGAGATGCTACTTTAGAGGTGCGAGATCTGCAAGTCGGTATTGCCGTAGCAGCCATGTTACAGGGGACAAGATCTGAGAAATTGCAATAATCCCTGTCGCTAGACCAGCCAACTATCATCTCATACCTGCTTTCCCACGCACATAAGTATGTAACCCAGGAGGAAGTAATGAAAATGGTGGCGATAGGAAAATCTAAGGATGGAAGGAAACGGGGAAGAGAGGTCACTAAAGCATCATCTAGCCAACCGAGAAAGTTTGAGAAAGCTCCCGCACTAAAATACACTTCTTATACCCCACTCACTGAATCTCGGGCTTCAGTGTTGGCAGCTATTGAAGGATCAGGGCTTATACAGACTCCAAAGAAGGCGTTAGGGAATCTGGGCCGTGATTTAATGTCGTATTGCGATTACCACTCAGCGCATGGGCGCACGATCGAAAAGTGTAGGGAGTTGATGAATCAGCTAGAAAAGCTAGCACGAGAAGGAAAAATAAACCGTTTCGTGTGGAGAGGTGACAAAAACAACTATCCCGCGCAGAACAGAGGAAACCAATTTAGAGACAGAAGAGGTGAAAACAGGGGACCTGTAAGACGAAATGAAGGTGACAGGAGAGATAATGACAGAAGGACAGAAGGAAGGAATCGAGAGTAAGATAATGAGCCCACAGGGCCAGCTATTAATGTAATATCCGAAGGTGAGTCATTAGCTAGTACCTCTTCCTCATCTCGGAAATCTTACGCCCGCCTGGCCCACCAAATCAACTCGGTGATAAGGGAAAAGCAGGATGAGGAACCCATTACCTTTACACCAGTCGATAGAGGGGATGTGGTGGTTCCTCATGATGACCCGATGGTAATTACAGCGGTGGTAGCAAAGCACCCAATGAGTCAGATCTTGGTCGACAATGGGAGTTCGGTGAACTTAATCTATTGGAACTGCTTCGAGAGGATGAATATCACGGAGGATAGGTTGAAACCAGTACCTACAACCTTATATGGTTTCTCTGGAGAGAAGGTAAAGGTAGCAGGCGCCATTCAGCTACCTGTTACATTATGGGAGAGCCCAAAAGATGTCATCCGACAAGCGTTGTTTATGGTGGTGGGATCAACTTCCGTGGCTTACAATATGATCTTTGGGCGGCTATTGTTAAATGACATGAGAGCGGTGGTGCATCCCTGCTGTTTGTTAATGAAGTTTCCGACTCCCCACGGTGTTAGACAAGTGAGGGGAGGTCAAAGGAAAGCCAGGACGTGTAATGTCGCATCCACCACATGTAAGGGGATTCAGAGAAAGGAAACCCTTACAATTGAAGAACCACCTAAGCCAAAACCTGAAGAGGATATGGAGGCAATACAATTGGATGAAGAAGATGAAGAAAGAATAGAGTATGTGGGGAGCCAGTTGCCTAAAGAAGTGAAAGGGGAAATAATCCGATGCTTAAAAGAAAATCGTGATGTGTTCGCATGGACCCCAGCTGATATGCCCGGAATTGACCCTAAAGTTGTTTGTCATCAGTTGAACGTAGTCTCGGGGGCAAGGCTGATAAAACAAAAAAATAGTAATTTTGCTCTAGAGAGGCAACAGGCAATAAACGAAGAAATTTCGAAGTTGTTGCAAGTAGAATTCATTAGAGAAGTTAACTATCCAGAGTGGTTGGCTAACATTGTAATGGTGAAGAAAGCCAACGGGAAATGGAGAATGTGTGTGGACTTCACGGATCTGAACAAAGCTTGCCCTAAGGATTCATATCCACTACCTCGAATTGACAAGTTGGTAGATGAAACGTGTGGGTATGAATTGCTTAGTTTCTTGAATGCCTTTTCGGGGTACCACTAAATCATGATGCATCTGAATGATGAAGAGAAAACTTCGTTCATTACCAATAACGGGACATATTGCTATCGAGTAATGCCATTTGGTTTGAAGAATGCGGGAGCAACCTACCAGCGCATGGTAAACAGGGTGTTCCAAGACTTGTTGGGCAACACCATGGAAGCTTATGATGATTATATGATCATTAAAAGCAGACAGGGAGAATCACATGCTAAGAAAATGGCAAAGGTATTCAATGTGTTGCGACAGTACAAGATGAAGTTGAATCCTAATAAATGCTTATTCAGGATGAGGTCTGGAAAGTTTCTGGGATTCATGATTACTAATCGAGGGATAGAGGCTAATCCCGAGAAAGTTCAAGCTATTTTGGACATGAGGCCACCCAGAACTGTTAGAGAAGTTCAAAGGCTGACAGGGAGGATAGCAGCCTTGAGTAGTTTCTTGTCCAAATTAGCTGAAAGAAGTCTACCATTTTTCAAGGCGATAAAGGCAGGAAAGAACTTCAAGTGGATGGAAGAGTGCAACGACGCCTTTGAAAGTTTGAAAGACTACCTGAAAGAGTTGCCTCTATTATCTCGGCCACAGCCCGGAGACCACCTCCTCATGTACCTCAATGTAGGAGAGAAAGTTGAAAGTGCAGTCCTACTAAGGAAAGAAGAGGACAGGGATTGCCCGATCTATTATGTAAGCAAAGTCCTGCTGGATGCCGAGACAAGGTACCCCTTAGTTGAAAGACTAGCTTTATCCTTGGTGATGGCAACTCGGAAAGTACGACCTTACTTCCAAGCTCACTCGATGACTATCTTAACGGATCAGCCTTTGAGGCAAATACTGCAGAAACCAGAACACTCCGGACGTCTAATCAAATGGGCTATCGAATTGAGTGAATATGACATACACTTACAGCCTCGCCAAGCAATAAAAGGGCAGGCATTGGCAGATTTCATTGTAGAATGCACTGGTTGAAAAGTTCGAAAAGAAACAGAGTTAGTTCGGTGGAAATTATTTGTGGATGGGGCTCGTAACATGGATGGCAGTAGAGCTGGAATTGTGCTAACCTCGCCTGAAGGGGAAACCTATGAGTATTCTTTACGTTTTGAGTTTCCAAGTTCGAATAATACAGCCGAGTATGAGGCCTTGATAGCTGGGATGAAACTTGGTGAGAAACTAGGAGTCAGCAACTTAATGGCCCACATCGATTCGCAATTGGTGGTAAACCAGTTCTCGTGTGAGTATGAAGCACGAGAACCCGCTTTAGTCCCTTATCTGTAGAAGGTGCAATTGTTGGCACAGTCGTTTAAGCACTTCCAATTGACTCAGATAAACCGATCAGAGAACAACCATGTAGATGCTCTTTCAAAGTTAGCTTCTTCAAGAGGAGTCAAAGGGGGTATGGTTAAAGTGGAATCCCTTGCTAAGCCAAGTATCGAAGAAGAAGGTGTCTGCGATATCGAGATCGAAGATGATTGGAGAGTCCCGATCAAAGACTATATATTGGGAAACACACTCCCAACTAACAGAAACGAAGCTCGAAGGTTGAAATTGAAAAGTGTCAGGTTTACCGTGGTAAATGGAGAACTCTACAAGCGGGGATTCACAATGCCCTTACTGAAGTGTCTAGGGCCCCAACAAGCTGAAAACACCTTAGCCGAAGTTCATGAGGGAATATGCGATGAGCACTTGGGGGCTCGTGCCTTGGCCTGGAAAATACTGCGAGCTGGGTTTTATTGGCCTACACTGAGGAAGGATGCCACAGACAAAGTAAGAAGATGCGAGAAGTGTCAGAAATTCGCTCCTATAACTACCGTGCCTGTCTCGGCCCTTCAGAACACTCTCCAACCAACTCCATTCGCACAATGGGGATTAGATATCCTGGGACCTTTTCCCCTAGGCTCAGGACAAAAAAAGTACTTACTTATGGCCACAAATTACTTCACGAAGTGGATAGAGGCCAAGCCTTTGGCTACGATTTCTGAGAAGAAAGTGGAAGCAATGGTATGGAAGGACATTATTTGCCGATTTGGGATCGCCCGTGTGATAAATACAGATCATGGAAAGCAGTTTGATTGTAATGCTTTTCGAGATTTCTGTAAAGGCCTAAATATTCTCCTAAGAATATCTTTCGTGTCTTACCCACAGGCCAATGGCCAGGCAGAGGTGAGTAATCGAACTATACTACACGGGTTGAAAACCAGACTGGATAAGGCAAAGGGAACATGGGTAGATGAGCTCCCGAGTGTCCTATGGGCCTATAGAACGACAAGCAAAGTGTCGACAGGAGAAACACTGTTCAATTTGGTGAATGGGACCGAAGCCCTCATCCCAGTAGAAGTTGGAGCTGAGTCACCCAGATTGGTCCCTTACATTGAGGAGCTTAATTCTTAGGGACTAAGGGAGAATCTAGGCCTGATAGACGAGCTGAGAGACAAGGCAAAAATGAGATTGGCTGCTTACCAACAGAGGGTAGCCGCCTATTACAATGCACGGGTGAAGAACAGAGAATTGCAAGAAGGAGACCTGGTATTGAGAAAGTCGGCAATTACAAATGCCTATAAAGAGGATGGAAAGCTCCGGGCTAATTGGGAAGGACCATACAGAATTAGAAAGATGGTCGGACCTAACACATGCACCTTGAAAACCTTGCAAGGAAAGAAGATCTCAAAGACTTTGAATGCCAACCATCTTTAGTTGTACTGGCAGTAAACATTGTACTTTTTCTGATTGTTATTATTCTTGTCTTTACTTTTCCATATATTACTCTGTTACTTTACAGATATTATTGTTTTGCAATTATCTGATTCATGAATAAAGGCCAGCCCATCATTTTCTATATTCTCTAATGCAATATGTGAGACAGATTATGTGTTACAGGAATTGAAATGAGGCAACAGCTGAGAAACTAAAGTCCCTAAGCGAAAAATGCGCGAGACGGGTAAACCAAAGTCCCTAAGCGAAAAATACGTGAGACGGGCAAACACAAAAGTCTCTAAGCGAAAAATGCGCGAGACGGACACAACTAAAAGTCCATAAGCACAAAAAGGTGCGAGCCGGGCAAAACCCAGTCTTTAAAACGCGAAAAGTGCTCAAAAAAGGCAAAACCGCGAAATCATCAAGCAATGAGCAAACGGACACGTGTGATACCCAAGTAACACAAAAGGTACAAACTATATAGCATGTTACGAGGTACGTTAAAATTTTCAGACTATTATGTTGCAATAAGTTAACAATTATGGTTAACACCTTGACATTTTAGTCATTATTCAAAAAAAAGTCTTTAAGCGAAAAAGCGCGAGATAGGCACAACGCTCGAGAAAAGTTCATCTTTGCACAGGAATAAAAACGCTGTTTCAAAGTAGAACTTGGGGAGCAACATGGTGTAAAGGTAAAGGTACACTTTCGCCGCAAAAAATAGAACTGTTCGATCTTTCTAATATCGCTTCAGAACTTTGTGATGCAACAGTAATCCAAGGTATTCTACTGAATTCACATAAGCAAAAGAAAAAGCTACAGAATGAAACGGTACTTTTCATTAAAAATGAATATGTACATTGAAGTTAACAAACAAAACAAAAAATACTAAATTCTAATCTACGACAATGACCAAGTTAGGCGGCGGAGAAGGCGCTACATCAGCACTAGCATCTTGAGAAGCTTGAGGCTCAGGAACTGGAGGAGTCGAAGAATCAGGATCCTGGAGAGCCGAAGAAGCCATCCCAGAAGAAGGAACATCACCTGAAGGCCCTACCACAGCCGCAGAGTCTGGCACGGGATCAACGGTTGCAGAATCAGAAATTTGGAACTCATCGCTGTCTAACCCCAGCAGTGCCTCGATAGACTCAAGCTGATCGCCTGCCTCGATAGACTTAGAAATGTCACGCATTGCTGGAGGCTCAGATCAATCAAGTGCCTCAAAAGACTCAAGCTGACGTTGTGGCTGTCGAGGAAGCCACGAACCCTCGAGATTGTCCAGTTCATTTGCGGCTCCCTCCGCTAAATAGGCCTCCAGACTTTGCGAGTTGGGCTCATACTTGGTCCAAGAAGTAGCTTCGTAGTACTTAGCCTCCTCAGTAAAGAGCAATTCAGGAAAAGCCTCACTAGGTCGATGCTTCTCCAGCCAAGCACGAGCCAAGTAGAAACCGTACTTAATGAATCCCGTCGCGAACTCTGTTTTCTTGTCAAAACAGTGCTGGGACAAGCGGTATTCACGAACGGTCTCGATTCGAGCTTCTTTCTGACGATCCAGTACGTTTTGCAGCTCCTCAGTGGCCTCATCCCGCTGCCTCTCCATAGCTCCCCGATCGTCGACAGTTTTATTGTAAGCTTCTTGATACCCCTGAAGGGAAGCCACCTTTGCTTGCTCTTCTTGGAGCTTCTGCTCGAGATCGGCATTCTTTTTATTCAGCTCCTCCACCATTTTGGCGTAAGGGCGAAGCTGGACAACCTCGTTAAAAAGCTCCATTCTTTGCTCTTGAAGCTCTCGAATATCTTTGTCAGCTTGCTCCCTGAAAGCCCTGTGTCGATCATTGACAACCGCTGTTGAGCCGACTGACAAGACATAAAACAGAAGTAACTCATAAAACTTGACGGAAGAGGTTAAAATGGGGAAATTTAATTACCAAACAAGCACAAAACTCCTACCTTCGTAGCAAGATAATCAGAATTATCCTCCGCTTCTGGGATGTTCTTGAGAAGCCCCGCCTCGTCACGAGGAAGGATGGTGCTCCAGGCCAGACAAGACGCTATCCTGGCATCCTCGTTGCTGTCATTGTCGTTCACTCCGGGATAGGTCTGGAAATCTTTCCCACCAACGACAACCCCGCTATCAACAGTATAGCGCCTCAAAGTAGGATCGGCTACCTTAGGCAAGACTGGTCTTGTAGGTATGGAGGCTTCAATAATCAACCTCTTCCTGTATTTGTGCCTAGGCTGGCGAGGAGCTGACCTACCCTTAGCGACACGAGAGCCACCTTCTTGAAGGGCTGAATCACTCCTTTGAGACTCGGAGCTCTCGCGATCGCCCGAACCACGATCATGGACAAGAGGCCTCTTCCGTTTATTTCTCCTGGCCTCTTGTGTAGGATGGCTGGATTCACCAATAACAGGGGGAGGAGGAGTAGAAGCACGAGTTGGTCCAGATGGGGCTCTAACTTGCGATTGAGGAGGAGGAACCGCTCGAGCAGCAGCGCTGGCATCCCTCCTACGCAGTAAATCTCGGAAGTTCATGCCTGCACAATATAAAAAGAAAGGATTAGCTGGCCAAGTAAAACGTCACGCACATGCATACAAGAAGTAAAAAAGGATTAGAAACCTAAAAAGCCACCAAAGTCCTCTAAACTATCCCAGTTCGAATACAACAGAAAATCGACGAAAGGACTCCCAAAGGCGTCAGCTTGAGCCCACTCAAGGTTCTCCTCTAATTGACCACTAGTACCCGCAACCTCAGGGGTCTCGTCCTCCGAATCTGAAGAGGATTCATCTACAAGGCAGCTTACGGGGGTGGATGCTTCAACTATGGGTACCGAGGTTAGCTAATTCGGACCAGCATCAGAAACACGTGGAGTTGCAGGCAGGTCAGATGGGGCAACAGAAGCCCCAAGAACGGTCCTTCTTACCCCCTAGCCAGCAGCGATAATATTCTCCGGGGTTAAAAGGGAAAATAAATCACGCTCCCTAGTAGAACAGATTCGTCGAATAGGCTCACCAAATTGGTCTTTCAAAACTTCTGCTTTGAATCTTTCCGAGCGCTGTGAGTGGTCGGAAGTATCACGATTCCACATAGTGCGAACCCACAGGTCGCTTGGAATCTCAACAACGACCCACTCGCTCTCAAAGCCACGCAGTTTACTAGGAAGGTCCGAGAAAATTTTATTGTTTGGAAACTCGTTGACCTTTAACCTCTGAAGGGAGAACGTTATTAACCCTTTCAACCCACGAACTCTGAAAAAAGCGCTTAAGAGAGGAACTATTGGAGTAATACCCAAGTTATGACACACTATGGAAAACGCTACCAGCTGAGCCCACGCATGGGGGTGGAGTTGACACGGGACGATGTCCTTAGATCTAAGAAACGCTTCGCCAAACTCCGGAAGAGGGAAGCGAAAATCGAAGGATAAAAAAGCCTTATGAACGGCTACGCCATTTCTAACCAAGTCAGGTGTAACCTCCCCTTAAACTGGAAGTTTATAGTAATAACCCGAGGGAAGAGGGAAACGAGTCCTGATATCCTCTAAATTAGCATTTGTCAGAGAACACACAACACCACCTGTCCTAAGTGTTTTACCTGGACGTTGCGAAGACATGGCAAATGTGTAAAAAGAAACCCAAAAACATGCGACAGACCTGATGGGGCGACAGACCTGATGGGCAACAGACCTATCGGACGATAGACATATTGCGCAACAGACCTGATGGGTGACAGACCTAATAGGCGACAGACCAGTTGGCACGACAGACCTAAGAACTCTACGCGAAAGATCAAGACACTTGCGGGAGACCTAAGAACTCTACGCGAAAGATCAAGACACCTGCGGGAGACCTGAAACTAGTGCGAGAGGTGATAAATAAGGCGACAGGTATATACTTACTATCACTGAGGTAAGCGAGAGACTCCTGGTGTGAAAGCGAAAGACTCTTTTGGCGAGAGAGCTGAAAAACAGGCAACAAACGTCTACTCAGAGGTTTTTCGTGTGGCCTTCCATCGAATCCCAGCGGTTTATATAGTGGCGACAGGGAATCCCAAACGTTGCGCCTGATCACCTCTCTTTTAGAGTAGAGCTTTTTCACCTGCAAAAAAATGAAGAAAATCACAAAAAATTAGGAGGGCTATTCACGGTAGGCTAGGGCCCAAGGCACATATTTATACTCTCTTTATTGAAGAAATCCAACAAGAGAGTGGGGAGCAATTGATATGACAAAGTCTACCTACGTTGGGCCAGGCCCAAGAAGCGTCAGAGATCATCACGTGGCAAAGAATCACTGGGTCACGTGACCTTAGGCGGCAGAAGGCAAAGCTACACCATTACACCTGTCGCTGGGCGACAGACTCCCAGTCTGTCGCTTGTAGTCATAACGCGACACGTTGCGTGCGTTACACCTATCGCCGAGCGACAGACTCCCAGTCTGTCACTTGCAGTCATAACGCGACACGTCGCGCCCATCACACCTGTCACTGGGCGACAGACTCTCAGTCTGTCGCCTGCAGTCATAATGTGACATGTGGCGCATAACTCCAGCTCACACTAGCGACAGACTCCTGACACCACGACGTACCACGCGGCATGGGTCTCTCGCCGACGACAGGCTCCAATTTCTCCTAGTATTTGAGGAACTTGTCTTATACCCGGATACAAACTCTTAGCAAAATGACGTACTTTTCCTCAAGTAATTAGCCTAGAATATTCTCCTATAAATAGGCCTCAGGTACAATTTTACTCTCTAATTTTTGACTACTGGCTTTTACGCTTCACAATACTGAAGAACTTTCTGCTGACTTAAGCATCGGAGTGTCTACGCAGGGAACCACCCCTACATCTCTTTGACTTTTCTTGTTTTACAGAAGTTTCTTGAAGACACGTGGAAACTAAGTACGAACATCGACGTCAGCATACCTTTATTATTGTTTTGTGCAACAACAATAGTTAATCTATTTGAAATTGGTTCGGAGACAAACATATACATATGTATATATGTTAATATAATTCGTTTTTTTTCTAGAGAGTAAAAACTTTTATTATGACAATACGAGCATTTGATGTATTGATAAAATTATTTAGAACTTCAAACGTTAAAAATGTGGATGTATTTTGATTTAGCTTAAATAAACTTGTACCCACATCAATCCTTAATTAACTTTAACTTTTAGAAAGTAATTAAAGATGTGTAAAAGAAAGAAGAGATTATCATTTTATTATTATTTTATGGTACAGAGAGATTATCATTTTAATGGTCCTGAATATTAACACACCATCCTCGAGCTATCAAGGCAATGGTATTTAATTTACATTACTATTAATCTTTAGATCATACCAAAATTTACTAGGTTTTTAAATTATTCTCCATCTTTTCAACATGAAAATGATGGAAAGAAAAATTAATCATGGCCAAAAAATTTAGCTAACCATGATTTTGATACCTTTTTTTTTCCTGCCAGAAGAAATCTGATGTTCATTATGGTAATTAATATATACATGTGCAACCAGGTGACATGTTCATGCATATGATTTAGCTAAACCTAATAACAAGAATAATAACCTAAATTAACGTCGTGAATTGAAGATGACAATTTGTAGGATGAATTTTGCTGTAGAACTTGTTCGAATTTGGCTTATGAATACATGAAGCTTCACTCATCCATGGGATTTCACAGCTATGGAGAGTCAAATTCTAAGCTGAAAAAATAAGAAAGAAAAAAAAAACCCTTTAACTAGAATGACATAAGAAGACAAAGATCTGTCCCTTTTGATCTATCAACCTCGGTTTCCATTTCTTTATGGGGACAAAGATGAGGTAGTGGAAGAATCTTGTTTTTCTTTTGAGGGCTCGAGGATAATACTTCCAAAGGAGGGTTGTTTGATTTTCAAATTACATTCCTTCTTTTCAGTTATATGATCTTTTCTTTTTTCTCTTTTTCCAGCTCTTTCTCTTGTCTAAGTCACCGGATTAGAATATTTTTGCTTTCAGGCACTTTGCTTAAACACACAAAATGCCAAAGTGATTGAGATGGGAGAGTCAATCATCACCCTGACTGTTCGAAAAGATTTAGGGCTTTATCTTATTTAATGAATTTTATGTTCAGAAAGAGAAACATTTACTATTAACTGAAATGAACTTGTTTATCTTTTCTATTCGAAGTTGTCAGAGATTGAATTTTCATCACTGAAACTAAAAATCCAAAAAAGCAACTATTTTTCCGTGAAAGATGTGAGTACAGATAACTTTCTTAGGCCATGAAAGTTCAAAACAAATAATGATTAAATGATTAGGAAATGGCAGCTGCCATTGAAACTTAGGAGTCTTGAAATTTTTGTCTTGGGGTATATCTTGCATGTTTTTTTTTTTTTGAGAGCTGAATTGGTAACTTGCTCTTTAATCATGTGTTATTCATTGAATTAAATATTCGTATAATATATTGTTAAATCTTGATGCATTAGGAAACTTTATGAGTTTGGCCTTATGACCTTGAAAATGTCAGAATTTTTGCTTAATATATGTTGCAGATGGCAACAAATTACACTTGACTCTCTAAGGCTGGCTGCAGTGCTGATGATACTATTTCCTTCCAGTTTTATCTGCAGCCTCCTAACTTAGAGAAGGCTCAATTCATATTCACCAGTTTCAGTAAGCTGATGTGCTATGCTTTAGTTTGACTTTGAATCTATGTTCTTGCCATTTTCATTCAAAGGTTTACATTTACTCATGTTTTATCTATTTTTTCTTTGCCTCGGGAAAAAGAAAAAAGGAGAAGAAAAAAGTAGTCTTCATCGTTCCATTACTTTGGTTATTTGTTGCAGTAACTTGTTAGTAGAGTAGCCTCTAGACTCTACAGCAATGGAAGAGGGAAGGTTAAGCGTATATATAATTTATATTTATATAGTGTAAAATATAAAATATTATCAAAATTTAAATTGATACATTAAATATATATTGGTTTTTATTATATTCACAAATAATTTTTATTAATTTTTAATCTATATTAATTTTGTTTCTTTTATTGTAATCGTTTTCTAGTGATATTTAAGATTACGAGATTTAGATACGACAAATCTTCTAAATTCCTACTCCGCTTGACTGACTACAAGGCTGAGCCTACAATCGAAAAGAAGTGACAGTATGTTTGTGGTGTGATTTTTAACCTGCCTCAGCAATTTAACTTAGTTTAACTATGAAGCTTAATGATAATTACGGCAACGAACTAATACTGGCGTTTTAGGTGATTTATGTCGGTGGGTGAGAAAGGAGATTAGTTGTTTAGGTAAGAATCACAAACATAGCTTTCACATTTACATGGTTCGGCTACAGGGTTTCCATGAAACACGTTTTCCAAATCTGTTGCTGCCTGCTGGTGTTTGGTTCTATGATTGAACTTTTAGGATTTATTTAGTTTAATTGGAACGGTTATAAAAAGTATTGTTCGAATAAAGTTTTTTAAAAAATGTTATTAAGATAAGTTAAATTAATATTTGACAAACTTAATATAAAAGTACAGTAAAATGTTGAAAATTGTTACCAATAATTGGTTGGCGTGGGTGACAAGCGGCCCTCGTCCCTTAAGCAAGGTCAGGGTTCGAATCTTGACTTGTGTATGGAGTGCCAGTGGTGGTAGGGGGACAAGTCTAACCACGCTCTGCTTCTCCTGACTCCAGAATAGACACCGAAGGTGGATACCGGAGGGTTTCGACTCAAAAAAAAATGTTGAAAACTGTTTAATAGAATTTTTTTTATATTTTTAATAAAAAATAAAATATAAACTTTGTTAAATTAAATCACATGCTTTCAAGTGAATATAAATAAATAAAACAAAATAATTTTTTTTAATTAAAATAAAACAAATGAAATAAATATACAAATGACGCAAAATAAATAAATTATTGTCAAATAATGTGAATCTTCTTTTTATAATTTTGTAAATTATTAAAAAACAAAGTGAAAATGTAAAAAATTAACTAAATATATGTTATTAATATTAGCAACTTTTGGAAAAGCTTTAATTTATAATTTCATAAAAAAGTTTAAATCTATTTCTCGCATAAACTAAAATTTTTAAAATTCTGAAAGCAAAATACCTGACTTCTGCTTCTAAAGTAGATAATTTCTTCCATAAATCGTGATTAACATGGGTAGACACTTGATTTCGGTTACAAATATTTCATCTTTTAAATTTCACTAGGAATTATTCTGCAATAAAAGTAACTCATAACAAGTAATAATGTTGTTCTATAATTATTTAGCCTTCTATTATCCCCAGTCGCTGTACTTATTTTCCAAAGTCTACTTCAATCTTCCTTCCCGTCTTTTTCCGATACATCCCGTTCTATTGATTTATAATGTTTCTTTCTTCTTTGTAACAAAGAACTCATTTATACCAAGTAATATTGAAACTACATTTTTACCTTTAAAACATAGATAAGATAAACAGATTAAGGAAATAACATTTACTTGAACATCCATGTCTAGTTGAAAACTGATTAATCATTTAGCTTCTGGCAAGCTCCTTCTGCTTCACCATCGCAAACTTCAAGAATGAACTTTGAGACTTGAAGTGCCAAGAGGTATGTCTAAGCCAGTGCATTAAAATTTCTTGAGCCATTTATGTTTTTGCCCAGGTTTAAGAGTGCAGACTCCATTATCTTCATGGAAGAAGAGAACTCAAGACAAAGGTTGAGTACATAATTCTCTTTGTAGGTTATCTACATGGATGCAGAAAAGCAAATTGCAGCAGATTTTACAAGCTAAAATGACTTTTTTCATCAAGTGCACAAGTCAGTCCAAGAGCACTTGCCTCCAGCCCCACTACTCATTATTTAGCACAACGTGATCCAATCTCTTGCATTGGAGCTTTTCTTTTCGTTGGCTATGACTATGTTTCCACCAACATTACCAAACTACCAACATAGCTGGTAGCTGCTGCTATATATTACCATCAGTAGGAGTTAGCCTGCCCTAAGCCCACTATTTCTATACAAGAACAAGGATATTCCTATTGTGTCATCTATTTTTTGATCATGTGGTTAAAGAAAATTTATGACATATTGTAAAGTTTAGGTTTGAATCCAAACAATTCCTTCTCATTTTCAATTATCAAATATTTTCATTATAACAAAAAAAAAAATTTCCTATTCGTGTTTACTCAAAATGGTATTTGTTTGAAAACTAGCTAGTATAACTCGAAAGAAATTTGCAAATGAGCATTACAATTCATGTCTGTAATTTGTGTTAGTGTTAAAATTCATATTACTATATTAAACACAATTATTTTTAATTTTTATCATATTTATATATAATTTTTATTAAATTTTAGTATCTATATACCAAGTCTACTTGTAAAACATGTGGTTCATATGCATCTCTCACCGTGAAAGCCGTGAAAGTGATTGGATGATTGGGACCTTTACTTTTTGCAGAAGATTATAAAAAGCCTGATCGGCTTTTGGAAACGGCATATTATATACCCTTTAAAGTAATTACAGACAACACGACAAGATCCTTGCAATGCAAGCAAATTGCCCAAACAGACTAATAAATGCCATAATGTAGGATCCTTGCAATCACCAGGAAAAAAAAAATCTGTGCCAAGTAAAAAGGCTCAAATTTATTGGAGCTTGAAGTATATTTCCTTCATTATCATGATACAGCAGTTCTCACTCGCAAGTGAACCATGTTTTTCTTGCCAAGGACAAGTACAAAGAAACAAACTTGATAATGTTCATTGACCTTCTACATTGAGTTGAAAAAATGGGGCATCCTCAAGCTTTTGGCTAGCACCAACAGCATCACACACTTGAATAATAAATTTGAGGCTAGCAGTGCCAGAAGGGATGACAAGGTCAGATACATAGAAGGCTTCTACTTGTGCAACTCCGAGTAACTCCCTTCTGCCTTCTTGTGCTCGTCCTAGAGTTCTGACTGATTCTTCTGTTAGTTTCTCAACATAAATGTTGTACCTTCGAAAATGAGAATTCATTACATCTTTCAGTTTCCAGCTGATCTTAAGACTGAGGGTTTTGGAACCTTGAGAATCTCCCCATTTAACATTTTGATCCTCAAGGATCCAGGAAGTAGATGGAGGAAATTCTGTATTATTCTGGTCAGAAGTTGAAATTCTAATATGTCCAAGAATGGCAAAATATTTTGTTGGATCCTGGGTGTTTGATCTACCTTCTGATATACGAACACCATTTTCAGGCTGTTGCCTGTAGCATACAGCGTGAATTTCTGTTAATATGTATCCGTTCATTGCAATGGTACTCTCTTGTATAACCCATCCTGGAGCCATGTCTGCTTTTGTAAGTTGATGTGGCACAATCACTTCACTAAATGTGCTTGCAAATTGGTTTATTTCCCCAGATGCAAGAAGCAACTTCTTTCTTCCTTTCGTTTTGGAAGAGAACTCGAGAGCAAGGCCCAGTTGAGAGTTCCCTTCTGACTTTACCTGCAGCAAGTTGGCATTCGGGTTAATCTGGCTAAATACTAAAAGAAACTTAGATTGGGAACATACTACTCGCCATTGTTAGTTGTCACATTCTCAGTGAACGTGCGAAATGCCCCATGATTTGATTTCCAAATCCCACCCTGACCGCAACAATACTAAATTTTGGAAATAGTTGGTTGCAATAGAAAACACTTATTCAAGATAGCTTACAGAATATGTGAAGTGGATAGGTAAGTCACCCATAAGAAGCTCTCCCAAAAAGAGTCTTGTTGAGAAAGAGGCTCCGGCTTCAAGAACTCCTTTAAATGTAAGGTTTCCTCCTCCAGTAAAAGATGCTTCCTCAAAGCTGCAATTTAATCAACCAATTCTTAGACCTCTAAACATTATATGTGTGACTGAATCAAGTCAAGTACAATGACTCATGTAAACTTACTCCACGTGGAATTCTATAGCATTTGAAGTAGAAGCATCAACATACTCAAGGAAAGGCTGAAACAAGAAGGTAGAAGCATATACATTTTTCTTTAGTAACAAGCAACTTCAAGTAAAACTTACAAAGGAGAGAAACAAGATATATCCATGTAGTCCCTACCTGAAAGGTTTGCAAAGAAATGTTATTCCATTGAGAGCTTAATACTTGTGTTCCATCAATGGATATATGATGTCCACGGCCCTGAACAACATCAGACAGTCAACATGAAGACAATAGATGCATATGATCCCTAGGAATTCAGTTTGTTAGTGGATTGGTTATTTCCGTAGCAACTTGTACATGCCCTTTTATTCTGAAAGACGCAGAAGAAAAGAACAAACAATTTGACATGGTTTGCAACCTGATCAAAATTTGAATAGTACGGCAATACTTTAGGATAATTTTGTACAATTCCCCATGATTTCTCAACAAGATCCCACCAACTGCAAAAGCCAGGAATTTGCAATGAAGCTCTTTGAAAATGCTTAAAAAAGAAAAGAATTATAAAGATTATGACATAAATTATGAATTATGAAAAACATTGTTATATATTATGAATATTATATATCACATTGCAACAAGAACATAGTTCAAAAGATGACTAAATGACTAAAATAGGTATAACATTAAGAGTGTAGTCATAATATCAAGATATTTATGTTATAATGGGCAGTTAATAACTCCACAAAATCAATATAACATTTTAAGCTTAAAAAAGAAATTCTGGAATAATCTATTGCCATGATTATCAATGAAAAAGTATTAACAGAAGCTATATTGCAAACATGAGTATTGTTTTTTAGATAGGAACTGTAATATTCGTGCCTGTTTGTAATTCTTGTTATGCTTTCACTAAGCTGAGGAAGCCACAAAGTATAATCACAACAAAAATAAAGCAAGTACTAAAACACATACTAATCAAAGAACTGCCTCGTAGTAAAGCAACAATGTCAAACTGTATATACATGTCAGTAACTCATATACAGAATAATACTCTTTAATCATCAGACATTCACATTGATTTCATGCATGGAAAGGAAAATCAACAAGAAAGTCTTGAAATAAAAATGTATAGGATCAACGCATCATGGAAAGGGAAGAGCGGACATCGTAACCAGAATATATAAGCACTCTATAACAACAGTGATCAGCACAAGAATAAGTGCACTACTGATTTTGAGCGGTCTGAAAATCAGGGGGTTGTTTTGTTTCATAAACCCATCCAGGAGCAAATAGGGCAGCTGATACATCATTCTTCTTTATCACATCAAGTGCAACATTTGTCTGTTATGCAAAGAAGTCAAAATAAAGGACAATTAACACAAGAAGCTAACCATGGTAACCAGCTCAACTTCAAGTGCTGCTTGAATTTAAAACTATCTGTTACAGCTGATTTTTATCTTTCACTCTCAGGTTCAATAGATTTCTAACAAGCAAAGAGCTCATATTACATTTTGTCTTCTAACTTCCAAGTTCAAAACAAACGAAATACTCCTTTTTCCTAGTCAAACATGTAAAGCCTATAACTCAACCAGAAATAAAAACAAAATAAATGACCAAGATCATTTTATATAGGGCACACATGCACTAATTTTTCTCCCCTTGGCAGAAGAATTTACGATAGAAGACCTAAAAATGAAGTTTCTAATCACTCAACAAGGTTCATAGTGCTAGCCATCTAACTGCCATAGGAATTCAGCAGAAAAAAAGATGAGATCATCATCAATTATGTAATAAAAGGATGCACATAATTCAGGCACAGATATTAATAGGTGTCAAGACCGTGTTCTATTTTCAGTTTTGCTTATTTTTGCCATATATAATGATATAAAAACACTAAGATTGCCCAGATAAGGAAACAACAGTACCAACTGTTGATGAATTCATACCCTAACCAAATTCATATGTCAGCTTCCAACTTCAATAGATATTACCGTAATCAGGCATGATTAGTAATTGTATAACACCAAAATGATCTCATTTTTGTTTAAAGACTTTCTTCAATCTTGCACATAATAACTGCATCTAAGATCCATATGCAGTTGCAATGATAAAAATGAACAACTAGTTTCTCAAACATTTATATGAGATCAACATCACTAGGAAATAAGATTTTATCAAAATGTAAAAGATAATAAGAATTAATACAAACAAAGGAAACAAAATTCTGCTGTTAAATTCCGAATTGACTTCTGAAAGCTAAATTAAACATATATATATATATATATATATCATAAGAATAGTAAGAAATGTACAGTCCATTGCCCGCCACCATACGTGCGCCTTCCAAATACATCTATCCCCATGTAGACATCAAACCTTCTATCGCCGGCAACTGCTGCTGAAAGATTTGGATAGTCCTCCTGCAAGGAACACAAAAGCTTTTACAGACAACAGAAGATGAAATTAAGTATGAGATGGATGATAAATTTGAAGGCACTACCTTCCAAGTATAATTAACAAAGATACCATCACTAATGTCAAAGAAAGGTTTATTCTTTTCATTCAGTTGATCTTGCCAACTGAGCTCTCCATCAATTGTAACACTATCATACCTGTGTAACCAACAAGATTAATCAGACAAAAATTAATATGCTTCAAAATATCTTGCACAATTCAAGCGAGGCTTCTCCTTTTACAAACCATATAACCAAAGATCCAGGAAGTGAAGAGTGCATGGTCTGAGTTAAATGGCTAACAAATTCTTTCAAGTTAGGAATTTGCCCGACTTCCAGTTTAACCTCAATATTGAGCTGCAAGTAAACAGTCCCAGGTTAATTGCAGAAAAGGAAGTGCTAATGCTAAATATGGGAATAACATTTATTTGACATTTCGTAACTGCCAATCTTCCTTCCAAATAGCATCAAACATTCTATCAATTTTATCTTTCTCTTGTCCAAAAAATTTTAACAGGTTTGAGTTTGATATTTAACGAGTAGCATATACCAGCCATCCATCAAAGCCCAAAGCAACAGCAAGGTCTACCAAGCGTTCAGCATACTTGTGAGCAGACTCCTTTGTCGAGAGCAGTTTCTTACAAATAGCTTTCCCTTCATCCCACTCTGTGATAAATGTCCCTAATACCTTGAATTCCACAGCCACAGGCATAAAACACATATAAAGCTTCCTTTTGTATCTAAAACCGACATCCAAAGAAAATGAAACAGATTTCCAAAAACATTGGATTACTATAAAAAACCAGGTACAACGGAAAATAAACAGAAACCATTTTGATTTAGCATAAAAAAAAGATTGCGTTCTTCTTCATATCATTAAAATTTACGGTAGTTGTTGCTAGTTAACTAACTTTCAGCCACCAGTTTATATTAAATTAACCCCTTGAACTATAACAAGCCTTCACAAAGCAATGCAATTTTAAACAAAAAATTTGTAAGAAATTCTTTTTCTAAAAAGAGAACAGTCATAGTTAACATGTACTCTGTTAAAAACCCAATGAAGATAATGATACTTGATAATTTTTCAGAAGGAAAAGGATTAATTACCTAAACCCATTTCTCTACTTAAACCATATATACATAAAATCAACATATCTAAAGCACCCTGGCATTATCAGTTGAGTCAGCTGAACCGACCATTTTTCTACTTGAAATATGCCAAATTAAACACTTTTCGATCAAATAAACCATCATTTCCGCTTTTCCACAAGAAAAAGAAAGGAATTTTATACTAAAACATTAGGTAACTAACCTTAACTCCATGCTTGTGAGCAGTATTGGTCCAACAAGGAGGAGGCAAGGTGACCAGATTATGAGAAAAATAAACAAAAACATCGATCAAATACCAGTGCCAGATGGCATAAGCGCCGGAATTATTGCCACCCTGGACCCACTTATCATCTTGGTACCCACCTTGCATATCATGGCAAACCAAAATCCTAGGCCTTTGAGCCAAAGCCGAATTGGGTTGGAGAGGAACAGTGGATTTATTAAAAGGGTAGTGAAAGGAAGTGAAGTAAGAGCCAGAGTCAAGGTCTTCAAGGGTCTCGATTGGGTAGGAGATGGGAATGGACGGCTTCGATGGATCAAAGGGTGGTGGGGAATCCGATTTTTGATCATCGGATTGGTTGGACATGATCTTTCCGGGGAGTTTTTTGATGGTTTTGAGAACTGAGTTGAGGCAACCGTGGAGAGCTTTGAGCGTTTTGCGGGTTACGAAGAGACTGAGAAAGTGGAATATTTGCAAAAACACTGATTTCAGAGACATGTCACATATGAGTTTGGATTTGGAAGCTACTCTGACGGTGGGAACAGCTGTTTTTCATTGTCTTTATTCAGTTATTTTTAAGGTGGGAACCGTTAGGGGTTTTTCAACGTGCAAAAGATGAAAAGAATCTCGGTCCCTTTTCCTGGATGAAAAATAATTATATTTTTCCCAAATAAGTATTTATATACCCATGATTTGAATAAGATATTTCCGAAAAAATTATACTATTTGTGAACCATGTGTACTCAATTTAATAATTATTTAAATTTAATTTATTTATTTTTGAACCATACTTAAACTTATATTATTCGATTAATGTATCGAATCAAATTTAAATATTTTAATATTTTATTTGAATAATTTTTAAATCCAATCAAATAATTTCTAATATTTAATTATTAATTTATTTTTATGATATATTATTAAATAATAACAAATCTAGCCTATGAGCAATTCAATTTTGAACTTATTAGATCAAATTTTATAAAATTTAAACTGGATCAAACTCGAAATTGACATTTCTATCAAACTCATTTCCATTCCAGACCTGTTTATTAGTTTTTACTGCGCTTCAGCGCAAACACAACTTGTAAGACCCAAATTTCAGAAACAGCTTGTTTGGCCTAGTTCAAAAGGCCGGATAAATGAACATCTCCGGTTCAAAATTGCATTTATACAGATAATTCTGTATTTCGGTTGGTGCTTCTACAAGTTACAACAGTATTATGACCTACTGAATGAAACAATGCATGAATGATAAAATCTTCAATCCTATAATTTACTAGTCAGTTGCTGATCGAGAGCTCCTGCTTGCTCTCACCAGCAAAACTATAGCTTATATTATACCAGAAAATTAGTCGTTTTGGAGCTCTAGAGAATTCGTCTTCAAGAAAACCATCAATATGTGTTAAACCCTTCCTTTAGAATTTGGAGCTGAGGCACAATCGCATTCTTACCTCAAATTGGCGATTCAAAAACTGCAAATCACATGCTTCAAAGCAAATCTTCGGTTCCTGTCAACTTTGCAAACTCAGTCTCATCAATAGCCCCTTTTTTAAGTTTCTTAAGTAGACGATATTCCCGGGTCAGATCCTCTTCATCTTCAACTGTTTGGGCAGCGCGTCTCTGTTTGGCTGTTTTCTTCCTAATGACAGGGGCTGCAGCATTTGAGGCATTTTTGAACTTCTGGGGTTTCGATTCTTGTTGCTCTCTTTCTTTCTTTGCTTGCAGATTTTTCTTCCTCTGTTTCTCACGAGATTTATCCCTACATAATAACCATCATTAATTAGCAACTAGAATGAGTTAGATAGACATTAGACAGGCAAGGGATTGGTGAAGATAAATAGTTAGACTTTAGAAGTAAAAAAATTAAATTGAGATTCAGTTGGAACATTCAAAGTAGCAATTTCTTGGAATTTCTAACAAAAAAAAGGATCTGCTAATGAAGCATAGATACTTGAGAAATTTCATTCACAATATATCCGGTCAAACCATTAATTGACTACTCCACAAGGCATACTTGGAGATTCTGCAGAGTTCTTACTTATACTTAATATCATCCGTATTGATGTTCTCAACTGGAGTGAAACCCTCGGTGGAAAGTGAATGGTGTTTTACCTCGGGCATAGAAGGGAGCTGCAAAAGACCATATCCCATGCCTAACTTTCCAATTTCAAGCTCTTTCCATCTGTCAGATTACAAAAATTAATTTAGACAAAGAGTGTGAAAGACAAGCAGAAATTAAAAAGGCAAAGCAAAGTTAGAACCTGAAAATGTAAGAGCAGTGATGCTCTTTGTATGCACGGATATAGGAAACAAATGCTCTAAGCCCTTTCTCCATCACATCACGGTCTTTCATCGCAGCAGACCTTATCTGAAACAGGTTTAAGAAAAGAAATTGATTGAGAAGGGATAATGCAGTTCATGAGACAAGGATGTTATCAAAATATAAATTTTGTTTACCTGAGGAACAACATCAGAAGCATCATCAATGCATTTCCTCTCTTGAAGAGGAACCCTTCTTATGCGCAAAAATTCTACATAAGATTCCTCCTGCAAAAGTGCAACAAAAATTATTTAACTTTATTAAATTGGAGGAAATAAGCGAAGAGAACAACATAGAAAATCCTAATCAGAAAATAAAATTAAAAAACCACTCAATCAACAGGGAAATATCCATCACATAAACATAGAAGTGAGAATTGCACCTTAGGTAATAGGAATGCAATGGCACTTCCTTCTCTACCCAATCGAGCAGTTCGTCCAACTCTGTGAATAAATACATTTGGATCTTGAGGGGGATCATACTGCAAAAGAACCAAGCACAGAAGCCATAGTCCAATCATCTATCAGAAACTGAAGGAAAAGGTTAAAGCTATTAACCTTCCTCAATGATTTCTAAAAAGTTATTTATTAGTAAAAAATTACAATGTTTTGTGGTTATTAAGATACCTGCACTATACAATCAACACCGGGAATGTCAAGCCCACGTGCTGCAACATCAGTACATAGAAGAATGCCACTTGAAAGAGAGGTAAATGAAGCCAATGCTTTCTCCCTTGCAGTCTGAGCAGCAAAAGAATAAATACATCAGAATACACAATAATCAGTTCAAGGATTTCCAAATGGACAAGCTATACTGAATCTCTGTAATTTTACCTGCTTCATCTTTCCATGTAGAGGGATTAAAGAGATACCCTTCAAAGCAGCAAGACGTGGAAGAACAACTCCCCAATAGTCAACACACGCACAAGTCATGAAATATCTGCATAATTAAATAAATTATTTTATAACCTGCACCAGGACATTGTCTTCTTGGTACAATGAAATTGCATTAACAATACTCAGAGAAAAATCTCCATCTACAACTTACATTATAACTTTTTTAGATTTGTTCTTTGCAATGAGATCAACAAGCTGTGATGGTTTCTTATCTGCTTCACATTCCAGGTACTGCATGATCAAAAAAAATGAAATCATAAATAAATGAAAATTCAGATACAATGTCAAAGAAAATTGCTCTTAGAACAAGCCAACATGTTAGTTTTTCTATTCAAGTGATGAATAAAGAGCAATGTAGAACGACAGGACAGCAAAACCAACATATTGAATCAGTTATCTTTTGTTCACCTCCACCCTTGGTGGTAAAAGGAAAGAAGACAAAGCTGCACACTAGTTTGTTGTTTTCATTTGGGATATCCACCTCATGATGGAAAAGGAACAACTGAATGGATGTCAATTAACAAGAAAGAACCAAGGCAGAATGTCAAGTATTCAAGTGAAAACAAAGGTCCCTTTTATATCTTTTTTTTAAATAAAAGAAAAAATTCTAGCAAATGTAAACATTTAAGAACAATTATTTTCCACTTAATGACAGAGCATTAGCCAGGTAATATTGAACTCTAAAAGGAGAAAGGGCAATAAAAGAACAAAAATTAAATGTAGAAATAGATCAAAGTATAGCATACCTCCAGGTGAAGGCCTGAAGGTGTTTTTGATGAGGCTAATTGCTCAGATGAAGTTGAATTGTTTAGTGACTTTGTCTCAGCTCTAACTTCTACCCTCACTGGATTCCTCAGTCCTGCTTTAGAAAGCTCCTCAACTGCCTCAGTCTGAGTAGCTGAAAAAAGGCCAGTTCTTCGAAGCTTTGGCAGGCGAGATATAATGTAATTTATCTGCTTCTGGAATCCCATATCCAGAAGCCTATCAGCCTCATCTAAAATCAATATCTGTACCAACCAAAAGGGCGACAATAATTCAATAGAGTGTATGTTCACAATAGCATCAAACACAATAGTCATGTTTGCATTAAATAAGCATAATCAAACCACTCACTAGTTGCCACATTATTAATTTTTGATGAAAAAAAATAAGAAATTCTCAAACAAAGAAAAATTACATTATTAAATGCGTGTGATTGACAAGCTTAACATTCCTCCATTCCAGGTTATTAGTATCAATAGCATTGAGCTGACAATTAAGCACTTTTTCAATCAATAAGAAAAATTATTGCATTCCATACAAGATAAAAGAAAACGACAATTTGAACAACCACCTCGAAGTTACGAAAATCCAAGACATCCATTCGGTCCATTATGTCATATAGTCTACCGGGGGTGCCAATCAATAAATTAGCCCCTTCCTCCTCGATTTTCTTTACATCTGCTTTTACTTCAACACCTCCAACAAGAAGCATAGACTTTACATTGGACAAGGTCGCAATGAAAGGCTGCGCTACGTTATAGATTTGCGAAGAAAGCTCCCTTGTAGGTGATATAATTATCCCCGTCACCTGCGTACAATTCAAAACTTAATAATCAAATAGCCATCAAATAAAGCAATTGCAAGTATCTAAAGAGAAACAATTGTTTTATCATTCAAAGCTGAAAAAAGAAGAATAAACTTTCCAACATTTTTCACCTAGTTTTCCTTTGTTTTCTCAGTAGCCAAAAAAAAAGTATAAAGATGAACAACAGAACTGCACAAAAATAAGATTTTTTTATAAGAAAAGAACCTGATGACGTTTGGGAGGATAAGGGGAGGATCGACGTAGAATCTCTACGATAGGGATAAGGAAAGCTAGGGTTTTTCCAGAGCCGGTGGCGGCGTCGACAGCTACGTCCTTGAAGCTACATAGAAGCGGGATTGTGGCGGCTTGGACTGGGGTGCAGAATTTAAAGCCAGCTTGAGACAAGGCTTCGATAACAGGCTCGGAGAGAGGCGGTTTCAAATCGGAGAAGCGCGTGTCTGTTAACGCGCTGCTTGCATTCGGTGAGTTGGAGTCCATTGCGGCTTCGCAGTTCAATTTACCGCCGCTTTCGATTTTGTAGCAACGTATTTATATGGTCTGCGATCTGCAACGTTTGGAAAAAGTACTTCAATTCAGAACTTGAAAAGCGGTGTCGTTTAAGCATATGTACTTTTCCCTTCGGCCTTTACCACCGATTTAGATGGGCCGGCTTGAAACGGATTGGGTGACAAGCTTGGGCAGGGAAGTGGGCTCTCCATCACCGGACACTCACACTCGGACAGTCATTTTTCATTGGCATGGAATTAGATTTTTATTTTTATTTTTTTATAATTGGGATGGTACTAAAATGTAAACGAAACGGATATCCATCAATTTCAAGATACCTAACCCTGACCCCATTTAAGTATGAAAGAACCGAACCCTATAAAAACCTGATTAATCTCTAAATATACTACCTGAATTCTACCTTATTAATTTTCATACTACCAGTTTATTACTCAAACCGTTTCACTACCCGTTTATACTTTCAAACTTTTTAACAAACCCAATTATTAACCCGAACCTGAACCCAAAAAACATTTCTAATAATCTATTTTTTTGTTAATTAAAAACATAAAATTAAAAAACATACAAGTACCATTACAATTCAACAAACCTAAATAGTTCAACAAACAATTTAAACACATAGAAATATGTTTATGCAACTACAAACAAACATAATTTAATAAAAACACAAACATATTTGAAATTGTTCAAGTCATTACATCTTTATTCTTCATCATCATTAAATATGCAACTTGAATCCATAGTTGTAGATGGTCCTACACATAAAATAAATAACAATATTATTAGTCTTGACTCTTGAGGTAATATATAATAAAAAAACTAATTTTGAAAAAAATAAATGAAATAAAAAGAATTATAACAAGTGAATTGTTTATTTGATTATTCCATTTAGAAGTTTAAGTTTGTGGGGGTTGGCTTAATTGTGGTTATTCAGTCTATAATGTCAAGTTTTTTACTTTAGTTCACTGTGAATAGTTTACCTGCAAATTAACTTCTGAAATGACAAATGATTTTATCTCTCATGCTTTGTACATTAAATCAAACTATTTATTTATTCTTACATTCTATTCTATGTCAATATATCACTAACCATGCCTATGCAAGCAATAACATTTGATCCAGACCAAGAACAGTATGAACTTGTTAATCATTATATTCCATTAACTCTTATGTTTGAACATTCTATGTCTCATGCCTGCGACGAATTGAGCAAGGATTTGCAAAATATTAAGAGTAACTTGAATGTATAGATAAATTGAGTAACTTGAATGTATAGATAAATTGAATGTAGATTATTTTGAAACACTCTAAATTAAGTGCTAAAAGGATCTTAGGACACCATGTATGTCAGTTTGAGCAATATAAAATAAGAAGACTCACTAAGCTGTTGCCAAATTAGCATTAATTGATAAACCATCAACTCATAAATTAATAAATAATCAAAGCCTAATCAGTATTTACGCGAGTACACTACAAACTCAGATTTGGCATATTTAGCAGCAAGTATTTCAAACACAATGACAGTTCACAGCAAGTATTTTCAACACATTGACTAAAAATCTTAGATTTGGCATATTCACTTACAGAGCAAGTGCTATGTTGCTAGATCTGAAGAGGCACCGCCGGTGGAGGGAAAAAAAGCTGTCGCCGCCACTAAATCTAGAGATCCGGTTGCTGCTGCCGCTAGATCTGGAGTATGCCGCCGCCGCTAGATCTAAAGTACGCAGCCGCTGGAGAGAGTAACAGCTCCTACCGCCGCCGCTAGAGAGAGGAACACTGCTGCCGTTGCTAGATTTGGACAACGCCACCGCTGGAAAGAGCTGCTGCCGCTGTGCCCGAGAGATATCGCAAGTGAAGAGAGCCGTCGCGCTTGAGAGATGGTCAGATGGTCGCGCCCTAAAGGCCGTGGAGAAGTCGCCGACGCTGCTAGACTGAGTTACGGTGGCTTATCGAGTCTGTCTCTCTAGGGAAATCAGAAATGCAGTTTTCTTTTATGGGAAATTCTAAATAAACTACAATTTTTGCTCTTTCTACTACAACCAATTAAAAGACAAAAATAGCCTCAAATAAAATGACATTAATATCCCATAGCCACTTGTTTCCCTCCATTTTTTTCCTCCCTTCAGAGTTCAACCTAGTTCTCTGCTCTAGTTTTATGCTCTTCAACACCATTAAATTCTATTTTCCTTCCAAAAAAATTAAAAAATATGAGTGAAAAAGTTGATAGAGAAAAGAAAGAGTTAAGGTTGTGTAATTTTTTTTTTCGATTTTGCTTATGCGCAAGTGAATTTGCGCAAAAACTAACATCGCGCGCAAGCAAACTTACGCGAAATGCTCACCTGCGCGCAAGCCAGCTTGAGCGTAAATGGGCATCACGCGCAAGCAAGCTTGCGCGGAATGCTCAAATGCGCGCAAACCAGCTTGCGCACGGATGGGCACAGTCACTTTTGCCCGTGAGGCTTGTCGTGCCCCTGCACGACTCTCCCAACGAGGACGTCGGTGAGATTTTACTGTGTGAAACCATCGGTGCCCTGCAAAGATAGCTTTCGGTGTCGTCGCCACTCTCGGATGCCTTGAGCGGAACCATAATATCGCGAGAAAAGCCTAGCTGACGAAGACCGATGGAGACCAACAGTTGATGCAAGAGCAGTCGAGAGCCGTTGAGGTTGTTTTGCTGTTAAGGAAATTCTGGCGGGAAGGTAGAATTTGGGGATAAAATTATATGAGGTTAAAATTGTAAATGTAAGAGGTAGATTGAGGGTTTTTTTTTTGTAGTTAATTTGTAGTTAAAATAGCAAAAATTGTAGTAGATTTAGAAGACTCCTTCTTTTATTAGGGAATTAGCTTTTATTTGTACGATACACGAATTTATTTTAATTATTTAAATTTATAAATATTTAAAATAATATTATTTAATTTTTTTATTTAAAAAATATATAAAAGATTATTATCTAATAAAATTTAAATTTAAATAAAAATCTCAAATATTAGTCGAAAAGGATAATAAGAAAAGGTAAAAGTCAAATTATTTATATGTCTACATATACAAATTAATTGGTAGTCAAATTTGAATTTCACATTTATTCTAAAATAATTTTGCCAATAATACAGATGCAATTTTTATTACAATAAATTAAGTCAACTATAAGATATGATTTAATATATATCTAAAAATTACTACATGTCTTAATTAATTTTATAGTATGTATGAAAATCTCAAAAATTAGTCTAAAGGGATAATAGGAAAAAGTAAAAGTTAAATCATTTATATATTTTCTACATATTCAAACTACTTGATAGTCAAATTTGAATTTAACATTTATTCCAAAAATTAAAGTTACTATAATTTTGCCAATAACACAAGTCAAATTTTATTACAATAAATTAAATCAGCTATAAGATAGGATAAGATATATTTAGAAATTACAACATGGCTTAATTAATTTTATAGTATGTATTTACTACCAATTAAATACATATCTGAATTTTGATAGTCAAATTTGAATTTTATAATTATTCCAATCATTAAAGTTACTATAATTTTGCAGATAATATTTTAGTTATAGATTTAATTACAATAAATTAAGTCAACTATAAGATAGGATTTAAGATATATTTGAAAACTACTACATAGCTTATGCGTCGACAATGCAAATGATTCGCATAGGAGTTCATATCAGTAATATTTGACACGCAAGGGTGTACCTTGTAATATACACACACATGATTTCATATGTGCATAATCTGAATTATTTATTTATTTATGTATTAAATTGGTGGTTGCTTGCACTAATTGAAATTGGTTAATATTTTGGAATTAAACTAATTTAATGGTCAAAATATTTATGAGTTTTTAAAATGAGTTTAATAAACTTTTACAGTATGTATTTATTGCTAATTAAAAAAATCCAAATTATCAAATCTGAATTTCACATTTATTACAAAAGCATTAAAGTTACTATAATTTTGTCAATAATAACTATCATGGGATTTGATCTTAAACCCAAGGCAAATGGGTTCATACTCATGTGATTAAATTCAGGAATTTTACATGTGAATATGCACATTTTAAGTGATAGCTTGTGATCCCATATCTAGTTTTAATAACACATTCAATTTTAATATTTAAATAATAACTAATCGTCACTATTATTTTATTACTTATTTGGATTATTAATTTTATTACTTAAACATTATTTAATTGTATAACTAATTAAATAATTTATAATTATAATTTAACATATAATTGGTCACAAATTTAATTTCAAATTCAAAAATATAATATGTGCATAATTTGACTTGTTTATTTATTTATATATTAAATTGGTGGTTGCTCGTACAAATTTAAGCAACTTAATATTTTGGAATTATAGTAATTCAAAAGTCAAAACATTTATGAGTTTTCAAAATGACTTTAACTCCACTTACTTTTATAGTATATATTTAATGTCAATTAAATAAATATCTAAATTAATTAGTTGTCAAATTTGAATTTCATATTTTATTACAATAAATTAAATTAACTGTAAGATAGGATTTAAGTTATATATGGTAATCACTCCAAAGTTTACGTATCAACAATGCAGATTATCCACATAAGAGTTTACATCAACAATACTTGACACGCAAGCATGTACCTTGAAATATGTTGGCTCTATAGGCTATACCGAGAGAGGAGGTGAATCGGTTTTTTGCTAACCTTAAGTTCGTTTTTCGATTCTTGTAAATTCTCTAGCCTATATTGATATTTTCCAAGTTCTCTAAGCTAGGCAATTATACAATATAGATTCAATACAATAAATACAAATATAATTGCAAATAAGTAAAGAGAGTAAGGATACAGAAATTTACGCAAGTGATTTATAGAGATTCGGCAACCTTGCCTACGTCTTTTACCTTGAGACGCTCGCAAGGATTTTCCCAAATTCACTATCCTTGAATTTGTTACACTCCCTCTTTTTCTAGGCTAAAGAAAAATCTCTCTTTTTCTAGGCTCAAGAGAAACCTCTCTCTTTTTCTTAGGCTTAAGAGAAACCTCCCTCCTTTTCTAAGGCTAAAGAGAAACCTCCCCTTTTACAAGGAATGATTGTGTTTACAAATTGTGTAATCAAAGAAGGGCTTCTAGATAGGCACGTGATTACAATGTTTAAGCACAAGGAAAAAACCTATACAAGATTTGTGCTATTCTATACAAAGAATATGAGAATGATGGAAAATGAAGACTTTGTAGCTCTTAATTTGTTGTTGAGGCTTGAGGAAAATGAAGAAGATGATGAATAGAATTTCTGAGCAGTTCCTCTTGCTTTTTTTAGCTTCTAAGCCTCTATTTATAGTCCCTTGGATGTATTCTAGCTGTTGGGTGGAGCCAAAACTTGAATATGATCGTTATCTCACAAAAACTAGCCGTTACAGGCTATTTTCGGGCAAAGGGATCGATCCCTTTCCATAGGGGATCGATCCCAAGCTTCCAGGCTGTTAAATCTGGGCTTGAGGATCATTCTGCCTTGAAAGGATCGATCCCTTCCCTTAGGGGATCGATCCCATGCCTCCAGAAAGCTATTTCCTGCACTTTTTGGGTTAGAAATGATGTGGTCTTGATCCTAATTCAACCCAAAACATTTTGGCATTTTTGTGGGAGTTTTTATTGACTTTCTCTGATGAAAACATGGTCCAAAAATTCATCAAGTGATTTTCTAAAATATTCAAAACATTTTATGAAGTATTAAGACCAATAAGAATATGTAATTAAATCATGGTCTTAATGTTTGATATGATCACTTGAAAATGGATTGAGAAAATCATGTATGATAAGGCAAATTTACAATTGAATTATAACATTAAATCTTACTTAAGTTTTTGTTATTTCAAAATATATATGGCATTTTAAAGCTAACAATCTCCCCCTTTTTGATATGACAAAACTTAATGTAAATTTGCTTTGAAAATTCTTTGATAAAATACTCCTCCTCAAATAAAGCAGGATTTTACAAAGCTCCCCCTTAATATAAGCATGGGTTTTGAAAATGAATTTTCAAACTATTTCTCCCCCATTATCTCTCCCCCTTAATATCTCTCCATTTTAATATCTATCTCTCTCCCTTTTTGTCATAGCAACAAGAAGAAAAAATAATAAAAAATATGCTCCCCCTAAAATCACGGCTATGTGATAAGAGATAAAAGAATATGCTCCATCCAACAAAAACATATTAGTACATAAGACTCATAGCACAAATAAATAAGCGAATTGTTCATAAAGAGTATGAAATATTCATGCAAAGAACATGACTTATGATCCTATACCAATTGTTTATAAATAGTTTTGCAAGAAGTTCACAATTGGTAATTAATGAAGCAAGTTGTTTAAAAATATCTACTAAAGACTATGACTTGCTCATTTCAATTCTATTAAGCACCTAAGTATATCAATTGTTCTTTTAAGTCCAACTAAGGTGCATGGCAATACATCATGATTATGAGCTAGAATTAGATGACATATCATATGCATGAGCTCATAAATCATGTTCAATCAAGAGTGTGCATAGAATCAAAACATATAGCAATTAACTTCAAATTCTAGCACACAAGAGTTTCATACAAAAATATCCTAAGAGAATTCTTCTCTATTTGTCATTTCAAACTAAAGAGCATGAGAAGAATTGTCAATTTAAAGCTCATACCAATTTGCAATTTAGATTTGGCTTACCAATTATTGAAAATATGGTTGCCAATGATACTAATTGTTATTTCAATCTAAATACCAATTGTTACTAATGGTTGACTTAGACATTTTGCATGAATCCAATATCTATGTGTCGTGTGTTCATGTCAAGAAAATAATCATTCTAAATATGCAAGAACACAATCACACATCATCAAATATGCATATGGATTAATTAAACATAAGCATACTATCATAAAGTATTAATCCATATTCATATTCACAAAGTTATACTATATGGAAGATACATAAAATCAAAGTATTCAGGCAAACACATTTTCTTCCATGTTTTCAAGCACAAAAATCTTATGCTTATTTTCCAATTCAAGTCCTTAACCAATTATGAGCAAGGAAAGATTCAAATAATAAATGCATGGATATCAAGTTTGTTCAAGTTTGCATTTATCTTTGAATGTTGATGTTGTCATTAAGACCATAGTTCTGTAAGTACAAAGATGATAAAGTTTCATACATTTAAACATTTAGGATCCATTTACCATCACAAATTTTAGGCCAAGGAAAATTATGACCTTATACCAATTGTTGAATTTACATTTGAAATCAATCCTTAAGGTCAAGTTTTAATTATTCTTCCACTAGATATATAATTATCATGAAACCTAGTGTGGAATAGATAAGTCAAGCTAGGAGACATAATCCTATAAGCATGTTTGACTAAGATAAACAAAAAGAAAGAAAAATATTAATTATGCACAAGTTCATCAAATTCTCAAATATATCCGTAAATCATTGAAATAAATCTTAATTATGTTTAAGCATTCATTGAAAGTATATTTCAAGATTCATGAATGTTTTCAACGAGAAAAATGATTTTGCACTTGTGAGCTCAAGAAAAATGATATTAATTGTTGAAAGTGATACCATTTATTGGAAATAACACAAGTTGATGGAGTTGAGGCATGATATCAATGAAAAATGAATTTTCATAGTTTAAAGATCATCAAAAAGAAGTTAAAATACTGGATTTTAAGTTGAGAAGAAAGTGAAAAATCCTTCTCAAATTCGGTTGAAAAAGTGCAGAAAAGCCATTTTGGCCTTGGGGGATCGATCCCTAGAGGAGGGGGATCGATCCCTTAACTCCAGAATGCAGATTTCCTGCATTCTGCTCAAGGGGGATCTATCTTGCTTGTTGAGGGATCGATCCCTCATCCTGTTTCTGCAGTTTTTGACAGAAAATCCAACCTTTGAGGTACCAAAACTTCGTTTTTGAGTATTTTAAGTCCAAGTAAAGGTTTAAACATGTGTAAAACATGATTTTGGACTTGTATGAATGAAAAACATGAATGAAAAACCATTTTACAAAAGATTTTGCAATTTTGGAAGAATTTACACAATAAAATGCATTTTTGGCCTCAAAGGATGTCATTTTCAGAGTTAAGCACATTTTGACAAAACCAGAGCATTAGAAACCACAAATATGCCAAAACAAACTTGTTCACATAGATTTTAAGCACATATAACATCAAATCATCATACTTGTGAACATTATGCCATGATTTCCAACATACAAGTTCTTCATTAATGCATATGACATGACATTTTGCATATATGACATATTTGGCAATTTGAGGCAAGTAAATATATTATCAACACATAGAAGACTTGCTCAAAATGCAGAAATCCAATAATTATTTCAAAATCATAAATCATGCTTTTCATTCAATGCATCAAGTACTATTCATCAAACATTCAAAGATCATTGTCATGCCTTTTTGTTCAATCATTCAACTCACAATGCATCAAGAATCATTAACCAAATTTCTCATCAAAGCACAAATAATCAAATAATAGTTTTAAGGAGTAAGGAATTAAGCTTACAAAACTCCTTTGCTCAAGAGTGCTTTGCCTTGAATTGTTGAATCCACCTTAGGCCTTTCTTGAAGGATTATTGTGACCTTGCCAAGGATGGATTTCCAAGCTCTTCCTCTTTCTCATTGGCATAAGCAATCTCCATGGGGGGGGTGTAGAGCATTTGATCTCCATTGCTTCTTTGTATTCTCATGCTCTAACACTCTTACAACAAACAATTTAAGCATGTTTTGGTACCCAAATTTTCTTGGATCCATGAGAGTTAGTGCAAATAATTGTTGATCATTTGGGGATTCATTTCAAGCTCAATTCATCATTATTCATAGCATGCTTTGGCACCCACATTTTTCTAACTACTCTTCCTTTAAATGTGGTTTTTCTATATGTGCATGCTTGTGAAGAGTGTCCTATTCTATTGCATAGTGAGCATGTAAGAGATAAATCATGCATAGTATTTTTGTTCACAAGGAAATTCTTTAGATGAGTTTCTTTTTGTATTGCATTATAACCTAACCCATCTTTATCAAAGAAAGCTATTTGGGTCTCAAGCATGTAATCTAGCTTTTGTTGACCCATATAAAACCTAGTAAATGAGTTATGCAAGTTTGTATTCTTTTTATTTAACTCATTTATTTCTAAGTTGGCCTCTTCTAGTTTCTTCTCTAATTCTAGCTTAACATTGGTCAAGGTTTCCTTTTCTTTTTTCAAATTATCAATGATTTTCTTATATTTAGAATTCATGCATTGAAATTCATTTGATAATTCATTAAAAGCATTTTGTAACTCATCAAATGTAAAATCATTATTTTCAGTAGAACTAGAGCTAGCCTCATCGTCACTAATAGCCATAAAGCATGAGTAAGCTTCCTCATTATCTATGTTTTCCTCATCGGAGCTATCACTATTGCTCCATGCAGTCACAAATGCTTTCTTCCTAGGTTTCCTATCCTTTTCTTTCCTAAGTAAGGGGCAATCTAACTTAGTATGACCCGGTTCATTACACTTATAACACACTAAAGGGTACTTTTCTCTTCTACTTGACTCCCCTCTTTGATGTCTCCTATTATTTTCTTTTTCTTTCATTCTCATGAACCTATTAAATCTTTTGGCAAACATTGTCATTTCCTTCTCTTCCTCATTTCCACTCTCATCACTATCATCTTCAAGGACCTCATGAGTGGAAGACTTAAGCGCTACCCCTACTTTCTTTGAAGGCACTTCATTTCTTTTCATTTTCATTTCATATGTAAGTAGGGAGCCCATAAGCTCATCTAGAGACAAGGTATTTGGATTCTTAGACTCTTCTATTGCGGTTACCTTTGCCTCTCATGACTTAGGCAAGCTATTCAAAATTTTCTTTACCATTTCAACATTGGAATAAGCCTTGCCTAGAGCCTTAAGTCCATTAATTATATCATTAAACCTAGTGAACATTTCGCTAATGGACTCATTTTCTTTCATCCTAACTAGCTCATAATCATGTGTGAGCATTCCTACTTTGGTCTCTCTAACTTGATTTGTCCTTTCATGTGTGATAGCTAGTTTATCCCATATTTGTTTAGCATTCTCACATAAGGATACTCTATTATACTCATTGGGACCTAAAGCACAAAAGAGGGTGTGCATAGCCTTGGCATTCAATTGTGCCAATCTCATGTCATTGGTGTCCCACTCATCTTCACTCTTAGGGACATCTTTTCCATCTACTTTCTTTATTGGGATTCTAGGGCCATTAACAATTACTCTCCACACTTCATAGTCATTGGATTGCACAAATAACATCATCCTAATTTTTCAATAAGAGTAATTCTCACCATTGAAGAGTAGAGATCTAACTAATGAGTGTCCCTCTTCTCCTAGGGGTGTGCCTACATTCAAGTGAGCCATTTAAGATCGTTTTGCTCGATAGAGGTTAGTCTAAATCAATCTCGAGCCCAAGTTCTAATACTAATTGTTGGCTCTATAGGCTATACCGAGAGGGGGGTGAATCGGTTTTTTGCTAACCTTAAGTTCGTTTTTCGATTCTTGTAAATTCTCTAGCCTATATTGATATTTTCTAAGTTCTCTAAGCTAGGTAATTATACAATATAGATTCAATACAATAAATACAAATATAATTGCAAATAAGTAAAGAGAGTAAGGATAGAGAAATTTACGCAAGTGATTTATAGAGGTTCGGCAACCTTGCCTACGTCCTCTACCTTGAGACGCTCCCAAGGATTTTCCCAAATTCACTATCCTTGAATTTGTTACACTCCCTCTTTTTCTAGGCTAAAAAGAAACCTCTCTCTTTTTCTAGGCTCAAGAGAAACCTCCCTCTTTTTCTTAGGCTTAAGAGAAACCTCCCTCCTTTTCTAAGGCTAAAGAGAAACCTCCCCTTTTACAAGGAATGATTGTGTTTACAAATTGTGTAATCAAAGAAGGGCCTCTAGATAGGCAAGTGATTACAATGTTTAAGCACAAGGAAAAAGCCTATACAAGATTTGTGCTATTCTATACAAAGAATATGAGAATGATGGAAGATGAAGACTTTGTAGCTCTTGATTTGTTGTTGAGGCTTGAGGAAAATGAAGAAGATGATGAATAGAATTTCTGAGCAGTTTCTCTTGCTTTCTTTAGCTTCTAAGCCTCTATTTATAATCCCTTGAATGTATTCTAGCCGTTGGGTGGAGCCAAAACTTGAATATGATCGTTGTCTCACAAAAACTAGCCGTTACAGGCTATTTTCGGGCAAAGTGATCGATCCCTTTCCATAGGGGATCTATCCCAAGCTTCAAGGATGTTAAATCTGGGCTTGAGGATCATTCTGCCTTGAAGGGATCGATCCCTTCCCTTAGGGGATCGATCCCATGCCTCCAGAAAGCTATTTCCTGCACTTTTTGGGTTAGAAATGATGTGGTCTTTGATTCTAATTCAACCCAAAACATTTTGACATTTTTGTGGGAGTTTTTCTTGACTTTCTTTGATGAAAACATGATCCAAAAATTCATCAAGTGATTTTCTAAAATATTGAAAACATTTTATGAAGTATTAAGACCAATAAGAATATGTAATTAAATCATGGTCTTAATGTTTGATATGATCACTTGAAAATAGATTGAGAAAATCATGTATGATAAGGCAAATTTACAATTGAATTATAACATTAAATCTTACTTAAGTTTTTGTCATTTCAAAATATATATGGCAATTTAAAGCTAACAAAATATATATTATATATGATTTAATTTCAAATTCAAAATTTCATATGTGCATAATTTGAATTATTTATTTATTTATGTATTAAATTGATGGCTGCTTGCACAAATTTAAGTAGCTTAATATTTTGGAATTAAACTAATTCAAAAGTCAAAACATTTATGAGTTTTCAAAATGACTTTAATAACTCCAATTACTTTTATAGTATATATTTACTGTCAATTAAATAAATATCTAAATTAATTAGTTGTCAAATTTGAATTTCATATTTATTCCAAATTTTATTACAATAAATTAAGTCAACTGTAAGATAGAATTTAAGCTATATATGGTAATTACTCCAAAACTTACGTGTCAACAATGCAGATTATTTACATAGGAGTTCACATCAGTAATACTTGACACGTAAGCATATACCTTATAATATATATTTATATATATATATATATTATATTATTAGGGATTTTAGGCAGCTTTTAGGGTTTAGAAATCAAACTATAGACTAAAGAGGAGAGGGTTGACTGCTACTAATGCTATGTGCGCTGAGCATAAAGCCATAAACTCACTGTTTTAGGTTTTTTTTTTTAACTTTTAATTATTTTATGAAAATTAAAATACTATAGTCTATACTCTAAAGTATATTACTATTAGTTTATAATATACACATAAATATTTTTTATATTATGAGTTTATTTTCTTAATAAATTATTTTCATATCTTTTTTAATTGAAGTTTGGTTAACTTATTATAAGTGTGCAAGAATAATAGATTAACGGATCATAAAATTTTTAAAAATATAATATCAATACCTTATATTTATATAAGATAATTAACTACTTTAATTTCATATGTTGCACTAATTTCTAAAATAGTTTTAATTCTCAAGGATAATTGATAAATTTATAATAACAAAATGTTATATCCATGAATATGATCCATCTATTATTTCACATGGATAATTCGATTTAAAGTTGTATATTATTCTACTTTTAGCTTAATATAAAACGTTTTCAGTTTCAATCGATTATCATAGATTAGAATATAGTATTGTATATCTAATTTTTTAATATTATAATCTATAGTCTATAGTATTAGTTTATAGTATACACATAAATATTTTTTTATATTATGAATTTTTTTAATAAATTATTTCCATATATTTTTTAGTTAGAGTTTAGCTAACTTGTTATGAGTGTGCAACAATAATAGATTAATTTATCATAAAATTTTTATAAATTTAATATCAATACCTTATATTTATAAAAATAATTAACTAATTTAATTTCACATGTTGCACTAGTTTTTTTCCAAAATAGTCTTAAGTCTCAAGGATAATTGATAAATTTATAATAACAAAATGCTATATCTATCAATATGATCCATTTGATATTTTACATGGATCATTTGATTTAAAGTTGCATGCTATTCAACTTTTAGTTTAATGAAAAATGTTTTCAATTTCAATCTATTATTATTGATTTGAATATAATGTTTTATATCTAATTTCAACCATTTGATTTCTTAAGATGTATTCATGTAATCTAGATTAATTTGATCAATGATCATAATATTAAAAGAATGGATTGATGTAGATATAGACCATAAATTGATAATTACAATTTTAAATACAATTTGTATCATATACATATACAATAATATCATAGATGTAAATGGTCAATGTGTAAGAATTGTATCTTAGCCAATTATAAATCATTATTAATTTACTTTTAGTGCTTTATGATTACTTTAAATACTTATTATCTTAAGCATAATTAACTAATTTAATTTTATAATTATTTTATTACTATGTTTCATCAATTTTTTGAGTCAACAATATTTTATTAAAATTGATAATTGCAATTTAAATACAATTTGTATCATATACATATAATATAGTATAATATGTGTCAATGGTCAATGTGTAAAATTTGCATCTTTATTAATTATGAAACTTTTATTATTTTAATTAGATTGCCATGATATCTTAAGCATAATTAACTAATTAAATTTCACAATTAATTTATTATTATCTTTCATTAAATTTTTTAGTCAACAATATTTTATTAAAATTGAAATTTAAAATTTAAATACAATTTGTGTCAAATACATATATTATAGTGTCATATATATGTCAATGGTGAATAGGTAAGAATTGCATCTTAATTAATTATAAAACTTTTATTATTTTAATTAGATTGTCATGTTATCTTAAGCATAATTAATTAATTTAACTTCACAATTAATTTATCATCATCATCATCATCTTTCATTGAGTTTTTTAGTCAATAATATTTTATTAAAATTGAAAATTACAATTTTAAGTACAATTTCTTATATATAAGTATACTATAATATTATATATGCAAATGGTGAATGTATAAGAATTGCATTTTAACTAATTATAGAACTTTTATTAATTTAATTTCAATGTCTTATGCTTAAAATTAAAAAAAAAAACTTATTATCTTAAGTATAATTAATTAATTTAATTTTATAATTATTTTTATTATGCTTTATTATTATTTCTAGGCTCACAAAATTTTATTATATAAATATTTTTTTTAACATATTATGTCAAATACAAAATGTGGCTCACTTGGCAAATCCTTTGCTTGGAGACTTGAGAACAAGGGTTCAAGTCCTTCCAACAACATATTTTGCTAAAACACATAAATGGGTATTGGGTTCGGTAATCAGGTTTCAGGTACCCTAACCCGATTATGCTAATCGGGTTCGGGTTTCGGGTGCCTTAAGGGTACTATCCGAACCTATCACAAGTAGTAAAATAATTATCCTAACCCAGTTAAAACCCGATTAACGGGTACCCGAAGCTGATCTAAACGAGGCGGGTAGTCTCGGGTACTCGTTTAAGACAAACTCGTTTACATCCCTATATGTGGTTACTTAGATTTAAATCTAACCCTTACAGTATATTACAACTTTTTCTTAATCACTGATCAAGAGATTGTTGGTGAAATTACATCTTTTTATAGATTAAGTTGCCTGTCTAAATCCAAAAAAAATTATTTATTTTTTGGGTTAGTTTAATAAAAATTTTAAACCTATTAAATAGATTTGAATCCATAAATGAGTTCAGATAAAAATGATAATTATCCAATATACCATCGTTTTTTAATTTCACAAGCAGAGTTAAGATGATTTTACATATCTGATTTTATTAAGATGATTACATATATCTTATTTTATTTATTATTTTTTAAATATTTTAAAGAACATATGTAATCATTTTAACCCTACTTGTAGAGTAAAAAATTTTCACTTACGGAGTATTAGATATTAATCGGATAAAAACATGGGTTGGATTTTGGGCTTATTGTTGTAAGTTAAACCCAATTCGACCAAACAATTATATTTTTATAACTTATTTAATTTAATATTTTATTAAAATATGATGTTGTATTTTGTAAGTTTTAAAAAGAATATTTGAAAATATGATAGGTAAGGGATACTAATATATAATTTTAAGGATTAATATCTTACACACTGTCAGTGAATTTTTTGACTTCATAAGTGAGATTAGAATGATGACACATGCCCTTTAAAAATATTAACAAAATAAAATAGGACATGTGTTATTATTCTAACCTTGCTTGTGAAGTCCAAAAAACTTCACTGATGATGTATTGGATAATTATCCTATTTTTAATTACTTTAGATTTTTTTTGTACAATTTAATTCGAGGTTGTATTATGTTTTTAAATTTTAGACTTTCATTTAGAATATCATACTATTGTAGTGTTTTTATAATAATTTATTTAAATTTATTATTTTATTTTTATTAATTATTATGTATTTTTTATGTTTCTATATTTCTTAAAATTTGATAATATTTTAGAATTTCAAAGACAAAGTGAGCGAGAGCACCAAAGAAGAAATGTTGACAACAAATCTTCATTTGATCATCATCATCATGAGAACTTTTATCTTAATAGATTGAAGTAGGTTATATGAATTAATATGCAAATCTACATTTATTAGAATAAATTATCAAAGGCTCGTTTGAATACATGCAATGCCCTTTTGTACCCCAATCATGCCACACCAACATACCATTTAGGGTTTAGTGAGCGTATGGTCCCATATTTGCCCCTCCCTTTTTCCCTTTTTTTTCTAGTTTTTTTTTTCTTTTTAACTTTTTATATAATTATTTTTTTTAATTTATCATGATATTTTTTATAACACAAATATAAATAAATTTATCATTATTTTCAATTTCACTATCCATCCAATGTTCCAAACTAGCATTAAGGGTGAGTTTGGCACATTGGTAGGCACTGGTATGGTGCGATTGGTGGACCAAAATTCATTAAGAGACAAAATAGCATAGCATGAAATTACCCTCCTATCATTGTTTTTAAAAATTTTTATTATTTTATTAAAAATCATATATCTTTAATAATTTTTTTATCATTTTCAGTCTTATCAGAATCATTCTTACCGTCCATCCGAACTAATCCTATGACACTGAAAAAGCCAAAAGATTTAGGCTTAGTTTGGATTCAACCATAGCAAAAGACAAAAAAAATAGTTGTAAAATTATTTTTTATCCATTTTAAAAATATTTTATTAAAAAAACTTATATCTATGATAGTTATTTCTCTCATTTCAATCTTATCGGAGTTAATTATATCGTTCATCCAAACTAATCTTTATTCAAAGACGGGAATAGTTGTACTATGGTAAAAATGAAAGGGGGTATGTAAAAAAAAAATTGAAAGGGGTCAATTCTAATTGAGCAAAACTATGGTAAGATTGAGCAATTAACTCAAAGTTTGAATTTCCTCTTAAATGTAGAGAAGAAGCTTGTTTCTTTCTAGTCTCCTTCAGTCCAACTTTGTCTTCACCCTTTTTTTGTTTTTTGTTTTTAATTCCATCGACGATATATGACTTCGAAGGAAATCAGAGGAGACTCAGGAATCAAAGAAAAAATGATAATTGGAAATGAATCTCGGAGATTGCTTCTTCTTCTCATAATTCTTCTCTTGACGATTCAACTCGTAGATAGCTTAGTCAGTGGACTCTGTGAACATAGCTTCATTGACCGCGACAAGCTCTACAACTTTAGCTTGGCTTCTCCTCTGCCTAGATTTCCTCATGGTGTCCTCAGCGAAGACGGGTAACTTACTAACTCCCTCTTTCTTTGAGCTCTAGCTTTTCTGATCTAAATATCTTTCATTTTCTGTTTAATTACTTTTTTAATCGAATTATGGTATAAAATCTTGTATTTGTCGTAATAAATTGGTCACTTTTAGTGATACGAGGTTGTTGAAAATTTTGGTAATTTCCTAATTAAGAATTGTTCAGTTTAATTATATTGGTTCAACTTGGCATAATAAACAAATCAAGGAAAGAAATTCTTGTGATCTGCGATTTGATTAGTTATAAACAAGTTTGCTGTTTCATTTAAAGAATGTTATGTTGACTTTGAATAAAAAAAATGGTGCTTGCTAGAGTTGAATCAAGTCATAGTTGATATGGTATTGTTCAGCTTGGACGCTTGTTTTCATTAGTTAAATTTTGACAAAGCTCTGTCCTTGGGTTGGCAGAACTTTCGACCTGTTTGGCGAATGAAAAGTGTGTTGTTTTCGAAATTGAGAACCGGCTTGCTTGTGTTGCGTTGCACATTATGTTAGTTTGGTAGGAAACTTTCATATCTCAACTGGGTCAGATTCTATTTTTATTGAAATATGTTTTATTTCGTGCAATTGTGCTAGGTTTTATAAGGTGATGGTGAATGAGACTGTGCTTTGGTTTCAGGTTGGCTCCATCAAGTCACACTTTATATCTTTGTTTAAGTAGCATGTTTTCTTTCTTTCTTTCTTCTTCGTCTTTTTTTGGTTTAACCACATGTATTCTCATCCGTTTTACGGTCTGAGATTAATCCTATTCGGACTGGTAGTGATAAACTCTAGAAATTTTGTGGGTTTAGAGTTCTTGTAACCATTGAGCAGAAGCTATAAATTGTTATTAATTTTTATGCAAGGGTATTTTACAATCAAGTATATTATCTCTTACCATGTAAATTCAGTCTATTTTCTTACTGGTTTCCTTTTCAACAACTTTATGGAGCAGCTTTGCGATGGAATGATTTTTAACCATGATCAACCTAGATGTGCTAATTGCTCGGTAAATGTTTCTTGAATTTTATTGTTTACATTATGACCGTGAAAGGAGCCTGAATAAGGATGCAGGTCATGATTGACAAACTTTTCCTCTTCTTTTATTGGCTTAATAGCCAAATGTACCCTCAACATTTTGCATAAAATAAAATTAAGCCCTCAATGTTTTATTGCATGGAAATCAGTCCATAAACTTTTATTTTACTGTATATAAATCTTCAACCATTCAAAATAATGCAATTAAGTTCAAATTTATTAAATGACACTAACTTTTGTTAGCATAGCACACGTGGCACGCCACGTGGCCACCAATTAAGCTATCCACGTTAACTTCCACGTAGGATGTCCTCATGGCAGTTAGTGTCATTTAACAGATCTGGATTTAATTGAATGATTTTGAAATATTGAGAGTTTATTTACAGTAAAATAAAGGCTTATGGACTAATTTTCACGCAATAAAACGTTGAGAGTTTAATTCCATTTTATACAAAAGGTTCAGGGTATATTTAGGTATTAAGCCTCTTTTATTTGATTGTCTCATGGACTTTAGGACTGTGGAGGCCCATCACATTGTGGAATGGAATGTAGTGCACTAGTGTCTAAAAATGATGAAGGTAAAACATGTTGCTGATTTGCGTGCATTTAGTTAGTAGTTGTTTATTTACTAGTTACAACTGAGTGCTATTTTTGAATATTGTATTTTTTAACATCATAGTTCACTGGTTATTGAGTTTCCTTGAAAAATCTATTCTATTTATTGTTCAATTTGTGCATTTTAGCAGATTATCTTTTTTATGTTTTATCTGAGTCTGACAAAAATAGTGTTCAAAATATGTGTGCTTTCTTCTTTTTGGAATGCATCGCTGCTTCATGTTTGCATTGCTTGAAATTCAGAGTGTAAGTTTTCCTCAACCACAGAAGTGTTATAAACTTATGATACTTTTTTACTGTTAAGATAGTACTCACTATCATATACCTGTAGGATACCAGAAATTCCTGCCCTGCTTCTTTTGTTTTTTGGAAAAATAAGTGCAGTGTGTTAAAAGCATTAAATTCTAATTGAATCTCTGTGGCTTATGCAGGTTACCAAGTATGCACTACTGTTGGACATGTCTCAACTATGAATGTTAGCGTGATTGGTATGTCATTTTTACCTTTTATTTCTAGGTGTCTTTCTAATGTCTTCCAGACTTTATTGAATAAGTGTAATGCTTTAATTCGCCTCTCAAAGTGGCTTTTACTGGCACTTTGCCTTTGCGGGTTTGCATTTTTTCTCCTTCCATGGTACTGAGCTATGAGAAGACAGTCTGTTTCATGCAGTTTGGTAATATTGATAGTTCTACTGCTTTATACATGACAGATGAGCAGAATCCTTACAGGGGTGTCATTGTTAGAATGTCAAGCAGTGGCAAAGAGCTTAATTGTTCACTCTCTGTCTCAATCATTTGTGATTCAACTGGTATTCAAGTAAGAGTTTTTTCCTCAATGTTTGTGCTAAATTTGATCAAATGAAAATTCCCTGGAGTTGCAAATAACTGTATTCTGACATATACCTTATTAATCATTCTGCTTAACAGGGACCAGATTCAATGGAGATACTGGGGACTTGCGATTATGTGAGTGTCTAGGGAACTTAGTTTTGCCACTTAGGTTTCTAATATTGCATATACTTGAAATTTCTTAAGGTAACATCATGTTTGTGGTTGTGGTTTGTATGTTTATGCTTGGATATGTATGCATATGCATTGCATGATGTCGTAGCATTGCACTTCTCTAATATGGTTATCTTCAATAACTACAGTCATTTAAATTCCTTCGCAAATATTACCTTATACAACAAGTAATTTACTCTCTGTTCCTGATTTCATTTGATTTCCATGTTATTTGATCGTAGATTTATAAAATGTATGGGGCACAGCATGGGATTGGTTATTTTCTCCCATTATTGACTGACTGCTACTCAATAAATAATGAAGGGGAAGAGAGAGGAAAAGAAGAGCAAGTGTGTTCCAGTGGATTTTCTAATGTTTGAGCTGAGGGTTCTAGCTTTATGTTTGAGAAGAGGGTTCTAGCTTTTAGCGGATAATGTGGCTTTCATCCGACGTAACTGACCAACTGTTTCAATGTTGTGGTTTTGAGGTTAGGATGTGAACACTAGGTCTCTTTCCTTTCTATTTATGGTATGGTTGTTTGTGTTTATGCTCAAGTACCAAGGAATAATTGAGGTTGAGTTTAATTAAATGTTTTTATTAACCAGTATGGGGAAACCAGTGTTGTCAATAGCGGCCATAGCGGCCGCTATGGCGGCATAGCGCAGCGGAAATTTAACTACCGCTACGACAACATAAATAGCGTAACGTTTTTGTAATAGTGGCCAATAGCGGCCGCAATAGCGGATAGCGCATAGCGGCCAATAGCGGCGCTATTCTGCATTTTTGGTGAAATGTCCATTTAACCATATTTTTTTTCTTGATTTAATTTCAGCCAATGATTTTATTGTATTTAAGGGTATTTAAGTCTTTTAAGCCTTTTTTTAAAATTAAATTTTTTTATTACAGCTCATTTTTACTGTACATAAAATTGTTTTAAATGAACTTTTTTTTATTAAATATTAAACTAAAAAGCAAAAACCTTAAATTAAATTATCTTATGTGACTTAAATTTACTTAACTTCATTTTGGTTTTGCCTGATTTTTATTAACTAGGCATTGATTGTAGAGAGCATGACTGACCTTTGTTTTTGTCTCTCTGATGTGAATTTCAGTAAAATATGGTCTTCTTGTCACCTTCATGACATTGAATTTGGATATATGGGAAACTGTAAAATCTAAAACATAGTGTTAGAATGTTGGAGAATGTTGGATTTCCAATATAGCTAGAAAATTCTTTTCTAGGTTTCTTGAACATGATCCTAGTAGGACAGCCAAACAAGTAGTCTGCTTTCTTGGGATTTTGTTAGCTGAAAAGGATAAATAAAAGATACTGGTCGAGTGGGAACTCCTGGGAGCCAACCTTGGTCTTAGCTCATCTATTTAGTGACTTATAGGCGGTTTTAAAATTTTGTCTTTTAGTTGATTGTATGTAGCCAGCTAAAATTAGTTCTACAGTTTAAAATTGGATTAAGAATTTTAAAGGGAGCTGATTGAGAGAGAAAAAGGCATTATAGTGAGTTAGAATTTGGGACTTCATTTGTGTTTATGCTTGAGTTTTATCGTCTTATGTGACTTCATTTAGAGTTTTATCATCTTATGTGACTTGATAACTTGTTATTTGCAATGGTTTTATTGGCTTGAGAACATTATTTGAATGCTTTGTGTAATTTTTATGAGCTATTATGGTCATTATTTTGTTTTCTATTAAATTAGATATATTTTTTATAAAAAAAATTTATGGCTGCTATTGTGTCAATAGCGGCCGCTATGCTATCCGCTATGCATTCATAGCGAATTTTGGCCTCACCGCTATTGTCCGCTATTCGCTATTGATAACATTGGGGGAAACAAAAGCACTGTAGTATGGAAATGGAGAATTAGGAGTGCTTTGCTAGTGTTCGTAATGGTTATAGTAAGAAGGGGATAGTTGCCATTTGAGAAAGACGAGGATGTTAACTATTTCTTAAGTTCAGGAAAGACTAATCAGATTGAAAAATTCTGCTGGGAAAGACTTTCAATATAAAGCACAATAACTACTGTGTTCATAACTTTTCTGTTTCCTTACCTTTGATATGTGGACTAGTTGTCATCTGTGGTGTTTCAAGTTTGTTTACTTATTTTTGACAGGCCACTGTACTGTGGCATCCTTCTGGTTGTGCCACAATCATATCTTTTCATGAGAGAGGATTTGGCTGGTTCGGTACCTTAATGATCATGTAAGGGTTTTTACTTCTTCCTCAGTTTATTAAATTTCTTCTCAATAATAACAATCCAGATAACAGCAGTAGTTCTAAAGGAGTCTCGATTGACTGATTGTTTTGTATCTAGTCTTATATGCGTCTTTGGAGCCTATCTGCTTGTTGGTGCAGTTTATCGATTTTTTTTCCTTGGAGTTCGTGGTATAGAGGTAAGTTTTCTCTCTGAATTCATCTGCTTGCTACTAAAATCCAGGTTAGCAATTTATCTGATAGTTGGGAACTTTAGCTTGGCCTGGTCCATTGACCTTTGTTGTTGCTTTGTCATTTCCATTCTCTGCTTCCTTCAGGCAATTCCAAACTTGGATTTCTGGGCCAGCTTACCGCATAGAACACAGGTACCCTTGTTAGTCGGTACATTAAGTTAATTCCTTCTACACAGATAATAAAATGACCCGAAACCTACTAATCTTACAATCATATACGTTATCATTCTTGCAGAGTTTTTTCTCTTCTTTGGTGTGGAAGTTTAGAGGAGGAACTTCAGCCAGTCATAGAACATCTTATTCTCCAGTCAACTTTTGAGCAGTTGCAATTTTGTTCCATGTTAGTTTTTTTTTTTTGGCCAAATGTTCCATGTTAGTCAGAACACCAATTTTGAGAGAACAAGGTCATGAACCTTAGGCAAGCAATTCCAAGTGGGGGAGAGTGGTTTCTGATCTGTTATGGCATGATATCTTCAAATGCACCTCTTGTTCGGTTTCTTCTTCTTCTCATTTCACATGATTATTTCACTAAAGCTTACCTATGCTGTATCAAATGAATAGCCACTCAAGGACATCTAGCTGATAGTAATATGTGTCAAAGTGCTAGTTGGAAAATCTTGGAGTATAATATTCTTTCCCTGATTGACATTTTTTGCTTGTAGATGTTTCTTAGTTTACCGATGGAATTCTTCTTCAAAAGAGAATTTGGTCTGGACTCTGGACTTCAGTCAATTCTTACGATGTGAACATGAAACCTGCATAGTTTTGCCTTTTGAAACATTATTGTTGTCATGTCAGTTCGGTTTGCCTTTCCTTAGAGAACGGAAAAGTGTGGGCTAACATGGATTGTCTGGTTTTTTCTTTACCGTGCGTCCTTCTTGGACTTCTTACAGCCCAAATGACAACCGTTTGATGGATTCACGAATTGGTTTAGAGGAGAGACCTAAGTAATTATATGGACTTTAGGCCTAAATTTTTTAGGCCTAAATGATATATATTTGGGCCTTAAGTTTTAAGCTCAACTAAGTGTGTGTGTGTGTATATATATATATATATATATATATATATATATATATATATATTTATATATCGTGTTTAATTCATATAGAATATGTGTAAAATAAAAAATTATTATGTCATGTCATAATTAGTGTTGATATGCGAATTATTAAATAATATTTTTTTATGTGTGTGTGTGTATATATATATATATATATATATATATATATATATATATATATATATATATATCGTGTTTAATTCATATAGAATATGTGTAAAATAAAAAATTATTATGTCATGTCATAATTAGTGTTGATATGCGAATTATTAAATAATATTTTTTTAATTTTTCGTTAAAATTTTAACTTCTTTAATTTTTTATATGTTTTAAAATCATGTCACCTGTTCGAATTTAAAATTGTTAACCCTACCAATACTTCAGCAAATTATAAAATTTGGCCTGCCCAGATTTAAGTCATAATCCTCTGTGACGCCCGACAGAAATGAGAAATAAAAAGAAATTTCGTGTTATAAAGAACAGAAATCATTAAAAACTTGACATCTTAGTAATGATGGTGTAGTTTGATAGTAGTATTTGTTACCGACAGCAACATTTTATATTTTAATTTTCATAATTTGAGAATCATAACAGTCTATAATATGTAACAACCGTGGAAGATTCATACGTGGGGAGAATCAAGACAGAAGTTTATTGTTTTAAAAAAATAATCACCTAACTATTAGAATAATATAAAAATTATGTCGGAAGGTCTTAATTTAAGAACATTGCATTAAAAGACAACCAAAACAAGAAAATCAATTGTCAATTTAAGAACATAATTAAAATTCATACACAACTAACTATAATTATTAATTAGGTACATAATAACAAAATAGTGTATATAAAATGGTTTTAGTTGATCCATCGCTATTGGAACTATTGGATTTGACCATAAGACTTGGGGAATCCAGTGAGGACAACAGTAACATAATAGGCAACAGCTGGGAAGGCAAATTTTTTAATCTTTGTTAGAGAATAAACAATAGACTGATTTTGCCCTAATTAATTTTTGGATTTTTTAATTCAACGTATGCTAACTTATTTGAGAGATTTATTTCCAACTAACTACGTAGAGTCTTACTGCTGTGCAGTGCATTCGATTCCCTAAAATTATTATGGAATCGAAATTGTGTTATTTTTTTTTTGTCGAAACCTTCCGGTATCCACTTTCGGTGACTATTCCGAAGTCGGGGGAGACAGAGCGTGGTTAGGCAGTCCCCCTCTCAACATTGGCATTCCATACATAAATCAGGATTCGAATCCTAACCTTGCTTAAGGAGCGAGAGCCGCTAACCACTCACGCCAACCAATTGTTGGTAAATTGTGTTATTTTACTATCATAAAATCTTAACTCATATATAATAAATAGATAAATTTTGTTATAAGCATTTTAATTAGATAAATTTAATTCTTATTGATTATAATGGTATCAATTTGAAAATTTATATCCTTAATTATAAATGGAGTTTAAAAATATCAAAATTTAACTAAACAAGAAAACAAATAAGCTTAAAAAAGTCTTACCTTATGTTTTGTTGATGTCTTCAACTGTAACTGTGGAACTAGTTGATGGCTTTGGTCGTACAAGCGACACTTACAAAACCGGAATAGTGAAAAAGGGCGGAGTTATGCTTTGCACGATGTGCACTCTGACACTTAAGTCTTTTCGACTATCTTGCAGGTTTAAGCAGACTCACTCGGATGACCAAAGCCATAAGCTACTTCCATACTTACAATTGAAGACATCAACACAATTCATTTATTTGACAACAAAAATAGTGAAACTGAAAATTCGAGATTTAATTCAATTATCCATGCAATTCTTTTAAAAGATGATTTTCAATAAATTTTAAGTTTTAATACTTGCAATCATATCCCTCTTCTTATTTCGATTTTTTAATATAAAAAAATAAACATTTGAAACTTGACCTTAATTATCAATGCATCATACTCCTACTTTATAATAAACTTAGGTTTCATTTGGATGTCACCGTACCGAACTCTAATGCGGTAAAAACAGAGAAGACAAAATTTTTTTTTGCAAAAGACAAAAAAAATCATGTAAAATTACTTTTTTACTTATCCTTTCAAATATTTTATTATAAAACTTATATTCACATTTATCATTTTTTTTCAATTTTATCAGAACTAATTGTATCATTTATCCAAACTAACCCTTAATCTCACGTTTTTCTCTCACATATTTTATAGTAACTAATCATTCGAACGAAAACATTGCGAGCCAACCACTCGAAGGTTTCTATAATTTGATCGTTGCAATGGTCCAATGCTCTCACATTTCAAAAAGCCCTCAAACCCCATGTTCATGTCAACTTGATTTAATTCCCATACAACAAGAAAAACAAAAGACAAGAAACCAATGAAGGCTCTTCTCCCTCCTCCGGCTTCCTCTTCTGCTCTCAGAAAGGCTCGTCTGTCTCCTTACTTCTACACCTTAACAACTTTCATTCTCTTCGTCGTCATTCTCTTCTGCGAGGACTTCCTCAGCATCTTCGGCCACGGCAAACTCGTCCCAGCCCGATCCAACTCTGAAACAGGTGAGTTAGTAACAAACCAATACTGACTAACTCGGTCGCATATTGCTTTTCTTTTTGGTTTGAGGGTGTGACTGATGATATAATGTATCGTGGCGGTGTTTGTTTTCGGGGTTAGAGAAGAAGAGGGAGACGCCGACGCCTACGCCGACAGTGGTGCTGCCATTCACGAAAGGGAAGTTAAGCAAAGAAGGATGTGATATATTCAGAGGGAGGTGGGTTAGGGACGAGTTGAACCGGCCACTGTACGAGGAATCGCAGTGTCCCTACATTCAGCCGCAGCTGACATGCCAAGAACATGGAAGACCTGACAAAGAGTATCAGAAATGGAGATGGCAACCTTATGGATGTGATCTTCCCAGGTAAAGCTAATGCAATTTAAGAAAGTGTTTTTAAAAAGAGTAGGTTTTTGGATTTTGACATGAACAAATTAATTATACCTTAAATAACAGTATAACATTGCTAGGAAAAAAAAAAGAAACTATACATTATAATACTCTGAATTAGACCTTTGATAGTCTTCAAAATCTCTACAAATTAGGTACACTTACCTAATTCAATGTTAATTAACACATGAAATATCAAACGATCAAATTCAACTACACTACATTAACATGTAAAAATATTTCTCTTAACCTAACTTTTAAGTTTGAACCATTCTAATTAGAAAAGTTGTTTGATATATGTTCAATGGCTTAATATAGTGATACATGTTCTTTAGATATATGAAACAAGACATGTGACAAATTTTTAATTTTATTTGTAAAATTAAAATTTTCATACATTGTCAATTTTTCAAATATGAATTTATTTTAATCAATACTCTGGTTCTGGTTCACATTCATTTACCCACTGTTATTAAACTCGAACTGACTCAGATGGTAAGATCGATTGATTCGATGATTTGGTAGCTGACTCAAGATGGTTTCTTAACTATATTGTTTATGCAATATAATGCGAGTAATATGGGAATATATACATATATATATATATATATATATATATATATTAATATTGTCCTATCAAATTTATGAATAAACTCAAAAATTGTCAAATTTTTTAGTGATCCTAATCAATTAAAAGTAATTTTTAAAATTATATGAAATTTAATTTTTGCATACTAATTATTGATTTTTTGTATTTCACTTAATTTTTTTTTCAGAATTTAAAATAACATTGATAGTATATTGTAAAAACTAAAAAAAAATGTAATAAAAAAAACAAAAAAAAAGCAAAAGTTTTTGTAAGTTTGATTTTCTTTTTTATAAATTGGGAGAGATTTACCGTCTATCATTTTCGATCTGAACATGATTAATCTCAGATCATAAAACAAATGAAGATACCTATACTTATACAAAAAAAATTTAAATGAAAATGAATATTTCTAATTTTTATATCACAATTTTTAATTTATACAAATATACAAAACATTTATATAATCTATAGTTTTATTTATACTATTTCAAAATATTTCTATTAATTCAATATTGATCTACATAATCCAATGGTTAAATCATTTGATTCAAGATCGAAATCTTGAATTTGGTCAATATCCGTTTTGATTTTACAATTTTGTGTTTATGTAATATACTGTTAATAAAATTTTTAAACTATATAAACTAGATTAAAATGATGACTTGTATCTTAATCCCTTTTAATATTTTAAAGGTTATGTATCGTTATCTTAAGTTCATTTGTAAATTTTTAAAAACTTAACTGATAATATATTAAATAATAACTTAAATTAATTATTTATTTATTTTCATGGGTTGGACTCTCCGACCAGTTTGGTTTTCTTGGACCGAACTGCCGGCGAAGCGGCCCATGGCCCTTCTTCTCATGATTGGTGGGGCACAAAGTCGTGGTAGGACGCACGTTAGTGCCTGGTCTAAAGTATAAACAATTTGGAAGAGGGGACCCATTACTTCCAAGTAGTCCACGTATCGGGTGTATGATCTGGCCCTGCACTCCTCATGATTATGCCACGTAGATCATAATCTTTTTACTTTAACGTCGGTTAGTTCTACAACTAACCTTGTGGAAAAAGATTGAGATTGGTTTGGTTTGCAACAGTCAAAAAAATTGGACTGAAGATTTATTACATTTAGTCGATACATTTAAAAAAAATATATTTTTTTGGTAAATTTGATATTGAATCTAATTAACTTTCTATTCTCTTTCAATAAAATTAAGATTCAAATTTTAATAAATTTGATATTTGCATTTCAACATTTTTTTAATTGCTGGTATTAAAAAAATAGTTTTTTTAATTTTTTAATTTTTAAATTTTTTTATTGTTGGGAAGATTTTATCGTTTACCACTTTCGACCCGAAAAAGATTAATTTCAAACCGTAAAATGAATAAGAATACTTGTGCTTACACAAAAAAATATTTTTTAAAATTATAATTTTTTTTATTAAAAAAAGTTTAAAAGTTTTGCTGCAACATAAACAAGAGTTATTTTTGGATATAACTGAAGAATTGGTTTATGGTGAAAAAAATAATAATAGAACACTAAGTTAGTAGCAGCAGGTAAAAGAGAATTATACATATAAAATATTATCCTGTCAATAAAATTTTTAAATTTTATATGCAAAATTAAGAAATAAGACATATCATTTCTTAAACCTTTAATGGAAAACTGAATTCACTTTGAAATTCAATCTATCTAATTTCACATTAGTTTAATACATGATATAATGATTTTTTTTGTTCAAAATCTTTGTTACAGTTTTAATGCCACAATGATGCTAGAGTCGTTGAGAGGGAAAAGAATGATGTTCGTCGGTGACTCATTGAACCGGGGCCAGTATGTTTCAATGGTCTGCCTTCTCCATAGAATTCTCCCTGACAATGCAAAATCCTTGGAATCGACCATGGATCAATCACTGACCGTCTTCAGAGCGAAGGTAAATTGGGTTCCGAAATGCAATATCCCTGTTGAACTTCTATTGTTTGTTTGGTTGTCCAGTTGTTCATTACGGTGATTCGACTTTGTTTCTTGTTCAGGATTATAATGCAACCATTGAATTCAACTGGGCACCATTTCTTCTGGAATCGAATTCGGATAATGCAATTGTTCACAGGGTTGCTGATAGAATGGTTAAGAAAGATTCGATCAGCAAGCATGGGAAAAACTGGAAAGATGTTGATATTCTGGTATTCAACACCTATCTATGGTGGATGACCGGCCGGAAAATGAAATTCGTGTATTGTTTTCTTCTCCCTGGATTGATTCATAAGAACTCAGCTCCCTGCCGCTTTTGTTAGTTCATTAGGGCTAATGGGATACTGGCTTATGTCTCGACAGGAAAGGGTCATTTACAGATGAGAAAAAGGACATAGAAGAGCTGACAACCGAGGAAGCTTACCGCGTGGCAATGAAAGGCATGCTGACATGGGTGAGGAAGAACATGGATCGAAACAAGACAAGGGTCTTCTTCACTAGCATGTCACCATTGCATATAAAGTGAGTTAAAATCTCTCTCTCTCTCTCTCTCTCTCTCTCTTAATAATATATAACTAAAAAGATTTATATATGATGCACTAACAGTATATAGTTTCTATACACTGTCAATGCATCAGAAATTGATACCTCATCAATAGGATCTTATGTGCAAATTAAAAAAAATATTTATATTTGCTTTTAAGGGCTTGACATATTTTTTAATTTGCCAATTGATGAGGTTTCAACCTCTAATGCATTGACAGTGTATAAAAATTATACACTGTCAGTGCATCATATACAAACTCTAACTAAAAATGTTTAAAATCACCCAACAACATTTCGGTCAAGTAATTAAAGAAAAGTTGTGACATAATATAAGGTTTAGTTTGAACCCAAACAACATCATCCCCTACTCTCAATTATTGAAAGAAGGAATTTTTAACATCTTCTTTTGGTTAATACTATTAGATCATCTTAACCCAAAAGCTAACTTGAGAAATGAGACATTTTTTTGAACATATAAACACACACCCAAATTTTTTCAAAACCAATGTCCAAACCCCAGCATGAATATTTTGATATAATATTCAAAATATTCTAATCCTGGTGTTGAATGTAAACTAAAGAAAGATGCTCAATGGAAAAGAAAACATTTACCAACAAATGTTTGATCATCGTTGATTAACATATCCCACAGTTTGGAATTGCAGAATTTTCATGATAACCCCCAAGTTTCTGAATTAATCACCATGGATAATCCTAAAGTTTAGATTAATAGCATGTCAGGAAAACTATTTCTTTGATTCCTAGCTTGGATAAAGCCTGGGCCCTGGCTATGGTATTATAAATAATTAAACCAGTCTGACTTAAAAGTTTAATATTTGGTAGGAGCACCGAATGGGGAGGTGAAACAGGTGGGAATTGCTACAATGAAACAACTCTGATTGAAGATCCTGATCACTGGGGATCAGAAAGCAAAAGCATTATGCAGGTGATTAGAGAAGAATTCAGTCAATCAAAGTACCCCGTTACATTCCTCAACATCACTCAACTTTCAAGTTATCGCAAGGATGCGCATACCTCGATTTACAAGAAGCAATGGAGTCCATTGACTCCTGAGCAACTAGCAAACCCGGTTAGCTATGCTGATTGTGTGCATTGGTGTTTGCCAGGCCTTCAAGATACCTGGAATGAACTTCTGTTTGCCAAGCTATTTTATCCTTGAACAAGTTGAAATGAAGATTTGCATTTCTTGTTGATGGAAAGCATTGGTACATGTTTGAAAGAATGAAAGTGCAAAAGCAACACAAGACATGAATCAAGATGACTCGGAGGAACAGCAACAAAAAAGTAAAAACCATTGTTAACCTTACTTCTGAATGTTGTTATTCAGATTTTAGTCTTTGATGCTCATGAGCATGAAACATGGCAGCAATTTTCTGGCTTAAAAATTAACTCTACAAAATTGAATATTTTGATCATAAAAAGTAATTACTTAAATGATCATCACCCCCTTACTTTTCGAAAATGGTTTTCACTAACCTAGGATATAAGAATTAGTAAAAAAATTGCTGGAAAATAATCAGCGAAGGACGATAATGAGCTTGGAGACTAAGACACAGCAAAAGACAAAGACAATCTAAAAATTAGACCTCAGTTTTGCTAAAGAACTTGGTTTACAGGCTTGAATCAACCCATCAAAATCAGATATTTCAGAAATTACTTGTTAGCTTCCATGGTAAAAATAAATTGCGTTATCGGTTCACGAAAATGGTATACCAGTACTGTTGCATATTGATGTTTGACTGAGATGGAGACATATTTGATATTGAATTTTACGTGCATGTTGCAGAAGATGAAACAGCAGATGAGTTATGCATATATCGAGCATTCGTAATCGAAAATTTTTTTATCAAATGATTAAGAAAAAAGTATAGCATGTTATAAAATTGAGATTAAATGTAAACAACTTCAACTTCATCTCTAATTATTTAAAAAAAAAATCATTTATGCATATAATCGAAAGGGTTACCTGATATTAGCGCCGGGGATCTCCACGTGAGTAAGCCTGAAAATCTGCTGAATTTCTTGAATGCATGGTTTTTCGCAATCTTGAGATTACATCACTTTGTATTGTTGGAAACTCCCTGCAAGAAAAACAGTGCTTTTAAAATCTGTAAATTCATGGCCTCAAGGCCATGCCTTGGCTTTAGCCTTTGTATCCTTCGACTTGAATAATCTAACATTTCAACGGCTAGAAATAGAATATATAATAATGTTGAACTAATTACCACTTAACACACCTAAATCATTTTAGTACCACCGAACCAATTAGTTGATCCACCCCTATTGTGTTGATAATGGCATGCACCAAATCCTTACCTAAATCTCTTAAAAGAAAGCAACCACAGGTTAGTTCATTGTCACACCATTTTTTTCCCTTCCAAGTAAATGTTGTGATAGTAATATGGAATCTTTAATTTTGGGACACCCGCCCATTTTACAATCATTAATTCACTACCCACTACTCTTCTTCACTCTTTTAGGTTTTCTAAATTACTACTTAATGTAAAGGGCTACGAAATAACTAAAAGTCACTTAATTCACTATTCAGTATATTACTACTTAATCTTATTGGATTTATTTCATAAATTTGTTAATCTTAGGTAAATAAATATTTTTGAATTGATTTGAAGAGAGAATATATTAGACGAAGGGGAAATTTTTACATTAAGATCACCCTATTAGATAATCATCAATAGTTAAATAAAATATTAGAAGTAATAAATTCAAATCAATTATATAAAATTGTATATCTAATTTCTAGATATGAAAAAATGGTAAAATTAATCATCTTTATTTTGATAGTGAAGAAAAAAAAGTGTTAATTATTTTAAGCTGTTATTCTACAAAATAATTAGAATTTTTCAACCTCAAAACGTAACAATCAAACAGCGAAGACATGACCTGGCGTCCACATTCAACCAAGCTATGATGCTTGTTTTTTTTTTTTTTTTGATAGTAGCTATGATGCCTTTTTCCTCAACCATTACAATTTCACATCTCAACCAACTGTTCTTGAAGCTTTTTTCAAAGTTTCCAACCTGTGCATAGTTTTGAATCCAATCTGCCAACATTTCTGAATCCCTAAATTAACCCTCTGAAACTTCTCAATGAAAATTCCCATGTACCCATAGTTGCTATATAAAAATCAAAAGAAAGTTTTTATTTTTGGTTTAAAAATGAAGCCTCCACCTTCTTCTTCCTCTGCTGTTCTTAGAAAGGCTCGGCTTTCTCGTTGTTACCTCTTCACTTTGTTAGCTTTCATTGTTTTCGTTGCTATCCTCTATGGAGAAGTTTTTCTGGACAGCTTGAACCAATCCCCGGTGGAGCTATCTCTGGAACAGGTGAGTTTAATTACTCAGTCAATTCAGGTCAAGCTCTGTTTTTTTGGTTTCTATAATTAAACGGTAGAATTTGGAAGAAGATTTTATTTGATTTCTTGGGTTTGACTGAGTTTTGGGGTTTGGGGTTAGTGAAGAAAACAGAGAAGCTGCCATTCGCTGTAGGGAAGACTGCAGAAGGATGTGATATATTCAGTGGGAGGTGGGTTAGGGACGAGTTGACTCGGCCTCACTATGAAGAATCGGAGTGTCCGTACATCCAACCACAGTTGACGTGTCAAGAACATGGAAGGCCTGACACAGAGCATCAGAAATGGAGATGGCAACCCCATGGCTGTGATCTTCCAATGTAAAACGAAAACCTTCAAATTTCCTTAATTCCTCTGAACCATATTTTTTCATTTTCTTGATGTTTTTTACTTTTGCTTTTCTCATTGCTTTTTCTGCAGAAGAAATTGTCAAAATCATACGCAAATTTTGTCTTGTTCTCCTTGTTTTTCTGTTCTTTCAGCTTTAAAATGTGAAAACGTGAAGCTTTCACGTTCTTTACTCATTTTCTATGATCATGAAACTAGTAATTTTCAACCCTTCTTGGCTTGACTTGGCAAATGTAACGATTTCGTGGGGCTTACCGCTTATGTCTCCGGCCGGTGACCCGGCTGGGGGCAGCGGTCCACGTTGCGTGATTGTACACGTGCCAAGCAAAGTGGATCCTTGGCCACACGGATCAGCAAATTGTCGGTGTTGCAAGTAAGCAAATTGATTGTACATTAAAGCAATGGGACCCAACCCATGACTTCTCTTTTTCCTCGTGTTTACAGTTTCAATGCGACATTGATGCTGGAGATGCTCAGAGGGAAGAGAATGATGTTTGTCGGTGACTCACTGAACCGTGGTCAATACGTATCAATGGTCTGCCTTCTCCACAGACTCATACCTGAAGCTGGAAAATCCATGAAAAACTATAACAATGATGCTTTGACTGTGTTCTTAGCGAAGGTTATGAAGATCAAATTTGTTAAATTACTATCTGATCAGTAATTTTCTCAATCTTAATCTTTCTGTTTTTCTTGTCTGTAGGATTACAATGCCACCATTGAATTCTACTGGGCGCCATTTCTTCTTGAATCCAACTCGGATAATGCTGTTGTTCACAGGATTTCTGATAGGATTGTCAGGAAAGGTTCAATCAATAAGCATGGCAAGCATTGGAAGGACGCTGACATTTTGGTGTTCAACACCTATCTATGGTGGATTACTGGCCAGGACATGAAGATCTTGTATGTCTCATCCTCCCTTTATCAACTCTTTCTTTGGTTCTCGGAAAGGTTTAAGATAGATGTGATAATTCTTGTATATAATTCGAGTTTGTGTCGCGTAAAGACAAAAGCTTTGTATGAAAATTCATGGCATGTTAAGCACAAAATCAGTTTTTTAAGCTTTTTTCACGTTAATATAAAATTATTATTAAATTTTAACTTGTATCACTTTGTGTCGTGTTTAAGTTTAGTTTGGGGGCTTAATATATACATACTATGTTTCGACAGGAAAGGGTCCTTCGAGGATGACGAGAAAGAAGTGATGCTGATGCCAACTGAGGATGCCTATCGCATGGCAATGAAAAGCTTGACGAGATGGGTGAGGAAGAATTTGGATAGCAAGAAGACAAGGGTGTTTTTCACTAGCATGTCACCTACACATGCAAAGTGAGTACAAACTGAACAATCTCTGTTTCTATCTTATTATAGAATTTCAGCTTTTTTTTTTGGTAGAAAATGCTGGGTACGTGCTATCGCGATTAGCTTTTTCTCTCAATCTTCGAAATTAGCTTTTTCTCTTGACCTCAAAAGTTAGTTTAAGGAGAAGTTTTTATTCACACTTAGAAACACACTCTTAATTCTTTCCGTAATCGATATGCAAAACGCCAATAAAAGGGTGCTTTTTCTATTCGACACCAAAGACGTTTGTAATTTGAGTTTTAATACCAATGTTAAAATTGTTCTATTTAATTAGGCTGAATGCTCAAATAAGGATCTAAAGTTTTCGGAAATATTCGATTCAGGATCTAAACTTTTATTTTGCTCAATTCAGGATAAAACGTTTTCGATTTTGCTCAAATAAGGATTTTTTAACGCGCGTGAGTTACACGCGCCGTTAAAATAATAACGGCGTTTATAAAAGCCACGTGGCAGCATGTGGTTGGGCCACGTGGTAGAAGTGGACACGTGGCAGCATAAGAGTGGGACACGTGGCAGTGACATATAATTAATTTTCTTTTAATAGGTAAAAAATACATGGACACGTGGCAGCGTATTAGTGGGACACGTAGCAAGATTGACACGTGGTAGCGTGTGAGTGGGACACGTGGCAGTGACTTATAATCATTAGTGGGACACGTGGCAAAGTTTAGATCCTGAATTGAACATTTCCGAAAACGTTAGATCCTTATTTGAGCATTCAGCCAAATTTTTTTGTTATAAATATTAATAAAAAATTAAAAATTTAAATATTATTTATAATATTATAATTAGTAGTTAATTTTGTTAGTTGATTTTTTAATAAAAAATAACTTTTAAAAATTTATATTACATTTTCAAAAAAAATTGTTAAAAAATAAATTTTTATAAAAAATATTTCTGTATTTTTTTCACTTTGTTTTTCTTTTCTTTCCTTTTTGTTTTTATTTCTTTTATATGATTTAAATTTAAAATAATTTTTTATTTTAAATTAAATATATTTCTTTTTAGAAAATTGAGATTTTTTAGGAAATACGTTTATTTTTTTAATTACATTAATTTTTCTAAAAAGACAATTCTTACATATTTTTCTTTATTTTTATAGTTTCTTTATCTTCCTTCTTTTTTTGTCAATTAGAAGAAAATATAGAAAACAAAAAAAGAAGAAAAATAAAAATTAAATTTAGTAATTTAAAATTTATTCTTTAAAAAATATATAATTTCTAATAATTTTATGGCTAATAGTTTTTTTCCTTTTTTTATGGTAAAAACGAAAAAAATCAAGAAATAAAAAATAATAATTATACTAGTTAAAAAAAGTTTTATAATAATTTTTATGTTTGAGAATTTATTTTTTAAAACAAAATTTAAAAATTTTAATTATTTCAAAAAATAATTTTAAAAAATTTATTCAAGAAAATATTATTTTATGAAAATATATAGTTTTTTTAATAGAAAAAAAAAAGTTAAAAATGCGTGGACACGTGGCAGCGTGTGAGTGAGACACGTGGCAACATGTGAGTGAGACACGTGGTAACATAAGAGTGAGACACGTGGCAGTGATTTTATAATTATTTTCTTTTAATAAGTAAAAATAAAAAGGACACGTGGCGGCGTGTGAGTGTGACACGTGACGGCGTGTGAGTGTGACACGTGGCAATAATTATCCTTTTATCGTCAGCCACTCTCTTTAACGGCGCGTGTAACTCACGCGCGTTAAAAAATCCTGAATTGAGCAAAATCGAAAACGTTTTATCCTGAATTGAGCAAAATAAAAGTTTAGATCCTGAATCGAATATTTCCGAAAACTTTAGATCCTTATTTGAGCATTCAGCCATTTAATTAATTATTCTTAAGTTTATATAAAAGAGTGATAATTTGATTTTTTGCTGCATGAGATATTCATTGAATATTGTTTTTAATTGTATTTATCCCATTAAAAAATTGTTACAATTCTGCACAATTTGGCAGGGGCATTGAGTGGGGAGGTGAGCCTGGGGAGAACTGTTACAATCAAACAAGTCTGATTGAAGATCCAAATTACTGGAGTTCAGATTCCAAGAAAAGCATAATGAAGGTAATTGGGGAAGTGTTAGTTAAATCCGAGTTTCCCATCAGATTTCTCAACATCACTCAACTCTCAAGCTATCGCAAAGATGCGCACACAACGATTTACAAGAAGCAATGGAATCCATTGACTCCGGAGCAGCTGGCGAACCCTGCTAGCTATGCTGATTGTGTGCATTGGTGTCTGCCAGGCCTTCAGGATACTTGGAATGAGCTTCTCTTTGCGAAGCTATTTTATCCTTGAATACAATTTTCAACCATGAATTTTACATCAAATTTTCTTTCTAATTGGTTTGCACATGGCCAAGCGTGAGAGTCAGCGTCTAAACGTTAGATTAGTCTTTGTATATAGCAGTTGAGAGATTGCCTAGGAAGTTGCCTAAATTTATCTTTTGCATTATCGACGGATAAGCAGGATTTTTCTGCGTTTTCGGATTAATGAAATATCATTCATCCAAGAAAAATTAATAAAAAAACATTATTGATTATTGCAAAGGAAATGTTAGTAAGTGTATTGATTTTTTTAATTGAATTATCACAATTAAGATATTACTTCTTAGCTAATTAGATCACGAAATTATTATCCTATCCTACACATTGATAGTCAAATTTTTTAATTTTGTAAGTGGTGTTAAAAATTGTCACATGTTTTATTTATTTTTTAATTATTTTTTAATTTTTTTAATACTTTTGAAGGGTATGCATGACCCAGGTAATTTAGTTTGGGAAATTTAAAGATTCTACTTTTTTAATATATTTGATATTAATCTTTAGACCGTATTTAGTTATTTAAGCAAATAATTTTTGCTTTATCACACCATAGCGTAAACTCTCTAGCTAGTTTGTCTTCTGTTTATGATTTTTTGATTTTTTTGGGCCATGGAGAAACTACATTTGATGCCAAGTCAGTCAGTCTTCAAGTGGATTATGTAAAGTGCTCCAATTTTGGGCTTGGGCTTATAGACTTACGCGAAGAAATTGTTGGTTGAGCTTTCGTTTTTCAACGCTTGTATGGTTGTATTCTCTCATTTTGGCATAGAGGATTTGGGGTTGGAACTAGATCTGATAATTCGTGTCAAAAATTTGTTTTCGTATCATATAAAATTGTATTCATGTCATGTATTCGTGTCGTGTCTAAGATTGTCAGATCTAGTTGGAACTCCAAATATGTTGATAATTCGATTAGATTTCTAGTAGTGTTAACGTCCTTTTAGAGCTCAAATGGTATTCTTTAGTGGTTTAGTATTTTTTTTGGATAAATGACAATTTTTATTTATCCAAGAAGCAGAGAAAAAAAACTTATTACCAAAAAATAATACGAACATTCATCAACTATACGTTAAATATACATCAACAAAAAATCAGATATTCTAGTCTCGACATAAATTTGTATTCATAGTAGTGTTTACTTGAGTAAAATCATTGAACTAAAATCTAACAATCTCTTGAATACAATAGAAGACATCTTTAACAGTACGTTTTGTCCTATTTTTTTTAGTGTAACCTTCCATCCATATAAAATAAATGTAAGCACTCCGAGCAATCTTTATGATCAATACGTCTAGAGATTTACTAATTAAGCGGTTAATCCAAGAAAATTCACTGTTTCAATGATCAACCTACTTTGTAATACTTGAGCATTGCAACACATCAAACAATATTTGCTTAGAATATCTGCACTTAAAAAATAGATGATCTCTAGTTTTCGTTGTCTGTCCACACAAAATAAAATTGGTGTCAACAGTCACTCTCTTACTAGCTAACGTTTGTAATGTTGGCAGCTTATCCATGATAACCATCCAAGCATTGGAGTTAGAATGGATGGTAGTGATTTCGAGACTCGTAAAAAAAAATGAAGAGACATTAAAGTTAAAATTTTGATATACGTTTGGATGTTTAAGTCCATATTTATAGAAAATGTATAGAGAATGATTGCTCGGAGTGCTTGCATTTATTTTATATGGATGGAAGGTTACACTAAAAAAAATAAGACAAAACGTACTGTTAAATAGAAGTAAGAAAATGGATTTCAGGAAACAAGAGGGAATGGAAAATATGTGTTATGCATCCTCGAATTTCTATCTTTTATATTTGTATATTGTGTCGGTGTGACAAATATCTCGACAATGCATGCGCCTAAAGAGTGTCACTTGACATTGGCTGTCCGACATGGGCAGCAAGGGGCCAATGCCCTAGAGATCTGTGAGCTTGGAATACTTATGGGCCTAACAAGTAACTTTCTTGACATCTTAAAAACGAAACCTTTGTTTGCTTTATTATAAAGATTCAATTTGGTGTAAGCTACAGGATTTTTTTCATTTGAACAAGACAACTTGCCTAAAAGATGCTCTGTACAGCGTCGATTGTCCGCATGTATAGTAGCTGCAGTGGCTCTCTCTCCCAGCAGCACCAAATTGCAAACCTTGCCAGCCATTTTTTTTCAGCTTTAAATTACTTAATAACATCCTTCAAAAAGATAGCTGGCTAGAAAGACGGTATTACTTTCCCAATTTCTTTCTTTTTTTCCTTTTCATCTAGTTGCAGACAAGAACCACGTGATGAGGGTGCTACCACCTGGTTTTCTAGGCTATATCCATCTGTTTCATATTTCAAAATGAGAAAACAACATGCATCACATTTTGGCAAGTGGCCAAATGGCTTTTGAAAGTTGAAGAAATTGAAGATTTCAATAAGATTGGATAAGCTATATATAATCATTGGTCAAATTAAAATGAGAGTAAATTCGTTGTACATATATATATATATATATATATATATATATATATATATATATATATATATATATATATCTTTCTTTCTTAATAATTGCAACCTGACAGATAAATTTAAACTCAAACAACATGAGCCATGCATGCGATGATTTGAATCAAATAAAAAAAAATCAAAGACAATGAAAAATCAGATTGAGATGGAAATGCATCGACAAAAAAATAATATGATAGAAATCTTTAATAAGAATGTGTGGATGAGGAGAATACATATAAATGATATAATGTAAATTCAGATATTGATTCATATAATTTACCCCAATCTCTTGGGATAAAAGCTTTGATAATGATGATAATGATTGCAAGTTATTAGAACAAAATAAGCATTAAGTTTATATTAATAAAATTCATACTCAATAATTTTCAAGGAAATGACAGCTACAAAGCTAAGAACAATTTCTATCTAATTTAACAATAATTCTGCAGATTTTGTGAGGGTAGAAAGCCTGAAAGCTGAGCACTTTCTGAACGTAAAGCTCCATTCCGTGGGGCCTGGGGTGCATGCAGTTGAATATAAAGAGATTATAAAGGAAAATGGAAAAACCATTTCCATTTTCACAGCAATCTTAAGCATTATTTTCCAGTTTCTGTTGCCTGTCTACACAAATTTTACCCAGAAATTAAGCAACCATATTAAGATCAAAGAATCACCAAAGGAATATAAGATGCCAGGTTGTCACGTTACAACAATTTCCGACACATGACAAAGTACAATCAGAAACCACGAAATTCCTTCGGGAAATCGTACACCAAACCCTAAATCAATAGGCTAATGAAATACATGGGCATTAATCGAAGAAATTAATGAAGATCATTACAAGGTGCTGCTGGCTAAAAAAAAAAAAAGAAATTAAGAATTCTTAATTGAGGAAGGCTTGAGCAGTCAAATCAGCAGCGAGACAGAAACAAAGATGGATGGCTTTTATTTCATTTGTTAAGTAAAAAATGTGGAACATTAAAGATTTACCAAAAAATAAAAGGTGGAACATTAAAGGCCTCCGTGCCAAGTTGCAATCCAACTTGCATCGCCGTCGCTTGCCCAACACAAAAATATATAGTACTAGTAATGGAGAAAATGGAAGAATATAATTAGAAAAGATGGGGAAAATTAACATCAACTTGCATTGTTTTCCACAACAAGTTGGTGTTTATAATAAAAGTGAAGTTGCAATTTGCAAAGCAGCTGTTGATTCTTTCACACCCAAAAAATACCATATATTAATCAACGGATGTTTATAAACGTTGATTAAGGACAATTAAGATATTAAGATTTTTTTTTTACATTTGATTCATATAGTTTTCATCAAATTCAATAAGAGGCAATGTATTAATTAAAAAATTCTTTAAATATTACCTTAATTTTATTTTTAGATATTCAAAAATTTCCTGTGTATGCGCTTAATTATATGGAAATTTCTGAAGTTAGGGTTTTTTTAATAATAATGAAAATTTGAATATTGAATCAATTCTTCATCCTCTTTCTTGCAAACATGTTCTATGATGATTAAAAATCACCTATGAAGATTATTAAATATATCAATGTACGCCAAGTCTCTCACATGTCATACACCGGCTTTGGATCATCACTAGCTATTTATTCTATTAAATTGTTGTAGTATTATTCTCTCAAAAGTATAGGGGAAATGTAAAAGAATAATGAAGTAGTACGACATAAAATTATATTACAGAAAATGGGAATTATTTAATTTATATTAATTAGATGCTTAAACAAGTGTTCAACTTGTCATAGAGAAAAGCACATTATTTATCAAAATAAACTTATCAAATCGGAACCATGTTCAAGGAATGGTTTGTACTTATATTTATTAGTCCCCCGATTATCAGTGCATTACAAATTGGAATCTCAAAACACTTTACAGCAAATTTTGTAACATATTTTGCACTTTACAATGAAAAATATTTCATTAATCCAGTGTACTATATATATATATATCTTAATTTTGTGGTATTTTTATATAATTGTTGATTAATATCTATGCACTTTACGGTAAAAAATATTAATTTGATTTATCCGGCAGACGATATTTAATGATTTTTTTGTGGATACGCGTGTATGTATATCTAAAAATAAATATAGAAAAACAATCAAATTAATCTGTTGATAATTATAAACAATGATTCTTGACCAACTGTGATAAAAATATAGAAGGTGAATTTGTTTTATGGAAGATTGTTAACTAGCTACTAGGGTTGACTGATGAAATACCTAACATATAATCTTATTATATTTTCAAAAAATACATACAATAAGGAGAAGGGCAAACAAGAAGGTAATCTAGAGAGAATTCACAAGGATTACTATAACTTTTTGACTGACCAAATGTAAGAAAACACCCCTTCTCCATTGAAACAAAGCTAAAAAAAAAGAAAACACATTCATAATTACATAGAGAAAAGAGAAATATTGACCGTGATCATCAAAGCAAACTCTTCAGAAAGAGAAAATGGTGAAGAAAAAAGCAAAAAACAAAGTTAACATTTGGTACTAGTAATATATGATCACCTTCAACTTTCATCAAGGTCTCTGTTTGATCTATGAATTCCAGATATGCAGATTCTCCATCGTTGACATTGATAATTCGATCCCATATCGAAAAAAAAGAATTAAGAGAATTAGAACCTTTGTACTTTTGTTTGTGTTTTTGATGATTATGGGGATGGTTGATTTTCTCTTCTGGCCATGTTTTCCGCCATTTGAGCCAAAGATTGAAGGTTGCAACGTACTATGGTATCAACAAAAATGCACGTATCTTCTCTGGTGTTACCGACAGGTATATCAACGACGAATGATTCGACGACGACTGTCCCGTTACCATTGGGGGAAGGGTGGAGAGTTGTGACAGACCTGTAATTGTTCAGCCGATGATCGCCTCCAACCACGCTAAAGCTAAACACGTGACGTTTGTCGTCGAGGATCTCTAGCCTCTCCGTGCTGGAAGCCGCTGGGAGGCCGGACACGACGTGGACCTCACGGAGGGTGCCGACGTTGCCATCACCGACGATAACGTTGCAGCTCTTGAGGAAATGTTTGTAAGCTTGAGGGTTATCAAAACGACGAACCACTGACCAAACCGTTTCGACAGGGGCTTCGATGGCTTGAACCACAGCTGAACAACACTGGTTGGGCCCCTGGGTGTGGATATGGTACGTTGCGACCGTGTCAGGCAGCGAGACACCGCAAGGAAGAGGGAAAGACCTGGTCAGGGTGGTGGTGGAGGACGTGGGTTGCGCTTGTTTTTGGTGGCAGCCGCCAATGGTGGCGGTGGCGGTGGCGGTGAGGAGTCGTTGGAGCTGAAGGGAGGAAGGCATGTTGGCTAATTAGAGGGTGAATGAGCGCTTGGGTCAGAGGTCATGTTAAACACAAACGCGCAGAGAGGTTGAATAAATACGAGAAGATTAATCAGAAGGGTTTGATTGAAACCAAAAAACAGAAGGGTTTGATAAAGTTAAATATAAAAAAAAAACCACTTGGAATAATTTTGAAGATTTCTTGGAGGCAGCGTTTTCAGAAGAAAAACAAGAAAGAGAAACATCTTATGCCGGACACACTGCAAGTGGATCACCAAGTTGCAGTTTCTTTTGGACTTTGTTTAGGTAGATTTTCCAATTATTTTATTCAAACTACAAGATTGCCATTTTCTTGATTAATTTTATTCAAAATATATAATTAAAAAAATTAAAAGTTGGGGTTGTTGTCTTGTTGAATTAACTTTTTATTTATTTATTTAGTAACAAAAGATTATCATTCTCTTATTCAGGTCGTCATAAGTGACAACTGACCAGAGATGGTAAATGAACCGACGAATTGTTAGGTTAGTGTCATGTTGTCACAATTTCCTGTTATCAAATACAATAAATATACAGGCCGATGAGGCCTTGGTTCAATGGCAAAAAGGAAGTCCTGGAATTTTTAAGATTTCAGGTTCGAATCCCACAAAGCGTGAGTTTGATGTTTATTTATTATTGTTATTTGTAGTTTGTTATTGTTCTTTGTATTTGCCAGTTCATCAAGTTATTGGTCCATTGAATGTACTTTTCTGATTATGATTATAACCTTGAATAAAATTGTACTATTAAAAAATACAATAAATATACGTGTCTCAGATTAAGTTAAAAGATTTTTTCTTATTAATAATAGAAATTTGTATTTATTTATTTTTTGTTGCTACATGTATCCTCATTTGTTTTACGATATGAAATTAATCCTGTTTGGGATGGGAATGGTAAATGATAAAACCCTCCCGACACGGACAACTTCAAGATTTGAATAATGTCCAAATATTTGGAAAAGAAATCTATTTCTACTTCTTTCCATCACTTATTAGTAGAAATTTGTATTTAATAGTTTAAGTGAAAATACATTTAATTACACATTTTCCTTAAATATCATCATAATTCATAACTAGTGTATTGACATTTTCTTTTTAATTATTTTCATTCTCTTATTTGGAGTTTTTTTTAATTTACCAATTAATGTCATGATAATAAAGATATTAAATTTACTAATTTAGAATAGTTTACCATTATGAAAATATCAAATAAAGTTAAGCTTGGCCGTGTTTGTCGGTACATAAGAATATACACAAGTCTATTAATTCACACAATATTTTATTTTCATAACATCTCAATAATTTTTTTTTTCCATGCAAAGCATTATTTGAATAGAAGATTTTTCTATCAAAGTCTACTTGGCCAAATCTCACCACATTTTTTTAGCTTCCTTATAAATGTGCTTGCTGATGCATTGCCAATCCTTTAAAGTAAGCTTCTTGCATTTCAAAAATAATTTGAGTAAAGCTCCTTTATTAGCATAAGATTAAGACTAGTATATTAAGCCACTAATTAAATTAAGCAAATGCTTCAACGTGTTGCATGCATATACATTGAACCTCTGTTTAATTATTCTTAAAGTTGATTCTAGTTTATTAATTAATCCTTCGATGCATATATATTGAATCTCTGTTTATTTATTCTTAAAGTTGATTCTAGTTTATTAATTAATCCTTCATGGAGCTTTTGCTTTAATTAAATAAATAAAATTAGAACGGTTTTTTTTGTGTGTGTGTGTGCAGATTTTTTAGTTTACTTTTTGAAAATATATGGGAAAGACCAATTATAATTAGGTACTGAAATTAAATGGTATGACACCCATATGAAGAACTTATTTTAAAGCTGTTGTTGCACAAAACAACAATAAAAGTATGTTGATGTCGATGTTCGTACTTAGTCTCCACGTGTCTTCAAGAAGCTTCTGTAAAACAAGAAAAGTCAGAGAGACGCAGGGGTGGTTCACTGCGTAGACACTCCGATGCTTAAATCAGCAGAAAGTTCTTCAGTATTGGGAAGCGTAAAAGCCAGTAATCAAAAATTAGAGAATAAAATTGTACATGATGGCCTATTTATAGGCCAATATTATAGGTTAATTGCTTGAGGATAAGTCCATCATCTTGCTGAGAGTTTGTGTCCCAATATAACACAAGTTCCTCGAAAACCGAGAGCATTCGGAGCCTGTCGCCGGCAAGAGACTCATACCACATGGCACGTTATGGCGTCAAGGATCTGTCACTAGCGGGAGTAGAAGTCATGCGCCACGTGTCGCCTTATGACTGTAGGCGACGGACTGGGAGTCTGTCGCTCAGCGATAGGTGTATGCGCGCCATGTGTCACGTTATGATTTCAGGCGATAGGGTGTGAGTCTGTCGCTCAATGACAGGTGTGATGATGCACTTTACCTCTATCGCCGAAGGCCACGTGGACCAGTGAGTCTTTGCCACGTGGTGATCTCTGACGCTATTGGGCCTGGCCCAACATGGGTAAACTTTGTCATATCAATTGCTCCCCACTCTCTTGTTGGATTTCTCCAACCAAGAGAGTATAAATATGTGTTTTTGGGCCTTAGCCCACTGTGAATAGTCCTCTTTGTTTTTTTGTAATTTCTTCTGGTATTTTTTGCAGGTGAAAAAATTCTACTTTGCGACAGGCGTGATCAGGCGCGACGTTTGGCATTCCCTATCGCGGCTATATAAACTGCTGGGACCCAACGAGAGAACGCACGAGAAACCTCTGAGCAGCCGTCTGTCGCCCATTTTTTAGCTCTCTCGCCAAACAGAGTCTTTCGCTCTCACACCAAGAGTCTCTCGCTTATCTCATCGACAATAAGTATACATCTATCGCCTTATTTATTCACCTATCGCACTAGGTTTAGGTCTCCCGCAGGTGGCTTGGTGTGAGAACCCCAATTTTCTAATATTTGATATAATCTACGGTGCATAGGAATTTAAAAAGAAAATATTAATTGTTAAAATAATCAAATAAGGGTTTATTCGATAAGGTTCAGAGGTGTACTCGGTGAGGGCTCCCCAGGATTTTTTCTGTCCAGATCGAAGTGAAACCCTAGAATGATGATATTAGAGAATGAAATTAGTATAATTTTAAATACAAAATAATTGTATCATAAATGTATTATGTGAGTAAAAATCACTCTTAAGTTAAGTTGAATAAGAATGCAACTTATTTTAAATTACATTTTAGTAATATGTAATAAGAAATAAAATGAATCAATTATAAAAAAAGGAAATTAATATAGAAATTGAAATATAATTTGGGAAAGAGTATATTCTAATGGTAATTATGTTTTAAACACTTAATAAGAAATAAAGTAGTTAACTATTGAAATTAACAAAATATAAAGAAAAAAAATTATAGTAACGCAGCAAGCTTCTCGTGGAAGCTTGCTGCATTATAAATTAAAACAGAAAAAAAATTAAAAAAAAAAGAAGAGAAAAGAGAGGCAATTTATTTGGTTATCTATGAGGTACATTTTCGTTGGACAACATATAAATGAAGAAGACAAAAGAGGGTCTTCCGGAGCTTTTTCAAGTCGGCAAAGAAACTGCAGCACCGACTTCTTTGTTTCATTTTTCCTCTGCTGCACTGAAGAGTAATTAAAACAGAAAAGAAAGGAAAAAAGAAAGAAAAAATAGGAAAATTTATTAGCTATCTAGGTGGCATAATTTTATAAGAATGTGTATTAATTAAAGAAGATAAATAAAACACTGCTCAGCCATTTTTCCAGCTTCCATCACCGACTCATGCTGTTCTGTTTTTCTGCTCCACGTTCTCCTCTTTATTCCCAATGTTTTTTTTTTCACGTTGTGCTTGGAAAACCTTACTTCCTCCTCATCGATTCATCTAGCTTTCTTTCATAAACTTGTTCTTTCATCTCAACAACACCTCAAACCAGGAAATTAAGTGGCTGGATGGCACAAAATAGCACTGGTTTTTGGGTGCAGAACAGTACGATTTGGAAACAAGGTGAGTGAACAAATAGACCTAATTAATTCTAGTTGTCTTTTGTAGTTGTATTAGGCTAGTGAAGCATGTTTATAGTCTTAAAATGTAACAAAATTGAGTATAGGACTTTATGTTAGGTTCGGTCATGGTAGGGAAATGGATGAATTTTGGTGTGTATTAAGTAGGAACTAGTAGAAAATGATACATGAAAACTAGTTGAAAACTTGAATTGAATGGTAGCTTGCAAATGGTAAGAAGTGGCGTGAACAAGATGCTGTTTGGCCAAAACAGGGGTTGACGTTGGTGATGGCATTTTTATGAATATTAAATGTTTGATTAAATACTTAAGTGAGAAGAAGAGGTTTATGAAGTTATGAATGATTGAAAGGTGAAATCATGAGGAAATGGCAAGTTGAAACCCACGGCAGTGAAAAAAAAAAGAGAATGGATGGCGTTGGAGTTAATTCTATCAAAGGGTGAATTTAAAATTTATATGGTAATAAATAAAGTTTAATGGTAAAGCTAAATTGAAGAAATATAAATTAAGTACATAAAAGAGTGTTTGATTTATGCTTAGGACCATAGGAATTTTTATGGTTAAAGAAATTAAAATTTTTGAAGAGATTCTTACTAAGTAAAATTGCATTATGGCAATTGGTAAGAAATAATTAAGTTAAAATTAGTTATTGAAATTAATAAAATGGAAAATAGGAATTTATAGAAAATATTCATTATAGCTATATACGAGATAATAAATAGAAAATAGAGAACTACAGAATAATTATTAAAGTTACCATGTAGGATTTTGAATATAATTCAGAATTATTGTGCAGTGTCAAGCTCGAGAATTAAAAGAAACGTAAAGGGCATTATCGGATCTTGGACATTGCACGGAAATAGAGGTAAGATACATATATAGGAGTCGTATAAAACATGTTTTATTTGCAATTGAAAATTCATTGAAATCTCGTTATAATCGTTCTTATCCAATTTTCTTAAATACAAAAAATAGAAATTATCTTTAATTCCTACAAGTTTAAATATTTCATTATATGAAATATTTTACATGAGTTGATTTAAATGAAATGATTTATATGCATTTAATTACATTAAATGATTTACATGAAATGAGCACATGATATGATTTATACAAATTAAATTGCATGCGATGACTTCCATGAATTTCATTATCTGAAATGATTTATATGAATTTCATTATCTGAAATAAATTACATGAATTGCATTATACGAGTGATTTACAAGAAATTATTTACATGAATTTCATTGCATGAATGATTTACATGGATTGATTTCACGAGAAATGGTTTACATGAACTGAATCATATGAAATGATTCAGACGAATCGTCTTTCACGAAATGATTTACACAAATTGATTTATAATAAATGCGTTACATGAAATGTTTTACATGAAGTGCTTTACATGATTTGGAATTACATGAAATAAATTACATGATTTGAATTATATGAAATGCTTTATATGAATCGAATTGCACGAAACGATTTACATGATTTGAATTATATGAAGTATTTTACATGAATTGAGGTTCGTGAAGTGCTTTACATGAATTGAACTATAAAAAATGATTTACATGAACTGAATTTCATGAAAGGAATTACATGAAGTGATTTATATGAAATGATTTATGAGCATATGAAGTGATTTTATGAAAATGATGTCTCCCTGATGATCGTGCATACGAGACAGTGATGATTAGGCTGGGAGACGTCCCAAACCTTCCCCTTTACATGATATGACTGTGGGAGTTACGGTCGAACCCCACAGGCTTACACAGTGAGCACCTGACCAGTGCGAACTGAGTGATCGACGATGGCCATTCGTTATAATGTTTCATAGGATTGGCTAAGGAGTTCCGGATCCCTGGCCTTCCTATACAGGTCCCTTATGGGATATAGTGCGTGCATGAATCTCTGGGAGATTATTTTCTATCGATAAGTGAAACATGACTGATAATTAATTTAGTGAATGATTTGATTTACGAGACTAGTGCATGATTTGATTGAAAAGAGACAAAGAAAGTGATACAAGTTTTACGGTATATGTTTTTCTGATGCAAGTACATTTATCCTATTTTAAGGATTTTAAATGAATCGCATTACTGTATTGATCGAAGTTTCTGAAATTATTGCATTATCTCATGATTTTGAAATTGTTACCACATTGTTTACCGAAGTTACATAATGAAATGGTCTTATAGAATCGCCTACAATAATGGCTTGTACAGTGATTAATGATTTGAGATTGCATCGCATAAATTATAAAATGTTTTATACTGATTATTGATTTGAAATAGCATCACATGAATTATTAAATGTTTTATATTGGTTAATGAATTGAAATTGCATTGCATAAAGTGTTAAACGTTTTATATCGATTAATCATTTTATGGTCAACTGAATTTACTCCCTATAGTCGCATCTAGGGATCGGAATACGGCAGGTACTCTAAAGTACCTTCCATACTCTACTCGGTTACCTAGCCGACTATAGTATCCTTCCGATACTATCCCCTAGTGAGCTGCTAAGAAATAATTATTTTTATGCGTTTTAATATTTGTATTTAATATGTCTTTTCCTTAATCAGTAAAATAAGTGATTTTTACTTAATTAAATTTTATATGTGCTTTTATATATGTTTCTTACTGGGCTTTCCCCAAAGCTCACCCCCTTCTCACCATCCCAGATAGCTTATCGATATACACGAAGTCCGCTGTCTTTAGTTAGTCGAAGAAATCGCTAGAGGTTAGAAGTACCAAGTGATTCGGTATTTATTAAATGTTTATTTATATTCAGACACGTATTTACACAACAGTTATATTTATAAAATAGAGCATAAATACGTATCAAAAATTAATGGGATGTAACTTATGTGAAGTTTATTATGAACGAAATCGTAGTTATTATATTATAGTATATATTTAATTTATTATTATTAATTGAATTAATTGTATATTGAATTAGGTGAAATGAAAAGATGAAGTGTACTTACACCGATACCGAATGCAAATCTAGTGTTATCGATTAACTGAAAGAAAAAGATAGTATCGAAAAGAAAAAAAATTTAGTTCGAAATTTTCTAATTCCGGTTGTTACACTTGGTCTTCTGCATAGAGTTTAGTCTCCCACAAGTGTCTCGCTCAGTAGATCTGTCGCCCAAAAAGGTTTGTCGCCCAAAAGGTTTGTCGCCTATCGGGTCTGTCGTCTGTAGAGTCTGTCGTCGGGTAGTTTTTGCTTTTTTGCCATGTCTTTGCTATGCCCGGGTAAAACACTTAAAACAGGTGATCTCGTGTGTTCTTTGACAAATGCTGACTTAGAGGATATTAGGACTCGTTTCCCTCTTCCCTCGGGTTATAGCTATAGACTTCCAGTGCAAGGGGAGGTTACGCCCGACTTGGTTAGAAACGGTGTAGCCGTTCCTAAGGCTTCTTTGTCTTTCGATTTTCGCTTCCCTCTTCTGGAGTTTGGCGAAGCATTTCTTAGATATAAGGACATCGTATCGTGTCAACTCCACCCCCATGCATGGGCTCAGCTGATAGCGTTTTCCATAGTGTGTCATAACCTGGGTATTATTCCAACAGTTCCTCTCTTAAGCGCCTTTTTCAGAGTTCGCAGGCTGAAAGGATTAATAACATTCTCTCTTCAACGGTTAACGGTCGACGAGTTTCCTAATAATAAAATCTTCTCGGATCTCCCCAATAAACTGCGTGGCTTTGAGAGCGAGTGGGTCGTTGTTGAGATTCCAAGCGACCTGCAAATTTGCTCTAGATGGAATCGTGATACTTCCGACCACTCACAGCGCTCGGGAAGATTCAGAACAGAAATTTTAAGAGACCAATTTGATGAGCCTATTTGACGAATCTGTTCTATTGGGGAGCGTAATTTATTTTCCCTTCTAACCTCGGAGAACATTGTTGCTGCCAGCTGGGAGGTAAGAAGGACCGTTCTCGAAGCTTCTACTGCCCCATCTAACTTGCCTACAACTCCTCGTGTATCTGACGCTGGTCCTAGTCAGCCATCCCTGGTACTAGTAGCCGAAGCATCCACCCCCGTAGGTCGCCTTGTAGATGAGTCCTCTTCAGATTCGGAGGACAAGACTCTTGAGGCTGCGGGTACTAGTGATCATTCAGAAGAGAACCCTGAGTGGCCTTGGGTCGACGCCTTCGGGAGTCCTTTCGTCGATTTTCCGTTGGATTCAAACTTGAATAGTTTAGAGGACTTTGATGGTTTTTTAGGTTTCTTATCCCTTTTCACTCCTCGTATGCGTGTGCATGGTGTTTTTTACTTGGTCAGCTAATACTTTCTTTTTATATTGTGCAGGCATGAACTTCTGAGATTTGATGCGTAGGAGGAATGCCAGTGTTGCTGCTCGAGCGGCTCCTCCTCCTCAGTCGCAAGTTAGAGCCCCGTCTGGACCGGCTCGTGCTCCTACTCCTCTTCCACCTTCTACTGGTGAATCCAGCCGTCCTACACAAGTGGCCGGGAGGAATAAACGAAAGAGGCCTCTTGTTCCTGATCGTGGTCCGGACGATCGCGAGAGCTTTGAGTCCCAAAGGAGTGATTCAGCCCGTCAAGAGGGTGGCTCTCGAGTCGCTGATGATAGGTCTACCCCTCGCCAGTCTAGGCGCAAATACAGGAAGAGGCTGATTATTGAAGCCACTATGCCTAGAAGACCGATTTTGCCTAAGGTAGCCGATCCTACTTTGAGGCGTTATCCAGTTGATAGCGGGGTCGTTGTAGGTGGAGAAGACTTCCAGACTTATCCCGGAGTGAATGACAACGACAGCATCGAGGATGCCGGGATAGCGTCTCGTCTGGCCTGAAGCACCATCCTTCCTTGCGACGAGGCGGGCCTTTTCACAAACCTTATAGAAGCAGAGGATAATTCTGGCTGTTTTGCTATGAAGGTGAGAGCTTTTTGCTTGTTTAGTAATTAGATTCTCCCTTTTTAAGCTCTTTCGTTTAGTTTTTTGAGTTACGTCTGTTTTATGTCTTGTCAGACGGCTCAACAAATTACGACGGTCAATGCTCGACATAGGGCCCTTAGGGAGCAAGCCGATAGAGAGATTCGTGAGCTTCGAGAGCAGAGAATGGAGCTTACGAATGAGGTTGTCCAGCTTCGCCCCTATCCTAAAAGGATGGAGGAGTTGAGTAAAAAGAATGCTGATCTCGAGCAAAGGCTTCGAGAAGAGCAGGTGAAGGTGGCTTCCCTTCAAGGGTACCAAGAAGCTTACAATAAGGTCGTCGATGATCGGGGAGCTATGGAGAGGCAGCGGGATGAGGCCATTGAGGAGCTGCACAACGTACTGGATCGTCAAAGAGAAGTTCGAATTGAGGCCATTCGTGAATACCGCTTGTCCCAACATTGTTTTGATAAGAAAACAGAGTTCGCGACGGGATTCATTAAGTACGGCTTCTACTTGGCTCGTGCTTGGCTGAAGAAGCATTGACCTAGTGAGGCTTTTCCTGAATTGCTCTTTACTGAGGAGGCCAGGTACTGCGAAGCTCCTTCTTGGACCAAGTATGATCCCGACTCGCAAGGTCCAAAGGCCTATTTAGCGGAGGGAGCTGAGGATGAATTGGACAATCTTGAGGGTCTATGGCCTCCTCGACAGTCATAACGTCAGCCTGAGTCTTCTGAGGCACTTGATCGATCTGAGCCTCCAGCAGCGCGTAACGCTTCTGAATCTATCGAGGCAGGCGAGCAGCCTGAGTCTATCGAGGCACTGCTGGGGTTAGACGACGATGATTTCCAAATTTCTGATTCTGCAGCCGTTGATCCCGTGCTAGACTTTACGGCTGTGGTTGGGCCTCCATGCGATGCTCCTTCTTCCGGGATGGCTTCTTCGGCTCCCCAGGATCTTGATTCTTCGACTTCTCCAGTTCCTGAGCCTCAAGCTTCTTAAGACGCTAGTGTTGATGCAACGCCTTCTCAACCGGCTAACTCGGTCATTGCTGTAGATTAGAGTTTAGTATTTTTTGTTTTGTTTGTTAACTCCGATGTACAGATTCATTTTTAATGAAAAATACCGTTTCATTCTATAACTCTTTTTTTTCGCTTATGTGAATTCAGTATAATTCTTTGTATATCTGTTACATCACAAAGTTCTGAAGCGATATCAAATAATTCTATTTTTACCTTTATACTATGTTGCTCTCCAAGTTCTACTTTGAGACAGCGTTTTTATTCCTGTGCAAAGATGAACTTTTCTCGAGCATTGTGCCTATCTTGCACTTTTTTTGCTTAAGGACTTTATTGAATAACGACTAAAATGTCAAGGTGTTAACCATAATTTGCTAACTTATTTCAACATATTAGTCTGAAAATTTCAACGTACCTCGTAACATGCTATATATATTTTGTGCCTTTTGTGTTACTTGGATATCGCGTTTGTTTGTTGCTGGATGGTTTCTTGGTTTTGCCTTTCTCACGCACTTTTCGTGTTTAAGGATTGGTCTTTGCCCGTCTCGCACTTTTCCGTGCTTAGGGACTTTTAGATGTGCTCGTCTCGCGCATTTTTCGCTTAGGGACTTTTGTGTTTGCCCGTCTCGCGCATTTTTCGCTAAGGGACTTTTGTTTTTGTTCGTCTCACACATTTTTCACTTAGGGACTTTTGTTTGCCCGTCTCGCGCATTTTTCACTTAGGGACTTTTTTGTTTGCCCGTCTCGCGCATTTTTCGCTTAGAGACTTTTGTTTTTGCCCGTTTCGCGCATTTTTCGCTTAGGGACTTTTGTTTGCCCGTCTCGCATATTTTTCGCTTAGGGACTTTTTTGTTTGCCCGTCTCGCGCATTTTTCGCTTAGGGACTTTTAGATGTGCCCGTCTCGCGCAGTTTTCGCTTAGGGACTTTTTTATTTGCCCGTCTTGCGTATTTTTCGCTTAGGGATTTTTAGATGTGCCCGTCTCGCGCATTTTTCGCTTAGGGACTTTTTTGTTTGCCAGCTGTTACTCATTTCAATTCCTGTAACACATAATCTGTCTCACACATTGCATTAGAGAATTATAGGAAATGATGGGCTGGCCTTTATTAATGAATCAGATAATTGCAAAACAATAATATTTGTAAAGTAACAGAGCAATAGATGGAAAAGTAAAGACAAGAATAACCATAATCAGAAAAGAAGTACAACGTTTACTGCTAGTACAGTTTAAGATGGTTGGCATTCCAAGTCTTTGATATCTTCTTTCTTTGCAAGATTTCTAAGGTACATGTGCTAGGTCCGACCATCCTTTTGATTCTGTATGGTCCTTCCCAATTAGCCCGGAGCTTTCCAACTTCCTTATGGGCTTTTGTAATTGCCGACTTTCTCAATACCAAGTCTCCTTCTTGCAACTCTCTGTTCTTAACCCGTGCATTGTAATAAGTAGCTACCCTCTGTTGGTAAGCAGCCAGTCTCATTTTTGCTTTGTCTCTTAGCTCATCTATCAGGTCTAGATTCTCCCTTAGTCCCTAAGAATTGAGCTCCTCGATGTAGGGGACCAACCAGGGTGACTAAGCTCCAACTTCTACTGGGATGAGGGCTTCAGTCCCATACACCAAATTGAAAGGTGTTTCCCCTGTCGACACCTTGCTTGTCGTTCTGTAGGCCCATAGGACATTCGGGAGCTCGTCTACCCATGCTCCATTTGCTTTGTCCAGTCTGGTCTTCAACCCATGTAGTATAGTTCGATTACTCACCTCTGCCTGCCCATTAGCCTGCGGGTAAGACACAGAAGATATTCTTAAGAGAATGTTCAGGCCTTTGCAGGAATCCCGGAAAGCATCACAGTCGAACTGATTCCCATGGTTTGCATTTATCATACGGGGGATCCCAAATCGGCAAATTATGTCCTTCCCCACCATTGCTTCCACCTTCTTCTCAGAAATTGTAGCCAAAGGTTCGGCCTCTATCCACTTCGTAAAGTAATTCGTGGCCACAAGTAAGTATTTCCGTTGTCTTGAGCCTAGTGGAAAAGGTCCCAGGATATCTAGTCCCCACTATGCGAATGGAGTTGGCTGGAGAGTGTTCTGAAGGGCCAAAACAGGCGCGGTTGTTATTGGAGCGAATTTTTGACATTTTTCGCATCTTCTCACTTTGTCCGTGGCATCCTTCCTCAGTGTAGGCCAATAAAACCCTGCGCGCAGTATTTTTGAGGCTAAGGCACGAGCCCCTAAGTGTTCACCGCATATTCCCTCATGAACTTCAGTTAAGGTGTACTCAGCCTGTTGGGGCCCTAGGCATTTCAGCAAGGGCATTGTGAAACTTCGCTTATAGAGTTCTCCATTTACCACTGTAAACCTGACACTTTTCAATTTCAACCTTCGAGCCTCGTCACTGTTAGCTGGGAGTGTGTTCCCCAATATATAGTCTTTGATCGGGACTTTCCAATCATCTTCGATCTCGATATCGCAGACACCTTCTTCTTTGATACTTGGCTTAGCGAGGGATTCCACTTTGACGATACCCCCTTTAACCCCTCTAGAAGAAGCCAATTTTGAAAGAGCATCTGCATGGTTGTTCTCTGACCGATTTATCTAAGTCAGCTGGAAGTGCTTAAACGACTGTGCCAACAATTGTACCTTCTGCAGATAAGGGACTAAGGCGGGTTCTCGTGCTTCATACTCACCCGAGAACTGGTTTACCACCAATTGTAAATCGCTATGAGCCACTAAGTTGCTGACTCCTAGTTTCTCAGCAAGTTTCATCCTTGCTATCAAGGCTTCGTACTTGGCTGTATTGTTCGAACTTGGGAAATCGAAACATAGGGAATACTCATAGGTTTCCCCTTCAAGCGATATTAGCACAATTCCGGCTCCACTGCCATCCATGTTACGAGCTCTATCAACAAATAATTTCCACCAGACTAACTCTGTTTCCTCTTGGACCTCTTGGCCAGTGCATTCTACAATGAAATCTGCCAATGCCTATCCTTTTATTGCTTGGCGAGGCTGGAAGTTGATGTCATATTCACTCAATTCGATAGCCTATTTAATTAGACACCCGGAGTGTTCTGGTTTCTGCAGTATTTGCCTCAAGGGCTGATCCGTTAAGATAGTCACCAAGTGAGCTTGGAAGTAAGGCCGCAACTTCCGAGTTGCCATCACCAGGGATAAAGCTATTCTTTCAACTAATGGGTACCTTACCTCGGCATCTAGTAGGACTTTGCTTACATAATAGATCGGGCAATCTCTGTCCCCTTCTTTCCTTAGTAGGACTGCACTTACAGCTTTCTCTCATACACCGAGGTACATGAGGAGGTGGTCTCCGGGATGTGGTCGAGATAATGGAGGCAACTCTTTTAGGTAATCTTTCAACCTTTCAAAGGCGTCGTTGCACTCTTCCGTCCATTTGAAGTTCTTTCCTGCCTTTATCGCCTTGAAAAATGGTAGACTTTTTTCAGCTGACTTGGACAAGAAACAACTCAAGGCTGCCATCCTCCCTGTCAGCCTTTGAACTTCTCTTACAGTATTGGGTGGCCTCATGTCCAAAATAGCTTGAACTTTTTCGGGATTAGCCTCTATCCCTCGATTAGTGATCATGAATCCCAAGAACTTTCCGGATCTCACCCTAAATAAGCATTTATTGGGATTCAACTTCATCTCGTACTGTCGCAGCACATTGAATACCTTAGTCATTTTCTCAGCATGTGATTCTCCCTGTCGGCTTTCGATGATCATATCATCAACATAAGCTTCCATGGTGTTGCCCAACAAGTCTTGGAACACCTTATTTACCATGCGCTAGTAGGTAGCCCCCGCATTTTTCAAACCGAATGGCATTACTCGATAGCAATATGTCCCACCATCGGTAATGAACGAAGTGTTTTCCTCATCATCTGGATGCATCATGATTTGGTGGTACCCCGAAAAGGCATATAAGAAACTAAGCAATTCATACCCACAAGTTTCATCTACTAACTTGTCTATTCGGGGTAGTGGATATGAATCCTTAGGGCAAGCTTTGTTCAGATCCGTGAAGTCCACACACATTCTCCATTTCCCGTTGGCTTTCTTCACTATCACAACGTTGGCTAACCACTCTAGATAATTAACTTCTCTAATGAATTTCGCCTGTAACAACTTCGAAATTTCTTCGTTTATTGCCTGTTGCCTCTCTGGAGCAAAATTCCTCTTCTTTTGCTTTATCAACCTTGCCCTCGAGACTACATTCAACCGATAACAAACAACTTCAGGATTAATTCTGGGCATATCGGCTGGGGTCCATGCGAACACATCACTATTCTCTTTTAGGCATCGGATTATTTCTCTTTTCACTTCTTCAGGAAGCTAGCCCCCCACAAACACTATTCTTCTCCATCTTTTTCATCCAACCGAATTGCCTCCATCTCCTTATCAGGTTTTGGCTTAGACTTTTCTTCAATTGTAAGGATTTCCTTCCTCTAAATCCCCTTACATGTGGTGGATGCGACATTACACGTCCTAGCTTTCCTTTGATCTCCCCTCACTTGTCCAACACCATGAGGAGTTGGAAACTTCATTAACAAATAGCAGGGATGCACCAACGCTCTCATGTCATTTAACAATGGCCTCCCGAAGATCATATTGTAAGCCACAGACGTTGATCTCACCACCATAAACAACGCTTGTCGGATGACATCATTTGGGCTCTCCCCCAATGTAACAAGTAGCTGAATGGCGTCTGCTACCTTTACCTTCTCTCCAGAGAAACCGTATAAGGGTGTGGGTACTGGCTTCAACCTGTCCTCCGTGATATTCATCCTTTCGAAGCAGTTCCAGTAGATTAAGTTCACCGAACTCCCATTATCGACCAAAATTCAACTCACTGGGTGCTTTGCTACCACGACTGTAATTACCATCGGGTCATCATGAGGAACCACTACATCTCCTTTATCGGCAGGTGTAAAAGTAATGGGTTCCTCCTCCTGCTTTTCCTTCATTACTGAGTTGATTTGGTGGGCCTGTCGAGCGTAAGATTTTCGAGATGAGGAAGAAGTACCAGCTAATGATTCACCTCCGGATATTACGTTAATAGCTGGCCCTGTGGGTTCATTATCTTCCTCTCGATTCCTTCCTTCTGTTCTTCTGTCATTATCTCTCCTGTCACCTTCATTTCGTCTCACAGGTCCCCTGTTTTCACCTCTTCTGTCTTTAAATTGATTTCCTCTGTTTCGCGTAGGATAGTTGTTTCTGTCACCTCTCCACACGAAACAGTTTATTTTTCCCTCTCGTGCTAGCTTTTCTAGCTGATTCATCAACTCTCTACACTTTTCGGTCGTGTGCCCATGCGCTGAGTGGTAATCGCAGTACGACCTTAAATTACGGCCCAAATTCCCTGACGCCTTCTTTGGAGTCTGTATAAGCTCTGATCCTTCAATAGCTGCTAACACTGAAGCCCGAGATTCAGTGAGTGGGGTATATGAATTGTATTTTAGTGCGGGAGCTTTCTCAAACTTTTTCGGTTGGCTAGAAGATGCTTCAGTGACCTCTATTCCTCGTTTCCTTCCTTCCTTGGATTCTCCTATCACCACCATTTTCATTACTTCCTCCTGGGTTACATACTTATATGCATGAGAAAGCAGGTTTGAGATGGTAGTTGGCTGTTCTAGCGACAGGGATTCTTGCAATTTCTCAGACCTTGTCCCATGTAACATGGCTGCCACGGCTATACCGACTTGGAGATCTCGCACCTCTAAGGTAGCATCTTTGAACCGATCCACATAACTCTTCAATGACTCCTTAGCTCCCTGATTAATAGTGAGCAAATAGGTCGGTTCCTTCCTTCTCTAACTATTCACCGCAAACGCCTTGAAAAACTCACTTCGCAGCTGGTCAAAAGAGACAATGGACCCTTCAGGCAGGTTATTGAACCATTTCATCGCATGTCTGGATAAAGTTTAGGAAAAGGCCCTACACATTATCTCGTCTTCCCATCCATGTAGCAACATTAGGGCCTCATAGTTTTGCATATGGTCGTAGGGGTCCATCTTTCAGGTGTATGTGGCCATCTGCGGCATTTTGAACTTTGGGGGCAGAGGTTTTTGCATGATGGTCATGCAGAACGGTACTCTTCTTCTCTGGCTCTCTTCTGCAGACAGTAATTTTTTCTCTTCTAGTACCTGTTCTATCATCTTTTTCATGTCCACAGGGAGAGCGAGTTGATTCTTGGCATGAGACGAATCGGGCAGGTCTTCGACAACTATTTCCTTACCCCTTCCTTGAGGTGCATCCATTCATGCCATTTGTGTACACCAAGTGGGTTCAAACTCCGACCGGCTCCCCAAGTGCTTTGGTCGTCATCAATGTTCTTTCCAGCACCTCCGATACCTTATTCTGCGTTGGTACCACCAAATTTTGACAAGTCAAGGTGGTGGGCGGAAGACCTTGCCGCTCGGTCGACACCCTGTCGCTCAGGTACTTGTCGCCTGACACCAAACACCTATCGCGTGACCCCTGTCGCAGGGTCTAGGCCTGCCGCTTCCTCAGTCTCTTGCTGGTTACCTACGACAGGCCTCCTGCTCCCCTGTCCTGCCGTGCCCTGATGAATGTCATGCTCTTCCATATGGGGAACCTCTCGCCGACGAGAGGGGTTTGCCGCTGTCGTATCCTCCTGTCGCCCAAACACCTGCGACGGGACACCTCTACTTGTTCCTCCTACCAAGTTTTGCACGGCAGGCAGCAGATCCAATGTCGGGAGAACTCCTTGGAATAGATCCACCATGGCTCACAGCGCCTGGGTAGTTTCTTCACTCTGTCGCCTCAGAGCCTCGAATTCTGCCGCCAACACAGTAATTCTTTCTTCCTCCCTGTTCACCTGGTTCATCTAGCGAATCTGCTGTTCAGGGGAGCTCACATAGTTTTCCTCACTTCCAGTCTTTACGTTTGTCGATCTTGTTCTCACCATCTTAGAAAATCTCGATTGGCTTTTTATACGTTTTCCACAGACGACGCCAATTGTTGTTACACAAAACAACAATAAAGGTATATTGACGTCAATGTTCGTACTTAGTCTCCACGTGTCTCCAAGAAGCTTCTGTAAAACAAGAAAAGTCAGAGAGACACAGGGGTGGTTCCCTGCGTAGACACTCCGATGCTTAAGTCAGCAGAAAGTTCTGCAGTATTGGGAAGCGTAAAAGCCAGTAATCAAAAATTAGGGAATAAAATTGTACCTGAGGGCCTATTTATAGGCCAATATTATAGGTTAATTGCTTGAGGATAAGTCCATCATCTTGCTGAGAGTTTGTCCCAATATAACACAAGTTCCTCGAAAACCGGGAGCATTCGGAGCCTGTCGCCGGCGAGAGACTCATACCACGTGGCACGTTGTGGCGTCAGGGATCTGTCGCTAGCGGGAGTCGAAGTCATGCGCCACGTGTCGCCTTATGACTATAGGCGACGGACTGGGAGTCTGTCGCCCAACGATAGGTGTATACGCGCCATGTGTCGTGTTATGATTGCAGGCGAGAGGGTGTGAGTCTGTCGCCCAGCGACAGGTGTGATGACGCACTTTACCTTTATCGTCGAAGGCCACGTGGACCAGTGAGTCTTTGCCACGTGGTGATCTCTGACGCTATTGGGTCTGACCCAACACGGGTAGAATTTGTCATATCAAAAACTAACAAGAAAAAAGTTTATAGGCTAAAATAATTTAAAAAAAAACTAAAATTTTATCACTTTACTTAAATAAACTATGGATAATTATTTTATATTCTGTTAGTGGAGTTTTTTTACTTAATAAGCTGGATTAGGATCATGACACATGTCCTATAAAAATATTTAAAAAATAAAAATAAATAAAATAGGATATGTGTCATGATCCTAACTCCACTTGTGGAAAAAAAACTCTACCGACGGTTTATAGAATAATTATCTATTAACTATTATACTTTTATTGCATTCAATTAACCCTTAATTTTTAATTTGTGCCCAAATAAACACTTAAACTTTAATTTATAGTCAAATAAATCCTTAATTAACCTTTAATTTGTGTTTAAATGAGCTCTTAATGTAAATCAATCTTTAATAGGGGTGAGCAATTGATTTTTTTCAATTGGATTTAAAACTCAACTTCTTGCATAAAAAATGTTGATATATATATTGGATTTATATATAATACACTAACAGTGTATCGTCTTTATACACTGTAAATGCATCAGAAGTTAACACCCCATCAATAAGTTCTTATGTGCAAATTGAAAAAAATTTATATGTATTTATTTTTGAGGGCTTTATATTTTTTTAGTTTGCTTATTGATAAGATGTCAACCTTTGATTCATTGATAGTGTGTAGTCTCTATATACTGTCATCGCATCATATAAAAACCCATATATATAATATTGGATAATTATCCTATAATATTATATAATATTTAATTATTTAGATTATATAATATACTTAAAAAAGAGTGGGTCAATTTGATTGGTAATTTTTTAGATATTGATTTAATCAAATAAACCAACTTAAAAAAAATATGATTTAACTTTGAAATCCACTTAACTTAACCGAATTAATAAGTTTGGATTGGTTAAGTGATTTGAAACGACTTTTACCCAGTCGTAATGTTTTATTTGAAACAATGACTTATTTGAGTATAAATCAAAAGATAAAAGCTTGTTTGGTATAATAAAATATAGGGACTTATTTAAAAAAAATAATTCAAAAGCTTTTTAATATTTTAGCCAAATTTATTTATATATCGTCAAGGATGAAATTTATGTCCTTATATAACTCTCTTAACTTTCTTTTGTTGAAAAACAAACCTAATTGAGAGTAACTTTAGTTTTTTTATTTTTTAGGACGTCCACCTCTGAATATCGATTCTTTTTTAGTCTTAAAATTCATATACACGTACATAAACATATAATAATAATAATAATAATAATAATAATAATAATAATAACCATTAAGCGAAAATCTCCATATTGAATCTAATCTTTCTTAAAGGAAATATAAAAATATCATTTTCATTCAATTGAAGAGTGAGTAACAATTTATCATAAAAAAAAAGATTGAATAATATTCAGGATGAAGTTTACGAGATATATGGAAGAAGATAAACAGTGTTTCTCGTTGTATAAATGTTCATGTATAATTCAATATTAGATGAATTTACTTACAAAACAATTGAAAAAAAGGTATTTAATAACATTTGTGCGAGTTTTTTTTTTCTAGACAAATGAAAAGTCAGTTTTGAGTTTTCAAGAGCTTACTAGCACGTATTTAATAAATGATTAGAAGAAGTGAAAGTAGATTTTTTCTTGAAGCATTTGGATATAATTTGAATATTGAAGTCGTCATTGTTAAGAGAGCTTTACAGTTTATCACATGCGACCCAAACAAGATGAGTTTCAGGTCGTAAAATGAATGAATTACTTATGGTTACACAAGAAAAAAACATACTAGCTCATAAATTTTCTCTTTTGATAAGAACTAATTAAGAATTAATAACAAAAGAAAAATGACAAACTGTTGAAGATTTAGAATTACAACGAAAAAATATTTGATTTAATGAATTAGATTTTTTATTTAATTATTTTCAATAAAAAATAACATGAACTTTATTTCAAAATTGAAGCTGAAATACTAGTTGTAATACATTTTCTGGGAATTTTTAAGTGCTGACTTCTAAATCTAATTTTAAATTCAGATTGAAATTCTTCCTTGCAATTGAGAATAATTTTCCCACTTGGCTATATTGATCATTCATATGCCACTTGATTCATTATATTATCATTGTTGTCCTCATCATTACGTACCAACTAGCCTACAAAATAAATATTTTCATTTTAATTTTAAATATTTATGATACATTAATAATCGTTATTTTTTATTTTATTAACAATTGCCTTTAATAGATACATTTTTTAAGATTCGTTAAAATACTATTTATAATAATATATTAATAATCAAAACTTGTCCTAATGATTGTTATCCATCTTTAAAAGGGATTAAATCCAAAGTTCGATTCTCTTTATTCCTCCCTTATATCTCTTATAAATAAAAAAAGTAATAATATATTATAATATATGCGACTGACAGTTAAGATTATGGATTCTAATGCATTGAAAAAATAAATTACTTAATATAGTAATTTTAAAGTGTACCCTCTAAGCAGTCGTGAGCAATTTTTAACGAGATAAATAATTTGGTTTTATTATCTTATTAATTAATAAACTATTTGTCTCCCTTTCAAAAAAAAAGTTATTAACTATTTTTAAAATTTAAAAAACGGTAATTTAAGTTATTTTGGCAGCAGATATTAATTATTAAAATAAAAAGAGAGTTTTTATTTCTTTGCTGGAATACAATCAGCAGTTATCATAAGTAAGTCCACTTGAGGTAGAAAACAAACATTAAAGCACCAATTTCAACAACAACAATGTCGACGTCATACTAAGTTATAGCTAAGATTTGAATATATATATATATATATATATATATATATATATATATATATATATATATTGCATATGTGTGGGTTTTTCACTATCCCACATCGTTTGTATTGTGTGTGGTGTGTGTGTTTATAAGAGATTTTACGCTTAACAAAATCTTCATAGTTTTATTAAGTGGTGTGTTCCTCCACTGAACAAAAAAAAAGATTTGAATTTTTTTTGGTCATATATAGAAGCGAGTTATATATCTTCTAATTTATATTTGATGCATTGCTGTACAAATTTTGTGTATTGTTGATGAATAATAATAAATTACATATCATCTTATTAATTTATAAATTTTAAAATTAAATTTTTTTAAAAATAATTATTCAATTTATTAATTAATAAAGTATCATTAGATGATTTAGTGATGGTGTATGAAATTTATACATTTGTCATGCATCAAATATAAACTCATATATAGTTATATATTGAAACAAAAAAAATCATATTTATTTCGGACTAAATTTCATGAATTATTTGCCTTGATTGGAAAAAAATTTAAAAAAGAAAACTAAAATTGATTATTGAAACGTGAAATTGAGAAATCATCTTTAACATCTACTTCAATAATGTAAAAGAATTATTGTTCTTTCAAAGTTATTTCTATATTTAATGTAGTAACTTTCTTGTACATTTTTTTTAATAGTTGGATTTCAAGATAAGAATTAAGAAACAATTATCTCTCTTGAATAAATTTAAATTAGTTGATTCATATAATTCCTTTAAATGATGGTTTATAGTAAATTTGATATTTGAATTTTAATACTTGTATCTTCTTTCTTCATCCAAACGACTTCTTTTGTAATAAAAACAATAATCTCCCATTCTTATCAACCTATTATATATCTCAATTTTATATGATAGCATAAAAAATTCAATATCAAATCAAGACCTCATCTCTTAAGCTAGAGCACATTCATGAACATAAAAGCAGGCAAGCTATCTATTCATCACCACATTAATAATAATAATAATAATAATAATAATAATAATAATAATATATGATTTTCATTTACAAAAATGGAAGAAAAAGATGGGCTAAATATTGCATTTCTTTGTCCAATTAATTTGAACATTTGACAGAAAAACCCAAAAAAATTATTAATATCATAAACATATATGGTAGCTAGTAAGGTTTAGTTCAATAACTTCACTTATATCAAGTTGGTTCTATTTTATTACCCACATTTAACTTTAATCATCTCTATGTCTCTCTTTCTCTTTCTCTCTCGAAAGGCTCAAGAAAAAGCCAGGTTTCTCCCCTTTAATTTACGACAACTTTTTGACATGATTCCCTTTGCTTCAATAGCTCTTCTTTTTTGTCTTTTTTTCTCCATGCTTTTTTCTTCTATTCCAACCAACTCCTACCAACTTGGTTGTTAATTTACTTTGAAATGTTTAACCCAATCTTTCATGTCTAATATTCCAAATTTGAAATGTTTAACCCAATCTTTCATGTCTAATATTCCAACTCTCCGTAAAATTAACCCTCTTGATTAAGACTCTTAATTAAGTACAGTGTTAGTTAAGAGAGTTTATGTAATAAAAGTTTTTGATTAGGTACAACAATGGGAGCTCAACTAAGTTGGTCCTTATTACTAAATTTGGCCAACACTTTGATTTTAAGACCAAAGTCAAGAGATTTAGAAAATTTGAAATGATACCAACGACTTTTTTATTATGTAGTTAAGGAAGAGTTATTATTTTGTTCTTTAGTTAAAGAAGAATTATGACATTTTGTAAAGTTTGAATTCAACATCAAGCTAATTTCAACCCATACCCTTATTATCAAAAATTTTGAAACAATATAATTGTGTCAAATTGAAATTTTCTGATGCAAATTAAAAAACACTATTTTAATAAAAAACTTGAAATTAGTTATTGTCTTCCTCACAAATGAGGGTTTATCAAAGATATAAAAAAAACAATAAATCACTCAAAAGTAGATTTGACAATTTTAAACATGAAACAATAATATGAAAAAAGATATGAAAATGACACAACATAAATTTGATAATTGTATATAAATTTAAAAATAACTAAAATATTACGTTTGACATATCGACACAAAATTTGATATTATAATCTTCGTTTTTTATACGATTTGGAACGACAGGAATATAAAATATATATACAAGAATGATTTGATCTATCCAAAAGAAAAAAAAGGCATACCTAAACCTAATCAAGAAGAAAACTATTACTATTTGTAGAGTTTGCGATGTTTTCTAGATAAGCTAATAATAAAATGCTAGTAGCCAAGTTCATACAAAATAAAAAAAATACTAGTAGCCAAGTTGACTGATGAGGCCTATATAATAAGGTTGGATATGTCAAAATACCTGGTCAAGGAAATGAATCTGGTAGGGTCTAAGCAAGGAAGAAAAAAAGGGTAAGTTTTTAATTTTCAAGTTGGAATGTTTTTTAAGGTTGCCAACTTGTCGTGAGGGTTTGGTTCATGGAACCTTCTACAAGAAAAATTTGTTTCTAAGAACTTAATCCAAAGAGATGTTATTATTTTTAGGAAATTGTTCATTGTTGATGTCATGGCTGGTTTACATGTTTAAATGAAGAAAGGTTTGTAACATGCCTGGTTTTAGGCCCTCAGCCCCACAACGCTACCCATGGTTTTTGACATTTCTCCTCTGATCAATAGTGTCTGAACATAGCTTTTCACTGTGGCATTTGTGGTTAGAAAAGTCTTTTTTTTTTTTGACAAATGGAGTTAGAATTCAGATTGTGATGCACAGTTTCTTACCTCGGCCGACAGCTGATTCCTGCTTGTAGAAATTATCAAAGAAAAGTTTTACTGTCTAATGCATCAGTGTTTGTGCGATCGCAGTTAAATTTCTGTAACAGTTATATTCAAGAGATCACTCATCCTAGTATTACTCGTGCTCATGCTAAACCGGTTTTAGGTATGGCTTGATATACACGTAAGAATCATATAAAATCTTTAACTGGAATCATTTTGAGAAAGATCTCTGAAGAAGGGGAATTATGAACAAGCAGGAAGATCATGTCATTTTACAAGTTATATTTGTTACCTGTAGAAAGCACAATGATAATGGTCCATTGCTAGAAACATTATTACAGGCAAGCTGAAGAGAAAACAATCCAAGTTCAGATTAACAGTTGTTATCTCTCCTTAAGAGAGTCAATGGTTCAAATTTCAAATCCCCCTCCGCCTTAGAATTTTTATCTACCAAAACACGAAAACAAAAAGAAAGATGCGGAAAAGGTTTAGTCATAATACAAGTATAAACCACATTGCAAATTGAGCAAGAAAATACATGTACAGTGAAATTAAGCAAATAAGAATGCAATAGCAACAAATTAACCGTTCGCTTTTTCTAATTAGTCACACAAGCTTGCATTCTTTCTATTTATGGGTGGCTGGTTTCTTATATGCCTACAAACTTCTATTTTGCAGAGCTTAAGTACCAACATGTAATGGTCGCTGCTTACTTTTATACAAGTCAAAGTAATTTCCTAGGAGGAGGATGCAGTTGTAATGTGTTCAAATATATGATCCAGTTGCTTATATTCCGATTTTAGTATCCCGCACTTCTCATGATACAGACCAGCATTTATCTTGCTTTCAATTAAATTAACAAAGTTGAATATTTCAATCATGTGAAGGTGATAGCCTAATGGATCTCAACTTTCATCTATAAAAAGAGATCCAAAGCTCAAATCTCCCTCCCTGATTCAACTGTTAAAAAGAAAAATACCAACCGTTCGATATCATACAAGCAGATATAATACTTACCGAATAATAAAAATGCTCATTCGCCTAGATCAGGATTGCATCTCACTGAAGACATGCAGTTTTGCTCAACAGTTGCATCTTGCATAAATCCTAATACACAATACGGTTAAACGAGTTAGTGTCAAGCTATCTTACCAGTACTACACACGGGGGCGCGCACGGAGAAACAAAGAGAGACGGAAAGAACAATAAATAGATGTCCATGAGTTTAGAAGTTTAACCTATATTATGATTCAGGGTATAAGAACTTACATGACTGCTTAAAGAGAGGGAGAAACACAATTTTTCTGTTATTCTTTTTTGGGGGTGGGGAGGAGCAAACCCCATATCACTAGTATGCAAAGTATATTAAACCATAAAACTCACAAACCATCATATCTAGAAGAGTAGCAGACCTTCACTGTAATTGTCTTTCAGTAGCTTAAAGTTAAGGCACTTGGTATCGGTTTCACAATCCAGCTTATATCATACATATTGAAACTTAGAATGACAAGTGTAAATGCTGCAAAATGCATGAAATCATGCAATGATCCATCAACAGGGAATACCGAAACATAATCAGATGCAGCATGCCAAAATGCTAAACTCCTATCACTTTCTCCACTGATTACCTTAATGGGTACTAAAGGAGACTCAACTACATATTTTATACAAAAAATAGATGTACACACATGCATGGATGCAAGGAGCAATTAATCTGTAACAAAAGCGAGACAGTTTCTTACAGTTTTTATTGTGATAGGAAGCTAGTCTCTGATCAACCTGTAGAAGCCTTTTCATTTTTCATTATCATATGGAATGACTTAACTCTGTCCTCTGCCACTATCTCCCTCAATACATCATCTTCTATCTTCTCTGCTTGCCACTGAGAGGGGTCCTCCACAAATGCTTCACTGAAAATCATACTTGATACCCACTCCTTCCATGTGGTCCTACGATACTTATCCTCTTCAAGTGTGCCTGTTGCCAAGAGCTGATACACATAAACAACCTTTTGCTGACCAGGCCGGAAAGCCCGAGCAATAGCCTGCTTTGTCTTGGAAGGATTCCATTCTGAATCCAATAAAATCACCCGTGATGCAGCTGTCAAGCTAATGCCTTCAGCACAAGCTGTAATCGAAGCAAGTAGTATCCTTGAAGCGCCACCTGGCTCCTCAAACTTGTCCATCACTCTTCCTCTTTCAAATAGCTCCAAGTCTCCTGTAAGGACCAATATTTCTCTACCCTTCCGCCATCGAAAGACTATCTCAAACAACTCCAAAAGCAAAGTAATGGGGGCAATATTGTGGCAAAAGATAAGAACCTTTTCCTTCTTGATGATTCGGTAAACAAGGTTCAAAACAAACATAACCTTGGAACCCTTTTTAAAATCAAACTTGATCTTTTCAAGTTCCAGCAACTCTTCTGGGCTGAAAAATTTATTAACACAGTTTGAAGTCCTAACCAAACTAGGATGTATTGATGCAAGGGTTATTAAAAGTTCCAATTCCAATGGATAGCCGCTATATCCAGACATTATCTCGTGAAGTTTTACCAAAATCTCATGTTGTAAATCTGTTGAGTTCATCATTAGGGTGTAAATTTGTAAACCAGGGAGGCTGCTGTCAAAATTCCCACCTTCATAAACATCAATAAATCCACTTGTCATATTTCTCAACATGTTAAGACCTTGTAGTCTCTCTTCTCCTACGCTAGCATCAATCTTCCTGGCAATTTTGTCTAAGAAGAACTTTCTTGCTCTGTTTTCTAACAAATTGCGTGCTTTGTGCAACAGACTCTTTTTCTTTTTGAAGTTAGGGTCTAATTCCCTTAACACTTCATGCATGAATTTTGGTCTTGCTAGGCACAGGGTGTTAAAATATTCACAGAAGTTGTTCTGAAATAATGTACCTGAAAGCAATATCCTCAGATCCGTTTCAACTTTCATCAAAACCTTTCTCAACCTTGATTTAGTACTTCTGGGGTTGTGTCCTTCATCCAATACCAGGAGCCCGGGACTTTCACGCAGCACCTTAGCCATAAATTTTCTGTGCTCAAACTTCGAATCTTCTCGCATTAATGTCAGGAATGAAGTGTAACCCATGACAAGAATACTTGGTTGTGCATGCCACTTCTGTATTTTGTCTAGACAATCCAAAACATGCATAACATCTTGACTAGGTCTTGGAACTCCATGAAACCTTACTGAGTGCTTCTTGAAGACTCTATAGCTTCTGCGTCCATGAATTAAATGCACAGGTATAGGGATTTCCCACTTGATGAATTCCTTGTACCAGGTGTATAGAGTTGTCTTTGGAGCAAGGATTAAAGGCCTCTTTCCTGGGAATAGCTTCAAGTAGCTCGCAAGGAATGCAATAATAAGAAAAGACTTCCCAGCTCCTGGTGAATGAGAAACAACACAACCACCTGTTTTTGCAGATGATTTTTTCATAAGTGCAGGTATCAAAGAACCTGCAATATTTTTCCACAGGAATTCAAAGGCCCTTTTCTGGTGGAAGTGCAATTTCTTCCTAAGTTCAGGGATTAGTGCCCACACATTTTCATTTTCTTCAGATAACGTCGTATCTGAAGAAGTGTAATTGCAGAAAAGATTCAAGCCCTCATCTTCATCTGTTCTATGCTCCGACTCCTCTTCATTGCACACTTTACCATCTGCTATCCAGCTTTTATGTTCCATCTAGAAAAATGGAAAACAGTTAATCATACATCTAGTAAAGCAATATAAATTAATAGACAGCCATAATCCAATAACCTGGGTAACAGAAAACAAGAATAAACACTCAATTGTGGAGCAATGGTTGAAAGTTAACCAACTTGAAACACCAGTTCGCAAGCTGTTATTATTTGCAAATTTTTAATCATGCATGCAAAGGCTTGAAAAGATGCCAACAAGAAGACACATCCAAATATTGCATGGAAGCATCCATGTGGCCGACACCAACACCTGCACATACGCACAAGAAAAAGCCCAGAAAGGAACTGAGACATCCCATTCCAGGAATGGAGAACAGTCTCCTAAATATTTGACAATTACTGGAAATAAATTCTTACTTTCTTCCTTGCTTATTCTCCAAATGTGGCAGTTATTCTCACAAAAAAAAAATGTGGCAATGCAATGTAAGATAATGTCAGGGGTCCTTAATCCTTATAGGATACAGACAACATAAACATAACAAAAAGCAGTAACCAGAAAAACTTGCATTCTTGAGTTTCAAACTTACAAATGGTGCAGAAACATGTTTTATTTCAGTGCTCACAAAGCCACAGATACGACATAGAACCCCAGTTTCTTCATCCAATTTGAATTCATGCTGACAATTTTCACTAGATTTCCGCAGAGACTCAGCAGATACTCTAGCCTGAGAATCATGAAACTGAGTTAACCATGGAGAAGAGAAGTTTATCTGAGACACAAATTTGCCCATTTGATATACAAGTACAAGTGCATCAAGCCAAAATAAACCTACAGACTTGGCAGTGGGCTGGGGGGAATGGTGTTTATATCAACAGATTATCACATAAAGAAAGAATTTGATGCATGAAAATTTTCATTAGCTCTACCTCATCATCCTCAAAGTATGCTGATGCCATACATAGTTCCATTTCTCTCCACAACATTTCAGTTTCTGAGATTTCTCCCTCATCCTCAACAGATGGTTGTTCTGATTCCATTTTCCTATTCATTTCTAAGGATGTTGCTTCCTTGAACTGATTCCACTGGTCAATAATCTGCGGCTCTTCTTTTGTGAATGTAGAGTCGATATTCTTCATATATGAATTTATTAGTTTATTGTATGCACCAGCACTTAGAGTTGTTTTTTTGTAAGTCATTGGTTCATCAAAATCTTCCATTCTTGTATGAGCAGATTGATAACTTTTACTCCGTGCTTTCATTTGGGAAGATCTTCCCTTCCACGTTCTTTCATAATCCATATATTCTAAAGCAGGAATTTTCTTCCGCTGAGTCATACGGTTACGTTTCATGCTATAATAATTCAATGGTACTTCTCCAAATTGTTCTGAATAATTTCTTGGATTTTTGAGGACATGGCAGTTTCCAAAGGCTAGAGCACTGCTTTCAGAAGAAACAGGAACGATAGCAAGTTTATTCTGATGCTTCCTTGGATTAGTTGCACCTGGTCTCCTTGGATAATTCACACTTGATTTCCTTGGAGTAGTCACATCCGATTTTACCTCCTTCGGTATATTCTTATTTTTCAGCACAACCTCTCTTGTTTCACCCTTGGTAAGCTCTTCTGGAGGATTTGCATTCATGCCAAACAAGTATGATAATGGCAAGTTCATATCTTCTTCTTGTTCTGATTCCTCCTCGTCTCTCCAGTTGCTAGTTCCAATTGAAATTGGTCGGTTCCAGCTAGGATCAGTCTCTGGAGGACTATCGCAGCCAAGGAAACGCTCAGGTTGCACATACCTGCGTTTAGAGCGTCGCAAATTCATAGCATCATAAACTGGCCATTGTCTGGTCTCATGGGCACTGCAAGCAGCGCCATCTTCATTATTTTCGAGGGGATCAAAAAGGACCACATTGGATACTGAAATACCATTATCTACCTTGAAATTTACAGCATGGAGATAATTATTACTTTTTAAGGGACTGCTATGATCTTCACCGAGAATTTGATAGACGATCTTGTTCTGCACAGATCTCACATCAAATGCAATCTGCTTCAAGAGAGATGCAACAAGAAGCCATGACATGTCAGCTGAGAATTTCCCCACAAATATCTTAGATCGTTTCAATTCAGAGCAGTCCTCAGAAGAACTCCATCTATAGTGCTGATCATCACATGGATGCTTTTCAAGCCTTTGGAGGATAGAAATCTGGTCGATTTCTACTACTTCATTCTCTTTGCTAAGAACTGTTTTCTCAGAACCAAGAGGAGTGTGGTTAACATACAAGTTAACATAAAACTGGCATGAGCATTCAGAGTCGTGGGGCTTCCTCTCGATGGAACTTATTTTAGCATCAACCCACACCTAACCAGAAAGAGAATCAGAAGATCAAAAACGAATGCAGCAATTACAGCTTTCTATAAAATACCTTTGTCTAGATAAGCTAAGCATGGAAACATAGTTTTAGCAAGATGGCAAACTAATTGCTCCGTAGAATCAAAGAAATGATATACTACTTAACCAAGAATTTAAAGACTAGCACATTTATGGATAACCACACGAGTAGAATATTAGCATTCAATTTATACCCTCTCTGAGCCATTCTTACAGTCAATTTTTTATGGGAAATTAATTTACTTCGTTGTCAAACATTATACCAGCTACCAAATAGAGAATGGAGACTAGTTCCAAATAATAGATATCATATCAATCTATCCAGAAGTTAGTAATAAATTTCAAATTATGAAGCTTGGAGTGCTCAGCCTGAAGAAACATAACTTACAGGTTCAGGATTCTCATCATCCAGCCCTATCTGCTGAGAGGCTGAAAGAACACATACATCAATTCCGGGTCTCAAAAAGCAGGTGCAGTCAGACAAAGATGCCTTCCTAGACTTAACACGAAAATCAGAGAAGGGTTGTTTCTCAATCAGATATTCATCATCTAGCATACAAATAGTCATCATCCCATCCTTGATTCTTATGAGTTCCACAGCTTGCCATGAATCACGGAAGAGGACCTCGAAAGCTGTCAGACATGAAATCAGTAGAATGAGACAATCAATGAAGCAACGAGAAATAACGGTACTTATAAAAAAAAAGTCACATCTAAAAGAAACAACAAAGATGAATAACTTATAACAAAATAAAAATTTCAATCATGCAAAGATAACTATTCGCAATATTTAATGAATTTGATGACTCAGTTCAAAACTCACTTCACAAAGTTAGTTATAAGGTCCTCTTGTATAGACACCAACACAAAATATACAGTACCCAGTATCGAGATCTTCAGCAAAGTCATAACTCCCCTAACAATTCAGTGATATTGTCCAAATACTTTGGCAGTTCAATAAAACAAGAAGCAGCTCTGATTAAGTTAAGCGTTTCAGATCTTTCTGGTGGATTAAGTTAAATTGGCAGTTTTCCCCTTCATTAAGAGCGAATCTTCACAAATAAAATGGCCTAGTTACATGATAAATTACTCGATAACTAAACAAGCTGTTGAAATCAGTTTGATTCCAATTCAAGCAAAATAAATAAGTAAAAGAAATACAGTAACAGAACATGTTGGTAGGAGGTAATAACGCTTACGATATGCATTAAATGGATGCTCGGAATGATAGAAATGCCTTTTCCTCATTGTTATCTCTTAAAAGGCTCTGCAACAAAACGAATATATCAGGGTACAGAGTCAGAAATTTCTGCAATAATGAGCTTGAAACAAGCAACCTTTCCAGCTCATTTTTGCAAATTAAACTTGAAATTATCTGAAAACAAAGGTAAAAATACACAATCTAAAATATGTAATCTAACACAATCTTCCTCAAGGTTAAGAAGGCCATAACAATCCAGTAAAACTACAATAGTAGCCAGAAAATATCCCACTTTACGTGAGCAATTGCAGGATCACTTCTTTATTTCCCAATATATAGAATCCATAAATTTATCACAGAGATGGAAAGCGGATGTGAAGATATGCAAAAGAGAGAGCAGACTTTACCATAAAAAGCAGATGATAGTTGACAGAATGTAAGCATCCATTCCATGCAACCACCGGAAGATCAAAAGAAGAGCAATTTTTTTCCTTTAGTAGTAAATAATGCATGGTTGACACAATTCAACTTGAACAAAATTTTAATTCCAAAAGAGTGGGGATTGATTACAAGACAACAGCTTTTTAATCCACACAGCTTACACAGCCCTGAAAATCGTGCAGAATAGAAAGACGTTCACGGACAAACCTCAGAAAGTAACATTAAAAAGAAACCATCTTTCAAATGAATAAAGCGTAGAGTAGCTGAGTTTATACTAGAGAGTGTCTATATTCTTAAAAACATGAAGATCATTCAAACAATCATATGATTACTATCTAAGAAAACACAAATAAAGAATCAGTCTACACTTAACAATTACCTGAAAACAGCATCTGGGTACTAAACAAAATCAGATTCCAGAGAGATTATAGCCTGAAATGAAATAAACTTTGGAGAAATGGAACAACCAGAAAGAATGAAATAAGTGAAGAAATAAGTGAGTGATACAAGGAAAAAAGGACAAAAGAAAAAGGAAAAATATAGAAAAGGACAGTGGGGCGAAGAGTTCTAAAAATAATTAGTATATTTATATGTGTCTGAGAATCTTGGCTTTTGTGTCCGCGACTTGTGCTGCAATTTGCATGACTTAAAGTAAGGGGGGGCCCTGGAACCTTTTTGCTGTAAATGGCAAGTTAGGAGAATAAGGAAAGAAGAGAAGGGTACAATAGGAAGGAGAGTTTGGGGATGAATGAACGGCAGTGATTGAAATTGAATACTGATGGTGGTGATTGGTAGTTGAGTTGCAGACGTGGGGGCCATCAAAACTGCTGGATTTCGCTGATGAAATGATGACTTTGAGTTAGGTTTGGAGCACGTGTGAGATGAGCACTTAAAAGCTACATTCAATAGCAGGGGCCACCGGGCCAGGGAGGTACTGAAACTGAATTCATTACGTTTATCGGGGTGATGATTCTTAGAAAGATGAACACTCTCCTCGTGTGTTGTACCGGTGCTGATTCTTAGAAAACAGACGATTTTCACTTCCTCTTGTATTAGGCCATTTGAGCTTTGAGGATGGGCTTCACTTTTTCAACACTAGTTTCAAGCTAGGCCCAAAGTTGACAACTTGCAATTAGGACGCTTTGTATGTTGTACAAAAGATAATTTGGGCTTTGCCCAACATTTAATTCAAATAACAAACATTTTTTTATAATTGAGGTAAGAAAAGAAGTTTAGAATTTGAGTTTAAGATTTACAATATGCTACGGTTTTTCGTTAACCATCTGATTAAAATTATGGATTAATTGCTAACAATTTAAGATGGTGTTCCGTTGTAATATTTAGCATAATTATTCATCTTTCTCTCTAGTATGCAAGTGGCAAATAATGCAATAATGATTGCTTTATATAATTCTACCAATAATGCAATAATGCATGCTTAGCCTATAAAATTCTACCAATAATGCTATAATGCATGCTAACTCTATATAGTTTTACCAATAAAAGAATAATGTTACTTGCATGTGAAAAATTTGATTCAATGATTGATATATGAATTTTTTATTGTAAAAACAAGCCTCATCTTAGACTTGAAATCACATTTTCTGCTAAACTATGTACAATGTTCTTGCAATGGACTCCAAGCATTGCACTGGCGAATTAAGAATCCTTTCTTGTATTCACGTTGAAGATTAAGTCCATGGCATTTTCACACTCCTTGAAGCATGTAATCCAACTCCAGTTCATACCAAAAAAATTACTAGTAGCCAAGTTGACTGATGAGGCCTATAAAATAAGGTTGGGTATGTCAAAATACCTGGTCAAGGAAATGAATCTGGTAGGATCTAAGCAAGGAAGAAAAAAAGGGTAAGTTTTTAATTTTCAAGTTGGAATGTTTTTTAAGGTTGCCAACCTGTCGCGAGGGTTTGGTTCGTGGAACCTTCTGCAAGACAAATTTGTTTCTAAGAACTTAATCCAAGGAAATGTTATTATTTTTAGGAAATTGTTCATTGTTGATGTCATGGATGGTTTACATGTTTAAATGAAGAAAGGTTTGTAACATTCCTGGTTTTAGGCCCTCAGCCCCACAACCCCTCCCATGGTTTTGACATTTCTCCTCTGATTAATTAGTGTCTAAGCATAGCTTTTCACTGTGGCATTTGTGGTTAAAAGTCTTTTTTTTTTTTACAAAATGGAGTTAGAATTCAGATTGTGATGCACAGTTTCTTACCCCTGCCGACAACTGATTCCTGCTTGTAGGAATTATCAAAGAAAAGTTTTACTTTCAAATGCATCAGTGTTTGTGTGATCGCAGTTAAATTTCTGTAATAGTTATATTCAAGAGATCACTTGATGTAGAATACGAGATGAAGAGATGAAAATAAGTAGGAGAAGAAAGTTAGGATAGGTAGATTGAAGAAAATGAGAGAGAAAGGATGAGAAGAGAATTAAGAGAGAGAAGCTTTAACAATATCAAAATCAGAATAATCTGTCCTTTATTGAAAGACAATAGCCAATTTATAGGCTTATTACCTTGGTAAAATAGGAAACTATAATAAAGACATTAAATACTAAATTATTCTCAAAATCAAATTATTCCCAGCATTAAACCCAATCAATCAAGGTTTATATTTTTGCCTAAAATAGATTTTTAATCCCTTTGATTTATGCGCTGCATCCTTTTTTGGGGTTAATAAAACAGGAATTGCACATGGACTAAGACTACTACGAATAAATCCCTTTTGTAAAAGACCATCTATTTGCTTATTTAATTCAGTTCGCTCGGTTGGATTCATTCTATAACGTGGGAGATTAGGCAATTGGGAGCCTGGGACTAGGTCAATGGCGTGTTGGATATCTCTCATTGGTGGTAACTCATTTGGGAGTTCATCAGGCATGACGTCCTTAAACTCATCTAGAAGTGAAGAGACACTAGAGATATGGTTTATGTTGGTATCTAAGGGAAAGTAAAAGCTATCATTATTGACAAGAGCGAAAACTAGACCAGTCTCAATTCCTATATTCTCAAATTGCTTACAGAACAAAATCTGAAGTCTATTCTTGCTAGTGTCAGCGAGAGTGGAAGACACAAACTTTTTCTTAGAGATAGGTTGGGCAAGTTGTAGCAAAATGGTCTTCTTACCATGGGTGAATGTGTAGGTGTTGTCTCGGCCAAAATGCTTAACATCATGATCATATAACCAAGGATGACCAAGTAAGACATGTGCAATATCCATAGGTAAGACATCACAATAGAGTTCCTCAAAGTAAGGTCCCATCCTAAGAGGTACAAGACAACGTTCTTTGATGGATAGGGAAGTTTTATTTACCCAAGCAACTCTAAAAGGATTAGGATGGGGTTCAGGCTTAAGGTTGAACCTTGTAAGGGCAGTGCTAGAAATCACATTCATGGTGCTACCGCCACCAATGACAATCTTGCAGGCTTTGTCCTTTAGAGCAACATAGGTATGAAAGATACTAGTGCGCTTCCAAGCATCAGGTGAGGTAGGTGTGGACAAGATGCATCTCATTACAACAGAGAGGTGACTAGGGTCTGCAAAAGAATAATCTACAAAGGCCTCAAATGAGTCATCATCACAATCAGGATTCACCATAGGGGTGATAGCAATAATGTCAGTATCATCCTCAAGTGTAGTCTCGTTAACATGCTCTAAGGCTAAAGTTTGATGTGGGCATCGAAAAACTATATGTCCTTCAGTATGATAGTGATGGTACTTTATCGGGGGACGAGAAATACTTGAGGTGTTAGTCTCTTTACCTTTGTTATGAGTAAAGATAACAAAGTTTGAAATTGTGTTGGTCCTAAGAGGGCCAACTTGGGTTCCAGTATTAACCTTAAAAATATGAAAAGGAACAAGAGTACGCTCAGGTGGAGGATATTGGAGGTACTTTTAAAATTCTAAAGCCTTATGATATGCATCCTCTAAGGAATCGGGTGATTGCACAACAACCTCCCACTTAATATCAGCTCTTAACCCATTAACAAACCTAGAGACTGTGAGCTTGGGTTTTTCGTTGGTGTCACTCCTCAATAACAACTCCTCAAATTTGGCAATGTATTGATCAACATGAGAGTTTCCTTGCCTATGGTTTAGTAGTTGGTCTAACAATTGATCCCTATAGTAAGGTGGCAAATACTTTTCTTTCAACTGTTCTTGCATCTCGGCCCAAAGAAGAATAGGGGGATGCCCTAGACAATCATTGTTGCGTTGAACATTTTGCCAATAATGCTTGGCAGATCCTACCAACTTCATTTTGGTGAAACGAATGCGTTGAGCATCATTCATTTGGTACCACTCAATATAATCTTCCATATTGTACAACCAATCCATAAAAACACTGAGATCTAGTCTACCATCAAACTCAGGGGCATCTACCTTAACCTTCCTAGACATATCAAGCTCATCATTATCGCAATACCTAGGACGATCCAAGCTATACTGAGGATTTGGCTTATGATAGCTCCCTTTGGCTCTTTGGGCATGTCTAACACGTGGTGCATACTCTAAATACTCTTCCTAAAACAACTTCCTCATCGACAATAGGCGGGTGATTGGCTGTAGGATATGTCCTAGGTGGTGTAGGCAACAAATCAGCTTAGGTATTCCTATTGTTTCTAAGACTGGGAGTCATAATAGAACTTTGACCATTGTTTGGTTCACTACTGATTTCCCCTTTTACTCGCTTTTCAGGGTTCTTACGAGTTGCATAAAAGTCATCTCGAAGGAGGTTAATTGATTTGACAAATCGTTCAACAGTGGTAGAAAGTTGGTCAAGTCGAGTTTCTAGGTGACTAACCCTCCCTTTGGTTTTGTTCACTCTCTCTTCGGTTTGACTTTGTCTTTGCTCAAGTTTTGTGAAGGCAAATTCAAGTTCTTTCACAGTCATGATGTGAAGGAAAAGATAATGATAATGATAATGATGCTGAGAATAAACTAAAACAACCTTAAGCAATAAAAATTAAAATTTTTGCCAATAACAAAATAAGAAAAAAATTACCAAGTTAATAATCATGCAATGAGGGTGGGTTAAATTATTTTTTTTTAAGTTGAATGGTTGAAAAAGAAACCATACAAATGATAACTAAGACAGACTTTCTGGTTGGCAAACTCAAACAATGTATAGGTTCAAATAAAAGAAGTCAAACAAAAAGGTTTAAATAATCAGATCTAAGTGCAATATGTGGTAGTAAGCCTCACTAAATTTATTAATCAATCGTATATTCAAAGGGTTAGAAATATTACCAAGTAGGCACGAAGGATGCAGTTCCTTGTCGAGCCTGCAACTGCAGTTCGTCGTCAAAAGACTAAACAGCGTAGAAGCTATTTGTTGTCGAGTGACAAGACGATATGGAAAGCATGATTTTTTTTTTAGGTCAAAGGAAGCGTTAATGGCTCTGATGCCTCTTGATGTAAAATACGAGATGAAGAGATGAAAACAAGTAGGAGAAGAAAGTTAGGATAGGTAGATTGAAGAAAATGAGAGAGAAAGGATGAGAAGAGGATTAAGAGAGAGAAGCTTTAATAATATCAAAATCAGAATAGGCTATCTTTTATTGAAAGACAATAGCCAATTTATAAGCTTATTACATTAGTAAAATAGGAAACTATAATAAAGATATTAAATACTAAATTATTCTCAAAATCAAATTATTCATAGCATTAAACCCAATCAATCAAAATTTATATTTTCGCTTAAAATAGGTTTTTAATTCCCTTAATTTAATTTATGCGCTGCATCATCACTTATCCTGGTATTGCTTGTGCTCATGCTAAACCGGTTTTAGGTATGGCTTGATATACGTGTAAGAATCATATAAAAACTTTAAGCCTATGTTTGGATTGAGGGTGGGGAAGGGAAAGGAAAGGAAAGGAAAGTAAAGTAAAACAAAGGAAGGTTGTAAACCTTTCCTTTGTTTGGGAAGATTTTTTAGCTAGGGAAAGGAAAAAGAGGAGGAGTGAGCACCCCTTGCTTTCCCTTGAGTTACTCAGTTTTTTTAAAACCCCAATTTGGGGTAAAAGGGAAGGAAAGGAAACTTGAAAAAAATTTTAACATGTAAAATATCAAATTTAACCTTATTATCTTATAAAATTTAAAACAAAAAGGGTTATAATTGGAAAAAAACATTACAATAAATCATTTCCTTTCCTTTCCATTGTTTAACCAAACAAGGATTGTTAGGATTACTTTCCTTTTCTTTCCTTTATTAATTTTAGCTATCCAAACAAATAGTACATGTACCCTTTCCTTTCCTCTCCTTTCCTCTAGTTTACATTCCTTTCCTTTTCATTCTTTTCCTTTACTAATGTTTATCCAAACATTATGTAACTGGAATCATATCTGAAGAAGGGGAATCATGAACAAGCAGGAAGATCATGTCATTTTACAAGTTATATTTGCTGCCTGTAGAAAGCACAATGATAATGGTCCATTGCTGGAAAAATTATTACAGGCAAGCTGAAGAGAAAACAATCCAATTTCAGAATAACAGTTGTTGGCTCTCCTTAAGAGAGTCAACGGTTCAAATTTCGAATCCCCCTCCTCCTTAGACTTTTTATCTGCCAAAACACGAAAACAAAAAGAAAGATGCGGAAAAGGTCTAGTCATAATACAAGTATAGACCACATTGCAAATTGAGCAAGAAAATACATGTACAGTGAAATTAAGCAAATAAGAATGCAATAACAACAAATTAACCGTTAGCCTTTTTTAATTTGTCACACGAGCTTGCATTCTTTCTATTTTGGATGGTCGGTTACTTGTATACCCACAAACACCTATTTTGCAGAGCTTAAGTACCAACATGTAATGGTCGCTGCTTACCTTTATACAAGTCAAAGTAATTTCCTAGAAGGAATGATGGAGACCCAAGCTCACAAAGTTTAAGTCATGTTCGTGATGATCGTGATCCTTTTAGCATCCATGGAGGTCTTTGAACCTCATCTTCTTTCGGTGAGGTCCATATCGAGGAAGATGCAATTGTAATGTGTTCAAATATATGATCCAGTTGCTTATATTCCGATTTTAGTATCCTGGACTTCTCATGATACAGACCAGCATTTATCTTGCTTTCAATTAAATTAACAAAGTTGAATATTTCAATCATGTGAAGGTGATAGCCTAATGATCTCAACTTTAATATATAAAAGAGAGCCAAAGTTCAAATCTCACTCCCTTATTCAACTGCTAAAAAGAAAAATGCCAACTGTTCGATATCATACAAGCAGATATAATACTTACTAAATAATAAAAATGCTCATTCGCCTAGATCAGGATTGCATCTCACTGAAGACATGCAGTTTTGCTCAACAGTTGCATCTTGCATAAATCCTAGTCCACAATACAGTTAAACGAGTTAGCGTCTAGCTATCTTACCAGTACTACACACAAACGGGCGTGCATGGAGAAACAAAGAGAGACAGGGAAAGAATAATAAATGGATGCCCATGATGAGTTTAGAAGTTTAACCTATATTATGATTCAGGGTATAATGGCAAGTTCATATCTGCTTCTTGTTTCACCCTTGGTAAGCTCTTCTGGAGGATTTGCATTCATGCCAAACAAGTATGATAATGGCAAGTTCATATCTTCTTCTTGTTCTGATTCCTCCTCGGCTCTCCAGTTGCTAGTTCCAATTGAAATTGGTCGGTTCCAGCTAGGACCTGTCTCTGGAGGACTATCGCAGCCAAGGAAACGCTCAGGTTGCACGTACCTGCGTTTAGAGCATCGCGAATTCATAGCATCATAAACTGGCCCTCGTCTGGTCTCATCATTGTTTTCGAGGGGATCAAAAAGGAACACATTGGATACTGAAATACCATTATCTACCTTGAAATTTACAGCATGGAGATAATTATTACTTTTTAAGGGACTGATATCATCTTCACCGAGAATTTGATAGACGATATTGTTCTGCACAGATCTCACATCAAATGCAATCTGCTTCAAGAGAGATGCAACAAGAAGCAATGACATGTCAGCTGAGAATTTCCCCACAAATATCTTAGATCGTTTCAATTCAGAGCAGTCCTCAGAAGAACTCCATCTATAGTGCTGATCATCACATGGATGCTTTTCAAGCCTTTGGAGGATAGAAATCTGATCGATTCCTGCTACTTCAGTCTCTTTGCTAAGAACTGTTTTCTCAGAACCAAGAGGAGTGTGGTTAACATACAAGTTAACAGAAAACTGGCATGAGCATTCAGAGTCGTGGGGCTTCCTCTCGATGGAACTTATTTTAGCATCAACCCACACCTAACCAGAAAGACAATCAGAAGATCAAAAACGAATGCAGCAATCACAACTTTCTATAAAATACCTTTGTCTAGATAAGCTAAGCATGGAAACATAGTTTTAGCAAGATGGCAAACTACTTGCTCCGTAGAATCAAAGAAATGATAAACCACTTAACCAAGAATTTAAAGACTAGCACATTTATGGATAACCACACGAGTAGAATATTAGCATTCAATTTATACCCTCTCTGAGCCATTCTTACAGTCAATTTTTTATGGGAAATTAATTTACTTCCTTGTCAAACATTATACCAGCTACCAAATAGAGAATGGAGACTAGTTCCAAATAATAGATACCAGATCAATCTTATAACACATTAAATCCAGCTGTTAGTAATAAATTTCAAATTATGAAGCTTGGAGCGCTCAGCCTGAAGAAACATAACTTACAGGTTCTGGATTCTCATCATCCAGCCCTATCTGCTGAGAGACTTAAAGAACACATACATCAATACCGGGACTCAAAAAGCAGGTGCAGTCAGACAAAGATGCCTTCCTAGACTTAACACAAAAATCAGAGAAGGATTGTTTCTCAATCAGATATTCATCATCTAGCATACAAATAGTCATCATCCCATCCTTGATTCTTATGAGTTCCACAGTGTGCAGTCAGACAAAGATGCCTTCCTAGACTTAACACAAAAATCAGAGAAGGATTGTTTCTCAATCAGATATTCATCATCTAGCATACAAATAGTCATCATCCCATCCTTGATTCTTATGAGTTCCACAGCTTGCCATGAATCACGGGAGAGGACCTTGAAAGCTGTCAGACACGAAATCAGTATAATGATACAATCAATGAAGCAACGAGAAAGAACAGTACTAATAGAAAATATAAGTCACATCTAAAAGAAACAACAAAGATGAATAACTTTTAACAAAATAAAAATTTCAATCACGCAAAGATAACTATTCACAATATTTAATGAATTTGATGACTCAGTTCAAAACACAAAGTTAGTTATAAGGTCCTCTGCATATAGAAACTAACACAAAATATACAGTACCCAGTATCGAGATCTTCAGCAAGGTCATAACTCCCCTAACAAGTCAGTGATGTTGTCCAAATACTTTGGCGTTTCAATTAAAACAAGAAGCAGCGCTGATTAAGTTAAACGTATTAAGCTAAATTGGCAGTTTTCCCCTTCATTAAGAGCAAATCTTCACAAATAAAATGGCCTAGTTACATGATAAATTACTCAATAACTAAACAAGCTGTTGAAATCAGTTTGATTCCAATTCAAGCAAAATAAATAAGTAAAAGAAATACAGTAACAGAACATGTTGGTAGGACTTAATAATGCTTACGATATGCACTAAATGGATACTCGGAATGATAGACGTACCTTTTCCTCATTGTTATCTCTTAACAGGCTCTGCAACAAAACGAATGTATCAGGGTACAGAGTCAGAAATTTCTGCAATAATGAGCTTGAAACAAGCAGCCTTTCCAGCTCATTTTTGCAAATTAAACTTGAAATTATCTGAAAACAAAGGTAAAAATACACAATCTAAAATATGTAATCTAACATAATCTTCCTCAAGGTCATAACAATTCAGTAAAACTACAATAGTAGCCAGAAAATATCCCACTTTACGTGAGCAATTGCAGGATCACTTCTTTATTTCCCAATATATAGAATCCATAAATTTATCACAGAGACGGAAAGAGGATGTGAAGATATACAAAAGAGAGAGCAGACTTTACCATAAAAAGCAGATGATTGTTGACAGAATGTAAGCATCCATTCCATGCAACCATCGAGAGATCAAAAGAAGAGCAAATTTTTTCTTTTAGTAGTAAATAATGCATGTTTGACACAATTCAACTTGAACAAAATTTTAATTCCAAAAGAGTGGGGATTGATTACAAGACAACAGCTTTTTAATCCATACAGCTTACAAAGCTCTGAAAATTGTGCAAAATAGAAAGAAATTCACAGACAAATCTCAGAGAGTAACATTAAAAAGAAACCATATTTCAAATGAATAAAGTGTAGAGTAGCTGACTTTATACTAGAGAATGTCTATATTCTTGAAAAAATGAAGATCATTCAAACAATCATATGATTACTATCCAAGAAAACACAAATAAAGAATCAGTCTACACTTAACAATTACCTGAAAACAGCGTCTGGGTACTAAACAAAATCAGATTCCAGAGAGATTATAGCCTGAAATGAAACAAACTTGGGGAAATGGAACAACCAGAAAGAATGAAATAAGTGAAGAAACTAGCGAGTGATACAAGGAAAAAAGGTCCAAAGAAAAAGGAAAAAGATAGGAAGGACACTGGGGCGAAGAGTTATAAAAATATTGTGTATGCGACTTGTGCTTCAATTTGCATGACTTAAAGTAAGGGGGGCCCTGGAACCTTTTCGCTGTAAATGGCAAGTTAGGAGAATAAGGAAAGAAGAGAGGGGTACAATAGGAAGGAGAGTTTGGGGATGAATGAACGGCAGTGATTGAAATTTGAAATTGAATACCGATGGTGGTGATTGGTAGTTGAGTTGCAGACGTGGGGGCCATCAAAGTTACATTCAGTAGCAGGGGCCACCGGGCCAGGGAGGTACTGATGATTCTTAGAAAGATGAACACTCTCCTCGTGTTTTGTGCCGGTGCTGATCCTTGGAAAACAGATGACTTTGACTTCGTCTTGTATTAGGCCATTTGAGCTTTGAGGATGGGCTTTACACTTTTTCAACACAAGTTTCAAGCTAGGCCCAAAGTTGACAACTTTGGGAATTAGGATGCTTTGTAAGTACAAAATATAATTTGGGCTTTGCCCAACATTTAATTCAAATAGCATGCCAACTCTATATAATTTCACCAATAAAAGAATAATGTTACTTACTTGCGAAGAATTTGATTCAATGATTGATATATGATTTTTTATTGTAAAAGTAAAATTTAAACTATAAACAGTTGAACAAGCCTCATCTTAGACTTGAAATGACATTGTCTGCAAAACTGTTTACAATGTTCTTGCAATGGACTCCAAGCATTGGCGAATTAAGAATCCTTTCCTGTATTCACGTTGAAGATTAAGTCCATGGCATTTTAACTCTCCTTGAAGCATCTAATCCAACTCCAGTGACCATATGTGCTCATGCGATTCATCTTATTGAACTTGTTACAGAACAGCAGCACAGATTGGATTATGCTTTCCTTCACCAATTACTCAAAGGATTCAGACAAATCTGTCGCGGTTCAGTGCTTCATCTCAACTTAAACATGTTCCTCTTATCACACTCCCATTCCATGAGAGCCAAATTGGTGAAATCAGTGCCAGCTTCAGCTGTTTTAACGTACAAATGCAAGCCTACGCACCTTGCGCAGTATAGGTGGAGCTGTGTTCAATTCTCTTGCAACATTGCTGTGCTTTTTATAGTTGGAGCTGAGTGAGCTGTGTTCAATTCTCTTGCAACATTGCTGCGCTTTTTATTGGTGGAGCTGACGACCGTGAGGCCTTGGCATTAGCAGCTCGAATGTCAGGCCATTCTCCAGTCAAAATCATGGGAATGCGGATCGTCATGAGAGAAAATCAACATGAAAATGAGTTAGAACACCAGCTTGACGATCAATGGTTAAAACAATTCAAGGCAGAAACCCAAACCAATGTACGATTTTTGGATGTCTTGGTAAACGACAGCCTCAAAATTTTCAGTCGGATCAACTCTTTAGAGAAAATTATGACCTATTGACCTTGTTATGGTAGGCAAACGACAGAGGACCAATCTAAGTCGAGAGAACATGGCAAGTTGAGCTGAGAATCCAGAGCTTGGTGTAATCGGAAACATGGTTACACCCGTCTGTGCTGGTCCTGTAACATTCTATGGTCGATGCAACTTCCAAGAGTCCATCCACAAATGGTTCATAATCAGAACTTAAGTCGAATGGATTATACAATCACTCTTAAGAGTTGATATTAGGTAGATTTGAGATTCAAATCTTAACATATTTTCTCTATTCTTAGATTTTGGTTAATTCTTTTTCATTGCTATAAATTTGTAAAATTTAGTTCAGATTGAGAGATAGGAAAGATACCAATTTTGCTGTTATTTCCAAAAGGATATCAATTTTTTTCTCCTGATTGATTGAACATTAAAATTGCCCAACAGTGTTGAGACTTGAAAAAAATGGAATTGTTTATTATTCTTCTTATTTTGTTATTATTTATTATACACATTGTTATCTCTATATAACAAGTAATGAAAGATATACACATGTAATGAAATTATTAAAAAAAACAAAAAATAAAAAATAAATGTTTAAATATAACAAGTAATAAAAGATATAAGTTTTAGTCTATATTTTTAGTTGTGTATAATATATATATATATATATATATTTATTTATTTATTTAATTTTGTATTGTTAGCTTTGCATTAATTTTTAAAAATTTTGAAATATAAATTAACTCCAAATTTATAAGTTTGTCAATTTAATTTAAGTTATAAATTACCTTGAAAATATTAGAAAATATAAAGGTAAATTTATTGACAATGTATGTCATACATATTTAGATGATTGTAAGTCTTAGGTTCGAATCCAAGTATCTCTATCCTTAGTTATTTAATATTTTTCTTCTAACAAAAAAAATTGCTATTTATGTTGACTATTCTTCATTAATTTGTTTTTAATTTTTTTTATGTATGTATCTATATTATTATAGATATTATATTTTATCCAACTTCATTTTAACAATAAGTTGCAAAAACAGAGCCATCTAGCTTGTAAACTAGGGAATCAAATACTACGCATAATTCATGTCAAAAATTGTTATACCAACATTGACGAATCCATCCTCAGATTTTTCTCTTTTATCTTTCTTTAAATGCTCATGTAGTTCTAACAACATTATGACAAGAAACAAACAAGCATAAATAATTCCAAAAACTTCAAATTTATCTTTAATATTATCTGTAGGGAAAAGAATACAACTTAGAATCAAGAAAACATGGCAAAGCTTCAACCACAGCACCATCTCCTATAACACCCGCTTTATCTATCCAATGAAAACAGTGAAACTATGAAACAGAGGAATGAGCTAGTCCCCAGTTGCAGGGAAAATAACCCTGAATTTGTACGCTAAGAAAATGACAAGAAATATATAATAGTAAGAAGAAATTAGAAGGTGATTAAACCTTCTTATTGTGCTTATGAATTTCAATAATTGTAGTGTTTTTGGTGATGAATCCTAACATATAGGCAAATCCAGCGGTGGTGCTTGGAGAGTCTGTAATTCTCCAACTCCATTCTCAACCAGGAAAGCCATGGCCAAACCCCATGTGATGTGAACATCCAAGTGACAGTGCATTAGCCACACGCCTGGATTATCAGCGACGAATCTGATGACTGCCCATCCATTCACAGGCACTCCAACTGTGTTCCTAAGGGGAGGATCGACAAGGTTGAATTTTGAAGTATCTTGTTGAGGATTGAAGTTTCCAAAACCTTGTGCAATGATGTAGAAATCGTATCCGTGAAGATGAATTGGGTGGTTCTCAGGTGTGACAATGCTTGTGTCTTGAAGCACAAGTTGTACCCTTGAACCATACTTCAACTTGTACAGTTTAGTTCCTGTAACAGGTTGGAAGAGAGATCGGCTCACGTTTCCAGTATAATCAAATTTCAATGGTGGGCTTGCCGGAAAATCTGTGGTGAATACTCCTGGAATGCCCTGTTGGTGAGCTTGTAGCAGAGAGAAGCTTTGTGGGAGCACGAATGAGACATTGTTCATGCTGGCAGTGAAACGTGTACCATTTGGTCCTTGACAACGACTTCTACTAAAGTTTGGTGGGCAGTTGTTGAGTCCAAGACCGACTGTGAAGAAGAGGCTTTCATCAATATCAGTCGGGACGTCGACTTTCCGGGGACTTCTGAAGCTTTGGCTGAAGTTTGTGACAGTGTTGGTATCGTTGTAGGCTGGCAGAGAAGGCATGGTTGGTTTGGGTGCTTTGGCAGTGCAGCAAGGGGCGGACTTGTATTCAAGAATGGCTGTGGTGGTAGTGTTGTCGAATGGTGCGTTTTGGGCGCTTTGGTAGGCACGGGCTGCCATGTAGTACCTAGCCGGTGGCTGGTCGCCTCTGATCAGAACATCAGTGGTTTGGCTAGGACCGAGCATGAGGACTGAAGTGGTGAAGGGTTTGGTATAGGAGGCATCAGCACCAACGACAGTGAGCTTATGGTTGGCCACTGTGAAGAAGAGCGGTTGGTTCATGCCGGCATTGATGACTCTGAGGAGGTTGGTCTCGCCGGAGTCTATGGGAACTATGGTAGTGTCTGCAAAAAATAAAAAATAAAAAAGTCATGTAGGCAATCTCCAGTCTCCTGGTTAAGATCTTGAATGGGGCTCAGACTGAGACTGGTAAACCTTGACTAACCGCTCATGGTCAAGCCATTTGGTAGGTCACTCTCCTTTTGAAAGATGCTATAATCTGATTTGATACTCAAGCATCTTTTTTCAGTTTGATTATTAAAAACATTTTTGTTCTAATCAAAACTAAGATTTCTCTGGGAGTTTTCCTGTGTAATTTTCTAAGATGAATGGGGCCTTGATGCTTGTTAAATCTTGGAATTGATTTATACGGTAGGCTATGACTTCCATTTAATTTTTTCAGTTTACCTAAGAGTGATGTGGACAGACTCGAGCCATCCAAATTCTAGACAACATGAAATAAATTAAACTAGGAGTTGATTTGGATGAGTCATAAAATTGATTTCGGTTAGATTATAAACACGACGATATCGATATTAAAATCAGTCGTTAGGATAAAAAGGAAATAAAATTTGAAGCAACAAAAACCTTGGCTGGAGCATTTGTACAGATCACCAGGTTGACCATTGATGGTGTATGCATCAGAGACATTTGGCGTATTCCCAGTCCGTGTTGCTTCCCTCACGACATCAATGGGGTCTGCATCCCACCATTCACCTGATGATAATCATCAACATAAGATTATAATAATCATTTCTCCACTACACTAATTAAGTTTACTTGATTTGCTTGCCTAGAACTCTTCCATAAGAATCATCAATTACCGAGTATAATAGGTGTTTCACGCCTTGGCTTAGGGAAAGGGTAAGATTCTCCCTCTCTTGGACGGATGATCAGAGCTCCATGAACAGTGGCTCTAAGCCATGAGCTGTGAGCATGCCACCACAGTGTTCCTTCTTGTCCTTGAATTGTGAACCTGTAGGTGTAACTTCCTCCTGGTCTGATCGGACACTGAGTCACAAATTCCGGTCCATCTGCCCATCCGGTTCTCATTTGCCGGACACCATGCCTGTTATGGAAATGGTCGATGGTAGTTCAAATGTCTCCAATGTAAGCATGCATAACTATGAAAGCTAAAGTCATGCATGAAAATGCAATTATTAAATTACCAGTGAATGGTGACATTATATCTGGCTTTGTTGACGACTTTAACTTCAAGGGTGTCTCCATTTCTGATCTCCAGGGTGGGCCCAGGGAACATGCCATTAACAGTGATGGCATTGTGAGTGTTGCACAGCCTCTTCACTGGTGTTGCTTGAATCTATTTCATTGATAATCATCAGTGTATGATTTAGCTAATTAATTAAGAGAAACATTAACATTAACAAGCAAATCAACGAAGGAAAAGAAGACATACGACAAACTCATGTTGTTGAACTTCTGCATTTGCTAATAATGCAGAAGAAACGAGACAGAACAGGCCAAGGAAAACGACGGAAAAGTTCTTGAAAGTCTCCATCTGTAGCTTTCTAGCTAGCTAGAGAGAGTGAACAATTTGCTTGAAGGAGAGAATGTGAGTGAGACAGAGAGAAAGAGGAGAGCTTTTTATAGGAAGATTAGAGGCGAGAGATAGTTGTTTGAGGTTGGCGGATTAGGTTTTGAATCAGGAAAGTGGTCACAGTCCAGGCAAAACTTGGTTCAACCCAGTAGGAGTTGTTGCACCCACTGACCTATTAAAGCGAATAATTTCTTGAATGCTTGCTACACACGGATTTCTTTGGGGGTTGGTTTTCGCAAATCATTGTTATCATCAGATCATGTGGGGCAACAAACTGTCTTCTTAGAGTAAAACTTTTAATTAATTAAATAATTATTATAAGCTGAATCTTGGAAAATGATATTTTACACGAAATTGTAGACTTTTCTTGATGTACACATCACATTAAGACTGAAAGTCTTAGTTTTATTAATATTAATCCAAAGCAAAATCATGGTGGTAGTCAAAACCATTCTTTTCTAGCCAAACTAAGAAATTGATCATGTGAACACTAATCTATTTTTTAGAACCAATAGCACCTTTCTTATAAAGTAAACTTGGCCTAGCATCATTTCTCTATCACATATCCACTAGAGATTTTTTTTATTGAGACGAGGATTTTATTTGTTCATTAAAGATGTAATACAAAAAATAATTGGCTTAATAATTTGATAATTATCACCATTGTATCCATCAAAATATATCGTAAAAATGTGAGTCTGAGTGTAAAATTTTGTTATTTTGTTAATTGGGCAAGGAAGTTCGTTGTTTAGTTTGCTTCTAGAACCATTCTTTTTTTATTAGTGTTTTCTGAAATTTGCTATTCTAAATAGAAAGCAAGAGGAATTAATTAATATGTTGAAGCAAATTTAATCTTCTTGGAAAGGGACCTAATAACTTACAATTACCTAAAACTTCAAAATGTTCACATTGGTAAACAGGAGTCAGGAAGCATATCATTGTATTTGAAGCATGGATCAATGTGATGTTGGCTGAGCCATTGAAAGGAAGGGATTGGGGGCATTGCTATTTACCTTAATCAATGACATCTTCCTCAGAATGGTGAACAACAAAAAGTATTAACACCTTGAGAGCATGGTTTATGTATGGGAAAAGTAATACTAATGTGAACAAAGAAAAAAAAAGAGAAAAGTAATACTCCCAAAAATAAATACCATTAAAAAATTAGATAGAACGGTAGTTTTCATAAACCTTCTCATTAAAAAAAAAAAAACAAAGAAAAGTCCATTTACCTAAAAGACTTAAAAGCTGACAGCTGTTTTAATAAATTTCCTGAAATTACAAAGTCAAAATTTTATATATATATATATATATATATATATATATATGTATATAACGCCTTGAGAGCATGGTTTATGTTGAGAAAAGTAATACTAAGGTGAACAAAGAGAAAAGAGAAAAGTAATACTCCCAAAAATAAATACCATTAAAAAATTAGATAGAATGGTAGTTTTCACAAACCTTTTTATTAAAAAAAAAATTAATAACCAAATAAACCCTTAATCTTTAGCCCAAAATAAAATTTAGCCCTTAACGTTTTATTGCATAAAATTCAATCCATAAACTTTTATTTCAGTGAAAATAGACCAAATCTGTTAAATGAACTAACTGCCGTTAGTTTTGCATACGTGGCATACCACGTGGCAGCTAACTAAGCTATTCACGTTAGCTGTCACGTATGTAAAACTAACGACAGTTAGTGTCATTTAACAGATTTTGACTTAATTGCATAATCATAAAAGGTTGAGGGTTTATTTTCATTAAAATAAAAGTTTATGGACTGAATTTCATGTAATAAAATGTTGAGCATTGAATTCCATTTTGAGCTAAAAGTTAAGGGCTTATTTGACTATTAAGTTCAAAAAATAAAAAAGAAAAAGACCATTAACCTCAAAGACTTAAAAGCTGACAGCTGTTTTAATAAATTTCCTGAAATTACAAAGTCAAATTTAGATATACCTTTTCACAACAAAAGTTTTTGGTGTATATAACCAAAAAAAAAGTTTTTGGTGTAAGAGTACGAAATATGCAGATATCATAAATTCAAATTTTATATTAACAGAATTATCTTTTTGATATAAATTATAAGTATTTTTATTTATTTTAAAAGTTTGAAATTAATTTTTTTAGAAACTTAATCAAAATTAAAATTTTTTATTTTTTTAAAAAAATATATTTAATAAAATTCGAATCCAAAAATTTTTACATTAAAAATAAAAACACCTTTAAATTAATATTTAAAATTAATAAGTTATTTAATCTGTCAGAATCATTCAGATCAGCCATAGATTTCGCGGAAGATTTTAGAGCTGTTCCTGACGTTGATGTAGCATTTAAGAAGAGGATTGAATTGATTAGTTTATTTATTGTGGACTTGAAACCCCCAGCTTGAACTTGAATGTATTGTTAGTCTTCTTTCCAAGAAAAGTCGCTTTGTAAAAAGTCCACTTTTATTTGGTGGCAATTATTATTACATTATTATTATTAATGTCCTTGACATTTTGATCGAGTCTAACTACTAATTCTCAAAAACACGTCTGGTGGACACTTAAGCTGGTCATTTGGAGTTTTATCATGTGCGGGATTAGGTGAGTTGTCACAAAACCGTTAAGAGACATTTGACGATCTATTTATGAACAGAGCCTACGTATGTAATATTGTAATGTGCCATTTTTGTCTTGCATGTTTGCATGTTTGCATGTTTGATGAACTAAAAGGATCCTTGTTGTCCTAATTTTATTTGGTAACCTGGCTGGTTATGTTTGATTAAAATTTGATCTTAAATTTTTACCGAAAATACAATTTAATCTTTTAAGCTATGTGTATTCGGATTCGAGCAAATTATCAAATAGGGATCGGTGTCATACACGAAAATGTACATGTATTGAAGAATCGAACACTCATGTATATGATTTTTAGATATGTCTCTATATGTCGGACGAAGATTACTTCAAAATTAAATAAAAAGCGAAAGCGACATAGTTTTGAAGGATGATTTTAACAAGGAAAATCTGATTCATTTTTTCTTCTTTCTTGTTTAGTTGGTACCCACCAAAGCAATATGTCTCCTGAAAAAAGAAGCACCAACAATTTTGCAGTGAAAAATCTGTAATTTGGTTGTTTTTTTTTCCTTTAGGTACCTAAAAAAAATCCTAGTTTGTCTGAAATTGGCTGAGATGACATTGGTTGGTTATTCAGGAGGAACATCTGTCAAGTACAGACAGGAATGCAGGAAACTGTCACTGTAGAATATGGTAAGATATCAACAGAGATACAAAAATTTATGATGCATTAATCAAGATTAAATCATATGATATTGGTTTTGATTCTTGCTGCAATAATAAAAGTCAAAATCATATGATATTGGTTTTGATTCTTGCTGCAATAATAAAAATCACGGATTTAAATATAAACAATTTTTCTGTTAATGCAGAGAGAATATTACGTACGTATAATTTTTTTTTAAATCTCACAATGTGAGAGTTTTGCATATTAATTTGCCGTTTTAAACCCTATGATATTGGCCATTACAGAGATCAGTGGCTAGAAGAAGTTGTTCAGTGGCATCAACGGCTGCAGCTGAGAAACAACAGCAAAGGCATTGAGTGACAGTGGTTAGTCTCTTTTAATAGAAGCATGTAAACAGAGAGAGAAAAGGTTAGGTGAACAAAACTGAAGGAACAATAACAAAGTTGGTAGAGTTTGTTACTGAATTTTCAGAATCTAGAGAAGAAAATGAAATGCATAACAATGTCGTTATAAGTAATGAAATGAAATGAAAAATTGATGGAAGAGCTGAAGGTTCCTTGTCAAACTTTTCTTCTTCTTTGCCCTTTCATCAACTTTTCTCTCTTTTTCTTTCAAATATTCCCACTTGCTTTCTTAGCATTTCATTTTTACTGGTAGTTATAAGTGGTTGTGAACATATGGAATGTTTAATTACATCATTCCAGCCATATCTGATCACAAATAGTGTACACTACAGCAGTCTGTTCTGTAAAAATGTTTGCTAGAGTCAGATATGGAATATACCATCTGATAAATTTACCCTGACAGTAATGGATGATTACGGTAACTTCTGTTTGATGGAATGTTTCGATATTCATGGTAATTTTTTGTTTTCAGTCCGGAAGGAACTGGAAGAAGACAGTTGAGATGACTACAATTCAATAGCATCAAACATACCGTGGAGACCCCTACTCAATCTATGAGATATTGTTCATTTGACTTTAAGTCTCACAATTTTTTTCCATAAAAGGCACCTTATAAATATGAATTCAAAACTCTACTTATATATCATAGCATAATCTCACAGTATATATCGATATATGATTCAAACGTTACACATACAAAGACTGCAAAAGTGCGATTCCCCTATATAAATCCTAGCAAGATTATAGTAAAGGTGCAAAGTTCTGGATCTCAGGAAATTGGTCCCCTTTTCTTTTTCTTTTGGGATAAATTGATTGATCCCATATTGAACAACTTAGATTCCAAGCTACATAAGCTGTACTGGTGAAAAAAACCAAATGGCTGACAGAAGAACATGGAAATGCAGCCCTCAATCACTTTCTAATTGAATGCTAATTGAAGGGTTTTTTTTCATCTTTTTTGAATTATTTGGACAAAAGACAAAGTTTCACCAAACAAATAATTTAGAGGCAGTGATGAAATCCCATTTTGAAGTCCCTTCAAAAGGATTGGTAGACTCTTAATAATGACAGTACAGCCCTATCTTAAAAGGTTTCAGTCTTGTAATGCAATTTACATGGCTACGGAAAAGGAAAACTTATTGAAGAGCTGGCTAGCATTAGGACTTTCATCTTTGCAAAATAAAGAAAAATATTGACGTGCATCAGAAATTTCATTTATGCAACATAATGTGTAGGCTTAATGTTGACATAATTTATTTTAATTTTTTTTTCATTAAGTATTCTCAAAATTCATGTCAAGCAAAGAATTAAAAGGTTCATTTGCAGTAACTTGGATTTGTCTGAACTGAAACTACAAAAGTCATAGCGATTAATGCTCATAGTTTAATTATAGAAGATTAATTGATCAGTTCAATCATCACAATTTAAGACTTTGCTTAGTAAAATGGAAAAAAAATGACTTGATAAGAAAAATGAAAAAATAAATGGAAAACATATTTTCTTTCTATTGCTTGATAAAGTTGCAAAATGAAAGTGAAAGAAAAGAAAATAAAAACAAAGTGATTAGAGATAATTTAATATTTTTGCCTGATTTATCATATGAACCATATTTTCTTTTTCTTTTTCTCTCCAATTTAAAGAGATTGAATTTTGTAAGTAGGAAAAAAAGTCATTCTCCCATTTTCTTTTCTTCCTTTTTTTTTTCGTTAAACATTCTCAAAATTCATTGACCTGTCTTTTTTTTCTTACGTCACTTTCTTTCCTTTCACTTTCGAGCTGTAGTCGTAATCTTGTGATGAATTTGCTATCATTGAGGTCCATTCCGTATTGAGCTCTTTTCTTGCATTATAATTGTAGTCAATTCTGATAATGCAGCAAATCTTAGTGAACCATAACCTTATCCTGTCAGCCATGGCTGAATTTTTTTTTTTTGCATAAAATGATTTCTTGTAATATATATATATATATATATATATATATATATATATATATATGCAACATAATGTCTAGGTTCAATGTCAACATAATTTTTTTTTTTGTATTAAGCGTTCTCAAATTTCATTTTAAGCAAAAATTAGACTTGTTGTAACTTGGCATTGAATTGAAAAGTCATAGTGATTAATCCTCATAGTTTAATTATTGAAGATTAATTGATCAGTTCAATCATTGCAATTTAAGACTTTGTTTAGTAAAGTGGAAAGAAAAATGACTTGATAAGAAAGATGAAAAAATATAAATGGAAAACATATCTTCTTTCTATTACTTGATAAAGTTGGTAAATAAAAAGTGAAAGGAAAGAAAATAAAAACAAAGTATTTAGAGATAGTTTTATGTTTTTACCTGATTTATCATATGAACAATATTTTCTTTCTCCTCTCTCTCCAATTTAAAGAGATTGAATTTTGCTAGTAGGGAAAAAAAAGTCATTCTCCCATTTTTTTTGTACTAAGCATTCTCATAATTCATTTTCCTTTCTTTTTTTCTTACGTCACTTTCTTTCCTTCCACTTTTGAGCTGTATCAAACCAGCCTTAAATTCATAATCTTGTGATGAATTTCCGATCATTGAGGTCCATTCCATATTGAGCTCTTTTCTTGCATCATAATTATAGTCAATTCTGACAATGCAGCAAATCTTAGTGAAGCATAACCTTATCCTGTCAGCCATGGCTGTATTTTTTTTTCCATAAAATGATTTCTTGTAATATATATATATATAGAGGATCCTCTTACATCTGTGTAAAACTTAACAGTTTTACACACTTTTTTGACCTTTAGATTTAGTTAATGTAGGGCTTAGATTAAAATCCCTATATGCAAAACTAAATCTAAAAATAAATGAAAAAATATTTTAATCTTTCCTTTTTTACATATGCTCTTTTCCACTCTTTTTTTCATGGCTATCTTCTCTTTTCCGTCTCTCTTACACCACGACATTGCTCTCTTTTTATTTGTCAATTATTTTATTTGAACTCTTACTCAGCTGCATGGTTGAGCCAGTCTTATTTCAAGTGTCACCATGTTTTATTCAGCCGTAGGAGAAGGAAACGAAATTTTGCCTTGGTAAAGCCATCTGCATTCGATAGTTTGGCTGTCGGAGTTCTACCATCTGTAGCAGTGAATGAATAACACCTTTGACAAAACCCCCTTCATTGCTCCTTGACTCAATGCATGAAATAGAGAAAATAATTGCACCATGGTGAGTGGTTACAGGCTTACAGCCTTCCAGCAAGGATAGAGCAAATTTATTGAGACTAAAAACACTAAATTTTCTTTTCAAAATAATAAACATGACTAAGTGGTTGACGTTCCATAGGAAGTCAAGATAGCTACAGGAACTCATGGAACAGAATAAATGTTTATTGAAAGAACAAGAAAAAGTGACAAGAGAGGGAACAAATTCCAGGAAGGAGAGCGAAGACAGACGTGAAGAAGAGAGGTGGAAAAGAGCAAGTGTAAAAGGGAAAGATTAAAATATTTTTAATCTTTTAAAATATTTATGATAATTATAAAGTAAAAAAATATATAAAAAAGGAAAGAAAGTAAAAATATTTTTATATTTAATTACATTTATGAAGAAAAGAGATATTTAATCTTAACCATAAGTATAACATCAATCTAATGGTCAAAAAAGAATGTAAAACTAATTAATTTTATACTGATGTAAGTGGATCCCTTTAGAAACATAATGTCTAGGTTCAACGTCAACACAATTTTTTTTTATTAAGCGTTCTCAAATTTCATTTTAAGCAAAAAAAATTAGACTTGTTGTAACTTGGCATTGAATTGAAACTACAAAGTCATAGTGATTAATGCTCATAATTTAGTTATGGAAGATTAAATAATCAGTTATAGCGATCTAAAACTTTGCTTGATAAGATGAAAAGAAAAATGAAAGATAAAAAAGTAGTGGGAGATAAAGGTAAAAAAATGGAAAAGATATTATTTATTTTTATAAGTATACTTGGTAAAAAAAAATGAAAAACATATTTTCTTTTTTTACCATTGCTTGGTAGAATCGAAAAGTGAGGGGAAAAAAACAAAATGATTAATAATTTAATTTATCATATGAATCACATTTTGTTTCTCTCCAATTTGAAGGAATTGAATTTTGTGAGAAAAAAAAAACACTCATCCCTGTAAGTACATCAAACAAGCTTAACATGCTTCTACACAATATGAAACATTTTAAACAAATAAAAGCGGAAGCGACAGGATCTAACCTCCAACTATTGCATTCTGTAACTTTGCTGTTGAAGCGATTTCCGAATCTGACAACAGGATTCTTACACCTTTCAAGTCTTCCAAGCACTTAAAAACCTCACTAGATGGTGTGTTTTTCTGAGATTAACGTATTTGGGGACCGGAAGGAGCCCTCTTTTATTACTAACGAGAGCATGCTAATTATGACAATAAAATCATGTTTTAACCATCACAAAATCGTGTTTTAATAGCCAAATATTGAGTTGAGATTCAATGTGAAATTATGGACCATATCCGGAATTGGTCAACCAAATATTTATTTCCATAATAAGGAGATATACTAACATTCTCCCACTTGGTCCATATATTTCACTTATAGAAGAAACAAATCACATGAATCATGGCGACAGTTTCTCAAGTGGTGAGTATTATCTTCCATGTATTACTATGTAAAATGTTTCTAAATCAACTCATTTTTACTTAATGAATAAACCTTATGTTTATTCTCGGTCCAAACAACAAGGATATTTCTCAAATAAAACTTTAGTGTATACAAATCAAATGAGAAACATCATAATATTAATAAGAGTTTCAATTACAATCAAAATGTGGGACCAAGTCCCATTCTCTCTACATGATCCTCAAATTTAAACGATGGCATGCCCTTAGTCAAAGGATCAGCTAACATCAATTCAGTGCTAACGTGTTCAATGACCACTCTTTTATCTCTAACACGTTCTCTAATGGCTAAGTACTTAATGTCGATATGCTTACTTCGACTTCCACTCTTATTGTTCTTAGCCATGAATACCGCAGCTGAATTGTCACAATATATCCTCAATGGCTTAGATATGGAGTCAACAACTCTAAGCCCACCAATGAAACTCTTAAGCCATACACCATGTGACGTAGCCTCAAAACAGGAAACGAACTCGGCCTCCATAGTAGAAGTGGCAGTCAGTGTCTGCTTAGCACTCTTCCATGAAACAGCTCCACTGGCAAGCATGAAGATGTAACCGGATGTTGATTTCTGGGTATCAATATAGCCAACAAAGTCTGAGTCTGAGTAGCTAATCACTTCCAACTCATCGGTCCGTCTATACATAAGCATGTAATCCTTAGTGCCTTGAAGATATTTAAGCACCTTCTTCGCAGCTCTCCAGTGGTCCATTTCTGGATCACTTTGATATCTACCTAACATTCCCACAACAAAAGCAATATCAGGCCTGGTGCAGACCTGTGCATACATAATGCTTCCAATAGCTGAGGCATATGGAATGTTCGTCATCTGTTCCTGCTCAAGATCATTTTTCGGGCACTGGTTCAAATTGAACTTGTCACCCTTCACAATGGGAGCTGGGCTTGGTGAACAATCTTTCATTCTGAATCTTTCCAAGACTTTATTGATATAGGCTTCTTGTGACAGACCTAATATACCTCTATGTTTGTCTCTATGGATCTTAATGCCAATGACATAAGATGTATCGCCCATATCCTTCATATCAAAGTTCTCAGAAAGAAATTGTTTCACCTCACGTAGCATCCCCTTATCATTGGTTGCAAGCAGAATATCATCCACATATAGCACAAGGAAACAAATCTTGCTCCCACTGACCTTCTGGTATATACACTGATCCATGATGTTCTTAACGAAACCAAATGATGAGATGACTTCATGGAATTTTAAATACCAGTGGCGGGAAGCTTGTTTCAACCCATATATGGACTTCTTGAGCTTACAGACCAAATGCTCACCATTACTAGAGGAAAAACCTTCAGGTTGTTTCATGTAAACCTCTTCCTCTAGATCACCATTGAGAAATGCCGTTTTCACATCCATTTGTTACAACTCTAAGTCAAAATGTGCAACAAGCACCATTATGATGCGAAGAGAATCTTTCTTAGATACAGGAGAAAAGGTCTCCTTGTAATCAATTCCCTCCTTTTGAGTAAATCCTTTGGCTACGAGTCTTGCCTTATAACGCTCAATGTTGCCTAATGAGTCAGTCTTGGTCTTAAAGACCCATTTACAGCCTATAGCCCTGGCCCCATTAGGCAACTTGACAAGATCCCATACTCCATTAGATGCCATCGAATCCATCTCATCCTTCATAGCATCGAACCAAGGTTTTGATTCTTTGCTGTTCATGGCTTGTGAAAACGTCTCTGGATCATTAATGGGCCCAATATTGAAATCATACTCTTGTAGATACACAATGTAATCACCAGGAATAGTTGATTTCCTTTCCCTAGTAGACCTTCTTAATGTTGGTTCAACATTCTCCGAAGGATCATGTTGTTCAATTGGTTGCTCACTCAATTCTGGTCTATCCAGAGGAGCCTCGTCTTGTGAAATCCCTAATTTCCATGTATTCCTGCATGTTTATAAAGTATTTCAATTCAATATGATTAAACGAATATGAACTTTATGTATGGATGATGTATGGATGATGTATGGAACATGTAAGAAATAAAGAGAATTGAAAACGAAATTATGAAAGAAATAAGGTGATATCAGGAAAATAAATGGAGGATGAGACAAGAAATTAAATCAGAATTTTGATTGGATTTAAATAGATGAGTCATAAGAGAAAGGAAGGAAGAGGAATTAAATGGTTAAGAGTTAAGGGAAGGGTCAAAGGCTGAGATGAACTAATGGGATGAGCATGCATTTAATGCATGTTGCATGACTCACCATCCTCATCATTATCACCCACGACAGCCCCTTTTCCAGCCTTCATTCACGTTTTCTCCAAGTTTCCACAAGTTTCTTCCATAGTCACCTTGACAAACCCTTTCATTCATCCATCGATTCCCTTAGGTTGTTGAATGAAAAACGATCCTTGTAGTTAGACTAAGAGATATCCAAAGTTTGGTGAATTGATTCCAAGTATTGGAAGAGATCTCAAAGTTTGAGATTTTGGTCTCTAGTGAAGGTAAGAGAAGAAGATGATTCTTGCAATTTCGTTCATGAATTGGAGTTGTTTTGAGTAGATATGATATGTGTATGTTGTTTAATTTAAGGTTTGAAATGGTATAATGATTTCAGATTTGAAGGAGTAAAAGCTAGGGTTACGCGCTAAGTGATTTCGCGTTTCTGAAGGAATCGAGGTAAGAAATTTATGTAATGGACGTAAGGCGACTATGTCCGCATGTTTTACGATGTTTGTATGTGGTTTGGAAAGAAACACCAGCTGATTTCATGCAGGAAAAATGACTTTTTCGGACTTGTCTCCTAGTACCAATTAGGCTAGGGACAGCCGACTGCCATAGAGGGAAGTCGACTGCCTAAAGACAACCAAAACGCCGTTTCTCGAAAATCGACTCAAACCAGTCGACTGCTATGTAAGCCAGTCGACTGCTATTTACCCAGAAGCATTCTGTTTCAAACCAGTCGACTGTTATTTGCCAAAATGCATTCTGTTTCAAAACCAGCCGACTGCCCTATGAGATCAGTTGACTGCTAATTTTCCAGAAGCATTCTGTTTCAAAACCAGTCGACTGCTATATGGACTAGTCGACTGCTATTTATTAAGAAGCATTCTGTTTGAAAACCAGTCGACTGTTATATGGACCAGTCGACTGCTCCCATGTATTTTTCAAAATGAAAATAATTTTGAGAAATGAAGTCATGAGGCAACAGCCGACCGCCCTGTGAGGCCAGTCGACTGCCATGTATGAAAAAGAGCTTTCAAAGCTTATTTGATTTAAACACAAAGTTTTTTCTGAAAAAGTATATTATAAATGTTTTGAGACTATGGACTGCGTAATGATCATGTGTTTCTGATGGCTGAGTGACTCTGATCAAGTCCTCAGTAATATGTATGTTGCGCGAGGAACCCTAGTCAGGTCCTCAATCCCGCATGTGACACCCGACTAGTGTTCACTGTGGATTTCTAAAGGCAGGAGAGAATCCCTGACCTATACAGAGTTCACTACTGTACCAATGCATGATTAGAGTCATATAAATGGGAATGAACGGTTTATATGACGATACAATCGCTTAAATAATTGTACATAGTCTCCATCCTATTTCAAAGGATAAAAGATGTATGTTTTAAAGTAAAGAAGTATGATGTATGTTTTCAAGTAAAGAAGTATGATGTATGTTTTCAAGTATGTTATGAAGTATGATGTTTTAAAGAAAGATGTTTATGATGCATGCTTTATAATGCATTACATGACATTGTAGAGCCAAGTAGGAAAAAATGCATATAGAGGCATAGTACGCTCTTTTACATATTTTTCTTACTGAGCGTAAACTCACCCTTTTACGACCATTTTTCCTACAGATTACCTGAAGTGAGCCTCGCTCCGATTAGAAGAGCTTGTTTTGGAAAGATTGTAGTGTACCTTCTCGATACGCTTCCCAATTATAATAGGAGGTATACTTATATGTTCATATATATATAAATAGTAAATTGTAATTCAGCTACGGTACAGTACAAGTAGCAATTATGTATATAGGATGTCTGGGGATGTAAGATAAGATGATGTATGAGATCTTGTGGAAATGGAATGGTATTTATATATATATATATATATATCATTTTTATGTTTATGGAAATTGAATAAAATTTTATGAGCTATCAGATAATTAGCTTAAGAATAAAGGAAGAATGACACTGGATGAACTAAATCTAAATAAAGAAGGAAAAAGATAAGTGATAAGATAAAGTGACGGGGACGTCACACGTCTACTGGTAAGTTATTAGCTACTTGTGGATCTTCAACGATTGGTTGTTCAATGTCCAGTTGTACTGAAGGGACATTGTTCATGATAACCAATCCTTGACTCGAGGTAGAGGGTTGATCTCTCACAGAAATTAAGTCTTGAGATTAATCACTCCCACTAACTAAGTCATTTTAAGAAACTTGGCGTTCCTTGATTCCACAAATCTAGTGCTATGAGATGGATAATAGAATCTGTAGCCTTTGGACCGTTCAGCATATCCGATGAAATACCCACTTATGGTTCTAGGATCCAGTTTCTTTTCCTGTGGGTTGTAAACTCTTATCTCAGAAGGGCATCCCCAAACGTGCATATGACGCAAACTCGGTTTCCAACCTTTGAATAATTCAAAAGGTGTCTTTGGAACAGCCTTGGTCGGAACCCGATATATACGCTGCCGTTTTAAGAGCTTCAATCCACAAAGACTTAGGCAACTTCGAGTTGCTAAGCATACTATGCACCATTTCCATCAAGGTTCGGTTCCTTCTTTCTGCAACACCATTCTGATCCGGTGAACCAGGCATGGTATATTGGGCAACAATCCCATTTTCTTGAAGGAACTTCGCAAATGGTCCAGGTGCTTGTCCATCTTCAGTGTATCTACCGTAATACTCCCCACCTCTATCAGTTCTTACTATCTTTATGGGTTTTCCACATTGTTTCTCTACTTCAGCCTTAAAGATTTTAAAGGCGTCTAATGCTTCGTTCTTGTTATGAAGCATGTAGAGATACATAAACCTCGAGTAATCATCAATAAAAGTGATGAAGTATTTCTGACCATATGCATCAATGTCTGGACAACATATGTCAGAATGTATGATCTCTAATATGGTTGAACTCTTATTGGCACCTTTCTTAGACTTGTTGGTTTGCTTACCCTTAATGCAATCCACACAAGTGTCGAAATCAGTAAAATCGAGAATACTAAGGATTCCGTCATTTACCAATCTCTTAATTCTATTTATGGAGATATGACCTAATCTCCGGTGCCATAACGTGGAGGAGTCCTTATCCATTTTTGATTCAAAACAAACATATGAGAGTGGATTACCTTTCTTGATGAGCCACTGCTGAAGCTTGGCGGAGTCCTTATTCATGTGTCTCTTCCTTTTATAGAAGAAACACTTGGACTCTTTCTTAATGTCAGCTTGGGTAGGGATTTTCCCTTTTCCCTTGTTCTTGGCTCGATCCTTTGTCTTTTCTTGGCTTGCAAAAAATGCACTCTCACCCGATTCCATAAGCAGTCTTCCTTCCTCCTGAACACACATGGTCATCAATTTATTGATGGTCCACTTATCCTTATGTGTGTTGTAGGATATCTTGAATGGTCCGTACTGCTTTGGTAGAGTGTTCAATATATAGTGCACCAAGAAAGATTCAGACATCTCCACCTCTAGCTTTTTGAGTTGGACCGCTATATCTCTCATGGCATTATGTGCTCGCGCACTCCTTTGACACTGGTGAGCCTCATTGATGAGAACTTCATTATCAGGGTGCTGGCCAATGCTTTGTCTGAAGTGACAAACTGATCATCTATGGCCTTCAGTAAGGTCCTAATGTTGGCATGCTGTTCGACAGAACCACGTATCCCAGTAGATATCTTTGTCTTAATATACATGACACTAAGGCGATTGGATCGCTCCCAGTGTTCATGTAAAGCTACTTGAGCAAAAGTGCTAGTCTTAATCAATACGGGCTCATCTTTCTTTATAGCATAGTCTATATCCATGCACCCTAATTGGAGGAGAACTCTCTCCTTCCAAACCTTGTAGTTCTCTCCATCTAATTTGGGAACTTCTAGGTAAATACTAGCCTGAGGAAACACTGCTTAAAGAAAAACACATGCTTATGTATCTAGAATTTTTGAGGCAAACTTAATTATGTCTACCAATGTAAACATATTTTATTAATCAATTATGAATCTCAGAAATAAAACTTGTCTGTGGGCTAAAGTTTTAATTCTAATAGATTCATATCATAATGATAAAACTATCAAATTATATCATTTCCTAATCCCTTTGGGTAAATTAAGAAACTAATTTGATATTTTATCCTGATTAGTTATAAAATTATAGTAAAAATTCCTGTGGGATAAAATTTATTATAACCTTATAACTAATTACAATTTATGTCTAATACTATTAGGTGATTTTACAAATATAATTTTACTTAATTAAGGTTGCTGTAGCTAAGCCTTAATTAAATAAATTATAAATGAGTTTGTATATGATGCACTGACAGTGTATAGTTTCTATACACTGTCAATGCATTAGAGATTGACACCTCATCAATTTGCAAATTCAAAAATATGCCAAGCCCTTAAAAGCAAATATAAATTAATTTTTTAATTTGCTCATAAGGGTCTATTGATGAAGTGTCAACTCTGGTGCATTGATGGTGTATAGAAACTATACACTGTCAGTGCATCATATATAAATCCATTCTAAATCACTTAGACATATTGGCAAAATTTTAAATTTATTCATATTTTAAAAAATTGCAATTATCACAAGGCAACTTTAATCCCTAATAATATGAATAACTTAGCTACATGTGCTTCTAGCATAAAACAACAAAATTATACATATTCAAAATAAGCACATATGTACATTCAAAATCAAATTTTCATAATTTAATCATAATTTTATGATAATTTTCACACAATTTATAAAATTCCAAATTTATGAAAAATCCTCATAAAATCCAAATAATGAGAAGTTTTCATAATTAGATTAATTTTTGTGAAAATAATCTAATTATTCATAAAATTACAAAAAATTACAAAATTGAAAATTTGATACAAAACTCCCCAAAATATAATTATTTGGCCTAAGTTAAATAATTTTAATTACTTAAATTAAATAAATCCTTAAAGCCTAAAATAAACCAAATGACCTTTTTATTTAATCCATATGGCCCAAATAATTAACCAAAATAGCCCAAAATAAATGGCCCAAACTAACTAAAAACAACCCAAGGTCAGTCCAAAATAAATAAAGCATGAGCCCATAACCCAAAAAAAAACCCAAATGAAAAATCCTCAACAAAAAAGGCATTATAGTTTTTTTTTAATGTGGCCCAAACAAAAATCATTAGCTCTAAATTGCTCAACAATAGACAACCCAAATAATTTCAAAGAGCCCAAAACATATGACCCAATAGAATAAAAAAGTGACTGCCCAAAAAATAATTCATGACCTAACAATTAAACTTACAAAAGAGAAGCCCATAAACCCAAAATTAATGAGGCAACAAACGTCAAAAACAAATTCATACTTTTGGTCACAAAAGGCAATTGTATCAGCAAGCATTAAAAACTGGATTTTTTTTTTGAATTTTCCACCCCACGTTGTCTCCTTTACCCGTTTCGCCTGAAACAGTTTTGACAACCCAACCAAGCCAACCCAATCGATCTTAAAGATCCTCAATACAGTCTCATTCCCCCCTCCCCTCCCCCCCCCCTTTTTATGTATTTTTCATTCCTAAAGGCCGTACAACAATAGATCTAAATTTTTTTTTTTGCCAAAATCACATGAAAACTCGAATGAGTTTCAAGGAACTCAAGACTTAAAGCTTCAAAATATGGATTTTTATAGCTTTTCTCTACAGATCTCTAATAAGACAGAGGTTATATTACTGCTCTGATGCCAAATGTAAGTACATCAAACAAGCCTAATATGCTTCTACACAATATGAAACATGTTAAACAAATAAAAGCGGAAGCGACAGGATCTAACCTCCAACTATTGCATTCTGTAACTTTGCTGTTGAAGCGATTTCCGAATCTGACAACAGGATTCTTACACCTTTCAAGTCTTCCGAGCATTCAAAAACCTCACTAGATGGTGTGTTTTTCTGAGATTAACGTACTTGGAGACCGGAAGGAGCCCTCTTTTATTACTAACGAGAGCATGCTAATTATGGCAATAAAATCACGTTTTAACCATCACAAAATCGTGTTTTAATAGCCAAATATTGAGTTGAGATTCAATGTGAAATTATGAACCATATCCGGAATTGGTCAACCAAATATTTATTTTCATAATAAGGAGATATACTAACAATCCCTCCCAATTTTTTTTCTTATTTTCTTTTATACCAAGCATTAATGCTGTAGTGATTCTCAAAATTCTCATTTCTTTTTTTCCTTACATGACTTTCTTTTCTTCCACTTTTGTGTTGTATAAGCACAGCCTTAAAGTCATAATCTCATGTGAGGTCCATTCTATAGATCTAGAGCATCCAATAAGGATAACAACTACATGTCATAAAAACTGTACAAAAACTAAGGCCGTAAACGAACCAAATACGAATGAACAAATTGATGTCTCTGTTTATCCGTTTGTTTTTTACTGCCGTTCATGTTCGTGTTCGTTAAGGAGTGCGTTTGTATTTATTTGTTTGTTTTGTAAGTATTATTCGTTAATGTTCACGAACAATTCACGAATATGTAAACGAACGTGTTTGCGAATATGTAAATGAGCACGTTCCCAAATACGTAAACGAATGCGTTCGCGAATATATGCTCATGAACAAATATTCATGAGAACAAACTAAAAATTAGATATTAAAAATTCTACATAAAAATTAAATCTCACATGCAAATTGAAATAATTTAACACAAAATCTTAAATACAACACCACTTAAGTCAACAATGTTTCATTAAAATTGATAATTACTATTTTAAGTACAATTTATATCATACACATATACATATATTGGTATACATATTAAAGTATGTGTATACACACATAAGTGTAATATATATATATATATATATATATATATATATATATGTAAATATATATGTAAATGGTCAATCGATGAGATTCTAAGAATGAGATTTTAACTTATTATAAGACTTTTATTAATTTTATTTCAGCACATTATGTTTAAAATTTTTTTAAAAAATAATTATTTAAGTATAATTAACTAATTTAATTTTATATTATTTTATTATTATATTTTATTAATTTTTTAAGCCAATAAAGTAATATTGTATAAATATGTTTAAAATTAGATACTAATTTTTTAGGTTAATGTCTTAAAAATAAGATATATATATATATATATATATTATATAACTTATATAATATAAGTAATTTTATTATTTTAATAAATAACAAACGAATAATAAACGAATAACGAATAACACTTTAAATGAACGAGTTATAAATAAACATAAACGAACGAATAACAAACGACACTTTAAACGAACGAATAATAAACGAACATAAACGAGTATGTTCGCGAACAAAAGCGAATGAGCGATATCTCTGTTCATGTTCGATTCGTTTAACAAATGAACACTAAAATGTTACTCGTGTTCGTTCATTAAGTTTGAAAAATGAACAGAAACCGAACTGGTTCACAAACGGTTCGTCAAACGTTTTATTCGTTATACCCCTAACAAAAACCAAAGTTATGTGTTGAAGTTATGCAGCAAATCTTAGTGAACCTGTCAGCCATGGCTGTATTTTTTTTGTGCATAGAGTGATTTATTGAAAAAATATATATTAAGAGCAGATAAATCTTCTCAGAAACAATTCCAAGGACAGATTGCCCTAAACTGTCAGTGTTCTATAAAATTATATGAAAAAGGTAATTGCATGAGGATGAAAATTTAAGCCAGTCATCCTGAGTAGTTGACATTGCTTTCTTTGATTCATTTTTATTTTGCTATGGTTCATGGAAGAAGTAATGGCAGATGCTTCATTAAGTTGAAACTAGGATTCTCTAACAACTGTTGAAGCCATCAAATTGAAAACACTTTCAAACTGGCTAAAATTGCAGACAGTTTCAAAATTGCCTAGTGTTTCCATGGAAGGAAACCAACTATTATACTTATCACAACCATTGAAGACAACATGCTTGAGCAATTAAAACATACTCATATGTACAGACTCATAGGTTGGCAAACAAAGCTAATATCTCAAGATACCTTGTAAGAATAAAAGAATTATACTATGTTGCCTAACGGATAAACCACATCCCTAAAACCCTGTTCTCACTCGCTTGTTGAAGGAATTCCTGCTCCATCATCACCAGAAGGTGCAGAACTAGCAGTTGTCTCTGGTCTAATCTCTTCTAGTTGCTGAAGAACCTGCTGAACCTCTGGTCGTGCTGATGGTGATGGATCAACACAATTTAAAGCCAGTTTCAAAGTGTTTAACAACTCATCTCCAATGGAAGATGCAGCCTTCATCAACTCCAGATCAAAGACTTCTTTGGTCCAGTCTTCTTTCACTATAGAGGCAACCCATTGTGGCAAATCCACGCCATTCATTGCCTCTCCAGGAGATTTCCCTGTTAGGAGTTCTAATATGATAACTCCAAGGCTGTACACATCAGTTTTTGTATTAGCTTTCTTGAGCTTTGAAAGCTCCGGTGCTCTGTAGCCTAATGCTCCTGCAGTTGCAATTACATTTGCATTTGCAGCACCTGTCATTAGACGAGAAAGGCCAAAATCTGCTATTTTGGCATTTGTATCCTCATCAAGTAATACATTGCTCGATGTGAGGTTCCCGTGTATTATGTTCTCTTGAATGTGAAGGTACAGCAGGCCTCGAGTAACTCCCTTAGCTATTCTCATTCTTGTTGGCCAATCAATGGATGTTTCCGGCCCTCGAGCTGCAGCAAGAATGCAAGATAGAACACATTATTAGCAGGATGAAAACGGCAATGTTTTAGCAATCAAAATAGTTGAAGTTGTTTTACTTACCATGAAGGAAAGTTGCAAGACTCCCATTAGGCATGTAGTCGAAAACAAGAAGCTTCTCTCCTTTAGGTCCTAAATAATAAGCCCTCAAAGCCAGAAGATTTGGGTGTCGGATTCTGCCCAGCACATTGACCTCAGTTTCAAATTCTCTCTGACCTTTGGTAATCTTTTCTCTCAGTCTCTTCACAGCTACCTGGTTCCCATCCTCTAATGTGGCCTTATAAACAGTCCCATATGTGCTCTTCCCCAAAATCTCCGCAGTTGCACACAAAAGATCATCAGCAGCAAAAACCATGGGCCCATCAAAATGGACTAGTTTTCCACCAGCCTCTCCTCCTGCTTCAACTTCACCAGCAGCACCTGGAGTTCCCTTTTCACCTCTTGCTGCTGCTGCTGCAGCAGTTCTGGTTGCTGTTTGATCATCTTTTGCTTTTGATATTGCCCTTCTTCTGATCAAGCAACAGGCCAAAATACAACAAAGAACAAGCAGAACTATAAGAAGGGCTCCAGCAGCAATTAGGATTATATCTTTGGTAGTCAATTTCCTATGTTTATGTCCTGATTTCTCATATGGTGAAGGGACATTTTGAGAGGGTGCTGAAGATGGGCATGGAATTGATCCTGCATATGCACATAGCTGAATATTTCCCACAAAAGAGCTTGAGTTAAACTTTTGGGACAGCGGAGCTGGAACAGGACCAGAGAGATTGTTATATGAAACATTTAAGAAGCTAAGACCTTTGAGATCAGCAAGAGAAAATGGGATTTGTCCACTGAGCTTATTCTCTGACAAATCAAGCTGAGTCAAACCGGAAATGTTTCCTATAGTTGCTGGAATTGGACCACTGAATTTGTTTCTCTTCAAAACAAGGACAGAAAGGTTATGCAAACTGTCAATGGATTCTGGGATTTGGTTTTCAAGACCATTGCTCTCTAGGTTTAACAGAACAAGAGAGGAAAGATTGGAGAGACTAGCAGGCAAGCTTCCATTAAGAGCATTATTAGAAACATCTAGATTCCTAAGCCTTGAAAGTCTTCCCATATCATTTGGTATGGGCCCGGTAATCAGATTATGACTAAGATAAACCTCTTGGAGCTCACTTAACTTTCCTAAAGAGGCAGGTATGCTTCCAGAGAAGAGATTATGGTCAAGGGTTAAGTACTGAAGTCCATAGAAGCTATTCTTTTGTGTTGCACCCCAAGAATCCGGGATGTAACCGGAAAGGTTGTTGTGTTGAAGGGCAAGAAAAGTAATAGAAGTAGAGTGAGTGAAACTAACCGGGATTGATCCTGAAAAAGAATTGAAGCTAAGGTTGAGCCTGTAAAGCTTAGTAGAGTTTGCAAGACTCTCAGGGATTATCCCAGTGAGTGAATTGTTACTAAGGTCAATGGTTTGAAGCAAAGGACATGAACCTAACGAAGCAGGAATTGAACCTGAAAGCCTGTTATTGAACAGCTGAACACCTCTAAGATCAGGGAGAATGCCTAATGCTCGAGGGATGGATCCGCCAATGAGATTGTCATGAAGGCTGAGCTTTCGAAGAGCTTGAAGTTGGCCAATTTTCTCAGTGATTCTGCCACCTAAACCTTTCCATGGGAGTTGGATAACTATGACTTGCCCTTGAGCACACTTGATTCCAACCCAACCACCAGAACAAGCACCATAGCCGCTATCATTCCAGCTTTTTAAGAACCCTTTTGGGTCGACTAATTCTTGCTTAAACGCTTGCAGTGCTTGGAAATCCGCTGCAGTGACAACGACACCATCCCAGCCCTGACTTGAAACTGGTTGAACGATAAAGCAGGCGAGCAGCTGAAGAAGCAAGAAAATATGGGTAAAAAGAGAAATACCCTTCCATTTCTTCTTTTTCTTATCTGAAATGAGAAACTCAAAATTTTGTATCTCTAATGCCATTAAGAAGTGAGTGGCAAAGAACTTAAACAAAGAAGCAGCAGAAGAAAGCGTAGTTACTTCTTCTCTCAAGTTTGATTCTGTTGCCATGTATAGGCATGGAGGAAGGAATGAAACAGGGGAAATGGGTAGTTGCTGGAGGGTTTTGTAGTTGAGATTGGAGAGGAAGAGCCTCAAGAGGTGGGTTTTACTGGGAAAGAGCACGTGAAGATCATAGAGAGAGAACTACTGGGAGAGAAAAAAACAACAGACAATGTCAGGTGGATGCAACAAGGGAGCAGAGGCGCTTCTGTTCTCCCTCTTGCACACCTACACAAGCATAACGGCTAGTTTTCTCTTACTCCAAACACCAACATTTTTTTTTCTTCTGTATTCCCATTCCTCAATGTTTTCCCATGCTTTTGACCAGTTCATGGATTGATTCTGTTCCCTTTTATTGCCCTCGCCGCTCCTCCAACGGCTATCTTTGTTAAACGGATCCTGCCCAACAACCACCTGCTGGGTCTAGGGATTTCAGTTACTGGATACGGTCATACGAGGTTAAGACAACATGTCAGAATCTCACAGAATAAATTTTAAGTTTTCCATTATTTCAATGTGTTCAAACCGTTAACCTATATGTTTATTATAATGTGCTTACATCTGATGATATTTTTAGACTTTTTTTTATGTGTTTATAATAATTTTAACGCAAGAGATAAGTATAATTTTAACCCTAATAAATATAAAATATGCTAATTTTACGGTAAACTGACTTTATTGGTAAATGGAATTAATTGATGTCATCTTAAGAAAGTACCGACGGGTTCCTTCTTTGATGCACATCCGTTGGATTGGTCAATGTCATTTGCGATTTTACGTTGTACGAGGGAGGAAAAGGACACAGGACAACAGTTAACGGTGAGAATCTAGTTTGGAAGGATTCGAGTTTCATTACGCTTAAGCCATCGTTGGTATAACGGCCGATTGCCAAGGGCTAGTCATCGTCGTCATCATCAGGATTTAGGTAGGTTTTGTGAGGAGCCGAGGGGACCTCTGAATTTAGCATGTTGCCATAGATTGGTTCAGACTTCAGATGGAAAATCTATCATTTTCAATGCCAGACACGAGACATTACCAGTTACATGAAAGAGAAACGAATTGGTATACGTGCCCGTTTGAAAAGCTATTCTGGACATCCTATACTTGACTGGAGAGTTCAAACTGTTCTTTCAATCCTAGGCCTTGATATTTATCTATGCCATGGCTTCCAATCTAAATCAATTTACTCAAGGCAGGAAACTTCAGATTTAAACATTGAGCAATTATAACACCATCTCTATCTTTGCTTCACTATAAATAAAAAACCCCAGCCTGATCCCCCAGCCTGATCCCCCAATGCGAAGACAAGAGCCAATAGTTGATAAAGAACATATTACCAGCACTAGAGATGCTCATTTGGCTAATGCGTTCTGGGCAGTAGCACACAATGGTTTATGGGAGAACGTTGCTGCAGAACACATTGAAATGAAATGTAAAACCTGTTATGCACAGATAATAGCGCACTTTGCACGTGACAGACAAGAAATGACAACTTTCGGCAGTTAATGGTGAATAACTGAATATATTATCAGCAACAAATGATGGATTTGCTAATGCTTTGCAGAGCTGGAAGGTAACAACCTTAAGATAATGCTAAAAGTAGCATTAATTATGCCCCAAAACTCAACGTTCTAATAAATACCTAGCCACCATTGCATGCTTTCCAACATAATCCTACATGACTTCCAGCTTGGCTTTTACACTTTCTTATGCATAGCCATGAACAATAGTCTCTAAACCACTCTGAGAAAGATGGATGCTATTTTGCAAGTAGTGACTCGGAACATAAAACAATGAGAAATTCAGTGTAGGCTACATTTTGCCGGTATCTTGGATTTTAGCATAAGCAAGGACTGCAATCGCCTTACTCAGAGAAGCTAGGAGTTCCATGCATGTATGTGAACAGAAGACCATATTACAATGTGGAGATGACATTTGAATGCTATTATATTGAAATCACAAAGCTGAGGGGTCAGCAAACTGTTACTCTTAATCCTACACCATAAACTCACAATCAGAACCTCAAAAACCAAGCAGAAGTAAACAGAACACTTCAAGCATTACCAACTATATAAAACAATAATGGAAACTAAAACAACACAGACACGTATCCCACAAGAAACTACACAAATAATCTTAGGCAACTTTCGGCAAGCAAAGACAGAATAGTTTTAACTTTAACCCGACAGAAATTTAATTCCTTGTACAAATTGATTGATGATTTTCCCTATCAAAAAAGCATAAATACAGCACCCAACCAAACATAATCACCTAATCATTGAAGCCAATAAGATTCCTGCCATGATGTTAACCAACCAACCTATTGAATGCCCAAGGCAACATTCTTGAAAACTAGAATCAATAGACCATTGAATCTTTAAGCAGCAACCACAGATACAGGCCAAGCCAGCTAACTAGCTTGAACCTTGCGCCAACTTATTTCATCAAATGAAACACAAAAGCACCAAATTAGAGCTCTTTCAATCCTAAAAACCCTCACTTTCACTAACTCTAACAACCAAAACCTTTACCTTTTCTCCATACCAACTACTAACAGTTAGTTAGCATAAACGCTTTCAACTTCTTTTAATTTGCCAATGAAAAAACATTGAACTAATTAAAACACGAATTTCCAAAAATACATACAATTACTGTCCATCTTCATAAATTTTTAACACTGGCTTGGAAAACAACAGCATAAAACCTCCACAATACCACAATAAACGGAAAAAGAGTACATAATGCAACTAAATAGTAAAAGAATTAAAAATATACCTAAATCTCATCAAAATCAAAATTTTATGTGGCAAATAGTATAAAATCAAAACCAAAACACAATAAGATCTAACTCTTAATCAAAGTCCAGATCCAAATCTAAATACAAACAAGACAGTAAAGCCACAATTGAATACTTTAATCTACCATGAAAACAGTAAATCATTTTTGATTTACCATAAACGAAGATAAAAAAAAAATACCCACTTGCTGCTTGAAGATCTGTTGTTCAGACGCGTGAGGCAACAGCAGGAGCCGCCGCCGCGGCAGCGGAGGAGGCGGCGCCGCCTAGGAAGGAGAGGAATCCCGAGTTCGCAGGTTCCTGGTCGTCTAAGAACAAGTCCTCTGGAACCCTAAATGCACCGTGTATGCAAACGATGGCGACTCCGATCAAAAGCGCGGAGATCAAGAGCGATCCAACGCTGGTCAAGAACACGACGAAGACCGTCAACACCACCAACGCGCCCAGCGTCTCACGGTCGGAGAACGTACGGCCGAAGATCACGAGAGGTTGATCCGACGGTCGGAAGAGGTATAGGAAGACCCAAGCGGCGAGAAGACCGAGGAGGACGAGGAGGGAGAAGGGATGAGATAGCAGAGAGAAAGCAAGTACGACTACGAGTAGAATTATGTAATTAACTTTGAAGTAGGGGAGGTTTTTGCGGATCCGGGAATAAGCATCAGTTAAATTATCAGGACGGGCCATGGCAGTCCGATCGATGAGTTCGTACCATGGACGGCGTTGGGAAAGTCCCTGACGGATCGAGGATGTGAAACGTGAGAGGAACGCACGGAACGCTGGCGTAGCTATCGGCGGTTGTGACTGGGCTCCGCCACCAGCCGTGGATTGAGGGCTTGTCATCGGAATGGTCCCGGCGTTCGCCATGGATGGCGAGGGAGATGGGTGTAGCGGTGGCTAGTGGGGGCTCTTTCAAGGGGACAGCAGCGTTGTTTGCAATGGGTTACAGATTTTAAGTGACCGGTGTCGGTTTCATTGTCCTATTACTATTTTTTTTATTATTAAATCAATAAATAATCACGAGATTAATCTTATGATTATAAGTTTCTAAAAAAGAAATGCACTAGGATTTTGTGTCATTATAGTCACCACGGGAATTAATAAAGAGATTAATTCTTCCTTATCAATTCGCCTTAGAAAAAAACTAATTTTTTTTAAAAATATTTTAGAATTAAAATTTTAAATGTTATTTAGGAAAAAGAATAAAATCAAATAAAATTAAAAAATAACTTTAAAAATTATAATCATTAGACTTTGATTAATATTTCGATCGAACTCTTTAAATTTTTTTATTGAATGGTAAGATATTTAAATTTCGTTCCCTAATTTTTTTAATAAATTCAAGTAAATTTATTTACGCAAGCCTAAATCTTTGCTATATACTAATTATAAGTCAGAAATCATGTATATATATTGATTCGGTTGTGAATTAAAAACTTACATTTGGCAACTTAATTATCTAATGTTTTCAACAAAAATAAGTCCTAATTTGTTTTCTCTACTTAATTCTCTTTGATCGAATGATTTTATTTTCAGGTACAAAAGGTTAATACTAATTAGGTAATTTTGATTTTATTTTTTCTTTTGCTGAAACTATGTTTTAAGAAATAAATTTTGGACAAAAGGAAAAAGTGAATAGAGAATAGAAATAGAAAATATTTAGTTGCTCAAACAACTAATTTAGTGGCAAAAAAGATCAGATTTATAGCAAGTCAATTCAACTAAATATTTAATTTAGAACATTTATTGATTTTAAATATTGACTCGAATCCAAAAGTCTTATTTTTTTTTTTCGAAATCACCTGGGATCCCTACATCATTTTGGTATAGAACTAATCCGAATTCAAGTCGGGCAGGATCCAAAGTATGACAAAGCTCTCCTTCAAGAGTTTTAACACAGTTGCATACCCAGGACTCGAACTCAAGATCTCTGGTTAAGCTAGAACACTCCTACCGGCTGATCTACATGTTCTTAGGTAAGTCTCATTTTTGTTTGAGAAAGGATTAAGTAGATCAATATAAAACACATTTTCTGTCATTTCATATAGAATTAATAATTTACCAATAAATGGTTGAATTTGATAATTTAATTGTATCGGTCATACATGTAAAATTTTAAATTAATATTCCTATAATTTGGTCGAGAATTATATTTTTTAATATATATTAATTATTGAAATTTATTATTACCAAACTAATAATTAAACATTTTTGTTTAATTTAAAAATTGACATGCATAATTTACGTAAAAAAATAAAATTCAACCGTTCTATAAAACTAAATTAATTTTATATTAATATAAGTAAATTTCTCTTTTAATTTTCTTTTCTTATGTTACAAAATTCGATTGAATAAAAATAAATTATAACATTTCAGTAATCAAAAAATTCCATGAGCCCACCTTAAAAAGAAAATAGGTGAGCCCAAACTTTCATATAAAAACTATGCCCAATATTTGGCCCAAAGAGTAACCAAGTATGAGTTTAGGAAAACTTCGAAGGGTGTGTTAGCGAGTGGAAGAGACGGTTAATAAAATATAAGTGAGAAGTGCTTGTATTATGTCTATTTTTACTGGCGTTGTCAAATTGTGCTGGTAAAATTTAATAAATTAAAAATAATACTGACACGTTTTATAACCGTGGAATAACAGTGCCGATAAAAATCTCCTTTTTTTTGTAGTGCAACTTAATTATCTAATTTTTTTTTCAACCAAAATAGTCCTAATCTGTTTTCGCTACCTAATTCTCTTTGAACCAATTATTTTTTCTTTTTTAGGTACAAAAGGTTAATACCAATTAGGTAATTTTGATTTTATTTTTTCTTTTGTTGAAACTATGTTTTTTAGAAAGAAAATTGGGACAAATGGGAAAAGTGAATAGAAAATAGAAATAGAAAATATTAGCTGTTTAAACAATTTATAGCAGGTTGACTAGATAATTAATTTAGAACATTAGTTGATTTTGGACATTGAGTCAAATCTCAACACTATCAATTTTTTAGGATGAATCAAGTTACATCAGTGTAATATAATTTGCTTTACACATTTTTTTTAACTTCATATTGGATTAAAATTTATTTATATCTCTTATGCACATAAAATTTTAAGTTGATCCGATATCTCAATCATTTCAATGAGAATAATATTTTTTTCAATATATATTTACAATTGAAATTTTATTATAACCGAACTAAAAGTTAGACTTTAATTTAACAATTAAATTAAAAAATAAATAAAATAAAAAATTATAAAATTATATAAAATTAAATTAATTTTTTACTAATGTAAGTGGACATCTCTTTTTGTTTCTTTTTTTTTATTATCTTAAGGTAAAATAAAAGGTCCAAACTTTCTTTGAAAAAAAAAAAACCAAACCCAAGGTTTGGCCCAAAGAGAAATTGAGTATGAACTTTTATTCTATCTTTTCTTTTTTTGCTTCAACTTCTCATTCTATCTTTTCTGCTTCATTTCTTCAAGTTACGAAGCATGTTAGAACTACGTGACGAGGAGCCAACAGGCCCATATTGCTAAACCCAACAACGGCTGGCTCGCGAGATCATACTCGCATTAAGTCACAAATGGGTCATAACGCCCTTTACTTTAAGAATGTTGACAAGTGAGTACAGTCAAGGGTACCTACTTACTCACGTAATTGGACATAACCGTCCACTATCTCACGATCCGAGCCACGATTGTCTCTAATAGGACGTAAACGTCCACTTCACCAATGATCGCCTATGACCGCATGTTTAGGAAATAATGAAAGCTTATATAACAGAGAATGAAACAACAGGATCAGGTTCGATGACTTTTATATCTTCTATACTTGCATTTAAATCTTCTTATGATCCTAGGAAGAGGAAGTTTGTCACTTATAGATTAAGTTCAGTATCTTTTTTGACATCAAGAAAGCACAGCTACAGCATCAGTCATAAAAGTAAAAACGGTCAAGTACTTGTTTTGATTTCCCCGATATTGATATTTCTATTCAAATGGTTTATCTACAAAGGAGATTTTAGACTGGTGGACTTGGAAAGTCAATTTTCTTGCCAAGGTTTAGACGTCTAGGAATCCTGGAGGAAGATGAAGAGCTTAAACTACCACCAAATGACTGTGATATCTTCACAGGGAACTGTGTTTTTGTTATAATGTAAGTTTCTCTTCAGAACAGGTGACTTGCATTAGGAATGGAAGAGAGGATTCATTTCACCAGAACCGAAGATGGCAACCCAGGGATTGTTCTTTGCCCATGTATTGGAATAATAAAACGGTAAAGTTATTTAGTTATTGAGCCCTTTTTTTTGGTATGATAAGGTTCAAAGCAAAATCATTGGTTGAAAAAACTTTGTGGAAAGAGGCTAATGTTTGAGGGGATTCATTAAATCGAAACCAGTGGGAATCCATGGTTTTTCTACTTCAATCTGCTATTTCTCCAGAAAAGAAGAGCCTCAAAAAGTCAGGTTCTCTGCTTATCTTGAGCAATGAGATATATTTCTTCTTTACTCTCTATTCAGCTTAAGATGCTTGGGTTTCAGATCTTTTGAAAAAAAGTATAGTTTCTACACAAAATCATTGATGATTAAGTCCTAACCAGTGAAATTAATCTATTCAAGAATACTTAAGAGGTCTTGTCTTGCCGACAAACTCTCTCATTGCTTCCATATTTTTGAATTGATACATGTCTGTGGGTTATTTTCTTTTCTACCTAGGATCAAGTTGAAAAGGAAGGTGTTTTTTTTTTAAAAATGCAATTACAGGGAAAGATGTGCACATTGAAGAAATGGGATAATGGAAAATGACTTGTATAAATGGTTTCCAATGTTCAATGAGTTGAAATGGAAGTTTTAAAGCTAACCCGACTCCATTGGTAATTCCTTCAACTAGCTTATGTTGTCAATTAACAACCACTAGTATTTGGGGGCAGTGGATTTGAGTCATCCAATATTTTTCTTGAATGCTAGCATATGAGTACAACACCACAGTGGAGTTCTATTGGCCATTGGGCACCATTTCTGGTTGAATCTAATTCAGACAATCCATGGAGGCACAGCATAAAAGACCGTATAATCATGCCTGAATCAATCAAGGATAAGGGAGATGATCGGAAGGGTGTAGATTTCTTGATTTCTAACACATATATTTGGCGGATGAACACTAGAAACATGAAAGTCCTGTAAGTAAACAAACCTTTTGATGCTGCTATGAACTTATCTGCACAAAGCAAAGCAGGATAGTTTTTAATGAGATTAATGCATTTTCACCGTGGTGAAGTTTGGAAAGACGAGGATCATTTGATGCTGACCCCATTGAGTGTAATGAAATAGAGCGGCCTGTGGCTTATGGGAGAGTTCTAAAGACATGGGCAAAGTGGGTTTTTCTTAAATGTTGGTTCCAAGTCGACTTCAATCTACTTCATGAGCATGTCCCCTCTTCATATCATGTTAAAATCCAATCCTAAACTTTCCTTTACATAACCATTTGTTTAGAGTTATGGTTACTCGATTCTATGCTTTTGTTGTTCATAGCCTATGCCTGATGACTTTGGAACAGAAGTTTAGATTGGAGCAATGTGGATGGAATCAGAAGTGCTAATGAGACTCTTCCAGTGATGCACATGCCTAACGCACCAAATGTTGGCACAGACCACAGGCTTTTTCTGATAGTAGCAAATGTGACTGAATCCATGGAAGTACCAGTCTACTTCCTCAACATTACCGCCCTCTCCGTGTATATAAAAATGCACAGACATCTGTTTATACCACACAGCAAGGCCAATTAATAACACCGGAGCAGCAGTCTGATCCTGCAACACATGCAGACTTCATCCATTGGTGCCTACGAGGGTTACCTGATACATGGAATGAGCTCCTCTTTACACACATCATTTCACACTCTTGACCACCTACAATTTTCTTTTCTTTTAAATATTGATGAACTACAAATTGGAATTGAATATGATTTGTTAAGAATCCTTGAGTCTTTCTTTTTTGTAGCTGCATAGAAAAATCTCCAGGAAATGCAGTTCCAGGAATGTCCGACTCAAGCAATGTGAAAGTTCAAGGAACAAAAAGGGGGCACAATGATGGAAAAGCTGAAGACCTCCAAAATCCAAATATAAACTCCCTGCATAAACATCTCCTTCTGTTTTCTTAGTCACCATCTCACAAAGAAGCATTAACACTTGTGCTTGCACATCCTCTTCGTTTTGTTTACTTTCTTCCCCTTTCGCTTTCCTTTGTTTTCAGTTTTCACGAGTAAAGCATTCCAACAATCTCTGTATAAACTGTTGATGGTGCATGACCGTGCATCACAGTTCTTTGCCAAGAATCTTTCGCCATTCTCTTCGAAGAATCTTTTTCCAGTTTATCGCCATTTCTTCATCCAGTTCTCATCCCAATCTCCAAAAAAATCCCGTATAAAAGATACACGCCAAAATTGTAGTTTTATCACCTTTTGGACACTATATACCCTATTTGAATTAGTATTTAATATTAGTGGTTTGTTTATGGTGTTTTTTCTCTCACGTGGATTTGGGCGCGTTTTATTTCATCACTTTGTTTTCTCATCCGACACCGCAGATGCATACTCTTTTTCTGTCTCCCTTCTCTCTCCTTCGATGGTGAAATTTAGCACGACCGCAGAATTTTGCAGCAGCAAGTAACATCTTTTTCATACAATATTAACTACTTGAAAGTTTTCTTATGAATCTATGGCAAGTTATCTTCAATTTCATCTTTTGTTATTTATATTTTCAAACATGCCAATGATGTTCCACGATATTTTTTGGTGTTATTGTAGAATCAACTCTTCATTACTACACTAAATTTTTGGTAATATAATTATGTATATATTTTTTTGTTGTGCAGATTTTGTATGCTTCTTCATATAGTGATTTCTTAAATTAAATGTTGCCTTTGATTTTTTTTAATCTTATCATAAAGATATTAACAGTTGAATCGGTTTTAGAATGTTCGGACTTTATTCTAAAAAAAATGTTGAGGATTCTATTTTTAAAAATATATATTTTAATAAAAGAAAGATGCAATGATTAGTATTCGGTTACTTAAGTGCTCATATTATAACTGTTACTAATTAACATAGTATGGTAAAGAAATCCATAAATTATTGATAATCTTTGCTAAAAACAAATTGATGGTTCATTGTTAATAGAAAAGAATTGTATTCACATTCATTGTATCAATTTAGTAATAAATTTTATTTAGTGGTTGCTTCAAAAAATATAAATTGTGTCCAAATGTACGTGTAAGTATTTTTTTTGAAATTTAAAGTAAAATTTATTAATAGACAAAGCAAATTACAGCCAAGCCAAGAAATCTGAGTTACGATTCACACCAGATTTGGCTAAAAAGTCTGCTACAAAGGTTGCTTCCCTGTAAATATGCATAAAAGGAGCATTCCCTAAACATAAATTAAGATTCTTCAACTTGTTGATGAGATTGTTATATTTCCAGGGACTGTCAAGAACATTGTTGATTTAAGAGATAACCACTTTCGAATCACTTTCTATAATGAGATTTGGAATCGACTTTATGTTTGCATTAGCAATGATTGAGAGTGCTTCCACCACTGCCAAAAGCTCAGCCAAAGAAGAATCCGCAATTCCAATGTTTTTAGAAAAAATCATAAGAATGTTCCCAATGTGATCCCGAATCAGCCCTCCAATACCTGCTGGCCCTGGTTTTCCTAAATATGAACCATCGACATTGATTTTCCAGGTGCCTATAGGTGGTGGTGTCCATGAAACATTGATTCTAGTCTTCTTTTTCTTCATAGAGATCAAAGTGAGAAGGGAAAAAGAAAACATGTCAAAACTTGGATATTTTGCCTTTAACCACCAGCTTAATCGTGTTTTGATCAGTAAGTAAACTTGATCTAGCGAGATGTCCTTTTTATTAAAGATCTTCTCATTTCGACTAATCCAAATAGTCCAAATGACAGCAAGAAACAGAGTGCTCCAAATAATTTCCTGGTTGGAGTTAGATATGAAACTCATCCAACATTCAAAAAATGATTTCAAATCCTTCGGTTGAACCCATGAAATTTTCCACCAATCCATGCATTAACACCATATTTTCCATGAGAAGTTGCATAACAGAAACAGATGATCCACCGATTCTGAATTACTGCAAAAAGGACAAGATACATTCTGATTTTGCATGCAGCCTCTTTTGTTGAGAATTTCTGTAATTGGAAGAGATCCTTTCAATGCTTTCCAACAGAGAAGTTCAACTTTTGGGGGAGCAACACCTTTCCAGATTAAGCTTTCAATAGGATGATCTGTGTTGTTGTGATTATCGAGCAAAAGTCTGAAAGATCTGGAGTTGAAGATACCATTTGATGAGTGGCACCAAACTAACCTATCAACAATAAGTGGTGAGAGAGTGATGCTGTTGAGAAGGTTGAGAAGTCGATTCCATATATCAAGTTCCTAGTCAAACAGATGTCTTCTAAGGAGAATAGACCATTCCCACTTTGAGTTTGTCCACTTGCCCTAGTCCTTAATTGCACCATTTTTGTTGACTGACAATGCAAAGATTCTGTTGAATGAATCTTTTAAGACAATGTTATGAATCCATCTATCTTCCCAGAATTTGATTTTGGCTCCATTACCTGCACAACAGAAAAAACTACATTTTATAAGGTTAGCATTCTCTCTTACTTCCCAATTTAATTGTATATCCCTCCAAACTTTTGAGAGAGTTCTTGAATGGCAAGGGCTAGGCCACAAATCAAAATAAGACAGATTATATTTGTCACAAATAACATTTTTCTAGAGAGCATTTTCATCTTTCCCGAATCTCCAAGGCCATTTTAATAATGGAGCTTGATTGCAAGCAGACAAATTGATAATGCCCAAAGCTCCATTTTTCTTATTTTTTCAAATAGTGTTCCAATTAAGGAGCCTCAACTTTCTCTTCTGTTCAAAATCACCCCAAAAGAATTGTCGTTGAATAGCCTCCAATTGAGATTTCACCCTTTTTGGCATCTGGAAAAGTGACATATAATACACAGGGAGGTTTGATAATGTTGATTTGATCAAGGTCAACCTTCCCGCTTGTGATATCAATTTACTCTTCCATAGTGAAAGCTTACTCTTGAAAGAATCAATAACAGGCTGCCATGTAGAAATCAATCTGGGATTTGCACCCAAGGGAAGACCAAGGTAAGTGCAAGGGAAGTTTCCAATTCTGCAATTGATTTTAGAAGCCCATGTTGTTACATCAGATTGTTCCACGTTAATCCCGTAAATGGCTGTTTTTGAGTAATTTACTTTCAAGCCTGATATCAGCTGAAAACATTTCAAGATCCTCTTTATCATGATAAGCTGATTCTCCATAGGTTCACAGAAAATAATTGTATCATCTGCAAATTGCAGATGAGAAATTCGAAGGTTTCTTTGTCCCACTTTAATGCCAGCAAAAAGACCCAAGGAAGATGCTTTTGATAAAAGGATACTTAAGCATTCTGTCACCATAATAAAAAGGAATGGAGATAGGGGATCTCCTTGTCTAAGGCCCCTTTTCATCTTTATAGGTTGAGAAGGAGAACCGTTTATGAGGACAGAGACCGAAGCAGTAGAAATGCATTGATGAATCCATAAAATCCACTTCTTTCCAAAACCCATAAAATTCATGATATCTATGAGGCATTTCCAATTTATCTTGTCAAATGCTTTTTCAAAATCCAATTTGATGGTAAGACCTCCATTTGAAGACCTTTTCATTGCATCAACAACTTCATTGGCAATTAGACTACTATCCATAATTTGTCTACCTTCCATAAATGCTGATTGTGTGGTACTTATAAGAAACTTCAGAACTTTTTTTAACCTTTTTGCAAGCACCTTTGAGAGGATTTTGTATAAACAGCAAGAAATGGGGCGAAAATCTTCAAGAGATTCATTGCATTGCTTTTTAGCAATGAGTGTAATAAAAGAACAATTTATCCCTATAGGAAATTTGCAGCTGGTGTGAAATTCTTGGATGAAGTCGATAATTTCCTTTTTTAACAAATCCCATTTTCTCTTGATGAAGAAAAAGTTGAAACCATCTGGGCTTGGAGATTTGTCACCTTCACATTCAAAAACTGCTTCTCTTATTTCTTCCTCAGAACATGGAAGTTCTAATCCTGCAGCTTGTGATTCAAAGATCTTCTTGAAATCTAGAGAGCAGCACCTTAGTGAAGGATCTTGGTCAACATTGTAGAGATCTTTGAAATGAGATTCAACAGCTGCTTTAATTTGTTTAGGAGTGTGAAGAAGTTTACCTTTGTGAGAAATGTGTCCTAAGAAATTGCTTCTCCATCTACTATTTGCTATACAATGGAAGAATTTTGAGTTCTTGTCCCCATCTTTAACCTATTTCATTCTTGATTTTTGTTTCCATGTTTGCTCTTCAATCTTTTGATATCTCCACATTTCCTTCTTTTTTGACATAATTGTAGAGATTACCACATTATCTGAAGGATTTGTCTCCAGCTTCTTCTCAAGATCACAAGTATCTTTTTCCAGTATTTCAATTTTTGAGTGAGTTCCCCCTTTATGGTAGCCATCCCAATTTTTAATATCATTCTTCAATAGTTTCAGTTTCTGGATAAATCTAAAAGCTGCAAATCCTTTCACCTTATAACTCTTCCAATTTTGCTCCACCATGTTGTTAAAAGAGTGATCGTCCATCCAGTGATTGAAGATCTTAAAAGGCTTCGGTCCCCAATCGTTAATGTCAACTCCCAAACAAACAGGAAAGTGATCAGAAATTGCACTATCCAGGCACCATTGATTGATTGTGGCAAAAACTGAAAACCAATTTGATGACGGCAAAAATCTATCTAGCCTGCTCATTGCATTTCTTCCACGCCATGTGAACTTTCTTCCAATCATAGGTAAATCCGCAAGCTCCAAATCATTAACAAATTCATTAAAATCTCTATTAGATCTTTGAGAGTCTGAGATACCATACCTTTCATCATTATTTAAAACTGCATTAAAGTCACCCGCAAAGCACCATAATTCTCTGTTGTTATCTTTCAAACTGGAAAGTTTCTCCCATAGTCTTTTTCGGTCCCTAACTTCATTTGGAGCATAAACATTGGTCAAATTGACAAACTGTTGACGACTGGAGAGAGATCCCTCTATCCAAATAAATCTATCCTCAATAACAGTTGACATCACCTTAAAATCACCTTCCACCCACATGCTAATAATTCCACCCACAAATCCTGAAGCTTCTTTATAGGCAAAATTAACTCCCTTGTTTCTCCACAGCTGCATGATGACTCTGTTTGAAACTTGGGTCAACTTTGATTCCTGAAGAAAAACAACGTCTTGATTTTCTCTATTTATGAGCTTCTTTAAAGATCTCTTTTTCTCCTTTATTCCTAGGCCTCTAACCTTAAAAGTGATTATCTTCATATTGGAAGTAATAAAACCCCGTGCAGAGAACACAAAATTAAGGGAAATCCTCCATTGTCCTTTCTTGTAACTCCAAGTCAATCAAATTCTCAAATACATGGTCTTCAGATACTGCAGGTTCAAGTCCCAGCAGCTTGGCTACCTCCAGCGTTTCCATTGCTTCGTTTTTGATAAGCATGTTATGCCTTCTGATATCATCATCAGACAAGTCAGCCCCTTGGAGAATTTAGAGTTTGACTTCATCTTTGGACTTTGACTTCGATACTGCTTTCTTCGGCTTTCTTCCTCTTACGTTTGCCTTGTACCGAGTTTGACACTGTGAGTCTTGTGAAAGAATCTAACCCGAGTCCATCAACAAGAATTTTTTAACTTTATTTCTCTTACCAATCTTTCTAGTATGAAAGTCTTCCTGTGAGCCCATCTCAAAATCCATCTCACTCGTAACATGTGCACTCGAAAGAGCGGGCTTCTGGCCACTGTTTGCATAAGGGATAATAGCAAGTGAGTTTTTTGATCTTTCAGTGTGGGCTACTCGATTCGCAGGCTCATCTTCAGTGTTTTCCCTTCTGCCTTGGGCCTTTTGGTCTTGGTAATATATTTCAGTCCAAAGTAGATCATCCTCAGGCCCAGGAGTGGATGACTAAACCCATTCCAAATTATGATAAGATGGTGGTTCTTTATGGAAATGATCGAGCCACTGGAGAGCATGTTGAGACTGCAACAGAAATGAGAAAACGAAAACAGTCTTCTGGATTAATGAGGAGCTAAAAGAGAAGATTGATGATATTGATAATTTGATCTCTCAAAATGATGTAACATTGGAGAATTTTGATGCTTTAGGTGATGAGTACATTGACATCATGATGTCCCCTAGGGCTCCTACTAAAACTCCTATCGATATTCCAAGTAGTTCAACGAATAAAAAAGGTAAAAAATCAAAAGATGACAAAGACAGTGAACTTATTCGTGAGGGGTTTGAAATGGTTGCTAAAGCACTTGCTGCTGGAAATGCTACATATGAAAAGATCAACAGTCGTGCTGTTCCAATGTCGGAGAATGAAATTTGGAATCTTTTGGAGAAGATAGGAATTGACTCACAATTAATCACTGATGCGTACCTTTACTTTATCGATAATCCTGAGAAAGTAAAAGCAGTACTTGGATGCCCATGGGAGAAAAGAAAGGAAGTAGTTGAAAAGTTGGTTTTTGGTTCCTCAAGCCATTGAAGACATTGGGAATATTTTTTCTAAATAAGTTTTAATTTGTTGAAATAAATTATTTTTATCAAGATGAAATATTAGTGGTTTTTTTTATCTTGATAGAATAAGTTTGTGCTGGACAAAATAAATTATTTTATTGATCTATGTACTATTTAATTATGAATTATAATTGATAGCTTATTATGTTTTATTATGAACAAATTTGATACTTGTTATAATTTTTTTTAAAATTTATTATATCATTCTTGAGCATGTTCTAATGTTGTCATTGAAGATTTCAATGAAGGTTTCAGGTTGACATGTTCTAATGTTATCATTTTTTCTGAGAAACAAATTTTGATATATTTTATTTATTCACTATTCATACGATGTGACAAGCCAAAATATCTTTGTTAGAGTACACTGCTCAAAGTCGTTCAGCATATAACAGCCTTTGTTTTATGAGTTAACATGTTCTCTAGATAAAACACACATATATAGTCCAATCTATTAAAAACAAAAGGTTATAATTGGAAAAAACATTATAGTTAATCTTTTCCTTTACTTTCCACTGCTTAACCAAACAAGATTTCTCAATATTACTTTCCTTTCCTTTCCCTTATTAATTTTTAGCTATCCAAACAAAATATACATGTACCCTTTCTTTTCCTTTCCTTTCCTTTTCATTTCCTTTCCTTTCCTTTCCTTTACTAATATCTATCCAAACATAGGCTAAAAGTGATTATCTTTATATTGGAAGTAATAAAACCCCGTGCAGAGAACACAAAATTAAGGGAAATCCTCCATTGTCCTTTCTTGTAACTCCAAGTCAATCAAATTCTCAAATACCTGGTCTTCAGATACTGCAGGTTCAAGTCCCAGCAACTTGGCTACCTCCAACGTTTCCATTGCTTCGTTTTTGATAAGCATGTTATGCCTTCTAATATCATCATCAGACAAGTCAGCCCCTTGGAGAATTTAGAGTTTGACTTCATCTTTGGACTTTGACTTCGATACTGCTTTCTTCGGCTTTCTTCCTCTTACGTTTGCCTTGTACCGAGTTTGACACTGTGAGTCTTGCGAAAGAATCTGACCGGAGTCCATCAACAAAAATTTTCTAACTTTATTTCTCTTACCAATCTTTCTAGTATGAAAGTCTTCCTGTGAGCCCATCTCAAAATCCATCTCACGTGTAACATGTGCACTCGAAAGAGCGGGCTTCTGGCCACTGTTTGCATAAGGGATAATAGCAAGTGAGTTTTTGATCTTTCAATGTGGGCTACCAGATTCGCAGGCTCATCTTCAGTGTTTTCCCTTTTGCCTTGGGCCTCTTGGTCTTGGTAATATATTTCAGTCCAAAGTAGATCATCCAAGGCTGACCTTGTACGCCACGTGCAAGAGTTACCATTTCTGCTTAAGATCAGATTCAAATCAGCTGAGTTGTCAAGACAGCTGTTTTTCTCTGAAAATTTCGGTTGGTCCTTCCCGATGTCTTCTGTCATCTGCGTCTCCCCTTCCAAAGGCTGCTCATTAACTGTATGTTTGTTTGTTTGTACCATTATTGAATATTCTTAGCTGCATTTTTTTTATCACAGTAATTTTATGTGATTCTTATTACCTTACACTAATTGTATCAATACATAATTACGTTGTGAATGTTTAAATTGTATCAGTTCAGTATTTTGTAGTAACCTGTGTCTTAGTTCTTGATATTTGGATACTTAGAGGTTTCATATTTTTTGTTATTCATCTCTTTCATTTCTAGGATTTTCATTATTGAAAACTTCAGACTTACAAATCGTAATTAGTGAATCTTTTGCAGGGTTGATGCAAATGTTATTGTCAATTATAAGTTGAAAATGATAATTTCATTTAGTGTAAATGACATATAAATTTTGTCTATGCATTTATGCATTCGTATGAAGAATTTATCTTGAAAATATATGATCATATTACTTAACAAGAATGCACAGTTAATTGTTGCCTTTTCTTTTTTACAACTAGCGTTTATTTTGCAGGAACAAAAATTCTTGAAGGTGGCTTTTTTAGTGCTTTTAAGTCTTGACAAATGAAGCTCTTATAGCACTTGAGGTTCATTTTTTTTCTTTGCTTTTTTCGTTATCTTTATAAATTTCGACATGGAGAATTAAGTTCAATGGTTTAATGAGTTGTCATTCTATAACTAGAGATTTTTTTCATGCGCTAAACCACAAAGCAAACCTATGAATTGTTGGTTTATTAATTTACCAGAAGTAATGCTAGCGAGTGGTGCTTCCATAGTTCCATGTTTCCAATTTTTTTTTTTATATTGATACCTGTACTATGATTCATTAGCAATGGTCAATGTAATTTATATTTATGATGGCATAACTTAGAACATTCAGAACTTTTAATATGCTTATTATCTTCATCCCTTAGATTTTTATAACAAAAAATATGTACTATATGTTTGCATTGAAAGATGAAAATTAATATGGACAATATATTGAATTTCTCTTTTTTTTGTAGAAGGTTTGGCTTTGGGCGACTTCATTTTCCTCAAGTTCATGTCAATCTTACATTCTATTTGGTAAGAATGATGGAAAGGGAAAAGAACCGAATTTTCTTATTAACATCAAATTGCAAAATAATACATAATATTATGAATCAATCATTAAAATAAAAAATTTTCCTAGCTTCCTTACTAAACATTGGCATAACTCGATGCTTATTTGAAATCGTTTCATGTGTGTAATACATATGAACTTTTTATATGCCTGGAATATTTAGTTGAAAATCCAAACTTTATAGTTAACAGCTAGCATCCTCAAATGTTTATTAAGGAACAGAAAAGGTTCCTTATCCCACCTCTTTACCCTTTTTTTCCCTTATGTTTTGAGGATGGTGGTTTGGCATGAGATCGTTAATATATGTTTATTTTCAGATTTTTTTCACTATGGTTATTTTAAACAAATTTTCACACAATGAGACACATGCAAATGAATTAGTCTAATATCAATCTAATATTGTTTCAGGCAAGAGTATCGTGCGAGGTTTGTATAAAATAATTAACAAAAGAACTGCTCGTCAGGACTGCTATGCTGAGGTGAGGAATCAATTTTTCTTATTCCTCAAACACTACAGTCAATCGTTAGATGTGTGAATCATAGTGCTAGGAGGTATTGACTCAAAGGATATATGGAATTGTTTGATAAAGTGTGTGCACAAGACTTGCATTAATCATTTGTTGCTAGACAAAATTAACCCTCTTTTCGTTTTGAAATTTCCTACGTTTAGCATTAAATGGAAAAAATTTCAAATATTATATTTGAATGAAACAACTTAGCTAATTAGAACCTTCAAAACATTTCAATCTAAACAATTGATCATCCAAAAATAGCTAGTGATATGTGTTGGACCTAACCCAAAATAGAGTCGGTTCAACACGTTCAATCAACATTGTAGACGCACCACGTGACACTATGATTATGGACCACGTGACGTAGAAGGCGAGAGACACCCTACTGCCACGCGGGAGAAACTCTCCCGCCTAGCAGTAGATACCTTCCTACCTGCGGAAGATACCCTCTCGCATGCAGGAGACAACCTTCTATATGCGAGAGACATCCTCCAGCTTAATGATAGAAACCTCTCGATGAAGTACCAGGAAGGGGTCCGCTCATGTGTGAAAAGACAAGATTGCCCTGTTTTATTGTGCAACGAATCTTAAAAAATGTGTTATTTTGTACTTTTTTTGGTTGTCTATTCTTTTAATATATTATTTTAATGTTATCATATTTATGTCATTTGTGTTTTAGGAGTGACGACAATGTTAACAACGCAGTAGTATTATTTTTGTTGTTATTCTCATTGCAGGTAGTTGGTTTTTGGTAACTTTTTGACTGGTTTATTTGATGTTTTGGGTTAGTTTTTGAGTAATATAGGCGTAGCAAAGGTTGGACTGAGAGTGCTTCAATATTGTATCAGTTTGACTTTCAGTATATTAATGTTGAAGGAATAATCTTAATTTCAACTCCAATCATGTAAGACTTCTTTTCAAGCTTTTTTATATTGTTCAATGCTTAGGAATGGGCGCAAATATTTTAAAAAACGCATTAAAGCTATCAAAACAGCCCGGACCAGCCTGACGGGGCAGGTCATAAATGGGCCAGGTCACAAAAATTTTTTTTGTTAAATAGGTTTAAAAGTATAAGTTCATATCCTATCTTAAGAACTAACAAATTTAAATGGACTGATCTATTTAAGAAATTAAAAAATTAATTTTTAATAAATAAAAAAATAAAAAATTTGAAATAAATATTAAATAAATATCATATAAATTCATATCAAATCCATCAAGTCTTTAACATAATTTGAATATTACATATTAATAGTCTAACAACTATAATATAAATTGTTTTAACAAACCTAGATAATGAAAAACATATCTCAACAATATTAAGAATAAAAAACATGATAAATAAATTCATGTCCATCCATCTCCTCCATAGTGTCAATCACATTCAATCAATTCTTTTTCAACTTCACCATCTATAAACATAAATAAAGAACAATATAAGAACTCACAAGAATTAAACTTATGAATTGATTAAAAATTGTCAACTAATTAATAACACTTCCTTCAAAAACAAAAATCTAATTTCGGGTGCAAACGAGAGTTTCCATGTTCTCATGATCTATAGAACTTCGATACTTATTTAAAACACGAGAACTAATACTAAAAGAACTTTCCGATGCCACAGTTGTTATTGGAATGCTCTAAATATCACAAGTTATACTTGCAAACTCTAGAAATCTTAGCTTATGATCTTTCCACCATTGTAATATATTTAAATCTTCAATCATGTGACCCATAATCTTTAGCTCTTCCAAATAAAGATCTAATTGATTTTTTTGGTTCTTCTACTTGAATAGTTTCAAATGTTTTGAAAGCCTATATCATTGGACATTTCAAAATAAATTAATTGTCATTACAAAAGAGAATCTAAAATAAAGTATATACCTAAAAAATAAAAATGAACTTACATCACCCACAGCAAATGTACTCTTTCCCTTCCAACTAGCATGTGTAAGAGGTTGTGAGTCATTAAGTTGGCTTGAAGTAATTTAGTAATACTAAATAGAATTAATTTTATATATTTTACTTTGATTAAAATGTTAAACATTTAAATAATTAAAATAAAAATAAAATTTTAATATAATTAAAAATATTAAAAAATTAAAAGGGGCCAGCCCACTTAAGTCTAGGTTAAATCCATTCAAGCTCAGGCCTAAATAGGTAGGGCTAAAAAGCCCTCTTTCTTAAATAGGCTACAAAAATGAGATCCAAGTCTTGAACAAATGTGCCAGGCCAAATCAGCCCAATAGGCATTGGCCCATTTTGACAGTATTAAAACTCATGGTGTTACGGACTATGATAACTATTGAAGAGTTGCTATGAATCCTAATGTGTCATTTTTTAAAAAATTGCTCAAAAATCATGTTCCACTTATAGAAGGATGGTATTAAGAAACTAGATTATTACAATGTTTTAGCTCTCATTTGAGTAGAGGTGGAGTGCATGATTTGATATATTTTGAATCATTATAATTAGGGCTGAGAAAAAAATCTTAAAAATCGACTTAAACTGGAGATTTTGGAGAGGTTCGATTCGGATAATAAACAAATTCGGTTCGGATTCAAATTATGACGTCATTAAATTGAATTTATTCGATTTGGATCGAGTTTGGGTTCGGATACAGATAATATTTGAATACTTTGTTATTTAGCATTTTGTAATTTTTACAATTTAACTTAAAAGCTCAAGTTTTATATATAATTAAAAACCTTAAGAAAAAATTGAAACAAAATTCAAAAGTGCTTAAATACCTCAAAAAAATGAAATAAATTTTAAAATTACATAAACATGAATGATTGATTCATATAAATTCGGATTATATTGAATTTTTTTTATCCGAATCATATATGAATCACAAAATAAACAAAAAATCGCTTAATTCAAATTAGATTGAATTTTTATAAAAATCCGATTCAATCAAACTTGTTATCAGCACTAATTATAATTAACTTGTTATCAGCACTCTCGCAACGAAGCGCAAGTTTTAACCTAGTCAACACAATTAAAGTCGGTGCTCTGCACCTCGTGGCCCTTCACAGCTTTTCCATTAGTCGCGTTTTGGCCTCTTCCGTTTCGCCACGTCGTCATTTAATTCTTCAGCCAATCCCTTTTTTTTTTTTTATCGTTTTGCCCTTATATTTTCTTTCCCTCTGGCTTGTGATTTTATTTAATTTTGGTCACGGGCTTGCTGACTGTATGTTGAATTCCTCTTTTGCCTTTTTCTGCTTTTTTGGCTTTCCTCTACTCCTTCCTATACTGTTATGTAATTTGGTTTCCTCTATCTGTCCGAAATGGTCATTTTGTTGTTGCACCATTGTTTCTAGATAAATTTACTCAGGTGTGGGTCCCATATTTTTTGGGTTTGTCTCTTGCATCTGGTCCAGCGAGGGAGTCTTTCTCTTTCATTTTTCTGCGTTTTTTTTAACTTTTTTGAATTAGGTTAGATGGATAATGAAATTGATTTTGATAAAATTGAAAAGATAAATAATTAATAATTTTAATAAAATAATAATAAAATATTTAAAAAAATGGTATAAAAATAATTTTACATACAATTTTGTTTTGTCTGTTGTTATTATTATTTTTTTGTTTTAGTGTCCAGTGCAATAGATTCCAGATTAAGCATTTGTCTCTTGTTGCCTTTTCCAGTTCCTATCTGGGTAGAGGTGATCATGGACAGGCTCGGGTTGAGTTTAAGCCAGGCTTAAGTTATATAATAATGGTTTATATATAAGCCCAAACCCAACTTGATATGGAAATTTTGGCTTGACTTTTAGTTGAGGCTTGTTTTTTATTTTGTATTGCAAGGTCGAGCCTAGTCTAGCCCGTTTGAATTTTATTTTATTTATTTTTTATTATTTTAATTTTTGTATATTTATTTTTATCCTTTTAGTCCCTTTGAAGTTTAACTTGATTAGTCAAAAATTGCATGTCAATTTTCATATTAAATATATATAATCGTATTTATTAATCAATATTATTTTATGTACATATAATTACAATATATTTAATAAATATATTTTTTTAAAATCAATTTCGTTTATATTTTAGGTCAGGTCGGATTTGGGCTTCGAAAGCTCAGGCTTGACTAGTTTTTTAATTGAGTGTAAAATTTTTGCTCAAACCCTTTAAATGTATCCCATATTTTTGTTCAAATTTGACCAAATATTGGGCAAATTTTCGAGTTTGGGTGAATAACTCGATCCTTAAACAAGTCTATGCCCAAGTATCACTATTTGTTTTTCTATGATTTTATCTTTGAAAAAGGCATGGACTCTTTCTTATCCTTCTAACATTTTAAAAAAAAATTGAAAATGAGAATTGTTTTTTCATTTTTTTTCACTCTCTAACATACAATTCCACCCACACTTTTCCTTAAACTACTTGATTTTTTTTATAATTATTTCATTTATTATCGGTGAAGTTTTTTATTCCACAAGTAATGCTAAAATCATGATACATATCTTATAAAAATATTAAAAAATAAAAAATAAATAAAATAGGACATGTGTTATGATTTTAATCTCGCTTGTGGATCTTTTCATTATTTGAAAAGTTGAATTTGAAGATATTTGGATTTCAAATTTAAAATAAATTATTTTATAGGTTACATAAGAACATGACTTTCATTTTCATAATTAATTTCTTATTGATTGATAGAATAATACGAAGCAATTCAAGGAAACTTTTATGTGTGAATACTTAAATTATCCGTTAGGGGTAACTATTATTATTATTATTATTATTATTATTATTATTATTATTAGCCAAATAGACCCTCAACCTTTAGCACAAAATAGAATTAAGTCATCAACGTTTTATTGCATAAAAATCAGTCCATAAACTTTTATTTCATTGTAAATAAACCCTCAACCTTTTAAAATTATGCAATTAAGTCCAAATCTGTTAAATGACACTAACTTCTGTTAGTATTGCACACGTGGCATGTCACGTGGCAGCCATTTAAGCTATCCATGTCAGCTTTCACATTAGATGTCCAAACGACAATTAGTGTCATTTAACAGATTTGGACTTAATTGCATAATTTTAAAAGGTTGAGGGTTTATTTACAATGAAATAAAAATTTATGGACTGATTTCCACCCGATAAAACGTTGAGAGGTTAATTCTATTTTATGCTAAAGGTTTAGGGTCTATTTGGCTATTAAGCCTTATTATTATATGCTTTGAAGGAGGGAGTATTGTGTCTCTTCTTTCTCTTCTTCCTTCTCTTCCTGTTTTTCATGATCTCTGGAATTTTGAAGAAGCACCACTGTCTCTTGATTTTTGCCCTATCATTCTTCTCTCATCATAGAAGCTGCATCAGTGCATGACTGAACATCGCAGTTCTTTGTCAAGAATCTTTGTCATTCTCTACAAAGAATCTTTTTCCCGTTCTTTTTTGCCATATATTCATCCAATTCTTTTCTCTCTGTAATTTCTTTATTTTATGTTCTTTGCCAAAATTCTCTGTATAAACGTTGATAGTGCATGACCCTGCATCTTCTTTGCCAAGAATCTTCTTTATTCTCTGCTAAGAATCTTTTTCCAGTTCTTTGTTTCCATATATTTATCCAATTCTTTTCTCTTCGCAATTTCTTTATTTTATGTTCTTTGACAAAAATCTCTGCATAAACTGTTGATAGTGCATGACATTGCATTACAATTCTTCGCCAAGAATCTAAGCCATTCTCCTCTAAGAATCTTTTTTATTTCGTTCTCTTCTTTCTGCAACCAGTTCTTTAGGAAATATGCGTTCAAGGACAAAAAAAATTCCTATATGCATTTATTGCAATTGTTTTATCTTTTATAATGTTTTCATTTATTCTTTTATCGCTAGATATTAAGGTAAGAAAAATTTTCAAAACAATGGCTACCGATATTGATAGGTTTCCTTGTACCGATATTGATAGCTAACTATCATCTTAAATGAAAGCCAAGGTGAAGACACATTGGGATTCATGGTTACTTTGTTTGATACACTATGACTATTTTACCATATTAGTGGAAAGGAAATTTGTAACTTATGCTGTGAGTTCAAATTTGCCTTTTTATTTTGCATTTCCTTATGGTGGATGATATGGCACAAGGCTTAATAAATGCATTTTATTTTCATATAATTTTTTTTTTGTAAACAAACTCAAAAGCAAATTTCAAAAGAATAGTGAAAGCAGATAAAAAGACAAGTTCTTAATGTTTAGAATAAGACTGAGAGCAAATAAAGAGATGAGTGCTTTGAATGTTGTATTAAAGTGAGAGCAATGTGTCTTCTGAATGTTGCACGAGAGTAAGAGCAAATAAACACTCTCGTTAAGCAAAAACAGTTTTACTTTTTAACATTTCCAAATAAAGAAAAAAAAGCGTGGTCTGGCAAAACCCAGATCTTATTCTTTGTTTGAAAACAGACAAAACCAAAAGATAAATAAGATTAAAGGCCAACCCATTCGCCATTTCAAACTTTGAGCACTACATTTATATATTGCAGAATAAGCATTGCAGAATCTTAATTTACTTTTAAGAGAATAATAAAATTTCAAATCTTTGAAATAATAACATTCAACCCTTGCTTTATTAGCATCAGTAGCATCTACAGCTATCTCATGTTAACTCTAATCAACATTCTATGCAATTCTATTCAAAGTTATTGTTAAACAAACATTGCACGGATATTGCACGGATATTAAACAAACAAAAACGAAACACATACATAAATTGTTTGTCGAACGTTCTATTTATTTATACTCTTAGAGTAAATTAATAGCTTAGCTATTTTTTTTTTCCTATAGTTAGCTCACGAATAGGTTTCATCAAATCAAGAGTATTAGTGATTTTTTTATAAACGTTAATGTAAAATATTATTATATTTAATGATTTTTTGAACTAATAGGCTCTTAAATTAATGACTTAAAATTTTAATACTGATAAATCCTACTATCAATCCTATTATATTTCTAGCCTTGTTATGCTCCATGTCATTAGTCATGCCAAAGTATATATTTAAAAATGCAATTAATTTTTTTAAATTCAAACATGTTTTACAATTATACTGCAAATAAAAAGCATATCAATATTAATTTTTAATCGAAAAATTTTTTCTATTGTAAAATATAAAAAACTAGCGCTCAATGCAGTAAAAGTGACCTCTACTGCAGGCAGTATAAAAAACCTATATTTTTTTTAAGGATGTAGATAACCATAAATTTACAAACCAAATAAAGAACCCAAAAAATTTTAATACAAAAAATCTTACATCTACATTTCTTTGAAACGTCAAAATTATGACTTTTTGAAATTTTTTTTGAGAAAAACAAGAGACATACAGTAAAAGAAAAGCACTATGAGTATTCTCTAGAAAAATTTTGCGACTTTGCTTAACGCCATGTGAAGTAAGAGATGGAAGCTATAGTAAACTGTTATAAGAGAAAACGCTAATTGAGAATTAAAGTTAGAGTGAGAGCAGTGGTGAGAGTGAAAGTGAGGGTATCTGAGAGGGTTTTTAATAATGTTGGAGCATGAGATTTTAATTAGCATAGTGCGTTGCATTCAACCTGTACGAAAACAAAACTGTTTTACCTCCTAGTGCTGCGTGTCTACTCATAGTTGCCTCACTCGTTTATACTTTATTTCCAAGTGAGGTGGAAATCCACAGTCGTTTTGTAATGGCTTCACAATTTCTTTAATTTTATATCTGATTAAGTAAAAATAAATTTACATTTTTAAAATGATTTAAATCAAGATTTAAAAAAAATCTCGTATTAAAAGATGATATAGAAACAAAATACAAACAAAACTTTGTCCCTTTCTCTCTTATAGCAGTGAGTTGAAGGCAACAAAACTTGCTATTTAAAAAAAATTGTCATTATTAAAAGCAGATCTCAATGCAGACTGCAGAGAGATATTATTCGTTTTTTTGGTACGGGATTGCAACACTAATCTATAACTTATATAAAAATAATCTTATAAGGTTATTTGGTTAACACCTGTCAGGGATATAAAAATAATTATAATAATTTATTTGTTTATTAAATTCTAAAAAAAAAGAGAAAGTAAAAAAATGTAAAGGTAAAAGTCAAAATTTTTGTAAGAAAATCTAAAATTTTGGGAATCAACAAAATAAAAAAATTAATAAAAAAAAAGTGCCTCTAACTTTTCGTTTATCAATAGCTTCACTAGCAATCTCTTATTAATCAATAGTTTCAGCACATTCAACCCTTAATTCATCAGAATCAATAGCATATATAGCTATCTAATGTTGTCTCTATTCAACATTGTGTACAATTTTATACAGAGATTCTTTTAAACGAAAATTGCACGGATATTGAACGAATATTGAACGAAAAAAAATAAAACATATTCATAAACTGTTAGTCAAACATTCTATTTGTTTATACTTTTAGAGTAAACTATAAGCTTAGCTATTTTTTCTTCTATAGTTAGCTAACAAATAAGTCTCCTCAAATCAAGAGTATAAGTGATTATTTATAAACGTTAATATATAATCTTGTTATATTTAATAATTTTTTAAACTGATAGGCTCTTTAAGTAATGACTTAAGATTTGAAGTATTATACATCTTGCTATCAATCTTATTATATTTCTAACCTTGTTCTGCTAAATGCCATAAGTCATGCCAAAAGATAAATCTATAAATGTACTTAATATTGTTAAATTCAAATATAGTTTTATAATAATATAAAAAAACAAAAAATGTACTGCATATAAAAAGCATACCAATGTTAATTTTTATCTAAATAATTTGTTCTACTATAAAATATAAAAACTAGAAGTATATGCAGACGGTATTAAAAACCCATATTTTTTAAGGATGTAGGTGACCATGAATGGAGACTTTCAAACTAAAAAGGAACCCAAAAATATTTGAATAACAAAAATCTTTTATCTTTATCTATTTAAAATGTAAAAATCACGAGTTTTGAAAAATTTATTTGAATACAAATCAAATAATAAAGATTTATTTAAATAAAATAAAAATATAATATTATTTTTAAAAAATATTTTAAGAGTTTTTTTTTTAAATTTTACGATTTAAGAGTTTTCGTGTCAATTTAAGTATAATTCGAGACTAATTTAATTAAATATAAAGTCATTGTTATGTAAACCGTAAAGGTGAGGAAGACTAAGACATTACTAGTGGCGCACCTTAGAGAGATGCAAAATTTTAAAATTAAGAAACACATACGTCTCATAGCTTTATCAAATTTGATATTTTCACCAAGTGCTTAAGGTTTAGCTAACTAATCTTATCTAACATTCATTTTAATTTATGAGATGTCTAGTCATTTAATTTCATTAATTTTAAATTTAATTATTTAAAACGAATTATTATGTTATTAATCAAATTGAATTTATAAATTTAAAAGATTTAGTTAACCGAATTTAATAAAATTAATTTTTATTTAATCAACTAATAATAAAATAAATTTAAGTTAAATTATATTTTGAATACTTAAATTTTTTTAAATAAATTAAATAAAACTATTTAACAAAATATTAAATTAAAAACTTTAACAATATTTAATTGAACAGATATTGAACAAAAAAAAACTAGTTTTATAATCAGCTTTCTTTATATGCTAAAATGCATTTCAAATGGCAGGTTAATTAAAATCGTATTGTAGTAAAATAATAACCGGGTTCTAGTGCCACTAAGAAACATAATAAATAAGCTGCTATAAGAAAAGATGCCAACAACAATTAATAATTTAAAATTAAATTTTTTACAATCAAATATATAAAACCAGCACTGATTAGCGACACAACTACTTTTATTATTGCTATAATATCATAACCGTATCGAATTTTTAAAATATCAATTCTGAAAGAAGAAAAAATAACTCTAACAACTATTAAAATAAAATTAATACCCATACTTGTCACTATAAATGCCAGTATTCGTTTTTTTAAAAGCAATTCTAAGAACCAAAAATAATGCTAAAACGTCCAAATAGTGTCTTTTATATGTTATTTATGATTTACAATTAGCTAAAATAATAATTAGAAAAAGAACTATAAGAACTGGAAAAATAAATTGCAAAGCACTGTAAGAAGAAATGCAAAGAACTGTGATGTACGCTAAAATGGATTTATTAAGCGATTAGCAGCTCAAAAGTGTAAAAACGGTAGCAATTTCTATAATTTCAAAAATATGTGAGATTAAGGTAATAGCAGAGGAAGAAGAAGTAGATAAGTAAAAAGAAATTGTAAAAAGAGATTATAGTTTGTTATATATATATATATATATATATATATATATATATATATATATATATACACACACACACACATATGATTAAATGAAATATTTTGAAGGTTGAATAGACTGTTTTTAACTAAGTCAATTGCTAAAGGCAAAATTGGAATATTTCTTTAAGTATAAGGGGATTTTGATAATTTTACAAGGAAGATATTTTAAATTAGAAAATTTCACATATTTCTACATGTCTTGGCCAGCCATCTTCAACCTTAATCACCTTCCTCCATAGCCAAACCTTGAGAAGAGAGAGGAAGTCCATAAAACCTAGTAAAAAAGATATCAAAATTGAAAAATCTCTTAATGAACCCTGTCTAATTTTCTATGCTTTACATCTTGATACCCAAATCAAGGCCTAAAGTGGCTATTTGCATAGTGAAAGACTCTCCAAGCAATTCAACCAAGGTGAGAAATGTTAAAAGGCTTCAGTTTTTCATGGTTTCTTGATTATATGCCATGTGTTTCATATGTCTAAACATGTATTTATGCTTAATTCAACTTGAAGCCATGAAATTGGGTACCTTAGGTTTCAACCAAGCTTAGGGAGGCATGAACATGATGTTTCTTCATATGAAAATGGTGTAGAAATTATGTAGAATTAGCTTAAAGCATGAAATTAAGCTTAAATTGAAAAAATGTGAAGTGTAGGAAGCTAAATCCTATTCAACCTAGAGAAGAGGAAGAAGAAATCATGTTCATTTTAATATATTTTGGGTTCCAAAATAATATATAAATTCATACAAGACTGTAGGAGCAATCAGAATTGAAAACAAATGTGTTTTGATGCGAGTTGTAGTATTAGCACGATCGAAATTAGGTTGAATTTAGAGTTGCAATAGACAATGTACTGACATTTAATGAGTCAAATATTCTTTTTAAGTGAAGTATGGTAAATTTATTGAGTTTATATCGTAAATTTGCAGCTTAAAGGTTAGAATGTGAAACTGGTGCTAACTAGAGGAACATCAAGAATTTGAAAGGTAAAGGATATATATATATATATATATATATATATATATATATATATATATATATATATATATATGAAGTGTAGCGATACTGCGTTAAATGAATTTGATAAATTTTACCTTTTATGAAATTGGAAATGATAGTTTGGTTTGAAATTGAAAAATGGAACTTGTGGTTTGAAGCTGTTAATTGAAAATTCTTGCGTTTTAAAAATAAATATTAATAATTCATTTTGAAGGGTCAACTTTTTTAAATTTACTGGTTATTGAGGTAACACTTTGTGGTTGATTAAATGTTTATAATTGCTATACACTAAACCTATTCATGGGTTGAGCAATACATTCAAACTTGAAACTTGGTCCAATTATTGGATGGGTTATTAAGCTTATAAATGAGTTTGAGTTTAAAAATTGAGAACGGATAAAATATAGTATTGAGTTTGGGTTCACAATTGAAAGTTTAAATTTAACACATTAGTAACAATTTTTTTCGTAAGTTATAACTTATTTGTTAATTTGATTGATAGTTGATTAAAACATGATGTTATATTTTGTAAATGTTAAAAAAAATTTTGAAGATGTGTAAGGTAAAAATGAAGTTATTTAAATTTTAATTATTTTGTGCAATTTAATTTAAATTTTCATTGCAACGATATATCCAAAGCAATAAAACTTGGAACAAATCTCATTGCAGAGACAGATTTGTTTACAGTAAGGTCAAAAAATATCGACTTTATTGTAAGGTCATAAGATCTCATGAGAAATTAAATGAATAATAAATGTTAAAAAATATATAAATAATGATTTAACAAGTCAACAGGTAAATTTTATTTTAATAAAATATAATATAATTTACATTTTTATCAATTTAAAAAAGTAACAAATATTTAAATTATATTTTTTTATCTATTTATAAACAACCAAAATTACAATTTTATCCTTTCAAAGTATGAGAACAAATTATTTGACATATTAAATTCTATAATTTGTTTCATTAAATTATAAAATATAATAAAACTAGTCCATTGCTATTTTAATGCAGTTGATTGCTTTTCATTATATTTACTTTATAAACTATAGAAAATAAAAGTAGTTGACTTTTTTAAACGATTGAATTTTTTATCATTTCTCTTGAGAATCTTAAACAAGTTGTGAGTATGTTGTTGGAGAGCAAAAAAGTGAAGCTGAACAAATGGTGTACATAAGGCTTGGATAAGCAATGAAAATGTAAATTCCCAAATTCCCAATGTAACTTCTGTCATCTCTAATGGCTGCCATGCATGTTTATTTCAAATTTAGATATTTAAGCACCATGCCAAAACCAATGTGAAATTCCATGATTAAACAAACCTTTTATATATATATATATAAAGGTTTGTTTAATCATGGAGGTTCACATTGGTTTTGCTGTGGTGCTTAAATGTCTAAATTTTGCTTCAGTTCTTAAACATGAGTTTTGACAAATCTTTGATTTTTCTTTAATTTTAAAACTTCAATTTTCTAGATAGAGAAAATAGAAATCATTTGGCCCGTAAAGTAGAAAGTTAGGTATATATATTCCAAAGTAGGTTTATGGCTAAAGCCTTGCAGTTTGGAACCCATAATCAATACGGACTTTTTGTAGGATAGATTCTAATATTAATGCATAAATTGAAACTTCATAACTATTAAAAGATACACAAACAAGTTAGTTCTCAAAAATTTTATAGTTATTTATAATATTTTTATACTTATCTAGTGTATTTTCATTTATTCTCATTTATTTTACGATGAATATTATAAAATTTATGGCTAGTTTTTTTTTTCACTTATTCTAGTATTTTTACACTTATTCTCATTCATTTTACAATGAATCTTATAAAATTTATTATTATTTATCATATTTTATATTTATTCTCGTATTTTAACATCTATTCTCACTTTATTTATGATAAATATAAAAAATTTTATGCTTAATTATCATAATTTTATACTTATTGTAATGTTTTTACACTTGTTCTCATTAATTTTGCGATGAATCTCATAAATTTTATAATTAGTTATCATATTTTTATGTTTATTCTAATTTTTTTACACTTATTCTCATTTATTTTACGTAATTATCATCAATATTACAATAAATTTTTAGCATTTATTTTGATACTGTGTTTTTCAAAAAAAGTTTTTGTTTTAAAATTTAACTTAGGCAGTCGAATGCCCATTTCAAGCATTTAACTGTCTTATTTTTCTTTTTAATAGAATATTTGAAGACAAAAGAAGTTGAGAAAAACCAAATCAAGGGAATGCACACAAGATTGGTTTGCCTATCCACCTAGGGAACTTTTGACTTTGTTGTAATTGTTTTATCAGCAATACAACTTTGTTTGGATAAAAAAAAAAGAAGTCGAGTGCCATACATTGCTAGTCGACTGCCCTGCTCCAAAAAGAAACTGTTTAAAAGATGCAATGGAGGAACTGACAAAAAGGTGTGGAGGTCTACATAGGGGCATGGGGCCGCACAAATGATGGGTAAAATCAAGGCTGAAAAGATGCCTAAAGAGCAAAATAAAGCTAATCAAAATAATAGCACTGTCAAACTAGTTTAACACAACGAACAAAAAAAAAACTAGTTTAACACAATTATCAGGAACAAATGAAAAAATTGGCTCCATAATTGCGGCATAGTTGTTCAATTTTTTTTATAAAAGTTATTCAAAATTTTAATTGTTAAATTAGTACTATTTTATTATATTTTTTTATTAATATTTAATATATATATATATATAATGATAATTTAAAAACTAATTTAACTAGATATCAAGTTTAATATTTTTTTTATTTTACAATGAATTTAATTAATTTTATGATAAATATCATAAATTTTACAATGAATTTAATCAATTTTACTATTAATCTTATAAATTTTACGATAAATAACACAAATTTTACGATGAATCTCATAATTTTACTATGAATGTCATAAGTTTTATGAGGAATATCACAACTTTTACTATGAATGTTACAAATTTTACGATAACTGTTATAAATTTTGCGAGAAATGTCATAAATTTTATAAGGAATCTCACAAATTTTATAATAAATGTTATAAATTTTACAATGAATCTCATAAAATTTACGATTAATAGCACAAATTTTACGATGAATGTTATAAATTTTACGATGAATGTCATAAATTTTACGAGAAATTTCATAAATTTTACGATGTATCTCATAAATTTTACAATGAATCGTATACATTTTCTTATGAATCTAATAAATGTCATAAATTTAACGATACATGTTATAAATTTTACGATGAATACCATAAATTTTACGATGAATGTCATAAATTTTACGATTAGAATACTGTAATGATACAAACCTATTATCTGTATAATCTATGTATAAAATTAAGGGGTTTTATCAAGAAACCGGGAAAGAGAGGATTGCCCTCCCAAATTTCCATGGTGTTCTTTTATATTTATATTGCTATGTATGAAATTATGTATTAGAGGATTGCCCTCCCAAATTTCCATGGTGTTCTTTTATATTTATATTGCTATGTATGAAATTATGTATTAAATGTATATTTAATTCGTATTAAACCTTCACTCTTTTCGTGTGTGTGTGTAACATTTACTAAACACATTTTTCCTACCCTACAAAACACCTTTTTTCCTACCCTACAAAACACATAAAACCTTTACCCTACAAAACACTTTTTTTCCTATGTACATAAAAGTATGCAAACCATGAAGTTCATTCTTGCGAAGATGACAAGAAGCCAACAAATCATTGCTCCAAAACTTCTTGTATTTACTTATATTATTTTTTATAGGTGAAGAAGCAGTAAAAACACTGCAATTCTTCTTGTTATCATCGAAGTAAACGTGATTTTTGATCAAATTATCGCTAGGATGAAAATGTTTACAAGTGCAATTCTAAGTTAACTCATCCAAATAAATTTATTTTTAAATTTCATTTAGTATTTTTTTAATTGACTTAAATAATTGTGAGAATTAAAAAAAGTTAAATTGGCAACACAATTAATATATAATGATAATTTTACCCCTTCCAAAGGTTTGAGGCAAGGAGATCCACTATCCCCTTACCTCCTCATCCTTTGTATGGAATACCTTTCACTTAAAATTTTGGAAGCTTGTGAAGACAAAAACTGAACACCCATTCAGCTAAGCAGAGGAGGCCCAAAACTGTCCCACCTATTCTATGTTGATGACCTTATGCTACTTAGTAAGGTTTCGGAAAAAACATGCCAATCAATGAGAAATGTACTCATTGATTTCTGTGAAAGATCTGGCCAGGAAGTTAGCATGGAAAAATCCTTATTATTCTTCTCGACTAATGTGGAAGAAAACATTAAGAACTCCCTTAGCAACATTCTCCAAGTGCCTTGGTCAAACGAGGTTGGAAAATACTTAGGATTCCCTATCTCAAATGGTAGGCAAGTGGGAAATTACAGATTTCTTGTGAACAAAATCAAAAGCAAATTGACAAATTGGAAAGCAAATCTACTGTCTATGGCAGGAAGAACTATACTTGCTAAATCTACAATAAATGCTATCCCAATGTACTATATGCAAGGCTGCTGTCTTCCTAAGAGTATTTGCAAAGAGATTGATAAAATCACTAGAGACTTCATTTGGGGGTCCTCAAATGATTGTAAAAAGATCCATCTCATCAATTGGAAGACTGTTACTAACCCAAAAGAAGTAGGAGGACTTGGAATCCGACACATGCAATGTCTTAATGATGCCAACATGGCCAAACTTAGTTGGAGACTGATCAATGAAACTTCAAATCTTTGGGCTGACGTCATGAAAGCCAAATACACTAGAAATGGGGTCTTTGTTAAAAAAGATTGCACCTCGACATGGATAGGTATGAGAAGAAGCTCTCACATTATAGAGGAAAGGTTAAGATGGATCATCCATTCAGGTGATCAAACACTATTTTGGAAAGATAATTGGACTGGTCTTGGCCCCCTTAATCGTATTATTTTTGGTCCTTGGACACAACAAGAAGAAGATAGGCTGGTTCGGTCTGTTTGTGATGACAATGGCACATGGAAGTTCGATAAAGTGAGTGCCATCCTCCCTGAAGACATCAAACTTATCATCAAGGCTATCCCTCTTCAGCTAGAGTCAAGGACAGCTGATTGTATCGCTTGGGACTCATCTCCCTCAGGCAGTTTCTCACTTAGCTCTGCTTATGAAAGTGCAAAAGGAATTAAAAAAGCGGAAAGTTTCCAATGGAGAGAGATCTGGAAAATCCCCACATTACCAAAGATTCAAACCTTTTTGTGGCAATGTTGCCACCTAAAAGTGTTGACTAGACAAAACCTCATGAAAAGAGGGCTTGATTTAAATCCAAACTGTCCTAGATGTGGTGCTGAAGAAGAATCTCTTGCACACTGCATTAGAGATTGTGCTTATGTTCGCAGTCTTTGGGAATCCATCAAGGTTCCAAACCACATGTTACAATCTTTTTCATTGGAACTTTTAGATTGGATGGCTCAAAATATTAGAAAAGATGAATCTGCAGTAGTTGACGGCATCCCTTGGAGAACTTACTTCTCCTTCGTGATCTGGTATATTTGGATTGACCGTAACAATCTAGTTTTTGAAGGAAAATCTGAATCAATTGACAACTGGTGCAACAAAGTTAAATGCAAAGCAAAAGAATTCTGGGCAATTGCCGACAGAGAACATAAACCAGATCTTAAGGAGTTAATTGAGGTGGGATGGAAACCTCCCCCGCCTAACTTTATAAAACTCAACACTGACGGATCGTCCATTGGCAACCCTGGCAGAGCTGGTTCCGGAGGAATTTTTCGGGATAAGGATGGTAAATGGCTTGGCGGCTTCACTCGTTCCCTTGGAACCTCAACCAGTGTTCTTGCAAAACTTTGGGGACTCCGCGATGGTCTTCGCTTAGCTGTGGAAAAAGGCTTTCATAACCTTATTATAGAAATCGACTCCCAAGAAGTCATCAGGTATGTTAAAAATCCTTTAGCAGGTTCTCATATTTATAATGCAATTATCTTTGATTGCAGGGAATTGATCCAAAAGCTAAGGAACGCCATGATTAGTCACGTGTTCAGGGAAGCAAATGTTTGTGCGGATGCCTTGGCAAAAATGGGAGGCACTTCAGTTGATCCTTTTGTGTTTTTTAAGTCCCCCCCTCCTGGATTGTCTTCTTTGTTATTTTTTGATTCTATGGGTAATGTGTTACCCAGGACTGCGGTAATCTGTAATCCCATGCAGGGATAATTTTCTTTGTTAATGTAAATGTTCCTTTTTCACCAAAAAAAAAAGATAATTATTATAAGGATAATTATTTCATACACTGTTAGTGAAATATTTTTATTCCACAAGCAGTGTTAGGATTGTGACACATGTCTTATAAAAATATTAAAAAAATAAAAAAAAATAAAATAAGACACATGTCATAATCCTAATATCTCTTGTGGAATAAAAATACTCTATTGACAATGTATGAAATAATTATCCCTTATTATAATTTGTTGAAGTGGTTATCAAGTAAAAATTATTTTTTATCTTTAAAATTGAATCAATAGTTTAGATTAATTATTTTTAATCTAAAGATTATAATTCACACCTTATAATAAGATCAAATTTTATAAATTTACTGTAAAAGTTCTCTTACCAAGACATGTATTAAATAGCAATTTTCTCTTTCCATCTTAGCAGTGGAAAGTAGAGACAGTAAAAAGCGAAACATGGTTTTTTTCAGAAAAGGTCAAAGGCATTCATGATCTTGACTGACTCTTCTGAGGGAAGACTTGCTGCTGAATGAATATGATCAAAGTACTTACTTGAAGATAATATTTTGGACCAAATTTTGGGCTTAGCCTTCTTTCTTTGAGGGAGGTTTGGGCTTACGAGTTTTTTCTTGGAGGAAGCTTTGGGCTGACCTTTTCCTTTCTGGAGGAAAATTTGGGCTCAGTTACTTCTCATTGGATCTGATTAATTAATAAAATACAAAGGAGGTGCCATGGACGTGCAAGACAACACCAGGGCGCACGTTAGGGAGATGCAGAGTTTTAAAGCTCAGAAAGAGAAAGAAAAAGAGAAAGGAGCTTTCAGCTTGGGTGGAGAAACTGAGGTCAAAGGCGGATATCTCGAAGCTCTTCTCTAATTACATTCTTTCACCAACTCTCTAACTAACCAATCACCTCTATATTCATTTCAATCGTCTCGATTTTGCCCTGCATTTTCCTCTATCTCTCCTCTGTCTATCCTTTTGTCGATTCCAATTCTCTCTTCCGCATTCAATGGAGTCCTCAGCTGCTCTCCGATCCTTTCACTGTAACTTTCTCTCCCTTGTTTTGTTTGTTTCTGTTGTTTGATTGAGTTTTGCTTGTGTTGAGAAAAGAAAAGATGAGAGAGTTTATAGGCGTTTTCAATAGGTGAATAAACAGTGGCATTTCTGTTTCTGATATAGTAGTCTTTCTTTTCTTTTTTCTTATTGTAACTTTTGCCAATTTAGTGCAAATTATAGAGCTTTCGACGATTAGAACTTTGAAATTAGCTGAAAGAACGCTGAGATCTGCCTTTTGAAATTTTAATTGAGAATGTTAAGCTGGCTTCATCATCATCATCATCATCTTCATCAGAGCCTTTATCCCAATAGATTGGGGTAGGCTATATGAACCAATATCTAAAATCATGTTAGATCGTCCATATGTATTCTCTGCCTCCATAGATTCCTATTCAAGGCCATTTGCTCATCTAATTCTAAAACCTCCATGTCTTTCCAAACTACTTCCTTCCAAGTCTTTTTTGGTCTTCCTCTAGTCTTAACCCTTCTCTCAACATCCATAGCCTCTATTCTCCTAACTGGAGCATCTACAGGTCTACGTCTTACATGTCCAAACCAACGTAAACGATTTTCACACATTTTGTCTTCGATAGGTACCACTCCAATCATCTTACGAATATGATCATTTCTCATTCTATCCTTTCTTGTGTATCCACATATCCACCGTAACATTCTCATTTCTGTTACACTCATCTTTTGTGTATGTAGCCTCTTAGTCGCCCAACATTCACTACCATATAACAATGTTGGTCTAACAACTGTCCTATAAAACTTGCCTTTCAACCATGTAGGAATTCCTTTATCGCACAACACACCTGTAGCACTTCTCCACTTACTCCATCCAGCCTGGATCCTACAGGTCACATCACCATCAATCTCTCCATCCATCTGTATTATTGATCCCAAGTATCGAAAATGATCCCGCTTAGGTATCACCACCCCATCTAACTTCACTACATCATGCTCTTCCAGTCGGTTAGAACTGAATTTACACTCCATGTATTCAGTCTTCACTCTGCTTAGTTTAAATCCTTTTGATTCCAACGTTTGTCTCCATAATTCCAACTTTGTATTGATCTCCGCTCTAGTTTCCGCACATAGGACAATATCATCTGCAAACATCATACACCAGGGCACCTTATCCTGGATGGATTTTGTCAGTTCGTCCATAACTACCGCAAACAAGAATGGACTCAACGCTGACCCTTGGTGTAATCCCACCGTGATAGGAAACTCACTTGTTTGCCCCCCACCTGTCCTCACATGTGTCCTTGCGCCTCTATACATGTCCTTAATTAGTTTAATATATTTCAAAGGAACTCTTTTCTTCATTAAGGACCACCAGAGTACCTCCCTAGGCACTTTATCATATGCTTTCTCCAAATCTATAAAGACCATATGAAGATCTTTACCCATTACTCGAAAGCGCTCCATAAGTTGTCTAAGCAAATATATTGCCTCCATAGTTGATCGACCCGGCATAAAACCAAATTGATTCTCCGATATCTCTACATTCTTTCTTAATCTCCGTTCTATCACTCTCTCCCATAGTTTCATCGTGTGACTCATCAATTTTATGCCTCGGTAGTTGGCACAACTTTGAATATCTCCCTTGTTCTTATATAAAGGTACTAAGACACTCTTCCTCCATTCATCTGGCATTTTGTTAGTGTGCCAAATCTTATTAAATAGATTTGTCAACCACCTAACTCCTACATCTCCAAGGCATTTCCAAACTTCAATTGGGATGTCATCATGTCCAACAGCTTTTTCATTCTTCATCATCTTTAGTGCCTCTTTTACCTCTGTCTCTTGGATTCTACGCATAAAACACCGATTTAAATCCTTAAGAGGCACCGAAATATTATCCAAAACTTTATTTTGTCCGTCATTAAATAATTTGTTAAAATAATCTCGCCACCTGTTCTTAATGTCATTATCTTTAACGAGAGTTCTTTGATGCTCATCTTTAATACATTTCACGACTCCTAGGTCGCGACTCCTCCTTTCTCTTGCTTGCGCCAATCTGTATATCCTTTTCTCTCCCTCCTTTGTGTTCAATTTGTCGTAAATCTCTTTCGCAACCTTCGTCTTAGCTTCTGCCACAGCCTTCTTTGCATCCTTTCTTGCTACCTTATATTCCGAAAAACTCTCTTCTGTATTGTTCTTCTTTAAAGCCTTGTAACGCTCTCCCTTAGTCTTTATAGCATCTTTTACTACTGCAGTCCACCATGTTGCGTCCTTTCCAGTCGACACTCTTCCGTTTGATACTCCTAATGTCTCTTTGCCTACCTCCCGAATGCATTTTGCCATCTTATTCCACATTACATTTGGATTCTCTTCTGTTGTCCAAGCCTCTTTTTGAATCCAACTATCTCTACATATTGTATGACAATCTTCTTTTAGCTTCCACCATCGAATCCGTTCAATTCCTTTTTGTTGGTTCCTTCGATGTCGTCTATCTATCTTCATATCTAGAACTAAGAGTCTATGTTGCGCGGTAACACTCTTACCTGGTATAACCTTACAATCCAAACATCTATGTCTATCCCTACTCTTAGTTAAAAAGAAATCTATCTGACTTGCTCTTGGTCCACTTCTAAAGGTTATAAGATGAGAATCTCTCTTCTTAAACAATGTATTTGCTAGGATTAGGTCATAAGATAAAGCAAAATTTAAGATAGCATCTCCTCCCTCGTTTCTTACACCATAACTAAAACCCTCATGTACTCTCTCAAAACCCTCTCTACTTGTACCAACATGTCCATTAAGATCACCGCCAATAAAAAGGTTTTCTCCTATGGGTACTTCTTGTACTACCTTATCTAAATCCTCCCAAAACTGTCGTTTACTAACCTCATTAAGTCCTATCTGGGGTGCATACACGCTAATGACATTCAACACCTCTTCTTCTAAAACTAGTTTAACCAAAATAACCCTATCCCCTTGTCTCTTGATCTGTACAACATCCTTATGGTACTCTTTATCTATAATGATACCTACTCCATTTCGATCCCTATCTTTCCTTGTGTACCAAAGCTTATATTGCCAAGGTGCTATCTCTCTAGCCTTTTCCCCAACCCATTTGGTCTCTTGGAGACACAAAATGTTAACCCTCCTCCTACTCATAACCTCACAAATCTCACCTAACTTACCACTAAGCGTACCTATATTCCAAGATCCTAACCTAAGCTTATGGTTATGGACTAACTTCTTTACCTACCCCCGTCCATTGTGGTATGGGAACCTTTGCCTATTTAACACCACATCCAAGCGTCGATGTGGTGCGTCACTTCCGGGCGACGACCTAGCAACCCTTGCCCACTTTTCACTACACCCGGGCTCCGATGCAGCGCGTCGCTGTGTAGGGGACGCCCCAACGATGTTTTGATATTGGTTCATTTCATGAGATTGGACTATTTTTTAAGGTAGGTTGTCCAAACCTACCGCCACCCTCCTTCTTTACCCAGGCTTGGGACCGGCTGCGTTAACTCACACAGGCGGAGTTAATGTTAAGCTGGCTTACTGTGTGAATATAATTTTCATAAAAATAGAGCTTCTACTATTGATATTATTGGTATAAGAGTTTCGATTTTTAAGATCTTGCTAGGTTCATTCTCCAATAATCAATACTCAAACCAAAAAATAAAAATTAGGAATTTGTAAGAATGCTAATTTTGGAAGTTCTTCTAGAATATGTCCAATTTTTTAGGGGTCGTTTGGTATCGTTTCTTGTTTTTTGTTTTATGTTTTATGTTTTTGAAAATTCTATTTTTGTTTTATTTTGTTTTGTTTTCAATTTCCGAAAACAGAAAACATGTTTATTTCATACTGTTATGTTTTGAAAACATTAAACTGATTTACATATAATAATTCAATTCACAAAAAAATTTTAAAAATTAAATAAAAATAATATATTTATTAAATAATAATATGTAGATAATATTAAAAAATATTATTTTATATTATTTAATACTAATATTAAATATTTTTATTTAATCATATAAAAATTTAGTATAATTTAAATAATGTTATAATTAAATATAATATTAAATAAAATAATGACACTAATTATTATATAATATAGTTAAAAATTAAATTATTTAATATAGTTATAAATAATATAGTTATATTTTAATAACTATATAATATTTAACTAATTAATTTATTATAAATTAATTAGTTAAATTATTTTATTTAATATTATATTTAATTATAACATTATTTAACTATATAATTAATTATATTTTAATAACTATATAATATTTAACTAATAATTTATAATAAATTATATAGTTATTAAAATATATTATATTTAATATAAATAATATTATTTAATGTTAAGTAATTACTTATTTAATAATATTAAATTATTTAATAATAGCAGTGATATATTTTAAATTTAAGATAGAATATAATATTAAATAATAATATTGTTTAGTAAAATAAAAATTAATTATATTATATAATAATATTAATTATTAGCATATCAAAATTATTATAACTGATATTATTTAAAATATTTAATATATTCAATAAATTATTATAAAATTTTAAATTAAATAATATTATAATATTATAATTCAATGTAATTTATATTTAATTGCTTTTTACGTTTTCAACTTTTCTATATTAAAATAAATATATTAATTTTAAAATATTAAATAATATTTTATATTAAAATTTAATATTATTTTATTTAAAAAATTAATTAATTTTATTTATATTTTTATTATAAAAAATATTAATATTATAGTAATATATAAAATTTGTTCACTTACTTATGAATAGTAACAGAAATGAAAACATGTTTTCAAAAACAATGAAAATAAGAAATTCTTGTTTCCAACAATTTTGGAAATTCTTGTTTTTGTTTTCGTTTTCGTTTTTTGAAAACGAAAACATGTTATCAAACGTGTTTTCTGTTTCTGTTTTCAAAAAAACTGAAAACAAAAACAGAGGAAACAAAAACGATACCAAACGAGGCCTTAGTTTCTTTATTTAGGTAGAAAAATAACACTAGCATATTCTAAGATTTTTTTTCTTTTTTTCTTTTTTTTTTGAAATTTTGGAAGACAATGTTTAGAGAAGTCAGAAATTTGTAGATTCAATTTGATTAATAAGAGTAACATAATTCAATTAGTTCGTATTGAATAATTTAATATTTTTTGTATAAATTACATGTATTTTCATCTATTTTAAGAGTTTGAAACTGTTGTTGCACAAAACAACAATAAAGGTATGCTGACGTCGATGTTCGTACTAAGTCTCCACGTGTGTCCAAGAAGCTTCTGTGAAACAAGAAAAGTCAGAGGGACGCAGGGGTGGTTCCCTGCGTAGACACTCCGATGCTTAAGTCAGAAGAAAGTTCTTCAATATTGGGAAGCGTAAAAGCCAGTAGTCAAAAATTAAAGAATAAGATTGTACCTAGGACCTATTTATAGGTGAGTATCCTAGGTTAATTGAAGATAAATACGTCATTTTGCTAAGAGTTTGTATCCGGGTATAACACAAGTTCCTCAAATGCGGAGAGAAATTAGAGCCTGGCGCCGGCGGGAGACCCGTACCGCATGGTGGTGTGCGGCGTCAGGGATCTGTCGCTAGCGGGAGCCAGATAGAGCCACGTGTCGCCTTGTGACTACAGGCGATAGACTATGAGTCTGTCGCCACAGCGACAGGTGTTGACACGCCACGTGATAGAGCCACGTGTCGCCTTGTGACTGCAGGCGACAGACTATGAGTTTGTCACCACAGCGACAGGTGTTGACACGCCACGTGTCACGCGATCATTGTAGGCGACGGGATACGAGTCTGTCGCAAAGCGATAGGTCTGACGCACACCACGTGTCGAACGATGACTATATGCGACGGGCGTGAGGTCTGTCGCAGAGCGACAGGTGGGATATGCAGCTTGCCTCTGTCGCCAAGACCACGTGGCCCAGTGATTCTTTGCCACGTGGTGATCTCGGGTGCATCTTGGGCCGGGCCCACCGTAGGTAGATTTTGTTATATCAATTGCTCCCCAGTCTCTTGTTGGATTTCTCCAACCAAGAGAGTATAAATATGTGTACTTAGGCCTTAGCCCACCGTGAATAGTCTTCTTTGTCTTTTTGTGATTTCATCTGGTATTTTTTGCAGGTAAAAAAAGGTCTATTCTGCGAGAGACGTGATCAGGCGCGACGTTTGGCATTCCCTGTCGCGGCTATATAAACCGCTGGGACCCGACGAGAGACCTACGAAAACCTCTGAGCAGCCGTCTATCGCCCATTTGCAGCCTCCTCGCCAAAAAGAGTCTGTCGTCAAAAGAACCTGTCGCTCTCCCCCAGCAGTCTCTCGCTTACCTTAGAGACAGTAAGTATACATCTACCGCATATTTATTGCCTTTTGCATCTTAGATTTAGGTCTCCCGCTGGTGTAGTGGTCTTCCGCGTAGAGTTTTAGGACTTCCGCAAGTATATTGCAAATTAGGTCTGTCGCCAAAAAGGGTCTGTCGCCTATTGAGTCTGTCGCTCAAAGGGTCTGTCGCTTCAGCAGGTCTGTCGCCTATTGAGTCTGTCGCTCAAAGGGTCTGTCGCCATTACTCTGTCGCCGGGTAGTTTTTTGCCATGTCTTCGCTACGCCCGGGTAAAACACTTAAAACGGGTGGTCTTGTGTGCACTTTGACAAGTGCTGACTTAGAGGACATTAGGACGCGTTTCCCTCTTCCCTCGGGTTATGGCTATAGGCTTCCAGTGCAAGGGGAGGTCACGCCTGACTTGGTTAGAAGTGGCGTAGCCGTCCATAAGGCTTCTTTGTCTTTCGGTTTTCGCTTCCCTCTTCCGGAGTTTGGTGAAGCGTTTCTTAGGTACAAAGACATTGTCCAGTGTCAGCTTCACCCACATGCGTGGGCTCAGCTGGTAGCGTTTTCCATAGTATGTCATCACCTAGGTATTATTCCAACGATTCCTCTCTTAAGTGCCTTCTTCAGAGTTCGTAGGCTGAAAGGGTTGATAACGTTCTCTCTTCAACGTTTAACAGTCGGCGAGTTCCCTAATAATAAAATCTTCTCTAATCTCCCAAATAAACTGCGTGGTTTTGAGAGCGAGTGGGTCGTCGTTGAGATTACAAGCAATCTACGGATTCGCTCTAGATGGAATCGTGATACCTCTGACCCCTCACAGCGTTTGGACAGGTTTAGAACAGACATTTTAAGAGATCAATTTGGCGAGTCTATTCGGCAAATCCGTTCTACTAGGGAGCGTAATTTATTTTCTCTTCTAACCCCGAAGAACAATGCTGCTGCCGGCTGGGGCGTAAGCAGGACTGTTCTCGAAGCTTCTGCTGCCCCCTCTAACCTGCCTACGACTCCTCGTTTATCTGATGCTGGTCCTAGTCAGCCATCCCCGGTACTAGTAGCCGAAGCATCTACCCCTGTAGGCCGTCTTGTAGATGAGTCCTCTTCGGACACGGAGAACGAGACTCCTGAGGCTGCAGGCACTAGTGATCATTCAGAGGAGAACCTTGAGTGGGCTCAGGCTGATGCCTTTGGGAGTCCTTTCACCGATTTTCCTTTGGATTCGAATTTGAATAGTTTAGAGGACTTTGGTGGTTTTTTAGGTTTCTTATCTTTTCACTCCTCGTATGCGTATGTTTGGTGTTTTTTACTTAGTCAGCTAATATTTTCTTTTTGCATTGTGCAGACATGAACTTCCGGGACTTGATGCGTAAGAGGAGTGCCAATGTTGCTACTGGAGCGTGAAGAAGACTCAAGACGGGCACAAATAAGTCCCTAAGCGAAAAATGCGCGAGATGGGCACAAATAAGACCTTAAGCGTGAAGAAGACGCGAGACGGGCACAAATAAGTCCCTAAGCGAAAAATGCGCGAGATGGGCACAAATAAGACCTTAAGCGTGAAGAAGACGCGAGACGGGCACAAATAAGACCTTAAGCGTGAAGAAGACGCGAGACGGGCACAAATAAGTCCCTAAGCAAAAAATGCACGAGATGGGCACAAATAAGACCTTAAGCGTGAAGAAGACGCAAGACGGGCACAAATAAGTCCCTAAGCGAAAAATGCGCGAGATGGGCACAAATAAGACCTTAAGCGTGAAGAAGACGCGAGACGGGCACAAATAAGTCCCTAAGCAAAAAATGCGCGAGATGGGCACAAATAAGACCTTAAGCGTGAAGAAGACGCGAGACGGGCACAAATAAAGTCCCTAAGCGGAAAATGTGCGAGACGAGCAAAATACCAGTCCTTGAACACGAAAAGTGCGTGCGAAAGGTAAAAGTACAAGTTATGAGGTTCATTACAAAATCTCCGAATTCATATGTTGACAAATTATGGTTAACACTTTGGCTATTTTAGTCTTGATTATCCTTAAGCGAAAATAACGCGAGATAGGAACAACGCTCGAAAAAAGTTCCTTTTTGAACGAATTCAACACGGTTTCAAAAAAGAACTTGGGGAGCAACATGATAAAGTCAAACAATACAAGGTACTCTACTAATTTCAAATAAGCAAAAGAAAGAGCTACAGAATGAAACGATACTTTCCATTGAAAATGAATCTATACATTGAAGATTAACAAACAAACAAAAAGTACATTGGAGTTAACAAACAAAACAAAAACACTAATCTACGGCAATAACCAAGTCAGCCGGCTGAGAAGGCATTACGTCAACACCAGCATCTTGAGAAGCTTGAGGCCCGAGAGCTGGAGGAGTCAAAGAATCAGGGCCCTGGGGAGCCGAGGAAGCCACCCCGGAAGCAGGAACATCACTTGAAGGCCCAACCACGGCCGCAGAGTCTAGCACGGGATCAACGGCAGCAGATTCAGAAATTTGGAATTCCTCGCTGTCCAACCCTAGTAGTGCCTCGATAGACTCAGGCTGATCGCCCGCCTCAACAGACTCAGGAGGGTCACGGACTGTTAGAGGCTCAGATCGACCAAGTGCCTCAGAAGACTCAGGCCGATGATGTGGCTGCCGAGGAGGCCACGAACCTTCGAGATTGTCCAGCTTATCTACGGCTCTCTCCGCTAAATAGGCATCCGGACTTTGCGAGTCAGGCTCATACTTGGTCCAAGAAGGAGCATCGTAACACTGGGCCTCTTCGGTGAAGAGCAATTCAGGAAAAGCCTCACTAGGTCGATGCTTCTCCAACCAAGAACGAGCCAAGTAAAAATCGTACTTAATAAATCTCGTCGAGAACTCTGCTTTCTGGTCAAAACAATGCTGGGACAAGCGGTATTCATGAACGGCCTCAATTCGAGCTTCTCTTTGACGATCCAGTACATTGTGCAGCTCCTCAATAGCCTCATCTCGCTGCCTCTCCATAGCTCCCCGATCTTCGACGGCCTTATTGTAAGCTTCTTGAAACCCTTGAAGGGAAGCCACCTTCGCCTCAGATTCCCGGAGCCTTTGCTCGAGATCAGCATTCTTCTTACCCAACTCCTCCGCCCTACTGACGTAAGGACGAAGCTGGCTAACCTCATTTGAAAGCTTCATCTTCTGATCTCGAAGCTCACGAATGTCTTTGTCAGCTTGCTCCCTGAGAGCCCTGTGCCGAGCGTTGACTGCCGCAATTTATTGAGCCGACTGATAAGACGAAAAACAGAAGTAACTTAAAAATTTTGACGAAGTAAAAAGGTAAAACGGGGAAATAGATCACCAAACAAGCACAACACTCTTACCTTCATAGCAAGATAATCAGAATTGTCCTCAGCATTCGGGATGTTTGTGAAAAGCCCCGCCTCGTCACGAGGGAGAATGGTGCTCCAAGCCAGACGAGACGTTATCCCGACATCCTCGATGCTGTCGTTGTCGTTCACCTAGGGATAGGTCTGAAAATCTTCCCCACTGATGACGACCCCACTATCAACCGTATAGCGTCTCAAAGTAGGGTCTACCACCTTGGGTAAGACTGGTCGTGTAGGCATTGAGGCTTCAATAATCAGCCTCTTTCTATATTTGCCCCTAGGCTGGCGAGGAACTGACCTACCCTCAGCAGCACGAGAGCCACCTTCTTGAAGAGCTGAATCACTCCTTTGAGACTCGGAGCTCTCACGATCGCCCGAACCTTGATCGTGGACAAGAGGCCTCTTCCGTTTATTTCTCCCTGCCTGTTGAGTAGGACGGCTGGATTCGCCAGCAGAAGGAGGAGTAGGAGCACGAGCTGGTCCAGATGGGACTCCAACTCGCGGCGAAGGAATAGGAGCCACACCGGCAGCAACATTGGCACTCCTCCTACGCATCAAGTCCCGAAAGTTCATGTCTGCACAATGCAAAAAGAAAATATTAGCTGACTAAGTAAAAAACACCAAACATACGCATACGAGGAGTGAAAAGATAAGAAACCTAAAAAACCACCAAAGTCCTCTAAACTATTCAAATTCGAATCCAAAAGAAAATCGGTGAAAGGACTCCCAAAGGCATCAGCCTGAGCCCACTCAGGGTTCTCCTCTGAATGATCACTAGTGCCTGCAGCCTCAGGAGTCTCGTCCTTCGTGTCCGAAGAGGACTTATCTACAAGGCGGCCTACAGGGGTAGATGCTTCGGCTACTAGTACCGGGGATGGCTGACTAGGACCAGCATCAGATAAACGAAGAGTCGTAGGCAGGTTAGAGGGGGCAGCAGAAGCTTCGAGAATAGTCCTGCTTACACCCCAACCGGCAGCGGCAATGTTCTCCGGGGTTAGAAGAGAAAATAAATTACGCCCCCTAGTAGAACAGATTTGCCGAATAGACTCGCCAAATTGGTCTCCTAAAATGTCTGTTCTAAACCTGTCCGAACGTTGTGAGGGGTCAGAGATATCACGATTCCATCTAGAGCGAATCCTTAGATTGCTTGGAATCTCAACGACGACCCACTCGCACTCAAAACCATGCAGTTTATTTGGGAGATCAGAGAAGATTTTATTATTAGGGAACTCACCGACTGTTAAACGTTGAAGAGAGAACGTTATCAACCCTTTTTGCCTACGAACTCTGAAGAAGGCGCTTAAGAGAGGAATCGTTGGAATAATACCTAGGTGATGACATACTATGGAAAACGCTACCAGCTGAGCCCACGCATGTGGGTGAAGCTGACACGGGACAATGTCTTTGTACCTAAGAAATGCTTCACCAAACTTCGGAAGAGGGAAGCGAAAACCGAAAGACAAAGAAGCCTTATGGACGGCTACGCCACTTCTAACCAAGTCAGGCGTGACCTCCCCTTGCACCGGAAGCCTATAGCCATAACCCGAGGGAAGAGGGAAACGCGTCCTAATGTCCTCTAAGTTAGCACTTGTCAAAGTGCACACAAGACCACCCGTTTTAAGTGTTTTACCCGGGCGTAGCGAAGACATGGCAAAAAACTACCCGGCGACAGAGTAATGGCGACAGACCCTTTGAGCGACAGACTCAATAGGCGACAGACCTGCTGAAGCGACAGACCCTTTGAGCGACAGACTCAATAGGCGACAGACCCTTTTTGGCGACAGACCCTTTTTGGCGACAGACCTAATTTGCAATATACTTGCGGAAGTCCTAAAACTCTACGCGGAAGACCACTACACCAGCGGGAGACCTAAATTTAAGATGCGAAAGGCAATAAATATGCGGTAGATGTATACTTACTGTCTCTAAGGTAAGCGAGAGACTGCTGGGGGAGAGCGACAGGTTCTTTTGACGACAGACTCTTTTTGGCGAGGGGGCTGCAAATGGGTGACAGACGGCTGCTCAGAGGTTTTCGTTGGGTCTCTCGTCGGGTCCCAGCGGTTTATATAGCAGCGACAGGGAATGACAAACGACGCGCTTGATCACGTCTCTCGCAGAATAGACCTTTTTTCACCCGTAAAAAATACCAGATGAAATCACAAAAAGACAAAGAAGACTATTCACGGTGGGCTAAGGCCCAAGTACACATATTTATACTCTCTTGGTTGGAGAAATCCAACAAGAGAGTGGGAAGCAATTGATATAACAAAATCTACCTACTGTGGGCCCGACCCAAGATGCACCCAAGATCACCACGTGACAAAGAATCACTGCGCCACGTGGTCTTGGCGACAGAAGCAAGCTGCATATCCCACCTGTCGCTCTGCGACAGACCTCACGTCTGTCGCATATAGTCATCGATCGATACATGGCGTGCGTCAGACCTGTCGCTTTGCGACAAACTCGTATCACGTCGCCTACAATGATCGCGTGACACGTGGCGTGTCAACACCTGTCGCTGTGGCGACAGACTCATAGTCTGTCGCCTGCAGTCACAAGGCGACACGTGGCGTGTCAACACCTGTCGCTGTGGCGACAGACTCATAGTCTGTCACCTGCAGTCACAAGGCGACACGTGGCTCTATCCGGCTCCCGCTAGCGACAGATCCCTGACGCCGCACACCACCATGTTGTACGGGTCTCCCGCCGGCGACAGGCTCTAATTTCTCTCCGCATTTGAGGAACTGGTGTTATACCCGGATACAAACTCTTAGCAAAATGACGTATTTATCTTCAATTAACCTAGGATACTCGCCTATAAATAGGTCCCAGGTACAATCTTATTCTTTAATTTTTTACTACTGGCTTTTACGCTTCCCAATATTGAAGAACTTTCTTCTGACTTAAGCATCGGAGTGTCTACGCAGGGAACCACCCCTGCGTCCCTCTGACTTTTCTTGTTTCACAGAAGCTTCTTGGACACACGTGGAGACTTAGTACGAACATCGACGTCAGCATACTTTTATTGTTGTTTTGTGCAAGTAGTCTGTGGCCACAAGCAAATACTTCCTTTGTCCTGAGCCTAGGGGAAAAGGCCCCAGGATATCTAGTCCCCATTGTGCAAATGGAGTTGGTTGGAGAGTGTTCCGAAGAGCCGAAACAGGCGCTGTAGCTATAGGAGCGAAATTCTGACACTTTTCGCATCTTCTCACTTTGTCTGTGGCGTCCTTCCTCAGTGTAGGCCAATAAAACCCCGTGTGCAATATTTTCGAGGCCAAGGCTCGAGCCCCCAGATGTTCGCCGCATATTCCCTCATGAACTTCAGCTAAGGTGTACTCGGCCTGCTGAGGCCCTAGACACTTCAACAGGGGCATTGTGAATCCCCGTTTATAGAGTTCCACATTCACAACGGTAAACCTGGCACTTTTTAACTTCAGCCTTCGAGCTTTGTCTCTGTTAGTGGGGAGTGTGCCCCCCAGTATATAGTCTTTGATTGGGCTTCTCCAATCGCCTCCGATTTCGACATCACAGACATCTTCTTCTTCAATACTTGGCCTAGCGAGGGATTCCACTTTGACCATACCCCCTTTGACCCCTCTGGAAGAAGCCAACTTTGAAAGAGCGTCTGCATGGTTGTTCTCTGTTCGATTTATCTGAGTCAGCTAGAAGTGCTCGAATGACTGTGCCAACAATTGTACCTTTTGCAGATAAGGGACTAGAGCGGGTTCTCGTGCTTCATACTCACCCAAGAACTGGTTTACCACTAACTGCGAATCGCTGTGTGCCATTAAGTTGCTGACCCCCATTTTCTCAGCAAGTCTCATCCCAGCTATCAAGGCTTCGTACTCGGCTGTATTGTTTGAACTTGGAAAATCGAAACGTAGGGAATACTCATAGGTTTCCCCTTCAGGCGATATTAGCACAATTCCGGCTCCACTGCCGTCCATGTTACGAGCTCCATCAATAAATAATTTCCACCAGACTAACTTTGTTCCATCTAAGATCTCTCGGCCAGTGCATTCTACAATGAAATCTGCCAGTGCCTGTCCTTTTATTGCTTGACGAGGATGGAAGTGAATATCATATTCACTTAATTCGATAGCCCACTTAATTAGACGCCCGGAGTGTTCTGGTTTCTGCATTATTTGCCTGAGGGGCTGATATGTTAAGATAGTCACCGAGTGAGCTTGGAAGTACGGTCGTAATTTTCGAGTTGCCATAACCAGGGATAAAGCTATTCTTTCAACTAAAGGGTATCTTGCCTCGGCATCTAGCAGGACTTTGCTTACATAATAAATCGGGCAATCTCTATCCCCATCTTTCCTTAGTAGGACTGCACTTACAGCTTTCTCTCCTACACCGAGGTACATAAGGAGGTGGTCTCCGGGACGTGGCCGGGATAACAGAGGCAACTCTTTCAGATAGTCTTTCAACCTTTCAAATGCGTCGTTGCACTCTTCCGTCCACTTGAAGTTCTTTCCTGCCTTTATCGCCTTGAAAAATGGTAGATTTCTTTCAGCTGATTTGGACAAGAAACGACTTAAGGCTGCTATTCTTCCTGTTAGCCTTTGGACTTCTCTGACTGTATTAGGCGGCCTCATGTCCAAAATAGCTTGAACTTTCTCGGGATTAGCCTCTATCCCTCGGTTAGTAATCATGAATCCCAGAAACTTTCCAGATCTCACCCCGAATGAGCATTTGTTGGGATTCAACTTCATCTTGTACTGTCGCAACACATTGAATACCTTAGTCATTTTCTCGGCATGCGATTCTCCCTGTCTGCTTTTAATGATCATATCATCGACATAAGCTTCCATGGTGTTGCCCAACAGATCTTGGAACACCTTATTTACCATGCGCTGGTAGGTTGCCCCCGCATTCTTCAGACCGAATGGCATTACTCGGTAACAATATGTCCCAATATCGGTAATGAATGAAGTCTTCTCCTCATCGTCCGGATGCATCATGATTTGGTAGTATCCCGAGAAGGCATCTAAGAAGTTAAGTAATTCATACCCACAAGTTTCGTCTACCAACTTGTCGATTCGAGGTAGTGGATACGAATCTTTAGGACAAGCTTTATTCAGATCTGTGAAGTCCACACACATTCTCCATTTCCCGTTGGCTTTCTTCACCATCACAACATTGGCCAACCACTCCGGATAATTAACTTCTCTGATGAATCCTGCTTGCAACAACTTCGAGATTTCTTCGTTAATTGCCAGTTGCCTCTCTGGAGCAAAATTCCTCTTCTTCTGTTTTATCGGCTTTGCCCCTGAGATTACGTTCAACCGATGGCAAATAACTTCAGGGTCTATTCCTGGCATATCAGCTGGAGTCCATGCAAACACATCACAATTCTCTCTCAAGCATCGGACTATTTCACTTTTTATTTCTTCAGGCAATTGGCTTCCTACGTACACTATTCTTTCTTCGTCTTTTTCATCCAACCGGATTGCTTCCATCTCCTCATCAGGTTTTGGCTTAGACTTTTCTTCGATTGTAAGGGTTTCCTTCCTCTGAATCCCTTTACATGTGGTGGATGCGACGTTACATGTCCTGGCTTTTCTTTGATCTCCCCGCACTTGTCCAACACCGTGGGGAGTTGGAAACTTCATTAACAAATAGCAGGGATGGACCACCGCCCTCATGTCATTTAACAATGGCCGCCCGAGGATCATATTGTACGCCACGGAAGTTGATCTCACCACCATAAACAACACTTGTCGAGTGACACACTTCGGGCTTTCCCCCAATGTCACAGGTAGCTGAACTGCACCTTCTACCTTCACTTTTTCTCCTGAGAAGCCATACAGTGGTGTGGTTACTGGCTTCAGTCTATCATTAGAGATGTTCATTTTCTCAAAGCAACTCCAATAAATCAAATTTACCAAGCTCCCATTATCAACTAAGATATGACTCACTGGGTGTTTTGCTATTACCGCCGAAATCACCATGGGGTCATCATGAGGGATCACTACATCACCTCTGTCGGCTGGCGTGAAAGTAATGGGCTCTTCATCATGCTTTTCCTCCATCACCGAATTAATTTGATAAGCATGCCGGGCGTAGGTCTTTCGAGATGAGGAAGAAGTGCCAGTTAGCGACTCACCCCCGGATATCACGTTAATAGCTGGCCCTGTGGGTTCATTGTCTTCCTCTCGATTCCTTCTTTCTACCCTTCTGCCATTATCTCTTCTTTCACCTTCATTTCGTCTAACAGGTCCTCTGTTTTCACCTCTTCTATCTCTAAAATTGTTTCCCCTATTTTGTGCAGGATAGTTAGGTCTATCGCCTCTATATACGAAACGGTTTATTTTTCCCTCTCGTGCCAACTTTTCTAGTTGATTCATCAATTCTCTACATTTTTCAGTTGTGTGCCCATGCGCTGAGTGATAATCGCAATACTACCTTAAATCACGGCCCAAATTCTCTGACGCCTTCTTTGGAGTCTGTATAAGAACTGACCCCTCAATAGCTGCTAATACCGAAGCTCGAGACTCAGTGAGTGGGGTATAAGTTGAGTATTTCAGTTTGGGAGTTTTTTCAAACTTCCTTGGTTGGCTAGAAGATGCTTCAGTGACTTCCCTTCCTCGTTTCCTTCCATCCTTGGATTCTCCTATCATCACCATTTTCATTACTTCCTCCTGGGTTACATACTTATTGGCACGGGAGAGTAGGTCTGAGATGGTAGTTGGCTGGTCTAGCGATAGGGATTCTTGCAATTTTTCAGACCTTGTCCCCTGTAATACAGCTGCCACAGCTATACCGACTTGCAGGTCTCGTACCTCTAAGGTAGCATCTCTGAACCGATCCACATAACTCTTCAAAGACTCCTTAGCTCCTTGTTTGATAGTGAGTAAATAGGTCGGTTCCTTCCTTCTTTGACTGTTCACCGCAAACGCCTTAAGAAACTCACTTCGCAATTGGTCAAAAGAGGCAATAGACCCTTCAAGCAAGTTATTGAACCATTTCATCGCATGTCTGGACAGAGTTAAGGAGAAGGCCCTGCACATTATCTCATCCTCCCATCCATGTAGCAACATTAGGGCCTCATAATTTTGCATATGATCATAGGGATCCGTTTTCCCAGTGTATGCGGCCATCTGCGGCATTTTGAACTTCGAGGGCAGAGGTTTTTGCATGATGGTCATGCAGAACGGTACTCTTCTTCTCTGGTTCTCCTCTGCAGACACTAATTTTTTCTCCTCTAACACATGTTCTATCATTTTCTTCATGTCTACGGGGGGAGCAAGCTGATTTCTGGCATGAGACGAATCAGGTAGGTCTACGACTACTTCCTTACCTTTCGCTAGGGGTGTGTTTGTTCGTATCATCTGCGTGCACCAAGTGGGGTCAAACTCCGACCCGGCTCCCCAGGTGCTTTGATCTTCGACACCATTCTTTCCAGCACCTCCAACACCATGTTCTAAGTTGGTACCGGCAAAATTTGATAGGTCATGGTGATGGGCAGTAGACTCTGTCGCCCGGTCGGTACCTTGTCGCCCAGGCACCTGTCGCCCCACGCATGGAGCCTGTCGCCTGACCCCTGTCGCCGGGTCTAGGCCTGCCGCTTCATCAGTCTCTCGTTGGGTACTGGCGGCAAGCCTCATGTTCGTAGGCCCCGTCGCACCCTGTTGAATGTCATTCTCTGTGACGGGGGGAGCCTCTCGCCGACGAGAGGGGTCTGTCACTGTCGCGTCCTCCTGTCGCCCAGGCACCTGCGGCGGGACTCCTTGACTAGTTCCTTCTACCAAGTTCTGCACGGCAGGCGGCAGATTCAACTGCGGGAGAACTCCGTGGAACAGATCCACCATGGCTCGTAGCGCCTGGGTGGTTTCTTCGCTCTGTCGCCTCAGAGCTTCGAATTCTGCCGCTGACACAGTGATTCTTTCTTCCTCCCTATTCACCTGGTTCCTCTGGCGAATATGCTGTTCCGGAGAACTTACAGAATTTTCCTCACTGCCAGTCCTTGCGTTCGTCGATCTTGTTCTCACCATCTTAGTAAATCTTGATTGGCTTTTTATACGTTTCCCACAGACGGCGCCAATTGTTGTTGCACAAAACAACAATAAAGGTATGTTGACGTCGATGTTCGTACTAAGTCTCCACGTGTGTCTAAGAAGCTTCTATGAAACAAGAAAAGTCAGATGGACGCATGGGTGGTTCCTTGCGTAGACACTCCGATGCTTAAGTCAGAAGAAAGTTCTTCAATATTGGGAAGCGTAAAAGCCAGTAGTCAAAAATTAAAGAATAAGATTGTAACTGGGACCTATTTATATGCGAGTATCCTAGGTTAATTGAAGATAAATACGTCATTTTGCTAAGAGTTTGTATCCGGGTAAAACACAAGTTCCTCAAATGCGGAGAGAAATTAGAGCCTGTCGCAGGCGGGAGACCCGTACCGCATGGTGGTGTGCGGCGTCAGGGATCTGTCGCTAGCGGGAGCCGGATAGAGCCACGTGTCGCCTTGTGACTGCAGGCGACAGACTATGAGTCTGTCGCCACAGCGACAAGTGTTGACACGCCACGTGATAGAGCCACGTGTCGCCTTATGACTGCAGGCGACAGACTATGAGTCTATCGCCACAGCGACAGGTGTTGACACGCCACGTGTCACGCAATCATTGTAGGCGACGGGATACGAGTCTGTCGCAAAGCGATAGGTTTGACGCACGCCACGTGTCGATCGATGACTATATGCGACAGACGTGAGGTCTGTCGCAGAGCGACAGGTGGGATATGCAGCTTGCCTCTGTCGCCAAGACCACGTGGCCCAGTGATTCTTTGCCACGTGGTGATCTCGGGTGCATCTTGGGCCGGGCCCACCGTAGGTAGATTTTGTTATATCAGAAACTAACCTTGCTCGGGGTTTCATTATGGTTAAGGTTCATCACCTCTCCAAAAATATGTTTAATGAAAGTCGAATTCAAAAACTCTTTTCACAAACTCAACTTACATTCAATTAAACCACAACCTAAGAGTAATAATTCAATATGAAATTAATGGAACTTGTAAGAATGCTAATTTTGGAAGTTTTTCTAGAATATGTCCAGTTTTTTAGTTTCTTTATTTAGGTAGAAAAATAACACTAGCATATTCTAAAGATTTTTTTCTTTTTCTCTTTTTTTTGAAAGTTTGGAAGACTATGTTTAGAGAAGTCAGAAATTTATAGATTCAATTTGATTAATAGGAGTAACATAATTCAATTAGTTCGTATTGAATAATTTAATATTTTTTAACGTAAATCACATGTATTTTTATTTGTTTTAAAGATTTGAGATTAATTATGCTCGAAATTTCATTATGATTAAATCACCTCTCTCCAAAAATATGTTTAATGAGAATCGAACTCAAAAATTCTTTTTACAATCTCAACTTACATCTAATTAAATCACAACCTAAGAGTAATAATTCAATATGAAATTAATGAAATTGACGAACCAGACACCTCGTAAATTGAAATGAATGCAGAGAAGATCGTTAGGTAGACCTTGAGCACCTGGTGAAAAAGTCAAAATTGACAGAAGCAACGAAACGTTCTCCACCTAAAACTTTGCATCTCTCTAACGTGTGCCGCTAGCGGTGTCTTAGTCTTACTCACCCTTACAGTTTACATGACAAGCAGCGTCTTTAGATTCAATTAATTAGTCTCGAATTGTACCCAAAGTAACTCAAACTTTTAAATGGTAAAAAAAAAACTCTTAAAATATTTCTTTTAAATAATATTTTATTTTTATTTTATTCAAATAAATTTTTATTATTTGATTTGTGTTTAAATAAATTTTTATTTCAAATTAAAATAAAAATCGATTCATCGATTTAATTGTCAAAAATTCTAGTATTTCAATTTGATTAAGATTTAAAGTTTATGTTAATGATTAATTTTAATAAAAATTAAAATTTAAAAGTTTATTCAAATATAAATTAAAAATTAAATATTTATCTAAATACAATAAACATATAAAAATTTATTTAAGTAAAATGATAAAATTCAAAATTTTTTATTATTATTTTAGCTTTCTGATCACTCACCAATGAGCCCAACCTCAAAGAAAATATGTAAGCCCAAACTAAAAAAAAAAAAACCTAAGCCTTAAGTGGCAGCTCCTCCAAATGGCAAGAGGAACGAAATATTCTCCTGAAAGAAAAAATAAAATAAAATAAGAAATGAAAGAATACATACTTTTTTATTTTTAATTGGTGCAGCAATCCCGGACCAAAAACATGCGACGAATCTCTCTGCAGTCTGCAATGAGATCTGCTCTTGCTCATGTCACGTTTTGTTTTTGAACATAGCAGGTTTTGTTCCCTGCAACTCACTGCTATTAGTGAGAAAGAGACAGAGTTTTGTTTGTATTTGATTTCTATATCCTCTTTTAATATGAGATTATTTTTTTTAATCTTGAATCAACTAAAAAAATTAATTTAAAGGACCATGGTACGTTTATGAGCTGGAAAAGAATTAATTAAAAAAATTTCAGTGAAATTAGTAGTTTTTAATTTAAATGATAAAATAAAAATTAAAATCAATAGGTTAAAAATTTTGTTAGATAAATAAAATATATAATTAAAAATATTTTAATATTTTATTTTAAAAAAATTTTATTTAAATTTCTAAGAATGTTTTTATTAAAAATCTATAAAATTTTGTAACAATTTTTATTTAATCATTCGTATCAAAAAAAATCTTGCAAACTTGAGCTAGGAAAACTAAATTTTTAAGTATTGATTTGGATTGCCCGTGAAATTAATTTCGATGAAATTGAAAAAAAATGATCTTTAAGTAAAATTAATTTTAATAAAATAATATCAAATATTAAAAAAAGGTAAAAGAATAAATTGACATTTATTTTTGTTTTGTCTTCAACAGATTTTTTTTATTTTATCTTTTAAAAAATGAGTATGTATACTTTATTATATATATTTTTATAAATTTATCCAATTTGTATTGATTTATTAATCTATCTTATGTTCAGGAAGAAAAAGAATGGAATAAAAGACCAAACGTTTCCATACACCAAAGGCCCACAATACCCTAAAAATTAATTCTGTTACCAGCTCCAAAACGACTGGAGATTTCCACTTGTAAATTAAAGTATAAAAATTCGCATCTTTTCAGGTAACGTACCGCCCTTGCAGTGGAGGGTAGAGTAGACTTTAGAACAGAGGTGTTATCAAAGTGGGCCGAGTCGATACAGTAAAGTACTCGAGCTCAAGCTCGATTCGTATATTCAGTACTCAGTATTCGATTCGAGTTTGGTCGAGTCTTGAATTTTGAACTCGAGCTACTCGAGTTCGTTCGATTAGGCTCAATTCTCCAAGCTCGAGTCTCATGCTCGAACTTGAGCTCAAGTCTCATGCTCGAACTCGAGCTCGAATTTATTTTTATACACATATTAATATTATTAATTAAATATAATAAAACATAAAATTAAAAAAAATACAATAAGTCCATAATAATAGTGGCTAAAACATCTACATAAATAGAAGTACCACACAAATCACACCAACAAAAATAAAAATTACAAAGTCTTACATTAATTTGAAATTATAAAAATAAACAAATATAGTAACATCATATAAGCGAAACATTTAGCAGCATCGTCTACAACACCTCCAACACCTGCAACAGCAAACAAAATCAGTGATTTAAAGAAGCAAATTGTTTGGCAATATAAAGGAAAGAAGTTCTTAAATAACTCATTAAGAATTCATTAAGAATTCTCAGAGTTTCTTAAACGATTCTTATATGTGTTGAGAAAAATATCCCTCTAGCCAAACACTCACAAAAACAGAGGAAAGAAAAAACAAACACAATAATTTTAATGTGGTTTGGCCCAACCAATTTGGCCTACAACCACCCAACCAATCTAACAAACAATCAAACAACTACAACTGTGCAATTTTTAGAAGAGAAAAATTGCAAACTCCTTATAAACCCAACCATGCAATTTTTAGAGAGAAAAATTGCAAACTCCTAACCAAGATCCCAAAGCCCAACTACACTCTTTAATAGCCCAAGCCCTAGCTATTCTATTGGTGTCTACAACTCTTTGAGACATTTTACAAATCAAGCCTAACACTTTATTTATAAGGGGAGAGCCCTTATAACTTATCCTATACTTTCGATGTGAGATTCAAGGCAAACTCCAACAAATCTTCTCTTGACTTGAATCCCCAAACTCCAAAAACTGCTCGATAACATGCAAACTATCATCAAACTGAAGAATAACTCCATCATCATCATCACCATCATCCTCATCATCTTCTTCCAATCATCATCATCAAACTCATAATAGTCATCTTCTTCCAAATCATCATCATCATCATCATCTTCATCTTTATCTTCATCTTCATCTTCATCTTCATCAAACATAACTTTCATCTTCATCTTTATCTTCATCTTCATAACTCTCATCTTTATCTTCATAGCTTTCATCTTTATCTGCTTTCCTCCTCTCTCAAGATCCCAAACCTTCAGCTCTTGATACCACTTGTTGGGAAAAATATCCCTCAAGCTAAACACTCACAAAAACAGAGAAAAGCAAAAACAAACACAACAATTTTAATGTGGTTTGGCCCAACCAATTTGGCCTACAACCACCCAACCAATCTAACAAACAATCAAACAACTACAACTATGCAATTTTTAGAAGAGAAAAATTGCAAACTCCTAACAAAGCCCAAAGCCCAACCATGCAATTTTTAAAGAGAAAAATTGCAAACTCCTAACAAAACCCAACCATGCAATTTTTAGAGAGAAAAATTGCAAACTTCTAACAAAGCTCACCCATGCAATTTTTAGAAAGAAAAATTGCAAACTCCTAACCAAGATCCCAAAGCCCAACTACACCCTTTAATAGCCCAAGCTCTAGCTATTCTATCGATGTCTACAACTCCTTGGGACATTTTACAAACCAAGCCTAACACTTTATTTATAAGGGGAAAGCCCTTATAACTTCTTCTATACTTTTGATGTGGGATTCAAGGCAAACCCCAACAATATGTACTCTAATTTGCTAAGGTAGAAAAATCAATACCATAAACTAAGTAAGAAGACATGACAATGGTATGCATTGAAGCTCCCTTGATGGAGTACCAAAAATTTCAATAAACAATTGCAGCAGGGGGTTTGAACTTGGAAGATTAGTCTACAAAAGCAAGATTTTGATATAAAGCAGACAGTCAAAAAGCAGTCACCATGTGAAGACAAATGATTTGTTGAGTGCTACTTGTAACAAATCAATTGCTAACTTTAGCAACTATACGGTGAAAAAGAACTGATTTATCTACAACTTACATTTTCTTTGAACATGTCATGAAGTAAGCCAACCTGAGAGGTATCTTTGATGGGGATTATTTTGCTCAAAATCTTCAATTGTTTTAATACAAGTTTACTTGATTTCAATGCTTAATTAAGTGTGTATGATAAGTGTCATGAATTTCAGTAAAATATCATTTGAATAAGCAGATGAGATCCATATATAAGTAAATGCAATTTATTTTATATTAGAGAAGAAGAAAATTATTCAAGACCTAAATCATGTTTTTTCTTCTTGGTGAGAGAACTAAATCATGTCAATAATGTTTTTTCATCTCTGCACTGAAGATATTTACAATTGTTATGCTTTGATAGCTCTCACCATCCATGTTATAGCTATTATGCGACTGCTATTCAATTTTTCGGATGTTAGCTTTTGGAGTGTTTTGTTGCATGCAGCCATGCAAATCATTGTGATCAATTTGCGAGGTAACGGAATCCTGGTTTGTGCAGCAAATGTGGTGGTGTTTATTGCTATTATAGAATGTAGATTTAAACATGTTCAACTCCAACAAGCATCGGTAGCAAGCGGTGCCGCAAGCAAAAAACCGGATATGCAAGATCAACAACGAGAACAAAAGGAAAAGTCAGTTTCAATCTTTTGATTAGGATTTAATCTCTATACACTTTCAATTTTATTACCTTATTTCTCTATCCCACTATAAAAAATGATATGGTGTTATTGGCATGTTAACGTTAAAACAGGACTTAGATTTTACTAAAATGGCAATGTTAATTGATACATCATTTGGATTCTCGCAGGCACGATGGTTTAAACAGGAAAATTGATTCGATTATTGAATCTCTTGACAGATTGGTAGAAAATTTTGATCATAGAACAAATGTTTCATACGAGCAGAGTCCATCATGATAGAGATGTAGCTGCAAGAGTTGGAGCTCCTATCTTGATAGAGACCTAGTTGCAAGAGTTGGAGGTGTTGAAGGTGCGGCGGCAAGTGGATCAACTATTTTTTAAATAGTTCTCGTATCTGGATATCTTTTTCTTATTTAGTAGCGTGAGATGGATTTGTTGCTCTATTATATTTTTTTAATTAGTTCTTGTATTTGGATATACTTTTCTTATTTAGTAGCGTGAGATGGATTTGTTGCTCTATTCTGTTTTTTTAATTAGTTCTCGTATTTGGATATATTTTTCTTATTTAGTAGCGTGAGATGGATTTGTTGCTCTATTCTTGGATGACCTTGCTTCCTGCTTTGAATAGTCTTTGGATCTCTGATGGTTAAAGAGACTTAATGAATTTGTTTATAGATTTCCTCTCTACTAGCTGCCATTTAAAAAAAAAAAACAAACAAACAATATTTGAGCATTTGAAGTGAGCTCAGTAAGGCAAGAAGGGGTTGTTTTGGTATTTTAGAAAAATTTAAGCATTGTCCTTGTAGACACCTCCGAGGTCTTTAGTATTAATTAGTTTTTTATTTTTAATTTTTGATTTTGATTTTGATATTATTCTTATTTTTATTTTTATTTTCGATAAAATGATTTTTAAAAAAATAAATAGCAAAAAAAAAGAAGAAAAAAAAAGAATGGAAACGCAGAAAAAGAATCAAGTTCTGAAGAGTGAAAATTTTTGGAAAGCAAATTTAAGTTTTCGAGATTCTGTTTGAAAATATGCTAAAATCACTTCCTGAAAATTTTTGCAAAGGAAAAATCACTTAAAGAAATTAAGAAAACTTGGAAAGTAAAATCAGGATCTCAACATGAAGGCAAAGTCAAATATTGATTTGGAAAATTTGGAAAGAAATCAAAATAAAAATATGAAAAGAAATGGGAAGGAAATTCAATTGGAGAAAGGCTTAATAGCCAAATAAGCCATCAACCTTTAGTCCAAAATGAAATTCAGCCATCAACGTTTTATCGCATGAAATTCAGTCCATAAACTTTTATTTAAGTGGAAATAAACACTCAACCTTTTACAATTATGCAATTAAGTCAAAATCTGTTAAATGACACTAACTGTCGTTAGTTTTGCATACGTGGCAGCTGACGTGGATAGCTTAGTTAGCTGCCACGTGGCATACCACGTAGGTAAAACTAACGGCAGTTAGTTCATTTAACAGATTTGGTCTATTTCCACTGAAATAAAAGTTTATGGACTGAATTTCATGCGATAAAACGTTGAGGGCTAAATTTTATTTTGAGCTAAAGGTTGAGAGTTTATTTGGCTATTAAGCCATTAGAGAAATAATCAAGGAAATCAAATGGAATACCGAAAAGAAAAAAGATTTTGGAACGGAATAAAGGGAGTGGGGCCGCAAGGCCATAGAGGATTTTCCCTTTTTTTTTTCTTTAGCTGTGCACTGCTTACCTAGAAAATCCGAGTTTTTTCTTGCACAAGGATACACTAAAATCTTTATTCCCTAATAAGGGTTCTTTTAATCTTTTTTCCTTGAATGAGGTATTAAAAATCATGTAAAATCCACATCAACATTCACATGGCCAATTGTTTACGTGGAAGTTTTTATTTCCTTTTTCATTCTCTTACTTTTTTTTTCTGTGCTTTCCTTGACTGCTTCTATCTATTAACTGTTTTTTTCTTTGATTTTTTGTACAATGCAAAATAATTAAAAATCCCTTTTCTTATTTCCAGCAGAATTTTATCCACATCGAAGAGCTCCAAATTGTCATATGAAATTCTTGCTTGAAACACTAGCTCAATAGACTTTAATTTTGCTCAAGCTTTTGTGGAAAACATCGATTTAGTAATTTGGAAGAAGAGAAAATTCAAGGAAGCAAGCAAACAATACTCTTTGTAAGAATTAGAGTATAAGACAATAAATCGTGGTTGTGGTCACCAAACAGATATCTACAGATTACTAAACTTTATCATGAATTCATGTGACAATGATATTTCATACCTTGATTGTAATTACTCCTTAAAGTAATGATGGCTTTGTTAGATATCAGAAATTAAAAGTATGCAAGAGTGAGGTCTGTATAAAAATTTGTATTCCTATGAAACTTGATTTTGTAAAATATTATCTTTGAGTTTGGATGTATTTTGCGGAAAAATGGATATTGCATGCTTGATGTTTGATATAATCCCACAAAAAAAAAGTTATAGTTTAAAAACTATAAATATAATGATTGTTCAGTGAGGTGAAAAGAAGAGATTTTGAGAGAATATTATGTTCTTTTTTATTATTTTTTGAGGTATCATCTGCATCACTGATGGACAATTATAATTACTTGTTTTTTAGCATTGGAAACAGATAACCTGTTTATGGAGAAAAAAGAAAAACAAAAATGAGATCAAATGAAGCAACTATGTTGCAATTTAATTGGGTAAATTCGAGTGCCCATCGTCTAACATTATCAGTGTATCACACTAGATCAAACAATTCTCTCCGCCATGAAAATAAGATCCAGCGGTGTTTTCAATGCAAAACAGAAGACATAGAAAAATGATAAAAGTAAAATAATGCTCCGTTGGAATTTTTATCCTCTAGCTAATGACGTGGAGCTTAAATGACTTAAAATACCTCACTTATGGAATAAAGATTGAAAGTATCCCTCTTTGGGAATAAAGATTTCAGTGAACCTTTTTACCGGAAAAAACTCTAGAAAATCCCGTAAACAATTTGGATTCAAGTTTGGATGTTTTTATTAGATACTCTTTAAGAAAGAAAGGGAAGTGAAGCGTTCGACGCTGGCGGCTAAAGAACAAAGAAAAGAGAGAAGAAAAGTCGGTTTGTTTTAAGGGTTTCTATACTATACATTAATAGTGGATAGTTTTTATACAAATTAAAAAGATGTCAAACTCTTTAATACAACTAAATTTTTTTCAATTTGCTCATAAGAATTTATTGATTAAGTGTTAACTTATTGTGCAGTGAAGTTATGGAAAGCAAAAGGAAAAAGCTAAGAAAATATCAAAGAACTAGATGTTAAAGAAATATTGAGGTAAGCATTTCCCCGACAAAAGCACTAAATAAATGAAATACTCATTTTATAAATATACATTTTGATAGAATAATTATTTCATACACCATCGGTAAAGTTTTTTATTTCACAAGCGATATTAAGATTAGGACATATATCCTACAAAAATATTAAAAAAATAAAAAATAGATAAAATAATATATGTATCACGATACTAATCTCGCTTGTAAAATAAAAAAACTATAAAAAATAGATAAAATAATATATGTATCACGATACTAATCTCGCTTGTAAAATAAAAAAACTCTAACAACAGTCCATACATATATGTATATATTCATATACCCCGCTTACGTTTTGACTAAGACTGAACACGGGGTACAACGAGTACATGTACATTTTTTAAAATGTAGCCCCTCCAAAAGGCACGGAGATTATTATGGTTAATTGGTTACAATTTTTTAAAATTCTTAGCGTATCCTTATCAGTATCCCTATGAATCTAAGTATATACTTATCTGACTGTAGCAGACTCACTGTTAAACTCTTTCACTGAGATTTATCTAAATTTATTGATAGAATGGTATAGGCTAGAGGCCTTCCAATCATTAGATACAATACTCCACTTTATCTATACAATTAGTTGAATACTAAATATCACTTTTGTATTGAAAAATTGTCGCAGTCATCTTCAGCCATGACAAAAACTGCAATATTCGAAGTTCCATTCCCAAAGAAAGAACACAAAATAGGTTAGCTCTACTCCTAATTATATTTCTCTTTATGTATCAATAGTTCTTTCTTTCCTCAAATACTAAGTGTAGGTGAATGGGAATGGAAAATCATTGTCAACGCTAATTTAAGAACAATTAATTCACTGACCATATTGAAAACATTTTGTATGACCTAAATTTCATTTTCAGGTCATGAGTTTACCAAACTTTGAGAGGCAAATATCAAATTTTACTGATTTTTCCTCCATTAATGTGCCATCTCTATGAATATATATTGAGATGATGAACTCATGGTATAAATAGGTAGATTTGGTTTAAATCTAATGGTTTCAAACCAATATTATTCCATTTTTTACTAAAAGCAAGCGGCCTTATCAAGATGAGGATATCTTGTTAATTGACAAGTTTGAAATTAATTTTGTGTAATGAATTATGAACCTTGTTTATTTTGTTTAATTACTACTTTTTGATGTTGTTGCCATTTGCCAATCACTCTGAGTACTAACCCATAATTCTATGCAGATTCTGTGAGATCTTGGTGGTGGATGTTGGTTATTGACTCACTTACACATAGCGAACTGTACCTTTACCAAGCAATCTATAAGGGCAAGTTTTTGAGCGATGAGAATGATGGCACATTTCATCGCTTAATATTGGCGATCATTATAGGTTCTAATCTTCTTTTAGGATTGTTAGACGAGTATGCAGTAACTCATGTGAGTGTACATCAGTTAGGACCAAAAACAAAAAGTGCAATGGAGGTCACTGGCGTATGTATTGCCCTAATAACGAGTCTCTGCACTGAAGATATTAACTATTGTTATGCCTTGGTATCATTCACCATCAGTATTCAGGCTTTTATGCGAGTGCTGTTCAATGTTTCAGACATTAGCTTTTGGGACGTCGTGTTGCAGGCGGCCTTGCAAACCATTGTGATCAAGTTGCCAAGTAATGATGTCGTTGATTGTATAGGAAAGGTGGTGGTGCTCGTTGCTGCAATAATATACAGATTTAGATGTGTTCAACTACAAGAAGCAGCCCCATGCAAGATGCTGGCTATGCAAGACCAACAAAGAGAAGAAATGGAAAAGGCAGTTTAAAAGCTTGATTTGCCTAGGATTTGCTTGTCAAATTCCAGCAAAAATATTTTAGCTTTAAAAACATTAATTCTAAGATCTCATATGGAGGAGGATTTGTTTTTATGTGTTTTATGATAGGATTTCTTATTATATGCTTTATAAAATTTTATATAAGGTAGGGGAAGCATTTTCATTAGCATGTAAAACCCAAAATTATGCCAATGCAGTGCATGAAGAAGTGAATCATCCGTTATACTCATGCCCATTGATGATCTTTTTATGGAATGGTCTGTGTGGCTAATGACAATTAAAATAGCTTTGGAGGTCTTCAAGAAAAGTGGTGTAGCTTACGAGGGTGGTTTGATTTATGAGCCGGATTCTGTAATTACCTTGAACTAGTATAGGAATATGGAGGCACGGCCATGGAAGTTATGGAACATTTTTATGGTTATTGATCAATGCGCTGGTTTATTCAGTATAAGCTGAACAAGATTTATCGGTTGGCTGGCTGACTCATTATAGTCAAAGCTGGGGCTGAAACGAGTGAAAATTTTGAAGCCTGGTTGTAAGTCTCTGTTTTATGTTTTCTGGAATGCTTCTGTTATTGGTGCCAAAACAGGGGTAGTGGGTCAATAAGACCTTATCTTAATGACAAGGAAAAGGTTTTAAGATTTTTAAATTTCAAGTTTGATTTTTATTAAATGTCAACTTGAGTTAATTTAGTTATTTACTAGTTATTTATTGATTTACTTAATTTGAGTGATAAGATTTTCATTGTAACTTCTATGTTTGGTATATTTGTACTTTGAATAATTATCATAATTAATAAAATCAGGATTTAGCAAAAAAAAAAAAGTATTTCCAGAATTCTATTGCATTATGGCAACGAAATTCTATTACATCATATTCAAGATTTTAAGTTCTGAAAATAATCTATCACATCATAGTCAAGCTTTAAGTGTTAATTAACTAGAACATAAGCATAAATGCAACCAGAAATGGTTTTTTAATAAACTAAAACATAAATGTTCACACCAAAAGAAAAAACTAAAACATAAATGGATATAAATGCAAAATAAAACCTAAAAATTTAAAAGAGTAAAACCAAGTGGAGCATCACCACTACACAGCAAACAGCTCAGAAAATTAAGTCTTAAAAGTAAAACATCATTTAAAAGTAAAACATCATAGCCACTACACCTTGCATACACCCAAGCCACGCAGCGAAAAACTCAGGAGGAAAAAAAAAGCATCAAACATTAAAGTCAAACCACAAAAAAACCACCATACACAGTCCTTGAAGCTCCAGAGAAACCCGAAAACCCAGCAAATCTTTTAACTTTATCAAGAGAAGGAGAGCCAAAATGATCCTGATGCATCTCCAAAAAATGCATTTCAACTCAGCTGGAACCAAAAATGTCAGAAGGAAACAAGCTCAAAAGCTGTTGAAAAATATAACCAGCATGAATTCTACCACCCATCTTTTCAAACCTCAAAAACCATCTACTGGCTTAGCTCAATCTCCTGATAGTCGTCAATTTACCTTCAAGCCCGAGGGCCTATAAATCAAAGAAACAAGTAATACTTAATATTAAGAACCATGTTAAATAAAAACATAATTAAATAATAGATATAACCAAATATATATAAAAATTATATTATTAAAGTTCAAAAATAATAAATCCTTAAATAAATACAGGAACTGCAGTCTGCAATAAGATGAAAAATATATCGTAGTGTAAGAGATTCATAAACATATCACCTGCTGCCAGCTCACGACCAACCCTCTTTCTATTATCCGAAGTAGAAGCTCTTTGATTACCATTTCGTAAAATTCTGTCAATACATTGTTCAATTCTGTCGAGTTCAGTTATTCTCTGTTCAGTAGTTAGTTCCCGGGGAGACCTCCTCAAATCAAGAAGGTAAGCAATTCTTTCAAGACGTTCATCTACCATTCTGTTATATTGAACTATTTCAACAATTGGTCGACGTTTGAAGTAATAATTTAAAATTTGAAGGATGACGGATCCTATTGATAATAACACTAGATTTCTAACCATGTTTTTTTTCCTACTGAAAGCCATACCAAACGACAAGTCGATAAAAGCACCTAATTTTGTCAAATTTAAACCCGGTCTTGAAATAATAGATAAACATAAGTTATATACTGCACATAAAAAGCATGTCAGCAGTAAATTTCCATCTAAATATTTGTTTTCTATATTAAAATATAAAAACCAAGCACTCAATCCGGTAAGAGTTACCTCTGCTATAGATGGAATTAAAAATCCGTATTTTTTTTTTAGAATATAATCAACTAAAACAGGAGCTTTAAAAATCAAAAAACCAACCCAAAGAACTTGACTTAAAGTAATAACCACTCCCCATTTTTTTTAAATATGAAAATCATGTTTGCTTTTTGACGTTACCAACTTAGTTTAAAAAAGACCTCCGAAATAAAATAATAACACAGTAATCCAAGTAGTCCCCAAAAAAACTTTGCAGCTATGCTCAGTGTCATTGTAAGTAAAAGATGCGAGATATAAAATGAATCGTGAGAGTGGGAGTGCAGCAATTTTCAAAAGAAGAGTGAAAGCAGATGGAGAGCAAATGAAAAGATGACTGCTTGCACGAGAGTGAGAGCAATGTTGCCTTCCTAATGTGATATTTATAATGCGCAAAGCACAGTACAATAGCGTCAGACAGACAATAAATGAACACTCTCGTTAGGAAAAACAATTTTACATTTTAACATTGTCTAAATAAAGAAAAAAAGAACAACGTGGTCGGCAAAACTCTGATCTTATCCTCTGTCTGAAAATAGACAAAACCAACAGATATAAAAAAGATGAAAGGCCAAAACACATTCGCCATTTCAAACTAGAGGTGTTTATTGAGCCGGGTTGGTCCGACCCAGTTTGCAACCGGATCGGGTCAATCTGGCCCAAAATCCGAACCGGTTCGGAACCGGGCCGGCCCGGCATGTTACCGGGCTGGGCCGGTTTTAGATTATTAAAATCGGGTCCGGTAAGGGCCCGGCCCGTTAAGGGCCCGGTTCATAATTTGACCGGTTCGAACCGATCCGGTTTAAAAAAAAAAGCTGCAGTTGCACTGCAGTGCAACTGCAGCATGCAGACTCGCAGAGGCAAGCCTCTGCGAGTCTGCCTTTTGAAATGGCCGTTGCCCATCAATCTTTCTTTTCTTTTTTTTTATTTTAATTAAATTAAAAAATATAAAAAGAGGCTTGGCTAGCCTCTTGTAGTTGCACTGCAGTAGTGCAGTGCAACTGCAGTATGCAGAGCAGAGGCTTGGCTCTCCTTTTTTTTTATTTTTTTTATTTTTTTATTCTAATTTTTTTCCTATAAATACCTCTATAATCTTCTATTTTCATTTACATTTCTTCTATATTTTCTCTCAAATCCGCTATCTATATTCATCTACTCTTATTCTCTTCACTCACATACTCTCTCAATATTCACTCAAACTCTCTCAAATTCACTTAAATTCCCTTATTCCAAATTTATAATATCATCATTTCCTTTCTAAATTTCATTTTTCTTTTTATTTTATAATTTTACAAATTTTACTTTTAATTTTCAAATTCTAATATATTATATATATTCCTTATTCCAAATTTATAATATCATCATTTTCTTTATAAATTTCATTTTTCTTTTTATTTTATAATTTTGCAAATTTTACTTTTAATTTTCAAGTTTCAATTTTCAAATTCCAATATATTATATATATCATACATCTATTTTTTTTAATTTTTAATATATATTTATTTTCAAAAAAAATATAAAAATGTCAAATTTCTTTCGTCGTTCATGCTCTGTTTCTCGACCTTTTGGTTCCACTGAAATTCCTAATTTGGGTGACGAATCATTTAATGAAATCGAACCCGATATTCATCCGGAGGAGGAGCTTCCTTTGGCGGCGCCATCGGTTGGTCGTGGTCAACATGGAGGTCATGCTCAAACACAATCATCAGCTGCCACCACTGCTGCTACATCATCAAGGCCGAAGTTTAGTCGAAAAAAAACGAGCAAGGTATGGGAGTATTTCGATATTGTAGCAAAAGAAGGTGAGACGAATAAATATTGTGCTATCTGTAAATTGTGCCAAGGCGTTTACTCTTATAAGTCAGGTGGAGGTGCTGGCAGTACAGGTACGTATAAAAGACATTTAATTACTGTACATAAAATTAATCCCGATGCCGAAAAAGATGAAATTTTAGAAGGTAAACAATCTCAAATTAATACACGTGATGGTGGAAAAAATTTTATTTTTGATAATATTCAAGCTAGACGTGGTTTAGTTAGATTTGTAATTAGGACTGAACAACCATTCACAATTTGTGAAAAATCAGGATATTTAGAATTTGTTTGTAACTATTTACAACCCGCATATAAATCTATTTCTAGACATACATTAAAAAGAGATTGCATGGATATGTTTAAAGAATATAGACAAGCTTTAATTGATAAACTTAGTAATATTTCATCTAGGGTTAGTTTAACTAGTGATATATGGACTAGTACTAATGGTATAAGTTATCTTGTTATAACTTGTCATTGGATAGATAAAGATTGGTCCATGCAAAAACGAATTTTATCTTTAGATGTAATAGAAGAAGCACATAATTCATATACTATTCATAAATATATTACTAAAGTTTGTAAATTATATGGACTAGAAAATAATAAAGTTTTTGCTATTACTTTTGATAATGCTTCGAGTAATACTGCAGCTATTCCTAATTTAATTAAAAGTTTAAACCATGTTATGCAAGGCATATTTTTTCATGCAAGATGTGCATGTCATATTATAAATTTATGTGTTTAAAGTGGTTTTAGTTCTAGTGGTACTGGTACTGGCATAGGTCCAATTGATAAAATTAAAATTTTAGCAAAATGGATTCGCACACCAAGTAATAAACGTGAATGGAAGCAAATTTGTATAACAAATAATATACATGTTAAAGCATTTCCACTTCCCGTGGAAACAAGATGGAATTCACTTCATCGTTTGCTTTCTTCTATTTTACCTTATAAAGAACTTGTTACTCCTTGTTATAACAATTATACAAATAGCACACAATTAGTACTTTTTGAAGATGATTGGACTTTTATTGAATATTGTGTTGATTTATTATCTACTTTTAAAGATGCAACCGAAAGATTTTCAACTCAAATTTATCCAACTACACCGTATTTTGTTCCTATTATCTACACAATGTTTGATAAATTTGTAAAATTTAGGAATCATGAAACTTTAAGTTCTTTTGTATATGATATGGAGGAAAAATTTTAAAAATATTGGGAAATAATTCCTCCTATTTATTGTATTGCAACTTTACTAGATCCTAGTCAAGGTGAGGTAAATATAGAAATTTTTTTTGATTGTTATAAAAAATTTCTTGGTCTTGATTCTATTGAGGATCAAAAGTCCTCAATTAACAATCTTTTTCGAGAATTGTTTAATGTTTATGAAACAGAAAGGGAGCAATTCAACTTTAATCGAGAAGAAGAAGATTCATACGAAGAAACCGAAAGTAGCAAAAAAGGAAAAGGAATTTTAAACGCAATTAAGGAAGCAGCAAAGAAAAGAATGAAGCTAAAAGGAAAAGCGAGCGGATCGGGATCGGGATCGAGATCGGGATCAACAACTTGACGAAGTTCTAGCTTCAATGAGCTAGGATTTTTCTTAAGTCAAGATTTTTCTGTAGATGATAACTTTGATCTTCTCCAATGGTGGAAAGAAAACCAAAAACAATTTCCAGTTTTAGCTTCCATGGCCCGAGATGTTTTTGCGGTGTAAGTTTCTTTTGTTGCTTCGGAATCCGCATTCTCGACGTGTGGAAGAATTATTGGAGACCATCGAACCACTCTTAATCCGGATTCATTGTGCATGTTAACATGCCTTAAAGATTGGTTTGATGCGGAATCGCGCAATGTCAAACTTGGAATGGCCAATGAATTTGCTGATAATAATTCAAAAGAGGAGGAAGAAATTTTCAAGGCAATCCGTATAAATTATGAAGAGTAGAGAATAATCTTTTTTTTGTAAATTGTATGTAAAATTGTAAATAAGTTTAGTCATAGTGAATATTTTTATGGACTACGGTCCCGTGGTTTTTACCCTTCTAACTTTTGAAGGGGTTTTCCACGTAAAAAATCTTTGGTCTCCTACTCTCTCCTTTTTCTCCTTTGTTGTTGTTGTTGTTATTATTATTATTATTATTATTATTATTACATACCAAATTAATTAATGTTATACTTATCTATGTTTAAAATAAATAAATATTTAAAATACAAAATGAATTAATATTTTAAAAACATATTAAATAAATGAATAAATAAATAAATGAATAAATATTAAGTAAATGATATTTCAAATATAATAAATTATTTTAAATGCAAAATGAATATAATAAATGAATATAAATAAAGATATGCAAAATGAATATAATAATAATATTCATAATATCATTATTTGTATTTTGAATCAAATATCATTTTATCATAATATTATATTCATAATATAACTTTAATTTATTATAACAATAATTTTATTAGATAATTTTATAATAGTTTATTTTTACATTATTGTTACATTAATTAAATAAATTATAATATAACTTTATAATTAATTATTGTTAAATTAAACTATTAACATTATTTATTATAAAAATAAATTTATTAGATTAAATTATTAAAATATATTAATATATATTAAAATAAATTAATATAAATTTTTAGAAATAAAAAGTCTAAAAAGCAAAAAAAAATGGACCAAACCGGTTTAAACCGGTTCGGTCCGGTTTTGAGGCGAACCGGTCCAGCGAACCGGGCCGGTTCGCCTCTTCTAAGAAATAGAATCGGTCCGAACCGGACCGATTTGATATCGGTTCGAACCGGTTTTCTCATGGTTAGGGCCGGAACCGGTGAAAACCGGTCCGGCCCGTAACCAGCTCTATTTCAAACTCCGATCACTACATTTGTAGATTATATTTATATTTCTATATAATGCATTCGGAAGGTAATTTTGTCGATATAAGCATGGTAGAATCTCAGTTTACTTCTCAGAGAAGTATACATTTCGAATCTTTGAAATAATAACCTGCATAGGTACTTTTTTTTTTTGGTGAATGTATATATACTAAAAGCGATACGAGATTTGAAAAATCTGCTGTATGTTGTACTTTTAATAATTAATGAATATGTCCTGTCGTTTGAGAAAAAAACATGTCTTACTATAAAGTGTAAATGAATCAACCGTACTAGAAAGTATAAATGATTCCTATTTCTCTCTCATAAAGACAATGGAGGATGAAGACAAAACCTGATATCTGCAGTTTTTCATTGACTGATGTTGAACATTGACAGTCAGGAAATTGATTTTTAAAATTATCTTATTTTTTTCCTTTATTATTATTATTTTTTATGTTTTTGTTTTCAGTTATTTTATAATTCATATGTTCTGCAAAATTTATAAATTAAAATATTTACAAAAGGTTAACTTTAAAGTAGATAATAATATACTTTAATTCATTTTTTATGGAAACCACTTGATATTTTTACTCTATTTTGATATAGAATTAATTTAGATTTAAGTCGGGTAAGATCTAAAAAAAAGTAAAACTCTCTCTCAAAAATTTTAACACAACTGTATATCAAGAGCTCGAACTTGAAATCTCTGATTAAATTAAAACAATCTCACACTAACTAATCTACTTGCTCTTGGGTTAAACTTTAATTCATTGACCCTTTTTGAACTTTCTTTTCTTTAAAAGTTTAAAAGCTTTGTTTGGTAAATGCGGCAGATTCTTTAACTCTGATCATTCAGTAGTTCATTTTTTTTCTTATCATTCTGCAAAGTGTTGGCTAACAAAAGCAAACGACAGTCAAGTGTTTTATACGAAGACAATATTAAAACATTTCACCATTTTTACCCAGCAATTAACATCTCTCTTTACTCTATATTTGTTTATTATATTAAAACATTTTTTCAATTATTTGATATTGATACATGATCAGTTCTTTAGTTATCAAGTGATATTTTTTTATATATTTTAAATTAATTAAATTAACATACGTTATATTAGTTTTTAAATTATTTGATTGGCATGGCACATGATAACTTTTTTAAATTTTTATATATTTTAAATTAATCAATATATCTTATTATTATCTATACTATAATATATTACCAGTGTTGAATGTATATTGGAGGTTAATGTTAGTGAAGTTTATATAGTTTTTTAAAAGTCAGTTTCTAGTAGTAATTTACATAAAGAAAATAAAATTAGAATCTACTTTAATTTAGGAGGCCTGGAAACACATAGGGTTCCTGGAGGTTGGTGTCATTAATGTAACAAAAGAAGGCTTTTAGTCTTGATCTTAAATTAAATCATTTTTTAATGAGAAAAATTGTTAAGATACTGTTTGTTTTGGACAAAAAAGGTACGACTTTCAACCCAGCATGTAAAGGGACAAAATAATTAAAAAATAAATTATGAAGATAAAAGGAATTTCTTCTTTAGTTTCTGTGTACCAGTCTTACGGTGATGAGAATGGTAAATAAGCAACTGGAACAAATCTCATTGCAGCGAGATATCTGAAGCAATAAAACTTGGAAGAAATCTCATTGCAGAGACCTATTTTAAATAACTGTGTTCTCTTTCCATCTGAGCAATGGAAAGTAGAGACAGCAAAAGAATAACAAAACAAATCTCTGAATAAAAAAAAAAGTAATTTTTTATTATCACGAAAACATTGCACATGTCTTCCTGCAATGGGATCTCAAATATTCTACAAATACCCTAAATCTCAAACCTTTTCTTCTGCTATCTCCAGAAAAAGCGAAACATGGTTTTTTCAGAAATGGTCAAAGGCATTCATGATCTTGACTGAAATGCAGCATAAATTATCACCTACAAACATTTTTTTATATATTTATATAATTATATTAGGTTAGTATGATTTTCGGATAATTTGATTTTGCCTTCGCATTTAATATATTCTAAAAATAAACAAAGTCATAAACATAATTAATTCAGTGAAACAAATTGATTATAAGTTCTTAAGAGGATTTAAATATAAAAGAGAAAGGTTACAATTTGTATATAAAAAAGGTCCCCTGCCATGCATCAAGCATGGATGGCAATTGGCAATTTACACTTGACAGTTTAGGGGATGTTATTGTTACTTTGTTAGGACTTCTAGATGTGTTCATCATACGCCCATTAGCTGGTGATGTTATACACTCCATGCAAATATGATTAGTTTAGAGTAAATTATACTTATAATCCCTATAGTTTGAGTCAGACATCATTTTGATTTTTAAATTTTAAAATATTTTAAAATTGATCCTTAAAATTATATTGTTGTAATAAATAAATCATTTCATCAATTAAATTGTTATTGTTGTCATTAAATGCTACTTGCCTTGCACGTGGTTTAATTTGTTTTAACTTTTGTCTGTTTGATTTAACACCGTACCAATCTATCAATTATGTAAAAACCTATAAAGAAGTTAAAATGGCATTATTTGGCATTTATCAGAAATGGCATCAAAAAATAATTTGGCATTTAATAAACTGCTACAGCTTTTCGTTATAAAATTAATTTTTATTAATTCTTTGAATCAAATTAGTTTAATTTTTATTAATATTCTAAATAAAATTGGACAATTAAAAAATAAAATAAAATTTGCAAATTTCAAGTTTTAAAATTTCAAACTTAATTCGATATATTATTTTTTTAAAAAAGTCAAATTAATGTTTACTTGACTAAAAAATTAACAATGACACATAAATTAAGAGAGTACTATTTTGAAATCTAATTACCAGCAAGCAATGAAATTAAATTATTATCATCTATCTTAACGGTTGTTACCCTTCTTTAGGAGGGATTAGGTCCATGGTTGATACCTCCCATTCCCCCTTGTACCTCCTATGAATCAAAAAAATTGTATGTTTTTTTGTAAACATTACTAATTTATCATACATTTATATGTTTATCTAACACTGTGTTTAAATAATTAGACATAATGACATAATTTGTAAATAAATCAAATGTCAATAACAGTATATACAATACTATGCGTTATAAACTAATTGATTTTTTATTAATTTTTTGAATCAAATTAGTTTAATTATTATTTTAAATAAAATTAGACAAAAAAATTAAAATAATATTTGCTAATTTGAAGTTAATTTTCAAGCTTAATTCAATATATTATTTTAACAATAGTCAAATTTATGTTTATTTGACTAAAAAATATCAATTAAGGACACATAAATTAAGATAGATCACTTTTTTGTAATCTAATTATCAACAAGTGATGAAATTAAATTATTTGCCTACGTTTTAATGGTTTAATATCTTTTGTTTTATTTAAAACCAAAAAAATGTATTCCTTTTGTAAACACTACAACTTATCATACATTTATAATGTTTATTTAACACTGAAATAATAATAATAATAATAATAATAATAATAATAATAATAACACTCATTAATTGTCTTTTGAATTTTGTTTGATAAGAAAATCTTGATTTAGTAAAAAAAATGTATTTCCAGAATTCTGTTGCATTAACATGGCAACAAAATTCTATTACATCATGCTCAAGTTCTGAAAATAGTCTATAACATCATAGTTCAATTAACTAGAATATAAACATAAAAGCAACCACAAATGGCTTTAAGTGTTAATTCACTAGAACATAAACATCAAAACAACCACAAATGGCTTTTTAATTAACTAAAACATAAATGCAAAATAAAACCCAAAACCAATAAACGCATACGGAGTACCAACAAAAGCAATAAGTTACTAGTTTCAACTTTCACATTTAATGTGATATGACTTTTTAAGAGTAAAAAGATTAAAAGTGACTATTAAAAGTAACTATCCCTAGCATTTCTCTACATATTTTACATTTAATATGTGTAGTTTTTTTGCATTACAAAAGTAATTTTATTGATATAATCCTTATAGGTAGTTAATTATTTGAATAATATTATATTAATTAAAATATAATTTTTAAAAATAATTAAACAGTAAAAATATTTTTTAATTTATCAATCAAATTTTTTTTTTAAAAAAATAATTTTTGATAAATCTCCTTTCAAAAGCAACAAACTCTGTAAAGCTATAACAAATCTCCTTTCAGACATATCTTATAGCAGTGTCACCATAGACTTCTCTCTTTATTTGCAAGACTCATACACCAAAAATAACAGGCATGTCAACACCCATTAAAGGTGATAGTTAATATCATTCAGATAGTTTTTTTAAAAAAATCTAACTGCTGCTGCACCTTCAATGCCTCCAACTCTTCATTCATCAACAGTTTCACTAACAATCTCTTATTAATCAGTAGCTTCAGCATCAATAGCTTTTGATGCTGATAAACCCTTGCTTTTTCAACATCAAAAGCATCTACAGCTATTTCATGTAGTCTCTGATCAACATTCTATACAATTCTATTCAAAGATTTTGTTAAACGAAACTTGCATTGATATTGAGCGAATATTGAACAAACAAAAACGAAACACATACATAAATTGTTTGTGGAACGTTTTACTTATTTATACTCTTAAAGTATACTAATAGCTCAGCTATTTTTTGTTCTGTAGTTTGCTGACGAATAAGTTTCCTCAAATCAAGAGTATTAGCGATTATTTATAAACGTTAATCTAAAATCTTATTATATTTAATGATTTTTTGAACTGACAGGCTCTTAAAGTAATGACATAAGATTTGAAAGATAATAATTCCTACTATTAATCCTGTTATATTTCTAGCCTTGTTCTGCTCCATGCCATAAGCCATGCCAAAAGATAGTTCTAAAAATTCAATTAATTTTTTTAAATTCAAACCTATTTTACAAAATTATAAAAAGACACAGAGAATGTACTGCATATAAAAAGTATACCAATATTAAATTTTCATCCAAATATTTTTTTTACTATAAAATATAAAAAACTAACGCTCAATGCAATAAAAAGTGACCTCCATTGCAAACAATATAAAAAAACCTATATTTTTTTAAGGATGTAGGTGACCCTGAATTTCCAAACTAAAAAAAAAAATTCCAAAAAATTTGAATACAAAAAATCTTACATCTACATTTCTTTAAAATGTCAAAATTACAACTTTTTGCAAATTTTTTTTTGAGAAAAACAAGAGACAAATACAATAAAAGCAAAACATTGCGAGTATTCTTTAGAAAAATTTTGTGTCTTTGCTCAACGACATGTGAATTAGGAGATGTAAGCTATAGTAAACTGTTATAAGAGAAAAACAATTAGTGAGAATGAAAGTGAGAGTTAAAGCAACAATGCGAATGAAAGTGAAGGCAACTGAGAGAGTTTTTAATAACATTGTAGCATGAGATTTTAATTGGCACAGTGTGCTACATGCAACATATAAGAAAACATAACTATTTTTCCCTCCCAATGCTGCGTGTCTACTCATAGTTGCTTCACTCGTTTATACTTTATTTGCAAGTAAGTGAAAATCCACAGTCGTTTTGTAGCGGCTTCACAATTTCTTTAATTTTATGTCTGATTAAGTAAAAATAACTTTACATTTTTAACATTATCAAAGTTTAGATTTAAAAAAAATCTTATAATAAAAGAGGATATAGAAACCAAATACAAACAAAACTTTGTCCCTTTCTATCTTATAGCAGTGAGTTGCAGGCGACAAAACCTACTATTTTCACCAAAAAAAACTTGTCATTAGTAAAAGCATATCTTAATGCAGATTGCATAGACATACTCTTCGCATGTTTTTGGTACAAGATTGCAGTACTAATCTATAACTTATATAAAAAGAATCCCATAGAGTTCTTTGATTAACACCTGCCAGGGATATAAAAATAATTATAATAATTTTTTGTTTATTAAATTCTAAAAAAAAGAGAAAGTAAAAAAAATTCAAAGGTAAATATCAAAATTTTTGTAAGAAAATCTAAAATTTTGGAAATCAACAAGACAAAAAAAATTAATTAAAAAAAGTGCATCCAACTCTTCGTTTATCAATAGCTTCACTAGCAATCTCTTATTAATCAGTAGCTTCAGCACCTTCAATCTTTACTTAATCAACATCAGTAGCATCTGCAACTATATAATGTTGTCTTTATTCAACATTCTGTGCAATTTTATTTAAAGATTTTGTTAAACGAATATTGAACGGATATTGAACGAATATTGAACGAACAAAAATAAAACATATTTATAAACTATTCGTCAAACATTCTATTTTTTTATACTCTTAGAGTAGACTATAAGTTTAGCTATTTTTTCTTATATAGTTAACTAACAAATAGGTCTTCTTAAATTAAGAGTATAAGTGATTATTTATATACGTTAATCTAAAATTTTGTTATATTTAATAATTTTTTTAAACTAATAGGCTTTTGAAATAATTACTTAAGATTTGAAATATTATAAATCTTGCTATCAATCTTATTATAATATTAAACGAACATTGCACAGATATTAATCTTATTATAATTTTATCTTTAGATTCTGTTAAACGAACATTACACAGATATTGAACGAATATTGAATGAACAAAAAAAAACATATTCATAAATTGTTCGTTGAACATTCTATTTGTTTATACTTTTAGAGTATACTATAAGCTTAGCTATTTTTCTTATATAGTTAGCATATTCATAAATCTTTTATGGCAAACTCCTGTGCAAGAATGTCATGAAGCTTTGCATGGTTGCTGAGTTGTCACTTGTTGGAACCATGTCATTAACATAGATGGGCAAAAGTATTGTGCCTTTGGAAGAGTGAGAAATAAATAGAGATGGATCTGAAGAACTACAAAAAAAAAACCATTATCAAACAAAAAAGTGCTTAACCTGTGAAACCAAGCACGGGGAGCTTGTTTAAGCCCATACAAAGCATGCTTAAGTCTGCATACACGACTTGGAAATTTGGGGTCAACGAAGCGAGGTGGTTGTTCCATGTAAATTGGTTTTATAAGATTGACACGAAGAAATTCGTTTTTGACATCTAGTTGTCTCAAAGACCATCTTTGAACAAGTGCTATGGTAAGTAATAGGCGAATGCTATTTGGTTTTTTTACAAGTAAAAATGTCTCATCAAAATCTACTTCATTAATCTGATGAAATCTTTTCACCACAAATCAAGTTTTCAAGCGATTAAGGCTACCATCTGACTTGAGTTTTGTTTTGAAGATACATTTACTTACAGTGACATTCATAGTCTTAGAATGTGTAACAAGATCCCATGTTTAATTTAACTTTAAGGCAGCTAATTAACAAGACCCATTCCATTCTCTTTGTCTTTCTATCATCGCAAAACCAGGTTTGAATTTAACAAAATTAAGTGCATTTATAGATCTATCTTTTGGCATGACTTATCGCATGCAGGAGAACAAGTCTATAAATATAATAGGATTGATAGCAGGATCTTTCATTCTTCAAGCCTTGAGTCATTACTTCAAGCCTTGAGTCATTACTTCAAGAGGCTTTTAGTTCAAGAAATCATTGAGTATAACAAGATAGTATATGAACGTTTGGAAAGAATCGCTCATATTCTTGATTTGAGGAGACCTAATCGACAACTAACTGCAGAATAGAAAAAAACTGAGCTTGATAACATTGAACAAATTATTGGTAGGCTTGTTCGAAATGGTAATCAAGGAAGGGCTACTTCTAAGCATAAAAGCAGGCATGCTCATTAGCTAATACCAGGTGATATGTTTGAATATATATTTTTCGTTTTGTTGCTGACTGTAATTCTCGATATGTTTAAGATTTGTTTATATATATATATAAATATATATTATTTAACGTGTTTACTAATATCAACTCATTTCTTTGATTTACAGGCACTGGCGCTGGAAGGTAATTCATTGATTTGCAGGCGCTGCCACTAGAGGGTATTTATTTGACACATGGATGCTGGGGCTGGAAGGTAATTTGACGAGTATCAGTAGAGTGAAATGAGCTATTAAAGGGTTATGCTTTTAAGATTCTAGGTTTTATTTTGCATTTATGTTTTAGTTAATTAAGAAGCAATTTGTGGTTGCTTTGATGCTTATGTTGTAGTTAATTAACACTTAAAGCCATTTGTGTTTGCTGTTATGTTTATGTTCTAGTTAATTGAAATATGAAGTGATAGACTATTTTCAACACTTACAATCTTGAGTATGATGTAATAGAATTTTGTTGCAATGTTGTTAATGCAATAAAATTCTAGAAATACCTTTTTTTTACTAAATCAAGATTTTATTAACATGATAATATTTAGAGTACAAATATAGCATACACAATCCCAAACAAAAGCTAAGTAACGAAGTAACCAAATTCTATCAGGCTATATGACTACCACTATTTTGGCAACGATAACAGAAGCATTACAAAGAATAAAAACCTATTCCAGCAACCATGCTTTAAGTATCATCTTGCTTAATCAACATTAGTAGCATCTTCAAGTATTTAATGTTCTCTCTATTCAACATTCTGTGTAATTTTATCCAGAGATTCTGTTAAACGAACATTGCACGAATATTGAACGAATATTGAATTAACAAAAATAAAACATATTTATAAAGTGTTCGTCGAATATTTTTTATTTATTTATATTTTTTTATAGTAGACTATAAGCTTAGCTATTTTTTTTATTGTTAGCTAATGAATATATCTTCTTAAATCAAAAGAATAAGTGATTATTTATAGACTTTAATCTAAAATTTTGTTATATTTAATAATTTTTTAAACCGATAGGCTCTTGAAGTAATAACTTAAGATTTAAAGTATTGACTTAAGATTTAAAGTATTATATATCTTGCTATGAATCTTATTATACTATTGAACGAACATTGCACAGATATTAATCTTATTATAATTTTATCTAGAGATTCTGTTAAACGAAATTGCACGGATATTGAATGAACAAAAATAAAACATATTTATAAACTATTTATCGAACGTTATATTTGTTTAGACTCTTAGAGTATACTATAAGCTTAGCTATTTTTTCTTATATAGTTAACTAACGAATAAATCTTCTTAAATCAAGAGTATAAGTGATTATTTACGGGCGTTATCTACAATTTTGTTATATTTAATAATTTTTAAAATTGATAGGCTTTTTAAGTAATAACTTAAGATTTAAAGTATTATATATCTTGCTATCAATCTTATTATATTTATAAACTTGTTCTGCTAAATGCCATAAGTCATGCCAAAATATAAATTTATAAATGCAATTAATTTTGTTAGAGTAGAATATAAGCTTAGCTATTTTTTCTTATATAGTTAGCATATTCATAAATCTTTTATGGCAAACTCCTGTGCAAGAATGTCATGAAGCTTTGCATGGTTGCTGAGTTGTCACTTGTTGGAACCATGTCATTAACATAGATGAGCAAAAGTATTGTGCCTTTGGAAGAGTGAGAAATAAATAAAGATGTATCTAAAGAACTACAAAAAAAACCATTATCAAACAAAAAAGTGCTTAACCTGTGAAACCAAGCACGGGGAGCTTGTTTAAGCCCATACAAAGCATGCTTAAGTCTGCATACACGACTTGGAAATTTGGGGTCAACGAAGCGAGGTGGTTGTTCCATGTAAATTGGTTTTATAAGATTGACACGAAGAAATTCGTTTTTGACATCTAGTTATCTCAAAGACCATCTTTGAACAGGTGCTATGGTAAGTACTAGGCGAATGCTATTTGGTTTTTTTACAAGTAAGAATGTCTCATCAAAATCTACTTCATTAATCTGATGAAATTCTTTTCACCACAAATCAAGTTTTCAAGCAATCAAGGCTACAATCTGACTTGAGTTTTGTTTTGAAGACACATTTACTTCCAGTGACATTCATAGTCTTAGAATGTGTAACAAGATCCCATGTTTAATTTAACTTTAAGGCAGCTAATTAACAAGACCCATTCCATTCTCTTTGTCTTTCTATCATCGCAAAACCAGGTTTGAATTTAACAAAATTAAGTGCATTTATAGATCTATCTTTTGGCATGACTTATCGCATGCAGCAGAACAAGGCTATAAATATAATAGGATTGATAGCAGGATCTTTCATTCTTAAAGCCTTGAGTCATTACTTCAAGAGCCTTTTAGTTCAAGAAATCATTGAGTATAACAAGATAGGATATGAACGTTTGGAAAGAATCGCTCATATTCTTGATTTGAGGAGACCACATCGACAACTAACTGCAGAATAGAAAAAAACTGAGCTTGATAATATTGAACAAATTATTGGTAGGCTTGTTCGAAATGGTAATCAAGGAAGGGCTACTTCTAAGCATAAAAGCAGGCATGCTCATTAGCTAATACCAGGTGATATGTTTGAATATATATTTTTCGTTTTGTTGCTGACTGTAATTCTCGATATGTTTAAGATTTGTTTATATATATAAATATATATTATTTAACGTGTTTGCTAATATCAACTCATTTCTTTGATTTACAGGCACTGGCGCTGGAAGGTAATTCATTGATTTGCAGGCGCTGCCACTAGAGGGTATTTATTTGACACATGGATGCTGGGGCTGGAAGGTAATTTGACGAGTATCAGTAGAGTGAAATGAGCTATTAAAGGGTTATGCTTTTAAGATTCTAGGTTTTATTTTGCATTTATGTTTTAGTTAATTAAGAAGCAATTTGTGGTTGCTTTGATGCTTATGTTGTAGTTAATTAACACTTAAAGCCATTTGTGTTTGCTGTTATGTTTATGTTCTAGTTAATTGAAATATGAAGTGATAGACTATTTTCAACACTTACAATCTTGAGTATGATGTAATAGAATTTTGTTGCAATGTTGTTAATGCAATAAAATTCTAGAAATACCTTTTTTTTACTAAATCAAGATTTTATTAACATGATAATATTCAGAGTACAAATATAGCATACACAATCCCAAACAAAAGCTAAGTAACGAAGTAACCAAATTCCATCAGGCTATATGACTACCACTATTTTGGCAACGATAACAGAAGCATTACAAAGAATAAAAACCTATTCCAGCAACCATGCTTTAAGTATCATCTTGCTTAATCAACATTAGTAGCATCTTCAAGTATTTAATGTTCTCTCTATTCAACATTCTGTGTAATTTTATCCAGAGATTCTGTTAAACGAACATTGCACGAATATTGAACGAATATTGAATTAACAAAAATAAAACATATTTATAAAGTGTTCGTCGAATATTTTTTATTTATTTATATTTTTTTATAGTAGACTATAAGCTTAGTTATTTTTTTTATTGTTAGCTAATGAATATATCTTCTTAAATCAAAAGAATAAGTGATTATTTATAGACTTTAATCTAAAATTTTGTTATAATTAATAATTTTTTAAACCGATAGGCTCTTGAAGTAATAACTTAAGATTTAAAGTATTGACTTAAGATTTAAAGTATTATATATCTTGCTATGAATCTTATTATACTATTGAACGAACATTGCACAGATATTAATATTATTATAATTTTATCTAGAGATTCTGTTAAACGAAATTGCACGGATATTGAACGAACAAAAATAAAACATATTTATAAACTATTTATCGAACGTTATATTTGTTTAGACTCTTAGAGTATACTATAAGCTTAGCTATTTTTTCTTATATACTTAACTAACGAATAAATCTTCTTAAATCAAGAGTATAAGTGATTATTTACGGGCGTTATCTACAATTTTGTTATATTTAATAATTTTTAAAATTGATAGGCTTTTTAAGTAATGACTTAAGATTTAAAGTATTATATATCTTGCTATCAATCTTATTATATTTATAAACTTGTTCTGCTCCATGCCATAAGTCATGCCAAAATATAAATTTATAAATGCAATTAATTTTGTTAGAGTAGACTATAAGCTTAGCTATTTTTTCTTATATAGTTAGCATATTCATAAATCTTTTATGGCAAACTCTTGTGCAAGAATGTCATGAAGCTTTGCATGGTTGCTGAGTTGTCACTTGTTGGAACCATGTCATTAACATTGATGGGCAAAAGTATTGTGCCTTTGGAAGAGTGAGAAATAAATAAAGATGAATCTGAAGAACTACAAAAAAAAACCATTATCAAACAAAAAAGTGCTTAACCTGTGAAACCAAGCACGGGTAGCTTGTTTAAGCCCATACAAAGCATGCTTAAGTCTGCATACACGACTTGGAAATTTGGGGTCAACGAAGCGAGTTGGTTGTTCCATGTAAATTGGTTTTATAAGATTGCCACGAAGAAATTCGTTTTTGACATCTAGTTGTCTCAAAGACCATCTTTAAACAGGTGCTATGGTAAGTACTAGGCGAATGCTATTTGGTTTTTTTACAAGTAAGAATGTCTCATCAAAATCTACTTCATTAATCTGATGAAATCTTTTCACCACAAATCAAGTTTTCAAGCGATCAAGGCTACCATCTGACTTGAGTTTTGTTTTGAAGACCCATTTACTTCCAGTGACATTCATAGTCTTAGAATGTGTAACAAGATCCCATGTTTAATTTAACTTTAAGGCAGCTAATTAACAAGACCCATTCCATTCTCTTTGTCTTTCTATCATCGCAAAACCAGGTTTGAATTTAACAAAATTAAGTGCATTTATAGATCTATCTTTTGGCATGACTTATCGCATGCAGCAGAACAAGGCTATAAATATAATAGGATTGATAGCAGGATCTTTCATTCTTAAAGCCTTGAGTCATTACTTCAAGAGCCTTTTAGTTCAAGAAATCATTGAGTATAACAAGATAGGATATGAACGTTTGGAAAGAATCGCTCATATTCTTGATTTGAGGAGACCACATCGACAACTAACTGCAGAATAGAAAAAAACTGAGCTTGATAATATTGAACAAATTATTGGTAGGCTTGTTCGAAATGGTAATCAAGGAAGGGCTACTTCTAAGCATAAAAGCAGGCATGCTCATTAGCTAATACCAGGTGATATGTTTGAATATATATTTTTCGTTTTGTTGCTGACTGTAATTCTCGATATGTTTAAGATTTGTTTATATATATAAATATATATTATTTAACGTGTTTGCTAATATCAACTCATTTCTTTGATTTACAGGCACTGGCGCTGGAAGGTAATTCATTGATTTGCAGGCGCTGCCACTAGAGGGTATTTATTTGACACATGGATGCTGGGGCTGGAAGGTAATTTGACGAGTATCAGTAGAGTGAAATGAGCTATTAAAGGGTTATGCTTTTAAGATTCTAGGTTTTATTTTGCATTTATGTTTTAGTTAATTAAGAAGCAATTTGTGGTTGCTTTGATGCTTATGTTGTAGTTAATTAACACTTAAAGCCATTTGTGTTTGCTGTTATGTTTATGTTCTAGTTAATTGAAATATGAAGTGATAGACTATTTTCAACACTTACAATCTTGAGTATGATGTAATAGAATTTTGTTGCAATGTTGTTAATGCAATAAAATTCTAGAAATACCTTTTTTTTACTAAATCAAGATTTTATTAACATGATAATATTCAGAGTACAAATATAGCATACACAATCCCAAACAAAAGCTAAGTAACGAAGTAACCAAATTCCATCAGGCTATATGACTACCACTATTTTGGCAACGATAACAGAAGCATTACAAAAAATAAAAACCTATTCCAGCAACCATGCTTTAAGTATCATCTTGCTTAATCAACATTAGTAGCATCTTCAAGTATTTAATGTTCTCTCTATTCAACATTCTGTGTAATTTTATCCAGAGATTCTGTTAAACGAACATTGCACGAATATTGAACGAATATTGAATTAACAAAAATAAAACATATTTATAAAGTGTTCGTCGAATATTTTTTATTTATTTATATTTTTTTATAGTAGACTATAAGCTTAGTTATTTTTTTTATTGTTAGCTAATGAATATATCTTCTTAAATCAAAAGAATAAGTGATTATTTATAGACTTTAATCTAAAATTTTGTTATAATTAATAATTTTTTAAACCGATAGGCTCTTGAAGTAATAACTTAAGATTTAAAGTATTGACTTAAGATTTAAAGTATTATATATCTTGCTATGAATCTTATTATACTATTGAACGAACATTGCACAGATATTAATATTATTATAATTTTATCTAGAGATTCTGTTAAACGAAATTGCACGGATATTGAACGAACAAAAATAAAACATATTTATAAACTATTTATCGAACGTTATATTTGTTTAGACTCTTAGAGTATACTATAAGCTTAGCTATTTTTTCTTATATACTTAACTAACGAATAAATCTTCTTAAATCAAGAGTATAAGTGATTATTTACGGGCGTTATCTACAATTTTGTTATATTTAATAATTTTTAAAATTGATAGGCTTTTTAAGTAATGACTTAAGATTTAAAGTATTATATATCTTGCTATCAATCTTATTATATTTATAAACTTGTTCTGCTCCATGCCATAAGTCATGCCAAAATATAAATTTATAAATGCAATTAATTTTGTTAGAGTAGACTATAAGCTTAGCTATTTTTTCTTATATAGTTAGCATATTCATAAATCTTTTATGGCAAACTCTTGTGCAAGAATGTCATGAAGCTTTGCATGGTTGCTGAGTTGTCACTTGTTGGAACCATGTCATTAACATTGATGGGCAAAAGTATTGTGCCTTTGGAAGAGTGAGAAATAAATAAAGATGAATCTGAAGAACTACAAAAAAAAACCATTATCAAACAAAAAAGTGCTTAACCTGTGAAACCAAGCACGGGTAGCTTGTTTAAGCCCATACAAAGCATGCTTAAGTCTGCATACACGACTTGGAAATTTGGGGTCAACGAAGCGAGTTGGTTGTTCCATGTAAATTGGTTTTATAAGATTGCCACGAAGAAATTCGTTTTTGACATCTAGTTGTCTCAAAGACCATCTTTAAACAGGTGCTATGGTAAGTACTAGGCGAATGCTATTTGGTTTTTTTACAAGTAAGAATGTCTCATCAAAATCTACTTCATTAATCTGATGAAATCTTTTCACCACAAATCAAGTTTTCAAGCGATCAAGGCTACCATCTGACTTGAGTTTTGTTTTGAAGACCCATTTACTTCCAGTGACATTCATAGTCTTAGAATGTGTAACAAGATCCCATGTTTAATTTAACTTTAAGGCAGCTAATTAACAAGACCCATTCCATTCTCTTTGTCTTTCTATCATCGCAAAACCAGGTTTGAATTTAACAAAATTAAGTGCATTTATAGATCTATCTTTTGGCATGACTTATCGCATGCAGCAGAACAAGGCTATAAATATAATAGGATTGATAGCAGGATCTTTCATTCTTAAAGCCTTGAGTCATTACTTCAAGAGCCTTTTAGTTCAAGAAATCATTGAGTATAACAAGATAGGATATGAACGTTTGGAAAGAATCGCTCATATTCTTGATTTGAGGAGACCACATCGACAACTAACTGCAGAATAGAAAAAAACTGAGCTTGATAATATTGAACAAATTATTGGTAGGCTTGTTCGAAATGGTAATCAAGGAAGGGCTACTTCTAAGCATAAAAGCAGGCATGCTCATTAGCTAATACCAGGTGATATGTTTGAATATATATTTTTCGTTTTGTTGCTGACTGTAATTCTCGATATGTTTAAGATTTGTTTATATATATAAATATATATTATTTAACGTGTTTGCTAATATCAACTCATTTCTTTGATTTACAGGCACTGGCGCTGGAAGGTAATTCATTGATTTGCAGGCGCTGCCACTAGAGGGTATTTATTTGACACATGGATGCTGGGGCTGGAAGGTAATTTGACGAGTATCAGTAGAGTGAAATGAGCTATTAAAGGGTTATGCTTTTAAGATTCTAGGTTTTATTTTGCATTTATGTTTTAGTTAATTAAGAAGCAATTTGTGGTTGCTTTGATGCTTATGTTGTAGTTAATTAACACTTAAAGCCATTTGTGTTTGCTGTTATGTTTATGTTCTAGTTAATTGAAATATGAAGTGATAGACTATTTTCAACACTTACAATCTTGAGTATGATGTAATAGAATTTTGTTGCAATGTTGTTAATGCAATAAAATTCTAGAAATACCTTTTTTTTACTAAATCAAGATTTTATTAACATGATAATATTCAGAGTACAAATATAGCATACACAATCCCAAACAAAAGCTAAGTAACGAAGTAACCAAATTCCATCAGGCTATATGACTACCACTATTTTGGCAACGATAACAGAAGCATTACAAAAAATAAAAACCTATTCCAGCAACCATGCTTTAAGTATCATCTTGCTTAATCAACATTAGTAGCATCTTCAAGTATTTAATGTTCTCTCTATTCAACATTCTGTGTAATTTTATCCAGAGATTCTGTTAAACGAACATTGCACGAATATTGAACGAATATTGAATTAACAAAAATAAAACATATTTATAAAGTGTTCGTCGAATATTTTTTATTTATTTATATTTTTTTATAGTAGACTATAAGCTTAGTTATTTTTTTTATTGTTAGCTAATGAATATATCTTCTTAAATCAAAAGAATAAGTGATTATTTATAGACTTTAATCTAAAATTTTGTTATAATTAATAATTTTTTAAACCGATAGGCTCTTGAAGTAATAACTTAAGATTTAAAGTATTGACTTAAGATTTAAAGTATTATATATCTTGCTATGAATCTTATTATACTATTGAACGAACATTGCACAGATATTAATATTATTATAATTTTATCTAGAGATTCTGTTAAACGAAATTGCACGGATATTGAACGAACAAAAATAAAACATATTTATAAACTATTTATCGAACGTTATATTTGTTTAGACTCTTAGAGTATACTATAAGCTTAGCTATTTTTTCTTATATACTTAACTAACGAATAAATCTTCTTAAATCAAGAGTATAAGTGATTATTTACGGGCGTTATCTACAATTTTGTTATATTTAATAATTTTTAAAATTGATAGGCTTTTTAAGTAATGACTTAAGATTTAAAGTATTATATATCTTGCTATCAATCTTATTATATTTATAAACTTGTTCTGCTCCATGCCATAAGTCATGCCAAAATATAAATTTATAAATGCAATTAATTTTGTTAGAGTAGACTATAAGCTTAGCTATTTTTTCTTATATAGTTAGCATATTCATAAATCTTTTATGGCAAACTCTTGTGCAAGAATGTCATGAAGCTTTGCATGGTTGCTGAGTTGTCACTTGTTGGAACCATGTCATTAACATTGATGGGCAAAAGTATTGTGCCTTTGGAAGAGTGAGAAATAAATAAAGATGAATCTGAAGAACTACAAAAAAAAACCATTATCAAACAAAAAAGTGCTTAACCTGTGAAACCAAGCACGGGTAGCTTGTTTAAGCCCATACAAAGCATGCTTAAGTCTGCATACACGACTTGGAAATTTGGGGTCAACGAAGCGAGTTGGTTGTTCCATGTAAATTGGTTTTATAAGATTGCCACGAAGAAATTCGTTTTTGACATCTAGTTGTCTCAAAGACCATCTTTAAACAGGTGCTATGGTAAGTACTAGGCGAATGCTATTTGGTTTTTTTACAAGTAAGAATGTCTCATCAAAATCTACTTCATTAATCTGATGAAATCTTTTCACCACAAATCAAGTTTTCAAGCGATCAAGGCTACCATCTGACTTGAGTTTTGTTTTGAAGACCCATTTACTTCCAGTGACATTCATAGTCTTAGAATGTGTAACAAGATCCCATGTTTAATTTAACTTTAAGGCAGCTAATTAACAAGACCCATTCCATTCTCTTTGTCTTTCTATCATCGCAAAACCAGGTTTGAATTTAACAAAATTAAGTGCATTTATAGATCTATCTTTTGGCATGACTTATCGCATGCAGCAGAACAAGGCTATAAATATAATATGATTGATAGCAGGATCTTTCATTCTTAAAGCCTTGAGTCATTACTTCAAGAGCCTTTTAGTTCAAGAAATCATTGAGTATAACAAGATAGGATATGAACGTTTGGAAAGAATCGCTCATATTCTTGATTTGAGGAGACCTCATCGACAACTAACTGCAGAATAGAAAAAAACTGAGCTTGATAACATTGAACAAATTATTGGTAGGCTTGTTCGAAATGGTAATCAAGGAAGGTCTACTTCTAAGCATAAAAGCAGGCATGCTCATTAGCTAATACCAGGTGATATGTTTGAATATATATTTTTCGTTTTGTTGCTGACTGTAATTCTCGATATGTTTAAGATTTGTTTATATATATAAATATATATTATTTAACGTGTTTGCTAATATCAACTCATTTCTTTGATTTACAGGCACTGGCGCTGGAAGGTAATTCATTTATTTGCAGGCGCTGCCACTAGAGGGTATTTATTTGACACATGGATGCTGGGGCTGGAAGGTAATTTGACGAGTATCAGTAGAGTGAAATGAGCTAGTAAAGGGTTATGCTTTTAAGATTCTAGGTTTTATTTTGCATTTATGTTTTAGTTAATTAAAAAGCAATTTGTGGTTGCTTTGATGCTTATGTTGTAGTTAATTAACACTTAAAGCCATTTGTGTTTGCTGTTATGTTTATGTTCTAGTTAATTGAAATATGAAGTGATAGACTATTTTCAATACTTACAATCTTGAGTATGATGTAATAGAATTTTGTTGCAATGTTGTTAATGCAATAAAATTCTAGAAATACCTTTTTTTTACTAAATCAAGATTTTATTAACATGATAATATTCAGAGTACAAATATAGCATACACAATCCCAAACAAAAGCTAAGTAACGAAGTAACCAAATTCCATCAAGCTATATGACTACCACTATTTTGGCAACGATAACAGAAGCATTACAAAGAATAAAAACCTATTCCAGCAACCATGCTTTAAGTATCATCTTACTTAATCAACATTAGTAGCATCTTCAAGTATTTAATGTTCTCTCTATTCAACATTCTGTGTAATTTTATCTAGAGATTCTGTTAAACGAACATTGCACGAATATTGAACGAATATTGAATTAACAAAAATAAAACATATTTATAAAGTGTTCGTCGAATGTTTTTTATTTATTTATATTTTTTTATAGTAGACTATAAGCTTAGCTATTTTTTTTATTGTTAGCTAATGAATATATCTTCTTAAATCAAAATAATAAGTGATTATTTATAGACTTTAATCTAAAATTTTGTTATATTTAATAATTTTTTAAACCGATAGGCTCTTGAAGTAATAACTTAAGATTTAAAGTATTGACTTAAGATTTAAAGTATTATATATCTTGCTATGAATCTTATTATACTATTGAACGAACATTGCACAGATATTAATCTTATTATAATTTTATCTAGAGATTCTATTAAACGAAATTGCACGGATATTGAACGAACAAAAATAAAACATATTTATTAACTATTTATCGAACGTTATATTTGTTTAGACTCTTAGAGTATACTATAAGCTTAGCTATTTTTTCTTATATAGTTAACTAACGAATAAATCTTCTTAAATCAAGAGTATAAGTGATTATTTACGGGCGTTATCTACAATTTTGTTATATTTAATAATTTTTAAAATTGATAGGCTTTTTAAGTAATGACTTAAGATTTAAAGTATTATATATCTTGCTATCAATCTTATTATATTTATAAACTTGTTCTGCTCCATGCCATAAGTTATGCCAAAATATAAATTTATAAATGCAATTAATTTTGTTAAATTCAAATATAGTTTTATAATAATATAAAGACAAATAAAATGTACTGTATATAAAAATCATACCAATATTAATTTTTAATCTAAATATTTTTTTATACTGTAAAATATAAAAACTAGAACTCAATGCATACGGTATAAAAAAACCAATTTTTTTTAGGATGTAGGTGAACATGAATAGAGACTTTCAAACTAAAAAAGGAACCCAAAAAATTTGAATGCCAAAAATCTTCTATCTCTATCTCTTTAAAACGTAAAATCACTAGTTTTTGCAAACTTTGTTGAGAAAAACAAGATACAAATACAGTAAAAGCAAAACATTTTAGTATTTCCTAGAAAAATTTTGCACCTTTGCTAAACGTATAAGTTGTTTTAGATAGTTTGGGCTTACATGTTCTTTCTTTAAAGATTATTAATTAACATAAACTTTAAATCAACTTAATGAAACTGAAATAATTAAATTTTTTATTATTAAGTTGATAAATCGATTTTTACTCATTTGTAATCTTTTATTTGAAATAAAATTTTATTTGAATACAAATCAAATAATAAAAATATAATATTATTTTTAAAAAATATTTTAAGAGTTTTCTTTAAATTTTACAATTTAAGAGTTTTCGTGTTAATTTAGGTACAACTCAAGACTAATTTAATTGAATATAAAGGCGCTGTTATGTAAAGTGTAAGTGTGAGTAAGACTGAGACATCACTAGTGATGCACTTTTGAGAGATGCAAAGTTTTAAAAGTGTTGACACTTGAGAAAGTCAAGTATTCAAGTCACTTCGGACATGAATTGGAGAGGTGGCCTTTCGAGGTGCACTCCGACAAAGCCGTGAGAGACGGTGGCCCAATAGGTGTACCTCAAAGCGGACAATACTGTTGAGTGACTGTGCTCGGGGTGGTGGCCTAGATCAAGGACCTGCAGGTGCATCCCGGGAGTCACAATAAAACGCGCATTTTATTATAACACCTTAGGGTATCACATTGTTTAATCATATAAATTAATATAAGGTATATATTAACGTATAAACTTGTTATTTTCTTACCCGATTAGGGGTATAAGTGAATCAAATATGAACAAACCTTATTATGTTCGTGTTTGTTCATTTATCTTTTCATACTGTTTGTGTTAAATTAATGTTCGTTAAACTTGTTGATAAACATTAAATGAATAGTGAACAAACAAAAAAAAAATATTCGCAAACTGTTTGTCGAATATTCTATTCATTTAGGTTATGTTTGGTGCATAAGATAAGGCTATGATAAGATTATATAAGATTATAGATAGGATAAGATTAGATTATATTATCATATCTTATGTTTGGTATGTACAAGGATTAAGAATATGATAGGATGATTTTTTATATCTTTCACCATATTTACTATGTGTAAAATTAAAAGTACTATAAAATGATTTTTTTAGTACTTTTTTGTTAAAGTAACATAATTTAAATTTATAAATTTTTTTGTTATAAATATTAATAAAAAATTAAAATTAAAATATTATTTATAATATTATAATTAATAGTCAAATTTATTAGTTGATTTTTTAATAAAAAATAACTCTTAAAAATTTATATTATGTTTTCAAAAAAAATATTTTGTTAAAAAATAAATTTTTATAAAAAAATTCTCTGTACTTTTTCACATAATTTTTTTATTGAAAATTAAATATATTTATTTTTAAAAAATTGAGTTTTTCTAGGAAATAAGTTTATTTTTTTAATTACATTAATTTTTATAAAAGACAATTCTTAAATATTTTTCTTTATTTTTATGGTTTCTTTATTTTCTTTTTTTTTGTCAATTAGAAGGAAATATAGAAAACAAAAAAAAAGAAAAAATACAAGTTAAATTTAATAATTTAAATTTTATTAATTAAAAATATATAATTTCTAATAATTTTATGGTTAATAGTTATTTTGCTTTCTTTTTTACAGTAAAAAAGAAAAAAATTAAGAAAGAAAAAATAAAAATTTAAATGTAAGAAAAACTAGTTAAAAATATTTTTATAATAATTTTTATGTTTGAGAATTTATTTTCTAAAAAAAGATTTAAAAATTTTAATTAATTTTATAAATAATTTTAAAAAATTTGTTCAAGAAAATATTATTTAATCAAAATTATAATTTTTCTTGAAAAAAACGAAAGTAAAAAAAAAGTAAAAAATGAAAAGAAAGAAAAATTTTGGATTAATTAATTAATTAAACAAATATCCTTATTATTTTATTAAATGTTTAAGTTAATTTTTAAATATAAATTTTAAGGATGAAATAAATAAAATATAAGTATTTATTTCTAATCCCATAGGACTAAAAATAATCTTTACTTTTTCGAGAGGATCGAGTCATCCTATATTAGGAGGATGATTAATCTTACTTGCAATCCAATCCTCCCCTTAATATGTGCACCAAACATAAAATAAAATAATTATTATCCTATCTTATCAATCATCCTATATACCAAACATGACTTTATACTCTTAGACTAGACTATATTTGCTCTTCACTGCTCTTATAAAAAGAAGCTTATTACGAACACTACGATTTGCTCTATATATTTATTTATATATATATATATATATATTTATATATTATGAGATCCCGTATCCCTAATTATTGTAGATTATTATACATATAGTTAAGAATATGAGATATTTTATAATTATTAAAAATGTTAATTAAATTGCAGGTTTGGAAGGAAATTAGGAGGTGGGCGCCACTAACTTTCTTGTGTACCGATGGAGTTGAAACTTGGCGGACTCTAATTTTAGAGTCAAATAATGTGATGGTAAGAATCTACACCTCAAAATCAATTAATTATGCATGTTTTGAAAAACATGAAACAATTTAAGAAATGATAGTTAAGTCCATGGGCTCTCAGAATTTCTATGAATAACAGTCAAATTAAATAGATTTTTGACCAACTATCTGTAATAGATAATTCCTCATGTAAAAAAGTTCTAGGTCATATGGACTAATGAAATAAATCTGGAGTAAAAGTAGAAATTTACGCGATTTTACGATTAGGGGTATTTTGGTAATTTCACTTAGATAATTATTCGAACTTCAATAAAAGCTCCACCAATGATTAGGGCAAGCTAAATAGAGGTGTTTTATGATTAAATGAAATATTTTTAAGGTTGGATTGTTTTTAACGAAGTCAATCGCTAAAGGCAAAATTGGAATATTTCTTTAAGTATAAAGGCATTTTAGTAATTTCACAAGGAAGATATTTTAAATTAGAAAATTCCACATATTTCTACATGTCTTGGCCAGCCATCTTCAAACTTCATCACCTTCCTCCATAGCCAAACCTTGAGAAGAGAGAGGAAGTCCATAAAACCTAGTGAAAAAGACACCGAAACTGAAAAATCTCTTAACGAACCTTGTCTAATTTTCTGTGATTTACATCTTAGTACCCAAATCAAGGCCTAAAGTGGCCATTTGCATTGTGAAAGGCTCTCCAAGCAATTCAACCAAGGTGAGAAATGTTAAAAGGCTTCAATTTTTCATGGTTTCTTGATTATATGTCATGTGTTTCATATGTCTAAACATGTATTTATGCTTAATTCAACTTCAAACCATGAAATTGGGTACCTTAGGTTTCGACCAAGCTTAGGGAGGCATGACATGATGTTTCCTCATATGAAAATGGTGTAGAAATTATGTAGAATTAGCTTAAAGCATGAAATTAACTTAAATTGAAGAAATGTGAAGTGTAGGAAGCTAAATCCTATTCGGCCTAGAGAAGGGGAAGAAGAAATCATGTTCATTTCAATATATTTTAAGTTCTAAAACAATGTATAAATTCATACGAAATTGTAGGCGCAATTAGAATCGAAAATGGAGGTGTTTTAATGCTGGTTGTAGTATTAGCACCGGTAGAAATTATGTTGAATTTAGAGTTGCAATAGACAATGTATTGGCATTTTATGAGTTAAATATTCTTTTTAAATGAAGTGTGGTAAATTTATTGAGTTTGTATGGTAAATTTGCAGCTCAAAGGTCAGAAGGTGAAACTGGTGCTAACTAGAGGAACATCAAGAATTTGAAAAGTAAAGAATATATGTATGAAGCGCAGAGATACTGCGTTACATGAATTTGATAAATTTTACCTTTTTATGAAATTGGAAATGATAGTTTGGTTTAAAATTGAAAATGGAACTTGTGATGTAAAGCTGTTAATTGAAAAATGGAACTTGCGGTTTAAAAATAAATATTAATAATTTATTTTGAAGGGTCAACATTTTTTAAATTTACTTGTTATTGAGGTAAGACTTTGTAGTTGATTAAATGTGTATAATTGCTATACACTAAACCTATTCATGGGTTGAGCAATACATTCAAACTTGAAACTTGGTCCAATTTTTGGACGGGTTATTAAGCTTATAAATGAGTTTGAGTTTGAAAATTGAGAACGGATAAAATATAGTATTGAGTTTGGGTTCACAATAGAAAGTTTAAGTTTGACACACTAGTAACAAAATTTTTCATAAGTTATAACTTATTTGTTAATTTGATTGACAGTTGATTAAAAACATGATGTTATATTTTGTAAATCTTAAAAAAAAAATTGAAGATATGTGAAGTAAAAATGAAGTTATTTAAATTTTAATTATTTTAAATTTTTGTGCAATTTAATTTAAATTTTCATTGCAGCGATATATCTGAAGCAATAAAACTTGGAACAAATCTCATTGCAGAGACGGGTTTGTCTACAGTAAGGTTAAAAAATATCGATTTTATTGTAAGATCATGAGATCTTGAGATCTCATGAGATATTCAAGATCTCATGAGAAATTGAGTGAATAATAAAGGTTAAAAAATATATAAATAATGATTTAACAAATCAACAGGTAAATTTTACTTTAATAAAATATGATATAATTTACATTTTTATCAATTTAATAAAGTAACAAAATATTTAAATTATATTTTTATCTATTTATAAACAACCAAAATTAGAATTTTATCCTTTCAAAATATGAGAACAAATTATTTGACATATTAAATTCTATAATTTGTTTCATTAAATTATAAAATATAATAAAACTAGTCCATTGCTATTTTAAAATAGTTGATTGCTTTTCATTATATTTACTTTATAAAATATAGAAAATAAAAGCAGTTGACTAATTTTAAAAGATTGAATTTTTTATCATTTCTCTTGAGAATCTTAAATGAGTTGTGAGTGTGTTGTTGGAGAGCAAAGAAGTGAAGCTAAACGAATGGTGTACATAAGGCTTGGATAAGCAATGAAAATGTAAATTCCCAAATTTTCAGCGAACCTCTGTCATCTCTAATGGCTACCATGCATGTTTATTCAATGTTCCATATATATATATTTATATATATTTATATATATATATATATATATATGAGGTTTGTTTAATCATGGAAGTTCACATTGGTTTTGCTGTGGTGCTTAAATGTCTAAATTTTGTTTCAGTTCTTAAACATGAGTTTCCACAAATCTTTGATTTTTCTTTAATGTTAAAACTTCAATTTTCTAGATAGAGAGAATAGAAATCATTTGGCCCGTGAAGTAGAAAGTTAGGTATATACGTTCTAAAATAGGTTTATCACTAAAGCCTTGCAGTTTGAAACCCATATTCAATGAGGACTTTTTGTAGGATAGATTCTAATATTAATGCATAAATTGAAACTTCATAACTATTAAAAGATACACAAACAAGTTAATTCTCAAAAATTTCATAGTTATTTGTAATATTTTTATACTTATCTAGTGTATTTTCATTTATTATCATTTATTTTACGATGAATATTATAAATTTTATGGTTAATTTTTTTAGCTTATTCTAGTATTTTTAAACTTATTCTCATTCATTTTACAATGAATCTTATAAAATTTATTATTATATATCATATTTTTATATTTATTCTCGTGTTTTTACGTCTATTCTCACTTTATTTATGATAAATATAAAAAATTTTATAGTAAATTATCATATTTTTATACTTATTGTAATATTTTTACACTTATTTTCATTCATTTAACGATGAATTTTATAAATTTTACAATTAATTATCATATTTTTATGTTTATTCTAGTGTTTTTTTACACTTATTCTCATTTATTTTACGATAATTATTATCAATATTATGATAAATTTGTTAGCGTTAATTTTGGTACTATCTTGTTCCAAAAAAAAAAAGTTTCTGTTTTAAAATTTAACTTAGGCAATTGAATGCCCATTTCGAGCATCAACTGCCTTATTTTTCTTTTTAACAAAAGAAGTAGGGTGCCATATATTGGCAGTCGACCGCCCTGCTCCAAAAAAAAAGTTGTTTAAAAGATGCAATGGAGGAACTGACAATAAGGTGTGGAGGTCTACATAGGGGCATGGGGCCGCACAAATGATGGGTAAAATCAAGGTTGAAAAGATGCCTAAAGAGCAAAATAAAGCTAATCAAAATAATAGCACTGTCAAATGAGTTTAACACAACGAACAAAAAAACTAGTTAAACACAAATTATCAGGAACAAATGAAAAATTAGTTCCATAATTGCAGCTTAGTTGTTCAATTTCTTTTTATATAAAAGTTGTTCAAAATTTTAATGGTTAAATTAGTAATAGTTTATTGTATTTTTTATTAATATTTAATATATATATAAGGATAATTTAAAAAACTAATTTAATGAGATACCAAGTTTAAGATTTTTTTTTATTTTACAATGAATCTAATTAATTTTATGATAAATATCATAAATTTTACAATAAATCTAATCAATTTTACGATTAATTTTATAAATTTTATGATGAATCGCACAAATTTTACGATGAATGTCATAAATTTTATGAGTAATATCACAAATTTTACGAGGAATATCACAAATTTTACGATGAATAACATAAATTTTAGGAGGAATCTCACTAATTTTACGATGAATGTTATAAATTTTACAATTAATCTCATAAATTTTATGATGAATAACACAAATTCTACGATAAACGTAATAAATTTTACGATGAATGTCATAAATTTTACGAGAAATTTCATAAATTTTATGATGAATCTCATAAATTTTAGAATGAATCATATACATTTTATTATGAATCTAATAAATGTCATAAATTTTACAATTAGAGTACTGTAATGATACAAACCTATTATCTGTATAATCTATGTATAAAATTGAGGGGTTTTATCAAGAAAACGGGAAAGAGAGGATTGCCCTCCCAAAATTCCATGTTGTCCTTTTATATTTATATTGCTATGTATGAAATTATGTGTTAAATGTATATTTAATTCGTATTAAACCTTTTTGCTTTTCTAGTGTGTGTGTTTGTGTATAAAACATTTACTAAACTTGGCCATACAAAACACTTTTTTTCCTCTGTACATAAAAGTATGCAAAACATGAAGTTCATTCTTGCAAAGATGACAAGAAGCCAAAAAATCATTGCTCCAAAACTTCTTGTATTTACTTATATTATTTGTTATAGGTGAAGAAGCAGTAAAAACAATACAATTCTTCTTGTTCTCATCGAAGTAAACGTGATTTTTGATCAAATTATCGCTAATATGAAAATGTTTACAAGTGCAATTCTAAGTTAACTCATCCAAATAAATTTATTTTTAAATTTCATTTAGTATTTTTTTAATCGACTTAAATAATTGTGAGAATTAAAAAAAAGTTTAATTGGTAATACAATTAATATATAATGATAATTATTATAGGGATAATTATTCCACACACTGTCAGTGAAATATTTTTATTCTACAAACAGTGTTAGAATCGTGATACATATCTTATAAAAATATTAAAAAATAAAAAATAAATAAAATAAGATATGTGTCATGATCCTAACATTCTTTATAGAATAAAAACATTTCACTGACAGTATATGAAATAATTATCCAATATTATAATTTGTTGAAGTGGTTATCATGTAAAAGTTATTTTTTATCTTTAAAATTGAATCAGTGGTTTAGATTAATTGTTTCTAATCTAAATATTATAATTCACACCTTATAATAAAGTCAAATTTTATAAATTTACTGTAAAAATTCCCTTACCGAAACATATATTAAATAACAGTTTTCTCCTTCCGTCCGAGCAGTGGAAAGTAGAGACAGTAAAAAAAAAAAAAAATCTCTCAATAATAATTTTAAAAAAAAAGTAATTTTTTATTATTACTAAACATTGCACTTATCTTCCTGCAATTGGGTCTCAGATATTCTATGAATACCCCAAATCTCAAACCTTTTCGTCTTCCATCTCCTGAAAAAGCGAAACATGGTTTTTTTCAGAAAAGGTCAAAGGCATTCATGATCTTGACTGACTCTTCTGAGGGAAGACTTGCCGCTGAATGAATCTGATCAAGGTACTTACCTGAAAATAATTTTTTGGACCAAATTCTAGGCTTAGCCTTCTTTCTTTGAGGGACGTTTGGGCTTACCTGTTCTTTTCTAAGAGGAAGCTTTGGGCTGACCTTTTCCTTTCTCTGAGGAAAGTTTGGGCTCAATTACTTCTCATTGGATCTGATTGATTAATAAAATACAAAGGAGGTGCCATGAAAGTGGAAGACAACACCAGGGCGCACGTTAGAGAGATGTGGAGTTTTAAAGCTCAGAAAGAGAGAGAAAGGAGCTTTCAGCTTGGGTGGAGAAACTGAGGTCAAAGGCGGATATCTCGAAGCGCTTCTCTAATTACATCCTTTCACCAACTCTCTAACTAACCAATCATCTCTATATTCATTTCAATCTTCTCGATTTTGCCCCTGCATTTTCCTCTATATCTCCTTTGTCTTTCCTTTTGTCGATTCCAGTTCTCTCTTCCGCTTTCAATGGAGTCCTCAGCTGCTCTCCGATCCTTTCACTGTAACTTTGCTCTCTTGTTTTGTTTGTTTCTGTTGTTTGATTGAGTTTTGCTTGGTTTTATTGGTGAGAAAAGAAAAGATGAGAGAGTTTGTAGTCGTTTTCAATTGGTGAATAAACGGTGGCATTTCTGAATGGCTTTTTGTATGTTTTGTATCTGTTTCTGATATAGTAGTTGTCTTTCTTTTCTTTTTTCTTTTGTAACTTTTGCCAATTTAGTGCGAATTATAGAGCTTTCGACGATTAGAACTTCGAAATTAGCTGAAAGAAACGTTGAGATCTGCCTTTAGAAATTTTAATTGAGAATGTTAAGTTAGCTTAGTATGTGAATATAATTTTCATAAAAATAGAACTTCTACTGTTGATATTATTGGTGTAAGAGTTTTTATTTTTGAGATCTTGCTAGGTTCATTCTTCAATAATCAATACTCAAATCAAAAAATAAAAATTAGGAATTTATAAGGATGCTAATTTTGGAAGTTCTTCTAGAATATGTCCAGTTTTTTAGTTTCTTTATTTAGGTAGAAAAATAACACTAGCATATTCTAAGATTTTTTTTCTTTTTTTTGAAATTTTGGAAGACTGTTTAGAGAAGTCAGAAATGAGTTTTTTCTTCCACTGTTGAATGAACAGATTAATGTTTAGGCTTATATTATGGATGTTGTTATAGAAAATTTAAGCTTTTCGCCTGGCCAATGCCGGAAAAGCTGAAAGAGAATAAGAAGATGCTGAATTTCATTCTTGAAATGCCAAGTGAAACTATGTATTCCTATAACTGTCACGCAACAGAATCCATGAATTTTAGAACAGTTTAAATTTATTCCTTGGCTTTTGGTTTCTTTTAATGGAGATGCTTGTAAAATCTTGTTTCTTCAACTGTGTATAATCTTTGATGTGATATGCTTGTTACAAACAACATGAACTGCTGTTGGCTTATCTCCTGTTGGCATCCATTTCTTATTATATAATTTTTAAATTCCTTTACATTAGCAAAGTATAGTAGCAAGCCTGTAATTTTAGGAATTTAAATTTTGCATATATTTTGCTTTATTTGCCACTGAAAGCTTATGCTCTGTTATTAAAATTTTAGATTCTGTAGGTGCTGTTTCACAAGCATATTGCTCACTTGAAAGGCCTGGCACCGTTCATGTTTATTCTGGCTGCTGGTCCACTTCAAGAAAATCATGTGTCCCAGGCTTGATGTATGGTGGGAAGAACAATTCTTCTACTAAACGAAATGTAACTCTAATATCATGCGTGAAGACACCTGAAGCTGCTGTAACAGCCAAGTCAAATGGTTTGTTTATATTGACTTCTGTTTAAAAATTTATCTCATGGTCTTTGTTTTCATAAAATTTGTTAGTTATAGTTTAACTACAACTAAACTATGACATGGTGCTAAAAACTAATGATTACATTATAGCCTTTGTATTTTGTCTGGTTTTGCATGCTAAAAGTTGTTAATTATTGTTGCCACAGTTCCATCAGATAGCAGCAAACAAGGCGAGAAGAAAACTTCACGGAATGCAACTTTTCCAAATGGATTTGAGGTGATTATTTGATGTTCAAATTGAATGTCTTTTCCATTCTTGCTTGGCATGGCTCACTTCTTTTTGAGAAGAGTTTGTTGTTGCTATAAAACTGATTATAATGTTTTCTTTTCAGTGATTGCATTTATTTTTTTCAAGTTTCATTGTTGTTTCTTACTTTCTAAACAACTTGATTGATGTTGTTTGGCTTAATATTGGCATCTGCCTCATTTGGAGCAAAAAATTAGTAATAGTGCTAGGAGTTAAACAAACTTTGTGACTGCAAGTGCTAAAGTATTCTGTGTTTTTGAACGTTAACAAAACCACTCACCTAGTCACCTTTGAGGCAATGCTTCAGGTGCCTTGTAAGTTTACTGATCTGGTTTTCTGTATATTGAGTATGCTGTATTGGGAATGCTTATTTCTGTTATGTTGCTGTTACATAGTTTCTATCATGTATATGGCTGTTTTCTTCTCGATGAGTCTTCTTTGAACCTATTTTCTTATGGTTATTGGTACCTTTTATTCCTTTTATATTTATTATAAAAAATAATTTCTTTCTTTTTATTCTAATTTACTAAATAATTAACATATTAATTGCCTAAACTGACAGGCATTGGTACTGGAAGTGTGTGATGAGACGGAGGTTGCTGAGCTGAAAGTGAAGGTTACTTTCTTTTCTCTTGTCTTGTGATATACTTTCATTCTTCTGTTAAACTTGTTCTCCCGACTCAGTGATTAACCTGAAAATTTCTTGTAAAAATGTCTCTGCACTTGTGTGAAAATCATAAATGATGAATCCTTCTATTTTGATCATTTGACCACTGAATGAATGTAATGCAGCTAGCCATTACAGGTTTTTAGTTCATTTTATGAATGTTGCACTTTCCCACAGTATTTTTTTCTAATTGGTTATCTGTTGCTTTGTGACAGATTGGAGACTTTGAAATGCATCTTAAACGGAATGTTGGTGCCACAAAAGCTCCTTTGTCCAACATTTCACCTACAACAGCTCCACCCATCCCAACAAAACCAATGAACGAATCAGCTACTGTTAGCCCACCTCTATCACCTCCAAAACCTTCCTCAGAGAAGCTTACTCCTTTTAAGAATGTTGCTTTTGGGAAGTCATCCAAGTTAGCTGCCTTGGAAGCATCTGGATCGAATAACTATGTTCTAGTACCTTCTCCAATTGTATGTACTGTTTCTGAAGAAAAAGGGCTATGTTCTCTTTTCTAGTTCTCTGGGACACTATATTAATAACTACCATCACTTTACTACAGGTTGGTACATTCAGAAGGGGTAGAACAGTGAAAGGAAAGAAGCAACCTCCCATCTGCAAAGAGGTACTGATTCCTGTCTGATTACAAATAATGGAGATTTTTCAAATTGTTAATTAGCCTATATATGTTCTAAATTTTCGTATTTCCATGCATTTCAAGTTCTTTTATCTGTCAAGGTGTCAAATATTTGCAACCTGCACAAAAGCTTGAGTTCTATCTGCTGATGACAAATTATAGGAGATAAATGACCTTTCCTCAAAAGAATTAATGCAGTAAGTTTTCTTTGCAGGGTGATTTGATCAAAGAAGGACAAGTGATAGGATTCTTGGATCAATTTGGTACTGAACTTCCTGTTAAGGTGAATTCAAATTATTTTTATTTGTTATTTATAGTTTTTCTTTATTAAGTAGGTATCTAATGGTGTATGTTATTGATTTGTTGCAGTCTGATATTGCTGGAGAAGTCTTAAAGATCCTCTTTGATGACGGAGGTATAATGTTTCTGTACATTTTATTTTGTAATGTTTGATACTAGGAGGATGAATGTGCTGGAGTCTATGCTTTGTTGGTTAGTAAAAGTAAAACTTGGTTGATGTACAACTTTTAGATTTCATGATAGTTGAGTTTGGTAAGTTTGAGTCGATTCAAAATTATTCTTCAAACATTCTGGGTGGTTCTACAACATGTCTGATATATTAACTCTGTCTTTGTTTCGACTGCTTTGCACAGATGCTGTTGGTTATGGAGACCCTCTTATTGCAGTCTTGCCATCATTCCATTCCATCAACTGATCTCTCTCATACCTATGGTATTTTACCAGAGATAATGTCACAAAGGCTGAAAGTTTGCATTTTGTTTTTCTCATCTTTTCATTTGTTTCATCTTTTGATCGAGTGCCTGGCTCTGGGCCGAAATGTATTCATCATCGGTGATCTGTTCTCAACGTTGCTAGTCAGTTGAATACTCAGAAAATCATGGAATAATTGTTCAAGCATTATAGATTGAGAGGAGAGGCCTATCAATTGTAGCAGTTAAATCTTTTGTACACTGAGCTTTTAGATATTTGTTGCAATGCTCAGACAAATCATTGTTGCCAACTTTGATTGGCTTACTTGTTACTACTCCTATGTACCAAAACAATTCAAAGACCAAAATAAAAAATTTGTGAAAATTTAGTGACTATTTAATGTAATTTATTCCAAAAAAAAATATCAAGGTATACATCTGACATGATTCTTAAATTAAACCCTAAAGAAAACTAGTACCACCAAGGCCATGGTGTAACAGATTGTGAGCAATGTGATCCCTGGCATGCGCAGCATTGGCAGATCTCAAACCATTCTCAGGTACCATCTCATCGTCAAAAAGCTCGAACTGTAATTCAGTGTCCATTTCCTCATTGCTCAGCTCACAAATGTTATGCAAAACACAGCAAGCCCCAAGCACCACTGGCAACTCCTGGAGCTTCACCTCAGTTCTCTTCTGCAAGCAAGCCCACCTTCCTTTCAACCTCGCAAAAGCCTGCTTAGCAACGTTTTGAATCACACCAACTTTCTCATTGAACCCATGCTGTGCCCATGTCAGATTCTGGTGCGTGTAAGGAACCAGAACCCAATCCATCAACGGGTAGCCAGAGTTTCCCACGATCCAAACATCCTTCAAGCCACCCTTGTTGGCCCTCTGGTACAAAACAGAATTCTCCAGCACCTGATCGTCAGGCATTGAACCAGGCCATCCGATGCAAACGTCGGTGAAAATCCCTTTCTGGTCGACCACCCCTTGGACTGTGATCGAATATGAAGTCTTCTGATTCCTCTCCGTGTGCCTTCGATTGAAATAAGCTGCTACGCTAACCTTTGGTGCTATGATTGGCACATGAGTCGTGTACATTGAACCACCAACGTTAGGAATTCCGGATATCGCCATGAATTCCTTTTTGATCTCCTTCATTTTCTTTTCATCCTGCCATTGGACAAACTTGGGCATCAAAACAGTTTTTATAGCTGAACAAACCTCCAATACCAGCTTATGACAAGTTGAAATTCCCAGTCCGAATCGCTTCGAGACCAGCCTGAGCGGCTCCCCTGTAGCCAACCTCCAAATACAGACAGCCACTCGCTGCCGAACCGGGATCGCATCTCTCAACATGGTATTCTTTTTCATCACCGCTGGCTCCAACTCCTTGCATATCATTCCGAACGTGGCTTTACTCATCCGAAACGCCTTCCGGAACTCTTCCTCTGGAAAATCCGGATGGTTGCAACGATCCCACCAGTCCTTTGATCGATCCTTCACCCATAGTCTCCTCTGCTGAGCCGACCCAGCACTCGTTTCATTGTCCAAATTCACATTGTCATCGCCTGCTGTTGTTGCAACAGTAGCTGCGAATGCAGAAGCTGATTTCCTGGCTCTTTTTGTGGTTAAACTATCCAACTGATCAACTTCAGAGAAATGCTGTTGAAGCTGATTGTAATACTCATTCATTGCTTTAACTTTCCTTTTGTGATTGGATTCGAAGAAAGCTTTTTCTTGCTGGGATTCAGTTACCCACTGTTCTTGCTCTTGCTTTGCTTCTTCTTCTAATAACAACAACGACGCAAGGATATCTCCATAGCCATTCTTCAATTCTTCTTCAGTGAAGAACCCATCCTCGCCCCTGGGTTCGTCTTCCTTTCTACGCTTTTTGTTGAATCCGTTGTCCAGCTCCTGGAACCAGGGGCTGCTGATATTATAACAATCTTCCGGACTAAGAAATGTGAAAGAAGAGATTTCCATGTTCTGTTTCTGTTTCTAAGGCCAAGTGTTTGACTAAATGCTGGAACAACCAAATGTGAATGCCTACGATTCGAAACTTCGAGTTGGGAACAAAGGGTAATGGAATTAGTCATTTATACACAGAGATTTAACTTTAGAGAAGAAGAAGACGAAGAGAGTCAGCTGGTTAAGGAAGCGCGTGGGTGTCTGCAGATGTGAACGCGGAGGGTTTCGACGGTGACTTGACTTTTCTGGATCATTGGTTTGATGAGAAATCTACGCGGTTGAAGCCCGAGAGGAATAGTCTATTGAAGAATTTGACAGGAAATAACATCATGGGAAAAGGGAAAGTTGGGGGAAGTAGCTCGAAAAGAGTAAAGGATTAGTGTTCAGGTTACCTGTCCTAGAACGTGGACTTCTCCAACGGCATCAAATTCTCCAATGAAGAATCATGAAAGTTTACCGGAAACAATGGTATAATACAAAAATAATATTAAAAACCTTATATGAATTAAAATTTTGATAAAAGATTATATATAAATAAAAAAATAAAACAATTAATTTGATGATGTTTGCTAGGATTGCATAATCAATCGGCTTGATTTGAAAAATTGAAAAATTGAATGAATAAAGGTATAAATCGAACAAACCAAATCGAATTTTATCAGTTCTATTAGATTAGGTTAAAATCAATTTTTTACTTGCATATCTTGGACTGAAATGTTTTTTTTTTTTTTAACAATTGTTACGTATTGTATTAGTCTTTTTATTTTTTATTTATATTTTTAGTATATTTAATTATATTATTAATATATTATTATTATTATTATTATATATAATAAAATTTATATTTAAAAAGGGTAGGTTTTTCAGTTGGTTCAGTACATTCTTTTTAAAAATCGAAAATTGACTGATTTAACTGAGTTTAAAAACCAACGTGATATTGAAACCAACTAAATCGAAAATCGATTGATTTGATTAATTTAATCGTTTCAAACCAAAATTTATTCATATTTTGCCGGCATAAATTGTGGCATAAAAATTTTCATATTTATACGATTTGACACTAAACTGTTCAAATATAAAAATGATCATATCCAACAAGTTTTGTAGTTGGGAAAATATATGGGGAACTTCCTTAAAAGTGCAACTATAAGACCCATCAATCAACTAATCACCCATAAAAAATAGTGGCATAAATTAATCAAGCATCTCCAAGCACTTAAACTAATGGCCTATACTCATCTTTGAGTGTGGTCGAAGTACCAAATAAATGCTTCCTAGTTGCTTCTTTGGGTGAGATTATTGTTGTTGATGGTTGATACAATCATTAAAAAATAGTCACCAATTAGCACAAAGCAAGCTGGCACTTAATTGCCAAAAACATAAAATTGTTGATGTCATACAGTTATATAAGGGCGTTTAATCAGGAATTATTGTTTCTTTTCATACTATAAGACATGGGAATGCCTTGAATTTTTGTGGACTTGAAATTAAGAAATTATTCCATTGATAGTAACATCCTTTGTACTCATACGATAATGTACAAAAACTATAACATCAAAACCATCACTCACGCCTGTTTTCAACTTCTATTTAACCCAAGTCAGCTCTTGCATCATGCATTCAAGCAAATTATACTTCATGAAACGACAAAAATAAATTCATAAAGTCCACGGTCTTGTATTTTCCCTGATTTTCTTTCCTTTCTCCTATCTATCTCAACCTTCTATAATTTTTTCCGCGTCAACTTTGTTGATAGATATTATTATTTTAGACATAACACGATAAAATAATACGAAAATGTAAAAAATAAAAATAAAAGTGATACAAAGAAAAATTCGATAAAAATTATATATAAATTTGATAATAAAATAAAAATAATATTTTATATTTGGTGTATTCACGTAAGTTTTGATATAAAATATTACTAATTACCAAGTCTACTTCTTCATTATGTCTTTTGGACCAGCTATCTAACGTAAATATGTCAGTTCCAGTTCCTGGGTTTGTTAGAACTTCTTATGACTTGGTAGCCCAGAAGCAAAGGGAACCTCGTTTCCCAGATGTGCTAGACTGTAGTGGTTTTGTCTTTTATTTCTACGTACATCTTGGCTTTTGGGTTTGGAATTGGGATTGGTCCGATTGGATATCGAAAATCTAAACCTTGTTTGATCTGAGTTTAGTTTCAAGTTAAGCCCACCAAACCTGGAAAATTTTACTTTATGCTCTAATTGAGGAATTTTTTTGTAATGTCAAAATTGTTTATTTTATTGTAAGATTAATGTAAATAAACATGATTAAATGTAATATAGTGTCACTTGGTATAAAAAAATTTAAAAGTATCATCAACACATTTAGAATAAAAATAAACACATCTTATAACAACATTATTATGTGTTTACAACTACTTATTCTAATTTTATGCTTATTCTCATGTGTTTATAATACTTTTATAATTTACATATAATGACACTAAATTGAACTTAATCTTATGTGTGTATGTTTACCTTATAATAAAGTCAAATTTTTTTATCTTATTATAAAAATACCCGATGTGATTGGACCTGTTTAATATTGAAATACGCAGCAAAGCAGTAACTGTGAATCTATGGTAAAATGAAATTAGAAATAGTCTAGGCCTTGTTATCTGATTAAGCGAACCAAAAGCAAGATGGAAGCCAAAGCAAGAATGTCACTGAATCCTGCCTGATCTCCATATAGAAGAAGCTCAGTGATTCCAAGGAGCATTAGCAAACAGAAAAAACCCCATAAGTAATCTCTGCGTGAAGATGCTAATGCTGCAATCCCAATCCACTTACAGTTTCCTTATGGAAGTTGTATTAGGACTTGCATTAATATTCTTCTCAATTTCTTGGTCTTGTTGCGAGAACAGGCATCAATGGAGGATCCATTTTCAATTCCTTGTCCATTCAAAGCCATCATATCTGCATTAGAACCAGTTAGTGAAACATTCAGAGGAAAAAGCAAAGAAAATATTTTGTAAATGCAATTTTCTCTCACCTGGAAGAATGCAACCCTTCAATTTTAGAACTGTGACAGAAAAGACTGAACTTTCACTCACTCTCAGTGACTTGCTGTTGAACCACCAAGACTGAAACTGGGTTGGTGATTTCTGTAGAAGCAAGCAGGTCTCCAATTGGCCCAAGCTCTGGCAAATCAGTCCATTCTGACAGACCTTCCATGATTGGAGAGTTGGATTGTGAGTGTCGCCCCACTAAGATAAGATCATAGTTTTCCTCCAACAATGATCCGACAACCACAGATGTTTCCTCACCATCTCTTACTGTTTCCTCCTTGTATAACACATTACAGTTTTTCTGACTTTCCTGCTTTATGTCTTTCAGACATTCATTATCTAGCATAACCTCCCAGCCTTGTTCGGATGAATCATCGGCTAATTCCATGAACCTGACAACAGTTAGGTAAACAAATGGCCATCCTTTCATCCTTCTTGCAAGAGCAAGAGCTTCTCGATCATCCTTGCCGCCCAAGTAAATCACACAAACATGGTATGCGGCTGAATTGGCTAAGATTGATGGGCCACGAGTTCTGCTGCGATCAATCAGAATGCCTACGGAACAAGGGGCCTTGTTCAACACTTTACAATTCAAGGCACTCAAATCTTTGAAATCCGAAATAACCTTTCCTTTGCTATTCCATTTCCTATGAAATGGAAGTATTATTAATGCTACAAAATTCTCAAACGCAACCCAACAAATGTCTTCATGCATTAACTTGGGCGGTGATATTGCTGTGAAGACCTGAACTTGAGTTTGTTTCTCACTTTGCGACTTGAAGTAATTGAAAGCATCAATGATGGGTTGCCAGCGAGATCCATCAGAAGAACTCTTTTGGCCTAATTGATGGTTGAGAAGGAGGGGAGTTGAGCCACCAACAAGTTCTTCCAAGTAAAGCCCGTAAACAGACAATGGACTTTCTACAGTTGGATTTGAGAGTTCAAGTAGCTTGATTGCTGAAAATGCATCGTCTTGCCGATGTGCACAAGCTAGCACTCGAAGACCCTCGTTCGGACAAGAGCTTAACACGGTTCTTTTCTGGTAACCTTTGTATGTCTTCGATGGATCATAAAGCTTTCTGATAGCTACTGGCACGACTGCTGCAAAAACCAATACAACTACAACAGCCAAGGTGAATTGTTCGGGAACAATGGACTGAAATCAAGAAAGAAAGATGTTTAATAGTCCTGTCTCATGACCAAAAGCAAAGAGGAGTTGCAAATTTCATTGAAGGGATTGTGAATACCTGCTTGTCAGCATTGGTTGCAAAAGTGCCTAATTCAATAATGCCTTTAGCAGTCAACATCAGTGCAATTGCAGCAGCATCCTTGCATGGCATTTTGAAACAAATCGCAGGAATAAACCCACAGATTGTTTTCACCACGAAACCTATAGTAATCACAAAAATCACAAAAGCAGGTGGCCCCTTGTTCAATGCCCATAAATTGGATCTGAATCCACAGTACGTTGACATAAGTGGCAGCATCCAGCCTGTTACAATGGTGTCCAGTTTTTCTATCAGAGTTGAAGCTAACGGAGGCCCCGTTGGCACTGTTAAGCCAAGTATAAAAGGCCCGTACATGTACTGAAGTCCAACATTATCACCAACCATCGCTACAAGAAGCAGTGCTATCACAAGAAAGAAAATGTAAGCATCTTTGACAGGCTTTCCTTCCGGTGTTCTTCTGATGATCCAGTAAATCATTGAACGCAATACTGTCGTGACAAACACAACAAGAGCGATACAAAGAATCGTAGACTTGTTTGCTACTCGTACTGATGCCAATTCGATTAGACGAAAATGGTATGCTGAATTTATAATTACTACACTTAACAAGTCACTTATCAATGCCGCTGACAAAACAAGGTGTCCCAACTCAGAGTTAATAATCTTGAGATGCATTAGAAGGCAGGCCACCACTGGAAATGAGGTTAGCATTAGTACTCCTGAGAAAAGGACAACCCATTGGTCGGATTCATTGTCTATCTTGTCCATTGTTATGCTTATGTATTTAGCAGTGTAAACAATGATTACAAGGGGGACTAAAATTACCAGAGAGCCTATAGTCCACTCTCTTCTTCCTGATTTCGTGATCAGATTTACATCCATCTTGACACCGATCAAGAACATGAAAAACAAGTACCCAAAGCGTGTCAATGTAGACAGGACTTTTACAGATTGCTGGGAGAACAATACTTCTGATATTTTAGGAAATAACCGTCCAAGTACAGTTGGTCCAAGAATTAGACCTGCCTGGCATTTGCACAAGATATAAACAACCTTCAATTAATAAAATGACTCCCATGAATACCGAAATTTAAGCAATGAACAATTTTATATAGGTTAGCTAGTATCCATAATTTAGAGGTGAATTTTAGTATAACAGTAAAAGTTGCTTATTTGTAATTTGAAAGTCACATGTTTAAGTTAGATAAATTATAAACACTCCTCATTAATGCAGAAAGAAAACTGCGTACATATGATTCTCTTCAGATCTCACAATTGAATTTATCATTTTTGAGCTAGTTTCAATAGTTATATATAAGGGAGCCGTGACTTAAGATGATTGATAGAGGAAGAGGATGCAAACGACGAATATATGAACTCAGAAACCTATTGAAAATCGCATTTTAAAGAAATTGCATGATGCAATTAGGTTAAAACTCAAGTTCATATATATATATATATATATATATATATATATATATATATATAATGTGTATTATAACAAGAAGAAAGGGTCACGTGGAGCAAAACAAAATGAGACATTCTTAAACTTTGCAGAACATTCATGGAAATTAAGGTTAGCCTAAAACCACGCAAACTATGTTAATTAATAATAAAGTTCACTGGAAAGGCGAAAAAGGTACCAGAACTTCAGATATAAGACGAGGCAGATAGTAGCGCCTAAGAAGGAGGTGTATGATTGTGGCAAGTGTGAAGATCAAAGCTAATTGAATCTGTAGAACAATCAAAGGGTGTCTGAAAATGTTATCATCAGCCTTCTGGTTAAAGTATCCGTCTGAGAAAACTTGAACGAATTTCCAGCATGATCCATCTACCCTGTATTCAGGCTCCAGATCATTGGTAAATGAATTTGCTGCCGCCATGATTCCTTGGCCTTGCTTGCAGGTGATGAACCTTTTTTGTTTATGCCATGAACAATGTGCCTGGAAGAAAGAAAGGACGGGAAAATTGTAGACAGGTGGAGCGGGTGGATGAAAACAGAAAGTAAGAAATACGAAGAATACGGAGAGCACCGCTGAGATTAATGGAGCGTCCGAATTTCGTTATGCATTGACCAACTGATACCGTAAGTATTTTGGCGGTTTTTTTTTTTAAATTTTACTAGAGATTACCCTTTTTTTTTCTTCAGAAATACTAGATATTGCTTTGTTAGCACTGCTCCAAATTTAGTCCAGTTGAAATAAATTAGTATTAGGGGCTATTTGGTTCGCGGAATTTAGGAATATCTTTGAGAATCATTTAACGAAAAATTATTTTATTTGACGGATTTTTGAGAATATTAGTGTGTGTTTGGTTAATGAAAATAAAGTTGTTTTCTATTTTCATTTTCATAGAAAATGGAAAACATGAGAGAAAATATGTTTGGTTAAAAAAATGGAAAATAAAATTTTAGAAAATGAAAATGAAAATGAAAATGGGCTAAATTTTGAAAACAAAAAAAATGATGTTTTCATCATTTTCAAAGAAAATGACTTGAGAGAAATGGAGAAATGGAAAACACGGGTCTTTACAAAATTTTTAAACTTCCACTTAAAGGTCCTAGGTTCAAAACATCATACATGCAAAATTATCTCCTGATATATAAGGGTTTTTCTCTTTACTTTTTTTTGCCATTCCCCGCTTTCTTCTTCTTTACTAAAACTGAAATATTAAAATATTAGAGAGTTGAGCAGCAACAGGTAAGACTTTCGCCGAAGTTGGGGCTAGGGATGCACAAAGCAGACGATGGAGTGTGGCCAATGCTTTCGCACGACTTAATACAGTCCGAGAAAAAACTACATGTCGTGCCCTTCTCAATGTCAGTTATCAGTAGATTGGGCACCGATCCCCTTCAAATAGGCGAAGAGGAAAATCGAGAGAAAGAGAAAGGCTAGGGCTTGAAGCTTTGGTGATGCATATTTAAATGTATTTTTGTTGCTAGGTTGAGGTCCCTGCTTTCTTCTTCTGTTGTTGGCTGCTCCTCTCTTTCTCACTCTGTTTTTCTGGAACTAAAAAGTCAGCCACCATTGTCCATCAAACAGATTCTTTTCTATTAACTTTTCTCATTATTTTGTTGTCTGTTTTATAATTGAAGATTTTATTTATGTTGTTTCTGGAACTAAAAAGTCAGCCACCATTGCTTGTTAGTACTCGTAGCAGACATGGGTTTGCTTTTTTCCTTGTCTGTTGTTTTTCGTTCAAAAAAAATAGTTATCTGTCGTAGCAGACATGGGTTACTTGCCCATTGCTTCAGAAAAATATTATATGCTTTAATTCATTTTCCACTCGTATTTTTTTTTCATGTTTAAAATTGTCAAGTTTACTTCAATTTATGCTTTTCCTTTACTGCCATAGCAACTCATATTTTGTAAAACTGTCATCTAGTTGGTAAAATTTCTCAATTCATCTGTTGTGTATGTTAATGGATATTTTTTTAATGGTAAGACAATAGATGAATATATTGTTTCTGGTGCATGTTTGAGATTTCACGTAAAATGAATGCAAACTAGTCCAAGATAAATGGCATGATCCTTGACTTGAAAAAACATATAAAAGAACAAAGTGTTCATGAATAATTTATAAACAAATTTAATTTTTTATTTATTTATATTTATGAATAAATTCATTTAAAAATTATTTAAAATTTATTCAATTAAATTTTTTAAAAAAAAATTTATTTATTTTTCAGTAATAATAAAATAATGATATTGTCTATTTTTCCGAATATTATAATTTATTTTTATTCCTTAGTTACATTTTACTTTGTTTTCAAAAGTTGTAATTTAATTTAATTTTTTAGTTGCTGTTTTTGGTACTAAAAGTTGTAATGTAGATACCAAACGCATTTTCTATATTTTCATTTTCAAAAACACGTTTTCATTTTCATATACCAAACAAATTTTTCAAAATTCAGAAAATAGAAAATGAAAACTTGTTTTCAGAAAATGAAAATAAAAAATGAAAACAGAAAATATTTTCATGAACCAAACGAAACCTTAGATTCTTGTTTTTTGTTGTATTGGTGGGAATATAAGATTTCTTAATTACTTATTTTACTACGTATTATTAATTGATGTAGAGTGAATAACATTTGATATAAATTATATTTAAATTAATTACTTATTTATTTATTTATTTAAGATGCTCATTTATTTATTTAGTCCCTTTTTTTTATAAAGTTTTTGTTATGTAAATTATTTTGATTTAACAAACTAGTACTATATTAAATTGATTTTGATTAATCAAAAATGATAGGGTCCATCTTATTATTGGTCCATTTGATTTTAAATTTATTTTTCTCTTCATCAAAATAGGAAAAAAAACAATGGTTGTAATATTAGATAAGTTTAGGGGTAAAATGGAAACAAAATATAATTATTGGAGGGTAAAATAGGCATAAAAAATGGATTCCTCCAAAAAAAATACCTCAAGATGAGGGGGGAATTTTTTCATCTCATTTTCCCCCCTCTTTGCACTGTTGGGAATATAAAATTCCCGATGAGAAAATAATCCCCTAACCAAACATGGTAATTAGATTACGAAAAAAAAATTCCTACCAGTAATCCAAAATTACCCCAATCAAACAGCACCTTAGGGTTAAATTTAGCTCGATTCAAAAAATTGAAATAGACAATTGGACTCGAAGTCAATCAAATTTAGTTTTTTAAAGTTCGAGTTTAATTTGATAAAATATTTGGGTCATTTGAGTTCAACTCAATAGATTCAAACTCAATTTGATGAGTTTGATGGATTTGTTATTTTTAAATCATATATTAAAAAAAGTAAAATAGTAAATTAATTACAAAACATAAAAATATATTAATAAAAGCTTAATTAACTTTGTAAACTGTTTGATTTAAATATTCAAATATTTGAGTTTGATTTAATTTATTATTTGAGAAGTTCAAACACAAATTAGGATTACAAATAAATAAGTTAAACTTAACAATCATTAAATTGAATTTAAGTAGCTTAATTCATTTACAATTTTACTTTATATGATCATGTCTTTTATTATAAAATTCACAAAATTAATTCAGAAACCTTAAAATCCGGATTTAACACTTATTTTTTATGTAAAGATTTTTAGTTTGAAAAAATTGAGATATCTTTATTTATTTAAAGCTTAATAGTCAAATATGACTTCAACATTTGCCACAAAATGAAATTAAGTCCTCAACGTTTAAATGCATAGAAATCAATCCTCAACATTACAAAATAATTGAATTAAGGACATTTTCGTTCAATCCTTTAATTTCTGTTACCCCTGCCAGTAATAAAACTTAAAGAAAATTAAAAGATTTAAGAGAAATGCCTTTAATTCAATTATTTTATAATATTAAAGATTGATTTTTACGCATTTAAATGTTAAAAATTTAATTTTATTTTATGATAAATGTTAAAGTTATATTTGATTATTAAATTTTTATTTAATTAATTACGTTTACATTTCTTTATCATTAGTTTTTGGATGATGTGCAGAGCATTTATTTTTAGTAGTAGAATGAGTATTTTATAACTTTCTAGGAGATAATAAAGGATGAGAACAATTACGTGGCGTGTCTCTTTATGGTTGTTGATTTGAAGGTACCATGGCGTGAATTTCACGAATAGCAAAGATACAATCATCTGCGCGTGCCACTCGTCATCTTTCTCTCTGTTTCCGTTAGCTCAGAAATAAAGAACTCAATGAACAAAAATAAATAAATAAATAAAGAACGCGACAGCAAGCCAGAAAAGGAAAACCATGGGCAAATAGAGACGGTGCTGCAGCTGGGTTCAGGCTTCAAATGACTTTAACGCTGATCATAGCCGTTAGTTTCTTTCTTGCGTTCCATACCAAATGGGAAAAACAAAGGCCCTTTGGCTAAAGAGCAAAGCAAAGGTCTTTTTCTTTTTTTTTTTTTTATAATGTTGCAATATGATTAATTCCGGCATTTGCTCTTCTCAGTCCCCACGTTATTTGATAAATCTTATCATTTCGTTTATATATTTCATATAGTATAAAACACAAAATTTATATTGATATATTAAATAAAAAATATTTTTTTATAAATTCATCTATAGTTTAAATATAAAAAACTCAACTCACTAATATTTGTATTTTTTTGGTGTTATTTTATATCATATTATAAAATTATGTATAAAATTATCAACTTTATTTGTAGACGACAGATTTTTTATTTAATGTGTGTTAGTATCTCAATCAAATGAATAATCAATGCTTCACCTAACATCAAATGAAAAATTTCAACTTGCCCAATTTGTTTGACGTTGAGATATTAAACATTTTACCAAAATATTTTTAATATTTATATTTGATGCACTAATATTACTATAATTAACTGTATTTTATTACTTCATCAACGAGTAAAATTTAAAAAATACACAAACTCATTAAAAATAAATTAGAAAAACTTTATTAGAATTTATTTATAAAAATCTATATATTTTTAAACTTTATCCTTTAATAAATCAACAATATAAAATTAATTAAAAATGTATAGATACTATACATGGTAAGTTAACGCATTAAGTATAATAATAAAAAAAATTAAAGGACAAAGTAGTGTCAAGAACGTAATAATTCAGTAATCCATACCCATTTAGTAAGCTTGTATGTTATATATGCAAGGAGTGAAAGCAGCGTTGATCTTATCCTTTTATCTTTTCAAAGTGCATTAAATCTCTCTGCTTTTCGTTTTTGTTTGCTTCATTTTACGACAGCTTCATTGCGCAAATGGACGTGCTTTCTCGGCGATCATTATCCTCAACTTTGAATCCCAACGCTCCATTGTTCGTTCCCTGGGCGTATCGGACGGTCGAGGATTTCTCTGATCAATGGTGGGCCCTCGTCCAATCCTCCCCTTGTTTCCGCGAATTCTGGCTTCAAGAACGCTTCCACGATCCCCAAGACGACGCCGGCGACGACCCTCTCTTCCCCGACGATCTCGACACCATCTTTGACGAATACGACGACTTCTCCGCCGACCCCAGACGTAAGTAACTCATTTAACTCAACCGAGTCCACGAGTCAATTAGGTGTACTTTAACAGTTTAACTCAGATCTCACTTTTTTTTCTTGGGGGTGTCATTTTCTTTCTCCAGATGAGGAAAAGAGAGGAGATTTTCAAAAGGATTTGATACCCATTGGAGCATTGAAGTGGCGGAAGGGCGGAGTTTTGAGTGAGTCACCAAGGTATCTTGAGAAAGCGCCAAAGATTGTTAGTGTGAAAGTGAGTCCAAGAACCATTCATCAACCAAGGTAGATGTATCGGCTCCTGCTGAGTTGAAACGGGAGGTTCTCCTATGGCCGAAAATGCTCACTTTTAAGTTTTTAATTGCTGTTTTCTGTACAAAGATTTCTCCTTTTAGATCGCAGGTAGTCTGTAACTGTAACTTTGTTTCTGTAATAAAGGAAACTAACCTCCCAATCCCATAGATCATGGCTGTTTATTCTACATATTTTCAATCAAAGCACTACTTTGATTTGATTATTCTAAGTATTTCAACGTAGAAAATAGCAGAAAAAGAAGAAGAAAAAGTCAGAATTGGTGATGTTTCCAGTTTCCTCCATGAATGACGAAGCTTAGTCATCAGACTCCCAGATGGTTGCCTGTTTGCCGATCTTCTGAAGAACTCTGATGACTTCGTAGGTGGAGACATTGCCTGTCACTATAACCTTGTTCAGCTTGGTATCTACGTTGTATGTTTCGATGTCTGCAGCCCCGTAAACACACAAATCAGATTTCCCGACAAAATTTAAGGGTTAATCTTAGAAGATGAAGAAGAAAACAGTGTTTAATCTTTCATATGTTATACCCTCGATCTTCTTGATGGCTTTCAAGATTTTCTTGATGCATTCCTCGCAATGCAAGCCCACTTTTAGTTCCACTACCTATACGAAGATTTTAAGCCCACAAAATAAGAAAAAGAAACCATGGCTAGAATCCTTGACTAGAATGAAAATTACTGTACAAAGAAGTAATTACTTACATTGGCCATTGGTGTTAATGAGCTTGCAGTGGTAGATGAAAATGATAAGCACTGGTAAACGCGTTGGTAGAGTAGAGAAGGGAAGGAAGAAGCGTTTGGTAAAGTTGTGGCCTTGAAGCTCATAAATATACAGTGCAAAGTGAGGTATTGGATTCTTTACGTGATTGATGGGGAATTTTCCTTTTCTTTTTCTGGGTTTTGTTAAAAGCTGCCTTTATTCCAACAATTTGTTGACTTTTTTTGGTAAAAGAGATGATCCACAGCACTTATGGTCGACAGCAATGCTTCTATGTGTAACCCATGATCGATTTTTTTTTTGTTTATATTTGTTTATTTAAGCATGAACAAATAACCCCAAATAACTTTTTGTGTTTGTTTATTAATAAAATTAAACATAAATATAAATGTGTTTCATTTATTTATATTCGTGAATTGATCTGTTTAAACCAAAGGTTTGTTCATTTTTTTTAGCAAGTTTGAATAAAAATATTAAATCTGTTAAATGAGTTTGGACTTAATAATCAAAGCTTATTAAAAATGGATCGAGCTTGGGTTGTTTCAAGCCCAAGCTTAGCCCAGCTCACCCATTTACTATATTTTTTTTTATTTTTTATATTAATGTATTTTTAATTAAATTTTCTTTTTTTTGTGTAATTTATTTGGAGTTTGTATTTTTTTAATTTAAATTTAAATTTTCATATTTCTTTTAGTCTTTATGTAAAAATTTATTCAAATTTATTATATTATATTTATTAATTATTATGTGTTTTGATATTGTTATATTTTATTATATTTTTAAAAAAATTAATAGTATTTAGGTGGACTTGGATGGGTTTAGGCTTATTCATTGTATGTGAAAATAAACTTAGACAAAAAATTATGCCCAAAAAATGGGTCGAGCTTGGGCATACTTTCACGTCCTTAATACTTTTTCGAAGCTTGACTCGAATCCAAGCCAACCCAGCCCATGAATAGATCTATTCGTGAATAAACTCATTTAATAAATTATTTAGTGTTTTTTACTTGCTTGATTATATTAAAATATTAAAATTATATATTTATTCATATATTATTTTAATATATATTTATTAAATTATATATTTATGTAGAATTTTTTAATTTGATATTTTATATATCATATAAGAGGTGAATGGATTTGTTGGTTTAAGTTTATTTATTTAATGTTGACGAAAATATTCATATGTTTAAAAACAAGTTTTTGTTAATATATTAACTATCAACTGTATATTTTCGTGAAATAATTATCCATAAATAAAATTTAACACCAATTATATTAACTTTCACTTCTTTAAAAATTAACTATCAACTGCCTTTCACATTTTAATTAAATATTTTTTAAAACCAACTTTTAATAATCAAAATATCTTTTTTTTAATAATTTTTTCGCTTTATCCCTAAGTTTATGATTTTTTCAATTTCAATTTCACGTTTCTGTCTTTTTCGGATTTCATTAAACAATTTTAAAATTCATTAAAGAATTAAAAATTTTGTGTATCACACGCAACACAAGCTAATATACATGCACAATATATATAGCAAAAGATTTGTTTTTTTTTTTGAACAAAAAGCAAAAGATTTGTTGATGCCTTCTAAAAAAAGATATAAGTACAAAAATTGAATCCTCAACTATGATCCGTTTATTCCAGTATAAAAATAATAATAATAATTAAAAAAAATATGCCTTTTAGCTCTCAGGGAAAGAGTGGGCCATACCACAACTCCCTTTTGCTGGAGGACCTAACCATAGGGTTATCGACATCCTATTAAATTCTCAAAGCTGTTTTCTTTCTTGTGCAATTTACTCAATTTCATCAGATTTCAATGAGCAATCCAAAAGGACTTGAGGCTTAATCAATTTAATTATGCAATCACTTTTAAAAGATGACTTCCAATATATCTTAGCTCAAAAATTAATACTTATAATCCTTTTTTATTTCTAGCTTATGGTCTCATGCTATTTTTCTCGCATGATTATTTGAATCCTAAGTGAAAAGAAAAACACATCTTCTTTTCTGCCAAAAAAAACTCCTCTACATGGCAGATTGAATGATGAAAACTCTTGGTGAAGGAAGTTGAAGGATGCCATTGGGAGGGTTTTCACCAAAGGTTTCAATTTCAAGGAAAAGGACTACTCCCATTTCCATTTCAATTTTTTTTTTGTAAACCACAAGTATTTTCATCCGTTTTAACGATTTGAGATTAATCTTGCTCGAAGTTTATTCATAATTAAGGCTCTTTACCCCTTCTCAAAAGTAAATTTAGTAAAAATCGAATCCAAGAGCTTTTCCCACAAATTTGACTTGTGTTGTTAACTAAATTACAACCGATGGGTCATTTCCATTTCAAATCTACCATCCATGTTTTGTACAAATTTTTATAATCCATGTGGGTCCATTATTATTGCTGCTAAAAAACAGTAGTAGGTAGGGATATAAATTCTAAGACGAAAGGCTATGACATCTTTCCCCAAAAACAAAATAAAATGGCCATTGCCATCTACATTTCAGATCTAGTGCCCAAATAGGTTTACAAATTTAATGACATTTATTCCCAAGTAATTAAGATTTTAATACGAATTTTATAATCTTAAATATTAATTCAAATGATCATATCTTCGAATATGGGAGTTTTGTTGTATATATGAGATTTCAATTTCAACACTTGAATTTAAGTTTTTATTATAATTAATTATTTAATACATTACCAGTAAGATTTTAAACTCTAAAAAAAAGATTAAGATGTTGACACATAGGACCACTTGAAAAATTAAAAAAAAAAATCCCTTTTCTTGATTATGCTTGGAAAAATAGTTATTAATCACAATAACAAACCAGCTTTTTTTTTTCATTTTTGCACATGGCATTACAAACAAAAAATTATTATTGTTTTCTGTCTTAAAATATTTCCCTACGATATAAAAAAAAATTATTACATTATTTTTTATAAAACTCTAAAAAAATATTACTAACTTTTTACTATTTATATTTATTTAATACATTGTTACTGAAATTTTTTAGATCTCACAAACAGTATTAAAATGGTCACACATATTCTTAATAAAATCTTTTAAAAAATAAATGAAGTGAAACATATGTCAACATTTTAACTTTATTTGTGAAATCTAAAAATTCTACAAATAGTGCACTGAATAATTATTCATTATTAATTACAAGAGAAATTAAAATTTTTTATTTTAAATTAAATATACAAATAGCATTCTTTTCCAGCCCATGATTCTGGACCGGGCATTCCTCCAAGGCCCAACCCAATCACTGTCCCATAAGCGTACTCTTCTTACAACGTACGGCAAAAAACGGTTGACTTTCAAGTTTAACTTTAACCGCGTTGAACACACACAGAGATAGATCTTCATCGTAAAAGGCAGACCGGTTAAAATTATCCGCCAATCATAACTCACCACGTGTTTCTCCGTTGTCTTATTCCTTGGTAAACCCTCTTTTTCAAAGCCATCAGATTCCTCACCTGTAACGTTACTAACATCCTCCCTCCCTTTAGACGCCTGCACTTTTTTCCTTTATCTTATTTCAGCATTAGTTTTCCTTTGATTCCAAAATTCTGATACCTTAGAAAAGAAATCAGAGTTGAGAGGATTCGAATATGGGTAATGCTCTAAGGTTCTTGTATAATCATTGCTGCAAGCCAACCGACAGTGGAGACTCCGGATCAGTAGGCCCCCACGGTGTCTCAACAGCCAACGTTGGGGTTTCAGTACTTGCCCATGATCTCTTTCAGTTCGAAATCACCTCCCAGGTATGTTTTTCATGAGCATTACAGCTTTAATTCGATGGTTTCTCTAATTCTGTTGTATTTTGCTTATGTTTTTGTTAGCTTACGGTAAAATTTAACGGTTATGGTGGCAGACTAGAAACTGAGATTGGTTAGTTTGAGTACTTGTTAGACTATTTGGGCTAAAAGGAAAATCTGGGTTTCTTTGATTTAGGTTCCTGAAGGGCTAAGTAAGCATGTGGTTTCGTCGAAGAAAGCTCAGGCTAACTGGTAATTGATTAATTTTCTCTGCTATGACTAAACATGGTATATTAATTTTCTGGTCTGTGTAAAGTTTGATGAATAATGAAGGTTTAGAAAGCTACTGGAGGCTTGGAGAGAAGCAAAACCGCCACCGAAAACACCTGAGGAGGCTTCAAGGCTTGTCATTCAGACATTAAAGAGACATCAGAAGGCAGATGTTGAGGTACAAAGAAGCAGCTGCATTAGTCTGAAAACAATCAAACATGTTGAGATTGTTACAAAATGCATAGAATGAAAGAACAGGAAACTAATGCATTGTAGGATTGTTCTGTTGTTTAACGTTTGTAGGGGCTATTGGCATTCTATGGCCTTCCTCTTCCTCATATGCTTCCTCAGCCTTCTGCTAGTGCCCCAACATCATTGCCTCAGGGAGTTAAGTTTGAATTGCAGACTTTACCAGTAAGAACCGTCTTTCTCAGAACTTCAAACTTTAATTCAATTAAATAGCTTGGATAATGGGTTTGAAACTGAAGAACACTGTGATTAAATTAGGTTGATGTTAAAGCAGTAGCAGATGGAGATACCATAACAGTATATGTAAGTACGACAGATCCCATGGAGTCATCAAAAGTGCCTACAGAGGTTCAATTGGCAGCTGTTCAAAGATCAAAAGCCCGTGCTGAAAAGAATTATACAAAGGCAGATGCACTTCAAAAGAAAATCACTGATTCAGGATACAGGTTTAGCTATCTGATCTCCCATGGATGATCAATGTTGTTTTGGGAATTCTTCTTTTAAAACCAATGGTTTCTAACAGTCTAGCTTCTTAATCCAGGGTCTTAAATCTTCAGAATCAGGAGATCCTTGCTCGAAAGTATCGCATCCGGCTACGGGGTATCGATGCACCAGAGAGTTCAATGCCATACGGGAAAGAAGCAAAAGAAGAGTTGGCTAAGCTTGTTCAAGGGAAATGTTTAAGAGTTCTAATCTATGGGGAAGATCGCTATGGCCGCTCTGTTGGTGATGTATATTGCAATGGGAAATTTGTACAGGTTTATATCATATAGCATTCATCTCCAGGCTTACCTCTTATGAACCAATTAGCTTTTCTAATTTCTGTGTCAAACAGGAAATTATGCTAAAGAAGGGGCTTGCATGGCATTACTCAGCTTATGATCAACGCATAGAACTTGCAACTGTGAGTAAAGCAACAGTTCTTTTTCATTCTTGCACTTCTTTCTCTTAGAACTTAAGCTGTAGATTCTAAACACTATGCACTTGTGTATAACCAGTGGGAAAAAGAGGCTCGAGCAAAACGAGTTGGTTTGTGGGCTTTATCGAATCCTGAGAAGCCATGGGAATGGAGAAAGGAGAAACGAGAACACAGATGACTGTGCTGATAGAAATGAACTCCTAAAGAATTGCAACTTTCTTATACCAGGAATAAACCATTAACACCAGCATAGAGAAAAATGGGTTTCCTAACTTGTATCCATTACCAAGGGTTGCTTGCAGAATGGAGGAATGAGAAAGGGAAATCTGCAGTACGTAAACCATGACTGATGTATTCTTATCAAGTGTTGTAACATTTATTCAGACAACGAAAGGAAGTGTTGTAACATTTGTGTTTATAAATCTGATTCTGACAAATTTATGGAACTCCTCACCACCAATTAATAGAGTTCATCACTTCACCTAATAGAATCGATCCATTCAAGGCATGGATATAGTAAATGCTCAATTTAAGATCAAATTTTTGGTCATTTTTTCAATTAAGAATATAATTTTTTTTTTGTAAATTACGATGTATATTTATATCACATTAGATATAATACTAATTTCTGTTCATGCTTCGTGGCTCAAAGGGAATTTGGCTTGGTGCGATTCAAATACAGAGCTTTCTGTTATGGATCGTTTTTACTCACAAACGCAACGGGACCTTATACCACTAAGTTAACTTTTTTGAATTAAAGATGAATTTTTTATTTGAGTTAAATTAGAACTAAATGTTTTCAAAATTGGAGTTGATTAATTAAGAAATTTTTTTAACATAACATAATTTTTTATTTGAATGAAATCAAGACTAAATGTTTTGAAGTTGATCAATTAAGGACTTTTAAACATAATTCAAAATTAAAAATTCCGTCGTTTCTTAACAGTGTTAATAGGGACACATAACAACTTGTGAAAATTTTTAATTGATTTTAGTCTAAAAATAAAAAAAATAAATTTTTTTCTCATTCAAAAAACATATGGTTGTATGTCATTGTCATGGGTTCACGAATCTAGAAATTAGGCTGCCCTTTATTCTAGTTGGTACAGAACTTTCACAAGCTATACACATTAGATCAAAGTCAACATGGCTATTATAACACATATCCATTGATCATAAACCAGGCCATACATCTGTTGGCGAAGTTGGAGTCAGATTTTGCCTAGGCGAATTTCTTGGAAGAGCTACTAGATTGTTGATACTCTTAATTATCTGAGTCTTTTAGACTTTCTTGATCTCGCCCTTTCTTTTTCTTTGTCTCTGGATCACCCCAAAAAAACCTTAGCACAATCACTTCAAAGTTTGTTTCTTTGTATGGAATCCGAATGATGGAATCCAAAGGCTTCAAAACTTGAAATTTCAACCCTTGAGAATTCAAGAAAAAAGTTCGAAAAAAAGGATGAGCATCCTAAAAAAGAGAAGGGTTTAAAGATAACTATATTTGAATTTGGATTCATTTGTTCAAACTTTGAAATTTATATATAGGATTTTATTGGTTAATTTGAGAAAACTATTAAAGATAAAGAAATAGAAGAGAGGAAAATTTTGATGTGATTACAATAGCCAAAATCGAAGAATATCTTTAATTTTTTTAATTGATGTATTTGTTTTAATTTTAAAGTGTTAATAATAGGTTTCTTAGAAGAAAAGAAAAGGCAAAATGATGTTGAGAGAGAGAAAAAAGAAAAAAAGAAACAGAAAACAAAAAGATGGTAAATAATTTTTTAGAATGAGATTATAATTTTATCTTTTTATCATTATGATCATTCTCTTAAATTGTAAGTAACTTTCAATTTATCTAATATTTTTTTATTGATCAATCTCCAAAACATTTAATATCGATTTGATGCAAATAAAAAGTTATCTTTAATTAAAAGATAATCTAAAAATTAAATTCTAAATTGTTTGTAGCATCCCAAAGACAAACATGAGCTCAAGACAGTTGAGTTACACTGCAAGCCTTCGCTCTTTTCCTGACAAGAAATAACCATGGGCTGTAAGACTTCAGAGAGTCGGGTTTCTATTGCCACTGTGCCTGACTTTACTCTCTTATATTTGCGTAAGTACTTGAAAAGTTAAATCAAAAAATCTGTAGATCATAAATGGGTTGATGCGACAAGGATTCTAATTCTAATGAATATTCAGCAGTAGCAACAGGGATCTGCAATTCTGCATAAAATCCATTCGATGCGTTGACTATAAATAATTCACAAGTCCATCATAAGGCTTCATTTCCTCTTCTTCGAGCTTTCTCTTTTCCTCAGTCCTCAATCTCTGCTGCTGCAAAAGTTTAACTTTAGACGATAAACATGGGAAATGCTCTCAGGCTCATCTATGGAAAATGCTGCAAACCCACCACCACTGAGCACTCTGATTCACTAGAACCCCCCTATACCACAACCGCTTCTGGGGTTTCAGCTCTTGCCCATGATCTTTTCAACTTTGAAATCACCTCTCAGGTAGACTTTCATAACCATGATCTCTTTTGGCTTACAGTAATTTTCTTTTTAATGGTTATTCTGTGTGTTTTTTTTCTTTGTTAGCTGAACAGTAATTAAATTTTCATCATTTGTTCATTGAATTGCAAACTGGTTTCAGGTTCCTGAAGGTCTCAGTCAACATGTTGTATCATCAAGGAAAGCTCAGGCTAAGTGGTAACTTACAGACCCTCAATAATCTTGAACAAATTGAAACTTCAAATAATTGATTTACACTTTCTGCTTTTGTTGTCTGCCTAAATTTTCTACATTAAGGTATGGGAAGCTACTGCAGGCATGGCGAGAAGCAAACCCCCCACCAAGAACGCCTGAAGAGGTTGCTAGGCTTGTTATTCTGACCTTAAGCAGACATCAAAAGGCAGATGTTGAGGTACAAATCTTTGTGCTTGTTCCATTTTTATTAGAATGGAAGAAAGAAAAATTAATGCATTGCAGATGTTCTCTATTCTAATGTGCTTATCAGGGTTTGCTGGAATTCTATGGCCTTCCTCATCCTTCTGTCCTTGTGGAAATTTCTGCTGGAGTCCCTACAAGATTGCCTGAAGGAGTGGAATTTGAAATGCATACACTACCAGTAAGAATGATCTATGTTAACAAAAAACAGAATTATCATATCTATGTAGTGGATTTGATACTGAAAAATTCTGTAATTTAATCAGGTAGTTGGGAATATGGTACCAGATGGGGATGGTATAAATGTGTATGTGAGTACTGCTGATCCGAGGGAGTCATCAAGCGTACCCAGAGAAGTTCTTATGGCTGCAGTTCAAAGATCAAAAGCTCGTGCTAAGAAGAATTATGCCAGGGCAGATGAACTTTCGCAGGAAATTATTGAATCTGGATACAAGTTAGCCATTTAACTTCCCCTACTTGCTCATTCAATTCTTAGATTTAGGACTATTAACTGTCATTCAAGGCCAATGGTTTCTAACAGTTATCTATCTCCAGGGTCATAAATCTTCAAAACGAAGAGATACTTGCTCGAAAGTATCGCATCCGACTAAGGTGACATTCTCTGCTTGCAGGATTTCAATCTTTCTATTTTCTAAGAATGTGATGGTCTGTTGAAAGTAAACAGGGGTATAGATGCACCAGAGAATTCTATGCCGTATGGGAAAGAAGCCAAACAAGAGTTGGTTAAGCTTGTTAATGGGAAGTGTTTGAGAGTGTTCGTCTATGGGGAAGATCGCTACGGTCGCATTGTGGCAGATGTGTACTGCAATGGCATTTTTGTGCAGGTATGCGATTCTCAGTCTGCATTTGGTTTTACCTGGTAAGAACATATTAATTTACTGATCTATCTGTCAAACAGGAAGTAATGCTAAAGAAAGGACTTGCATGGCATTATGCAGCCTATGACCAACGCATTGAATTTGCAACTGTAAGTAAACAACAATTCTTCTTCTTTCTTGCTCTTCAATGAGTTAAAGCTCCTATTTATGATCGTTGTACGTGTGTAATAACAGTGGGAGAGGGAGGCTCAGGCAAAGCGAATTGGCCTTTGGGCATCTTCAAATCCTGAAAAGCCATGGGAATGGAGGAAGGACAGACGAGAAGGCAGATAACATTGTCTTTACTGAACCAAAACATCTTGAGAAGTGATTAGTAAGTACAGAATTTATGTATTATCCTCATTTAGGGAGTGTGAGAAAATATGCAATTGCCTCTTGGTATAAGTACATCTTTTTTCTGTTAAACATTCGAATTAACAATGTTATTCAATGGCTGTTTTGATCAGCCATTTAGAGGTTAGCTACTTGGTTGTTTTATGTAACTTATTGGCAGTGTACACGGCACAAGATCACTCGAAAGGCATATTCATGTTTGTGGAACCAAAGCATGTAATAGGATCATTTATGCATTGGCGAAAACAGGTCCCCTAACTTAAATCGAAGTCCTTGGTTAATGGCAGAACAGGGGAAGGATAAAGGAAAAACCACACATGCATTGATCTAGAATTGGTTAAGCTTGTTAAGGGAAATCTTATCTTCTCATCTCTTCCCTTGTCTGAGGGTGTTGCATGTCCTATCATTGCTCTCTTTGCATGTGCGTAGAATTGATCTCTACGGGAGCATTTACATAATATGGCATGCTAAAGCATATGAATGAACGATGTTATTTAAAGCTTAGTTATCGGCAACACAACAATTTGGCAGCATACACAGCAAACAATCGGCGAAATACTGAAAGGTATTTTCATGTTGCCCAAACCAAAGCATCTAGGAGGACCACAGCTCCATGGAGATTTTCCAGTCAACAGCATAGATAGCAAAGATCCTTTTAGCAAGCAAATCATTAAGGGCCATTTTAGGAACAATGAAAAGGGCTTCCATTTATATTGCAGCAATCCCGAACATCCCACCAAAATCGATTAAAAAGAAAAAGGGTAAACCCTTGAATGAAACTCCTTGTTATCATATTCCCAATACAGTAACATCCGCAATTATATTCATTATTCTCATTGTTATCATAGAAAGAATGTCAACAGCTTCTATATTTTTATTTGCAATACCGTGTTACATTTTCTTGCTCAAGAAACTTTTTAAGAACTAATTCAAACAGAACAATATGCCATTTTTAACTTCTAATGACTTTTTCCTTCATTTATCTGGAGAAAAAAAAAAGATCTTTACTGGTCATTACTAAAGATCACCAGCCAATTTAATACATCAAAAGGCAGGCCACGAGACTTTATATGCAAGTTTCACCACCACAAGAGATAGACCCGCACTCGGAAAACTAAAAAGTAAACATACAAATAATTGAGTGAAGGCACAAAGTTGAGGTGATTGAAATCCATAACATGGATAAAGATCAAGAAAACTATCATGATCATAGCTGATGATTCCATCACTGAGGAAAATCTGTCTTCTATAGTAACAAGAGGCAGAGAAATCCGAACACAAATTTAGTTACCAATGATTAGGAACAAGTTACATATTCAGGGATAATTTGGACTTTGATCTTATATTGCATTAACCTTCAATTCGTCCGAGTCAGAGTCACTGGCGTTGTAACCTGAAGTAACACAAGAAAGATCAATTCTGAAAGCAGAATAACCCTACTCTAAGAGAGAGAAAGAGAGAGAGAGAGTACCAGGATGCTTATCACTAACTTTCCAAGCCGAAGATTGACTCCTTGAAGCTTTTCCAATCCAAGCACACCCCTAGTTTCAGGAAAAACGATTCACTAAAACTATCAAAATTCCCAAGTTCACAACTAGTTTGCCATACTTGATACAACCCAAGAAATGAAGCAGCATAACTGTCGGCAAGGAAGAGTAGTCTAGTAGCAAATAAAAAATTGAAAAAAGGATGAAGACCACTCAGGTATCATCGACCAACACAGGAATAAGTTATGTAACATCAAGCAAATATTCTCTGCAGAGAAATGCAAGTGAAAGAAAACGACATGGGGAATAAAAGATTCCAATTAATCAAGATTCAAATAAGGGAATTTGTTTCCCACTAGCAGAGATGCCCAAAAAAGAGAAAGGGATATACGATCCAAATTCCCACTCTTCTTAGCAAAATGAGCAAAACATGCAATATAACTCCATTGGTAATCACCCATCAGAAAACTGAAGAATCCCAACGAAACAGGGAAGGGATAAATCATACCAACAAGGAAAAACAACAAAAATGAATCCTAGATTCACTTTAATAATACTAGTATGAAACCCGCGCTTTTCTGTGACATCCATAGATAATCTGAGGTATATAATTTATATATTCAAAACAATAAGACAAATAACACTAACAAAAATACATGCATTTATATATAAAATCTACCAAAATTTCATTAGGAAGAAAAATGAAATTTAATTATACAATCATTATATTCACCATGATTTGAATCAAGTATAGATAATTTGTACCACGGGAAGCAACCCAAAGTAGAACATTATTTGATAATTAGGAAAATTAGTTGCATATCAATCAGGGAAATTCATAATAATTTGTCAATAACAAAATTGTAATGGCAGGTCCATACAAACGCGCATAGAATAATAAGGATAAATATAAGTATACTTTAGTTAAAAAAGCCATGTTAGACCCGGGAAAAAGTTCAATCTTCTGCTACTGCTCTTTAATTATGTATGATTAAGCATTCCTACATTCGTTCAACATAAGCCGAAAAATAAAACCATAAAAACTTGTATCTTAGTAATTCAACCTGAAGTAAGTTATGACTAATAGCCTTCAATAACAACCTGTAAACATAAAACAATGACAAAACTCAATCACTGCTCAAAGAGAAGAAATATGTACCTTTTAAGGAATAAAACCAAATAAAAACAATAATGACACCCTTAAGAATTAAGAGTATTCTCAAGCCAAGACAATCTAAATTAAACAAAAAATTAATATTGTAATGTTGAAATTTTAGATTAATAAAAAATTTGGCTACAAAAGATATACTACTCAAGTTTAATTGATATGATTAATTGGACTTAGCTTCAATATCTATTCAACTTTCTTATCTCATAACTCCACAATATAGGTATCTATGCAAAAACCAATAAACACCAAGCACATCACACACTTTGCTATTTTTTGAATTCTACCATTAGGAAAAATAAACTCATGGTCTTAAGTCCAGTTTCTGCATTCCTATTGTATAAATCATAGACACTAGTTCTTATATTATATCTTGAATAGATGCATAAAAATGACATATCAAAATTATATCAATTGCAAGCCAAATAAAGTGACTAAAATATAATGAAAAAGAAGGCTACAATTTCAGGCCTACAAAGTAATCTTGATTAGTTTATCTTCACATCTGCAGTACATGACTTATAACATAAAACAAAAGCAAAAAATTAAATCAAATAGAGGGTGCAGGCAGCCAATTGATCGCAATAGAAGAGTAAAAAATCAAAGAAAATCAGCTATAATAGATCAATAACAAAGTCAAAAAGACAATGGAAAGAAAAATATGTATCTATATGCAATTAGTCTTAAGTACAAACTTTAACACTATTAGAATGTAAAGAAAGAAAAGGTAACTGAAATTTGCATGGTCCAAAAACAAACTTTTGTGCTACTTAACATAATTTATCTTCTCTACTTACGCATCTAATAGATTGGTGAAAATAAAACAAATTCAATGAGATGCATAGCACAAAAGAAACTAAGATCTAGAGTAGGTAAAACATATCATATAATAACCTCATTAAATTTTGCACCAACGGCTAATACTTTGTTTCTTTAATGAAGGCTTTGCATGTATAATGTTTGCATTTAAAAATGTAAAAGATTAAAAAATACAATGACTTGGGAAATTTTTTTTAAGGATATTTAAAAACTTGAACAATACAAAATCAAGATTGAGCAGTATTAAGTAACTTCAAGCATACATAAAAAGTGAAGCCAAAACTTAAATGAAAGAAAAAAAAATTATATCATCAAATGGTACAACTTGCACGGAAAGTTTGTCCCCTCAATATCTCTCTTCTCAAAAAAAATATAGTAGATATGTATAAGCTTAACAGAAAGAACGAAAAAAAGGATCGAAATCAGACCAACAACTTCATCTTGTTCTAATAATACAACCAAAGGAATGTCTACTGAACATCAAATCTGTTTTACGAAAAAAAGACCTTACCTTTTTTTTTAATTTCCTTTTTCTCTTCTTTTTGAGCTTGTGTTGTCAACAATATGGCTCGATAAAGTCATGGAAATTAACAAAAAAATAATAAAGAAAAAAGAAAAATTCATTAAAAAAATCAAAAGAAAACGTAAAAAAAAAGCTTCCAAATAAAAGCACACATTTTATTATTTTAAATTGCTGCATTTGATTATAGTTTCACCAGATCTTGCTTCCTCCAATCCTCAATAATCTTGTATACAAACAATCAAACCTAGCAATTATCAAATTCAATCGAAAAATCAACTAACCTTGACAGCACCACCCAAAAAAAAAGTAAGAGAAGGGTCATTAAATAATAGTAGCTATGACTTTAAGATGATTCAAGAAAAAAAATAACATAAAGAAATGATTAGCATCTCTTGTCAACAGAAAGAATCATTGCTTAAACACGAATAATGTTTGTATCTAGCAATCCAATAAGTAAATGATAGCAATGCATTAAATTTTAGCCTAAAATGTTTTCTAGATTATAAAAAGCACATGAGAAAATATAAGAGCCAACAAAATAATAAAAACAAAAATAAAAAACCTACAGCTTTGTTGTATAGAACAGATAATGCCATTTCTAAGCTGATGAACAGTCATTCTATAAAACAAATCAAAACTAATTCCAACCTTATCCACCTTGAAAAAAAATCATTTAAGAAAATAAAAATTTATCATAGAATATTCCATGTATATATATAAAGAGCAATTGCTTATCTACACCAATTGAAATAAATATTTAAGGGCATTTCTTTAACTCAAAATTACGGATATAATGATCTGTATTTCATACTTTTTTTATCGTCAACTAAGGTCTATAAAATTCAAATAATTTAAAATTGAAATTTACTTACAGACTGATCAAAGAGAAAAATATGGGAAAATAATGGCTACCATTGGATCTTTAAATAACACACAAATGCATATCAATTACCAAAATTCTTTTTTTTTTTAACAAAACCAATTTAAATTTAATATATAAATTATGATAATATGCAAATTAATGCATATTGAAACATAGATTAAAACCACAATTCTCTAAAAAACAGGAAAACATCGAATAAGAAAAGATATTTAATAGAAGGCAATACCAATTAAGTAAATCGAAAAGAAAGAAAGAGCGTTTCATCAATAAAAACAGAAGCAGAATAATACCAAAAATAAAATTAAATAATAAGTGACTGTTTTTGTTCCAGCTCTTTACCCTTTGAAAATGACCTTGTTGATTCGAGCAGCTTTGCCAAAGAATGTGCGAACACCAACAGCAATCACCATTGCCTCAATCTCTCCTTATTTGCATGTAGTACCTGAGTAAACACCATCAACAAGGCATTTAGTTACCAAAAGAGACTCATTGGTAAACGCAGACTTATTTGAAAATATATACCTTTATTCCTCATAATTTATGCGGTAAGCATGAAAGAAATATGTTTGTTTTAGACCAGGGATAATCCGTTGCATACAAATTAATTAAAGAGTAACACACCTTTTTCTGATAATCACTCTTGATTTGTTTGGACGCCAAGCAAAAACCATCCTCTTAATTCTCGTGTCTCTGGTTAGAAATGTCAAAAATCATATATTCTTTTAATCATTTTGGTTCACATTGATTGTTACATGGAGCTATAAAAAAATGTTTTTTAGGTGAAAATGTAACATAGCTTATAGTTGGAAGAAAGAGAAATTAAAGAGAAAAAATTAAACAGAATTAAGAAGATCCACTCACAATATCCTTTACCGAAGCCATTCTTGGAAGGGCAAAACCCTTTGGTTTTTCTCAAACCCAAATGTAACCCACATGGAAAAACTTCAAATCTTGAAATCAAAATATATGACATAGTCAAACCCACAAAAAAAAATCAATCTTTAAGAAAAACAAAGGCAAACCTAATACATGAAAGCTGAAATTACAACCTTTGAAGGTGGCGTGCTTTTAAGGAGATCCTCAACTGTTTTTGGATGATTATAATTTGCAATGCCAAGAGAAGAAAATCGGGATAATGAGGAGACGGAAGTCGAGCTCTTCGATATCCAAACTGGAAGTGGAGCTGGCTAGAAGGAGGAGAAAAGAAAGGAGCAGGTTGATCAATTTTTTCACCATCTCTTTTCAATTTTTTTCACCATCAACTGTTAGTGGTTTCTTGTAACCAATAAAAAAATATTGTTAGTGGTTTCTTCAATCTTGGGAAAGAACAAAGTTTTACGGTGAAAACAATACCAAAGTAGTTTTACGGTGAAAACAATATCAAATAAAACAATGCATGAGAAGCAAGCAGCAGCCGGCAGCGAAACGGGCAAAGCAACCCAAAAATGATAAAACAAAAAACCGAGAAAGAAGCGACGTGGCAACGATGAAAGCCTCAATCGCTGCCTCACCAGGACATTGTGTTAGTTAGATACCATTCTTTGGATTTGTACTATCATTCGCTTTCATGCTTTGATGAAGGAAATTGCACATTAGAATGAGCCTCTTTTTGTGCTTGCATGGTGACTAAATAAAAACCAAAAACTCTCTTCGAAATCATCTAAAAGCCAATATAATAATATAATGATAAAGACAGAAATCGCAAACTATGGCAAAATATAATTGATTCATTGTCATTGTCATAGTCATAGGTTGATGAAGTGAGTGAGAATCACGAAGCTAAAAATTAGGCCGCCCTCAGCCCTCTATTCTAGTTGGTATAAAATCCATTTGATGCTTTCACCATGAAAAATTCACAAGTCCACCAAAATTCTTCATTTCCTTTTCTTCGAGCTTTCTCTTCACCTCAGTCCTCAATCTCTGCTGCTGCAGAAGTTTAGCTTGAGACGATAAACATGGGAGATGCTCTCAAGCTTACTGATGGAAAAAGCTGCAAACCCACCACCACTAAGCACTCTGATTCACTAGAACCCCGTTGTACCCTAATCGATTTTCGCGTTTCAGCTCTTACCGATGATCTTCGCAACTTTGAAATCACCTCTCAGGTAGATTTTCATAACCATGATCTCTTTTGGCTTATAGTAGTTTTTCTTAATGGTTATTTTGTGTGTTTTTTGCTTTGGTAATTGTAAGACTGTAAACGAATCGAACACAAACGAATAAAATGATATTTTTGTACATTCGTTTATTTTTTTAATACCATTCCTGTGTTAAGAAATTTAATTTTTACATTCAAATACATTCGTAGGGATTGTTCAAACAAACACGTTTTTTTTAAACAAACATGTTCATGAACATGTAAATAAACGCATTTAAGAATATGTAAATAAACACGTTCGTGAATATTTAAATGAATGCATTCACGAATATGTAAACAAACGTATTCGTGAACATATAAATGAATATGTTCACAAACATTCGAACGAACGTATTCACGAACACATGTTCATAAACGAATGTTCATGAACAAAATAAATATTAAATATCCTATTTATAATATTAAATCCGACATGTAAATTAAAATCATTAAGCACTTAAATACAGCACAACTTAAGTCTAAGAATAAATATCTTTAAAAAGTCTGAAAATTAATACTAAAGATTGATGTTGTCATCATTCCTCTAATCATCTCCTCTCAATCATCTGATAAAATAAGATGAGTAATGTTAGATTTAATATTTATACTTTTGATAAAATTGTAAATATCTAGTAATAAAATATAACAAGTATCAAGTATATTTACAAATAGGAATATCAAGCATGAAGTATATTTACATAAATTGCCTATTAAGTCAAATGATAAATACAAATTCAATTACCCTATTCTCAATCTTTTTTTCCCAGTAACAGATAATGGGAAGAAATCAATAGAAAAATAGTGCAAAAGCGCAGTCAAACCTTAGCTGCTAGAAAGCATGGAAATTAAGGAACAGTTTGTCAAATGTTCTATTCATTTACGCCCCTAGTTGGTTGAACAGTAATTAAATTTTCATCATTTGCTCGTTAAATTGTAAACTGGTTTCAGGTTCCTGAAGGTCTCAGTCAGCATGCTGTATCATCAAGGGAAGCTCAGGCTGAGTGGTAACTTACAGACCCTCAATCATCTTGAAGAAATTGAAACTTCAAATAATTGATTTACACTTTCTGCTTTTGTTGTCTGTCTATATTTTCTACATTAAGGTATGGGAAGCTACTGCAGGCATGGCGAGAAGCAAAACCCCCACCAACAACGCCCGAAGAGGTTGCTAAGCTTCTTATTCTGACCTTGAGTGGACAACAGAAGTCGAATGTTGAGGTACAAAAGTCCAAAAGCATCAAACTTTGTGCTTGTTCCATTTTTGTTATAATGGAAGAGAAAATATTGCTTTGTGGATGTTTTCTATTCTAATGTGCTTTTCAGGTTTTGCTGGAATTCTATGACCTTCCTCATCCTCCTATCTTTGAGGAAATACCTGCTACAGTCCCTGTAGGATTGCCTAGATCTCCTGGCCTTCCTCATCCTCCTATCTTTGTGGAAAGATCTGCTAGAGTCCCTGAAAGCTTGCCTAGAAGAGTGAAGTATGAAATGCGTACACTACCAGTAAGAATGATCTATGTCAGCAAAATACAGAATTATCATATCTATGTGGTGGATTTGATACTGAAAAATTCTTGTACTTAATCAGGTACGTGAGGATATGGTACCAGATGGGGATAGTATAGATGTGTATGTGAGTACTGCTGATCCTAGGGAGTCATCAAACGTACCCCAAGAAGTTATTGTGGCTGCAGATCTAAGATCGCAAGCTCGTGCTGAGGAGAATTATGCCTCGGCAGAAGAACTTCTGCGGAAAATTGTTAAAGCAGGATACATGTTAGCTATTTAACTTCCCCTACTTGTTCATTCAATTCTTAGATTTAGTACCATTAACCGTCATTCAAGGCCAATGTTTTCTAACAGTCACCTATCTCCAGGGTCATAGATCTTCCAAACGAAGAGATCCTTGCTCGAAAGTATCACATCCGGCTAAGGTGACATTCTCTGCTTTTAGGATTTCAATCTTTCTATTTTCTAAGAATGTGATGGTTTGTTGAAAGTAAACAGGGGTATAGATGCACCAGAGAAATCTATGCCGTATGGGAAAGAAGCCAAACAGGAGTTGGTTAAGCTTGTTAATGGGAATTGTTTGACAGTGTTCGTCTATGGAAAAGATCGCTACCGTCGCATTGTGGCAGATGTGTACTGCAATGGCATTTTTGTGCAGGTATACGATTCTTAGCTTGCATCTGGTTTTACCTGGTAAGAACAATTTAATTTACTGATATCTCTGTCAAACAGGAAGAAATGCTAAAGAAAGGACTTGCATGGCATTATAAAGAATATGACCACCGCATTGAATTTGCAACCGTAAGTAAACAACAATTCTTCTTCTTCTTGCTCTTCAATGAGTTAAAGCTCCTATTTATGATCGTTGCACGTGTGTAATAACAGTGGGCAAAGGAGGCTCGGGCAAAGCGAATTGGCCTTTGGGCATCTTCAAACCCTGAGAAGCCATGGGAATGGAGGAAGGACAGAAGAGAACCAGATAACATTGTCCTTACTAAACCAAAACATCTTGAGAAGTGATTAGTACGTGCAGAATTTATGTATTATCCTTATTTAGGGAGTGTGAGAAGGCATGCAATTGCTTCTTGGTATAAGTGCATCCTTTTTCTGTTAAACATTCGAATAAACAATGTTATTCAATGGCTGTTTTGCTCAGCCATTTAGAGGTTAGCTACCTGGTTGTTTTATGTAACTTATGATAGATTTAATCGTATACATAAACACACATCCAGAAACTCTAAAATTAGATATTTCATGCTTTCTACGCAATGTAAAATCATTTACATACCTCTGTCCGTTGTAGGCGTTAGTGACGAAGAAGAAGCCATCGTTATAATCTCTATAGCAATAAACAGAAGTAAACAGATTTTTCTCTCTTGCTCTGTTTTTCTTTCGTTTTTACAGTGTGGATGGAAAACACCGTACATTCTGAGAGAGAGAGGACCTGTTTTAATTTAATTAAAAAACTACCACATCCAATCATATCCATCATGTGAATGGATGTGGTTCCTAAAATCAAGGGATAGTGGCCTATTAAAAAATAACTTCCTTAGATTTTTAATTGAGCCACACAATGATAAACGTGGGTTTATCTTACATTCTCCCACTTGGCTCGATTAAAATCTTTATAATAGAAGTTACTTTATTATCTCCCATCATAATATCATAATATAAAAAACTATTCGGTATGAGTTATGGCGGTCATGTTCTAATTTGTAAAACACTTCCTTCCATATACTACAACACCTACAATTTATTATATTAGGTCCTTAGATTATCATTATACTATAATTTCATAATGGTCCATAATAATGACTTGTTAAGTCTTTCCTGTCAACATTAAACAATAATGTGTACATAGCATCATAGAACAGGAAAACATAATAGTGTCAGAAACATATTAAAAAGCTCAAAGTGTCACTACAAAACATCACTACAATCAAGACCCATCCTAAAAAAATGTTCCTTAAATAACTTGGGTTGTAAACCCTTCGTTAATGGGTCAGCAACCATGAGATCAGTACTAATATGCTGAATGGACACGGTTTGTTTCTGAACCTCCTCCTTAACGGCAAAATACTTCAATTCCATATGCTTGGCACCTCTAGAGTATTTGTCGTTCTTGGAGAAGAATACTGCTGCGGAGTTATCACAATAAATTTTCAGCGGCTTGGTAATGGTGTCGACAACCCCGCGGCTTGGTAATGGTGTCGACAACCCCAAGTCTTGATATAAAGTTCCGCATCCATAATGCATGAATTGTAGCTTCAAAGCAAGCCACAAATTCTGCTTCCATTGTGGATGAAGCAGTTACCGGCTATTTTGCACTTTTCCATGAAACTGCTCCTTCAGCTAAAAGAAACAGATAACCAAAAGTGGACTTCTTGCTGTCAAGACATCCGACAAAATCTGAATCCGTGTATCCGACTACCTCCAGTTGATCGGATCTCTTATATGTGAGCATGTAATTCTTTGTTCCTTGAAGGTACCTCAAAACTTTCTTTGTAGCCTTCTAATGATCAATTCTAGGATTACTTTGATACGTGCCTAATATTCCGATCGCAAAACTTATATCCGGTCTAGTACAAGTCTGCAAGTACATTAAGCTTCCAACAACAGAGGCATAAGGAATTGATTCCATTTCCTTTCGTTCCAATTCATTCTTTGGATACTGCATGAGACTGAATTTATCACCCTTCTGAATGGGAACAACCCCGGGTGAACATTTGCTCATATTAAACTTTTCGAGAATTTTGTTGATATATGCATTCTGAGATAGGCCTAGTATTCCTTCTGATCTTTTCCGGAATATTTCTATTCCAATCACATAAGAAGCCTCTCCCATATCTTTCATTTCAAAATTCTCAAAGAGAAAGTCTTTAGTTTCACGCAGTATACTTAAATCATTTGCTGCAAGCAAAATATCATCAACATATAAGACTAAAAATATAAACTTACTCCCACTAATCTTTTGGTATATACAACGATCGACAATATTTTTCTTAAAACCAAAAAACGTAATAATGGTATTGAACTTAATATACCATTGTTTGGAAGCCTGTTTTAGTCCATATATTGACTTCTTAAGTTTACACACCATTTGACCTTTACTTCCTATGGAAAAACCTTCAGGTTGATCCATATAAACTTCCTCCTCTAAATCCCTATTCAGAAAGGTAGTTTTCACATCCATTTGGTGTAACTCCATATCATATTGAGCCACCATTGCCATAATTATTCTTAATGAATCTTTCTTAGATACAGGAGAAAATGTTTCTGTATAATCAATGCCATCTTTTTGAGTATAACCCTTTGCAACAAGTTTGGCTTTATAACGTTCCACCTTGCCTTTTGAGTCGCGTTTGGTCTTGAAGACTCATTTACAACCGACTCTTTTACATCCTTCAGGCAATTGAACGAGATCCCAAACTTTATTTTGTTCCATGGATTTTAGCTCTTCCTTCATGGCATCAATCCATTTAGCAGATTCTAAACTTTCTATGGCTTGTGAAAAAGTTACTGGATCTTTATTAATGCCAAGATCAAAGTCTAATTCCTGTAAATAAATCACATAATCATCCGGAATAGCTGATCTCTTTTCCCTTTGAGATCTTCTTAATGTTATTCCTTGTGATTCATTTGTATTCGATGTTCCTTCATTAGATCGAATATCAGATCCTTGATCATTATAGGATCCGACATCCGTCTGTGGAAGTGTTTCATCATCCAAATGTTGATCAACATTGTTGTCTCTTTCCATAAATGTTGGATCAACATTAATGTCAATTGTGGATTTTGGATCAATAGTGGATAACATTTATCCTTATCTCGTTTATTTCCACAATTTGACGTTCTACACTCCCACTAACTTCAGCATTCTCCAGGAATTTGGCATTACCAGTTTCAATTATTCTCGGACTATGGGTTGGACAATAGAACACATATCCTTTGGATTTCTCAGGATAACCAATAAAGTATCCACTTACAGTTCGAGAATCCAACTTTTTCTCTTGTGGATTATACACTCTTGCTTCCGCTGGGCAACCCCAAACATGTAGGTGCCTTAAACTTGGTTTCCTTCCGATTCACAATTCAAAAGGTGTCTTTTGAACCGCTTTGGATGGAACTCTATTCAATAAATAAGCAGCAGTTTTTAGTGCATGCATCCACAAGGATTTAGGTAAGGAGGTATTACTCATCATACTCCTAACCATGTCCATTAAGGTCCGATTTCGCCTTTCTGCTACACCATTTTGTTCAGGTGCACCTGGCATAGTATACTGTGCACATATGCCACATTTTTCGAGGACTTTAGCAAATGGACCAGGACATTGTCTTGATTCATCATATTTCCCATAGTATTCACCACCTCTATCAGATCTTATGATTTTCACTTTTCTATCCAATTGTCTCTCAACCTCATTTAGGAAAATTTTCAGAACATCTACGGATTGAGATTTTTCCTTAAGTAGATAGATATATCCATAACGTGAATAATCATCAATGAAAGTGATGAAGTACTTTTCTCCATTAAAGGATGGAACATCAAAAGGTCCACATATATCAGTGTGTATTATTTCAAGAAGCTGTGTGCTTCTTGTGGCTCCTTTCTTGGTATGTTTGGTTTGCTTTCCTTTTATGCAATCCAAACAAGTTCCAAGATCAGTAAAATCCAGATTTTGTAAAATCTCATTCTTTACCAGTCTTTCTATCCTTTCTTTGAATATATGACCCAAACGTTTATGCCACAAATAAGCAAAATTTTCATTAAGCATGTTACATTTTGAACCAACACTATTATGTGTGACATGCAAATATTCAGCAAAAACATTATCAAGTTTTATTCTATATAAACCATCAATAAGAAAACCCAATCCATAAAGAATAGTCTTTATATAGATTAAAACTTCCAGAACAGAAATTAACATAAAAACCACAATTGTCCAATTTTTCTAAAGAAACAAGGTTTCTAGAAATTGAAGGTACATAGAGTGTATCATAAAGGTCCAACTGATATCCAGTGTCTAAGACTAATCTGTAAGTCCCTATGCCTTCAACAGGAGCCTTCATACGGTTTCCCATAAACAGAAAATCATTTCTTGGATTTGTGGTTCAGATCGTAAGGAATCCCTGTATAGTATTGGGAACATGAGTTGTAGCACCAGAATCAAGCCACCAAGTATTGTTATGAACTTCACTTAAATTTGATTTAAAACATATAAAAGTATTGAAAATACCTTTATTTTCGAACCAAGCTTTTCGTTTATGACAGTCTTTCTGATAGTGCCCAGGTTTCTTACAAAAGTAACACTTTTCTATCTTCTGTTCCTTCTTTTCAGTCTGAGAATCATTAGCAGACCATTTCTTCTTAAACTTTTTGGCTTTGAATCCTTTCACAGCTCCCTTTCCTACTAGGTTAGCAGAGTGACTCTTTTGACTCTTGAGTCTTGCTTCCTCTTGTACAAGCCTACTGGCCAATTCATTAACATTCCACTTATCCTTTATAGTGTTATAGTTAATTTGAAAAGGCCCATATTCAGGAGGCAAGGAGTTAACTGAACTAAAAAGGAGTACTCTACTGCTAAACCCAAAGTCTTAAGCCTTGTAGCAATGTTTGTCATCTCGATGATATGTTGTTGCATGCTTATCGACCCATTAAACTTAATAGTCGTAAGCTCAATCATTAAAGTACCAACGAGTGACTTGTCTGCAGAACGCAACAAGACTTATATATTCCTTAGCACTTTCAGTTTGTGGAATCGTAGTCTTAATGTTGTTAGCAATTGTCATTCGCAGAAACTTTAAGCATAATCTGTTGCTTCTTTCCCATGCAGCATAATGTGACTTCTCTGCCTCACTACTTGTATCCTTAATAGCAGCAGGTTTTTCATGAATGAGAGCTAAGTCAAGATCCAAAACCCCTAAGTGGAAATCAACTTGCTCTCGCCATTCTGAGAAGTTCATGCCATTAAACACAACAACAGATGATGCATGAGAATTAATTGCAATAACTGCAAAACATAACAAATAAAGCTCACATTTAATTATAATGAATTCAGTAAAATGAACAATAAGATATATAGTAGTTCTCCTTTGGGTAGATACTAAAATATACACACATAATTAAATAAAACATAAATATAAAGTAAAATACCTTTGGGCAAATTTTACAATATATTTTTTCTTTAAATGAGTTAAATATATGAACTTTAATGGGTAAATAAATTTTTAAAAATTGAACGTGTTTTTTATCTTTGGATAATTAACATGTTCAACCAAAATATTAATTTACCTCCCATAATATCATTAATTTACTGAATAATAATTTACCTTTGGGTAAATTTCTTAAGTTCTAGTAATTAATGAAAACCCTTTTTTTTAACTCATTATTTTTAGATCAAAACTTTAGGATCTAATTGAATATCAATATATATATATATATATATTGTACGCATTAAACTTTTTTCGGTAAACACTTAATATACAAAATTATATACATTACCAAAAATTTAATATAGCAGCGAAAAATATGGATAATCATAAGATATTTATTAACATTCATGTAATCACTCATAATAAATCATACGAAATAAATGATTACTCAGTCAAATTATTATTATTAATATTATTTTTTTATAGCAATTCTAATCATATTTTACTGCTACTGTTTGCAAACTTAATAGCTTTGGCGTTGTAACAAAATTGGGCATACTTTCTTCACAAAAAGACGTTCAATGCAAAACTATCTTTCAACCCAATACATGAATATGCTAAGCAAGACACATACTTGCCAATCACGTGGGAATCTAATTTACTTTAGAATTAATTTGAAAATTGCATCAACATAGTAAACAATATATTTCTTTTATGTTAATTGCATGCACATTATTGCCAAGTTTATTTCTAAGCAGAGGAGTTCATAATCATTAATCATAACTATCATTCAAGATTATTTTACATTAATTTGTGCCTTTAAAACTGATAAAAATTATGCATACTCCTTTTTTTTATTTATTATTTTTTTATTTCTTAATTTTTTGAACATATTCTTAAAACATTTTTTTTTAGAATCGTAAATTCTATCCTTAACTTTTAAGATGACACAAGCAATGCTGATGATAAATCATAGAGAACAAAAAACGAAAACTTTTAATATATTTTGATTCTTTGCTTCCGTTTTGAAATATGCCTTTGATAACACTTTTGTCCAGTATTATCATCTATAGCTGTAAAATTTTCTACGAAAACATGAGCGTAAAAAATAAATAAATAAATAATAATCTCACTAACCTAAATACCGTCAATAGCATTTGACAGAAACTTTCACAGAATATATCTAGTTTAGAACAACCAGGCTCGGATACTACATGATAGATTTAATAGTATACATAAACACACATCCAGGAACTCTAAAACTAGATATCTCATGCTTTCTACGCAATGTAAAATCATTTATATACATCTGTCCGCTGTAGGCGTTAGTGAAGAAGAAAAAGCCATAGTTGTAATCTCTGTAACAGTAAACAGAAGTAAACAGATTTCTCTCTCTTGCTCTGTTTTTCTTTCGTTTTTACAATGTGGATGAAAAACACCGTACATTCTTAAAGAGAGAGAGGACCTGTTTTAATTTAATTAAAAAACTACCACATCCAATCATGTCCATCATGTGAGTGGATGTGGTTTCTAAAATCAAGGGATAGTGGCCCATTAAAAAATAACTTCCTTAGATTTTTAATTGAGCGACACAATGATAAACGTGAGTTTATCTTACAACTTATTGCCAGTGTACACAGCACAAGATCACTCAAAAGGCATATTCCTGTTTGTGGAACCAAAGTATGTAATAGAATCATTTATGCATCGGTGAAAACAGGTCTCCTAACTTAAATCGAAATCCCTGGTTAATGGCAGAACAGAGGAAGGATAAAGGAAAAACTACATATTCATTGATCTAGAATTAGTTAAGCTTGTTAAGGGAAATCTAATCTTCTCTTCTCTTCTCTTTTCCATTGTCAAAGGGTGTTGCATGTCCTACCATTGCTCTCTTTGCATGTGCGTATAATTGATCTCTACGGGAGCATTTTACATAATATGGCATGTAGCAATCCCGAACATACCACCATATTCAATTAAAAAGAAAAAAGGTATACCCTTGAATGAAACTCCTTTAAAGAAAAATCTTTCACAATAACCTAAGATCTCACACTTAGGAAAAGATGCTAATGACAAAACAAATAACACAAATGGCAGTAAAAGAGGAATAACGAAGAGTGGAAAGAAATAAAAACCATCACTCTATTGGCAAAGAAAAGCAGCAAGTGAAGAGGCATGATCCAGAATACACCGCAGAAAGTAAGACAGATAGAACAGCTCAGTATTCACCATATTAAAACATCCATATTCCCAATACAGTAACATCTGCAATTATATTCATTATTCTCACTGTTAATCATAGAAAGAATGTCAACCGCTTCTATATTTTTATTTGGAATAACGTGTTACATTTTCTTGCTCAAGAAACTTTTAAGAACTAATTCACACAGAACAACATGCCATTTTGAAAAAAAACTACAAATTCCTTAACGCAGAAGCAAAGAAGCATATTAACAATCAAACAACAGATTTCCCAGTTGGATACCATAAATGTATACAGAACTCAACTTCTAATGACTTTTTCCTTCATTTCTCTGGAGAAAAAAAAATCTTTACTAGTCATTACTAAAGATCACCAGCAGATACATAAAAAGGCATGCCACAGGACTTTATATGCAAGTTTCACCACTACAAGACATAGACCCATACTCGGAAATCTCAAAAGCTAACCTAAAAATAATTGAGCGAAGGCACAAAGATGAGGTGATTAAAATCCACAACATGGATAAAAATCAAGATAACTATCATGATCATAGCTGATAATTCCATCAATGAGGAAAATCTGTTTTCTATAGTAACAAGAAACAGAGAAATCCTAACACAAATTTAGTTACCAATAATTAGGAACAAGTTACATATTCAGGGATAATTTTGAAAGGAAAACAAGTTTGATCTTATATTGCATCAACCTTCAAATCGTCTGAGTCAGAGTCACTTGCGTTGTAACCTGAAGTATCACAAGAAAGATCAGTTCTGAAAGCAGAATAACCTACTCTAAGAGAGAGAGAGAGAGAGAGAGAGAGAGAGAGTACCAGGATGCTTATCACTAACTTTCCAAGCCGAAGATCGACTCCTTGAAGCTTTACCAATCCAAGCACGCCCCTAGTTTCAGGAAAAACGATTCAGTGAAACAATCAAAATTCCCAAGTTCACAACATGTTTGCCATACATGATACAACCCAAGAAACAAAGCAGCATAACCGTCGGCACGGAAGAGCAGTCTAGTAGCAAATAAAAAATTGAAGGATGAAGACCACTCAGGTATCATCGACCAACACAGGAATAAGTTCTGTAATATCAAGCACTTATTCTCTGCAGAAAAATGCAAGTGAAAGAAAACGACACGGGGAATAAAAGATTGCAATTAATCAAGATTCAAATAAGGGAATTTGTTTCCCACTAGCAGAAATGCCAAAAGAGCGAAAGGGATATAAGATCCAAATTCCCACTCTTCTCAACAATTGAAAAGAAAAATGAGCAAAACATGCAATATAACTCCATTGATAATCAGCCATCAGAAAACTGAAGAATTCCAGCAAAACAGAGAAGGGATAAATCATACCAACATGGAAAATCAACAAAAATGAATCAAATTAGCCCTTGTTTAAGACATCTGCAAGACAATAACCACATCCCAAACGGAAATGAATCCAACATAAGTCCCAGGTAACAAAGAAGAACACCAAGGAACGATTATACCAACGTGAAAAGCTACAAAAAGAATCAAATTGGCGCTTTTTCAAACATCTATGACCACAGCAAAAATAAAAATTCCATGCCTTAACCAAAATTAATATGAAAAACTAAACAAAAAAGGGACCTTTTGGACATCTTTAGGAACACCATAGCCACTGCAATACATCTGCCCAACAAGGACTTGCATATTGGTATCACCACCCTTGGCCTCCTTAAGAGCGTCCTGAAACCATCCTTTTACCAACTCGGAAACCACCTGAGCCAGAGGAACCCGGTTCTGGCCACCCTGGCTATCCATTGCCTCCGGCTTGACTCGCTCTGAGTCGACTCGGACCCCACTCGAACTCGCCTTTTCTCGGTAAGAAACTCGGTTTTTCGATATGGGCTTTACGTGTCTTGCTCCGCGGAGTTTTTCTGATGGGACTGGTTTCGCAAAGTCTTGGCCTTTCGACGTACAAAGAATTGATTTTCCCATAAAACAAAGTTACAAACACAGAGTTCTTTTTCTTTTCTTTTCCTTTTTTTTTTTAATTTGAATTCAGATATTTTTTTTTATTATTTTAATGAATAATATAATAAAGAAAGAGCAAAGGCCGCGGAAATGGGTTTACTTTTTTTTTATAGCGCTCTTGTTTGGACATATTTGATTTGATTTTTTCTTTGTTCTTATCTGGTTTTCATGGTGACGGTTTCCTTTTGCAAGTGGGCTTAGATCTTGTTGAGCTTGTAGTACCAAAAGCATTTAGATATTTCATTATTGCATTTTTTTTAAAAGAAAAATATTTATATACCAGTAATAAAATTTATAGACTTTATAAGTGGGATTAATAAAATGATACACAGAAGTGATATCAAATTGGATTAGAAAGGAATTTTACAATTTTTTGAGTCAATCCAACTAAAATATCTGATCTTATTTTATTCAAAATCATGCATATTGATTTAGATATATCATTCGATTTTTTGGAATTTGAGCAACTTTGGGTCATATTTTAATTTTTCTTTGAATTTAAAAATTTTTTTCTTTTGTTAAAAAAACTTGGGCTTTTGATATTAATAGCAAAAATTATAAAATGTTGTAACAAAAAAAAAAGTTGAGTTTATTATGATGCATTGATAATGTATCTGACAATGTATAGTTTTCATACATTATCAGTCTATCACATATTAACAACTTATTAACAAGCTAATTTAAAAAATATACAGATCCTTAAAAAAATAATAATAAAGTTTTTAAATTTATTTTTAAGGGTTTATGTACTTTTATGTTTTATTCATTAATGAAATATCAAATGGTGATTGATTAACAATGTATAAAAATTATACACTTTCAATGTATTATATATAAACTCAAAAGAGTTATAAAATGTTAAATAACAAAGTACTCAAACATAATTCATATACAACTCCATCCGAATAAATTCAATTTAATGATTCATAATTTGAATTCAAATAGAATTTTATTATAATTTGAATCAATCCAAAACCTTCTATTTGAGTTAATTTATCGATTTTATTTTTATTTTTTTTGGGTTTTATACGTGGTAGTTTTTTTAACCTTATTAGTGGAATTAAGTGCATATGTATCACCCTAACAGTGTAATTGATAATTTCTCATAAAATATAATTAAGGAAAAATCAAAATCATAAGATGAACTTGTAGACACCTTATTTTGTCCGGTTTCTAAATTTGTAAAAATAATTAATTGGGTTAAATGACATTATATTTTAATTTAAAATTAGGCTAGAAATAAATTAGAATTTTTAGATTTAGAATCAACATTAATTAGGAAATTAAAATTAAAATAGGATTTAGGAATTAAAAAAAAAGAGAGAGAAAAGATAAAAAGAAATAAAAATAAAATAAATTTTAGGATTAGATAATTAGGATAATTAAATTTTTAGGATAATTATTTAGATTAATAGAGTTGGATTAAGATTAATATAGGAATTAAGTAGATAAAATATTAAAAAAAAAGGGAGATAATTATTAAAATAAGTATAGTTGTATTAGGACTCTAACTAATTTGTGGCTATAAAAAGGATTAAAGCTCAGGGTTTAGGGGACAGACAAAAAATACACAATCAAGCACTGAACCCGATCACCATCGTTGCTGTTCTGTCAGCTAATTTTTCTGCCTGCCTCTTGCACCACCGTTGCAAGCCCAGTCACCGCACAGCTACTGTAGGTTGCCGACCCATCACGTGTATGTTTGCATGCCTCCGTTTTTGTTGCTCTTGATGATTGTTGCAAGAAAATAGGAAAGCTTTGTGAAAATTCTTGAGGCACACCACTTTGGAAATATTAAAGAAGAGCTATAGCAAGAGAACACGTGGAAAAGGGGAATATAAAGGAAAAGAAAAAAAAGCCAACAAAAGGTGAGGTTATTGCCCAGGCAAGTTTTTTTGTTTTATTATATTAATTGGTCAATAATGTAATAGGAGGGTTAGATAGTTAATTAATATTAGATTAATAATTTGTATATTAAAATACTAATGTTGCATGATTTAATTACTTTGATAACATTTGATTAATACATATTGAATAAACAATTTGTATGTTGATATGATTTGTTTAGTTTAATTCGTATGATATATTTTATATTTTTTATGTTTAGTATGATAGATGTTAAATAAATAAAATAGTATAAAAATAAAATAAATTAAAGGAAAAAATGCAAATAAGAATAAAATAGAATAAAGATTGAATAAGGAGATAATAAAATTATATTAAGAAGATGAATGCAAATTATCCAATGATGAAATTCCAAGAAAGTCGAATGGTACTCCTTGGAAATTTCTAGGTGAGGAGTTTGCTCTAGACTGAACCAGATTGATGGAAGGTTTAGAGTAAATTTTCAATACAATAATATGTGTTTATATAAATAAATAAAATATAATAATAAAGACAATTAAAATAAAAATAGAAATAGGATATGGAAATAATTTGAATTAAAATATAAAATAGTAAATACGATTAAGACAATAAAAAATAGAAAATTAGTAAAGAATTGGGCATAGAGCCAAAATTAGGGTTGTCATAATGAATTTAAATGATCCGACGATGGAGCCTCTTCGAGCAAGTCAATTGGTACTACTTGAATACTCCTAAGGTGAGGGGATTTACTTATTATCTGAACCAGATTGATGGAAGGATTTTAAGTAAATTTTCAATATTTTAAGCATGTCGAAATTAATCCAAATTAAAGTAAATTTAGAATGACCTATTGGGTATAGAGTCAATATTAGGATTTTCATAATGTATTTAAATGATCCGACGATGGAGCCTCTTCGAGCAAGTCAATTGGTACTACTTGAATACTCTTGAGGTGAGGGGATTTACTTATTGTCTGAACCAGATTGATGGAAGGATTTTAAGTAAATTTTCAATATTTTAAGCATGTCGAAATTAATCCAAATTAAAGTAAATTTAGAATGACCTATTGGGTATAGAGTCAATATTAGGATTTTCATAATGTATTTAAATGATCCGACGATGGAGCCTCTTCGAGCAAGTCAATTGGTACTACTTGAATACTCCTGAGGTGAGGGGATTTACTTATTGTCTGAACCAGATTGATGGAAGGATTTTAAGTAAATTTTCAATATATTAAGCATATCGAAATTAACTCAAAATAAAGTAAATTTAGAATGACCTAAAGTAGTTGGTACCATTTTAGGATGGGCGTTGTGGGGGTGCTAATCCTTCCTCACACGTAACCGTACTCCCGAACCCTAGATTCTTTGAACGTAGACCAAGCCTTATCTTTAGACAAGAATAGGTGACCAATCACACCTTAGGTTTGGATGGTTGGTGGCGACTCCTGGAATTTTAAAGTCTAGCGGTTAGGTTCACGGACCTAGACGTTATGACAGTTTGGCGACTCCACTGGGGACATTAGAGAGTCAGGCCAACATATATTTTAGGTCATTAGAAATTTGCTTAGAAATAATGTTGATTTCATAATGCTTAATAATCATTTCATATGCACACACTTCACATGCATACATGCATAAGCCCTCAACCCGGGCTCTATCCTTGTTAGGAGGGAGAAAAGTACCTACGCCTTCGTGAGGTGGTAACCTCCGCATGGGCTGGCGAAAAACTCCCACTCAAATTGAACCTTTCCGCTTGTAACCTATAATGGGTGAGGATTGGGTGCCTTACTAGTCATGTATGGATGATAGTGAGGAACAATTTGGGAACCTTTAGACCTTGAATTATCCAAACCCAGCATGTAATGAAACATAAGGCTTAGCCTTAGAGTGGAACCATATTAGATTGGAGTTTAGACTCAAACCTAAGATAGGACACATGAAGGAATAAGTTTTACTTCCTCTTTTGTACATTGTTTTTGCAAAAAAAAATCAAAAAAATATAGTTTTTCTTTCTTCCATTCTTCAAAATAAAAAAGTAAAAAACAAAAAAAGAGTTTGTCTGTATCATTAAGTCATGCATAGTTGTGTCACATAACATATCATTCATGTAAGTTTGCACCTATCTTATCATGAGAATGACCATACTTTTGATTGTTAGGAGAGATTGCTAGACCTAAGTGCATTCCATGTGCATTCATTTTTGTGCATAAACATATCACCACATGAAATAATTTCAACTTAATTGTGGCAATCAAGGTATCAAAATTGCATCCACTAGACGGTCCACCCTCCACAAATACCATACAAGATATCAAGCACGCATAATGGAAGAAGACCAAAATAATAGGATAGAGAAGTTGGAAAAGGAAAATGCAGAGATAAGGGGGCAATTGAGTGAAATTACCCAGTTGCTAAAAGCCATGATTAGAGGAAAGGAGAAGATGGGTAATCAAGAGGAGTCTATCCAAGAGGCTCAACAAAGCATGCGAGACAATCCCATTTTTGTCCCCGAAGGAGGTACTGTCAAAGTCCCAATGCCTTTACAGATGCAAGGAGAAAGTCTTCAAGGAAATTCATCAACAACACAAGCTCAAAATCCAGTAGAGGTGCCAAATTTAGATGATCCCACAGAGCTAGAAAAGTTGAAGCATAAGGAAGAATATAGTGGTACTAAAGCTCAGCTGAGCTTGATAGAGGAAAGATTAAGTGTCGTTGAAGGAGTTGACTATTTTGGACCTGTTGATGCTGAAAGGTTGTGTTTGGTACCTGGTGTCGTGCTTCCACCAAAATTCAAAGTGCCTGAATTTGAGAAATTCAATGGAACATCGTGCCCAAAAGATCATCTCACCATGTACTGTAGAAAGATGGCGGCATATGCATGGGACGACAAGCTATTGATTCATGTTTTTCAAGATAGCTTGACTGGGTCAGCTGCTAAGTGGTATAACCAATTAGAAAGGAGCAAAGTTTCCTCTTGGTCGGAATTGGCAAGGGCTTTTATAGCTCAATACAAACATGTGTCTAATGTAGCTCCTGACCGCTTATTCCTCCAAGGTATGGAAAAGAAGAAGAACGAGAGCTTCAAAGAATATGCCCAACGGTGGAGAGATGTGGCGTCGCAAGTTCAACCTCCTTTAACTGAAAAGGAAGTCACCATGTTCTTTTTGAATACTCTCAAGGCACCTTACTATGAGCGTATGCTTAGCAGTGTAACTAAGAACTTTGCAGACATGGTGTTAACCGGTGAAGCCATCGAGAATGCCATCAAAAGTGGTAAGATTGAAGCACCAGTGAATGATAGTAGGAAGGGTGGATTCTCGAAGAAGGAAGGAGATGCACAAGCTGTCTCAAATAATTCACGTCAGCCTTATAACCTTTACTCACCCTCAGTGAATTACACCTATTCTCAATCTTACCCACAGACCCATCCCCAAAACACATATCAACCTGTTTTCCATCGACAAACACCTACAACCTCAACAAACCACACTTTCCCACCTAATGACCAAAGGTACACCCGACCTAGCCGAAATGCTACCATAGACCCTATACCCATGACATATGCCGAGCTATTCCCAAAGTTGGTAGAGGGTCATCTCATTGCCCCTATTTATATAGAACCCTTGAAACCTCCTTACCCAAAGTGGTATGACCCCAATGCACAATGTGCCTATCATAACGGCAATTTTGGTCATTCTATTGAGAATTGCATGGGTTTGAAGGTGAAAGTCCAATCGCTCGTCAAAGCTGGACTCTTAAGTTTTGGGAAGAAAGGTGACCCGGATGTTAATGTAAACCCATTGCCCGATCATGCTGGGGCAATGGTGAATGTGGTTGACAAAGAAGGGAATTGAGGGTTTGATATTGATCAGTTCGTGTACCCTTCAAATGCAAAGTTAGGAAATTAGACTGTTTATGAGATGCTAGTTGTTTATGCCACCCAAGAGTAATGGATTTTTTCTTTTCGTTTCCATTTGTCTTAGGTTTTCTTAGAATCTTTCAATTTTTAGGTAATGTAGAAGTGCTTATGCCCAAAAGCACTAAGATTTTCTTTTATGTATTGGGCCAACTTTCATTTATTTTCATTTTCAATAAAGGATTAGTGCGATGCATATTTCTTAATTCCTCATTCCAATCTTGTTCTTTAATGCCAAACACCAATACCCATATTCTCTACATTGTTACCAAGGTTAAAAGTATCCAAATAATGAACATGATAATGATGATGGCAATGAGTATAAAATTCAGTTCTGAAAGAGTTGCTTTGGTTGGTTGAATGGGTTTCCAATTTGCCAAGATTGTTCAAGCAAGAAGAGAATAGAAGATATTTGTCTAAAATCTTCACCTATAGAATGTTACGAGTAAAGGTGAATCTCTACATGAAATTCTAATGAGTTTGTCTCTGTTCAATAGATGACCTTTAATGAGAGTACTTGTATTGAGATGAGAAATGGCCTTCTTTCACTACCTTTCAAGCGTGAGTAAAATTATCCATTGATTACCCATTTTGAGCCTATTATATTCTTTTTGATATAACCCACCAAGAATCACCCTCCACACTGGGGGGCAAAGAAAATAGAAGATGAAAGATCAGTGGGGCAAAGAAAAAACCCTTTTGTGAAAAAAAAAGAGAACAAAAAAAAAAGAGAATGAAAAAGGAAAGATGGTTTGAATCAAGAAAGTGAAAACCCTAGTCACATTTGAATAAAAAAGGAGAGAGAAAGCAAATTAGAATGGGGCAAAAGTCAAAATGCCTAATTGATTCATGAAAAATGATTCTTGGTTTGATGAACCCTGAAACATTTATTTTGGGCCTATATTATCCTTTCTTTCATGAACCCTCACCTGAGCCTACATTACGTGCCTTAAAAGTCCATTTTGATCAAATATGAGTACTCCTATTGAAGAATCATGTGTTGAATAAAGGCATACTTACACTATGAGATGATGATCCTTTGGATGGAATTAGGACAAGCAGATCAAGATAAGCAAAAAGATTTCGTCTAGATGGAAGAAGTGGGATTCCAAAGACTCTCTTGGATCCATGTGAGCATTAAATTGGGTGAAGAAATATCTGATGTTGGGGCATGAATCAGAATGGAGAACAGATAAGAGAAGTTTCATCAAGGATAATGAAGTTGAAAATAAAGAGAAATGAATAGAAAAAAAGAAAGAAAAGAAAATGAAAAAGAAAATGAAAAAAAAAAGAAAAAAAAAAAGAAAAGAAAGAAAAAATGAAAGGAGGATTTAGATCGAAAACCCAAAAAGGGCGGTTCGGATCAATGGAGTGCGTCTAAGTTGAAAACCTGAAAAGGCAGCTTAGATACCAGAAAAACTAGATGTCAATGATACAGGGGCAAGATGATATTTTAATGAACTCAACATGATCAGACAAGATGGACTTTTGAAGGGAATTTTGTATTCATTGATCAAAATTGTTTGAATTGTTGTTATTTGGATACTATTACTTAATCTTGAAAATTCTTGCTTTTCATTCAAGCCTACTGTCCTTTTATGCTTGGCAATTTCTTGTTAAATCTTTCCAAATGTTGAATGATACCACTCTTTTCATTTCACCTATCATTTCTTTGCTATATCCTAACCTTGAGGGATTGAGAAATTATATTGCATTGATTTTGAAATTGAAATGATAATGAATGTTTGCTTGGCAAAATATGTGAAAGACTCTTATATTATTTAGGAAAATGAAAGAAAAGGAAACTTGTGAATGAATGAAAATTGGAAATCAAGAAAAACCAATGAATAAAGAAGAGTGAATGAAGATTTTAATGAGCAAATGAATGACCAGATAGGAAGGATAGTAAAGAAGAAGAGACAAGGGATAAGATAAGCTAAAGAGGGCATGAAGACAAGAGTTTCATTGGGCAAGAAAAACGGAAGAAGGAAAATGAGAAGATAAATCGGAAATATAAGGACAAGATGACAAATGAAAAGAGAAGAATGCATGAGATGGACTGTGAAAGAAAAACCTTGTTATTGCCACAGTTAAAGTTGAAATGCTTTTCAAAGAAAACATTGCATGAATAGAATAGATTGTGTGAGTAATATTGCATGAATAGCATTGCACAAATGACATTGCATAGATAGGATAGAATGCATGCATAGATGCATACATGACGCATTGCATGAGAAAAATTACAGACAAAGTTCCTTGAGTACAATCTATAAGACCTTCGGGCATGATTCCTCCAAATATTTAGACAAGATTTTTAAAGTTTGACTGCCTGCCTGTTTAGGGGGAGCTTTTTGGACAAGATTTTAAAGTTTGACTGCTTGCCTGTTTAGGAGGAGCTTTTAGACAAAATTTTAAAGTTTGACTGCCTGCCTGTTTAGGGGGAGCTTTTTGGAAAAGATTTTTAAAGTTTGACTGCCTGCCTGTTTAGGAGGAGCTTTTGGACAAGATTTTTAAAGTTTGACTGCCTGCCTGTTTAGGGGGAGCTTTTGGACAAGATTTTTAAAGTTTGACTGCCTGCCTGTTTAGGGGGAGCTTTTGGACAAGATTTTTAAAGTTTGACTGCCTGCCTGTTTAGGGGGAGCTTTTGGACAAGATTTTTAAAGTTTGACTGCCTGCCTGTTTAGGAGGAGCATTTTAGACAAGATTTTAAAGTTTGACTGCCTGTCTGTTTAGAAGGAGCATTTTAGACAAGATTTTAAAGTTTGCATGCCTTTCTGTTTAGAGGGAGCTTTTTGAAAAATAAAAATAAAATAAAAATAAAAAAAACAAAAAAAAAGAGAAGAAATCAGGCAAAATAGGTGTCATGTCTTTGTGCAATTACTGTTTCACAGCAAATGCACAAAGAGGGGCAGCTGTAGACACCTTATTTTGTCCGGTTTCTAAATTTGTAAAAATAATTAATTGGGTTAAATGACATTATATTTTAATTTAAAATTAGGCTAGAAATAAATTAGAATTTTTAGATTTAGAATCAACATTAATTAGGAAATTAAAATTAAAATAGGATTTAGGAATTAAAAAAAAAGAGAGAGAAAAGATAAAAAGAAATAAAAATAAAATAAATTTTAGGATTAGATAATTAGGATAATTAAATTTTTAGGATAATTATTTAGATTAATAGAGTTGGATTAAGATTAATATAGGAATTAAGTAGATAAAATATTAAAAAAAAAGGGAGATAATTATTAAAATAAGTATAGTTGTATTAGGACTCTAACTAATTTGTGGCTATAAAAAGGATTAAAGCTCAGGGTTTAGGGGACAGACAAAAAATACACAATCAAGCACTGAACCCGATCACCATCGTTGCTGTTCTGTCAGCTAATTTTTCTGCCTGCCTCTTGCACCACCGTTGCAAGCCCAGTCACCGCACAGCTACTGTAGGTTGCCGACCCATCACGTGTATGTTTGCATGCCTCCGTTTTTGTTGCTCTTGATGATTGTTGCAAGAAAATAGGAAAGCTTTGTGAAAATTCTTGAGGCACACCACTTTGGAAATATTAAAGAAGAGCTATAGCAAGAGAACACGTGGAAAAGGGGAATATAAAGGAAAAGAAAAAAAAGCCAACAAAAGGTGAGGTTATTGCCCAGGCAAGTTTTTTTGTTTTATTATATTAATTGGTCAATAATGTAATAGGAGGGTTAGATAGTTAATTAATATTAGATTAATAATTTGTATATTAAAATACTAATGTTGCATGATTTAATTACTTTGATAACATTTGATTAATACATATTGAATAAACAATTTGTATGTTGATATGATTTGTTTAGTTTAATTCGTATGATATATTTTATATTTTTTATGTTTAGTATGATAGATGTTAAATAAATAAAATAGTATAAAAATAAAATAAATTAAAGGAAAAAATGCAAATAAGAATAAAATAGAATAAAGATTGAATAAGGAGATAATAAAATTATATTAAGAAGATGAATGCTAATTATCCAATGATGAAATTCCAAGAAAGTCGAATGGTACTCCTTGGAAATTTCTAGGTGAGGAGTTTGCTCTAGACTGAACCAGATTGATGGAAGGTTTAGAGTAAATTTTCAATACAATAATATGTGTTTATATAAATAAATAAAATATAATAATAAAGACAATTAAAATAAAAATAGAAATAGGATATGGAAATAATTTGAATTAAAATATAAAATAGTAAATACGATTAAGACAATAAAAAATAGAAAATTAGTAAAGAATTGGGCATAGAGCCAAAATTAGGGTTGTCATAATGAATTTAAATGATCCGACGATGGAGCCTCTTCGAGCAAGTCAATTGGTACTACTTGAATACTCCTAAGGTGAGGGGATTTACTTATTATCTGAACCAGATTGATGGAAGGATTTTAAGTAAATTTTCAATATTTTAAGCATGTCGAAATTAATCCAAATTAAAGTAAATTTAGAATGACCTATTGGGTATAGAGTCAATATTAGGATTTTCATAATGTATTTAAATGATCCGACGATGGAGCCTCTTCGAGCAAGTCAATTGGTACTACTTGAATACTCTTGAGGTGAGGGGATTTACTTATTGTCTGAACCAGATTGATGGAAGGATTTTAAGTAAATTTTCAATATTTTAAGCATGTCGAAATTAATCCAAATTAAAGTAAATTTAGAATGACCTATTGGGTATAGAGTCAATATTAGGATTTTCATAATGTATTTAAATGATCCGACGATGGAGCCTCTTCGAGCAAGTCAATTGGTACTACTTGAATACTCCTGAGGTGAGGGGATTTACTTATTGTCTGAACCAGATTGATGGAAGGATTTTAAGTAAATTTTCAATATATTAAGCATATCGAAATTAACTCAAAATAAAGTAAATTTAGAATGACCTAAAGTAGTTGGTACCATTTTAGGATGGGCGTTGTGGGGGTGCTAATCCTTCCTCACACGTAACCGTACTCCCGAACCCTAGATTCTTTGAACGTAGACCAAGCCTTATCTTTAGACAAGAATAGGTGACCAATCACACCTTAGGTTTGGATGGTTGGTGGCGACTCCTGGAATTTTAAAGTCTAGCGGTTAGGTTCACGGACCTAGACGTTATGACAGAACTTATCTAAAATAAATCATAAGACTTGAAGAAAAAAACCATAAGATAAATTGATGAAGGGAAAAAAATTGTAGACAAAAATTTTAAAAAAAAAAATTAGAAATTGAAACTCATATCCTAATTTTAAATTGTAAAAATTTTAGATACGTAAAAAGTTTCACATCTACATTTTTTTTTCTCAAAAATAAAATTTTAATTATGCCAGAAAAAAACAAAAAAATAGGATAAAAATTTAAAATTTAAGTCGTATTTATCTTTCTTTACCAAAAAGATATTTTGCTATTAATATGATTGAGTGGTTTAAATTTTTTAAATATTTAGTAAATTTGGCTTAAGACTACAATGGTTAATATTAAAATAAAAAAAAACCAATTTTTGTTAGGAAAAACTGTCTAGCACTTGTGTTAATTCTTAAATTTAGACACTCAAAATTAGAATCTTTAGCTGTCATTAAGAATAAATGTTCTTAAAAATCATAACAACAAACTACCATAATTTTCTTCCTTTTCTACAAAAAGTAAATTTACTTCACCCATTTCTCTCTTCCCGGCTCCCCCCACATCTTCACCATTTTTCCTGGGTTTCATTCAATCATTGAAACTCAGATTACCCTGCATTCATGGAATTGTCTGATGTTTAAAAGGTATCTTATTATTTGATTTGTCTACCATTTCTGAAAATTCTGCATATCCAAATCTTAATAACGGCATATAGATTTTTATTGTACAAAAAGAATAATGCCGTGTTGATTGATCCTGTCAAGTCCCTACTGCTCAAATTCATTTTAAATTAAAAAGTTTTGAAAGCTGTCTTTACATCTTTGTCATACTTTTCCGAAATTCTGTTTCCATCTGCTTTGCTTATTCTCTTCCAAAAGATCTAAACTGATTTACTTAAAGCATAAGTATTCCACTTTGACTCGTCTGCGAAAAGTATTGCTAGCTAGCCAGCATTTAATATTTAATGATGAATAGTGCAGTCTACTTGGTGTTAAAATAAAGTAAGAAAATCTTTCTTGCCGCGTTTCCCATATTCAAAGGGCTTCATTTTCCAGGAAAATGCCTGCAGGGTACTGTATTTGATGTGTTTTCTTTCAGGAGCCGATCGATTTTTCTTGCTTGAGATTCCGGACATGGCGACCGATGATCAGAACATCAAGGTTGTCGGGGATCGATTCTGCGTCCCTTACACGATGGAGCTTCTTGTCAAGAGGAAAGTTCAATCGTTTTCCAATGCACATTACGATGTGCTTGACACTACCGGAAATGTTCTTCTTCAAGTCGACGGCGGCGTCTGGAACTTCCAGAAGAAGAGAGTCATGAAAGATCCTGCTGGTTTGCCTGTCGTCACTCTGCGCGAAAAGGTATGCAAACAGTTTCCTTTAATGTCGATTTTGCTTGGGGTTGCAGAAAGTAATGGTGGCTGAAGTTTTGGGAATTTAGCAGGCGTTATCGTGGAAACAGCAATGGCTGATTCATCAAGGTGAAAGCTCGGAACGAAGCCAGTTTGTCTGCAGCGTGCAGCGATCCAATGCTCTCCAGATCAAGAACAATCTTGATGTTTACTTAGCAAGCAGCCGCAAGGGAGATGGTCGTGATTTTCGCGTAACTGGAAGCATTACTTCACTTTCTTTCAAGGTTCGGAAAGGCAATTCAATCATTGCAGAGGTATACAAAGCTCTTTCTCCTTCAATTTATGTTGTCAATGTGTTTGATTTGGTACTGTACGAGACCGGTATATCATGTCATGTAAAATTTTGCATCATGTAATATCGTGTGCGGGTAAAAACGAAAATTTTGTGGCAAAATGTGTGTCGACTACCTAATTTTAGTATGTGTCATATCTAAAATTACTGGCTGGAAGCAAAATCCCTTCAGAATGCATGTTAAGACAGATAAACCAAACCAATGTAACTGTTACTCTTTTGTTTCCTTTCTTTAGTTTAATCCAATGGTGTGTTTTGAAAATGCAGGTTAGCCACAATTTCACATGGGGGAGCTGCAAGGGCAAAGAAAGTTTCAAAGTAAAAGTGTATCCAGAGGTGGACTATGCCTTCATTGTAGCTTTGATAGTGATTATGCACGAGAATGACAATGCATAATCTTCAATCTCAAGTTCTTTTTTTTCTTTTTCTTTCATTTTTTTCTCCCAAAGTTTTATGATTTATCTTTTGCTGTAATGTCCCAGCATACTTCAGCTGCACATATACCAGTTGCAGAAATTCGCATTTTTTTTATTTATGATGAAGGTTTTTGGCTTAAAAAAGAGAAAATACAAATGTTGAGATTCAAATTTTAAATAAATTCTCCCACTTTAGAGACTAAAATATGAACATTTAAATTGATACTCAATTTAATTTGTTTGTTTGTCATTTTCCCTCATTTGGACATGGAAAATCTCAACAGGCCAACAACTAGGACTTTGCAAAGTAGGCTATAAGTTTCAAAACAGGTTATAAAATAGAACCTTGTTAAGTAACATGATGGACCCAACTGAGAAATCTTAGCTTTCTTGAACTATTCATTCTTGCCAAACCCAACAAGCCCTTTTTCATACATGGATTCAAAACCTTGATGCAGAATAAACAACAGCAACCAAAAACAATGTTGGATATTCCCTTGACAAAATTCTATCAATAAAATGCAAGCATAGCTCAGCTACCATGCTGTATTCCTGATACATATAGATCAAAAAGTTTAAGAGTAGGAGAGGTTACTTTATTTTGAAATCAAACCAAACTACTAATTTATTATTGTGATTTATGGATTTATTAGACTTTCGTACATTTTTTACTAACGAACAACTAAAAAATTGAACCTGAGTGTCATACACAGTATCCGAACCTTAACCTGCTACGCAAACCCCCATTGGCATACAGAACATTTCCATGGCCTTGGTTCTGGCAACAGTTTTTCAAACCACAACTCCACAGCCAATGTACATATGGATTGGACTTAACTCCGTTGGTCTATTGTGTTCCCCTTGCAATTAGAAAGCAAAATTGCAGAAACATGCCTTGATTGGGCCAGGCTAATAGTGAAAATGAAAGGATTTATACCTCCTAGTGGCCACAAACTGGGTTGCAAATCCTGAGAATAAGTTCTTGCTTTTAGTGCTTATTATGAACATTCTCAACTTGTGCTTTTGTCAGATTCTTCTCCTACACTTGATTCAATTTAAGCTACTGGCATATTGCATTTAGTATCAGCTTCTGAACCTTTTTGTTCCCATCACACTCTCTTTTCCCTTTAACAAACAACACCTTTTTTGTTCAAGGATCGATTGCGATATGCAGATTAAGCATAAAACCAAAATATTTTAATCGGTGTTCAAGACCTAAACATTTTCTTGATATAGACGTTTTATTCATTGGATTCAGTGATTATTAAACAATACAGTACATGTTTTATTCATTGAATAAAATAAAATAAATTAACAAAGATTACTTCCAATTCAAAGCATATACACAATTTGTCAATTAAAAAGTTGTTTTTTGTACTATAAATTAATTTTTGTGAACCTCTTGCGTCCAAATGTTCATTATAATAAGGGATTTGTTCTTCCCTATGCCAACATTTGCTCAGTAATTTCCTTGACCTGTCTTGGAAGTATTAGATAAGATCTTATCACTACGACTTTAAATCACAAAGATGCCAACCATGGTTTACGTGTAGACATAAGGTAATAACTAATCAAGGAATTCAAGCTAATCCATCATACAAGATAAGTTTTCTTAAAAACAAAAAATTCTAACCCACAATTGATTTATTTTAAATTTGGCAGAAAATTCATGGAAAACGACATATAATAAGATTAAGATGAAAAAACAATGAATTTAAGCTACGCTTGGAGCTTTTGTGTAAAAAAGAATTAACAAATTTTTATTCTAACAATATGTAATGTCTGTCTTTTTCTTATAACAGTCCATAAAAGAAGATGGCTTTTTCTTTTGGCTGATGGAGAATTATTGAAAGAGGGTTGATTTAACAGTATGAAATGAATTGATCCCTCTCAGCTGGGATGAGGAGAAGATAATATCCCCACTTTGTTCAACGAAAGTGGAAGGAAGGGATCAAATATGAAGTGACTGAGAAAGGCCCCTCAAAAATCTCAAGTCAGGGTCTATTTGTTGCAAAACTTCTGGATTCTTGATAGGGTGCGAGCCTCTACTGATATTCACCACCACTAATAGATTCCCTTTAGTATTGGATTTTTAACTCTTTCATTCTGAAAACTAATAGATCCCATATATATATGATGATTATTTTCTTATACGATATTAGCACAATTTTTAGATTTTACAAGTAATGTTAAGAGATTGACATATATATTTTAAAAATATTATAAATAAATTAATTATAAAAAATGGGATACGTGATAATTTTTTAATTATATTTAGTAAAATTTAAAAACTCCGTTAATAATATATAAGAAAATATATACACACACTTTGTGTGTCTCACGGGTATATGTAAAATTATTATAAAAACATTAATCGTATGAGAAATTGTAAAATAATATAAATTATTTATTTATAATCTTTTTTCATATATATTGAATTTAATCATATTTCCTCTAATAATCGACAAATTCAATGGATTTTGAGCTATTCAATCAAGTAAATTAAAGATAGTCCTTTCTCCTGCAATCTATTTTTTAAAAAATAATAAAATGTTCCCATTAATTTTAAAATTAAAAAAAAAGTTAAAAATTAACTTCAAAATGAAGTAAATAAATTTAGGTGTGAAGCAAGAGATGGCATATTTTGGGTATAAACTTTTGGAAATGAACATACAGCATATATGGGAATCATATGCTTTTTTTTTTCCTTCATTTTTTTAGGGTTTAGAAGGGTGACATATGCTAACTTGTTCCTTGAACCAACATTCCCTATCTCCTACAGCAAAATATTCTTCCAATTTTATGCTTTAATTTATTTGATATAAACATGTGAAATTTGGTACAAACAGTTAAAAAAAATCTTTATAATTAGAATAAGTTCCAGTTGAGATTCTTGAGACTTAGAATTGTCAATTTGCAAGTACCCAGCATTTATAAAAACAATATAGGGCAAGAAAAGGTGAGGAGTATACCACAAGTTGCGAGCATTATTCTTCTGAACCCTAGTTATTAAGCCATCAATTGAAAATAACAAGCAGAAAAGAATACAATAATACTAACAACTGACTCAGGAAAGAAAGAAAAAAGAATCTTTCAAATTCATGAAGTTATTTAAGGAATGGGAAGACAAAAACAAATTGGTCATGTTTCCAATATTAAATCGAAAATTGGTCATATCTGATCTGATCTGTAACATAACTCCTATTGATCTTATCTGATCTGATTTGTTGCCTATCATGTAAAACTCCTATAATCTATAAATTCTAAACTCTAAATTCAAACAAAAAATACAATTATTTATTCCGTTTCATTTTAAAATGTTGGGGGTGATTTTTTTATACAATAAAAATTTCTAATTTAAAAAATAAAATACAAGTACTGAAAATTGAATTTCATACTCACAACATTTTTATTTCTTAACAATCAAAATATAATTACATAAGTCAATACTCAATTACTAAAAAAAAAAAAGTCAATACTCAAGTTTAGGTGATTTGAGGTACACGAATGCATCTGAAAATATTAGTTAATTTCTGAAAATGAAATAAGAAAATTGATTATATAAGTTAAGAATATTAATGTTATTTTTCTTTGGTTGCATATTAATGTTGACTTGGTGGGTGACATTTAAATTTTTTTTTTCTTGTAATATAACATTGCTTCCCAGAAAAAGGAGATTCTCTGAATTTCCTGCAATCAAACGAGAATCAGAGTATTGAGTTGCTATATGATTCGTCAGATCATGTGATATAAAAATAGTGTGCAATAATTTAAGAGTTGTCGGCCCGACAAAAAATAAAAAGAGAATAGTACAAAGTAACATGGTTAGATCAGTCGGTTCAAGGCCTCTCAAGTCCTTTTCCTTCAAAACAGCCTGTAGTATTCATGAGCTGTAGGGGATCCCCATCATCATATCCTTGTCTTTGAATCATCACACGATTAAAAAATTCCAACATGGAGTTTTTTTTTTTTGGAGAAAAGATTGTATAAAATAATTTAATATTGGAATACGTTTATTTATTCAAATATTATCTGATAATTGAGTCAAATTGATAGAGTATAATAGTAGGTGTATTCGAAAATTTGAAGATCAAAATTCGATTTAAATTCTATCAAACTTAGTTTTAAAAGTTAAAGTTTGATTTGATAAAATATTTTGTTTATTTGAATATGATTCGATAAATTTAATTTATTATTTTTTAATTATATACTATGAGAGTAAAAAAATTACTAATAAAATGTTAAAAAAAGCTAAAATATTAAAAAAGTCTTTGAACTTTATCACTTTATTTAAGTAAACTCCTATATTTTTATTGCATTCAAATAAGCCCTTAAACTTTAATTTATATTTAAGTAAACTCTTAAACTTTAATTTGAGTATTCAAATAAGCCCTTAACCTTTACTTTGTACCTAAATTAACTTTTAACATAAATTAATTTTTTATATGTGTGAGTAATTGATTGATTTTTTGAATAGCTTTTAAAACCCGACTTTTTGCATAAAAAATTGATTATATATGATATATTATATAATATTTAATTATTATATTATATATAATATATTTACAAATATCGGTTAATTAAGTTAGTTTAATTCGTAATTTTAGATATCAATTTAATTGAATAAACCATTCTAAAAAACGACTTGAACTTAAAATTGACTTAATTGAACTAAATTAATCGAATTTTAATTAATTAAATTGATTTTAATTAATTTTCACTCACATGCAATCTTTTATTTGAAATAAGGGTTTATTTGAATACAAATGAAAGCTTGAGGGCTTATCTGAATCTAATAAAAGCATAAAAACTTATTTAAATAAAATGATAAAGTTTAAGAGCTTTTTTAATATTTTAACCAAAAAGTATATATTAAAAAAAGTCGGTTAATTTTGTACGTTGTTTACATCAAGTATTGAGATACTCATACCCGAGTTAACTTACTACAAAAATATTTCGAAGTTTGATTCGAAAATAAATAATCAAAGTCGAATAATCTTTAAATTGAAGTGAAACAGTTAATTCATTTATACTTCTAAAATATATCATGTACTTAAATGATTTTAAAAAAGTATTTACCACATATCACACAAGATTACGTGAGAGGACTTAAAACTAACATACCGAAACATATGCAGCCCTATGTATTGCGAGAATGTCATTCAAAAGAGTTCGATAAGATGAAAATGGCTACAAATTAAGAAGTAATTAAGAAGTCTTTTGAATCTCACATAGGATTCCGACTTGGTCCATCATCTTTATCCATATTGATAACTCTATGCTACATGAGTAAACTGTTGTTGCTGCCAAAACAGCCTTTCACATCAGAAAATTAACCAATACGCAAATGGCTGCCGCTAGCCGAGATATTTCATCATGAATGACTAATTTTGTTAATGATGTCAAAGATTATAGCCTTGCTTGGTTGGAGAATGCATACAAGATGGAAAAAAAATCACTAAACTTTATTTAAAATAATTCATGCAACTAATTTTAGGATGTAACAATCAATATCTCATATTTAAATCTTAACATTTATAATCAATTTCTTTTCATTAAATTTATTTTGTTGAATAAATAAAATAAAATTGAATCGAGAGAATCAAAATCGATTTTTTTAACGTGCAATATGCCTTTTTGTATCTTTGAACATGAATAATCAAAATTGAATTTAGATTAAATCATCCTACTTATATTATTTTGTTTTTCACTCGAGAGTGGGATTCAAAATTATTTGTTTAACTGAAGTAAGAGACTCTTAAAACTCCATGAAATAATAAATCTCTTTCCGAAGCCAAAATGGGTACGCTATGAGTAGATAGTAATGAAGTAGAAAAATAAAATTGGGAGTAAAAAGAAAATCAAGGTACCACACTTTTATTGCATAATGGAAACACCTTCCATCATAGAGAGTAGGGTAGGGAGGACAAGTAGGTCTTCCCATGTTGAACCCACAAATCTCCAAACGCTGCCAGCTGACACTCCCAAACAACAAAAACATAGCCAAAACAGGCCCTTAAAGTAAAACACAGCGGAAACAACACAACCCAAACAAACAGGAACTTAAGGAACTCACATCTCCAATCTCTGTCCTAACAGGATTTCAGCCCATCAGAAGTAGGAAACCAATAAGGAGCTGACACGCAAGCACCCCTATTTTATTTAAGGTAGTATTATATCGTCCTACTCACGGCTGCACCTGATCAGAAAGGGGACAGTGAAATGACTAAATTGCCAGGACAAGACCCGGCACAGACTTTCCAACCCTGTTGGAAAAGCTGCTCTCCCAGACGGAAGGGCAATGAGCAGGGGTGATCTCAGCCGTCGATGAAGTGTAGCTCGACGGTGAAGATTGGCTAGAGTCTCCAAGGCGAGTAACGGTGAGAGAAGTGTTGAAATACTCCTTCACTTGCGTAATTATCCCATCAGTAACAGTCCAAGCGTGAATCCAAGAGATTGAGTGGCTGTGATCACAGCCTTCAACAATAACGATAGACCCAAAGGTGGAAACTGAACGAGGATCAACCTCGAAATGGAATGAGTCGTCGGAAGAAGCTCCGGTGAGAAGGCGCATCAGAAACTGGTGAGTCGGGGGGCCATGGAACCACCACTCAAGGTCAGGAGCAAGGATTTGGTGAACGGTTTCAACGTCTCGAGCCTTTAAGGCCTCATAGAAGGCAAGAACCACCTTCTGGTTCCTGTTGGTTTCTTCCAGAATTTTTTCCCGTGTGTTAGCCAGTTCTTGAAAGGGAGCGCCTGGAAAACGAGCGAGAAAGCAAAGGACGGAAAAAGAAAAAGATTTGGATTTTGCAGAGAGACCGCTAGGGAAGGCTTTAAATAGATGGATAAACCAGAAATAACCGGTGAGGGTCCTTTGTGAGGATGAGACGGGGTTTATATTGAAAATGCAATGAACTTGGCTTTGATTCTCTGCCTTCATTGATTGCCTCGTAACCTACTCTAAGCCAATCCTTGTAGAAGGGCTGGCAGTTAGTCTTGGGCTTCATCGTCATTCTGATAAAATTATAGGGTCATTTGGGACTGAGAATGTGAATTTAGGTAACGTGGCAGAATTTTAGTGGTCAATGGATAGCGTGGGGCCCAAATACTATGCTGCTAGGTGGGGGTGAGGAAAAGTGAGGACCGAGCTGTGGGGAACACTGCTCAAGCCAACTCTTTTTGACCTCATTTTCGGTTGAAATTGTTTCATGTTCGAATTACGATACGACTGATAGTTCATATTTAGCTTAAATTTTGTAGTCTATTATTAAAATGAATTCTTTTTAATCACAGTCACAAGTATTTTTATTTAATATTCGAAATATGTTCAAATAAATAAAAAATTTTATTTTTACTTTTTTCAATTATTTATTGATATATTTTATAAAATTTTAGATCATATAAGATTTATGCATTTTAATCAAAGCTTAATACCCAATCAATGATCAAAAGACAATTTTTTTAATTAAGGATTAAGATCGTATCAAAGGAAAGTTTTATCGAAATGTATCTTAATAAGATAATATCTACACAAAATCTTACATAAATACTGAATCTTAACTCTTAAGTGATTTCATATAGTAGGTAAGATTATATAAAAGAAGCCAATATATGTACAAAAATATTCTAAGTCTATTAGAACTCACATACTCATACTCTTATTACCTTTCGACATTTTCTGATTTGAGTATTAGAATACAAACATCAATACCGTCCTCATAGTTCTCTGCCCTGATTAAGTTTTGATCCGGTAGCTTACCTGCTTCGTTGATAAGCATGTAAGCTTTGGATATATCGTCATCAACAATTGAACCAAAAAGTTGCTGACCTTTTAACCCCATTTAAATTGCATAATTAATATTACTTTCCTAATAATCCGTTGTTAAGCGGTGGATTTGGGCTAATAAAAGGACAATTTTGTTCTAATCTCTTACGTTATCAACTTTGGGGTGATAAGCAGCTGTCCTGTCATGCTCATTTAATTTTTGTTGGCTTGTTCATTTATTAGTGAAATGTCATCGGTTATGTCCATTTCTTATCTTCCTATTTAATTCTTTTTGGTTTTGGAATTCTTTGGAAGAAGCATTGTATTCTAGTTAACTATAATAAACCTAGAAGATGACATTGGAAAAAATTATGAGGAATTTAAAGGTTTGTTTCAATGTCACTTTTCTTAAAAATTTATTTGTATCTAATTTTTTAATTTTTTAAGGTGTGCAAAAAAAAAATCAAAATAAATCTCAAAGAGACAATGACTTTCAATAATTTATTAAATTTTGTATTGGCGAAATCAATCTACCCAATAGTCATTGACATATAACAAGATTATCGACTTTTTATAAAAAAATTGTAACAAAAGAATATTATAGAAGAAATCTGATAACTCTTAATAAATAAGCTTGTCTTTTGAAGAAACCTTAATCCACTAAACCAGTTAAAGCGTGTAATTTCACATAAAAAGGGAAAAAGACTAGAGTTAAAGAAACCTCCTAATCAAGACATTTAAAGGCAGTGCTTTGGTAAATCAAAGTTGAAGTTGAAAATGAAGGATTCTCAACTTTACAGCAGATCAGATTAATTAAGCAAGATGGCAAAGAATCATTCCATTATCACGCTTTAAAGCATAGCATTTGCTTTATTTTTCTTGCATCTCAAGGATCAGTGAATTAACATATAATATACAGAAGTTCCTTTCATTTGACATCAACTGATCAGTTTTCAGAATAACTTAACAAGTCATGTATGGTTCCTGTTTCCTTTGATAGGATGCGTTTGATTATTGACAATGACTTGAAGAAGATTAGCTTTTCCTTTAGTTGTTGAAAATAGATAATTTTCTACTGCAGGCAGTAAACCCTGAAGAAAGCGTGGAAGGAAACGTCAGCTACTATTCATTTCCATGGCTTCTTCCAGTGCAGGTCACATTTGAAAGTCGCGTCTAGAAATCACCATTAGGCCCCAGTCGGAGAAGACGAGGACAAAGAGGTTTGTCTTATAATAAAGAGCAATGGAGAGTAAAAATGGCGGTGGTAAAGAATAGTTGGTGCTGGTTTGGTGACAGGCCAGGCCAAGCATCCTCATCTATTATCTATCATTATTGCACTGAAAGGGCCCCTCCTTTTGCCTTTTGATCACGATCAAACGACTGTCATAGTCCACAAGTTGTCTCGTTCGAAATGGTCCTTAGTTTTGACACAAAAAAAAAAAAAAACAATGGTCCTTAGTTGTCTTGTTCCGACTCAAATCACAGTCCCCTGTTAAGGTTGAAAACTTGGAAAAGTGCAGGCCATGCTCCAACAGCTTGCCAAGCTAGCTAGCATGGGAAGATGGTAATGTTTTGCAAGCTAGAAATTAAAATGATAGGGACCCAAGTTGCTCAAAGGGAAGTGGATTAAAATATTAATTTGTCAATTTCCCTAAAGCTAAAAAAATAAAGAAGATAGAATCTAAAACTAGACCTAATAAATCATTTATATAATATATCTTCAAATCATGTTAAATCATATTTGTGTGGTACAAAATATGAAAATTTTGTATCAAAAGTGAGTGCTAAAAAAAGTTTTGGTGTGCAAAAAAATTTAATGGTAGAAATTAAGATTTTAATTTTGTGCTAGATAAATTTTTTGTGCCAGAAATTAGGTGGAAGCTAGAAAGTAAAATGGTAGGGGCCCAGGTTGAGCAAATGAAAGTGGATTAAGATATTAATTTGTCAATTTCCCTATTAACTTTCACAAAAAAAAAACATAAAGTTGATTGATAACTCTAAATATGATATGATAATAGGACATGAAAAAAAAACATAATTAATACGAGTTAAAATTTAATAAAAATTACACATAAATTTAATAAAAATTAAAAAAATTATTTTATATTTAATATGTAAATAAAAATTTTAGCATGAAATTTTTTTTACACCCTAAGACATGATTTTACATGATAAGATCGATACGAATCCCCAAATTTACCTAAAAGTATGTGATCAGCACAGTGCCACAACTAGTTCTACTTTGTTATAGTAGGATCATGGAGGCTTAGCTGGAAAATTAAATTTCAATGAGGTATGTACCAGAAATGGTAATCAAAACAATGAGCTCTTGCCAGTAATGAATCATGATTACAATTACATAATTTCCAAAATCATGTACATGTTTATAGAAGTGGTGTCACTGAAAGTTATGTTTATGACATGGCAAACGGATAATTTTGGTTAAAACCAATCTAGTATACAAAACCTCTCAACTTGTTAGGGTTTACTTTGAATTCTACATTGAAAGTATAAGACAAGTTATAAGAGCTATTCCCTTATAAATAATGTGTCAGGCTTGGTTTGTAAAATATTCCAAAGAGTTGTAAACATCGATAGAATAGCTAGGGTTTGAGCTATTAAAAAGGTGTAGTTAGGCTTTGGGATCTTTGTTAGGAGTTTGAAATTTTTCTCTTTAAAAATTCCATGGTTGGGATTGTAAGAAGGTTGCAATTTTTCTCTTCTAAAAATTGTACAGTTATAATAGTTTTACTGATTATTAGTTTGTTGGGTGGTTATAAGTCAATTTGGTTAGGCCAAACCACATTAAAAATTATTGTGTTTATTTTTGCTTTCTTCCGTTTTTGTGGGTATTTGGTTTGAGGGATATTTTTCTCAACAAGTGATATCAGAGCTCAAGATTCATGATCTTGTGAGAGGAAGAAAGCTAAGAAGATGAAGATGATGATGATGATGACGACCATGATGATTTGGAAGAAGATGACCATTATGATTTGGAAGAAGATGACCATTATGAGTTTGATGATGATGATTGGAGGAAGACGATGAGGATGATGGAGTTATTCTTCAGTTTGAGAATGGTTTGTCGAGCAGTTTGTGGAATTTAGGGATTCAAGTCAAGAAAGAATTTCTTTGGGTTTACCTTGAATCCCACATCGAAAGTATAAGAGAAGTTATAAGGGTTCTTCCCTTATAAATAATGTGTCAAGCTTAGTTTGTAAAGTATCCCAAAAAGTTGTAAACACCAATAAAATAGTTAGGGTTTGGGCTATTAAAAGGGTCTAGATGGGCTTTGGGATTTTTGTTAGGAGTTTGCAATTTTTCTCTCTAAAAATTGCACGGTTGAGTTTGTAATTTTTCTTTTCTAAAAATTGCAGAGTTATAATTGTTTGATTGATTATTAGTTCGTTATGTGATTATAGGCCAATTTGATTGGGCCAAACCATATTAAAAATTATTGTATTTATTTTTGCTTTGTTCCGTTTTTGTGAGTGTTTGGTTTGAGGGATATTTTTCCCAACACAACTGTCTTATGATTCTTTCTTTTTTCCCTAGGTTTTGATTAAGGATTATTATTCTATCCACTGTCAGTGGAGTGTTTTAACTCCACAAGCAGGATTAGGATGATGACATGTGTCCTTTAAAAATATTAAGAAAATAAAAAATAAATAAAATGAGACACATGTTATCATCCTAATCCTACTTGTGGAGTTAAAAAACTCCATTGATAGTGTATAGGATAATTTTCCGTTGATTAATCTTTGTAATTCTAGATATTTTTAGACACAATACAAATTAATTATATAAAATTACATGAATGAAAATTTTGTAAAAAATTATATATGAATATGCTAAAAATTAACAAAATTTTGTGTTAACTATGTCAACATAAATTTTGATATTAAATTTTATTATTTATATAATATAAATATAATTTTATATGACACAAATTCGAATTATCCTATTTAATTTGATCCATGGGGTGGATGCTTAGCAGGATCATAAAAGGATGCTAAGAAATTAAGTTTCAGCGGCTACCCAGAGCTACCTAGATTAGCTACCTAATTGGAGTTACATCCACTCAATGAATAGAGCCGGTCTATCATGTATGTAATTAAAAAAAGAGATAAGCAGAAACTATCAAACTATAATGAAAATCAGTGTGACTTGAGTAGTTGAAATATGATCACATTGTCCATAGTTTCAAATCTGCAGTCATCTTAGATAAATTCACCAAAATGGTTTACATGTGGATTCTACTTTAGTTGTTGGCAAAATAGTGCTTGCATTAATTAAATGGTTCTGAAAGTCAGTCAACATTTAAACCTTTTTGGAGGAGCTGAATTGATCTCCATTCACAGCTAAGCCATAGGTTTTGATAAATTTTCCTCCTTTCCACTAGGGACGTCAACAACATGCATGACACACGAGTGGAACTTTTTCCATCCTCGTCCCTTTTTTTCCATATATTATACTTTTTTCCATCTCTAGATCTTTCGAGTATTTTAAATTTATATATATTTTTTATCCTTGCAAAAATTTAACGAATATGAAAAATTTCAACATCCGTATAACTTTTGTGTTCATTAATTGATAACTTTAAATTCAAATCTATATCAACAATTAGTTGAAAAATGTGAAAGTAGACTTTTTTTACAAATATTTGGATTTAGCTCGAATTCTGAAGTAGTCATTGTTAGAAGGGTTTTATTGCTTATTATTATTGGCATAAATAAAATTAATCTCAAACTGTAAAACAGATGAGAATACTTGGGGTTAAAAAAAATTCAAATCTATGTTTTTTTGTATTTTACAAAATTTGATAATCATTATCTTGTGTATTGAAGAAAAAAAACGAATTTTCTATTAAATATGAATAAAATTTACATATGTACTTTCCATTTGATAACTTAATAGTTGTTAACCACTTAAGACTTAACTTCCTTTTTAATAACTTTACCTTTTCCACCCCTAAACAAAATAAATTTAGGGATGTAAAAAAAAAGGTTTGATGAACAATTGATGAATATGTTTAATTTTTATTCGTTTATATTTGATTATATTTCTTAACAAATGATGATGAATAAATGTATGATTTGTTCGTTTATATTCATGAACAAACTCGTTTAAAGTTTATTTAAAATTCGTTTGTTTAATGAATTATTAAATGTTAATTTGTTGTTCGATTATAATAAATTTTTAAATTATATACTTATACATTATTTTAATATGTAATCATTAAAATTACATATTTATGTAGGATTTTTAATTTGGAATCATATATATTAGAGTAAATATAATTTGTTTGTATAAATTTTTTTACTTTATTTTGTGTTTACGAACATGTTTGTTCAATGTTTATGAACATGTATTTATGAATACGTTCATTTAATACTTATGAACATGCGTTTGTAAACAAATTCATTAATATTTATGAATGAGCTGAAGGAATACGAACAATATTAAATAAGTGAACGAATACGAATTTAATAATATTTATTCATGTTCAATTTGCTTACACCCCAAATGAACTCAAGCTTTTGAAAGGATCTTAACCAAATAATCTGATCACCTCTCTGTAAAGATGTCTGAGACTGTGGCCATCTTTGTTCCCTTAAAAGGCAAAAAGTCATGGGTTAGCGGCATTTCGGGCATACACTGAGCCGTGAGAGTCTTTCATTTGTATTCTCTTTTACAGCTTTCCATGGCCATTCTCAGCATCATCCCTCAGCGACTCATAAACTTTCAGCTCTGATGATTCAATGCTGACCAGTCTATTGTCAGATTGTGCCACCCATCAAACTACTTTGCCGTTCCACCTTACGTTCTTGCACAAGCCCTTTGTAAATGTCGCTTTGCTTTGGACAAACAAGGCAGAAAGAAAAGAACCGAAAGGTAAGTGCAAATGACGCAGCCTGATTTTCTGTCGTAATCAAAGAACATGTCAATGAATTATTTCAGGTAATCATAAAAGTGTCCTACTCGGGTCACCGAGATGGAAAATTGGCTATATTTAATAAGTAATGGGGCCTGCTACAGAACATGCTGTGTTGATTTCCAGCGTGAAGCTATTTGTGACTTCAGCCTTTAATTCTTTAATATTCAAGTTCTGTAATCATGCATCTGGCCATCTAGGTTGGCCAGCCACATGAATTCTTTTGGATAGAATACGTAGTTTAGCAATAATAGCATTGCTTTAATTTATCTTTTCAACAGCCCATCACCATTGTGATCGGGGAGTAAAACGTGTAGACCGAACCGGACTGATCCAGTTCTTTTACTAAATACTGGTGTTGGGCTCTCGTTTCGCGCTGGATGAATATCGTTAACATTTAAATGTACATTATGAATAATTATTAAATATATGTTGCTACAAATGAAGTTAAAATTATCGGTGCGTATCTAATTTATTTATTTTTATTTTTAATTTTAAATTATTGACACATATCCAATTGTAATTATTTTTATGAAATTTAAAAATTTTACTGACAATATATTGGATAATAATCCATCTATTATTATAGATTTTATTCTAGTATAATTTTTTATATTAAACATTTATCAAATTTATTTAATAATGAATAAATGTTTTATATTTATTTTTTAATTCTCCTTACATATTGATGAATTTAAAAAAATCTAGTTATACAAAAATTAAAAAAAAAACTTGTCATTGAATTTTTTTTCTTGAAATTATATCATGTCATTTAAATTAACTCGTGCGTTGAAAATAATTTTTTTAATTATTTTATTTTTCAATTTTTTTTACAATCATTACAATTTTTCTAAAATTTTCTATTTATTCGGAATTTTCAACACATAATTTTATTGTGATTATCATTCAATTTTTCTATTAATTTTTTTGAACTAAAGTTTTCTATTAGTTAAAATAAGTAAATTACATCAAATAATTAATCTAATTAAAACAAATTAAATAATTAAAATAAAAAATTAGAATTAAATAAAATAAAAATTTTAAAAAAGGCCTAAGTGCCGGCGTTGTCATGTTGTAACCAATAAAAAAAAAAAGTGTTGTCACGATGGTATACTATAAAAGGCTAACAAATTGTTTTTTTTTTTTCATTTTTATGTTTTGCTTTCTCTCTCTTAATTGCAATTCTTTGCTTCTCTCTCTAAGATGATTGTCAACCATCCTCCGTCGCTGCCACTACATTTAGTCCTCATCGGTGGTGGTGGCAGCTTGCCGACATTGAAACCCAAAAATTTTTCCTTCGTTCAAATCCTCATAATCTCCTCAATATTAATCTCAAGTTAGATCCTTTTAAAAAGTTTCAGAATTTTCTAAATTTAAAGCCTAATTTTCTGTTTTCGCAACTTCTGATCTATCTCATTTTGTCACCAAACTGTTTGGTTTCAATAATTTTTTTTTACTTGGGGGAATTTTTTTTTCCGTCAAATGATTCCCGCGTTTGGTTGAGGGAATCGGATTCCGGAGGGTAATTTTTTTTTGCCAACAGTGCCAAATAGTGCCAAAATTGGGAAAAAAAATTACCTCCTCTCCCTGAGGTATTTTTTTTTCCGGGGGGAATTTAACTTTTTTACCAATTTTACCCTCCAATAATTATATTTTGTTTACATTTTACCCTTAAACCTATCTAATATTACAACTATGTTTTTTTTTTTTTGATGAAGAGAAAAATAAATTTAAAATCAAATGGACCAATAATAAGATGGACCCTATGATTTTTGATTAATCAAAATCAATTTAATATAGTAATAGTTTTATATCAAAATAATTTACATAACAAAAACCTTATAAAAAAGGGGCAAAATAAATAAATAAATAAATAAATAAATAAGCATATTAAATAAATAAATAAATAAATAAGTAATTAATTTAAATATAATTTATTTAAAGTGTTATTCACTTTACATCAACTAATAATATGGAGGGTCTTATAGTAAAATAAATAATTTTACCATCTTACTTTCCTTTAACCAAACACAGAAATCTTATATTCTTACCAATACAACCAAACACAGGAATCTAATATTCCCAGTAATCCGTCAAGTAAAATAATATTCCGGTAATTTAATATTCCCGATAATCTTAAATTCTCCGAACTAAACGGCCCTAAAAGGTAATCTTTAAATCTTGCCCTATTCACTATATAAACTCAGCAAAACCTAAAACGAAAATCGCAGAATCAGCAAATCAATCAAATCGAAACCCAAAAAATTCCTTTTTTTGTATTTTCTTGTGTTGTTTGTTCTTGATGTTTGTGTGATTAGTATTGTGTGTATTTTTGCATTGTGAATCTATGTACAATATTTTTCATGACTTTGCTTAAATGGACCAATATTGTTGTTTAATAATTAAGAATAGAAAATTAGAGATTTTTTTAATGTTACAGATTAGATTTGTTGGATTCGATTCTAATAATTTTTATTTTGATCCGATTTAATTCATTCTTTTTTTTTTAATTTCAAATGGTTTGATTTTTTTCTTTGTTTTGTTGATTCCCCCAAAATTTCAATTTTTCTTTCAAAAATTTTGACTTTTAACTTTTCTAGTTTCCTTTTTTTGTACTTTCTCTATTTTTTTTTCAAAATTTAAGAAATAAATAAATGACTAAAATTTATTTTGTAACCATGGACAAGTGTCAGCAAAGAATCCATTCGGATTCTTTTTATATATAACTAGTTTTAAACCCCTACGATGTATGGAAATACATTAATTAAATAATAGATTTATTGATAATATATATTTTTTAAAATTTTATAATATAAATTATTATGTTTATGAAAACGATAACATTTGTATATTACATATTTTTATTCGTTTGTATATGATAATACAGTAACATAAAAAAATTATATATTGGATAGAATCATGTAAATTTTGTAAAAATTAAATCACACTTATATTGTAATTTATTGAATAAAAATAGTATATAAATAAAATTTAACATGTCATTGATTTGAAGAAATTGAAAATTTTTCCATCTTCAAATCAATCTTGTATACAATTTTTTTAAATAGAGATTATTCAACGATTTCTTATTGAGCTTAAGAGGTAACAAATAATTCTTGCGTATCCATTGTCATCTTTGAATGATATGTCACTTTACTTGATGATCCAATACATTCCACATATAGTATAGAAGACATTGACAAAATACTAATCTGCAATCTAATTAAATTAAGTTTCAGCTATAAAATATGTAATATGAAAATATAACAAAGATAGTTATACTATAAAAATTATACATATTTGTTTCAAAAAATTTCGATATTCAAGTTAAGGATCAAAGTGATATACTTTAGACACAGTAAGCTAAGTACTTTTTGTCTCTAAATTATAATTTGTCTCTTAAGATATTTTATTATTATTCTATTTATTTAAGTTAAATGTTAACAAATTTAAAAAATAAATTTAATTAAAAAGCTGTTTCTATTCTACCAAAAAATAAAATGTATTAACATCATGTCGGTGTGAACAAACTATTCTTCAAAATTTTATACTTCAAAACTCAAGGCCTGAGTTTCAATTTTAATATACACTATGAGTAATTTCTATGATAGTAAATTACTATGTGTGAAAATAATTTCACGTATAGTTTTTGAAGTTTGTCTATCATAGTATGTAGTAGCATGGATAATTGATTTCATTTTATTTTATTGATATTACATAGATTTAAGTTAAAAAGTTAAGTTAAAAAGTTTAAATAAATAAGTGGTATTATTTTATAAAATTAATATACATGAATAAAGTAACTGAAAAAAAAAAGATAAATAATTCAATATTAAAAACACAATAAAACTTTTATTTTATAATAATAATAATAATAATAATAATAATAATAATAATAATAATAATAATAATAATAATATTTTTATAAATAATAAGAGATTTCAATCCTTTTGAAACTTGAAAAGGATAATATATATATATATATATTTATATAAATGTTATCATTTAGACAATTAAAAAAAATTAATTGGTAAAATCGGTAAATATAGATGTTATATTTTATAATATTAATGTGGAAAAAATGATTATATATTACGTATTGATTAAAAATATTTAAAAATTAAAAGAATGATGTTAGCTTTTGGAATATTAAAAAAATTCAATTGGTAATCTAATAATACATAACATGTTGTTATATTAATATTGCATATTCTATTATATTATATTATATTAACATGTTGTTATATTAATATTGCATATTATATTATATTATATTATATTATATTATATTATATTATATTATATTGTCCATATTAATTTTAATATATATATATATATATAGATATAAATATTTTCTTTTAAAAAATAAAAAAATAATTGATAAAAGCTATAGATATAAATTTTATATTTTGTTAGATTACTAATTAATTTTAAAAAATTAATATGTTATTTTTTATTAATTTTAAAATGATATAGATATATATATATATATATATGTTATTTTTATTAATTTTAATATATATATGTTTATCTTTTAGAAAATTAAAATGGATAATGAATTTAATAAGATAATTTTATCTGTTTTAAACTTGAATAAATTATATGTGTCATAAATATAGATAATTCACATAAAAAATTTTACTTTGAGTTAACTACTTTGACTTTTTTATGTATATATAAAAGACTAAGTCCATGCTGTTGAAAGGCTTTTCTTTGGACTTGTCTATTAAGTGCTTGATTAAAACTAAGTGTAAAGGTTTACTGACCAAATAAAAAAAGGCTAAGTGTAGAGGTTTGGCTTTTGGTTTAAATGAGATGAGCGTGGGTTGGATTTAATTTGGCGTTTTGCATTATGGTCAATAATCTATGCTTTTGTGGACCAGTCCGCATGAACATGGAGACTTCTAAATACACTACAATTTTTGCTCTTTCTACGACAATAAATTAAAAAACAAAAATACCCTAAAATAAAATGACATTAATATCCCATTAGCCTTCAACAATGCCCCACGATCCCCACACTTCAACGACACCCCTGCCATTGATGATCATGAATTGATGGGCTTCCTCCACCAACTTCAACAGTGCTTCTTTTTTTCCCTCCTTTCAGCTTACATCTTTGCTTTAGTTTTCTGCTCTTCAACCCCATTAAATTTTACTTTCCTTCAAAAAATTGAAAGAGAAGAAATTGAAGAAATTTCCTCTGTTTTTTTTTTCGGTTTTGCTCCTGCGCAAGTGAGTTTGCGCAAAAACTAGCATCCCGCGCAAGCAAGCTTGTGCCGAATGCTCATCTGCGCGCAAGCGGATGGGCACAGCTCCCAAGCAAGCTTGCGCGGATTGCTCAACTGCGCGCAAGCTTCGGTCAATGAGAACTCACTAAGTATTGTCTGTCTTCTTTGCGAATGAGTGCTACTTCTTCATGTCTGACTTCCTGGATTACAGATACAGACTTTACAACCTTTCCTTTTATCATGTTATCATATCCCACAAAGATGCCGCTCAAGGTTCCCTTGGGAGCTTCAACTTTTTTCCATCCTCTTAGAGAGCTAAGAGCGGTGGAGATGAGGAGCAGCCGCCGCCCGCGCTAGCAAGCCTAGATTCTGGCGGGAAGGTAGAATTTGAGGATAAAATTATATGAGGTTAAAATTGTAAATGTAGAGAGTAAATTGAGATTTTTTCTTTTTTTTTTTTTGTAATTAATTTGTAGTTAAAAGAGCAAAAATTGTAGTAGATTTAGAAGTCCTCCATGAATAGCTATTCGCATAGATCAGTTTCATTTACGCTCGTTTCTAAACGAACTAGCAAATGATAAATACGATCGTAAAAAGTTCGCCAACCAAACGAATCAGTCTAAATTTTGGTCCATTTTATCCCCTAATTGTGTCAACTGAACTCCAAGTAAAACTGAAATCTTTCTCGGATGGAGGGTGTTGTGGCCAAAAACAATAATAAAAGTTTGCTGACGTCAAATCCTCGATCTTCGTGTTAGCTTGTTTTCAAGAATTCTGCAAGAGAGAAAACCATCAGGGGGCGCAAGGGTTTTCCCCTGCGCGCACACTCCGATGCTTAAGTCAGACAGGGTTTCGACAGGGTTTCAGTAGGTAAATAGAGCTTAGGGTTTAAGAATGATACATGTGACCTATTTATAGGAGTTATTTTGCGCGTAATTACCTTTAAGCCCCACAGCTTAAATAATAACTCAGTGGATCATTTATGGGCCTTTTGAGTCCTCTTTCCTATTGGGCTTAGATTATCATTTGGCTCAATGGTCTTCAACTTGATTTATAGAAAAACCCAGTAATAATTGACCTAGTCCACATCAATTGCTCCCCACTCTTTTACAAGGTTTACCTTGTGAAAGAGTATATAAAGAATGGGCTTTTCAAATTCTTTTGCTGCCCTCTTCCTGGGATTATCACAAGAATCTTTTCATCTTCACTTAAGGGCTTAACTAGTGAACTTCATTATTATTTGTAGCAAAAACGACTTCGTGTCGTCATTTCTTTTGTCAAGTGCCTTCTATTAGCCAAGAGGAAGAAAACCGAATCTGGGTTAAGGCCATGAGAGCACATCGTTCCGAAGTGCCATAAGCGGATGCATATGTCCTTATCTATTGGTTGAAGCTCGATCCAGATGCTGAGAATTCGGAACCTTTTCTAAGGATAGGTACTTATAAAGATTTATCTGATCTTACCAGCTCTTAGAAGCCTTTTTGTCAACTCGAGATGGTTGAGGTTCTCACAAGCTTGGACAAAAATTTTTAGATAATCCAGAGACTAATTTTTCTAAGGATCAAGCTCTTGACATTATAGCACCTCGGGATGCACATGCATGGGTGCTTCGATACTCATTTTAATGCAGAAGTTAATCTATAGTGCTCCCCAGCTCTTCTTATGAAGCACTTACATCTAAAGAAGAATTCGTACTTGGGTATCGCATTTATCCGTACACTTTATTGCTTGAGGATTTCACAATTTGCCCATCTCGCGCATTTTTCGCTTAGGCACTTTATAGAATTGCCCGTCTCGCGCATTTTCGCTTAGTGACTTCTTAGAGAATTGCCCATCTCGTGCATTTTCGCTTAAGGACTTTTAGAGAATTGTCCATCTTGCGCATTTTTCGCATAGGGCCTTTATAGAAATGATAAGACTATAACATTGTTTTTATATCCGGAATACCTGCATAATGTGTGCTCCCCAAGCTTTTCTTTACGACTTTTTGTGTCCAAAGAAGAACTTTTACTAGAGTATTGGTCCTGTCTTGCGTACTATCCGCTTAAGGACTTGTTAGAATATAATATCGTTTATGCCAACATAATACGTTAAATGTAATTTGATAAGATTGTAACGTATCTTGTTTAGAGACTTATTTTTGCCCGTCTCACACCCTTTTGTGCTTAGGGACTTTTTGTTTTGTTCGCTTAGGGACTTATTTTTGCTCGTCTCGCGCATTTGCGCTTAGGGACTTATTTGTGCCCATCTCGCATCTTCTTCACGCTTAAGGTCTTATTTGTGCCCGTTTCGCGTATTTTTCGCTTAGAGATTTATTTGTGCCCGTCTCGCGTCTTCTTCACGCTTAAGGTCTTATTTGTGCCCGTCTCTCGCATTTTTCGCTTAGGAACTTATTTGTGTCCGTCTCGCGTCTTCTTCACGCTTAAGGTCTTATTTGTGCCCGTCTAGCGCATTTTTAGCTTAGGGACTTATTTGTGCCCGTCTCGCGCATTTTTCACGCTTAAGGTCTTATTTGTGCCCGTCTCGCGCATTTTTCGCTTAGGGACTTATTTGTGCCCGTCTTGCGTCTTCTTCATGCTTAAGGTCTTATTTGTGCCCGTCTCACGCATTTTTCGCTTAGGGACTTATTTGTGCCCGTCTCACGCATTTTTCACACTTAAAGTCTTATTTGTGCCCGTCTCGCACATTTTTCGCTTAGGGACTTATTTGTGCCCGTCTCGCGTTTTCTTCTCGCTTAGGGTCTTATTTTTACCCGTCTCGCACATTTTTCACTTAGGGACTTATTTGTGCCCGTCTCGATTCTTCGGCCAGCTTCTTCTTTTTTCTTCTTCTATTCCTGCAACATGTCTATCAAATATGGAGGATTATCATAGTACAGATAAAAATAACTGGCCTTTCGTTTCATAATGTAGTATTTTCAATTAAGTGGAATAAGTAACAATATAATTGCAGCAAATGTTTACCACCAGTACCATTCCAAGTCTTTGTCTTTGAAAAATCTGTAAAGTACGAGTGCTGGGATGTTCTGCTGTCGACCATGGATTGTGTACTAAGTCGTGTCTCGGTACCAGCAATTTACCTTTAGGAGCATGGACTATATCGAACCAAGCTCTCCCTGGCTTGCTATCTTACATGACAATGGCTAGTGCCTGCCTCAGACACCTGTCTAATTTAATGACAACTGTTAGAGTGGTCAAGAAAATAGAAAACATTGTATGAGAGTACTTCAAATCTGGTTACCACCCGTATGTCCCTGCTTGAGTGTGTTTGCAATTTTCGTTGTGCCGAGCACTCACTTGTATTGATCCTCAAGAATGCTATGTATAGGGGCTTACAAGGGAAACACAACCTTGATCTCGACACCCTAAACTGACACATCCTTGTCTTGCTTAAAGGACTCACGAAGCTGACACACCCTTTATATAGACAAACCCTCTTTCACATGTGTGGTTGTCAATAGGCCGAGTATGTGGCTCTTAAGCCACTTCTAGATGGTTGCTAGAGCAGTTCTTGAAAGCTTCTGTGTCAGACGAATGACTTATGGGCTGAAGGAAGCTTTTGGACATTCTGTCGGATTAGTGCGCACACTAGGTCTAGAAGATTCTAGATCATTCCGCTCAGATCCCGCAAGCAGATCCTGCACTTGGGCATGCGCTTGGATCGTTAAATTTAAATGTGCTTGCCAAAGTTTTTTCTAATGGGTGGACTAATAGTTTGGATTCCGTGCTTGCCAGCGTTGCTAGACATTGCCGAAAGGCATGACTCGGGTGTTCTTTACTCGCCTGCATTGTGCTAACGGGGGAATCTTGCCCGTGGGTGCTGTGTTCATCTAGTTTTCTTCCTTGTCATTTTATCAAAGTAGGGAGCTTGTCGCGTACGAGAGCCCTATCTCATCCAAGGCTTGTTGCGCGTAGGAGCTACCCTATCGCCCAAGGCCTGTCGCGTGCGGGAGCCCATGTCTCGCTCAGGGCCTGTCACGCACGGGAGTTCCTCTCTCTCCAAAGGCCTGTCGCGTGCGGGAGCTCTTGTCTTGTACAAGGCCTGTCACTCTTCTTAGCTTTGAACTTCAATTTGACAACGAAGAAGATAAGGTTGCCCATGTTCGAGTCGTGTCGCATGCCTATAGTTGTGCAAACTGCTCTGTCCGTGGCTTTGAGCTATCTCTAGGGACAGAGTGCCTGTTGCATGCTTGTAGTCGTGCAAATTTGTAGTGTAGCAAGCATCTTTCGAGCGACAGATTATTCTGTCGCATAACGTCTTTGCATGCAACTGACTATTCAAAAGAGTGACATCTTTGTAAGATCTTCAATAGTGGTCCCTCTTTCTCGCCATTTTGGCTATCGCACGTGTGAGCCACCTCTCGCAGAAAGAGTCGGCCATGTGGAACCTTGTCGTCAAAATTTGTGATGTGCGTGCCTATGCTCGCCGAATTGAGGACACTGTTGTCGCCCATTCCTTGTATTCTGTTGCCAGAGATCTTTCAGGTAACAGGCTGGGCTCTGCCCATTCAGTGTACTCAATCACTAGGGAACTTTTGGGTGATAGGCAGGGCTGTAGCCCACTTCTTGTATTCTGCCGCCAGAGATCACTACCTGCCGCCAAATATGTGACTGGTCGTAGTCTCAGCTTTTTCTTTCTCTTCTTTTGTCTTTTCATTTTCTGCGGCACAATACCTTTTACTGTTTCAATATTTAGCGTGCCTTTTCTTTGAAACAGTGTTGTCATTCTTGTTCAAAGATGAACTTTTTCTCGAGCGTTGTGCTTGATGATGTACAGAGTTGCCGAATCTTTTTCGCTTTGGCCACTCAAAATGGCTTGCCCATAGAGTTCTCTCTCTCAGGCGAGTTCCTATATCGGTTGACAAGGGCTTGTTTGTCTGGGTCTTAGGATGGCTGTATTCTTACTCATCATTCACAATTGTACTCGCGTGGTGGCCACTAGATCGTCTGACCTTTTGTGCCCTGCTTGGTTTTTGCCGCTCTTCTATGTTCTTACGCATCTGGGCGAACATGAGCGGGTGTTTAAAGTTCTAACGTGTTCCCTGAGATCTTTGGTTGGGGCTCACCCAACAGAGTTCCCCTGGATTTGCGTTCGCTCCTTTTGAGCCTTTCATCCGATTTTTTTCTTTCCTGGGTGAGTTCGTCTAGCATTGTGCACACACCTCTGCCAGACCCTTTGGTCGGTTCCTTGCTTGCCCATCTAGATCGTTTCTTGTGCCTTGACACATGCTTTACCAAGCGAGCCTTGTTGTAGAGGTTGGGCTGTGGCGTTGGTTATGTAATTGCCACATGCCTCTCAATCGTCGAAAGTGCCCATTGCAGTGGTCTTGTGCTCACCACATGACACTGTACTCATCAGCATTGCTTTACGCCTTGTGTGCGGGAGGCTAGGCTCACGGGAGCCATTTGCTCATCTAGAATGCTTGCCATGTGACTTTTTCTCGCTCGCATGACTGTCGCATAGGACGAACAGCTTTATCGCGACGTAACCTATCGAATGTGCTCATCGTTACCTTTGACCTATTGGGCTAGCATGCAGCTTGGGATCAATGCTCATGTATACCACCTTGCTTTTGGCTGACTAACCTGTCGTGGCAAGGGTCCTTCTGTTGCGATGGTGCCTATCGCGTGAATTGCTCTGTCGCGTGGAACCTTGTAGCCAAAAGGCTCTTTAAAGTTTGTGTCAAAATGTTAAATGACATACTTAAATTTCTTATGCGTCTGCCGTGGATGCGTGCAGAAAATAGCAAATGTTAGTGGTGAGTAGTGCTAATCGCTAGGGGCTATCGTGAGAGGGAGGTCTCCTTTTGCCAAGGGCCTGTCGCGAGAGGGAGGTCGCTTCTCGCCAAGGAACTGTACAGCGCGAAAGATGGCTCTCGCCTTGTGCTAATCGCCAGGGGCCTGTCACGAGAGGGAAGTCTCCTCTCGACAAGGATCTGTCTCGCATGATAGATGGCTCTCGCCCAGTATGAATAGGAGGTCTCTCGCCAAAAGGCCTGTTTGCGCGAGAGCTCGCCTCTCGCCCAGTACTATCTCTCACCTAATGTAACAGGATAGATGGCTCTCGCCCAATGTTAACAAGAGGAGGTCTCTCACTAAGGGCCTGTTTGGCGAGAAAGCTAGCGTCTCGCCCTTGCTAACATAAAGAGGTCTCTCGCTAAAGGCCTGTCTTTTGCGAGAGCTAGCATCTCACCAGTGCTAACATAAAGAGGTCTTTCGCCAAAGGCCTGTCTGCGTGAGAGCTAGCATCTTGCTCAGTACTGTCTCTCGCCCAATGTAACAGGATAGGTGGCTCTCGCCCAATGCTAACAGGAGGAGGTCTCTCGCCATGACTTGTCTGGCGCGAGAGATAGCTCTCGTCCAGGCGACAGGAGGGATCTCTCGCCAAAGACCTTTATGCGCACGAGAAATAGCTCTCACCCAGGATAATAGGAGGAGGTCTCTCGCCAAGGACCTTTCTTCGGGCGAGAAATAGCTCTCGCCAAGGCTAACATTAGAGGTCTCTCGCCAAGACCTTTCTGCGCGAGAGAGAGCTCTCGCCCAGGCCACAAGAGGGGTCTCTCGCCAAAGACCTTTCTACGTGCGAGAAATAGCTCTCGCCTAATGCTAACAGGAGGAGGTCTCTCGCCAGGACCTGTCTGGCGCGAGAGATAGCTCTCGCCCAGGTGACAGGAGGGATCTCTTGCCAAAGACCTTTCTGCGCGCGAGAAATAGCTCTCGCCCAGGCTAATAGGAGGAGGTATCTCGCCAGGACCTGTCTGGCGCGAGAGATAGCTCTTGTCCAGGCGACAAGAGGGATCTCTCGCCAAGGACCGCTTGCACGTGAGTTAGCCTCTCGCCCAGTGCGGTCTCTCGCCCAATGCTAACAGGAGAGAAGCTCTCGCCCAGTACTAACAAGAGAAGGTCTCTCGCCAAGGGTTACCTGCAAGTGAGTTAGCCATGGCCTGTCTGCGCGGGAGCTAGCCTCTCGCCCAGTGCGGTCTCTCGCTCAATGCTAATAGGAGAGAAGCTCTCGCCCGAACTAACAACAGGAGGTCTCTCGCCATGGCCTGTCTGCGCGGGAGCTAGCCTCTCGTCAAAGGATTGTCGCGTGCAGGAGACCCTATCTCGCCCAAAGCCTGTCGCTTAAACTGTGCACCCTGCCGTAGCCTACATACTCTGTCTTCTGCAGATCGTGTTTCACCATTTTCTATGGCTTTTCTGTTTGTTTCCCACAAACGGTGCCAATTGTTGTTGCCAAAAACAACAATAAAAGTTTGCTGACGTCAAATCCTCGATCTTCGTGTTAGCTTGTCTTCAAGAATTCTGCAAGAGAGAAAACCATAAGGGGGACTCCTGCGCGCGCACTCCGATGCTTAAGTCAGACAGGGTTTCGACAGGGTTTCAGTATGTAAATAGAGCTTAGGGTTTAAGAATGATACCTGTGACCTATTTATAAGAGTTATTTTGCGTGTAATTACCTTTAAGCCCCACAACTTAAATAATAACCTAGTGGATCCTCTTGAGCTTAGATTATCATTTGACTCAATGGTCTTCAACTTGATTTATAAAAAAGTTCAGTAATAATTGACCTAGTCCACATCAGAGGAGAATGATGCATTAGGTCACAAGTGAGAGAAAACAATGATAGCAGTCAAGAAAGCATACGAGTTACAGAATTGAATGACTTCCTAATTCAAGGGCTATGGTATTGTAGCATGCTAAAACTGGTGCTACTATAACCTGACACTGCTTGCCTGGCATCCCCCACAATGCTCTCCCATCAGATGGCTTGAACTTGTTGGCCATGATTGTGACCTATGTGAGAAAACTGAGCTATCAATACCAAAAGTACAAGACCTAAACTCGTAAGCATTTGCTATTAACAGAAGTATCATGAACACTAGCGGCTCTTGTCACCATCTGACCAGGTAACCACACCATTACCAGAAGAAATCAATAAGTTCTCTCTTCCTCTCTCTGGGATCAAATTCATGTGTTTCCACGACTTCATTCATGCATATGTATGGTTGTGGATGTGTGCTTCTTTACGTGTAATACAATACAAATTTGATGTGAAATGTCTTCTTATAATATCTAATTAACTATTAAGGCATTAAACAAATTAAATGAGCAAGGCTTAAATAATGTAAATCAAAATGTTTCCATGTCAACCAGCGTTAGACGATAACAATTGCTTTCGTTGATAATAGACATATTGTGCAGCTGATCTTGCATGGTGGCAATAAAAGTTCAACAATCTTTCTTATTTAATTCATGGGCAGTAGAAAGTATTTTCATTGTTGGACAGAATATTGAAGTGGGAGCAAATTTCCCATAGTTTGCTTGTTAGAATCCATTAATCTGTAAGGTCAAGGTGTTTGTCCGAAGAATTTGAAGTCAGTTACTCAAATTCTTTCCTGCTTGGCTTCACTATAGGATCATTTTGATTGGATCAAAAGCAAACAACAACTAGCATCGACAACGGCTCCAGAAACAGTAAATCCTGCATTGATTCCATGGGAATCATGTTCAACCATTGTTTCTCCTACTAACAACATCAGTTTCAGATAATGAAAACTAGCTCCGGATAGCTTTCAGTTTTGCATAGTCTCCATCTAAGATGGTAAAGGATCATCAAAAACATGAAAGATTTCTCTAGGCCAGTCAGCTTGAGTTTCTTTTGGAACTCATCATGGACAAATCATTATAAGGTGATGGATCTATATAGGAAACAGAACAATAAGAAGCATAGATCTATAAAAAGCTTCATGATATTTCAAGACTGCCCTTAAACTAGATTGCTTCATCAAACTAATGCTCAGGATAGACATCAAGCTGGAATTTCATTTACAAACACAAATCGCAATGTCATTTGAAAACTAATGGTGCTAAAAAAGAGATATCACCAGAATAATAATGTAATACTCCTGAATGTAAATTGACATATACTCATCCAAAAAGGAAAAGAAATGATAAAGTATGAGAAAGTGAAATTATATAATGCATTTGATGCTCTTAAAAACAACTGGGTGCATGATGAACATCAATACATCAGACAATAATAATGATGGTTGAAAATGTCTGCCAATTATGTTTCTTCTCTCTGTACCAATGATGGAGTGGGTGGAATCATAGTTTCATCTTTGCCCCTTACAGAGAATTCTTCTTTCACTGTAGAAAGCTGCCGACCTGGACTATAATATTCCTTTGAAACTCTACTCGGGCTTGATGTACTGGCTGTAAATCTAGTGGATGGGCTAGAACTGTACCCAGGTGAAGAACTGGGGCTGGAACTATTTTGGACAAACCCATCGCGAGGTAAAGGTGATATTGGCAGCTTGCTACCGTTGTCCATTTGCTTTCTTAAATCTTCTACAATGTCATAAGAATTCCCAGTGCGTGCTTCTTGTGCAAGAGAACACCAACAACAGAATAGCCATAGCGTGCAATCACTAGCTGCTGGTTGACCGAAACAGAAGTTATAAGTTGGCAGATTGAATCTCTTTCTCATTTGAATCCTCCAGAAGCCACCATATAGCATACCAAACAAACAAAGAACAATTCCAGTAACACCAAGAGCCTCTCTGACAGTCTCATTATCAATATTCACAGCAGCCAAGTTGAATATCCAGAAAGGAGCCATACAAAACAGGAGAAAAGTCGCAATATGGACATACATGTTTCCAAACCCAAGTCTCTCCATGTTCCACCCGAAGACGCAAAAGCTACAAAAAAGAGAAAGATACGCTAGAGAAATATCATCCCAAAAGTCAAGTATCCCACCACTCCAGAGTGGTCTTTTCTCTACAATTCTCTCTTCATCTCCGGATGCAAATGAATATCTCTTCTCTAATGATTGTCGTCTCAACTGCTCTGGCCTCCTACTTTCACCAGTGTCAGTCTGCCTCTGTGCTTCTTCATCCATTTCAGAATCATAATCCTTTCCCAGAGGGCTTAAAATGGTGTAAACACCAGCCACTGCCGGTGCAGCTATTGCAATTGATACACAAATCCCAACTCCAATGGCAGGTCGCTCAGATCTCTTGTACCCCCAGTTCAGACCACAAAGGGCATACTGAGCAAAACAGTTGATGTGGAGAAGCACAACAACCACCATCATGTGTGCCCACTCATGGGGCTTATAGGTCCCATTCTTACAGTATATCTTTCTGAGTCGGGAAATGTCCTCTGGTTTCCATCTACAAAGAAGTACAAGATGGTAAAATCGCTTAGGGTGTTGGTACAGACACATAAGAGTAAACAAAGCATTGAGGATTTGATTGTTGACTTCAAACCAGGCATTTCTCTGTGACTTCTTAGGAAGCGCTGCATTCAACATTCCAGTCATGACAAGAAATAGAATGGCACCCGAGATAGCAACACACATGATCCACACAAAAAGGGCCATATTCATTGGGTCCCTAATCCATTCCTTACACATTTTCATGAGAGAAACCCAATCAATTTTTTTAGCGAAAACTCCATTCAGGCGTTCTCGTAAACGATGACCAATTGGAGAAGCCACCAACTGAGAAACTTCATCTCTTTCTTCAGCTAAACGCTTGAATTTGGCAGATGCAGAACCAAATTTCAGAAAATTCATTCTATTTGGAGAAATCATAAATCTGCTAAGGGACCTTTTCTGCGGGTTTTCACCGCTTAGAAGCATCCTTTGCGATGACGAAATTTGAAGAGGAATTTGTCCCTTTGTTTTAGTGTCATTAGATTCCACAATTTGCTCTTTCTGATTGCCAGTATCACTCGAAGCCATTCTAACACCAAAATTGAACTCTCAATCAAGCCCAGCACTGTGCTGATCGGAGAGAAGCTCCTATGCACTAGCTAAAGTGTAGTTCTAAAATTGAATTGAAAACCAGATGACAGATGATCTAGATTTTGCAGTTGCTACAGCTAAAAGTTGTAGCAAGAAAAGAGGGAAGCAAGGAATCTGGAAAGATAGAGCAACTAAAACAAAATAATTTTATGAGTGCCAAGAAGCTATGCAAAGATCAAAGATCCCTGAAAGTATCAATATTTTGATGAAAGGAAGTTGACCCAGATCATAAAATCCAACCCAAAATCTAAATCTCACACCTTCGACTTGAACAGTATCTATTTTTGTATCAAAATTTGCTCTTTATCATCAGAAGGGTTACCAGATGAACGAAGAACACCCTGAAATTTGCTCGATTTCTTTCATCTAAAGGAAAAATCAGAATAAATATACTGGGAAAAAACCTTAACAGAAAACAAGAGTCGGATTTTAACGTTTATGCATGGGAGACTAACCTGATATGGAAGAAAGTATAAGCTGAAACTTAGGCTTCCCGCAAACCGACAAAGGAATTCACGACACAACCTGTCATGGAAACATCCTCAATTTTTTTCTTCTTTTGCTGCAGCTCATGTACAGTTGTACTTTCAAACATGATAAAACTTACGGTGAACAGCTTCGTTCACCAACCATAAGTCTTACAGCAGAGGATCTTTGAAAGTTTGAACAATTGGTACTCATTGGATGGCTGGAAATTTTTTAATACAATGTTAACAAAATTAAGAAACGAAAACTTTATTATTTCAAAAAGAATAAAAAAAAGGAAAAAGAAATGAAAACTTTACGAAAGATAAAACAACGTCGTTCTGGTGGTGAATTTCAGAATTTCATTCCATCAATGGATTGAGAACATTGAATTTTCTTTTTTCTTAATTTTTAATTGAGTATATGTTTGATGAACTTATTGTCCGTCTAAAACAAAATATCACTTTATTAATAAGTAAAAATTAACGATTGTATATATATTCATTAATGAAGTGTTATTAAATATTATGTATAATTTATACACTATTAATGTATCAAATATAAACTCTTTTTAATATATTTGGAGATTACTAATTTTTAATCTATTTAACTAATTTGAAAAAGATATTATGTACCTAAATTTTCTTGAATTTGCAATATTCTGTTCAATATATATATATATATATATATATATATATATATATATATATATATATGCAAGTGCAACCTAAACTAATGTTTAGGTTTTTTTTTTTGGTTACAAATATTTAGCTAATTTTAATTGGAAAAAGCTAATCATCAAAATAGAATGCATTTGATAAATATATAGCATTTGTACATTGTTAGACGTTTGTGCATTAAATATACACTGTTTTTAATTTATTTTGAAACCCTTAACTCTTAATCTACGTAGCTCATTTGAAAAAAATATTACGCACTTAAGTTTTATTGAACTCATAACTCTTGAGAATTTGTTTAATATACATGCCATCTAAATTAATTTTCAGTTGACTTTAATAGGTAAGAGTTAATTAGATGGAATGAATTTGATAAATGTGTTTATATCTGAATTGCCGTAGGCAGAAAATGTTAGATAAGAACAATTTGGTAGAAGATGTTTAGTAGTGCCATTTGGATGGAACGTCAGCTTAATGAAATGATCTTATTCTAATGGCTGCCACTTTCAAGTAAATTAAGTTTTTAGTTTCTTTGACGAAAAAATGTGTGTCGCAATTCAAGTTTGAGAAGTCAAAGCTTCTTTTCATAAGAAAGAAAAAACAAAATCTTTTTACATTTACATAAATTTTTATATTTCATTTATATTATATCCGAACTGAAATTGAATTAAGTTAGACTTTGAATGAATCAAAAGGATAGGTACAGATTTCCTTACTTTTAACCAAATAAAAAGATATAAAAATGGTATAAGTTAAAATTTTAATCAAAATCATATATAAAATTGATAAAAAAAATAAAAATGCCTTTAATATTTCACATATCAACATAATTATAACATAATAAATTTGTATTTTACACAATCTAAAATGAAATAAATCGACACATAAATAAAATTACTTAACTTTACACGATTTACCAAACTGATGTCTTATTATATCAAAAACACAAATTACGAATCCTGTCTTAGAATATTTATGTCAAAGCTCGTGAAAATTAGCCTTTGGAATGAATCAAAATCACATTAATTTTAGCCTGGGCAAGTGGGCAAATTGAATAGGGTGCATTCTTAGACCAAAAGGCAAGAACTCTTTAAGATAACAGTTGCAATATTAAGACAACACCTTGTAATTTGGGTAAGGAAGATTTAAATTTAATGGTGGTAGGCACGTGGAATACGAGCCTCACCTTTCCTTCGTAAACCCTCGACTTCTCTAGGAAGAAATTCTCTTTCTAATTGGCTGCCTTCAGCGTTGGGATTCCATTTTTGTGTGCTATGTTGAATGAAGTCAAATAACAGGAACCAGGAACTTGAATCTTGAAAATATGAGAGCTTTGGCTGAGAATTAAAGTAAAATAGTGTTGATTTTGAGAATTAGTTAAATTGCCTTGTATTGTAATGAAAGACTTTGGACGAATAAGTGCAGTTATTTTTCATAAGAGCAGAACTTGGCAGACCTTCTGATGTGCTCTGCTGTCAGGATTTCTTCAGCAATCTGCATAGCCATTTACTTCTCTATTGGTTTCTTTGGCTGTCTATCTATGTGGAGAACGAATCTATCAAATAAATAAGAGAGAAAGAATAATCATATAAACAAAATAATATTTATGTAGTTTGATAATTTATCTATGTTCACGGTCGCACTATTATATTTTTATTAATTTTCTAGAATGAATTTATGAGAAAAAAATTACACATTTAGTGAATTTAAGGTAATTTGAAAGTACTTGAATTTCACTTAACCAACGTATTGGATCTTTACATAGTAGATTTCAAGGGCTTTGTGTAAGAAATCTTAATCGATTTATCTAATGTGTCAACACAAAAAATAACATATCATAGATTATAAATGCGGAACAGGATACTAACCTCCAGCCATTGATACCGAAAATATTGAGCAACGATAAAATTGCGTGCCTTTCGTATTTGATCTTCTAATCTTAAGCAAACTCATTAATGGTGTGTTTTTCAGAATGCTCAGATTAGAGACCCAATACCCTATCTTTTTCTTTATATACGCCTTCCCATTAAAAACGTAATTCAATTAGTGGATAGTTATCACTTGTAGATATGGATAAATAATTTAAAATTTATTAGATAATGATAATAAAATATAGGACCACAATAGGAAGTTTTAAGAGGTTATGAAACTAACCCCAAGTCTTTTGTTTCCTATAAAACACTACTGACTAAGTAGTTAACTTATGTGGGAAACTTACATTCTCCCACTTGGTCCGTATATTTTAATATACTTGCTATTCCATCCATAATCTATGAATCCTTATGCTTAAATTAAAGAAACAAAATACATGAATCATGGCGACAAGTCCTCTAAGAATGAGTAATATCTTCCATGTATTACAATATATTTCATCTCTTCAATAGTAGCCTATATGTGATAATATAACTTAATGAATAAACCTTATGTTTATTCTAGGTCCAAAATTTTTTGTTATTCTCAATAACTAATATGTGCACCAAATATTGAGAGAACAAAACAAATGAATAAGAGTTTCATTACAAATAAAAGTTGTCCATACAACTAATTCATAAGATGGAACCAAGTCTCATTCGCACTACATGATCCTTAAAACCTTTTGGTGGCATGCCTTTTGTTAAAGGATCTGCTATCATCAATTCAGTGCTAACGTGCTCAATGACCACTATATTCTTTTTAACACGTTCTCTTATGGCTAAATACTTAATGTCGATATGTTTACTTCGACTACCACTTTTGTTGTTTTTAGCCAAGAAAACCGCAGCTGAATTATCACAGTATATTCTTAATGGCTTTGAAATGGAATCCACAATTCTAAGCCCAGATATGAAACTCTTCAACCATACACCATGTGAGGTAGCCTCAAAACAAGACACGAACTCAGCCTCTATGGTAGAAGTAGCAACTAAAGACTGCTTTGCACTCCTCCAAGATATGGCTCCGCCAGCAAGCATGAAAACATATCCAGATGTTGATTTCCGTGAATCAACACATCCATTGAAGTCTGAATCTGAATAACCAACTACCTCTAGGTTGTCAGTTCGTCTATACATAAGCATGTAATCTTTGGTCCCTTGAAGGTACCTCATTACTTTCTTTGTAGCTCTCCAGTGGTCCATACCCTGATTACTCTGATATCTTCCTAACATTCCAACTGCAAATGCAATGTCAGGTCTTTTGCAAACCTGAGCATACATTAGGCTTCCAACAACTGAAGCATATGGAATGTTTTGCATTTGTTCCCTTTCAAGTTCATTTTTCGGGCATTGGTTCAAATTGAATTTGTCACCCTTTACTATTGGTGCTACACTTGGTGAGCAATCTTTCATCCGAAATCTCTCAAGAACCTTATTGATATAGGTCTCTTGAGACAGTCCTAGGATACCTTGAGGTCCTAGGATACCTTGAGGTCCTAGGATACCAATGACATAAGATGCCTCACCCATATCCTTCATATCAAATTTCTTATAGAGAAATTGCTTCACCTCATGCAGCAACCCTTTATCATTGGTTGCAAGTAAGATATCATCCACATATAGGACAAGGAAACAAATTTTACTCCCACTAACCTTGTGATATATGCATTGATCCATGATGTTCTCTACAAAACCGAATGAAAAGATGACATCATGAAATTTTAAATACCATTAACGGGAGGCTTGTTTCAATCCATATATGGATTTCTTGAGCTTGCACACCAAATGCTCACCATTACTGGAGGAGAATCCTTCCGGTTGTTTCATATAAACCTCCTCCTCTAGGTCTCCATTCAAGAATGCTGTTTTCACATCCATTTGATGCAGTTCCAAGTCAAAATGAGCAACCAATGCCATAACAACATGAAGAGAATCTTTCTTTGATACAGGGGAAAAAGTCTCTATGTAATCGATTCCTTCCTTTTGAGTGAATCCTTTAGCTACGAGTCTTGCCTTATATCTATCAATGTTGCCTAATGAGTCCTTCTTTGTTTTAAAGACCCATTTACATCCAATGACCTTTGCACCATTAGGTAACTCAACAAGATCCCAGACTCCATTAGATGCCATAGAATTGAACTCATCTTTCATGGCATTGTACCACAATTTAGATTTACTGCAACTCATGGCTTGTGAAAATGTTTCAGGGTCATCTTCGGCTCCAAAATTATAGTCAGACTCTTGTAGATACACAACGTAATCACTAGGTATTGATGATTTCTTCATTCTAGTTGATCTTCTTAATGTTGTGTCAGCATCCTCTTGTGGAGTATGTTGCACAACTGGTTGCTCAACAGTTTCTGGTAATTGTTGAACAACTGGATCTACTGGATTTCATCAACAACTTTTGGAGCTTCAATGATTGGTTGCTCAACATCCATTTGAACTTGAGGGAAGTTATGAACAACAACCAATTTGTCACTTGAAATGGGAGCCTGAATATCTAAATGATCCTTCTTAGAAACTACGTTCCGAGATTGATCACTCCCACTAATCAAGTCATTTTCAAGAAACTTTGCATTTCTTGATTCCACAATTCTAGTGACATGTGATGGATAATAAAATCTGTAACCTTTAGACTTTTCAGCATATCCAATGAAATACTCACTTATAGTCCTTGGGTCCAATTTCTTTTCTTGTGGATTATAAACTCTTACTTCAGACGGGCATCCCCAAACGCGTATATGTCGCAAACTCGGTTTCCAAACTTTCCATAATTCAAAAGGTGTTTTTGGAACGGCTTTAGTTGGAACTCGGTTTAATATATACACTGTCGTTTTAAGAGCTTCAGTCCAAAAGGATTTAGGAAGCTTGGAGTTGCTAAGCATACTCCGTACCATGTCCATCAAGGTTCGGTTTCTTCTTTCTGCTACACCATTCTGGTCTGGAGATCCAGGCATAGTGTATTGGGCTTGAATCCCATGCTCTTAAAGAAACCTTGTAAATGGACCAGGTGCTTGTCCATCCTCAGTGTATCTACCATAGTATTCTCCACCTCTATCTGATCCCACGATCTTAATTTGCTTTCCACATTATTTCTCTACTTCTGCTTTGAAAACTTTAAAAACATCTAATGCTTCGTTCTTATTATGAAGCAAGTACAGATACATGTATCGTAAATAATCATCTATGAATGAGATGAAGTATTTTTGACCATATGAGTCCATATCCAGACTACAAATGTCCGTATGTATGATCTCTAATATGTCTAAACTCCTTTTGGCACCTTTTTTTGTCATGTTAGTCTGCTTTCCCTTTATGCAGTCCACACAAGTATCAAAGTTAGTAAAATCCAAAGTACTAAGTACTCCATCATTCACTAACCTTTTAATTCTCTCTATGGAGATATGTCCTAATCTCCGATGCCACAACATAGAGGACTTTTCATTCGTAACACATCGTTCAATACCTACATTGTCTTGGACGTGCATTATACTATTTGAAATACTATTTTGTAAACGAATTTGAAATAAACCATCAATCAACATCCCATTTCCAACAACACTAGATTTATAAAGCAAGCGAAAAGCATTTTCATAAAAATTCAAAAGAAAATCCAAGTGGTACAAGTCTTGAAACTGAAATTAAATTTTTAGAGTAACATGGAATATAAAAGGTTCTTTCCAAATTCAAAACAAAACCAATATCTAAAACTAATCTGCACGTCCCTACTGCTTCCACTTGAGAACGCATCTTATTTTCTGAATAGATACATTGCTCACTGGCCATTGGTTTCCTTTGGTTTAGAAAACCCTGCAAGGTATTTGAAACATGGATTGTAGAACCAGAATCAATCCACCAAGTGTTATGACAAACATCGACCATATTAGATTCATAACAAACAAGTGAGATTGGATTACCTTTCTTTTCAAGCCAAGCCTTATACTTGTTGCAGTCCTTCTTCATGTGTCCCTTCTTTTTACAGAAAAAACACTTGGACTCTTTCTTCTCAGTCTGGATAGGTATTTTACCCTTTCCCTTTTGTTTGGCTTGTGCTTTGTTCTTTCCTTGTGTTGTCATATGTGCACTTTCACCCATTTTCATTAGCAACCTCCCTTCCTCTTGAACACACATGGTCAGGAGTTCATTTATTGACCATTTTTGCTTATGTGTGTTGTAAGAAATTTTGAAAGATCCATATTGTTGTGGAAGGGAATTCAGAATAAAATGCACAAGGAAAGATTCAGACATCTCAACCTCAAGAGACTTCAATTGAGCCGCTATATCCCTCATCTGCATGATGTGCTCACGCACACCTCTAACACTAGTGAGCTTTATAGATGATAACTTTGTCATTAGGGTGCTAGCTAGTGCCTTATCTAAAGACTCAAATTGTTCATCAATAGCCTTCAGCAATTCCTTGACATTTTTACACTCAGGGATTGAACCACGAATACTAGCCGATATACGTGTCCTTATGAATATCATACTTAAGCGATTAGATCGCTTCCATCGTTCATATAGGGCAATTGCACCCTGAGGGCTAGTATCAGTAGGTACAGGTGGTTCATCCTTCCTAATGGCATAATCAATGTCCATGCACCCTAATTGAAGAAGAACTCTCTTCTTCCATATCTTATAGTTATCACCACTTAAATAGGGAACATCACATTTATCATCAGAAAAATTCAGAGGTTGTATAACTGCAAATAAATCAAACATTCACGCTTATGTTACAATTTTGAGGCAAATAAACATATATCATGCTTTACTAATGTAAATCATGTATTAAAATATGAATCAAATAACATATAAAAATGCATGTGGGCGAAGTTCTAATTTAAACAGATTCATATATAAACTTTATGATGAAACTAACAAATTATATTCCTTTTCTTAATTCCTGTGGGTAAACTAAGAAAAATAATTTGTTACTTCATCCTAATTAATCACACAAATATAACAAAAATTCCTGTGGAATAAAATTTATTATATTAAATATGATTAATTACAATTAATGTCATTTTTCTATATGTGACTGAATATACTTGATATATAATTTAACTTAATCAAGGATGCTGTGGCTATTCCTTGATCAAGAAAAATTATATAGATCACATGAAATCAAATTTTATGCATAAATAATAATTTTCAATTATGTACACAATCAACATATTATAAACAGAAAATATTGTATATATACATTCATTACTTACACATAAAATTCAAGCATACAAAAGTATATCATGAAACCCAATAATGATATAACCTTAATTCTTTTTCTGATTAATTTAATAATCAATTCGCACACAATTGCACACTAAATCATTGGCTTCTCATGATTCAGTGCTTTATTGTTAACATGCTTAATTAATTAATTTCTATAAAATATTAACTTGCTGTTGCATTAAAGGAAGCACTAATTATTAAGATGCTTTACGTCTTTCATTCTGAGCAATAATCTTTTGTTAGCCAAAAAGAAAATTGCTTATTGTTGCATGTTGAAGTCAATTAGTCTGGTACTTCATGCGTTTCCTAGCCACTAAAAGTTAATTTGTAAATTTGAAATTTGTCGTGATTGGTAAATTCAATTAGGAATCATGGCTAACATCGTTGGTTCTTAAACAATCTCCGATACGCATTCCAAACATTTTATTCATGCAAAACAATCATAACTTGCTCAAATAAATTCAAGGTAGAGGTTAACAGGCTCGGATACCAACTGTAAGAAATCTTAATCGATTTATCTAATGTGTCAACACCAAAAACAATACATCATAGATTATAAATGCGGAACAGGATACTAACCTCCAGCCATTGATACCGAAAATATTGAGCTACGATAAAATTGCGTGCCTTTCGTATTTGATCTTCTAATCTTAAGCAAACTCACTAATGGTGTGTTTTTTAGAATGCTCAGATTAGGGACCCAATACCCTATCTTTTTCTTTATATACGTCTTCCCATTAAAAACGTAATTCAATTAGTGGGTAGTTATCACTTGTACATATGGATAAATAATTTAAAATTTATTAGATAATGATAATAAAATATAGGACCACAATAGGAAGTTTTAAGAGGTTATGAAACTAACCCCAAGTCTTTTATTTCCTATAAAATACTACTGACTAAGTAGTTAACTTATGTGGGAAACTTACACTTTGGTCTTGATCTCTCACAAGGAGCTTTGTGCCTCTGCCCCCTTGCCCCGCACAATGACCTGGCAATGAGACCTCTATATTAACTCTGAGTAAGTATCAAATGAGTTGAATCTTATTAAACTCTACAAACTCGGACAACTTACTTTACGAGAACTTTTTAGGACTTTTGGATCTCATCGCACTTTGGGTGATGAGATTCAATCACAAAAGACAAAATCATGAAAGGATGAAATTATTCTTAAACCTTTTTTTAAAATAATATTTTTTTGTTAGTTTATTAAAATTACTCTTCCCTAATGATATTTTTTTTAATCTCATCAAAGTTAATTTCACCTAATCCAAAGTAGCCTACACGGCTAGTGAACTTTGACCAGAATTCGGATTTTGCAGTTGGTCAATTAGTAAATGATAGTACGTTCCTGTAATGAATTTCTCCTTAAGAGATAATATTGATGTACTCCTCTTTACAAAGAAGCCTGTTCTTATCGAAGACACACGATAATTGCAATTCTCACTTATCTATTGTTTGTTTGTTAATGTAACTACTAGTTGGTAGGGCTGAGCTGCTCTATGAAGTGGTTGGTTGAAAGAACCTATAAAGGAAAAAATGTCAGAAGAGTGTCAGAGTTGATGTTTCGAAATGTGCTCTTACGCTCAAATTAGTATAAGTGCAAGGTAAATATGAGGTAATAAAAGAAAACTTGAATGACAGAGAGTGCAATGGAGCTGAAGGTTAAGGAAGGAGGGAAAGTCTTTCAAGGGTGTCTAAATGACTTTCTTCCTTTTCCCTTGGCTCCTATTATGGGCGTTTGGTTCGCGAAAAAATAAATTATTTTTGGAAATTTGATTATCACTAAAACACTGTACATCTGAAAATCTTTGGAATATTAAATTTCTGTATTTGGTTTGATTAGAAGGAAAATAAAATTTTGTGTTTGGTTGGGAGAATATAAAATTACCTAATGATTTATTTTACTATATTGCCCTTATAAATTAGTAGTTGTGTTAAGTGAATAAATCATGACAAAAATAAATTACTTACTTATTTATTTAGCATATTAAATTTTTTAGTATTAAATATGTAATTTATTTATTTTAACATGTAAATAATATTTAAAAAGTTATGCTTAAATAATTTTTTATCATTTATATTAAGTCAAATTTAAATATCAATTTAACATGTAAATTATTTATATATTTATCTAACATGTAAATTGTTTGTTTATTTAACATGTAAATTATATATCAATTTACTTAGCATTTAAATTATTTATTTATTTAACATATAAATTGCTTATTTATATTCTTTAACATGTAAATTATTTATTTATTTAACACGTAAATAATATTAAATGGTTGGGTTGGAAATATCACTTAACAATGTAAGAGGGATGTAAGATTGTGAAATGATAAAACATTTTTATTTTGTAATTTTTAGTGACTAAAAAGGATAATGTGCTCTAAAAACATAATTAAGTGATGAAAAAATTGGCAAAAAAATATTTTCCCTCAGAAATTTTAAAATACCTCAAGAGATGAAGGTAATATGATTCCCTCCTATTTTCTCCCCTTTTGGTATTGTTGAGAATATTAAATTACTGATGTAAGAAAAAATTTTACAATCAAACAAAATAATCATATTACGGAAAAAAAATTATTGATCAGAATCAAAAATTCTTTGAACCAAACGTTCCCTTATTGCACCTAAGAACACATCACTACCAAAAGACAACTCCGATCTTGCAAGGTTCAATTCCGAAATGACAAGTGTTGGGATCGATGTTACTGTTCAATTCCGGAATAGCAGAGTCAAAACTCGAAAGTGTTCCCACTGGCCGGGTCAGCTGATAGCCATTTGGGCTGTGCTTTGGACCTAATGTATCTCTGGGCCAAACAACAGTGTTACATGCCGAAGGTTTAGCAGTCCTTTAGGTTCTTTGGAACAACAATCATTGTTTGCCCCTCATTCATTGTTCACGGGTATCAATTTTTAAATCATTTTGGCAAGTGCAAATTACTAGCTTCTTAAAAATAGTTATCACTGAGCTCAAAAACTAAGTATCTTGACAGGGAATATTCATGGCATATCCGCAAGAAAAGATAACCACATAGCAATCTCAGTGATCATCCTGGCTATTGTGACATCAGACAAGCATCATAAAAAAGCCATGGCTACAATATCATAAATAGTTATTGCATTTAAAGCAGATCTCTCATCCAGTCATCCTCATCTGCGCATTAATGTTACAGAACTCAAGAGCAATGCAAAGGTCAGATAGCAGATTATCTTTTCGGGATATTAAACCATGATATCTTCCTGATCTGATCTTACTGTAACATATCAGTATCTTTGATAAGCTTATAATGCATGCTTACACACTTTGTATATTTAGATATTCCTCCACTACTCCCCGTCTTTAATATCTTTTTGTATTAGGCAAATATTCATTGACTTTATCGATTAAATAATAATTTCTTCTGTCAGATGAAACACAACCTACCATAAAGATAGTGAAAGTTTTTCATTTTTTAGCCTTAAAAGGCAGTTACCAAGGAGAAAATTAGATATGATAATGTTGAACATTATACCGTGATACGATATGATAATGATACAAAAAAAAGTGTGATAAGAATTAAAATTTAATAAAAATTATATATGAATTTGATAAAAATTAAAAATATATTTTATATTTAACATGTCAATATAAATTTTAACTCAAATTTTTATATTTTATATAACATGAATAAGATTAATACAAAACAAACACAAATTATACACCCAAATTGTCATAAAAAATCACACCGCATAGAGGATTGCTATTTCTAATCACATTTCCCTCTTAATTTGCTGAAGGAAGAGTTTATGGGTTTATTTTCCTAGTAAATTCATGAAAGACAGAAAGTAGTGACTTGGACACCTGATTGAAGGGTGTTAAAAAAAAAAGAAAAGCAAGAAGCTGAATAAAAAAAAAGAAAAGCAAAGTAATCCAGGAAACGAAAGACCTCTGATAAAGTTCTGCAGGGCAGGCACCAGTAGCAGTGGTGGCCAGCAATTATATTGGTTAGAAGCTTAGAGTGATGATTGCTCGAATGGCACCAAAGAAAATGGCAGAAGAAAAACCTTTTCTTTGTGGGCTGCTATATGTTCCTATCATAACCCGTTATTAAACTGCACATGTTACTCATGGAGAGCCTAACATTGTAAGTTCCCTTTTGTTTTTCATACCCATGTGACAGAAATGAATCCTTCTGCACAGTGTTCTAGTTTGGTCAAAAGCAAATTCCCTTTTGAGTTGCTTAAATTATCATTCCACGGAAATGAATAGAATATGCCATATTAGCACATGTTCTGTCGCAAAGCTTGTAGTTTACTGTACATGAGTCAGATGAATTGACATAATATTCAGCCAGTTTAGCTGGATTATCAATTGGTAATCGGTTTCGTGCAGAGCCACATAGCCAGCCAGAGATGACCTTGGTCCTCAACCAGTAGATTTTTGGGTTTCTCCAGAACTCTAGTTCATCTAATTCTCCTTGATTCGCGTCCACATACATTTCTATGTACATTCATCACTTTCACACGACAGCAGCACCCCACGCCAACCTGTCATGCAATAATAAAAGAATTTCCATTAATCTAATCACTAAACAGTAGTCAATTCCTGAAACACCCTTAGTTAGATTACCTTAAATTAATCTCACGTTACTGTCAAATGATGTCAATTTTGTCATTGGACTACACTACAACTGAGCCCAGCATATTCATATTGAGCATTCAATGCAATTATGCACAAGAAGACAACTACTTATAAAACACTTCCTCTAACCGGAAAAGTTCATCTAGTCATCTTCCAGTATGTCACCGGCAAACGGAGTAAAAGCACCACTACTTCCAGAGAGCAAGCCGGCTGCAAAGCATCCATCGGTTTCAGGTGCTGTGTTTAATGTGTCCACAAGCATTATTGGTGCTGGAATTATGTCTATTCCGGCAACACTCAAGGTGTTAGGTGTAGTTCCAGCGTTTCTGTTGATTATGGTTATAGCCTGGCTAGCAGATATATCAGTTGAATTTTTGATGAGGTATACACATGCCGGAGACTCGACTACCTATGCTGGTGTGATGAGGGAGTCGTTCGGGAGGGTGGGATCAGTTCTGGTGCAAATATGCGTCATGATGACCAATCTTGGGTGCTTGATCATTTATTTGATTATTATAGGTACGTTCTAGATTTTATCTGTGATTTCACTTGACTCATGGGAACAAATTATGGTTTTGAAGCTTCAAAATGGACTGTTCATGGAGTCAATGCATGTTTAAACTAGTTTAGCGAATGATTATATTGTTTAATGGTCTGTTTAATGGTGTGGAAGTCTTTTGGAGGCGCTGCAATTAAGATTTTTGCAGCTAGCGAGCTCTGCAAGTGTAATGGTTTTGATTACTGGACTATGTGTTTAGCTGTAATTGGATCCATGAGGGTTGTAACTTAAATGGGTAAATTGTTTACTTATGTTAGCTAGATTTCCAATGAACTATCGACTCTCACAAATGGTCAATGTCTGCTGGAGAATCTGGATGTCTTCCTGAAACTGAATGTTCCTGGTTCTGATCTGGAGAATTTTTTTCTCAGGTGATGTTCTATCAGGAAACCAGCCTGAAGGAGAAGTTCACTTGGGTGTTTTGCAACAATGGTTTGGCATTCACTGGTGGAACTCACGTGCTTTCGCACTCCTTTTCACGCTTGTCTTCATTCTGCTTCCATTGGTTTTGTTCAAGCGAGTAGGTCAGTCAGTATACTCCAATAGTCATTTCATCTCTTTCCGAACTCCAAATTGACTTTGACTTTGGTTAATTTGTCAAACTGGACTTGATTTGCAGAATCATTGAGGTTCAGTTCTGCAATATCAGTTTTTCTTGCTGTAGTGTTTGTTGCCATAAGCTCAGTGCTGGCAATTATGGCACTCATAGAAGGGAGAGCTAAGAGCCCGAGACTGCTGCCTCAATTGGACAACAACACCACCTTCTTCGACCTCTTCACTGCTGTCCCAGTAATTGTTACAGCTTTCACATTCCATTTCAATGGTGAGAGCACTTTGGTTTTGCCTTCTAATATACAAGTAGTTTATAAGCAAGCAATTCTTGTCCCAGATTTTCTCATTCATGCATGGCTTTACTGAATATTTGCAGTTCATCCAATTGGTTTTGAGATGCATAAACCTTCGGATATGCTATCAGCAGTCCGAATTTCATTGGTTTTATGTGCTGCAATCTACTTCACCATAGGAGTCTTTGGATACCTTCTGTTTGGAGACTCAATCATGGCGGATATACTTGTCAATTTTGATCAAAACTCTGGTTCAACAGTTGGTTCTTTGCTCAATTCCATAGTTCGTTTGAGCTATGCATTTCACCTCATGCTGGTGTTTCCTCTCTTGAACTTTTCCTTAAGATCCAACATTGATGAATTCCTTTTCCCAAACAAAACTCTTCTGGCAAAGGATAACACCAGATTTTTGTCCCTCACACTTATCCTCTTAGCCTTCAGTTACTTGGCAGCCATAGCCATCCCTAACATATGGTACTTCTTTCAATTCGTCGGGTCAACCTCTGTAGTCTGCCTTGCTTTCATCTTCCCTGGTGCCATTGTTCTTAGGTATGCTCTCAACCTGAGCACTTAGATGCATCAAACCTCTGCAATCTGTTTACTTTTTCGTTTTGATTTCGATTTCTTTTTGTTTGCAGGGATGCTTGTGGCATAGCAACGGCCAGGGATAGGATTTTGGCGACACTGATGATTATCCTGGCTGTAGTAACGAGCACAATGGCCATTTCTGCCAACATATACAGCTATTTTACAGGAAATGAGTCATAACTTGTTTCCTGGTATCTTTTTGCATGAAACAATCTTGTATTGTACTTGTATTTTTTTTTCTTTGTTGTTTGTTCATTAAAGGCGGCCTTAAAAGCAATCCGTTACCATGACGTGTTTCAATCTGGCAGCAAGTTCTGCGTCTTTGTATAACAAGCATAAACATACAAGATTTTTGGTAGAAATGAAAGAAGAACTAAATTTCACACGGTACATAAAATCGAGGTACTCTTCAGAAGTATTTTAACCATTACCAAGTCTTACATTCGTTATTGTTAAGTAACTAATCAAATCTGCTTAAGGGTGTTCTTAGAACTTAAACCTGATCAATAACCAGACAATTCTTTCAGATGTTTGGTCTGATGATCAGCAGCTAGTGAAGCGTTGCAAATCCCATGGCAGATAAAGGTCAAAGAGACCAATTATTTCTTCTGATTAAACTTAGAAAATATAAACGAAAACATCGACATCTGTGATCAGATTGCATATCCTTTTGTATCTTTACACTTATTAGGCCAACCCTAGTTGCCATGAACTATTGTCTTCATTGAATAAACAAAAATATCTTCTTTGCAAGGAAAATCAGGAGCATACCCGCTTGCATTATTGCCATTATTATTAAAAAAAGAGTGACATTGAATCATTTTAATCACTAACATGAACAATCCATAAAATATTTGCTTGAAGGATTATATGATTGACAATGGCACCCACAATTAATTAAGTACTAGAAAAAACCCCGCGCATTGCTGCGGACAATTGTTTTTACCAGCTCTAGATGTTTTTCTTTGATTTATTGTAACATGATCCGCACAATACTAAAACTTTTACCAGGCAGAGGGTTTTCAAACAACCACTCTTCAATTCATTTACTGTCTTACATCAACACACAAACCCGTGAAAATCAAAGCCAACAAAGAAAACTGCGTGAAATTGAAATATTGAGACTTACAGATTTTGAAGGGATCTATGAGCGTAGTAGGAAAGGAAGAGGAGGCAATCGTAACACTACATCCTCTATCTCCTAGGGGTGATTCAGTATCTGCCAACAATAAAATCAATTATTTTCAAAAACTCACAAAAAATGAAGTGCTAAACAATTATTTTTTATGGAAAGAAAGAGAGAACCAGAATGAATGGCCATTGGTCTTGAAAGAAAAGCTTGGTGTCATCTTTTGCAAGTCTGAAAGGGGGCTTTTAGGGCTTTTCAGTCTTCAGCTTGGTTTGGCTTTGGATACACTCAGTTCTTTCCTCACCAACTTCGCCAGTTGTCTTCTTCAACTAATACCAATATTTTTGCCATCTTCACCAATAGAAAATGAAATTTTAAGAGAAGAGAAATAAGAGACAGATAAAAGCTAAAAAACCCCAAAAAATAAAAACTAACTTAAACAAAAAAATAAAAAACCTGATTCTCTCACTCTCTTACAACCATATAGAAAAAGACGATGGCTCTTCCATAATATTCTCGACATAGCCACAACCACCGATAGCCTGGCTTCTTATCTTGAACCAACGTTGCTTTGGAGCTGCCCCATTCTTAAAAATTGTACCATGTAAAATCGATTCCAACCGAGCAAACCCTTTCCTCCGTTATTACCGCCATTTCTATGAAAACAACCCTTCAATCCTTCCTCCACTCCCACTCGGACAAACTTATTTCCCGCAACCATCTAGGGGATCAAGTTTTGAAAAGGTTTTGGAAGAAAATAGGAGAGCAGCAATCGCATGGAAAAGGAGAAGAGAAAGAAAAAAAAGAATGAGAAAGAAAAAGGGGAATGATTGACAATTACCAAGCCTAAAGATTGTTGATGAACTGTATGTGTGCTGTCGAGAAAAGAAAAGAACGAAGGGTTGAAAAAGGAGGGAAAATAAAAGAAAAAAAATCACTTTTCAAATAGCCAAAGCATATAAATGAAAAAAAAAAAATTAAAAGATAAGATAGAAAGTATTATTCAGCAAAAGGAGAGGAAAAAAACAAAAAGTAAACATGGAAATTGTAAAAGCGGGACCCATCTTCACATCAGAATTTGATTTGACAAATGAATGTTGGGGCCCGTCTGACCGAAGAGATGAGGTTCACACTGTTGAATGATGAAATGACCATATTGGATGCAAGACTTTATTTTTTGTCCGCAACTAATACGAAGAAGAAAAAAAACACGCAAAACTAAAATAGACAAAAAAGACATTTACCAGCATCTGCTTCTATCCATAAGTAAAATTACAACAACGACCAAGGAAAAAAACCATTTTACAGACTAAGACAACAGGATGAAAAAACAAAGGAAAGGCAAAACGATAAAATGATCAATTGGCGACGTGGCTTCTTGAGAATGCAGGAAATCCATCAAAATTAATAGTATAGATTGGATCTATTCTGAAGAAAAAGCTTTGTTTTCGTTGGCTGCTACATGATATGTTCATATTTTCTCATAAAATTTCCGCGTTTTAGTTATGTAAGGCCAATCAAAACCCATGTGGCAGAAAGATTTCTCCACAAACTTCCACTTTTGTCAGAAGAAATTTCAATCTCAGATAGCTTAAAACACCATTCGCCACATATTCGGAATAAGACAGCGTCATGAAAGATTCTCACCAATCTTGGTTGGAATCAAATTCCATCTTACCTTTCATTAAATTATCCTATGTTAAATCACATGTCCTTTTTCTGATGAAAGTTGTCATTACACTGCCATTACCAACTCTTGTCACATTAAACATGTAATAATGCACAACAAGACAACAAACTCTAATAATTCCTCTAGCCGGAAAAGCTCATCATCGGATATGTCTCCGGTCACTATCGGAGTAAGTGCACCTCTCCGTCAGGAGAACAAGCCAGCATTACTGTTGATAGTAGTTACAGCTTGGCTGGCAGGTGTCTTAGTTGAACTTCAGCAATCAATTTTGTTTTTCAATGAAGAAAATGGATGGTTCTTGGAGTTCAAATGTGTGTGAGCTTAGCTAATTTATCGAGGAATATATAGCTGTGAATTCACGGAATGGATTGTTTTAAGTTTAACCTTCAGAAGTTCTTTCCACCATTGCAACACCATCAGATTTTGCAGCTAGAAAAACTCTACAGATTCTGGAAGTATCATAAGCTATTTGAATTTTCCAAGTTTGCTCTGCAGATTATGGATGAGTGTCTATAGTTTAAAGGCATTCCTTCCTTTTCAATTAAGGGATGTTCATGGCATATCGACAGCAAGAGATAGGATTCTGACTGCAGTGATGGTGATTTTGGCTGCTGTAACAAGCAAAATAGCCATTTGCACCAACATACATAGCTTTTTCACCTGAAACAGGCTATGACTTGCTTCCTGACGTTCTGTGGTGGTGCTTGTATTCCAATGTATGGCTTCTTTTCTCTTTTGTTTCATTAATTAAATCAATTTCCCTCTAATCAGCAATGGCATTTTCCCCTCAATATGTCTGCAATTAACATATCACATGCTGATAAGTGAATTCTGACAGGTACTGTATTACTTTGAAAATAGACTTGCAAGAATGGGATACCATAACTCTTTTTCTAGAATGTAAACAGAAAAAGGAACTAATCTTCATGTGCCAAGTTGCGAGGATATTGGACCTACCACAAGAATCCTGCCAAGACATTCCTTGAATCATTTCAAACTTGCCGACTTAGCCAAATTATTCCACCATTGACATCGTATACCTGAAATCCGAACCAGTGTGCATACCCAAGTATGAGATTCTTTTTTCCCCTATTAGCTAATGTGTCATTTGCATTTTGCACGTAGCTTTTGACCAACCATTGGATCCCTGTTAAGCCTCTTGCTGGTGCTGCTTCAAATGAATGTGGTGGCTGTTCTAATTTATTTTCAGTAGAGGAATGTTTTATGTTTCATGGATCTATGCCAACCCTTTTTTTTTTTTTTTTAATGAGATGATTTTTGGGAGGGAGATTCAAACCTCTTTGACCTGAGATGCATGTACTTTACCATCAAATCAAATACCCAAGTGAGCTTCATACTTCTATTTATTTAAGCTCATGCTAAGCATTATGTTTTCTGGTGACAGATTAAGTCATATAATTACAATTGAATATCAAAGGGGAGGGAGATTCGAACACTAAAAGAGGTAACAATGGTGAAAACAATCTCAAAGTTATGTAATTTGTGAGTTTTTTCTTGGTTATTTGCAGTTTTGTAATGAGTTTTACTGTTACATTGTGAATACACCTGCACCCAACTTGGGCCATTGTTCACTTTGATCCGAAGATTTTACGGTTGTGTCTTACAAAAAGTGTCTCACAAATACGAGTCTAAGTCTTTACTTATATATATAGCAGAATTTTATGATATCCCAACATGAGATTGTGACTTTAGATAGGTATAATCATAAGAAATCTGAAACCAATACTGACCTGAAGAACTAAGAAAATTTTGACAAAATGGAAGCAGAAACTGCAAAAGAATCATAATATCAGGTCACTCACATTCCACAAGGATAATTATCAATGCCACAATGAATGCATAATCCACTCCTGATTGAACTTTAATCCTGTAGTTCTCCTTTTTACCCTGACAGTAGCTTCCTCCTGACAAGTAATTCACCTATATAAACACAGGTGCAAAGAAACAGAAAACCTGTAAAAATATACTATTACCATGATTGAATTTCTATTCAGATTTTGAAATTTTTATGTTTGGATTTAATTCATAAAACAGGAGCAAAAGGAAAATAAGGCCTCTTACCTCTGCAACAATAGCATCCCCTTTATAAACTCCATAAGACAGAGATGGTTCAGCAGAACCAACAACCTGGAAGCTGCTGAAATCTTCATGGGTAGAGTTTGCTAAGAACACATCAAGCCTTGTTTTCATCGGGAGAAAACGCGATCGCTGTACAGTCGAAAGAAGTTGACTTGTCTTTGAACTTTCACCTCTATGAACCATCCACTTTTTACCAGTGATTGCCTTGTCACATATCAGCAGGAAAAAAGGTGTAAGAAAAATTACAGTTCACCGAAATTAGATATTTACAGCTTCATGTTATCGTTTTCGGTTTGATCTCAATCATCTTTCATTTGATAATGGAGAAATGACAAGACACACACATAAACACGAACAAGAGACTGAAGAGCTTTGAGGGTTAGAAATTCTTTCATTCTTTTTTATTAGTTCAGGTTCAGCTCATTTCCAAGTGTTCTATAACAGATAGAGGAAGAAAGGAATTATACCTCTTCGCGAATTGTGAGGATAGGAAAGCCAGCAGAGTTACGCATGACTCGTTTTCTGTAAAGGGTCATGTAGGAGCCATCTACTTGCAGGAAAAGATTTCCATTGACATCTGATACTTCATACCGTATATTAGAGAGGCCATGTCGCTGTTTCTTGACAGTTAACTCCAGAGGGTAAGGCACACAGAATTCATCCCCTGCAAAACTGATCATAGGAACCCCATACACCATTTGCGCAGCTGCCATTAATGTCTCTTGGAAAACAAGAACCAAAAGATTGATTTTCTGTACAATATCAGGATAATATAATTCAGAGTTATAGTGATCAGTTTTGGAGGCTAATGTTTGTCATGAAAAGAAAACTTGGTCTTCAAACATTTCCTGGAAAGAGCCCATTTTCAATAGATAACAAGGTCAGACAGTCTATAAACAATACTTTGAATCAACTTCAGTGCCAAGGTCAGGTAGAATGATACAAAAATTTTAGTTGATTTAATTATATTTGTGAAGTCATACATTTTACCTACTAGTTCTTTACAATTGAATATGCCCCAATGAAATTCTTTGTATAAGTCTACCTATAATAATCCATTCATTCAAGTTAAATGGCACTGGTATTAAAATATTTCCTGGTAAGCCATGACAGCTGATGATTAATTATTTATAGACAAAAAGTCAAAAAAGCCCTCGAAAAAATAATTTTAGCAATTGAGTCCCTAACTTTATTTTCCAATCAATTAAGTCCTTATATTTTAATTTTACTCAATTAAGCTTTTTCATAGACGGAAATTGTAAGATTTGTTATATTTTTGCCCACGTGAACTATACAAATTTAACAGTTTCTGTCCACGAAAAGACTCAATTGAGTGAATTGAAATGTAATGAATCAATTGATTGCGAAAAAAATTAGAAGTTCAATTGCTAAATCTATTTTTTTCAAAGGTTTTTTTGACCCTTTAGCCCTCTTTATATAAGTCAAATATTTTTATCGACCATGAGATGATAATAATGTTTTTCTTTCTTTTAAGTGACAAGCAGAATCAAACATCTACATATAGCCTTTCCAATTGGTGAGAACTGAGAAGCAGCAGAAAAACACCATCGCGTGGAGGAGGCTGCAAACTGGCAAGAAGGTAAACCAGAATTCAAGATTACCACAAAATCTTTGTGGAAAAAGATGTTTTTTGAATGATCCAACTTTTATGCAAATATAGAGATTTGGGCTAGCTTCATTATTTCCATATTGATTAGTTGACATTGATAACATATTTATGCGATGCATTAGATGACTACTAATGGATGATCACGTAACCAAGATGACATTCCTAAACAATATAGTTTCTTTCATTGGCATCTATGTGCAAACTCCTTAGGAGGATCATTTGCCAAATTTCATGACAATGAAAGTTCCTTAGGATACATCCGGTAGGTAGGTTATGAATGGGGACTTAATTCTGAGAGTATGAGGTACTTCTTCGATCATCCAAGAGGAAGAAGACACAATTCACTTGCTCCGGACAATCAATTTCCATGTTTGGATGAAAAATGAAACTCAGAAATAATACAGGACCAGAAATAATGGAGAAGAAGGCTCATACTACACTGCCCATATTCATTGACTTGCTTTAAATCAACCACATGACTATTAAGGTAATCAACCGAAGCTGTTAAGCAGGAAAAAAAAATTCCTTATTTTCCTTTGGTTAACCCATTGAATTCTGCGGTGTGTGAGAAATAGACCACACCACACAGTCTACAATTACGTAAATGTGAAAGAAATGGGCACATTTGGAACACAGCCAAAGGCACAGAGTGCGACAACCAGCAGAAAGATAAACTCGGATTTTTATTGCTCCTATGAAATAGAGATTCTTCAATAATATGGTCTATGTCTTCTTTAACTAATTGTTCTTCAACCCCAAATTCAAAGATTTAAAAAATCTCAAGACGAAATATCATATCTCAAATCTTGAAACCTCTTCAGTAAGTTTGACTTGTATGTCCCAATTTCAGCATCTTCAAAGGTTTCTGGGGTAGACTTTATAACTGAGATTGCCCCAGCATTGTGTAAAGCTTTAACTGCTTCATCTGCAACAATGTAAAGTAAGTTAAAAGTAACATTGAAAAAAAAAAGATATATTTCTGATAAGCAGAGGCATCCCTGTTGTTTGTATTTTTAAGACCAAAAAGTAAAGGACATAAAAAGTGCTGCTGTGTGTTTAGCCAAACTTAAAGCCTTAAGCCTAGAAATCAAAATAATTTTTTCACATCATGAATTTGAATACTACTCAAGCACACAGGCACTTGCATGTGAAAACCCTTAGTAATGCCAAGTCAAGCATGAGAACTGAATTAATTTATGCTTTTACCTGACTTTGACAGTGCACTAAGAGCCTTTAGAGCCTCTTTCTGTGTGCGTTCATCTTTAGCAGATCCCAACATATTTAAGAGCTCTTGAGCTCCACCAATCTCCACTATTTTCATCCTTCTTTGATCTATCATAAAAAAAAAAAAATTGGAAGCAAAGCGTTAATCTTATAAATGATGTAAGGAAACTATCTTTAGTCAACAGCCTTGTTGCAGGGTCATGCACCATCAACATTAGCTAATCTAGTTTAGAATTAATGAGAAAAATTACAGGATTCACTTCCAAGTACAGCAGTTTTGATGGTGCGCTCCACATTCGAAACCATTATAAGATAAGGGCAGAAAAGGGAAACTGCAAAATCTCATTGCAGCCACTTATTTGAATCTCTAAACCACTGACCTAAATTTCTAAAAGTTTTGGGAAGAGGTAAGGTGTCAAATTTTCACAGGCAGTTGCAAGCCTATCAGCTAAAGCCATGTATGGGCACTATCAGTACCACAGGGCATACAAAACACAGTAAACTCTAAACACAATCAAAACAAACGAAATCATAGATGCAATAGAACGAGATGGAAATTAGTTGGAGAAAATCAAAAGAACATCCAACAGAAGGCCACCAGAAGTCAATAACTCAGGAAAACAACCTTTTGATCATGATTGAAATCTTCATGCTCTTCCAAAAGCTAGTATTCCCTCTCAATATCATCCTCTATAGGTTTAATCAGACACCATTTAACCAAAATGTCTTATTATAGAAAGAAATATGATCAGCTATAATACCAATAAGAAGCAAGAATAACTTTAATTAATGAATGCTTTATTGTTTAGCTTAATGCATCAAATTTTAAGAGCATGACTCACAACAAAACAAAATCAATATTAAGGGAAAAAGAAATACCATCAATTGCAAAACGGGCTAATCTAGATGCTCCCATTCTCTTAAACAAGGGATCCTTAACATGCAAAAGTGAGACAGATTGGTGCATCAAATTATCTCCTGCAAAAGCAAAATTATAAGCATTTTCTCCTTTTTCAAGCAAATAACATATCCAACCAAAAAAAAAAAACCCCAAAAAGTTAAATATAAGAAAAAAATGATTCATCCAAGAACCAGATTGAGATATCCATGTAGGCTAAATACCCAGAAAAGCAATAATTTTGAACAACACAAGATTTTTTTCTAAAATAAAAAAATACCCATGTAGGGAAAGAATTGATAAGCAACAACAGTTGCAGTGCCAGCAAAGATCAGTTTCAGCAACCATCCGACTTTCCTCTCAGCTTCCTGTTCAAGATAGGCCTCATCTGCAACCAAAAGAATAAAGCATTTAATTTAACAAAGCATTGAATTAAAAACCTTGTTAAGAAAATGAAAAAAGAGTGACCTTTTCCATTAGATGATGAGAAATTTCGAGACTGCACATTCCAAGGCTTTCTTTTGAAAAAGAACTACAGAAGAGAAAAAGGTGAGATCGAAACTCGGATTTGGAAACAGAAAAGAAAAAAGGGATTATGAAATTGAGTAGTTTACAGTGTTGAGCTGAGCTGCCAGGGCGCGCATCGTTTGAAACTCAACGGCTGAAGCCTCAAACTCAAACTAGACAATTTTCGTTTTGTTGGGATGTTCGGTGTTGGAGAGCAATGATCAGGTGTTCCGCCGTTTCACAACAGTGTGACGGCGCGTTGCTTTGAGTGACAGATGACACGTTCGTTGCTACAAAAGAATTACAAGGAGGAAGGGTTTTCTTGTTTGTAGTTCTTTTCTAGCTTATGGAAAGTAAAAATGGTTAAATTGAGTCATCTTAAATGCATCCAAATTTGTTCAAGATTTTTGTTTTAGCAATTAACAGTACAATTCGTGTGTGTATATATACATATATATATATATATATATATATATTATGTTTATGGTATAAAATATATAAATTATTATATCAAAATTTGTATTTAACAGGTGAAACACCACATATATATATATATATATAATTTTATCAAATTCATATACAACTTTTATCAAATATTATCTCATTTTTTTGTCATCGTTTATTTATATCATTTAAATAACAAATCAAGCTATTAATCAACAGTACTTAGTAGCCCTCATTGTATGGTATCTGAATTCTTTGCCACTTCTTTGGACATTCAAATAAACAAAAGAAACAAGAATCAGATCGGGAATTCGCTTTGGAAACAGATACCAACCTGAAAACCAGACAGTATATTTCCAAATAATTCCAGCAAGATGCCACAAAATGGCATAACATTGCTTGTGAATTGTCATTGATGTCTTTTCTGAAAATTTTGCTCCTTCAATACAAAGAATAACTTAAAAATAAAGATCGTCTGACAAAATTCCTTACTTATCCTCCAGGTTTATTACATCACATAACACTTTCCTTGGTAGAAAAAATGGTAACTACACTATAGTTACAGAGAGCAACTATATCTGAATTTAAGTTTCATAAAACACATGAAAGCATTCCGAGGCTGCAGATGGATCTGGCTTGGTCCCCATTAATGGCATTTTTTTTGCACTTAAAGGGCATCGAGTGAAGAGTCTTATGCTTTCTCTCACCAAAAAATTGAACAATCCAGGTCCTTTAGAAGCAAAACCTCTATTTCCTGTCCACAAGCAAATCCACAAGTCATTATCAACTATTGGTTTATTAAGAGCTCAATATGGAATCAAACCAATTCTCCCTGCTTGTACGAGAAACATGAGCAGTTGAGCAAACAGTATTAATTGAATACTAATCAAATGCCATGTCACATTGGTTTCAAGTCGCAGTCGAACACAAACTAGACATTATAAAATCCAACTGACCTTCCACTCTTGGCTGATGGAGGAATTAGACCTCTCTTTTCTAAGCTTTTGAATCTGTCTCTTGCAAGTGTAGCACAACCCTTCATGCAATATAAAAAATATAGGGAGACAGTTAATAATTTTTATTATCTAAAAGTAAGATTTGAATTTAAATAGGTAATTGAGAAGGATGTACCTTGAGCTTACGGATAGATCCAGTAAGTTCTTCAGATAACAGGACTTGAGGTGGAGCAGGCAGGAATCTGAAATTATGAAGAATATATCAATCATGTGTCTGTTTGTTAATTTTGACAAAGTGGAGAATTATCTGTCAGATCATTAAAAGCAAACGGTGAAACATAACTTCAGATGGCAAATATCTCAAGAAATTATAAATGATTTTAATTTAGATATCAAATAAGTTGTGAAATTAGGTCATTGCCAATTTGCCATTAAGATAAGAATCTAAACATACACTATAAGTTATGCCAATTCCCCATTGAAAAATAGATAACCAATGAGAACTTCATATAAAGGCACTAGCATACTTGTATTTTCCCAAGCGAGGTGGACAAGCCTTTAATCTTTCTTGCTTAGCTATGACCTTCCGAAGATGTTTCTTTTGCCTCTCCTCATCCTCTTTCGCTATTTCTTGTAAGATATCTGGCAAGCTGCATCCAGAAGAACCAACAGATAATAAGAATACAATCATTAATAAAATAGACGCTAGTATAGACAATGATAAATAAACCTGTCAATGTCTTTGGAAAGCTCCTTTGCCTTTTTAGCTTCTGCTTCTTTTCTTTGCAGTTCTTTCCTTCTAGCTCTCTTATTCAACTCAACTTGAGTCACCCTCCTTGTTTTGGAAGGCCTGCAGCATGATAGAAGCAGAATTAATGCATAGATCAAGAGCTCATGATAACAAAAAAACACAAGGAACTTTCATACCACAAGCTCTTAGGACCCAAAAGTCAGCCATCCACATACAGAAGCTGGTTTGAGATCATAGCATTTTGAGTCTCATTTTTAACCAAAAAAACATATTCTGAGCTTAGTTATGAACTTCTAGTGATCTTAATCAAGAAGGGCATCTTAGCAACTAAAACCAGAGTTTGAATCTAAGAATTCAAGTTTAATTTGCCTACTCAAAGTGATTCAAATACATCAGCTTCCCATATAACCCTCAAAACCAATATTTCCCCGAAATCAAAATAATACAGTAACAAAATAGATAAGCAATATGATAATAGTAATGGACAAGATATTAAAACAAACTAACCTTTTCTCAGTTGCAGGATCCTCCTTCTCACTTAAATTTTCCTCATTCATTTCGTCATCACTTCCTTCATCTGCCTCTATAAAGTATTTCTAACAAAAAAGATGGTTTTGTCAATATTTCTACCACTGAATTTTAAACTAAATTAATAAGAATCCATAACCATAATTTAGTTGCGTCTAACATTGCCAATATGAAGAATAATTCCTAGATGAATAGAACAATAGGCACTCACTTCGTCTTCATCAATTACTTCCCCCATAACTGTTAATGGAACTGGCTGAGGTCCCAACTCATTCTTGTAGACCTTCTGCATTTCTTCTGCAACCGCTTGAGCCAACGAATCCTGGATAGAGATTAAAGAAAAATTACAATGTCAACTCATAAAGAGCAAGGAATGACACAGATAATATACACAAGTCTGCGTTTCAAAATTCACCTGATGACTTTCAAATGAGGGATTGTATGAACACCCTGGAGGCTCAACTTCCACTGCAGGAATAATCGACTGTTTACACACCAGTCTAGCTTTGCCACTTCGTTGACCTGAAAGAGCATAAACAGAACCATATTTAAAATGCAATCCCAAAATAAAAACTCCATGAATATGAATATTCAGTTTATATTTTGAAGGAAAATACCTTCATTTCCCCATATGGGAACCATGCCAGAATCAGGGGCAGAATCATCCTACACGAAAACAAATCAGTTTTTATAAGAAAAAAGTTCCATTTATCAAAAAATTAACAAAGTTTAGCTTTACTCAAATAGTTTGTCACCTTGGGAACATCTTGAACTACAAGATCCTTAGCTTTCAAAGCCTGCTTCTTTTTCTTCTGAGAGTTCTTCTGCTTTGAAGATGGCACCGCTTCAACAAAAGGGTTCTTCTTCAACACACTATCGACTCGCAACACCTTTTCTTTTTTCTTCTCAATCTTCCTCTTCACAGAAAGATCTGGTGAAACACAGAAAACCCAGTTCAGGAAACTAGATTAAAATTAAGCAAAAAAGAGAGACAACGAAGTGGAGTTCAAGAGTAAAAAGAAGACCTTTGGATTTGTCGATGAAGAAGAGGGATTCAGAAGGAGTAGAAGTAAGAGAACCCCCTGAGTGAGCATCTTTCGTGGATTTCTCGAAGTAATCATGGATGTCTTCCGTGCTTATGTTGGCTCTCCATGCTTTCTTCCCTTTTCTTGAGGTTTTTGCTTTCTTCCCCATCTCTGCTTCTCTGTATTTTTTCCCTCTTGGCTGTTTCGCGGCCGTCGACTGTCTAAGGAGACCGACAAAACAAAGGGTTTTGTAAAAGACGGTTTTAACGATGGGTTATTAGAATGGGTTTTGTAAAATAATCATAATATAAAAGCCCAGCTCGTTAAAGCCCAATACTTTGTCTATTTCTTTTCTTCACATTGCTAAAAATAAAACCCTAAACCCTAGAAAGGCAAAAGCAAGCAAAATCTGGGATCTTTGTTACTCTTTTACCATCTGAAATTAAATTAGATAAAAATGTTGAGAAGAAACATAAGATTGAGGAGAGAGTATTTGTACAGGAAGAGCTTGGAAGGCAAAGAGCGTTTGCTTTATGAGAAGAAACGGAAGATCAAAGAAGCCCTTGAGGGTACTATTAAATCTTCTATTTTTACAGTCGTTTAATTTCAATTTTCAATTTTTTTTGTTTGTTTGGTTGTAGAGGGAAAACCCATTCCAACTGAGCTGCGGAATGAGGAGGCGGCGCTTCGCCAAGAAATTGACCTTGAAGATGACTATACTGCCGGTGTGTTTATTTTACTTTATACTTTTGTTTTTGGCATTGTTGGGGATTGGTGCTGATATATGACTGCTTAAATTTCTGGATTTTAGTTCCCAAAACTCATATTGATGATGAGTATGCAAATGCAACCGAAAGAGATCCTAAGATTTTGCTGACAACATCTCGGGATCCAAGTGCTCCTCTTGTACAGTTTGTTAAGGTTGGTTTGTGCACTTTGTTGAAAAATAACAGTTTTTCCCCAATATTATGCTTGTAAATTTGATCCCAACTCTATTTCATATGGCTTGTTTTTTGCAGGAATTGAAGTTTGTCTTCCCTAACGCAGAGCGAATGAATCGTGGTAGCCAGGTTGGTGCATTACTAGCTATATGCTTTCTTGCTTAATTTCCTATTGTTTGTGTCGTTGTAATGCATGTGCTGAGTGGTTGGCAAGTATTTGTTTTTGTTCTCTTATCTTGGTGATAAGATACAGGTGTGGGTACAATCGGTTTTGGTACTCATTTTATTATCCATATGTTGGGTGAATTGCTTGTTCAGTATTTAGGGTTGCTCTTTTGATTAATTGACATTAAACTTATATAATTTATACTTAGAATTAATAAGCTGAACATTCCATTTAATCAATCTTTTCTTCGAATGATTCACACCAGCACACTTCTTGTTGCAATTTTTTCATGACAAGCTGTTTAAGCTGGTCGTTTCTCCAGAATGGTAATCGATTTGCCACTTACTCCTTTTAAATAGAACCACTGTCTGATGCATTTTCGGTCTTCTATTTTCACTGTCCTAAATGTTTTACAGCAAATGGTTTATACTGATGCTAAAATCATTTGGCACTTCTTTGACAAAGCTCTCCTAAAGGCTTAGCTATGTGGTTGTCAGCTAGGTGTCTTTCTTTGGTTTTGCTAGTCATGATCATTATGATGAATGCTGACAACCTTATTTCATATGATAAAAAATATTAATTTATTCGGCATCAAACTGATTTTCTAGTGAAAATTAAAAAGTAATTTTCTATTCCTTTTTCCTTATTTGTAGGTTATATCTGAAATTATCGAAAGTTGCCGTGCACATGAGTTTACAGATGTTATTTTGGTTCATGAACATCGTGGTGTACCAGATGGTTTGATTATATGTCATTTACCTTTTGGTCCCACAGCATACTTTGGATTACTCAATGTGGTAAGTGTCAATGATTCTTTCAGTCTTCTGAGGCCGTTACTTCATCTTCTGTTTCCATGCTTGTTTTTTTAATCTAATGTTTTCCTGCTAGGTTACAAGGCATGACATTAAAGACAAGAAAGCCATTGGAACAATGCCTGAGGCTTACCCACATTTGATTCTTGACAATTTTAAAACCAAGGTATTCATATTGCTTTACCTTATATTTTAAGAAGCACAAAATGCAGTTGGGTCCAATTTATATATATGCATACTTGAAATTTTTTGGGGGCACTGCTTTTAATTGTTTTACGTGTATGCCACTTATGTCTAATAGATGATTGAGTAACAAATAGTGTCTTGTGCTGAATTTTCCTTTAAGGAGTTTCATGTTATTGTATCTTTCCCACATTGACACACAGTGTAAAAACACATATAGCTGATGAAATTCTGCTGGTAGCCCTCATAAAAAAAAAAGGTCGGTTAGCATCAAAATTTTCAAACTGCAGTAGATCTTGTAATTTGGTGGAATGTTGCTGAACACAATCACTATCTGTTAATTATGTTAGAAATATTGTATGTAACAAAGCAATCTTTTTCTTTTTGCTTCACCATTTCAGTGTTTAATAATAATTCTTTTCCTTTTCTCCTAGAGTAATCTCTTATGTTGCTGAAATTCTTTTTCAATTTATTTTGGCAGCTGGGTGAAAGGACTGCAAACATTCTTAAACATCTATTCCCTATGCCAAAGCCTGATACAAAACGTATTGTGACTTTTGCAAATCGGTCTGACTATATTTCGTTCAGGTTGGTTCTCTTCTGTAGATTTTGATGGATTCTTTGGCATTTCAGGGGATAATGATATCATTAGTAGATATACAGTAAGGAACCACTGAATTTCATCATGCATACTCTAGAATTTCTGTTCAATCACTCCTCAAAAGATCGGAATGAGTCAACTTGTCAGTTGTGGGTTTTCTGTTATAATGGTCATTGTTTTGGGTCATAGAAAAGTACAAAGGGGAAAGGGAGAATCAAATCTTAAAGAGGGGTAATAACTGTTAAGCTGATCCATGGTTGTTATGTTATAATGGTTTTGGCTCACACTTCAATGGTATGCAATGTTCACTCTCACTGATTGCCAGCATGTAAACATACAGGCATCATATTTACGAGAAGCCTGGAGGTCCTAAATCAGTTGAGCTGAAGGAGATTGGCCCTAGGTTCGAATTGCGGCTTTATCAGGTAGCGAACTAGCTATCATTCCATTTCAATAATCCACTAGACATAGCCATATTGCAGTTGGGATTCAACTGACTACATTTGTTTCTTTGTTGCTTCGCATATCTTGCAGGTCAAGTTAGGAACAATGGACCAGAGTGAAGCCCAGATTGAATGGGTTGTTAGACCATACATGAACACAACCAAGAAACGCAACTTCATTGGGATTGACCCAGATGATAAAAACAAGAAAAGTAAACATTAAGCTTTGTACCTTGTAATTTAGCATAGCCTTTTTGTTTAAAGTTTCGAATGATTCACAGTTTCATGCCAAAATTTATTTTACAGAAACAGTTATGTTATGAAGGATCACAGAAAAGTCTGCTTAGTTGGAGATTGAAAATGTGATACACTAATTTTATATCGTGATATACTGGTGAGACATTTTTTTTAAACAAAATTGTGTTTACAATTTTCCTTTACGCAACTCTTCCGGGTTAGGTTTCCTGTTTAAATTAATTGCACAAAATTGGTGTTTAATTTATGTTTATTTTATGTAAAATATAAAAATTTTATGTCAAAGCTTTTATAAACACATTAAACAAAAAAATTTATTATTAATTTTTATATATTTATATATAATTTTTATTAAATTTTAATTAATATTATTTTTATATCGCATCGGTTTGTTATGTAAAGAGGCGTCAGGTCTACATCTAAGTAGTTGACAAGCCACATTGATAAGCATCAGCGGACCGACCGGCCGTGACTCATGGTTTTGGAGGTAAAAAGCTGGCGTTGAAACCGGACACTCAACACCTTCACAATAACCAATAAATGCCGAGCTCACAGACTCAAATTTTGTCGCGAAAATTTTGTATTTTATACAGACGTAAACACAATTTAAGACGCCAAGTGGGACTACATGCTCTGTTTAATTAAAACAACAAAAACCGGTAGCAAGTGCAGCAGATTCACACATGAAAGTCAATGGGCTTGCATGGTTTTGACCCTGGTTTTCCCTCGTCCAAGTGGTCTAATAAATGCGGCCAACCCAAACGGTTAGCGACAAAAACAATGAGCTATACGCTACTTCTTTAACTTCAACTGTTTTGTTTCCGTGTTTTCAATATAAAGTGCGGCTCAGCTTTCGCATCCATTGTCTTGTATAGAGCCTAAAGAAGCAGCAAAGCCATCCAGTTTCTTTCGAAGAAAAATTTCAGTTGATTGATAAGTCTTGGTTTTCTTTCCATGGCTTCTCTTATACTTTTGTTGTCTGAACTTCTTCGCCACCATGAGCCAAACTTTGCTTTTGTAGCAGCTCCTTCTTGCGGTGCTTCAATGTCTTTTTCCGCCAAGAAACCATTGAAAAATGATGCCAAGAAGTATGAATCAGAGACGGTGGAGGAAGACCCACAAGAGCTAAGGGTTTCTGTTGACCTAGTCTGGCCTTAGTGTTATTATCTGATGCATGCAAGCCGGAATTCATGCCCCAAATATGTTCTGTCATCTGCGGTTCATGGTTTCTATATGATTTCAACTTCAAACATGGCATTGTCAGTGATCATCATTTTATGTACAGCTATAGCAGCCAGCTAGGAAGAACTATGCCTTCTTGTAACACCACTGATCCATGATGTAATTCTCAATCTCAGATTCCAAACTTGGGCTTTCCTTTAATTTATTTAATGTTTTCATTCTTTGTATAAAATGACTGTTGTTGGGCAACTCTTGTAATTTGAAATATCTTTTCTGTAACTTGTTCTCAATTTTATGACAAATCAACATACTGATTCTGACAGCCAACACGAACATGAAACTGTCAGTTTGAAATTGAAGTAAAAAGAAGCGAAACAAGCGGTCAAATCTCAATTTCACATGTCTTGGTCTTTCACTTTCTATAATCTTATCTCATCTACTATGATGCTTGTCTTCTTCTGGGCTATGAAATAACCAAAGCTATCTACCAGTAATTAATATCATCAGAGGAAAAAAAGGCTTTCACTTTATTCTCCTTCTCTGTTAAGAAGATATGATGGCTGGGCTTGTGGGTGGTGCTTTTCTCGGTGCTTTTCTCCAGGTGTTGCTCAATAGAATGGCTTCCCGTGAGGTTGTTGACTTCATCCGAGGAAAGAAACTCACTGATAACTTGTTGAAGAAATTGAAGATTCTTTTGCTTTGTGTTAACACAGTGCTCAATGATGCAGAGGAGAAGCAAATCACCAGTTTGAGAGTGAAGAAGTGGGTTGATGAGCTTAAAGATGCCGTTTATGATGCAGAAGATGTGATGGATGAGATTGCTACTGAAGCTCTCAAATGCAGAGCGGAAGCCGAGTCCAAGAGCAGCACAAGTCAGGTACAGCAATTAATCTCAACTTCACTTGGATTATTTGAGAAAGAGATTGAATCAAAGTTAGAAAAGAACATTGATAGGCTAGAATATATAGCAGAACAAAAAGATGCTCTAGGCTTAAGAACCATTGTTGGAAGGCAATCATCAATGAGATTGCCAGCAACTTCTTTAGTAGATGAATCTGAAGTGTATGGGAGGGATGCTGATAAAGAGGAAATAAAGAAGCTAGTGCTTTGGGATGATTCAAGCAGCCAGGGGATATGCGTGATAGCCATTGTGGGCATGGGAGGAATTGGGAAAACCACACTGGCTCAACTAGTATACAATGATGAGATGGTTTTGACCTTGGAGCTTGGGTTTGTGTTTCCAAAGAATTAGATATATGCAGAGTGACAAACACAATTCTTGAGGCATTCACTTCTCTTGCTTGTGATTGTCGGGACTTTAATCTGCTGCAAGTTAAGCTAAAGGAGAGTCTTTTTGGAAAGAAATTTCTGCTTGTTCTGGTTGATGTTTGGAATGAGAACTTTATTGAGTGGGAACTTTTACTTAAACCTTTAAGATTTGGGACCAGAGGGAGCAAGGTCATTGTCACAACATGAAATGAACGTGTTGCGTCAATTGTGCAAACTGTTCCAAACTATCATTTGAAGGAGTTATTGGATGAAGATTGCTGGAGGCTCTTAGCAAAGCATGCATTTGGTGGTCAAAGTTCGTATGCATCTTTGGAACTAGAGGTCATTGGCAGAGAAATTGTAAGAAAGTGCAAAGGTTTACCTTTAGCTGCAAAAGTGCTCGGTTGTCTCTTGCTTTCTAAAGCAGATGCTGCAGAGTGAAGTAAGATTTTGCAGAGTGATATGTGGGATTTGCAAATTAATCAAAATGGGATTCTCCCATCTTTATGGTTAAGCTACCATTACCTCCCATCATATCTTAAGCAGTGTTTTGCTTATTTATTTCTATTTCCTAAGGATTATGAATTTGAGAAAGAGCAAGTGATCTTATTATGCATGGCAGAAGGTTTTGTACCAGAGCCTAGAGCCAATCAGAGGTTGGAAGAAGTAGGAAATCAGTACTTTCATGATCTTGTTTCAAGGTCATTGCTTCAACAATCATCTACAAGTGATAAATCACGCTGTGTAATGCATGATCTTGTCAATGATTTAGCAAAATATGTGGCAAGAGACTTTTGATCGAGGTTGGAAGGCTACAATTCACACAAAATTGAGGGCAGGACTCGCCATTTATCACATTTCAGGGGGACCACTAATCTAAGGCCTTGAACAGAGCAAGGTGTGTAAGAACTTTCCTACCATTAAAACAAGCGCCATGGCATGGGCACTCTTTAACCCCTCAGGTACCACTCAAGCTATTGCTAAAGCTGACATGCTTACGGGTGCTTTCTCTGTCACATCATCGAAATATGTGAGTTGCCCAATTCAATTGCGAACTTGAAACATTTACGGTATCTAGATCTCTCTTCCACTGCAATAAGAAGGTTGCCTGAGGCCACATGTAACTTGTACAATTTGCAAACCATTATCTTATCAGATTGCAGTTTTCTGATTGAGTTGCCAGATAACATAGGAAGGCTAACAAATTAGCATTTTATTGATATTACTGGAACGAACTTGACAAAGATGCCATCAGAAATGAGTCAGCTGAAAAAGCTTCGAGTGCTGACAACTTTTGTTCTGAGCAAGGACGGTGGATCTAGCATTGGAGTTCTAAAGGAGCTTCCGCATCTTCAAGGAGAACTTTCCATTCTGCAGCTACAAAATATCGTCTGTGCTAGAGATGCTCTAGAAGTCAATTTGAGGGATAAAAAGCTCCTTGTCAAGTTAGAATTTGAATGGGATGGTCAAACTTGTGATACAAAATTTGAAAGAGAAATACTTGACAAGTTGCAGCCCCATACAAACTTGAAAAATCTAGCCATCAATCACTATGGAGGAACAAGATTTCCAGATTGGATAGGAGATCATTTATTCTCTAACATAGAAACTCTAGACCTCAGAAATTGTAGAAGTTGCATCTTCTTGCCACCTCGTGGGCAGCTACATTCTCTCAAAGAACTTTCAATAACAAACTTTGAAACATTAGTGAATGTGGGTTCTGAGTTCTATGGGAGTAAGTTTTCTACGAGAAACCCCTTTGGGGCACTGGTAATTTTGAGGTTCGAAGAAATGTTGGAGTGGCAGGAATGGTTTTCTAATGCAGATGAAGATGAAAGGATGCCTTTCTCACATTGTAATACTCGAGCCCACAACATAAAGCCCAATGCCCATAACATAGTCTGCCTTTAGTGGAATTAAAAAAAAGAAGAAGAAGAGAGAATTAAGATGTAAAAATTGGGATTATCATAGCCATAGTAAAGCAGGGTTCAAAAGAAATAAAAGAAAGCAAAGCGGCGTGAAGTGCAGTCACCGAATGAGGGTATAGAATTTAGATAGAAAGTGTCGATGAACAGAAAAAGAAAAGCAGAGTAGAGTGGCAGTTAAGCGACGCCAACAGCAAATAAAGAAAGGAATTAAGCTTGGCTGTTGAAGTGATACACCGAGGGTGAAAAAGAAAATATTAGAAAGGAAAATTTGGATGTTAGTGTTAATGCAAGAAGGGCAACGTGAGTAAAAATTTGTCTTTAATTTTTATATTTGTGGTGTGTCGTTAGGGATTGAGCTTTGAGGAAGAATAAGACATTAAAAATTTGGAAAAAGTCTGTATTTTAAAGAAAGTACAAATATTTTTAGTTTTCGTTAAATAACGTAACTCGCGCCGAATTCATAGTTTATTAAATTATAGTCGTTTAGTGAATACAGTATAAATTGTTAGCTTTTGTCAGATAGTGTATTTTTCTAATATTAAATATTTTTGAATAACAGGCTCTGAGCGATCTTAAGGCTTTGTTTTGGTTTCAATTTAGCGAGTTTAAGTAGGTGATTTGATATCCCTTCGGTGTTTTGACACCCTTAAAATTAACCTCAATATGAATTATATTTACTTACAATTGCAATGTTTTGTCCCTTGATTTTTTTTTTTAAATTTGGGTTAAGCATGCAAATATATGTATATGTGATTTCCTTGTTATGGATTATGAAAGTGGTTTTATATTAACTTTTTGAATATGATTTTATTAAGATACGTTTTGGATGATACATGATTTAGTCGCTCAGATATTTGAAGTTTGTTATAATGTACTTACATATATTTTTATTTTGGAAATACGAAATCTGCTTTGGAATGATGAACGAAATTTGCTTTGATTCATTTACGAAATTCATTTTGTATGAAATATGTTATGAATTTTATAATACTGCTTTGTATATTGGGTAATCTGAAATTTGTTTTGTTTTGTCTCCTAGTATAGCTGTGCTCTGACCTTGCCAATGGGGGTTAAATATTGGCCATGTCGACATGTACTCTGTTAAATGAAACTAGTTTCTAATCGTACCATCGGTTAAAAATAGTGGATATCTGCTCTGTTCTATGCAACTATTAGTTGCTTCTGATATCTCTAACTCGAGCCACCGGGGTTAATTGTGGTTTTTGCTCTGATTCTGACTTGTGCCACAAGGGTTAAGCGTGGCCATGACATGTTACAAGAGACCTAAGAATTATGATTTGTGAAGCTTTTGTTCAGTTCTGACATATGTGAAATTCTGTTTAGTTTTGAAATCTAAATATATGAATTTGAATAAATTATGTGATTAGTATAAGATTATACAACATTGATTTTGAATCTTTACATTGATATTTTGGCCTAATGTTTTTATGGCATGCCTAATCCAACTGTTGAGATATCGATTGCTTACTGAGTGGTTGTACTCAACCCTTTCTTAACATCTTATAGGTTTTGATGTTGATAATGTCTACGGGAATATTGGGGAGTGACGCTTTGGAGTTTAAGATATGTCTCAAGACTTTTAAGCTTATGATTAGATTGAGAATTAAGAACATTTTAAATTTTTTTGTTGGCTTCAAGCAATAAGTTGAAGTTTTGTAAACTTCTTTTGATCATTAATGGTATATTTCAATTTAGATATTTGAAAGAATTGAATTTTAGTATGATAAATGCCTTACATGTCTGTGAGATTATTTCTTACAGATATGCGGCATTTGTTATTTCTCGAGTTTGGGGCATAACACACATCTTCGGGAGCTTTACATCTATAATTACCCTAAACTATCAAGGGATTTGCCAAAAGCACCTACCTTGTCTGTTAAAGTTGTGTGTTGTGAAATGTAGGTAGCTCATGGCTACATTTCCAGAAGTTCCAGTCATCCGAGAGCTTGGGGTAGGAAACTACAGTAAAGTGCCCATAGAAGAACTCCTACCTAGGTTGCTCAAGCTCACATTACATAAAGGCAGTCCTAATTTGAAATCTTTACCAGATTGTATGTACAGTCACCTTGAAGAGCTGAACATTTATCACTGCTCAACTCTTAACAGGGTTCCTGAAAGGCTGAAGGTACTCAAAATTGAGAACTATGGGAGACTTGATTTCCCAGGTAAAGGTTGCTGCCACAGATTCCTCGAAAGGTTGTCCATAACTTCTAGCTGTAGATCTCTCAAAATGTTTCCCCTTGACTTGTACTCGAAGCTAAGCGCTCTCTACATTTGTCTATGTAGTAGCTTGGAATCACTTTCAGCTTCAGAGGAATGCCAACAAGATCTCATCTCCTTATGTTCCTTAGAACTTTGCAAGCGCATTAGCTTTGTGCCATTTCCCCAAGGTGGATTGCGTGCCCCAAACCTAACATCATTGTGGATTTATGGTTGTGAAAAATTAGAGTCACTCCCTGAATGCATGCACACCCTCCTCGCATCTCTTCAATCATTGAATCTATTTAACTGTCCAAAGCTTGAGTCATTCCAGATGGGGGTTTGCCATCCAATTTGAACTCATTTTGCATCTCTAATTGTGACAAACTGATTGCTAAACGGTTGGAGTGGGGTTTGCAAAGGCTAACCTCACTCAAAGACTTGACCATTGTGGTATCCTTTCCTAAAGAAGGATTGCTACCAACCACCCTTCTCTTCCCATATTCGAGTTTTCAAGCTTGGAATATTTGAACAATGAGCTTCAACATCTCACATTGCTTCAAGAATTGGAGATCTTCAGCTGCCTTAAGCTGAAGTGGTTTCCTGATGAAGGGCTACCTATATCTCTCTCGTATTTGCGCATTAAAGGATATCCTTCGCTAAAACAAAAGTGTCAATAAGGATCCAGTGAAGAATGGTCCAAGATTTCTCATATCCCTAGCACCCAAATCGATAACGATGTCATCATATCTTAAGCTATGTTCAGATAACTTCCTTTTTGGTTTAACCTCCACAAACTTTCAATCAGGAATTGTCTGCGCCGTTAGAACAAGCCTAGAGTTACTTATCTGTGTATAGGTAGAAATCAAAAACTTCATTATTTCCTTCAAGTGTGCTGGAACAACCATGGTCATTTGGAAGTTTCTCATGCTATCATTTGCAAATGCTATGTTCTCTCTTTAGGTCCATTATTATGACTAGTATAATGCACGCGCGATGTTGCAGGGATAACAAAAAAAAAGGAGGAAGATAAGGCAAAATAGATGAGTAAAAAGTTTAAGAATGATTAGATTAAAAAAGATCTGATCAATTACACATAAAAAATACCAGGAGTTTTCAAGTACATAAAAAAGAAACTAAATATTTAGAATGCAATAGAGATGTTAATTGATTTTGACACAACTATAGATTTAGAATTGAGGTTTACAGCGGTAACTGGTCACTTCAAATGTCAATGGCTATATCATCAGGAATGACCGGAACTTACTCTACATGTGAAGAGACTTGGAATACATTCTTCTACTCTACATGCGCTTTTGTATATGATATTAAAAAAGTAGAAGAATGTATCCTATGTCTCTTCACATGTAAAGTAAGTTTTGGTCATTGGCATTTAAAGTGACCAGTTACCACTGTAGACCTCAGTTCTTTTACTTTGAATGCAGGTTTGTAGAATAAAGCATCAAAAGTTTCTGTTTATAAATGTTCTTCCAAAAGCTTCATTGGAATTCAAGTTAAAATGATTAAGAGAAGACTATAAGATATCTAATGCCTCATGTCTCAATAGTTTGCAACAAGAAATATAAATTCCAATAATTCTCAGCAACTTTAGACCTAGAAGAAGCCATACCAATAAAGCATCATTCAATTTTAGTACATTAGATATTACATGTTCACTGCTTAAAACCCGATTTAAGCCAACTCTATCGTCCTCTTATAAATTAGAATATTTAATCTTAAAAAAGGGAAAAAATGCAATGGTCTGAGCTTAGTTCATGTAATCAAACAATGAATGCGGTGAGGCATACCCTTAAATATGTGTAAATCAACAATTCTGTTTCATTTGCAATTAAATTGCATATAGTTAAAACCACAACTAAAAATCAAGCAAACATGTATGCATCCCAAAAGCACATTACATAACTAAGTTATGCAAAGTAATGTAGTGGCATCCCAAAAAACGTCACACTTTTGATGGTCTCTCATACTTGTTCTTATAAAATTGGAGTGATAAAAGTTGTATAATTGACATCAGAATTTAATAATCCAATATCAACATACACCGTTGTTTTCTTACTTTTTCAAAACCAAATCTAAATTGTAAAGTACTAATAACATGTGAATAAGTAGACCAATCACAAAATAATTTTGCTAAAGAAAATTAAGAAAAAAATTTTGTAAGGAAAGCCTAACATTGTAGAATCTTAACAATCCTTTTTAACTAAAGATTAAACAACTTCATATGCTTAGAAGAATAAAAAATACAATGATAAAATTATCCCAAATTTTATAATCAAGGTCAATAAAGAAAATAATAATACCATTTGTTCATGAAGTTTGGTTGTGACTTTAATGGTTCGCCTTCAATTTCACTTGATGTAATACTCATACCTAGACCCACAAAACAAAGGCCCAATAGCCTTAAAGCTTTAGGGAAATTAGGTCTAAAAAAAGGGATAAGCCCAGTAACAATATATAGAGGAATCGATCATTAGTATTTTAGGGCTAAAAAAAAAGAAATGAAATGAAATAGAGTAATGGGAGGCAGCCTTGCGACACCAAGAGAAAAAAAAATAAAGTGGCTATTCTTTGACAAGCCAAAAAAAAAGGAAAGGGAGATTGGGAAATTTTGTTGATGGAGTATAATAACAGCAAAAGAAAGAAGGTGAAGATCAAGGTGAGTAAAAAGTTTTCTTTTAAATTTTTATAGTTACGTTGTGTAGTTAGGAATTGAGTTTTAAGAAAAAAAATGACATTGAAAATTTGGGAAAAATCATATTTTAAAGAAAGTACAAATATTTTTAGCTTTCGTCAAATAACGTAACTCATGCCAAGTTCATAGTTTATCAAATTATAATCATTAGTGATTACAGTATAATTGTCAACTTCTAGCAGATAGCGTATTTTATGATATTAAACATTTTTGAATAATAGGCTATGAGAGATCTTAAAGCTTTGTTTTGGTTCCAATCTAGTGAGTTTAGGTAAGTGATTTGATTATCCCTTCAGTATTTTGATAACCTTAAAATTAACCTCAATATGAGTTATATTTACATACAAATGCAATGTTTTGTCCCTTGACTTTTTTTAAAATTTGGGTTAAGCTTGCAAAGTATATACAATTATTAGAATTTATTTTGAATTGTATTTTGTTCAAGTATGTGAGTATGATTTTAATCGCTTTGATATTTGAAATTTGTAGTGTATATTTTGGAAATATGAAATCGCTTTGAAATTTGTCATAATATATATCTACATGATATGTGTTTTGTGAATACGAGATTTGGTTTGATTGATTTACGAAATTCATTTTCTCTTAAATATGTTATGAGATTTATAATACTGCTTTATACATTGGGTAATCTGAAATTTTGTTTTGTTTCGTCTCCTAGTATGGCTGTGCTTTGACCCTGCCAATGGGGGTTAAATGTTGGCCATGTTGATATGTATTCTGTTAAAAGAAACTAGTTTCTAACTGAACCACCGGTTAAGAATAGTGGCTTTCTCTTCTATTTCTGTGCAACTATTAGTTGTTTCGATATCTCTGACCTGAGCCATCGAGGTTAATTGTGGTTTTTGTTATGATTCTGACCTGCGCCACAAGTGTTAAGCGTGGTCAAGACATGTTACAGGAGACCTAAAAATTATGTTTTGTAAAACTTTTGCTCAGTTTAAGCATCTATGAAATTCTGTTTAGTTTGGAATATGAATGTATGGATTTAAATAAATTACGTGATTAAATATGAGATCACTCAATGTTGATTTTGAATCTTTACATTGATATTTGGCCTAGTGTTTCTATGGCATGCTTAGTCCAACTGTTGGGATATCGATTGCTTATTTTTTTCGAAGTCTTAATTTATAAAAATAATTAATTGGATTGGGTAACATTGTATTTTAATTTAACAATTTAAATTATTGTAGAATTAAATTAGAATTTTTAGATTTAGAGTTAATATAAATTAGTAAATTAAAATTAAAATAGGATTTGGGAATGATAATAAAAAAAAGAAGAGATAAGAAAAGAAAATAAAATTAATTTTAGGATAGGATAATTAGATTTTTTAGGATAATTTTTAGATTAATATTAAATTTGATAGAGTTAGATTAGAATTAACATAAGAATTAAATAGATAAAATATTAAAAATAAGAGATAATTAATAGAATAGATTGAGTTGTATTAGGACTCTAATAAGTTTATGATTATAAAAAAGGGTTAAACCCCATAACATGGAGAGAGGAGAGGTGAGAACCAAAATTCAAAATTGGAGAATATTTTCAAAAGCATTTGCTCATAACCAAAATTCAACTTTTGACCCGACCCGAAAAATCCGCCCAATTAACCCGAATTCAAACTCGACCGATCCGATTTGACTAAAAAAGTCAACAACCTAAATCCAACTCGATCTGAATCCGAACTGATCCGAAACCAAATTTATCCGAATTTACATTGATCCGAACCCAATCGGATCCGAACCCGAATTCATCCGAATTTAGATTAATCTAAACTCGAATTGATCTAAATCCGAATTAATCCAAACCCAAATTGACCCGAATCCAAATTGATCCGAATCCAAATTTACCACCTGAAAAGATTCAAATTTAAATTTAATATTATCAATAAATATTTAAATGTTAAAATTAAATATCAAAGTATTTTAATATAGTAAAAATATAATTTTTTCAATAATATGAGTGTTATATATTTTTTTAATCTAGTTAAATTTAAATATTCACTTTTATATTGCATTTATTTGAACCTAGTGTATAATTATTTAATGGCTAATCTATAATAGAGTACAGAAGCTATATCATCTACACTAATGTCTTCAATTATTCTATAAAAAATCAAAATAAATTAAAAAAAAATATAGTATTGTTTTATGATATTTAGTAGATATTATTAAATTACTTTGATTCAAAAGTTACTAATTATTGTAGATAATAAAAATAAAATAAAAAAATGTAATTAATTTATGAATATTGGTAAATATATTATAAAGAAAACTATCATACAGATTATTAAATATTTTGATTATTTCAATCCAATTGTACTATAGGTCATGTAAGAAGAAAATTTTATTTTCATGAGTTTTGTAATTCTTAGAAATATGGTTTCAGGTGATTTTTATACCAGATAAATCACATCAAGATGACCAAAACCTAAAATTTGTCAAATCGACCTGAATCTAAATCCGACCGACCCAAATCTAAACCCGACCAACCCGAATCCAAATCCGACCAATCCAAATTGACTAAAAAAGTCAACGATCCAAACCCGACCTTATCCGAATCCGAAATGATCCAAACCCGAAATAGACCGATTTTTCCTTTACCCCAACCCGACCTTATCTGAATCCGAAATGATCCAAAACCCAAAATAGATCGATTTTTCCTTGACCCAAACCCGACCTTATCTGAACCCAAAATGACCCGAATCCAAAATGATTCGATTTTTCCTTAACCCAAAATGATCCGATCCAAAATGATCCAATCCAAACCCGACTCGCCCATTTGCCACCTCTAGTTCTGAGATATATCATTTACAAGTCTTCTCACCAAAACCCACAACCTCATCCACGACGAGGAGTCTCAGACTAGCAGAGGTGCAAGACAACAGGCAGTAGGAGCGCAGATCACAGTGACGAGGCGGCACCAGTCTGCGACAAGCAACAGGTAGCAAGCTCCACCAGTCGTAACTCCTGCAAAGACACATTGATATTATAACTGACGGCTGTTGACAGCGGAGGAAAGCTCGCACGCTTAGGAATCCAATCCGACCAAGCTTTTTAAAGTTTAATGCCAAATTTTCAGTTTCCATCCTAGACGCGCATCGGCCATCTTTAAAAGCCCAAACCAACTAATGTTTTGTGAGCCTTGCATTCATTATTAAGGTAAGTATTCGTACTCCACTTTGCTTTTTGTTTTCATTTGATATTTTTATATTTGAATATTACTTGAGTTGCTTTTTTAGAGTAAGAGTAGGAATATTAAGAAATGAAATATAGGAGTAATAAATCAAAGATAAGAGAATTAAGTCAATAAGTGTAGGAGGATAAGTAAACCTTAAAATTAAGTAACTAAAATAACAAACGATAGAATGAGTGAAAAAGTAAGAAATAAAATAATTAAAGAGATGATTAAAAATTTTTTAGATGTTTAATTAAATAATGGCATAATAAACGTTGAGGATGAGCTAGACCCTTCCGATGATGGAATCTTCGAGGTGATTACAAACGAGTAACATTTGAAGAATTCCTAGGTGAGAGGATCCTTTTAACTTTATCCAGAATGATGGAAGATTTAAAAGGTATTTTCAAAAATAAAGGTTGACACTTTATTCTCTAAATAATAAAATAGAATAAAAAATAAATAATAATTATAAAATAATTATGTAACAATAATAATGGTAGAAGGCTATTTTATAGGATAATAAAAATAATTAAATTATATATCATTCCGATGATGGAATCTTCAAGGCGATTGCGAATAAGTAACACTTGAGGAATTCCTAGGTGAGATGGTTCTTTTAAATTTATCCATAATGATGGAAAATTTAAGAGATATTCTCAATATTAAATACCAAAATTCTAAAAATATTAATAAATAATCTATAAAAAATAATTAAAATAAGTAAATAAATAAAAGTAATAAAAAATTAAGGAATAATAAAATTCTAAAATACTTTCGACGATGGAGCTTCTTCAAGGGAGTCGAATGGTACCCCTTGAATACTCTTGAAGTGAGAAGAGTCTTTTAAGAGTTCATCCAGAATGATGGAGGATTCTTAAAATACTTTTCAATATTTAAACAATAATATGAAATATTAAAAGACCACATAATTAAGACTAAGTTAAAATAACACAAGATTAAAATGGTACCAATATTGGGCGTTGTAGGGGTGCTATAACCTTCCCTACACGTAAATGAACTCCCGAACCCCAAAACTTAAAATGTAGATCAGTCCTTAGAGTCATTTAGGTAGCCAAGCACACCTAGGTTAAAAAAGATTGGTAGTGACTCTATTTGTTTAATGTCTAGCGACCTAACCTTAGGAAACGTTATGACACTAATGATTCAAAAAATTTGATTTTGGTGAAGACCTTTTGTAAGCTTAGACTATGATATTTGAATTATATAGTCATTTTAGGAATTTGAGCTTAAGTAGAATCTGTAGACTTTGATTGTGAATCAGGTGGTGTGGCTTTGTGAATCTTGGAGATTTTGTTTACTGGATATTTAGACATCGACTTTAGAATTTGTGATAAAAATAAGGTTTTGCGAACTTGATTAAGAGTAATGATGAGTTTGTAAGTGATTAATTTTGTGTGAATGTTGACATGATAGTTACCTTAAGCTCATGTTAATTTTATATATATATATATATATATATATTTATATAAGATTTTGTTCTTTAGAGATTTTGGAATAGAGTCTTGGTTTTTGATTTTTAAGAAATTTGTTTTAATTTTTCTTATGGATCTTTGACAAAGATCATAATGGTACTTAGTGTTAAAGCATGAAATATCAATCATGAGATGGTATGATTGTAAATGAAGTAACTTTATTGTAAGTTTGATAAGTAATATATTTTAAGCTTAATGATTATTGGGAAAAATGTTCTTGGTCTTTGAAAAACTTATGAAATTGGGATTAGATATTTAGTTTATCTATGAATGTTTTAAAGTTTTGTGATGGACGTTTAGTGAATCGTTGATCATAAATCTAATTATATTTTGCAAAGACTAAGGATGAAATATTGAAGTAGACAAGAACTTATATATGAAAAATTTGAGGTACTTTTGGTACAAATATGTGTAAACTTTCCTTATGGTTTTACTGGCATTGTGGTCAATTAGTATTATGATACATAAAAGGACATTTACTTAATTTGGCAAGGTCTTGGTTTGAATAAATATCTAAGTTTGATGATAGAATTGATGTTTTAGATAATTGTTGAATTTTGATAACTATGTCTATTTTGGAGTGTTATAAGTTATTAATAGCTAGTGTAATTAAATTGTTATTATAATTTTTATTGAGGTTGAATATGAGTTCATTTAATTAGTATTAAGGATAATAACACTCATTATGGTATAAGACACATGTTTATTCTTTTTTTAGAAGCCTAGGTAACGATCTTTGGGTATAAAGAGACTACTTAAGAGCAGGAACAGATTTTGGGTCCTTCTATAATTTTGATTGTGACATTTAAATTATGATGTGATACAGAAAAGAGTTTGAGCTTAAGAAATGATTTGTAGAATTGCTGATGTTTCAGGTTTTGTGATTCTGTATCACTTGAAGTTATTAGTTCGATCAATATTTAGAAATTAATTGATGAATTGATTCTTGGTATGTGTTTTGATAAAGAAGTTACCTTAGACTTGAGTTTATTATAAACTTTGATTTGGATATGTGGAGACCATATACAATTGAGATTAAGTTTTTTTATTTTAGTGAAAATTTTGAGATTTTGCTTATGGATCTTTGATGGAAGTTGATCATGATCTCCATTGTACTTATTTGGAGTTGAAGCATGAAATAAGAGAGTAGTTATAAGATGATATGTCTATAAACAAAATTACTTTAGTGGAATTTTGTAAGTTGGATTTTAAGCTTAAAAGTTAGTCTAACGAATGATTTTAATTTTTTGAGGTGTTATAAATTTAAGTCTGATTCTCAATATACAAAGATTTTGAAGATTTGATATAGATATTCAGAGAATCTTTGATCATGTCTCTATTGTATTTTTGTTGAGATTTAAAGTTTGATATATAGTAATTAACAAGAAACGATATATGAAATTTTGAAGTACTTATTGGAATTAGGTTTTGTGAACTTATGATTCATAGATTTTGTTTTAAATTTGCATTGGTGGGCAATTGGAGTTGAGATATAAATGAGAATATTCAATGAAATTGTTATGATTCTAATCTTTGGAGTAAGAATTGATATATTAGGCATTTATTGGAGTTTGATTAAGAGATATATGTGGTTTTAACATTTGTGTATTATCTTATCGAATTTTGAGTTTCAATCCACAGTTGTAATAAATTAGTATTATGATGCATAAAGGAAGTTACTTGCTCAATTTTTTGTGGTTTTGCTTCAGTAAAAAAAGTTAATGAAGTGAATTGGTGTTCCATGAAAGTGCTGAAATTGATCATTCTATTTTTATTTTAGAATGCTATAAATTTGAAATGGTTAATATGATTGGTTGTGGTTATGGTTTTTAAGAAGGAAGTAATATAAGAATTCTTGAATAATGTTTATAAAAGCTACCATTTATCATGTGCAACATGCTATAATGTTGTGTATAAAGGTAAGGACTAAGGTTATGTTCCTACGAAGGTTGACATAAAGAACTCAATCGATATAGAATAAATTTCCTTTAGTTACAAATAGTGATTAAATACAAAGAATGACTTTTATTATGATAAGATCGATTAGGGGTGATGGTTTTGTTATTTAGTAATTTGAGTATGGATGTATTTTTAAGAATTTAAGAAAATCTACAATTGAGTGATACATTTAGGTTTTCCATAATTGTACTTTCGATATGGTTTATACATTGGAGTCATAGAGATTGAAATGTTAATGAAAAAATTTTCTTATGGTATGTAGATTTTGACTTTGACTTGATGAAAGAATAATATGCATACTTGAAAGAAAAATTTCAAATATCATGACAGTTGAAGCCTTGCGATTAGTGCGATTATTATATAATTTTTTATTTGTCAAATTTGAAAAGCAATAATTGAATATAGAGTTGTATCAAGGACTAAAAGTTTTGTATTTGAATTTTGTATAGTGTGAAATTATAGATAAAATCTACTGTAATGGTTTGATATTTATTATAAATTTATGATGGTTCAATCGATGAGAAATTTTTTTTTGTAATCAATGTTAAAGAAATTGAAATCAATATGTGATACATTGTGGCAACTTAGTTGTTAACGGTATTAGTAGGATTTAAAGATATACATGGTTATATTTATGTCAATGAATTAGAAACTTTATTATAAGTGATGCTATAGACAAGTGATTTTCTTGGAACAAATGATACTTGACATACAATTGGTGTTTTGTGGTTATGTTTAAATGAAATATTAGAGTGTGCAGCAAAAGCATAAGTTGAGTTAAGTTGCAAATTTTGGATTATTGCTTAATAGCAAGTAATAAATTTTACATAGAGAGTAAATTATGTAATGACAATAAAGAGATTATGGATTTCGATATTTAGAATTTTGAGACTATAGATAATTTAGAAGGTAATTGATCTTCGATTGTTGAGTTTGATTGGTTTATGCATTAACAGTATGGAGAATATAAAATTGATATTTGAAGCTTGGAGAACTTGTGAGTTATGAAATTATAATACTTTATCATGGATGCTTTTACTAGTAAGGAATCAAAGTTACCTTGAGATAAGTTGTTTAGCTGTGAATTAGATTTATATATTATGTATGTTTTGAAGCGAATGGAATTTAGAAAAGATGGATGCTTCAGATAAGTATATATGATGTGAAACAAACATAGAGAGTGAAAAGTTGGAAAGTTTTACTTGGATTATACAAAATTTGAAATGAAATTTTTGTTAATTTCGTTATTAGATAAATAACTATTAGGTGCTTCTTTGAAGCCTACTAAATAAAATTTCATGGATCCTTAAGGGAAGAACTACATGTTAGATTCATTTGAAAGATGATCAAGATTTGAAGTTCAAAGAATTTGAATTCGATGTTTGCCCTTGTGAAATTGGCATTAAAGATTTAAGTGTCGATTTAGTTACTTTGAATCGAAATTTATATTGACTTGATTAACTATTGGACAATAATCATAAGACTTTTTTCTTATAGTCTTATAGAGTTATAGTACATAAACAAAATCCTTTAAGAGGAAAATCATAGGACATTAGTAAAAGAACTTTCAAAATTTTGAAGCCCATCTAGGTATTTGAATTTAGGGACCAAATTCTTTTAAGGTGGGGAGAATGTAATACCCATACCTAGACCCACAAAACAAGGGCCCAATAGCCTTAAAGCTTTAGGGAAATTAGGTCTAAAAAAAGGGATAAGCCCAATAACAATATATAGAGGAACCAATCATCAGTATTATAGGGTTTAAAAAAAAGAAACGAAATAGAGTGACGGGAGGCAGCCTTGCGACGCCGAGAGAAAAAAATGAAAGTGGCTCTTCTTTGCCAAGCCAAAAAAAAAGGAAAGGGAGATTGGGAAATTTTGTTGACGGAATAGAATAAAAGCAAAAGAAAGAAGGTGAATATCAAGGTGAGTAAAAAATTTTCTTTTAAATTTTTATAGTTACATTGTGTAGTTAGGAATTGAGTTTTGAGAAAAAATATGATACTGAAAATTTGGGAAAAATCATATTTTAAAGAAAGTATAGATATTTTTTGCTTTCGTCTAATAACATAACTTATGCCAGGTTCATAGTTTATCGAGTTATAGTCATTTCGTGATTACAATATAATTGTCAGCTTCTAGCAAATAACGTATTTTCTGATATTAAACATTTTTTTAAATAATAGGCTTCGAGAGATCTTAAGGCTTTGTTTTGGTTTGAATCTAATGAGTTCAGGTAAGTGACTTGATATCCCTTTAGTGTTTTGACACCATTAAAATTAACCTCAATATGAGTTATATTTACATACAAATGCAATGTTTTGTCCCTTGACTTTTGTAAAAATTGGGTTAAGCATGCAAAGTATATACAATTATTAGAATTTATTTTGAACTGTATTTTGTTCAAGTACATGAGTATGATTTTAATCGCTTTGATATTTGAAATTTTTAGTGTATATTTTAGAAATATGAAATCGCTTTGAAATTCGTCATAATATATATATCTACATACTATGTGTTTTGTGAATACGAGATTTGGTTTAATTGATTTACAAAATTTGTTTTCTCTGAAATATGCTATGAGATTTATAATACTGCTTTATACATTAGGTAACCCGAAATTTTTTTTTGTTTTGTCTCCTAGTATGGCTGTGCTTTGACCCAACCAGTGGGGGTTAAATGTTGGCCATGTCTACATGTATTCTGTTAAAAGAAACTAGTTTCTAACCGAACCACATGTTAAGAATAGTGGCTTTTTGTGCTGTTTCTATGCAACTATTAATTGCTTCGATATCTCTGACTTGAGCCATCGAGGTTAATTGTGGTTTTTGTTTTGATTCTAACCTGTGCCACAAGGGTTAAGCATGACAATGGCATGTTACGGAAAATCTGAAAATTATGATTTGTAAAGTTTTTGCTCAATTTTGGAAATTTTGTTTAGTCTAGAATATGAATGTATATATTTGAATAAATTACGTAATTAAATATGAGATTACCTAATGTTGATTTTGAATCTTCACATTGATATTTGGCCTAGTGTTTTTATGGCATGCTTAGTCTAACTGTTGGGATATCGGTTGCTTACTGAATGGTTGTACTCACCCCTTTTCTTAACATTTTACAGGTTTTGATGTTGATAATGTCCACGGAAATATTGAGGAGTGATGCTTTAGAGTTTAGGATATGTCTTAGGACTTTTAAGTTTATGATTAGATTTAGATTTAAGAATATTTCAAATTTTTTTGTTGGATTTAAGCAATAAGTTGAAGTTTTGTAAACTTCATTTGATCATTAATGGTATATTTCAGTTTAGTTATTTGAAAGGGTTGAATTTTAGTATGATAAACGTCTTGCATGTTTGTGAGATTATTTTTTACAGGTTTGAGGCGTCTATTTTGTCCTGGGTTCGGGTCGTGACACTTGATTTCCCTGACCTTCTTAATATCCCACCAAAAATATTTATACATCAAAAAAGGAAAACTTCAAAATTTTCACATTAAAAAGATTTCAGCTTTTTCATCTCCAAACCCATCCAACAATTAATCAACAAAAAAAAAATCTTTCTGAAATCAAGAAACTAAAAAAAATAGTTTAAAAAAATACCTTAAATAGAAATAAGATAGTAAATCCTAGTCATAGAAAACATATGTTAATATAAGCAAAAATTGCTTTCCAAATACACACAAAATTTTTCATAAGCACATATATTTACATATATATATATTAAAATAAAATGTATAAATTAAAAGTGTATCTGTAAAACCTAGAGAAGTTGGGAAATGTCAGTCTTAAAACAAATTTATCATTATTTCTAAGAATTATATATAAATTGATTTTCCAAAAATTCTTAATAACAAATAAAGCAATAAATAGCAATGTATAAAACGAATCTAGAAATCAACTTTAATATATATTTATATAAAATGTAATTAATTAAAAGAATACCATTGGATAAAAGAGAATGCAAAGCAATCTTAAAATAGGAGTTTAAACAAACTTATCTTGAATTTATCATCTCAAAGAAAAAGAATAATGAATTGATTTTCTTAGCTCATCCATGACATGGAGAAGTTGCTAGGCCCTCTTAACTCACAAATCAGTTCCATTTCCTATTTACAAAATCTTTAAATAAACCTTTTTTTTCTTCCATATAAAAAGATGTTCACATTATGAAATCACTCCAAATAGAAAACCAAAACAAAGACAATAGTAGTAAAAATAATTATAGTTCTACTGTCACTTACCGGCAAGCAAGATAACGTTGCCCCAAAAAATAGGGTGTTTCCATTTGAAAGTAGATGATACAATCAAAGAGACCAAACACTTCTGTACTACTATGGTAAATGACAAAACTAAGAGTGCATCCTGTGCTTGCAAGTTTCTTTAGCGTAAAAAAAGGGCAAAGATATCGAAGAAGTTGAAGACATGATACTGTAAAAGAACATTTAGACCACAACTCGATCCCATCGCCTACTTTAACTTAATACGACTCAAATCCCACCACATGTTTGAAAACCCAAAAGAATATTGACCTGAATCCTGATCCTACTTCAAATTTGCCGGCCCCAATCAGTAATGGATGGGTATGAGAGAGGGTTGGGAAAAGATGCAGGACAAAATAAAAAGTTGTCGACAAAATGAGTATGAGAGAGGGGTAGGAGAATATGGCAATTTTCCATGAGTTTTGGGCTAAATCTCTGGTTTTTCTCCAATGAAGATGAAGAAAATGGAGAGGAAGAAAAAAGAGACTTAGTGAATGAAAGTAGAAGAAGCTGAGTTAGGTGAGGGAAGTGCAACCCGATGCACTAAAAAACCAAATAAAATTACGATTATGCCCAGAAACAAATGAGTAATAGATATCAAGGCATAAAACGAATAGTGTCTAAATAGTGTAGAAAAACGTGGTTGAAAGCGAGAGCACGGAGTTCTACAATTTTTATTATATAAATAGATAAATCGATAAATTTTTTACAAAGTGTAGTTGTAAAACCATAAAAAAAAATAAAATGGCATAAATTATAAAATTAAATGCTACTTAAGGGCGAAATTGTAATTTTAGCCCAAAATTCTCTGCTAAACATAACCTAAATACTAAAGGCTGCTGACACACACACATACACACATAAGGGAAAAAAAAGGAAACAAAGACAAAGTAGACCTAGCAATTCTAGACACGACATGGTGAAATGACATGAAAACGATAAAAATAAAAGACACAAAGGTGATACGGGCTAAAATTAAATAAAAATTATATATGAATAGGTTAAGCGCTAAAAATAAGGTTTTTGATTTTTTATATCGACACGAATTTTAACTTGAAATTTTTGTGTTTTACATAACATGAACACGATTTTAAATGACATGAAAACGAATTACTGACACGAATTTGTCAGGTTTAGGCAAAAGCCATCGTTCTCCCTTGCTCTCCCCTTTCAGTCTTTCTATTGTTTTCATTTCCCTTCTCCATCATAGAAACATGAAACCTTGTTGCTTCTCTTTCAAATTGTTGGTTGGTGTCTCTTTAGTTTGTTTTGTTATTATTCCTATTATCCTTTATTTTAAAGTTTTAATTTTCAGTACTTGTTGGAACTTTAAAATGGATTTTGGGATTTTAGTTCAATCTAAGGAAGATTATGGGAAGATTGAGCATGAGAATCCATACATTTGTTTCTAACCTCACTTAGGTCACAAAGTTCTCTAGAAAAATTATTCTAAGCTTTTCAGATTTTATTAAGTCAAGTTTTAGCTTAAGCATAGAGTAATTTAACATTAGAAAATTAAGCCTTTAATGTCAAATTTAGTTTTGACCTTTGGTTTAATCTAAATTTCTTAGTGAATTAATTAAGTGGTTTTAAAGTTCAAAATAGTTTCTGTTTTACTAAGCTTGTCTCAACTTTGTATTGCAATCTTAAAACCAGTTTAATTAATTAATTAATTTAAAAGTAGTTAATAAGTCATTTAGATGTTGGGTTAGTTAAATTTTCATTTAAGTTATGCATTTCATTCAGTTATGGTGATTTAACTTTCAATTGAGAAAACTAGTTTCTCTGTAACTTGAGATATAGTGATTTCATTTAGATATGTGCAGATTGTCAAAGTTGTGGTTAGGCTAAGTTATATTACTTTTGGTATCTCTTAGTATACCTGGCCTCTAAATTGTTGATTAAATTTTGATATATTCAGATCACTGCGAATAGACATTAATTAGTTAGAGGAGAGCTAGGTTTCCAAAGCAGTAGAAGGTAAGTAGAATCTCACACATTTTGCTTGTTTTGAACCTATATTACATATGTATATTTTCCAAACATGTAAGTGTTTTATTCCTTAATTTTGATATATGAAAAATGAGGATCAAGCATATGATTACTTTGTGTTTTGCTCTATGAATGATGGATCATGAATGATTTATAAAATCAGAAATCTTTAATGTTTTAAAGAATGATCATCAAAGCTACGTATGAATTCTCAAGTAGAATAATTAACACCAAAACTAGTTCTACAACCCCTACTAACGGATTATAACAGTCAGCATATGGTCCCGCTAACGGGTTATAGTAGTTAGCATAGGCATTGCTAATGGGTTATAATAGTTAGCTATAATCATAGACCTTGGTAAAGGGACATAGTAGTTAGCCACGACCATACAACCTCGCAACAGGTTATAGTAGTTAGCCTAAACCCTGCTAATGTATTAGAATAGTTAGTAATCGTCATGTGGATGATATTGTTGATATGACCTTGTTACAAGTTATAGTAGTGATCATAGCAAATAATAAACTAATGACTCATGATTATGAATTGAATGATAATGATGGAATAGTTTATGATGATTCATGACTTTAATGTATGATCCATGATTTATGTGAAATGATATGTATTTTATAATGATTTATGACTTGTGAAATGATATAATTTGATATGATGATGAGTTTTATGAAATAGTTTCCTAAATGTGTCGATGCTATGATTTGGATGAATTGTGTTTATGAATGATAATTGCGAAATGATATCTATATATGAAAACAATGCTTGATCCGATAAGATTTGTGAGACCATGCTTACTGAGCTATAGTTTGCTCATTCATTTCTTTTCCTTTTTCTCTACAGATAATTGAGAGATATGTTGCTTATTCTTGTGACGACGTTTAGGGATCAAACTGAGTATTTTTTTTATTTTGGAGACATTGTTAGTTGATAAAGTTTTACGAATTGTAATGATAATTTCGTACTTTCTTTAGTTTATATTGAATTTTTGGAGAGTTAATATATAGTTGGATTACAATTGAGGATTTTACTTTTAGATATTAATGCATTTAAGAATTTTACTTTGAATAAGAGAAAAGGCTATGTATTACTTTAAAGTTTTATATCAAAAGTAATATAATCCTGTTACGTTTAGATTTTGAGGGGGTGACAGTAGTTTTCAAAGGGAATTTCACCATTAAAGAAAGGATGGTGCTACCATTTGCAAGTGTTATAGTTTCGTCATCCTTAAAAGAACAATTGTTATTTACCGACTGTAGATACTTAATTTTGGAAACTAATATTTATTTAGTACTATAGTGAAAGACAACATCTTCTTAAAATAAATACTTCACAAAAATAACTTCTTCAGAAGAGCTTCTGCACAAGAACAACCTTTTATCAGAAGAGCTCATTACTTCTAGAAGAATTCATTCGCAAAATAGCTCTTCTCAGAATAGCTTTTCTCAGAACAGCTCTACTCGGAACAACTCTTTACAGAATAACCTGTTCTCAGAATAACTCATTTATAGAACAGCACTTTCAAGAAGAAGTGAAAGATAACTCCGAAATAGGGTAGGGTTCTTGAGTTAACTTCACTATTGGGATGTCCTGGAGAGTTTGGCTTGGTGGATCAGATATGGAGATATTTAAGAGTTCTTCTCTTAACCTTTCTCTGAAGTATGAGTGCTCATATTATAAGTGAAAGACAATCTCTTCTTAGAATAATACTTCATAAGAATAACTTCTTCAGAAAAGCTTCTGTACAAGAACAACCTTTTATCAGAAGAGCTCATTACTCCTAAAAGAACTCATTTGCAGAATAGCTCTTCTCAGAACAGTTTTGCTCGGAACAACTCTTTACAGAACAACATATTCACAGAACAACTCATTTATGGAACAACACTTTTAGAAGAAATGAAGATAACTCCGGAATAGGGCAGGGTTCTTGAGTTAACTTCACTATCGGGATGTCCTGGAGAGTTTGGCTTGGTGGATCAGATATTGAGATAGTTAAGAGTTCTTCTCCTAACCTTTTTCTGAAGTATGAGTGCTCTTCCCTATTTCTTTCAATACACTTTCTCCCAAAGTATAACTTCCATTAGACAAAGCATTAATGCTTTGTAACCGCCAATCCTCATTATTACGATATTAATACCAAAGATATGTAACTCCCATTCTCTATTCCTATATATAGGGGTTCTTGTTACCATTGAAATGATTTTTTTAGCAAATCAGCTAATCCATAAACTCTCCCAAATCCTCTCTGCACTGTTTTCTCTACATAGCTTTATTCTCAGCCTTACTCAGCCTTATACCACCACTTGCCGCTGCACTCATTCTTCAGGGTCTGCTCCAGTCTTCCTCTCCGCTGCCTCCCGGCACACCCCGTTCTACTGGTTTGCAATGTTTCCTCTCCACCACAAAAGAAGCTATCTACATTTTGGCTACTCCACGGGGGAGGAGCGATTGCATTAAGTAGAACATCTTCAACCTACACTTTGCCGGAAAACATGGAGAGCTCTACTGGAAATCAAGGTGCTTAGGCCCCTACCTACATTCAAGAATTAATGAAGATGATCCAAGCTTCTCAAGAAAGAATGCAAAAGTTGGAAGACACTATCTCCCAACTCACATCTTCGAATGCCACAACTTCTCAGGTTCAACCGGTCACTCCTGTTACTACCGAGAATGAGAACACTTCTTCTGGCAATAGGGGAAACTCAACTGATGCACTTGGTCTTAGAGGTGTTGAAAACATTGGTGCAAATAACACCACTGTTGCTAGAACTTTTATTGTGACTCTTCCTTCAGCCACAGCTCAAGGCTTTGTGACAAAAGAAGAGCTTCAAAGGTTGCTGGAAGAAAAGAACAAGAGTCTGAGTTTTTTCGAATTTGATCTCAAGTTGCCTTACCCTGCTAGTATGGCTGCCAAGCCATATCCTAAAGACTACACTAGTCCCAAGTTTAAACAATTTAATGGTAAGACTGGTGATGCTCGTGAGCTTGTTATGAAGTTCGTGGAGACTCTTAGTGTAGCAGGACTGGATGATGATTTAAAGTTGAAAGAGTTTTCCAAGTCTCTCACTGAAAAGGCATACACTTGGTATGTCAATCTCACTCCTGGTTCTGTAGAATCCTGGAGTCAAATGTGCAGAATGTTTAGAGAGAAGTTCTTCTCTACTCAAGAAAAGGTTACTCTTATTGATCTGGGGAGAGAGCATCAAAAGTCACGTGAAGATCTCATGGAGTATATGCAGCGCTTCAGAGAAAGAGTGTTGGATATTCAAGACTCTCATGATGAGAAAGAGTTGGTTAAAGTCTGTATTCAGGGGATGTTTGATGAATATAAGGTGCATTTGGAGAACTTACCACTCCCAACTTTTGCTACTCTAGTTGAAGCTGCAAGAAGAACCAACACCACTGTTCTTAGGCAAAAGGGAGTTAATCGTTTCACTAGAAGAAATACTCCAACAGTGAATGCTATTCAAGGAAGAAGAAGAGAAAGAAGAGGCCCTCCTCATCCTAATATGCGCCCTAGAAGAGAAGATCCAAGAGGAAGGCAAGATGATGATGTTGAATCTTCGCCATTTTCAGTTCCTTTGGATAGAGTGAAAGCACTTCTTCAGGAATGGGTCAGAGATGGAAATATCAACTTGCCTTATATTCCACGTCCACCAAGAGCAGAAGAGAGGTCCAACCCAAGGTATTGTGACTATCACCGAATAGTTGGCCATCCACTCTCAGAATGTAGGAATATGAGGAGGTTATTTCATAGGAGAGTACAAGCAAGAGAAGTGTTGATTGGTAACAATGGAGTTCAGAATAATCCACTTACAGCTCATCAAAATCCTAGAGGACATGTGAATACTATTATTCATCATGATGATCCTTTTCCTTCTCCTTCAGTTACCTAATTCAAAGAAGCACAAGCAGATAGTATGGTGACTTCTCCATTGCAAATTCACTTATGAAAACTCCAAATTTCAGGCATTTCTTTGATCTACTTGGGTTTTTAGAAGCATCGAAAAAAGAAGCTGCTATTGCTCTAGTAAAAATAGGAGGGCAACAATATGGAGAGTGTAACATGGTGGGACGACCTATGGGAAAAATGGCAAGTGGATATGAGAATGCCATAGTTTTTACGAAGGTAGATATGTGTACTTCTCATCCTTATCACAATAAGCCACTTTATGTGGAGAGTGTTATCAATGGATATCCTATCAGAAGGACATTCATTGATGACGGATCTTCTATGAACCTCATGCCTTTGTCTACTTTGAAGGCAGTCAATATTGATTTGAAGAGTTTACGACGTCCCATAACAATCTCTTCCTTTGACAGTAAGGAGATTTCAACTTTGGGACAAGTGATAGTAAATTTCAAGATGGGACCAATTCAAGATCAAACTTGCTTTCATGTGATTGATGCTGATGTAGCTTACCATGTTCTCATAAGAAGAAAATTCTTGCATACTCATAACATCATCCCATCTTCTCGCCATCAGTGCATTAAGGGTAATTGGAAGGGGGAGGAAATTTTCATTCCAGCTACAAAAACTCCATTTGAGCAGAATGAAGTGAACTATACAGAGGCATCTTTCTTTGAAGATTCAGCAGAGGATGGAGAAACATCTATTGTAAGACCTATAGGTGTTCCACTTCCAAGATGGGAAGATCTGTCTGCAAAAGAAAATAATACTGGTGAGAAGAAGAAGAAACGTCGAGGTGGAAAAAGAAGACGTGGAAATACTTTTGAGAATAGAGATGAAAAAGAAGAAAGACAGAATACTGGAGTGAGTTCTTATAGTCGTGAAGATGGAAAAACTATCTATTGCTTATGATGGGATGAGGGGTCTGGAGAAAAACCTTCTCTTGACCCCATACAATGGAAACCTCCTGATGAGCAATTAACTTGTTCTCAAGTAGAGGTGCGAGAAAAGGAGAAAGAAGAGATTGAGCCTGCACCAGAACAACTTCAAGATCAACCTAAGCTACAAGGTGATGAGTTAGAGGAGATTAATATAGCCAAGGAAGAAGGAGAAACAGCAAAGCCACTCTTCATTAGCAAAAACCTTTCAAGTGAACAAAGAATCATATTGATTCAACTCTTGAAAGAATTTCAAGATGTTTTTGCTTGGACTTATGAACAGATGCCTGGGCTAGATGAGAATTTGGTTACACATGAATTGCATATTGCTCCTGGAAGTAAACCAGTGAAGCAACATGCTCATGTGTTTCGTCATGATATTGAAAACCAGATTAAGGAAGAAATCAATAAGCTTCTCAAAGTTGGGTTTATCAAGCCAATACATCATCCTACTTGGTTAGCCAATATTGTTCCAGTAAAGAAGAAGAATGGCACAATTAGGGTGTGTGTAGATTTTAGAGATTTGAATAAAGCATGTCCCAAAGATGATTTTCCTCTTCCAAATATTGATACTTTGGTTGATGCAACAGCTGGTCATGAAATGTTTTCTTTCATGGATGGATTTAGTGGCTATAATCAAATTAAGATGGCTCCAGGTGATGCAGAAAAGACAGCTTTTCAAACTCTATTTGGAAACTTTTATTATACTGTTATGCCTTTTGGATTGAAAAATTCAGGTGCAACTTATCAGCGGGCCATGACAGCTATTTTCCATGACATGATGCATGATTGTATGGAGGATTATGTAGATGATATAGTTGTGAAATCCAAAAAAGCCTCAAATCATTTTCAAGATTTGAGAAGAGTGTTTGAACGGTGCAGAAAGTACAGGTTGCGAATGAATCCTCTGAAATGTGCATTTGGTGTTTCAGCTGGAAAGTTCTTGGGTTTTGTGGTTCACAGAAAAGGCATTGATGTTGATCCTGCAAAGATAACTGCTATTCAGTCTATGCCACCTCCAGTGAATCAGAGACAACTCAAGAGCTTGTTGGGAAAAGTTTCATATATCAGGAGATTCATTCCAGCCTTAGGAGAAATAATAGTTCATTTTCAAGCTTTGTTGAAGAAAGGAGTGTCGTTTGAATAGGGCGAACGGCAACAGGAAGCATTTGACAAGATAAAAAGAATTTTGACTTCTCCAGCAACCATGACTATACCATTGAAAGACCAGCCAATGATATTATATCTCACTTCTACTCCACATTCTATTGGTGTTTTGCTAGTACAAGAAGTGGAAGAGCAAGAACGACCTGTGTATTACTTGAGTAGATGTTTACATGGGAGTGAGTTAAATTATTCACCAATGGAGAAACATTGTCTCGCATTGGTCTTTGCTACTCAGAAGTTGCGTCCGTACTTTTTGGCTCATAAACTTGTGGTGGTGACTAAGTTAGATCCAATCAAATATTTGCTCTCTAGACCAACTTTATCTGGGAGAATAGCAAAATGGCTTCTTTTGCTTGGAGAGTTTGATATATCAATTGTGCAGCCAAAAGCTATCAAGTCTCAAGCACTCTCAGATTTGCTAGCACATTTTCCATCCCAACATGAAGAAGAAATACATTATTCTATTCCGAATGAATTTCATGAAGAAGTTTGTTCAGTGAACATAGAAGAAGGGGAATGGAATTTATATTTTGATGGTTCTTCCACAACTTTTGGAGGAGGTGTTGGCATAGTTTTGATTCCACCAAGTAGGGAAGTTGATTCCTCGATAGAGAGTTTAGAGTTAACCTCCTCTCATTTGAGTAGAAACAACATCTCCTTGGATGAAGAGTCAAGAAGAGAAGGATACTCCTTGATTCCCGGTTTAGAGTTAAACTCCCTAGAATCAAGTAGAGAACCTGTCTCCTTTGCCTTCAAGTTGGATTTTTCATGCACCAATAATCAAGCTGAGTATGAAGCACTTATTCTGGGTTTGTTCATGGCTGACTCTATTAGAGTTAAAAATCTTTGTATTCATGGAGATTCTAATCTTATAATTAAGCAAGCTAATGGTGAATTTGCTTTGAAAGAACAGATGTTAGCTTCTTACAGAACACTTGTTCAATCTTTATGGAAGAAGTTTCAGAATGTAAGATGTGAGCATAGCCCAAGATCTACAAATCGGTATGCAGATGCACTTGCTGCCTTAGCTTCCAAAATTCAGATTCCAGAAGAGAATGAAAGTATCACTATGTCTGTTATTAGAAGAACTTTACCATGTACAACTAGTGAATTATTTCAATCTCTTGAGTATGAAGAAGATGAAGATTGGCGTTCACCTATCATTGAGCAGTTAGTCAAGCATACTTTTGCTAGTATTCTGAATCTGAAACACTTCCTCTTAATCCAAGGTGTTCTATACCATAGAAGTGCTAATGGAATATTAGCAAGATGCGTTTCTAAGCATGAAGCTCAAGAAAGATTGAGCGTAGCACATGAGCAATGGTGTGGTGAAGAAGGACCTCCCTTACATCCCTACTTCAAAGAGCTGGATACTTTTGGCCAACCATGTCTAAGGATGCTTTGCAGATTCAGAAATCATGCAGTAAGTGTTCTGAACCTCTAGATGTCAAAGAATGTAATTTTATTAGAAGTGCTGGCGATTGGCATAGGCCTTATATTAATTATCTGAAGAATGGAGTTCTTCCAACCAATTATCATGATGCAAGACAGTTGAAAAGAAGAGTTCAAAGGTTTTTTTATGTATGGAGATGATCTATTTCGAGTCTCATTTTTTGGAAAACCATTGAAATGTGTTTCTCTAGCTGATATGCATCCTCTGTTGGAAGAAGTACATGGTGGGAGTAGTGGAGAACATGAAGGAGGTAGGAAACTCTATCAAAAGGTCTTAGATATTAGGTACTACTGGCCTATTATGGAAGCAAATGCTATGAATCACGCGAAGAAGTGCTACCCTTGCCAAGTTCATGGCAATGCTATACATGCCCCAGCTGTGGAAGTACATAGCATAACAACTCCATGGCCTTTTCATACTTGGGCATTTGATTTAATTGGTCCCATAAGTCCACCTTCCAAAGGCTACACATGGATATTGGTAGCAACGGAGTGTTTCACAAAGTGGGTGGAAGCTATTCCTTTGAAGGATGCAACAGGACCAGCGTTGGCAAACTTCATCAAAGAAAATATCATTTGCCATTTTGGGATACCTAAAAGAATTCTCTCAAATAATGGAACCCCATTTATTAATTCCAATGTGAGAGAATTGCTTGCACTTTATGATGTTGATCATGTGAAGTCTTCTCCTTATTATCCAAAGGGAAATGATCAAGCTGAAGCCACCAATAAGACTTTGCTAAAGATACTTAGTAAAATGATACATGAACAGTACCCGTGCATGAACAGTACCTGTGTACAGTAACAGTACTGCCTAAAAGAACAGTACCTGTGCGCAGTAACAACGCTGTTCCTGCAGTTTTTTTATTTAATGATAAAAAAAACAAATCAAACAAATAAAAAAAATTGATTTGGTTGAACAAATACTTCTTATTTTTTAAATGAATAACACAAATATAAATAAAAAAATTAAATAAAAATAAATAAATAAGAACACTTACTTTTTTTCAAAGAATAGAAGAATGCAAAGAAACTATTATTGCTTAGCTTTAATTTTTGATGTTAGAAAACTTTGAAGAGAAACCTTAATATTTATAAGACTTTAGGAATCAAGATTTTAATTACGAATATTCTAAATCATATATACTCTTAATTACAAATATTTACCTTCCTTATAGAATAAAAAAAGAATCAAATCTTCTATAAAAAAAAACAACATAATTTGTTACGATTCAATAAGTTGTTGTACTAGATTTTCTTTTCCTTGTCAACAATTTAGATATGTAGCATTAATTTTTTTTTTTCAAAAGTAAACTTCCAATTCGGAAGTCTACGGACAGTATGCTATGAACTACTAAATTTATATTGTTATATTTAAATGATGTTTCCAAATGAACCTGAGCTCTACGATTTTACAATTGAAGCATTAGCTCACGGGAATACTTCTGCGAGCTATAAAACATTAGCTCGCGGAACAGACCTGCGAGAAATAACATCAACTCGCCGTTACTCAAAATTTTAAAGAAATGCAGATTACTTGTTCTCAAAATTTTAGGAAAAACTTATAATTACTCCTAAAATTTTTAGGAAAAGTTTATTACTTGTTTCCAAATTTTTTAGAGAAACGCTTCTTACTTATTCTCAAAATTTTAAGCCCAAAAATTTTGAGGAAAAGCTTTTTTACTTGTTCCCAAAATTTATTATCTTTTCTTTACGTAAAAGTACCTCTCAACTTTTATTTTCTTAAATTCAATAGCAAACCCAAATCATCAACTATCCTTTGGAATGTTATATATTCTTTAAAAAAAAGAATCAAATATAAAATATATTTAAAAAAAAAAAGAAAAGAAAAGTAGTTCACGGGAATAGTACCCGTGAGCTACACCAAGAATAGCTATAATAAGCTAATGTAGCTTAAGAAACCACAACAACAAGAATGGTTTCAAAATAATATTATAATGTTTCCAATAGTAATAAAATAATATTATAATGTTTTATAGTGTTTTATAGTTACAAAATGGTATTATAGTTACAATAAGTGTTGTGAATCGTAGATACTATTTCTACGAGCCACACCAAAAAATATATATTATAATTTTTTTTGAGAATATATAATTATTATTCGATTACAACACTATCAAAATTAAATAGAGACTTCTTCCCAAATTTTTGAAGAATAGTTTTTTTATTCACTTATTCCCTAAATTTTAGGAAAATACTTTATTCACCTATTCCCAAAATTGTAAGGAAAAGCTTTTAGCTGTTCAAAAATTTTAGAGAAACATTTCTTACCTATTCCCAAAATTTTAGGAAAACACTCTACAACCTGTTCTCAAAATTTTAGAGAAATACTTTATTCACTTATTCTCAACATTTTAAGGAAAAGCTTTTAGCTGTTTCCAAAATTTTGGGGAAACACTTTTCACCTGTTCCCAAAATTTTAGGGAAAAGCTTCTAGCTATTCCAAAAATTTTAAGAAAAAGTTTTTTACCTGTTCCCAAAATTTTAAGGAAAAACTTATTACCTGTTCCCAAAATTTTAGGAAAAAACTTTTAGCTGTTCCAAAATTTAAGAGAAACACTCTTACCTATTCACAAAATTTTAGGGAAACACTCTACAATCTGTTTCCAAAATTTTAGGGAAAAGCTTCTAGTTGTTCCCAAGGAAAAGCTTTTTACCTGTTTCCAAAATTTAAAAAAAAAGCTTTTATCTATTTTCAAAATTTTAAGAAAAAGCTCTCTATCTATTCCCAAAATTTTAGGGAAATGTTCCTATCTGTTCCCAAAATTTTCGAAAAAAGCCTCTAGCTATTCCAAAATTTTAGAGAAAAGCTTCTATTTGTTCTCAAAATTTCAGGAAAACACTTCTTTCCTATTCCAAAAAAAAAAAAAGAACTCCACTCACTTGTTCCCAAAATTTTAGGAAAACACTTCTTACTTATTCCCAAATCAAGAAACACTCTTTTATTCATTCTCAAAATTTTATAGAAACGCTATTCTCACTTGTACCAAAAAATTTTAGAAAAATGCTTTTCTTACTTATTTCCAAACTTTTAAAGAAACACTCCTTCTAAATTGTTCTCATTTGTTTTCAATCTATGCATAGAATATTTCTTTTCGTTAGAAATTTCTATGCAGGAGGCAACACAACATAAGCAACTATTCCATCAGGCAACTGTACAGCAAAACAAAAAATTATTTTGCTAAAAAAAAAATTTATGCCAAACAATTATTTGGCAAAGAAAATTTCATTCATAATTAAAAATTCATACATGGGGCAATAATAAGTCTAACTTAAATAATTTCAATACAAGACAATAAGTTTTAATAAAAAATATTATTTTTTCAAAAACCCTTTATAGTACTAATGCATGAGAATTTCTTATACTAAGAATTCCCATGCAGGGCGCAAAATGTAGATATTTAATTTTGGAAACTAATATTTATTTAGTACTATAGTGAAAGACAACATCTTCTTAAAATAAATATTTCACAAAAATAACTTCTTCAGAAGAGCTTCTGCACAAGAACAACCTTTTATCAGAAGAGCTCATTACTTCTAAAAGAATTCATTCGCAGAATAGCTCTTCTCAGAACAGCTTTTCTCAGAACAGCTCTACTCGAAACAACTCTTTACAGAATAACCTGTTCTCAGAATAACTCATTTATAAAACAGCACTTTCAAGAAGAAGTGAAGATAACTCCAGAATAGGGCAGGGTTCTTGAGTTAACTTCACTATTGGGATGTCCTAGAGAGTTTGGCTTGGTGGATCAGATATGGAGATAGTTAAGAGTCCCTCTCTTAATCTTTCTCTGAAGTATGAGTGCTCTTCCCTATTTCTTTCAATACACTTTCTCTCAAAGTATAACTTCCATTAGACAAAGCATTAATGCTTTGTAACCGCCAATCCTCATTATTACGATATTAATGCCAAAGATATGTAACTCTCATTCTCTATTCCTATATATAGGGGTTCTTGTTACCATTAAAAGGACTTTTTTGACAAATCAACTAATCCATAAACTCTCCCAAATCCTCTCTGCACTGTTTTCTCTACACAGTTTTATTCTCAACCTTGCTCAGCCTTCTACCACCACCTACCGCTGCACTCATTCTTCAGGATCTGCTTCAATCTTCCTCTCCGTCGCCTCTCGACATATCCCGTTCTACTGATTTTTAACGTTTCCTTTCCATCACAAAAGAACCCATCTACACTGACCTGCCAGATTGACTACAAAGGCAAGATTTGACACATGGGCCATGGGGCTCGAGAGAATAGTAACAACGTAAGAGAAAGTTGTTGACATTTTCCTTGGAATTTTGGCCATAAGTCCCATTCTGTCATTGCCATAAAACAAGTAGACAAATTAAGTGGGATCCGCTCTTGCTCTCTTCTTAAATCATTCTTGTCAGTTTTCTAACAAAAATATCCTTCAATCTACGACTTAAACGAGTAGACAAGTTAAGTGGGATCCCCTCTTGTTCTCTTCTTAAATCATTCTTGTCAGTTTCTAACAAAAATATTCTTCAATCTACGACTTTTCAATGTTTATTGGCTAGTTAAGCCTCAATAACGTAAATCCGTTACTTTCTGCTATGAATATATATCCTGCTCGAACAGTGGTGCGAGAATTTCAAAAGCAAAAAGAAAGTCAAGAGGAAAGAAAGGCACTGCGTCTATAATATAGTTAGAACTATTATAAGTAGAGGTGGCAAATGGGCGGGTCGGATCGGGTTTGGGTTGGATCATTTTGGATCGGATCATTTCGGGTTAAGAAAAAATCGGATCATTTTGGATTCGGATCATTTCGGGTTCGGATAAGGTCGGGTTTGGGTCAAGGAAAAATCTGTCTATTTCGGGTTTGGATCATTTCGGGTTCGGATAAGGTCGGGTTTGGGTCAAGGAAAAATCGGTCTATTTCGGATTTGGATCATTTCGGGTTCGGATAAGGTCGGGTTTTGGTCGTTGACTTTTTTAGTCAATTCGAGTTGGTCGGATTTGGATTCGGGTCGATTTGACAGATTTATTGGATTAAGCTTTGGTCATCTTGATGTAATTTATCTGATATAAAAATCAACTGAAACAATATTTCTAAGAACTACAAAACTCATGAATATAAAATTGTCTTCTTACATCACCTATAGTACAATTGGGATTGAAATAATCAAAATATTTAATAATATGTATGATAGTTTTCTTTATAATATATTTACCAATATTCATAAATTAATTACGTTAATTAATAACTTTTGAATCAAAGTGATTTAATAATCCATACTAAATATTATAAAACAATACTATATATCTCTCTTTAATTTAGTTTGATTTTTTATAGAATAATTAGAGACATTAGTGTAGATGATATAGCTTCTGTATTCTATTATAGATTAACCATTAAATAATTATACATTATGTTCAAATGAATGCAATATAAAAGCGAATATTTAAATTAAACTATATTAAAAAAATATATAACACTCATATTATTGAAAAAAATTATATTTTTACTATATTAAAATACTTTGATATTTAATTTTAACATTTAAATATTTATTAATAATATTAAATTTAAGTTTGAATATTTTCAGGTTTGGGTAAATTTGGATTCGAATCAATTTGGATTCGGGTCAATTTGGGTTCGGATCAATTTGGGTTCGGATCAATTCGGGTTCGGGTTAATCTAAATTCGGATGAATTTGAGTTCGGATAAATTCGGGTTCGGATCCGGTCGGGTTTGGATCAATGTAAATTCGGATAAATTTGGTTTCGGATCAATTCGGATTCAGATCGGGTTGGATTTGGATTGTTGACTTTTTTAGTCAAATCGGATCGGTCGGGTTTAGATTCGGGTTAATCGGGCGGATTTTTCGGGTCGGGTCAACTTTTGCCACCTCTAATTATAAGTGAATCTCCTGTCATGGCTACTAGCAGCACCAACTCCAAAGATTCGTCGCTGCTCAGCCAAAGGTAAAACTTCTACCCTCTTTTTTAACTTGTCCTTTTACAGATTCTGTTTCTTGCTTTGCTGACCTCTTTTATTCCTTTCAACATGCACGCTTCTCTGATTGAGTGGATGTGTCAATTCATTCGTGCAAGCATTGATTTTGTTATTCAATAATAGGCTTATATGAATATAGTAACAGATGGTAAGTGTGTGTGTGTGTTTATCTCTGGCCTGCTGTGATTTGCTACTAAGTGTATACAAGTTTGGTGAGATATCTTGCTGACTTGATTGCTGTTTTCCCAATTTCCGAGTTTTGAACTTTGGATCTTCTGTGTATTATCACTTTCAACTGGTGCACCTTTCTTTTTTCCTTTATAGAAGAGGAGAGAACTGTTCTTATACTGAATATGTTGGAGTCTGAATGGTGATTCTCCTCTCTCTCTCTCTTCTTTTTTTTTTAATTTTACAAATGATGATTTAAAGCTTTCTCCAAAATTTTCTCATAATTTTACTATTTTATTCCTTGAAGTTCTATCCTACCCAAGATAAGAGTGGTCTTCAATTTCAAAACTAAGTTCAATTTTCATTATTTAATGTTCGTTATATTCCTCCTATTTGCTTCTTAGAAGGCTGTAACAATTGGATCAACGCATCTAAGTTGGCCTTTGCTGCTTGGAGAGAGGATTGTATGAAACAGTTACACTACGTTAGCATATATCACTTTCATTTAAATCATGCCACGAAATCACATTGTTGAAAAAAGTCAATTATTTATTATCAGAATCATTAATGAATCTCTTAAAATAAATATTTATCATTTAATTATTACATGTGATGTGTAATAAATGATTGATTTTTTTTCAACAATATGATTACATGGTATGATTTGAATAGAAGTGATATATGTTGATGTAGAATAACCGTTTCATACAATCTTCTCTCTTGCTGCTTGACAGACAGCTGAGTATTGATTATTGAACAGTCAATGGTGTTTCTTTTGCCTTTTTTTTTCCTCAAGGATCTTATCAGGATTACTTTGTAATTCATTTCATTGCATGAAACAAAGGTCAAAAACAGACCACAGTTAACTATTATATGTTGAATCTGAATTGAGAAAAGCAATAATCTCTTCCTGAAATGAAACCTGTCATCACCCAATTCAGTTAACGGGCTTGCAAATTGATTTTTCTTAAGGACTTACTTTTTTGCTCGGTGCTTTCTGGATTCTAGAGAAGGATGTTTTAAACCGGAACAGACCACAGTTTCGGAATTCAAATATGATGAAGCATCATTTCCATTTTCCACCCTTTATGTGGTGATTCCATTTACATTAATACATTCATATGTATGCATGTGAACATGCTTAGTAATTTGTTATGCATGTGTTTTTCCTTTGACAGATTAATAGGGAAAGTGGCATTGGTTACTGGTGGAGCAACCGGCATTGGTGAGAGCATTGTGCATCTATTTCACAAGCATGGTGCCAAAGTCTGCATAGTTGATGTGCAAGACAATCTCGGTCAGCAAGTCTGACAATCCCTTGGTGATGGATCAAACGTTTGCTTTTTCCATTGTGACGTGACAACAGAAGAAGAAGTTCGCTCTGCAGTTGATTTTGCAGTCAACAAGTTTGGTACGCTCGATATCATGGTCAACAATGCTGGATTATCCGGTCCACCATACTATGATATCCGCAACTATGATTTATCAGATTTCGAGAAGGTGATGGATGTGAATGTGAAGGGTGTTTTCCTTGGAATGAAGCATGCTGCAAGGATTATGATCCCTCATGAAAAGGGTTCGATCATTTCTATCTGCAGTGTTTCTAGTGTCATTGGGGTCTATGACCGCATGCCTACACAGGGTCCAAATCTGCTGTTTTAGGCCTTAACAAGAACGTTGCAGCTGAGTTAGGAAAATATGGGATACGTGTGAATTGTGTTTCTCCATATGGAGTTCCAACAAACTTGGCTCTTGGTCATTTGCCTGAGAATGAAAGAACTGAAGATGTGCTTGAGGGTTTTCCAGCTTTCATGGGAAGCCATGCTAACTTGAAGGGGGTGGACTTGACTGCAGACCATGTGGCTAATGCTGTTCTCTTCTTAGCGAGTGATGAAGCTGGGTATATAAGTGGGGACAACCTTATGGTTGATGGTGGCTTTACCTGTGTAAACCACTCATTGCGTGTCTTTCGATGAGGAATGATGAAACTCCAACATGAAATAAGCTCGCTGCCTAGGCTGTAGTTTCTTTTCCTTCTTTTTTTCACTGGTGCAGTAGGCTAAGTTAAGTCAGTTTCTTCATAACCACCTCAGTCTGTAAAATCATGGAAGATTGAAGTATTATTCTTATCATCAATGCACTAGCATCAAATCTGTTTGTCTTTTGATGAATTTTATGTGAAAAATGGCTTGATTTCCATAGCTTCAAATATCAAAGTGGCCAATTGGTTGTCACCATAGCACTGCTATGGAAAGGCTGTGTTGGCAATGGTGATTTTGATGAAAAGTAATGCAGATTTCAGCGTCTAGGATCTAAGATTGCAGGCAGCCCCAGAATTCTGAAAAATTTACATTTGTTTTATTAGTCTGAGACATCCACTACTTGCGACTACATGGAAAGTAGTTCTTGCTGTTGAGATGATTATTCAAGAGTGTCCTATAACATGAAGATTTTTCAGCTTTGGAACTGTTAACTTCCTGAGTAAAAAGTGTGATCCAAAATTACTTTGCTGTTAATTTCAGATTGAATATCTTCTGAAACATGGAATTTCAGATAAATTCACTGCAGAATCGTTTGCAGAGAACCAAGCACAACTGATTCTGCAATATAGACAAGTAAAACAATGTACTAAGACTCAGATTCTTCACCATAAGAAGGCTGAAAAGGACATGAGTGTTTCTTGTACTGCTTTTTAAATCGAAGTTATCCATACACACCCTTATCTAACTGAAGCCAAGCAGCACAAAGAGCCAAAGGTTCACTCACTCCTAAACGACCACAAAGCAAACTAACTGATTCTGCACAATTAAAACCATGGCTGCTCTTCAACATTCATGGGTTTCTTCTCTCAACACCACTGCTTTCTTCTCCTCCTCTAACCATCAGAAGAACTCTCCTTTCAAACTTTCCTTCTCTCAAAACCAAGCCAATGATGAAGATTCAATGCTTATGTCACAAAGCTCGGAAGAAACTGCTCCTGAATCCGCACAGGTTCCTGTAGACCCTGTCAAGCTGGCTTTTGAGAGGGCTAAAGCATATAGGAAGAAGAAAGTGAATCCAGATTCAGAAACTGAACAGAGCCCAGGAGGAGATTCTGGCGGAGATGGGAAAAAGACTGACGGAAGTAAGGAAATTTCAGCTTCAATTAAGGTTGCAATGGAAAAGGCAAGAGAGTACAAGGAGAATAGCAGTGAGCACAGAATTTCTTCAGGTACTGTTTTGAAATTCTTGTCTTTTATGAGAGTGAATTGAAATTCTGGTTGCATATTCAATACTTTTACATATTACTAGGAGAATCATGCAGTTGATTAGAATCATACTTTAAAACATGCTTTGTGCTGATAATTGGTAAGCATTGATTCTTTAGGCAAGAAACCCGAGAGTGAGGGTACCTCACAGCAAAGCAAGATTGTGGACAAGAAGGTTCAGAAGAAGGAAAAATTGTCAGTTTCGAGCATTGACTTCGTAGGGCTTGATTTTGCTGATAAGAAAAAGAGCAGAGGGCTACCACCTGGACTGGTTCCAATTTCGGACCCTTTTCCAGAAGGTGACTTGCCCGATGTGGAGATTATTGTTGGGGATACCAGCAAATTTGGGGAGACAACAACATCAGAGCCAAAGCAAAGCACTGAAGATGACTCAGACATTTACAAGCCAAAGGTCTCAACATGGGGAGTCTTTCCTAGGCCTGGCAACATCTCCAAGACGGTATGATAGCACACAACTAAACATTGCTGATCTTGTGCCTTTCAATAGTCTCATGGTGGCTAAAGTTTTTTATCTGTTCATTTGGTTGGATAATTTATTGCAGTGAAACATTTTCATCAAAATCATAGTTCCCAGAGAATAAAGAAATCACCCATTTTCTGTAATCTCATAAAAAAATAAACAATAAATGGATACTGCCACTATGCAAAGTGTCTTACTAAATGCATTTGATTTTGCATGAGCGTGTGCGTGTATGAAGATCCTGAGAATTGCTTTTTTACTTCTCTATGGTATGCTGTTATTATATACTACTTTCTTGGCTCTGGGATACACAATACGGCTCAAAGCCTGAAACATTTTGCATTTTTACTACATACTAGTCACTATCATACATACTGTACTTGACACAGCTGAAGTTTGCCTGCATTTTTTGTAAAACTTCTTCAAACATATATGAATAAAAATAAAATTTACTGCTATGTGGTGAGTGAGCCAGGGTGATCTACCGCTGTAGATAGCTGCTCAGCAGCTAGGAAATGCATTTTTATTTTTCAACTAATAGATTTAACTAATGCAAATGTTCAAAACTGCAATGAGCTTCAATTCTCGTGACTGCATACTTACATGACTGATGCCTCCATAATTTTCTCTAAAAGTTCTCAAAATTCAGACTGCTCAAAAAGTTGTTTTCTGACATGATTTCTTGGCTTTAGTTTGGTGGTGGAAGGACTATTAGACCTGGGGAAGTACTTGAAACAGAAGAAGATAGAGCTGCTAAAAATGAGCGCACAAGGCAATTGCTTGCTGCTTACAAGAAGAAAGTTGGATTGAATGTTGACCCAAAGCTAAGATCTGAATGTGAGAAGGTATTCAAATTAAAATTCCTGCTTCTTTCAAGTTATTATCAAACCAAAATAGTTGTCACAAATTAGTTATTGATAATAGACTGTAGTCATCCACAGACATAGTATATCAGGAGTCATGATGTTACAAGAAGAATTTCGATATGTCCCCTGTTGAAAATAAAAGAAAATGCATCAGACAAAGTAAATTCAGAACTTTTATATTAGATTTTCATTCACAACTTCTGAAGCCAGCCGGTAGAGATGTATGTTTACTAGATTACTAAATAGAATTGACAGCCTATTCCATGAATGAATTCTGCATTGTTGCAAATGTCTATGTGTAAAGATTGGAGGTGAAAATAGAAACCACAAATGGCTTTGCATATATGATACTGGCCAAGCTCTGTATTCATCTATTTTGTCTTGAATTGGTGTTTATAACTACAGGCATTGAAGGATGGTGATTCATTGATGGATTCTGGGAAGCTAAAGGAAGCTTTATCTTACTATGAAAGAGTAATGGAGAAGATGCCTTATCAGGTACTTCGTCTGAATGAACCGCAGCTTGGATAGTTTGACTTTCATTCATAGAATAGGGCATCTTCCTAAATTCTGAATGAAAACTGAAAATTTCTGGAAAGTTTATCTTCACGTTAATCACTACCTTCCCTAGAACAAAAAATGAATTCTGTTCTGCCTCTTTTAATCAATGGTGAACATTTAATAGACAACAAAGCAATTAACTGTAATACACTAATACGGTGTTCTTTTCCATGTAGTTATTTTATTGTGATGTGTATAAATTCTGATTGTGCAGAGTGAACTTCATGGATTAGCTGCTTTGCAGTGGTCTATATGTCAAGATTCACTTAGAAGGTAAATGATCAAATATTTCATCTGTCGGTACCCTAATGGGTACATTCTTTGAATTCTTTCACTCTGCTGTTGCACGCAATTTGAAGCTGGCTAGAAATAGATTAAAACTAAGTATATATAAACTAAGAACAAAATAATTATTGATGATTTCTTCCATGTTGTTACTTCATCTGAAGGAAACTATCATTAATAATACAATTCAGCATTTTTATCTCATGTCCTACTTTCTATTCTGTTTTAGTGTTAGTATCTTTTATCATTGTTCTGCTCTTAACTGTATGCCAGGGGTTATTACATTACTTCTTATTCGCTTACAAGATGTATTATAAACAGTTTCAATTGTTCACAGACCAAATGAGGCTCGAATTATGTACGAGAAGCTCCGGTCTCATCCGGATGCCAAAGTAAGCAAGAAAGCAAGGCAGTTTATGTTCAGTTTCAAGGTAATGAACTTATGAGTTGCTCCAAATTCCAATGGTACATGCACATTTAGCAAAACACTTCATGCTGTTTGTCGCTTATCAAAATACAGAAATTAGACTGGTTAATCAAAGTAACTTAGATCTGGAAATAAAATGAGTAAAACAGTATACTTAGGTATTGCAGATCATCATCTTAACCATGGTGACTTTGATATGTAATCAGAAAGTCATTATCTCATGTTCTTGTCTGCCTCATATTTGTACATCTTTACAAATAACAACAATTTTCATATGGTAGGCCATGGAAATGATGAAGGTCACAGGCTCAAACCTTTCAGTAAACAACGCAGGCTACCAGAATTATTTTGAGGCATTTGTAGAAGATAAAGCCAACCTCTCTGTAGAAGGGGCTGAAGTAACAGAAGGTGCACTGAATCAAGCCCTCCCATATGTGATTGTCCTTCTTTCTCCCATTATTGTTGTATTATTCATTGCTGTACAGAAAGGGTATGCAAATTAATATATAGAGTAGAACTGACACTGTAAATGTCTCATCATAACTTTTCAAATATTTATTCAAAGATTTCAATTTTTTCCAAATGGTACAATATAGATTTTCTTCTCCATGATTCATAAATTAATATATTTCTGATAATTTCAATCGGCATCTTCCATGAATGCTTAATATAAAGGACTAAAGGCTGACAACGAGAATTTCTATATATACTCACTTTTTTGCTCTTTATACCCCATTTCTCTTCATTGATTACTGTTCATTGCTGAGAAAAATGGGGTATGAAGAGCAAAAACGGGAGTATATTTAGCAGTTCTCGCTGACAATCCTAACACAAAAATGGGATTTATGTGCATAGACAAGGATGCCCTTTGGCAGCTTAGTCCAGTCCATCACTTAAAAGTGTAGGCCAGGGCCCAATTTGGGAAGAGGGAACCAAGACTGTCTGACTAAGGTCTGATATCAAATTGAAATCTTCATATGATCAGCTTTGTGAGTAATAAATTTGAAGAAAAAGTTTTATCTTTTAGACTTGGTGTGCACAAGTTGCTTTTTGTCCCCAGCAGTTAACAGTGTTGATGAAGTTCAAACTTTTCAGGTCGACTCTGCTTATTATATCAGTAGCAGTTGGATGCAATGTTTTCATGGAAATTATTGTTAGATTCTGTCTGGATTAAACTATTAATAATTGTAAATCACAGAAGTAAGAACTTTAGGTTTTTGGGGATCTGGGATGCAAGAAACAGAGGCAGTTGATCTACTGTTTTCTTTTGCATTTTTAAATCACAAAAGATAATGAAGAATCTCGGGAAACTCCTTGCAAAAAAGCTCTTTCACAAAGTTTTCCTCCTCCCTCCTACTATCATTTCCTAAGGCTTTGTTCATGCTGTAGTTGCCACTGATTAGCTCCTCCCACTAGAAAAGGCAGCCCATATGCACGTGACCTTGTTTATCAATTGTAAATGGTTCATGAACTATTCAAGAACAATTCTGTGCTTTCTGCCATCAAAAAAAAAAAATTCTGTGCTTTCCTCATTATCCATCTCTTTTCTGGTCTCCAATTAATACACTTTGATTTATTTCCTTATTCACTTTCTGCTGAATTATTCAGACATAATTGAACATCTTCTGTCCACAATTGACAGAATCCTAACTAAACAGGCAGCCATGTCTGCTTGAGTGCTTACCTTGAATGACCGAAATTATTCTACAATTTCCTAGCTACTGTGAAAGTGGTATCACCAGTTCATGTTATAGCATATGCAGTTGCTTTTGTTTCAATCAGTTGATCCTCATTTTTTGCTGTCATAATTAGCTGATAGAATATAGAAATTTTGTTTTTGGCTGGTTATGAATTGGGTTTAGGTTTCATTTTCTTAAGAAGCAATATAAAAAAATCCAGGGTCATATTGATGGTTCTGACTGGCTACATTTGCCCTGTCTTAAAGCAATGGTGTTGACAATTTAAAGTCTTAATTAAAGCTCCTTTCGTACTGTAGGTGACTCAAGCTAAGGAATTAGTATAGCACTTTTGGTAAGTAGAATATCAAAATTATACCACCATTCCTTGAGATTACTGAGGTTACATTTGATCACTTTGAAGACAAAAAAGAGAGAAAAAGAAATTTCTGGTTAAACTGCAGCTTACATTCCCAACATTTTTCCCTTTTAATTTTCCTAGTCATTCCATTAGAGCAGCTAACAGAAAAAAAAAAAAAAGAGGAAGGAGAGAGAGAGAGAGAGAGAAACTTGGAATGTATTCCTGAAAATAGTAGAAATACAAAAACCCAAGTTCTATATATGATTTGTTTTCCAGAAATTCTTAGGAAACAAACCATTCCCGCCAAGACTTTTTTTAGCTCAATAAAGCAGTCAACCATCCCATTTTCCTCTACTTTCTTGGTATATTCAATTCCCAGAAAGTAACCTGTAATCTTTTCTGGGGTCCTTATTGCTGATTAAATTTCTCAAAAGCATCCCATGCTTATGGCTTAACAGTGTTCACATAGAAAAGCTTCTTTGATCATCCTGGATTTCTTATGTATGAAACAAAAAACAGATTCCCAAATATATCTAGAATTGCCTCAATCTGAGACAACTGTTCCCAAAGATGGCACTGTATTTGTGAAAGCTACTCGGTGCCTTTCTTCGCTTACAGGTAAAGCAACTTGGACATATGGCTATAATCTCTCTTTATTCTACTTGGTCAGCTAACCCTTTTCATCATGGTTTTTGGACATATTATAGCAGTAAAACAAAGTCTACTATATCTTATATATACGCCAACCTGATTGTAATTTCCTGGTTGGTGTAACCCTCAATCTTTTCTTGAAGTGGAAGCCTCAGCACAAAGCCAGAAATCAAACACTTCTATTCATTCAAGTGATATTTAGTGAAGTCCCATCTGCAGGATTAAGGGTTTCTTGCAAGTTAGAAGCAACATAAGCAAAAAAATCAACACAATTGATTTTTCCCAGAAACATCAACATTTGGACATATCTTCTTTGTTTCTTAGTAAACTGAGTAGATATCAGTACCAGGAAATTTGATTTGGTGTCAGAGACGAAAAGAAAACGAATAGGATTATGGCTATGCTTGTTAACAGTATTATTTTTTGGTCAAATTTATTGCCTACTACACACGTTGTGCCTTTGTAAGCTATTCATCCTTCTTTTTCTTTACAATAATAGTGCTTTCATGACTCTAATCTCTATATGATCACCTTAATTATATACTTCCTTTGTCAATAATGGTTAGGTTCTTGTCATCACTTATGATTGATCACTAATTAGGTGCCATTTTGCAACCATATATTATAGTATGATTTAGGACAGCTAACCAGCCATTATTTTCTAGTAATGGGTTCATAATTTTATTTTATTTTATTTTTGATACAATAAAGACTTCTCATCTAAAAAAGAGAGAATACAAATACTAAAATTCGAATCTCATATATGTAGAAATAGAAATATAACCATTTGAGCAAATGCTTAATGTTTATGGGTTCATAATTAAACTTCAGATACTTTGAAATTAACTTACAATCAATGATAGATCAAGTAAATGAGACTAAGACTAGGCTACATACAGGATTGCAACTATACAAGCAAGAAAATTTCAATTATTCATTCTATCCTTTCATCTAATTATTTTGGCTTTTGAGCATTGAATTTGGAAAGGAGATAAAAAAAAAATTCACCTAGGGAACAAGAAAACATGGGATTTTTCAGTGGAGAACTGGGCAGCAGAAAATGTGCACTACATAGCAGACAAAGGAAGAATGGGGGTGGAGCTGTCTCGTTTGTTCTTGTTACTCAGGTCAAGGAGAGTCATGATAACTTGCAGTCTTGTGTCCATTTATGCCATTGTCATTATTCAATGCGTGCAGAAGAAGCATATAACAGACAGATTCAATCACATTCCAGTATCTAAAACCTTGCATGGGATGTTGCTAGAAAATTTTAAGTTATTCTGGTGGAGACTCGCATTCAGCTTACGAGATATTTTCATTGATTTTGTTGGCGGTTTTATTTCACAAAATGTGATTTACAAATATTAGTTCAATATCTTCAATTATATTTCATAGCAGAATATCACACTATCTCGACATCATATTGAAGCCTTACACAAAGTTTCTTTTGACTGATGGTGCCCACAAAAGCTAGCTAGCTAGCTCGCTTGCTCCTAAGAGAAAGAAAGATTAAAGGTTGTAGGAGACTCCCATGTTTTTCTTTCTCCTTTAGCAGAAAAGTGGAGTTAAAGATCATTACAAGAACTGAAGAATCAAGTTAAAAAGAAAATGTTGATGCAAATCAAGCTCTCAATTGTAGAGTTAATATCTAAAATGGTTTTGTTTTTCTTAATCATGACGATTTGGAGATGAAAAAAAAATCTAAAGGATCTCAATTAAGAAAAGTCTAGAAAGCCAAGAGGTTCACCCAAAGCCAATGAAAATGTTGATTAGACTGTCGGCTGAGTTTGGGAAAAATTAAAAGTGATGTTCTGTTGCATCCAATTAGTTGACAATCTTATTAACTATTCACATTTCGTTTTTATGTCGACACTAATATCATTAAATTAAAAGTTTATTGATTATATTTTCACTTGTTTTTCTTAAAAAAAAAACTTTTGAAAAGAGATTATTTGGTGAATTAGTATTGAATTAATTACTTAAAGACTATCTACGCAATTTAAATTTTTTGATTATTTAAGAAAAATTGTGGCATGCAATAAAATATAAAATTGAAACCAAACATTTTTGATACCTACCAGTATTATCAAAAACAATAAGATTATTTTTATATGAAAAATGAAATAATTTATATAAAAAGAAAAGCAGTAATTGACTAAAGTGTGTGACCAATAAAGATTCTACCATGACATGATATATAATTAGAATAGAATTTTCAGAGTTTGACATAAACTTTTCAAAAAATTTCAGCTACAAATCTCTCATGTTATTTGATTGGGTTGAATTCACGTAAATGGCAGACTTAATTTGTAGATTTTGATATAAAAACACATACATGACAGTGAATATAGTGAAATATTATTACTTTACAAAGAAGAAAGTCATCATTTTCAATTTTCAATTAAAAATTTCATGATTTGGAGGCATGGGCCGGTGGGAGGAGCGTCTGTGACTCTGCTTAAATGGACCTCAGCCGCTTAGTTGGCCCCACAGGCAGCCCATTTCCACCGACCATTGCCTTTGGTCTTTTCTAAAGTGCTGCCGCCCAACCCCAACTGCTGGTGGCCGGAGGGTTCCAGTCATCAGTGCCTTCCTTATCTTTTTTTTTTCCACCTTTTAATAATGCTTTTGCTTCCTAATCTAAAACCCTAATTAGCTACAATACTAGAGGATAGAAATGCCATTGTATTTCCATTTTATTTCATCAAAAAATTAGTATTTCACGATTTAAAGTATCAAATGTCTTCACTCTAAAGTATAAGACTTTTATAGATTTAAAGTTTGAACTATAATAATTGCATTCTTCTTTTTTTTAATTAAAGAGACTCGGTGTACGAAAAAAAACCCTTTTAACCTTTGGTAGATGAATAAGATCATCATCATACCTTTTATCCTAAGAGATTTAGATAAATTACATGAATCAATATCGAATTTATATTAAATTGTTGTTAAATCGTCTATATAAATTATCAATCTTCACACATTTTTATTCAAGACAATGAAATAAAAAATTTATTAATTTAATGATTAAATTTCATACTATTTTTTTTATTTTATAACTTAACCATTAAATTAATAAATTTTATATCTTCACTCATTTTTTTTGTTTACATTTTTTTTCTTTACAGCAAGTTGCATGTCAAACATGCATTAAAGAACTCACACCCATTAAAAGAAATAATTGAAGGTTTCAATTAAATGTCATTTCAGGAAATAAATAAGAAAGAAAAGAAAGAAAAAGAGTTAGTATGGTTATGGTATACCTAATTCTTACTGCTTAATTCAATAAAATGAGGATAAATTTCAATGTTTTTATAATCAATAATAATAATTCAATTAAGGAACCGGCCTAAGGCAAAAGGGTCCCAAACTTCAACACCTGTTAGTGTATGTCAGCATCAAACTCTTATCTCAGCCTTATTCAAATTTGGTCTGCCAAACCATAGTTTAATCTAAACAAAAGGCCATCCACTGGAAAACAAAATCAACTAGACCGAAAGGAATCTTCTCGCGTCTGGTTTCGAAGAATTTTCTTTTCCTTCTGATGTGATTTTCTTCCCAACAAAACAAAGCTCAAGAAAACTACTTTGCTTCCACAGCTCAATTCAACAATATCCAGGGGAAGCAAAACCCACCTTGCTTCTCATCTCTTATCCATGCTTCAGGTTTTCCTTTGAGGATGGTTCAAAGAAAGGTGCCCAACAAGCTTGGTATCCAAGCTGACCATGTTAAATCGGAGAAGCGGTTGGGAAGCCTCAAACCATCATCTTGCCATCACCAGGACGGCAAGAACAAAGGCGCTGACTTGAAGAAGAAAATGAAGAAGTCAAGATCAATTAAGCTCTCGGATATGGAGGGCCTAAGATTATCACCTTTGGGGAAAACCATTGCACAGCCTGGAAAACCACCTCCTCCCAATGTTCCAGCTCCTGCAGCAACGCCGCAGAAGAAGCCTGTGATCAAAGCCATGGATGGATCACCAAACTACATGAAGTCCACCAGCAGTTCAGAGGCAAAAAAAGAGGGTTCTCAGGTGAGTGCCCGGAATATTCAAACTGGTTCAGATAGCAAGAGTCTACGTAGAAGAAGTTCAATAGGTTCAAAAACTAGCTCTGGTTCTTGTAAAAAACCTGCTAGAACTCTAACAAGGACATCTAGTTTGAAGCTGGTGAGGACTTTAACAAAGTCTCCCAGCTTCAAGCCGGCTAGAGTTTCAGCCAAGAAATGTTCCAGGGTTGCTTTATGTACAGATATGGATGTACAGAAAGCTACCTGTTCTTCTACTTTAAAGGATTCAAAGTTTCCTGCTTATCTTACGCTTAATCCTGGGGGTACCGAGTCTGAAGGAACTTCAATTATAAAGGTCTGCCCATATACTTACTGTTCCCTTAACGGTCATCACCACACTCCTTTGCCTCCATTGAAATGTTTCTTGAAAGCAAGGAGACGTTCATTGAAAACCCAGAGAAGCATGAAGATGGGAGCCTTGAGCCCGCGCAGACTAAAGCCTTCTGCTGTTAGCACAGAGGAAGTCGATGAAGAGCAGTTGGTTTTTGGTAAAGAGCCTGCAAGCGGTGGAGTGGATTTGTGTAACTCACCTATGTCTCCTTTGATGCGAGAAGGGTCCATGGTTTTTTTCATTGAAATCTATACAAAAAGCAAAGAAAATGATATTGAAGCAACCGGAGGAAGCACACAAATGAACGCCAAGGGAATGGATGGTTCTGGATGTGGCAATGAAACAGCGCCAGAGCATGACACCGACAAGCCAGTTTCAGGAAGCTTATCTGTAGGCTCACCACACTCTGAGATTGATTTTGATGAAAATCTTGAACATTGTGGTGAAATTATTTCTACAGCTGATATCTCAGAAACCCCTTATGAAGAGCTGAAGCACAACAGCGCGGATGAAGAGTTTAGAGGAATTTTGGTTAAAGAAGAATCATCCCCGTGGAACTTTACTGATGGTGATAAGCTGGAAGGCGTCTCAAGTGTTGATGGAGACCATAATATGTTTGATGTTATTGATATGGAGTGGGAGGAGTGGCAACTTTCTGATTCAGAGCCTGGCGATAAAGCCCATTCTTCAATGGAATCTGACGATGAATCTGATTTGAACATTGGGGATTCGTCTGGAAGTCATAGGAATAATTTGCATGATGAATTTGTGATCAGTTCAGATGAAAGTGACAGCAACATCGCTAAGAAGATTCTGGCTGAAAGAGCAGAACAAGTCTTTGAAGAAGATGCTGCATGCATTGATAAATGCAACCAGGTATCAGAAACCTTTTGTTACAATCAAGTTTCCTCCACTGAAGAGATGTTTGAGGTATCGATAGCCATGGAAGAAGATGCGGAAGAAGAAAACACTGAAACAGATTTGATAGGCATTGTTGCAACTCCATCTTCAAGAGAGGAGTTATGTGAGGAACCAACGTCAGGCGAGGAGAAAATGCTGGAGAATGGAGTTCCTGGAACAGTTAACGAGGCTTCTGAAGCAGATCCTCTGCTAGAAGTTGCAGAAAACAGCTGCAGAATTGATTTGAAAGATGAAGCTTTTGAATCAACTGAGCAATTTCAGCTTCACTCATGTGATAAGTTGGAACAGGATGAAACAAATGAAGATTGCAATGTAATCCGGATGCCAGGGGATTCAGAAGCAGATCAGATAGTCACCATCAATGATATCTGTCCAGAGAAGGAATTTCCAAGTGGCGAAGCAGGGAAAGTAGCTGATGCCGAATTGTTGACTGGAACCCATGATTCATCTCATGTTTTACCTACGGCTGGTAAAGGTGATAACAATGAGGTAGAAGACAAACAAAACAATCAAATTTGTGAAGTTAACAATGCTATTGATGAGAGTTTTTCAACTCAAGATACTTTTGATGAAAGCCTTTTTGCCGAGATCCAAGATCACCTGTCAGATGGCCAACATGAGAGCACAAACATTGTAGACAATCAGAGCGTCCTAGAGGAAGATCAAGATGAAGCTAAGTTCAAACTCCCTACTTCCATGGGCTCAGAGGAGCAGAACAGTTTAAGGATGCATAAAACAAGTTTAGCTGACTGCAGTGAAGAAGATGGGAAAATGGAATCAGAGGATAATGCTAGTCCTGGGCTGGATGTGGAAGAAGCGTTCCCTGCAGCAAGTGATAAAACTAGCCACAAGCCAAGAAGCAAGTTCTCTTTCACTAGAAGCAGTGCTAAGGAAGAGCTGCCTGACAACCATTACAACATAAAATGGAGAATTGGACGCAAAATAAATGAAGAGAACCATGAGGAACCAAGGAAATTCAACCCACGAGAACCAAACTTCCTAGATGTTGTTCCAGAGCCAGATGCAGAAAAGGTTGATCTCAGGCATCAGATGATGGATGAAAGGAAAAGTGCAGAAGAATGGATGGTCGATCATGCACTCCAACAAGCTGTCACCAAACTTGCTCCAGCTAGAAAGAGGAAGGTGGCATTACTTGTTGAAGCCTTTGAAACAGTCCTGCCAATAACTAAATGTGAAACTCGTTTGAGGAATGCTTCAACAGGCTTTGCCCATGGACAACGCATTCAAGCTTGCAACTGAAAGTTTCTGTTGAGTAATTAGGTAACTCTTTATTCCCAGTCCATTCCTTGTTATTGTTTAGTTTTCACTTTGTATTCTGGTTTTAGTATTGCAATACTTAAGTTCTTTCTCTACTGTAAGCTTGACAAAACATAATGGAGTTCTTTCTCTACTATAAGCTTGACAAAACATAATACCATCATCATCTAACATACAAACACCACCTTATCATTTCCCAGGATATGATCAGATGGAAATAACTTTGGCAAATTATACCTGCAATCAGTCGAAGGATTAGAAAGCATCACCACCATAGAAAGAGAAGGCCAGAATTTTTAAACTACAGTTTCAATAGAGCAACTAACTTGTTGTTAGCTGTTGAGAAGCACTGCAGATACAGGAGCACACAATGTAACAGACTGATCTGCGCACGGAGGCAGTTTCTCCTAAATTATGTGGGTGAAGTGCGAGTGAAGGTGCCTAATTCAACAACTAGAATTTCTGAAGTGTTTTCAACTGGATCTTATCTATCATTTGGAGGTCTATAATGTCTAATATTATGCACTGATAATCATACAAAGATTATCATTTGGAACATATCTATCATTTGGAGGTTTATTATGTGCAATGTTATGTTGAGCTACAATTATCATACAATAATTTAACTATAACAAGGATTCACATACAAGAGTGGGAACATGGATATTCAGTCTTTAAAGAGTATTCAAACATTAATAAGCAGGTTCCTTTATATAATTATTATCACCTGTAACATTCTCCCAATTTCCAGTATTATCAAAATATTGAAAGACAAATAGTATAGGTGAGATAAAATATTGATAATGACAAAAAAAAAGCGCAGATATTTTGGTTGTGATAAATCCAAGAGCAGGATGGCATTGGAAAAATGCTATAAACACACAAGCGCCATATGTTAACACATGTCACTTGCACATACAAAATCCATGTACAACAAAAGTTAGGGGTATAAACGAATAGAACGTTCGACGAACCGTTCGTGAACACGTTCAGTTTTTGTTCGTTTATGTTCGTTTACTAAACTTGACGAACGAACATGAACAATATTTTAGAGTTCGTTTATTAAACGAACCAAACATGAACAGAGATATGATTCTTTCGTTTTTGTTCGTAAACAGGTTCGTTTATTGTTCGTTCGTTTAAAATGTCATTTATTATTCGTTTGTCGTTCGTTCGTTGTTCTTTCGTTTATGTTCATTTATTGTTCGTTCGTTTATGTTCGTTTATTGTTCGTCTGTTATTTATTAAAATACTAAAATTACTTATATTATATAAGTTATATAATATATCTACCTTATTTTAAAGATATTAACCTAAAAAATTAGTATCTAATTTTTAAATATATTTATACAATATAACTTTGTTGTTTAAAAAATTAATAAAATATAATTATAAAATTAAATTAGTTAATTATACTTAAAATAATTATTTTTTTTATAATTTTAAACATAATGTACTGAAATAAAATTAATAAAAGTCTCATAATAAGTTAAGATTTTATTCATATGATCTTATCTATTGAGCATTTACATATATATATATATATATATATATATATGTTACACATATTTGTGTATACACACACATATATATATGATACTTTAAGGATAATTATTACATACACTGACAGTGGAAATTTTTTACTCCACAAGCAGCGTTAAGATCATGACATGTGTCTTATAAAAATATTAAAATAAATAAAACAGGACATGTGTCACGATCTTAACGCTGCTTGTGGAGTAAAAAAACTCCACTGTCAGTGTATGTAATAATTATCCGATACTTTAATATATGTATATGTGTATAATATAAATTGTACTTAAAATAGTAATTATCAAATTTAATAAAACATTGTTGACTTAAAGTTATATTTAAGATTTTGTATTAGATGATTTCAATTTGCACGTGAAATTTAATTTTTATGTAAGATTTTTAATTTTTAATTTTTAATATTTAGTTTGTTCTTATGAATACTTGTTCATGAACATGTGTTTACGAACACGTTCGTTTACTTGTTTAGGAACTTGTTCGTTTACGTGTTCGCGAATGCGTTCGTCAACAAGTTCATTTACATGTTCGCAAACGCGTTCGTTTATATGTTTGCTAACTGTTTGCGAACATTAACGAACAATCCTTACCAAACAAACAAACGAACACGAACACACTCCTTAATGAACACGAATGACCATGAACGGCACTAAAAAACAAACGAACGAACGGCACTAAAAAACTAACGAACGAATACAAACATCAATTCGTTCGTTCGTATTCGATTCGTTTACAGTCCCAACAAAAGTTAGATAGACTATCGTTCATCGGATAGTTTTACGGGCTTTTGGTTATTACATCTAAACTTTTATATTTGTAAAAGTGGAGTAGTAAGTTTATGTGGCATACACTGTCAACCTCACATGTGTGTTCATGTACAAACAACAAAGTGCTGAAAATTTTTTAACAAATTAACATGTTATGACTAATTCTAATTTTGAGCTTCATGGATGAAAACAAGAATGTACATTCAGTTTTCAACAAAGGTCAGGAGTTGAAACTTCTTGATGGAAGAATTATACTTTGATTGTTAGTATATCTCCATAATTATGGAAATAAATATTTGGTTGACCAATTCCGGATATGGTCCATAATTTCACGGTGAATCTCAACTCAATATTTGGCTATTAAAAGCACGATTTTATGATGGTTAAAACGTGATTTTATTGCCATAATTAGCACGCTCTCATTACTATTTAAGGAGGGCTCCTTCCGGTCCCCAAGTACGTGAATCTCAAACACACAAACACCATCAAGTGAGGTTTTGAGTGCTTGGAAGATTTGGAAGGTCTGTGATCGACACAGAGTAAACTATCAGATTCGCAAATTGCTTCAACAGCAGAGTTACAGAGTGCAATGGCTGGAGGTTAGATCCTATCGCTTCCGCATTCTAATTTGTTTAACATGTTTCATATTGTGTAGAAGCATGTTAGGCTTGTTTGATGTACTTACATTTGGCATCAGAGCTTGAATTAATCTCTGTCTTGCATGAAGAAAATATGCTCTGCAATTTTGTCGATTTTGTCAATTCTGTCAAAATATCTACTTGTGTTTTAAGAAGGTTTCTGGTTACAACGAGGTTAGGAAATAATCTGGAATTGTTTTTCTAACCATTTAGCAATCACAAACAGAACAAATAATTCGTGAATGCTCCCTGTATATTTGACCAACGACAATGATTTTTGGGAAATTTGGACTTCCATTTTAAATCGTTTTTAGCCAAAACAAATTTCATAAAACTTGTTTACATTTGATTCTGATCGATTTGGGATAAAGAATCACTCAAATCGATGAATGGAAGGCTAAGTTTCAACCGGGTCAGCCATAGAACCCGTTTTCTGCATTCCCCTCGAACAGAGGAAGAAGACAATATGGCGCGTGCAAGGGACGTGAGCAACATAATGCTCAGCATAAAAAATTATATATATAATTTTCAGCCCTTTGACCCACGTTTTGGGTTGTTTCTGTTGTGTTGACTTTTAATTGTTATGGGCTTCTCTTTTGTAAGTTTAATTTAAGGCTAATACTTTTTGTTTGGGCCACTAACGGAACAAGAAAAAAATAAATAAATTACAGCCATTATTTTGTCTCTTTCTAGGCCATACGGTTGGGCCTATTTTGGGTTGATTGTAAAATATTTATTATGAGCTCATTTTTTTTTTGGGCTGTCATCATGATTTTTAAAATGACCACTTTGCTTTTATGGGCTTCTAATTTGGAGTTGGGCCATTTGTTGAGGCTTTAAGGATTTAATTGTTATAAGTAAAAATAATTTTTGTTATGTGGATTTATTTTTGCTATTTAGTATTAAATTAATTTTTGACAGAAATTTGCAATCTCATAATATTTAAGATTTTCATGAATTATGTAAATTTTCATAAATTTGGAATTTATGAATTTTTTATATAATTTTGAACATTGCAAATAATTCATAAATAAATTATGGAAATAATCATGAAAATTTATTGATTTGCCAAAATTATGAGAACTTAAATTTGGATGCTATATGTGCTTATTATGAATGTATATAATTTGTTATTTTTACATACTGTGGTTAACTTTAAGCACATGAAGCTAAGTTATTCATATTATTTGGAATTAAAGTTGCCTTGTGATAATTGTAATTTTAAAATATGAATAAACTTAGAATTTTACCAATATGTCTAAATGATTTATAATTTATTTAATTAGGGCTTAGCCACAGCAACCTTAATTAAATAAAATTATATTTGTAAAAAATCACATAATGGTATTAGACATAAATTGTGATTAGTTATAAGGTTATGATAAATTTTATCCCACAGGAATTTTTATTATAATTTTATAACTAATTAGGATAAAATGTCAAGTTAGTTTCTTAATTTACCCACAAGGATTAGGAAATGATATAATTTGATAGTTTTATCATTATGATATGAATCTATTAGAATTAGAACTTTAGCCCACAGGCAAGTTTTTTGTCTAAGATTCATTAATAAAATATGTTTACATTGGTAGACATAATTAAGTTTGCCTCAAAAATTCTAGATACATAAGCATGTTTATTTTCTATATGCAGTGTTTCCTCAGGCTAGTATTAACCTAGAAGTTCTCGAGCTGGATGGAGAGAACTACAAGGTTTGGAAGGAGAGAGTTCTCCTCCAATTAGGGTGCATGGATATAGACTATGCTATAAGGAAAGACGAGCCCGTATTGACTGAGACCAGCACTCCTACTGAAGTAGCTTTACATGAACGCTGGGAGCGATCCAATCGCTTCCGCATTTTAATTTGTTTAACATGTTTCATATTGTGTAGAAGCATGTTAGGCTTGTTTGATGTACTTACATTGATTTCAGGTGATTCAAGAAGAAGTGATTGAAGCTCTGCAGTATAAGTTCCCAAACCACCATAATTTGAGCTTTGTTCTTGCGAGCCACCTACATTAACACCAGCCTCAGCAGGCTCACTCTGTTTCACAGCTTTCTTTGTCAAAATATCATCATGGAACAACTTCAGTGCAGCTGTAGTTGAAAGCAAATTCACGGATTCATATAACTCCTCGAATTTATCTCTTTTTTCTTGTGTTTCAATCAACATCTCCCTCAACTCGTTTGGAAGACAAGCCAGTGTGCTTTAAAGGCAAAGACACCAAAAACAAGACAAAGGAACAAAATGTAAACCATGATTTAGAGGAATGCCATGCATCAAATGTAAAAGCAATCTAGACGTCAACAAAGGATAAGATATTTTCTCTTCCCATTTACTTTACCTGGTAACACCTCTAGCAAGGCCCCATTGTACCCTATGGAAACTGATTGCTTAAAGCCAATATTAAAACCTTCTTGTGCAGAAGCTTTTTCCCCCCGCTATCAAGCCATCGCCATATCCAATCTTGAAATTCTCAACAATGAAGCTGATATCAAATGAAAAACAACCATCATATATTCACATAGAATAAAAAGAAAATCTAAAATTGTCAAGTTTTGTGTGGAATTGGTCATGCCTCCTCTATCATTGTAGCACTCCAACTCCACGTATGAGAAATTACGAGAATATGCAATGTTATATATATAAAAACTTGAATCCAGACTTATGAATCGTCTTTTATGAGATAAAACCATGAAATATTTGGATCAAAGCGAACAATATACTTCTGGTTGAGTGTGAATCTCCACAAATGGTATCAGAATAGTCTATCAGCCAGAACATGGGAAGCCAATGCTACATCATGAGAGCTACTTCTAGAATCATGCGAGATTTAAGTGTTATATGGTGGGAATCATCTTTAGAGTTCTAACATTTGATGTGATCTTGATTGATTTGGCTTGACAAGAACATCAAGCTTTAAAGTAGGAGAGTTTGTAACACTCCAATCCCACAACGAGAAATTGTGAGAATATGTAATGTTATATATATATATATATATATATATATATATATATATATATATATATACTGATTTGAACTCATATTTACGAAGCGCTTTTTATAAGACAAAATCGTGAGATTTTCGGATTAAAATGCACAATAACTCGCAAGTTTCTACAGCCATTCCCGGTCTAAATCAGATGCTTTATCCAATTCCTCGTCAGAATCACCCCATAAAGATCCATCTTCAGCGTGGAAGTCAGCCTCATTGAAACCTGGAAAAAAAAAATAACACTGCTATATAAAGCAACTTTTGGGTACCGCAGGGGATTGCTACTATTAACTAGTTACCATTGGCAGTTAAAAGAGTGGTCTAAGTTTAAATTGGGCAGCCGCAAACTTTCTGAATAGAGCTCTTGAGCCAATTTATCATCCATTTCTCTGTACAAAAAAAAAATCACTTTGGCATTTCATCAAACACTTTCCAAGTTGCAAGCAGTAAATCGATTTTGTTAAAATTTTTTACTTTTGAGTCCAAATAATGAAAGCTAAAATGCAAAAATTTTGTGGCAGGCTTCTTCAAACAAAAAAACTCTGCATCTCAGATTCTTGAACTGGATTCCAGAAAAGAAGCTGAGGCCCAAGAGCTGGCATAACCTGGTGTGGACTTCAGGTTCTCTCCCAAAACAAAAATAGAGTACCAGGCTTGTGGTTTTCGACATGTATAAAGTAGACAATCAGCCCAGGCCATCCTCACCAAGCCTATCAACTGGATTGGTTAAAAGAATATTTAGTTTGGAATTTGGATACTGATTGAGGGCCATGGTTTAAGGATTTTAAACCAAATCAATACATAATTATATATAAAATACGGTTTAATTAAGGATTTAAGCATAAAAACAGTTATAAATTGATCAGTCATCAGTCATGGAATAATACAAATCAAAGATATGTCATTAGGGACCAATCCATTCACCATGATATAACAGCAAAAGCAAATTGTGCATGCAGCCAACTTGGAAATGTGGGAGAAAAGTGAAGCAAGCTGTGGTTACTAATTACCTATAGTAAAGCTGCAACGGTGAGGCCTTTGTTTGTGAAGGAAGCAAGCATGCATTGAAAAGGCATGGTATATATACATGATTACTATGTCACTATGAGTACATCTAAAATCAATGAATTCTCTTTTCAGAAAGACAAAGAGTTTGAGTTCGAGTTTGAATCCAAGGCCCTGAAACTTATAGAACTTTTTGCCTAATTAGTTTATTTTTAGTTTATCATGACTTAAGTTAACTGAGATTATATCTGAAATAATATTGGAGAGCCCTAATTTGATTAAAGTAGTAAACAGTTTACTTCATTCTTAACTATCAAATGATGTATTGATGATTAAATCCTTCACACTGGAACCTAAAAGTAGACTTGTCAATTCATGTATATAAAACTTAGTTTGGATTCTACCGTTTGACAAAAACAATAAAAATTTTTGAAATAAAATTAACAACGTATCTCTTTTTTTTTATTTTTTATTATTTTAATCCTTATTTAATTGTTATTTTATTTTTTTCAATCTCACCACCCATCAAACTACTATTGATCAATTGCATGCTTCTATAGTTTCCAAAATCAATTAAGTATTGCATGCTTCTATAGTCACCATAATAATTATCAAAACCAGCTTTTGCATTTCTTCCTCCAGAGTCATGACAGTTAACTGCTTAATTTGTAGATGGAAGGCCAAGCAGAAGTAATCATTTCTTCACAAAAACGTTATGCCACAGAAACAATCAGAAAACAAACCCTATAAATACCCTCTTTGGGAAGCTAACCATGCATTGCAGCTGATGTTCGAACCAAAATGGCTTTCTTTGCAACTCAAACTCTCTTCGTATTGTTCTTCACCGTCTTCTCAGCTTTCTCCATCACAATCAATGGAGAGTTCTCGAGGCAATCCATTATGACATCCACAAAACGGATGGAAAAAATGACCCGTCTCCACTTCTACTTCCATGACATTGCCGATGGAAAAAACCCTACAGCCATGCAAATTATCGGGCCACCAAACAAGTCAGCTGGTTCATTTGGCATGACTTTCATGGTGGATGATCCATTGACAGAAAAACCCGAGCCTGCTTCAAAACTTGTGGGAAGAGCTCAGGGGATTTATGCTTTGGCTTCTCAACACGATATTGGTTTGCTTATGGTCATGAATTTCGCATTCACTGAGGGAATTTACAATGGAAGCGCACTTAGCATTCTTGGCCGGAATGCAGTCCTTCATACAGTCAGGGAAATGCCAATAGTTGGAGGTAGTGGAATTTTCCGCTTTGCTCGTGGCTATGCTTTGGCCAAGACAGTTTGGTTTAATCAGACGAGTGGAGATGCTGTTGTTGAATATAATGTATCTCTCGTGCATTACTGAACCATTTTAATGCTTCCATGGAGTCAATTATCTTTTCTTTTCTTGCTTTTGGGTGTTTCTCCTATTGACAAAAGAGAGAATGTGACTTTCACTTCTGTTTTGTAAGGATGCATGAGAAATCTATGGTAGATTTCCAACCAGAGATGTTCAACCTTCCAATGCTAAAGTTGCAATTTTAAACCTTCAAGAAAACTATCTGTCCACCATTACTGAATGAAGCAAAGTTTCCACCATTATTGAACATGAACTAATTGTTATTAGATTATGAAGACTAAAGTCTCCCAGCAAATTTCTGCATAGAGTTCCTAAACAGTCATGGAGTACTATATACTGAATCAGATATGTTTAAATTTTAGAAGCAAATACAGAACGAATGTTTTTTCTTATACATTGAAACTATGAGATTGCAGAGAAAGAAAAACTTAATATTCTTTAGAAGAACAAGGAAATGGAGGAAACAAGCATACACAACATGAGTAACAATCTTAATACTATCGTCTAAACCCCCAGGCTGACATTGAATATAGAGGCCTTTCATGCCAGCACATAAACAAACACCCATTCTCTTCTTTGATCTTATAACCATCGTAGTTATTGATCTGCAAAAACCTTTCTGCCTGCAACATGCCATGGAAGCTTAAGGGCACCCTTCCAAAGCCAGGTATCTCGAGTCTCATAATCCATTTCTCAAGCTTTTCATGTCTCTCCTTTCTCTCAAGACCCTCACATGCTATGACATTCTTAATTTCCTCTCCGAAAAGCATCTTCTCAACCTTCTGTCGCTCTAGTGGTGCTCTTGATACTGTACTCTCCAAGCAATCAAAGAGCGCAGCATAGAAATTCAATGCTTCCATCACCCTCTCCATTAAAGTAGCTCCATTATGGTTGGCCTCCTGCTCGGTTACTACCATCACTTTAGGTGACAGCGCCCGAAGAGCAGTAAGAAAGCTCACCATTTTTGGTGCTGGAGGTAGAGACAGCGGGGATGATGGTGATGCTGAGTCAGAACTTGGGCTATATACATGGACTGGTTCTTTCTGGAGCCACTCTCCTAAAGTACGTTGGTTCATCTGCAAGACTCTGTGTGATCGATTACTGTTAAGGTTCTTACACACGGATGCATCAGTAGCCAGGAGACAATGAAGCTGAAGGACAGAACTGATAGCAAGAGCTTCTCCGGTCTTGACACGCAAATTTTCTAAATGAAGATCCTCTAACTTGCAAACTATGGGGTTAAACTGAAATGGGATGTCCAATTTCTCAGCTTCTTCCGTCAACAAGGCGGCCATTTTCTCTAACACCTCTTTCTGTTCATGAATTCCTGTAATTCTCAGATGGGGTGGCCCTTCTGGCCTAGTACTAAATGTCTGAAAAAGATTGATCCACTGAGCAGGCTCAAAGGCATTGAGATCTATAATATGAACCATCTTCTCCCCCTCCATAGCTTCTACAATGGCCTGATTTGTGATCACATATGCAAGCTTTAAAAAGGGGCAAAGCTCGAAGAACAGATTTTGAACATGAATTTCCTCTGATACTGTTGATATTTTTGTGGAATTGAGGGCTTTGTGAAGACCCGACCATGCTTTAAGCAACCTTTGAGCAAGTGCCTCGGTGAAGTAAGCAGCAATTCTTTGCATGGTATCTCCATCAGGAGAGGCGAGCTGGGATATTTGGTCCAGGACAATATTCGCTTTCTCTAGACTGCCGGCAGCAACATGGTTTGCACACGCAAGTAGAAGATGAATCAGACATAAGCCCCTCTCCTCGGATTTGAGCTCCAGGAGCCATGGAAATGGGGATCCTAAACCAGAAGACAGTGACATCCAGGGGAAGAACTGAAGTGATGATGAAGTCACAGGCGATGGTCCCTCTTGAGTCATTCCTGCCATTAACAATAACAGCTTATGCCTAAATAGTTTGATGCAAAATCAATCTAAATGCTATGATTAAATGGTCCAAAAACTGACTAAAATGGAAAGAAACTACAAAATTTTGATCGTCTGTTCTTTGTGTAGTCTCCTTGTTAACAGAATGTAGAAAGAAATGAACATCCTATCAACTTAGCTGCAAAATACTTGACAACCGACCAGAATGAACTCCTTAATCAGAGTAGTATAATCAAGAACTAGATATTTTTCTTTCGGACATTATTAAACAGTGTTAGACTAATTGTGGGTAGAAAAGCATTACTTGAAACTTGAAAGCAGTTTGAAATGAACAGAGGAAAACAAAAACATGGCACTGGTTTTCAATTTTTCCTGTTTTGACTGTTTTCCATCCGTTTCACATGTTTTCTCAATATCAAATAGGGACTGAAGCATACTTTTATTAGAGAAACAGAGGAAAATCAGTATTTTGATTAAAAAAAAACTCAACCAAATTAAGAAGTAAAATCATGAAACAGAGACAGGGAATTACCAGTAGAAGTACAGCGAATTTTCCCAAGAAGAACTGATTAAACAGAGCAATAAATTAAAATCCCAAACCGGGTTTCGAAATTCATGGAAATCCCGGAAAACCCCTTAAGAAAATTGGCAAACTTGGTTACTCAAATCTCTTTCTCCACCAAAGCTGTTTCAGCACTACAAACAGGGTTTGGTAGGGGGTCTAAGGTTTTGTTGGAAAGTGAGTCAGTTGGAATTAAAGCTCTTGTCTTGAAGCACTTTTCCATGGCTGCTTTGGCTACAACACGAGATTGTCTTTGTCCTCATTGTATTCTTTGTCTTTTGGAGGGTTCCAAGGAATATGGAATTTCTTGGAACATATAGAAAGCATAAAGAAAGAGCCCTCTCTGTTTCTTCTTCTTTCCTTCCACATTTTCTCTCTCCACAGATGTTTTATTACTTTGTTTGTTTCATTAATAAGTTTCTCTCAGTTTGATTTTTTGTTGTTAGTTTGTGAAGTGGATGGGAATAAGAGGTGGCAAAATTTGGTATTTTGCTCAAACACAACACAAAGGCAAACATGCCCTGCCAATACAAAACAACAACCTTGCTTGTTATTTAGCGGGTGACTGTGGGGATTGCGAGGGAAGCCTTAAGATATCCCTCCAAATCAACTATTTGTTCTTTCTTTCAAACTAGACTTGGTAATTCTAAAAGAGATATTAAAAAAAATATATTTTATCTTCGATAAATCGATACAAACATAGATTTAAAATTTTTATATTTTATGTAATACGAATGCGAATTAAACATTTGAAGTATCAAATTTATTTCAAACCTAAAAACAATTCATTTGAAACTTTTTTATAGCATTAAGACAAAATGATAAATAAGCTTTAAAAAGAATAATAAAAAAGTAGGTGGAAGATTTAACTTTAGTCATGGTGTGGTCTTTGGGGGTGTAATAGTAGTTTGGTAAATCTTTACCTCGTTATTTTATTTTTTTACAATATGTTAGAATTATTTTTTTAGAAGGTATGTAATGTTCCGATATCATATTAAATTGTTGTGAAATTCTTGTATAATATAGAAGTAAAGACTTGAATTTATAATTATGAAATTCTTTTTGTGAGTAAAATCATGAGATTTTAAGGTCAAAAGGGACAATAGTTTCTAAATAAAGTGTGAATCTTTACAATGTAATAAGATCCAAATCATGCCACGTAATAATGGCTTAGTGATTTAGCACATCATCTATGTGATTAGCTTAGCCTTGTTAGTGGGAAATATGATATGCTCACTTACCTCCATTTTAATTGTTCTGTTTTTTCCTTATACCTTTTGTCCATTGTTTATGGCCTTAGGTCTGGAGGTAGTGGTAGTGGCCAGCAATTTTATGTCTTTGCTCTTTTCAACCTACACATGTTCCAAATCAAGCATAAGAAAGTTGGTAAATCTTTTGAATTATGCAACATCTACAGTTAAATGATGTTACATCACTTTAATGAGTGGATTATCATATGATTTGGTACAAGAAGACAAGCAAAGACAATCGTCCACTTGCCACTAAAAAGTCTTATTGCCAATATAAAGTCTTAAAACTTAACTCAATGATGATACAGTGACATAAGAGATTTGATAGCAGGAAAAAATTCAATTTAACATCAGTTGGTAATCGGTAATAAGTGAAAGAATTTAACTTGATATAAAATTTTACAAAAATTTAATAATTTACAGATATGAAATAATATCGTTTTAACATACTCTTATCACGTTTAAGTAGAAATAGAAAAATCTATCACATGTCACATTTGAAAAGAATATAACAAGCAGTAATTACCGGATATAATTTGAACTCTAATATCTTGTTAAATATTCAATCTAAAATCAATTAATAATAAATAAAAATTTCAAACTACAAAAAATTTAATTTAATAGACTATACAATAGCACCACTTTGATAATAACGTAGCTTCAATTTTAACTATGCTGGATGAAATGACAATTATATGCATGTCAATTTACTGCATAATCCAAAACTATCCTTCCTATGTGACTTCACGCACTTAATTTTTTTTCAAGAGAAAAAACGCCTGCAGATATATAAACATTCTTAACCCTTTCTGCTTTGTTTTTATATATAAAACGTGTACGCCATTAACGTTTTGTCCAAGTTAGAGTAGATTAGCATAGCATAATCTAATCAACATAGGATCCTTAGGTAGACTAGAAAGTGGAGCTTGCAAACTCTAAAAGGTATCCATCCACCCACTTGTTTCTTTTTGTTTGTTTTGTGCCGACACAGCTGATTATTCTATTTTTGTTTTGCGTTGAAGATGTAAAAGATGACAACTTCAAAGGTACACAATGCATCCCCCACCTTGCCCTACCACCAGTGTGTCGACATATTTCTAAAGAAATGTACATTTGTAAAAGTGTGTCAGCTATTGCGTCTAACCTTCATCAGCCAAAATACATAAGTACATTGTTGGGTATTTTTGTCGATAGCAAAAAAGATTTGATGTGTGTTTATAAATGAAAGCGAAAACTTTATTTTTTGAGTTAGCTTTTAGAGTTAAAGAATTTTCAATAGCATCCAACATTAGTATCAAAATTATCCAAATTGCCTACATCTCTTTTTTGGTTGAGCACAACAATGCTTTTTTTAAGATTCGATGTGTGAAGGAAGAGATTGTTGGAGTTTTCTCATATTTGTTTGTAGAAAATATTAAATGTGTGTTTATAAGTACAAGGGAAAATTAACCTTACTTTTTGAGTAGCATTCAATATTAGACTATTCCAAGCATTTATGTGAGGTTGTTTGCATTCTCAACATTGGAATTATTTGCCATAATTGATTGATTAGCAGCTTGAAATCAGATATTTTTCCTTGTTACTTATTATCTAATTCCTTCTTCCTCATCTGTATTATGTTGCTTTGTGTTGATATGGAAGTGGGAGAGAGTGGTTAGAATCTAACAAATTAAGCACATCAAATCCAAGGTAGAATCAAAACCTGCAGTGATGGGTGTTTTCAAAGTCTCTAGATATTATCTTTTGGAAAAACAAATTTGTCATTTGGCCCCGAAAGATAGCTTCTTCCGACCTTAAACGGCTAGCAATCGGTTGTTACAATGTCTAGTGGATGTTTTCAAGAGTTGACATTTTGTAGTTTTGCGGCCAAGCACGTATGCATGCTTTCAATGGTGTTTTTCTGGTTCAAGTTAACTAAGAATCCAACAAAAATCCCTCTAAAATTCTCAGCTGATGGGTTAGAAGTTTAAACGGGTTTATTAGGTAAGTAGTATGATATTTGTGGGGCCTGGAATTGTCGAAAATAAGACAAAAAAAATTGTCTTAACTTACAAGATCATTAATTCCAAATCAAATATCAAAACCTTCAATGCCGTAGGAAGAGAGAGAGAGAGAGAGAGAGAGAGAGAGAGAGAGAGAGGTGGCTACACAGATATTTGTATCCGCTTAGCTTGATGGGATAATTTTATAGATTAGTATTCAATATACAATAAGTGATGTTTTTATAATTTACAAATGAAATTAAAATAATGACATATATTTTATTTTATTTATTTTTATTTTTTTAATATTTTAAGTAGGGTATGTATTATTATTTTAATCTTACTTCTAGAATTTAAAAACTCCCATGGAAGCATATTGCATGATCATACTAATTTTATTCAGTATTACTTAGATTTGATTATTTATGTTTATATCATGCAAAATACGAAAATTTTGTATTGACACGTCAAATATAATTTTTTTTTAGTTTTACTTGTAACGACCCGTTACTACATTTTTCTCGTATTTCTATACAACTTTTCCGGTTGGGCTGTCTGTGATGCCATTAACATTCTACAGTGATAGTAATAAATGATAAACATTTATTTAACAAATACGGAATATAAAATTTTTTTCACTATTCCTTACATCTGACATCCCCTATTGTCCTTGTTTCGATAAAGTAGTACTGTATACTTATGTCTGAAATGTAAAAGAGAAGTGACTGTACCTGTCATATTTAACATAATTTGTCCCAACGCTTTACACGTAGTTATATCCATTTGCGATATAGTTCTCTAACTCCGTGTCTTTTTATCTGTGGAGTTAAAACAAAGAGGTGAGCGAATCACGCGCTCAGTAAAGGAGACGTATGCTGCTTTAAAGAAAGCAAAACTATATGTCACATAGTATTTATTTTTTCTAAAATCATACCAAGTAGGAAAATAGTGGATATAGTAAATAATACTCTCAATACACCATTCCAATAATTGGTTAAACAATTTACATTAAAATGTAGTAAACAGTAAATAGGATTCACTAAATCTCCTCAGTAAACAGAAATCAATAAGTTGAGACTAGGCATCACCCTATAAATAAATCATGCTCTCATCGTTTCCTACCCCTTTCCAGGAAGACAAGTCGTCCGCTTTTGGGGTGCACCCGTAGGCCATCGCCCCTCACGGCTATCTCGACTAGATCTATGACCATAATCTATAAGTGGTCCTCGGATCCACTTGCCAGGTGACCTTGAGACCGTTGATGACTTGACGGGTCCGTCAGCCTCGCAAATCATAATGCATGAAACTAGGGGCCTAAAGTCTCAAAATCAAATTATATCTCATAAAGCACCTTTAAGGAATTATTTCACCAAATTCATCATTTTCTCAAAAATGATTTATTTTCCAAAAAGGTATTATACAAAATAGTAAAAACAGCCCGCAATATCACCATTTTTCGCGTGAGAAGGGCACGGGTTAGACTGGCTCGCCCATGGCTAGTTCACCCATGGTCAACTCGTCCATAGTCAATTCGCCCCAAAAAGGTTTTATATTTTTTGTTTACAAAGATATTAAAAACAGCCCATTTTTCCTATGAGAAAATGCAATTTAAACATGTTCGCCCATGGTCAGCTCGCTAGTGTGGTGAACTAGTATTTGCCCGTCAACATTAGCTTTTAAAAACAATTAAAACTAGCTCGCCCATGGTCAACTCGCCCATAGCCAACTTGCCCATGGTCAACTCGCCCCTTCTGGCTTGCCCATGGCCAGTTCGCCCACTATGGCTTGTCTATGGCCAGTTCGCTTATTGTCACAAAAAGGAATCACCTATTTTTGGCTCGCCCGGATTTTTTATTAAAACATGGGTCGCCTATAATTGGCTCGCCCAAAACATCATAAAGGGGTCGGCTTTGTAGCTCGCTTGGAATTTATTAAAATAAGGGCCACCCACCCAAAACATTACAAAAGGGTTTGCCTACTTTGGCTTGCCCGCCCTCTTACCAGTTCGCCCAAATCAAAAATAATTTATCAAATAAATGCATCTCATAAACCATACCATTTTCTCAATAATTTCATAATATTTTTACTCCACAGGACATGCATTTTACTTCACATACAACTCCCTTACCTGGTATTATGAAGCCTAGCTTCCTGCTCACCTTCCCGATCGCTTTTACCGAATCCTTAATTCTCGGATGCAAAATAATTTATTAAAACTATTAATATTTTTTTTATATATTTCCATCACTTGGGCAAGACTTGAGACAAATCAACTAGCTCGCCCATAGAGATCTTACTAGCTCGCCCAACCAAGCTCGCCATTCATCAAATGGCTTACACGTGGGAGCTCGCCCAACATTCTCGCCATTCTCATATTGGCTTATTTGTGGGAGCTCGCCCAACAATCAGCTCGCCATGCCTATATTGGCTTAAATGTGGGAGTTCGCCTACAATTCAACTCGCCATTGTCTATGCATGTGAGTTCGCCATATGTGGCTTTCTATTCAGAGGTGGGCTCGCCTATGAATTAAACTAGCGTTGGGCGACCTCGCTCACTTGAACAAGAATTTTTAACTTGGCGAGTTCTTTATTTCCTACTTGCCTCATTAGCGATCACTAACATTCAACATGGTCGATCACAATAGTCGCCATTCTCGTCACTTTGCCAGTATTTTCCTTATTTATTTTTTTTTGTCTATTTCCAAGATTACATCTTGTTTCTAGTTTTCATATTCCCTAAGGATTTAACTAAAAACAAGGCTGCATCTATGTTTATTACTTTGTAAAACAGAGAAATTTACCATTGAATATCAAGAGAACCATAGAAATATGGAACTCACCTTAACTAACTGCACTTCTAGAACAGATCACTTTCTATCTTACGTTGGCCTCATTTTGCTTATTCCTTTAGCTCATCAAAAGATGGAAGAAAGGTTTTGCAAGCAGGTTTACTTGTTTAGCCAACTTAAGGATAAAGTTTAGTATATCAAGCATGACAGAAATGGAAGGAACAGAACATAAACTTGCAGTAGGATAGTTTTCGTGAAGAAGATGGAGTTTGCTAAGTCGATTTTCCTCAAGTGTTTCTTCTTATATAGTCATGCTAATCCAATCAGAACCTATCACTTGGCCTTATCCCATTTTCTTTCATTATTTCACGTCTTTCATGCATTAATTAGATGAAAGAGGCAGCTAGGGTAAAATTTCAACCCTCATTAATAGATGAAGACACCTGTGGCCAAAGAAAATCCTTTTTCTGCACCGTTCTTGACTTATGTGCCTCCTTTGTTTTATTTCTCAACCAATAAGGATAAGTTCTTTATTGACTTTAATATCCTCTCTTAATTTTCTTCAGCCGTGTGGCGTACAAAGTCAATTTTTGCTGCAATGGTTTGAATTTATTTTCACATATCGTCAGCTTTTATTTCCATTTTGTCCACACGTGCTGATTCCAGTTCGCTTCCTCATCTTGAGACCTCAGCTCGCCAACTTTATTTCAATTCGCCAACTTTCTTAGGCTCGTCTATGCTTGCACCTGGGCATCGCCACTTTGTCTTGATGCCAACTTAAGATTTGGCGATTACGAGCTGATTTCTTTTCCTTATAATTTACTCAATCATATGGGCGATCACAAGCCCTCGCCCCATTCGGGCGATCATCTTAATCCAATAACTTGGCGAACTTACATATTCGCTGAACAGGCAATTAAACCAACTCGCCATCATGCATTGGCGATCATCCCCTTGCTCGCCCATTGGCGAGCCGTTCCATTATAGTACTCGCCCATAGAGTGTTTCACAGAAATTGTTCCATTCACATCCCAAGTTAAGGAGCTTTTCACCCAAGTGGAAATCAACATTCATTATTTATTTATTTTCATTATCAAATTTTATGAAATTATGGTCTACAGTAATGTAGAATCAGGTCTTACATTACTATATTCATATATAATTTTTATTAAATTTTAATTCATATTATTATTGTGTCTTTTGTTAATGTTATTTTCAAATTATATCACTATATCATATGCAAATATAATTTTTTTGTCTTATAGTCAGAATGTCTTCGAATTAATTGCGTGTCTCAAGACTAATATTGTCACGCCCCGATACTTGGACGTAACATGGCCATATTGCCTTGAGGTAGAACCCCAAAGTAATACGAAGCCCTTTTCTTTCATTCATGGTTAAATTCTTAAATGCATTAATATAAAAAAAATTCACAATACTAATCCAACTATAATTTAACTCTCCAAAAGTTCAATATAACTAAAGAAAGTACGAAATTGTCCTTACAATTCATAAAATCTTATCAGCTAACAATGTCTCCAAAATCCAAAAAAAATGCTCAGTTCGATCCCCGAACTTCATCACAGGAATAAGTAGTCTATCTCTCAATTATCTGTAGAGAAAAAGGAGAAGAAAGGGATGAAAGAACTATAGCTCAGTAAGCATAGTCTCACACACCTTACCGGATCAAGCATTGTTTTCATACATATACATATATCATTTTGCAATTGTCATTTGCAAACACAGTTCATCCAAATCATGTTGTCAACACCTTTAGGAAACTATTTCATAAAACTCATCATCATATCAAATCATATCATTTCACAAGTCATAAATCATTATCAAATACATATCACGTCACGTAAATCATGGGTCATGCTTTAAAGTCGTGAATTATCGCAAACTATTTCATCATTATCATTCAATTTATAATCATGAGTCATCAGTTCATTATTTGCTACAGTCACTACTATAACTCGTGACAAGGCCGTATTGACTGTTGACACCTAATTTTGTCTCATTTTATTATTATTATTATTATTATTATTATTATTATGTATATTTATTATTATTTTTATTATTTGTTTTATTATTATTATTTATGTTATTATTATTATTATTACTATTATATTATTATTATTTTTTATTTTTTACTTTTATTTTTATTTTTATTTTTTGTGTGTTGTCCAATCCTGTCACCCATCCACCAACTCTGCTGTCCCATCCCCGCCGGTCCCCTACTTCCCAGGCCATCCCATCGCCGGCCAGCTACTCTACCCGATCCCATTACAGCAAACCCTATACCATTCCTTCCTACAAAAACCACCAAGAAATCCTCACCATGACCCAGGACCAGACAACCGGTGACCCTCAAAACACTGCCATCATCAATCCAAGCTCTCCTCACAACCCTCAACAGACCACCAACCCCGAAGAGAAAACCCTCTAGCCCCCAAACCTCCGGCCACACCCTCTGCCTCTGTCCACATTTCACCACCAAACCCTTACATAAAGCCTCCACCATTCTCAACCCTCCTTCAACACACCACCATTCCAATGCCCTAACACAGCCACTGCCATCCATTGCCTCCACTGCCTTTACTCACAGCCCCCACTTCAAACTCTACCGGACGAACTCAACCAAAAAATTAGTCCCCCTAGCCACCGTGACCCCAACCATCACCATCACCAGTCGAAAACCCCAACACCCGTAACCTCACCTCGACTCTCACTCACCAAAACCAAATCCACCGAGACCCAAATCCCAAAATAGCCCTACATCTAAACACACACCCACCTGCAAAAGAAAAAACAACAACAAACAACCAACAGCAAACCATAGCCACAACTAAAAACCATCAATCACAAAAAAAAAGGGAAACAAAAATAAAAAAAACGAGGGAGGAGGTTTCGGTTTTGGTCAGATCTGAGGGGCTAGGAACTTTTTTTGGTAAAACGGTGGCCAGAATCGGAAAGAGTAAGCGAAGAGGAATTGGAAAAGGAAAAACTTTTTGATTTTTGCCCTCGGTAAGTGGCGGCCGACGACGGAGGACGGCGGTGGCTGGAAATCGCCTGGGGAGAGCCTATAGAGGCTCTGAATTTTTTTTTTTAGAAAAAAGGTAGAAAATGAGTTAAAAAAAGGGTTAGTTTTTATAGCAAAAAAAGAAAAAGCCTAGGATCCGCGCGTGGACCTGGGACCCGCGCGCTCGACCCGAGGGAGGAGGAAGATCGCGCGCCTCTGACCAGCCGACCCGACCCGACCCGTGCAGCATCCGACCTGATCTACCTCGCCGACCCGATCCGGCCCACTCATTTGGGCCATCTTCTTGGGCCATTTGAAGGGTTTTCTTTGGGCTCTTAGCCCAAATTCATTTTGGTAATTATTATCTTTGTTTATTTATTTATTTATTCAGTGTTTATTTCTTTTGTAAAAAAAAAAAAAAGAAATTTTAATTAGAAAATTAAAAATTAAAAATCAAAAAAATTAGAAATTAAAAAAAATAAATTATAATAATAATAATAATTAGAGATTAATTACATGTAAATGTGATTATAACATTTGACCATAGTCTAATTCCCTGATACACAACCTTATTAAAGAGTGTTGTGAAGGGCGGCTGGCCAGAGATTTTCAGAGGAAGCTTTCCAACACTTTGGGTTGGACTAGCTCAGCTGAGTGCCTCTTGGGCTGAGATTTGGTGCTTAACCTCCTTTGGGTCCAGAATTATCCCATTGTCCATCACTATGACTTATCAATGAAAACTTGTTTAATCACGCCACAATGCCAAAGTAATTAAAGCTTTAATCCGGTTTAATTCAAATATACATTCAACCACTCTTTAAAACAATAATTAAAGACTGGAATTTTAACTTTTCATATTAGCTTAAAATCGATTTCAGAATAAATTAACAACTTATGCTTACCTCTCTGATTGCTATGCTAATTCATTAATTAATAAAATAATTAACTTCTTTATATTAACTATCACATCTAGTTAGCTAGCTAATTAACTAAGTTATGGAAGCTAATAATGTGAATGGGGACTATTATATGTACAAAACAAGGATTTTATCAGGTCGGTATCTCCTGGTCTTTTTTTTTCACTTTATTTATAATTAAGATAAAGAAGTTGTTTATAATAATAATAATAATAATAATAATAATAATAATAATAATAATAATTGTAGCAATGTTTGTTTCACATTTCGAAGGATTATTATTTAATATATGCATTGTGATTGGAGTTTTTTAAATTTCACAAATGAAATTAAGATAATAATACATATTCAATTTTATTATTTTTTAAATATTTTAATCCCACTTATAAAATCTAAAAACTCTACTTACATTATATTGATTAATATATGATCTTATTCGAAATGCTTGTTAATGAAATAAACAGAGTAAAATGTGGCAATTTTGGAGAATAAAAGCAACTGCTACTTGATAATCAACGGGGAGGACAATTAGCCTGAAATGCATGCACGCATGCATGCACACAGTTTAGACTCTTTAGTTTCTAGGTCGTTATTGGTTGAACCTTAGTTAGGTTTGCATAATTAACAAGATTATATATATTATATGTTTCCATAAATGTTGAAACTTAAATATTAAATTTGCTCATATTTTAAAAATAAGTACAACATGACTATTTAAACAAAAATTTAAAGTCAACAACCTTACGTATGCTTTGTTTGAATAAAATATTGTAATTATGGGTAGTACTTCAAATGACAAACATATTTATTAAGTGTTTTGTTCCAGATAATTAATTTGTAAAGCTCAAACAAGAGTACAACTTTTGATGAAAAACAGTGGTGCATAGAGAGTGTATATACATAAACTTTTTTTTAAAAAAAAAAGAATAACAAAGCAGAATCCTCCTAATAAAGCAATGGAACAAAAGTAACGGTTTATATATGGCAGGCTCTTTAGTATCTGCTCTGTCTAGTAACCAAACTGCCCCACGCAGAAATCATCTGCAAAATGATGCCCGGCCATATACATATTATTCATCTTTCCACCCGAATTTTCAATCCTAGAAATAGCAGAAACAATGCAAGAAAATTAAGATAAACAACAACAGATTAAACCCAAGTCTGCCTCATCAGTAACACAAGCTATATATTCACAATTTCTGTCAATGGAAGAACCTTCAGCTTGTTGTGTATTCAAACTCTCTTTCATCCTATTGGTTTTTTTCGTCGCTTTTCCTTCGTCTTCTTCGTCGGAATTGCACCCTTTGGTCGCCAACTCAACTTTCCGTCACCTCAACTACACAGCAGTATCGGATTTTCGAGTGCTCAATCGAAGAAGTTTGATTCAATGTCCTGATCTGAACCCTTATCTCCAAATTAAAGTTGCCAACAATTCTGACCTCTCTGACGAAGAGTATGTCACTGTGAATGTTAGCGGAGTTTTGCTGCCTTCGGAGGGTGACTGGGTTGCCATGATCTCGCCTACCTATTCTAAGTAAGATTTTCACACTGTTTCTTTTAATTTTTTTTCTCTAATCGAAGAATCATAGTTTTCCTGGTGTCTATTAATTATATGCAGTGTGGATACTTGTCTTCAAAGCAAGGCTTACTATTTACAGACTGGTGACACCAGTAATCTTCCTTTTCTCTGCCATTATCCTGTTAAGGTAATTTTGCCTGTAGCCTTCATTTGGTTTCTCAGGATTATATATTTTGAAGGTATATTATTATTGTATTGCAGATAGACATGAGAATCTTAGAAATGATATAATGATATATTACAGAAACAACATGAGTAAGAAAAACGAAAGTGAATCAAGTTAAAGTTTGATAAATAACAATATACAAATATAACAAACACTAAAAATAAAAGTTGTGTTTGGGGTGCCGACATGAATTTGACACAAAATTATGTGTTTTACGTAATATGAATGTGAACTATATACATGAATTGGCTGGTCTAATTACAAACATATGAAAAAGATCTGAGAGCAAATGGTATTGTGCAGGCAAAGTATGTGAGCAGTGATCCAGACTATCTAAGTTGCAAGAAGCAAGAATGCCAGAAACGTGGCAATGACGGAAAATGTGAGCTCACAACTTGCAGTGGCTCCATAACTTTCCATGTCATTAACATCAGAACTGACATCGAATTCGTCTTCTTTACCGGTGGATTCACCACGCCTTGCGTTTTGACTAGGACCCAAACCCCTCTAAAGTTTTCTAATCCCAGTTCGCCATTGTATGGACATCTCTCAAGCTTGGATTCCACCGGAACATCGGTATGCAAAGCATCAACACATTTATTACACTACTTTAATCTTGTAGCCAAGGTGCTTAATACTTTGTCATTTCTGGGGCTGCAGATGAGGTTAACATGGGTTAGCGGGGATAAGGAATCTCAAGAAGTCAAGTATGGATATGGGCAATCACAGACATCAGAAGTCACAACGTTTTCAGCGGACGATATGTGCAAAGAGTATCAATTTGGTACTCTTCATAAATCATAAGAGATTCATTTGTTTAAACCATTTTCAGAAACCTTTTTCACTTACATTTATTGTGTTGGTTTTGAAATGTATAGGTTCTATTGTCCTACCAAGTCCAGCCAGGGATTTTGGATGGCATGACCCCGGTTACATTCACACTGCTGTGATGACAGGACTGCAGCCTTCCAGCACTTTCTACTACAAATATGGAAGGTATAGCAGGAAATTAATCTTATGTACTGAATAATTTCTCTAAATTTTCTTTCTTTTAAAAAGCTGATACTTGGGCTTTGGGAGAAGATTTGGTGGTTTCAATTGGTAATCAAATAGCCTTATATTCTGTGATTTTCAGTGATTCTGTAGGTTGGAGTGATCAAATCAAATTCCGGACACCGCCAGGTGGAGGATCAGATGAACTCAGATTTCTTGTATTTGGTGATATGGGAAAGGCTCCGCTTGATGGATCTGCAGAGCACTACATTCAGGTAGAGATGCAAGTATGCAATACAATATGATTTTATACAGAAAACTTTGTTTGGTCAGTAACGGTATAGGAGGGATCTTAATCTTTCTGGTAATACAAACTAAATTCAATTTCACATATTAGTTTCATTCGTATGGTAAGCAAACTGAGGCTTATGCTTGTGTGGCCCATTCAGCCAGGATCTATTTCAGTAGTAAAAGGAATGATTGAAGAAGTGAAAAATGGAAATGTGGACTCCATTTTTCACATTGGAGACATAAGCTATGCAACCGGCTTCTTAGTCGAATGGGATTTCTTCCTTCACCTTATAAACCCTCTGGCTTCTCAGGTTTCTTACATGACAGCAATTGGAAATCATGAAAGGTAACTCTCCTGTCTCTGGCATTGTCTAGAATCAGGAGAAATGGAAGAATTGCTTGGCATTATAACCAATTTCTCCCACAATTTTCAGGGATTACTCAAACTCCGGGTCCTGGTACTCGGGTCCAGATTCAGGAGGGGAATGTGGAGTTCCTTATGAAACCTATTTCCCAATGCCAACTGCAGCAAAAGATAAGCCATGGTATTCCATAGAACAAGGCAGCGTTCATTTCACAGTCATTTCAACAGAACATAACTGGACAGAACAGTCTGAACAGGTAAAACTTAACTTGCCCTTCCTACACAGAATTTCTCCAATCTGATTTCTGTTGGTTTTGAACCAAATGAAACTGACACTTGAAAATTGACAGTATGTATGGATGAAGAAGGACATGGCTTCAGTTGATAGATCGAAAACAACTTGGTTGATTTTTACCGGGTAAGTTAAAAGGCTGAAAAATGTGAATCCAATGCCTTAATCAGAATCCTTGAAAATTGTTTTCAAAATGCAGGCACAGGCCCATGTATAGTTCTCTAAGTGCTGATGATAACTTTCGTAAGACTGTAGAACCCGTTCTCCTAGCTAACAAGGTAAAAACCTCTGGCTTCATTAGTCATCAGGTTGGTTCAATTTCCTCATTGCTGAAAATGATGCGACAGAAATATGTATTAGGTCGATTTGGTCCTTTTTGGCCATATACATAATTATGAGAGAACATGTTCGGTGTATAATTCCGAATGCCCGGCAATGCCAACGAAAGATGAAAATGGGATAGACACATATGATAATAGCAACTACACTGCACCTGTACATGCTATTGTTGGAATGGCTGGTTTCAGACTTGAAAAATTCGACGATGTAAGTTTATATATATTTCCAACATATTTTATGTCTATTGACATTAATTTTATGTTTACTATAATGGGTTTTCATCCATGTACAGGCGGCTAGTTGGAGTCTGTCGAGGATTTCTGAATTTGGCTATGTTAGAGCACATGCAACAAAGGATGAGCTGAAATTAGAGGTTTGTTATCGACCGGATTTAATAAGAAGTTTATTATATAATTTTCTGTTTCGAATCTCAAGCATTTCTTTCGTGCTTTTTGCAGTTTGTGAATTCAGATACCAAAGGTGTTGGGGACAGCTTCCGGATCACCAAATAGCAAAGTAGCCTGACAGAAAGATAATTAATTAGAAAACCCTGTTGTTATTCACGCAGCACTTTCTTGAAAGAAAATCAAAGGGCCGGCTATGATCTTGCTCATTAGAACAATGCAGTGGTTAAAATTGTGTGCTTTTGATTAATTACTCCCACAATAAATGGAATATTATATGTAAAGCTGACAGGCTGAAGAAGTAAACTTTTAATCCAAACATTTAAATCGTGTATGTTTTTATCTCCATGGAGTTAGTTGGAAGCAATGGAAGTTTTAACATGACGGAAAAGAGAACGTAGGTGTTGAGATTTAAATTTTAGATTTGCAAAACTCTCATATTTTAGAAATGAAATTTTCAATAATTTGAGTCAATGAATACTGTTTCATCAAGAAATACCCCCTAGAATTTGCCTATGCAGTTGGGATATCCTTTTGTATATGATGCACTAACCGTGTATAATCTCTATACATGGTAATGCAGCAAAAGTTGTCACCTTATCAATAAGCAAACTAAAAAAATTTGAAACTTCTAAAAATAAATACATATAATTTTTTTTTAATTTGCTTATAGACTTATTGATTATGTGTCAATCTCTGATATAGTGACAGTATATAGAATTTATACACTGTCAATGCATCATATATATAAATATTCTAACATGCACAAGTTCACTTTCAGTTTAACCTTAAAATCTGTCACCATCTCCAAATCCTGAACTCCAGAATGCCAGACACAAAGCAGGGAAAATCCGACATACACAACAACAAGACCAAGAATCATAACTCTATTTCTTTACCATTCATGAACAGGCAGCTGGTTGGAGTTTGTGAAGGATTTCTAAATTCGGCTAGGTTAGAGCCCATGCAACAAAGGATGAGCTAGTGGTAGAGGTTGGTGACAGAGTAGTTTTCTAATTAACATATAGAAAGATTAGTCGACTGCTTTTTGCAAATTCAATCGAAATTTCCTCACGTTTTGCAAATTCAGTCAAAAACCAAAAAGCAAATTATTTTGAAGTAAGAACAAGTTCGAGATTGGCGAGCTGGTAATGATGATTAGTGCGCTCGCTCAAAACGCAATTGGCTAAATCTCAGTGTACTTATTTAGCTGGGGTCAGAGTTGCATACAGCAGAAAAGAAACAGAGATTTGGTGTATCAGGTTTGAAGAGGAATGTTTGAATTCCGCTTGCTTTGGTGGTATTAGCACTACCTCGTCATCTTGTCTTGGTCTTCCAAGATCTAATGCTGGCAAATTTGAAGACAGATTACAGTCCATTTTGTCTGAAAGATTATCAGTTGAAAAAATTAACAATGGGATTTTTTTAGTCAGAAACAATACATTGCAAGAGAAAATACAATCGCAAAGTTATCTAAAGAAACCAAACTATGGATATATAATTCACACGTGATAAAACCTGAACTCGTCTAGGTTTCAGGATCTCCTCCTTAAAAGCCAAAACATGTTGGAAACTGGAATACCCTGATATATGTCACACTGTAATTAGGCAAATAGACAACAACATCCGCCATTAAATTAATAAATAAATAAGCTCTTGGTGGATCTATTTCTCAACCTACTTTTCATGAGCAAACTTATATGGTAGTACTTGTCAACATAGCCGTTACACCTCACCCTCCAATCCATAATTTCAGAATCTCTCTCTTTCTCTCTCTAACAAGAAATTCTTGCCTTTCTTTAGACCCCGCTCCTCTGATTCAATGGCTCTTATTACAATGGCTTCTCGTATGCAAGAAGCTGTCTTGTCAACTCCCTTATTGTCGTCTGCCACAACTAGTAATAGCACTAGCGGCACAAGCAGTGAAGTTGATGATAGCCCAGCCGCATCACATCGTTTTGAGTTTCAAGATGTCACAAAATATGAATTTCCATGCATAAAATTGTGTGGGTTTCAATCATATAAATCATTGGCAGTGCTATCCGGGCATATTGGTACAGTTTCTTGCTTGGCCTTGTGTGGGGAATTCGTTTTAAGCGCATCAAAAGGCAAGGATATTATAGTGTGGCAACAGCCTGAATTGAGGCAGTTCACGAAGTTTGGCCAAGGCGATGGCTCGGTGAAAGCGCTTGTGACTGTTGGCAATAAGGTGTTTACTGCACATGGAGATAGCAGGATCAGAGTATGGAAGGTGTCAAGAAGCTCAGAGAATGTGTTCAAGCTTGTCGACACGCTTCCTACTACTAAGGATTATTTGGGGAAGTTCATGAAGCAAAGCAATTATGTCCAAACTCGGCGGCATCATAAGCGTTTATGGATCGAACATACAGATAGTATTTCTTGTTTGACACTCTACAATGGGTTGATTTATTCAGGTTCATGGGATAAGACCCTTAAGGTTTGGAGGATTTCAGATTTGAAGTGTTTGGAATCAATCAAGGCCCATGACGATGCAATCAACAGTTTGGTAGCTTGTAAGGGAATAGTCTATTCAGCATCTGCAGATGGGAAGATTAAGGCTTGGTGGCGAGAACAGAAGAACTCTCATTCTTTGCAGGGGATTTTGCTGGGTCACAAGGATGTTTCATTGAATTCTGTTGTTGTTTCAAAGGATGGAAAGTGGGTCTACGGAGGGGGCTCAGATGGGATTGTCATGGGCTGGGAAATGACTGGTGATTTTGTAAGTTGGAAGTTGGTGAGTGAGACAAAAGCACACCCTATGGCTGTTTTGTGTTTGTGCCTGATGGGAGAATTCTTGTGCAGTGGCTCAGCTGACAAAAGCATTGGTATTTGGAAACAAGAGGCTTATGGTAAACTTTGTAAACTTGGGATCATAAATGGCCATGAAGGGCCGGTGAAGTGCTTGCAGGCATCACCCTGTAATGTTGGCAATGGTTTCTTGCTCTATAGTGGAGGCTTTGACAAATCTATAAGAGTCTGGTGGGTGCCCAAGAACTCTGCTGAAAACGAGGACTCCTCTACAGCAGATGACACAGATCAGAAATCTGTTGTCTTGTACTAGGAAGATCTTCATCAATGTTCTGTGAGTAGTGAAGCATTGCCTTTGTTTTTATTTCTTTGCGGTGTTTCCACAGTCATTTGGTTTAGTTTTGATTCAAGCTGCGAACATAGGAAACCAGATTTGAAGCTTTTATGAGATCTTGAAGTTGGTTTTTGCAGTTCAGATCTTAATGTGCAGTTCTGATAAAATTCTTCATAGTGGTGTGTGATCAAATTTTCTTTAGACTTCTGGTTCTTTTTTCTGGGTTTCATACAGTTTTCTAGATTCTTGTCAAATCTAATTAGTGGTTTGAGGGAAAATTCAAACAATACAATAATTTACAACTTGTCTTTTCTGTTGAATGATTGAGAATCTAGCAGCTTTCTGTTGTTTAACAAGAATTATCATTTCTTAAAGGAATCATGTGTTTGCTAATAAAGGACACACAAATCAACGTAAAAAACATCCTAAATATTGTTAAGAACATGGCAATGCTACCATTTAACATGTCATACTTCAAATGATAATAGGAAATAGTTAGATTATAGGCATAGCAAAAAAAAACCTAAAAATCTTACTAACTTTTAGAGATAAGAACTTTCTTTGATCAGATTAAAGACAAGAACTGAATAAATATTTTAATAAGCCATTAACAAAGGAATCTTTGCCTTAATTATGTTGTGTGTTTTGGATTCTCCAACTTCATCAATGTAAAAATATTCCTCTGCTTTTGTTGGATTAGTGAAAATTCTCCTTAGGACTAATCAAGTTGAAAATCAAGCTTTCTGAGAAAGAAGGTGATTATTTCGTGCAACAGAAGCAAAATTTTATAGAGCCAAAACATTTCCTATGTTGGATTCTCATCTTCTTCTTCTGTGGTTTTCTTCTGAGAATGCAATTTGGTGGGTGATGCATGATTAGCCACAATGTCAAGGCCTGAACCTGGGGTTTAGCTCAAATGATTCATGCAGTCACTCTTAAAATGTAATATTCTGCAGATTTGGGTTCAAATCTTAAAACTTGCAATCTCATGGCCTAATATCACTGCCAAATTGTGTACTTAAACTTCTGGTTTTTGCACCATTTCTCATCCAGTTGTCTGCTATTGAAAGACTAAAATTCAAAGCATCAAGGAATCAATATAGTAATGGAACAGTTGTTCAAGTCACCATAAAACAACCACTCAGCTTGTTGAACCCACAAGCAGTGAACCGACAATGGATTCCAATGGTGCTTTTGGACCACAGAAAGAACACCTAATTAAAATAGTTCCATAGATTCATGGAAAAGGAAGCAAGCTGCCATCTAAAGCAACAAATTAAAGAAATGCTGCCTAACCCAACTTTCCGTCAAGGACCCCAATATATAATTTGTTTACAGTTCCTTTCAAGAATTTGGACCACCTTCCTTTGTTTCAAAAGAAAAGGGCCAGAACCCGGATTAGAATGTGTTTATTTGAATTATAATGTAATATGAAAAAAATGAAGCAGCTATCAAATTCAAAAAGCAACAGCAGGAAAACTTTGGAGGGATGCAGGCCAACCCAACTCGTCTTTCAGAATTGTCTGGTCTGATGGCTGCTACACAAATGTTTCAAGCAAGTAATTGGTTGAGCACTTTTAAACAGAAACATTTTAGAATTTGGTTAAATTCAGGTTGACTGAATTGTACTTTGTCTGAATCCTTGTGAGAAACAGCAAAAACGGCAGCTTCTTTGAAATGATTTGCAGCCAAGTTATAACTGATAATATCCTGTTTCTGAAGCACCTTGAGGACAGGTATCTCAAGTTTGGAATATCTTCAATTTCCAGCCATGTTAGAGAACTAGGCAGGCATGTTATAGATTAATTGAAATCAAAGTTGGTTTATCTTCTGGGATTGTCATGCCAAGATTACTGCTCAACCAACTCCTTAAACTCACAAATCACACTCTTTCAAATTCATCACCTAATCTTTAACCTTACTGCATGCATGTTTATATGCATACATACATACACACACTCACACACACACCAAGTGAAGCAAAGCAAAGCAAAACAAGCATTACTCGAAAAGAAAAATGGAATGTAACTTTGTTTTGAGCGCAAGCAATCAAGGTTTGCCTCAGCATTGCAACAATCTGAGTTCGGCACAGGCCGAGATTCAAATACTCCTCATGTCATCGTCCCACAGTTCACCGAGGAGGATAATGTCACCTAATCTTTAACCTTGCTGCATGCATGGTTATATGCATATTTATACACCCACCCAGTCCCACAGTTCACCGAGGAGGATAATGTCACCTAATCTTTAACCTTGCTGCATGCATGGTTATATGCATATTTATACACCCACCCAGTGAAGCAACGCAAGCATTACTAGAAAAGAAAAGAAAAAATGGATGGTGAACTTTGTTTTGTCTTCTGCTGTTGTTACTAACTAGTTGTGCACCCATTAAAACTCATGGCTTAGCTTCAATTGATAAATGCTGTGAAATTGGCCTCGATGAACACTGGGGGACGATGATACGAGGAAAATCTGAACCACTGCCTGTGCGGAACTCAGATCACTGGGACGCTGTGTGGTAAACCTTGATAGGATCTGGATTTTAGCCCGGATGAGTTAATTTATGGCAGGGATGTGGAAGTAAGTTGGTCCAATTTTTATTGTTTTCACAAGACATTGGATTCTTTATCACTGAAACAGTACTGTCAATTGAGATTTTAGACTCCATGAATGGAGTTAAAATGGTATTAACCTTCTTGCCCATTGCCTCTCGAGTAAGGATGGTATCCCCTGACATTCTTCCAATGACTCTACGGTTGCTGTTTCAGTGATAAAGAATCCAATGTCTTGTGAAACAATAAAAATTGGACCAACTTACTTCCACATCCCTGCTATAAATTTAGTCCCAGCAATCTGACTTTGGATGAAATTCAGCTTGGTATCCATAGTCCAACTAACATCAACCTATATTTACAACAGCTCTTGTACCGCCCTCAGATAATAAATTCGTGCATGTTACTCTGGTTTTAATTTTTTAGATCCTTCATTTTAAAGTTCTTTACCTTAGTTTGACACACTTGACTTTTCTCTAGTTTCTGAATATGCTATAGCTCATAGTATTTCATTTCTCCCTAGCTGCACCCAATACCAACAATAAAGAGCATAATTAATGAAATTAATGAAGCCTATTCTCCAATACCAAGCTTACACACACACACACACACACACACACACACACACACACACACACACACACATTTCCACATAAGAATTACAATAATCGATGTATGATGAGAGAAAAAGAAGTCTTCACAACTTAAGAACATTAGCAAAATTTCATTAAATAGCAAGAGCTTACATACATTTTGATTATCATTACAAAAGATTTACATAAATCAGTTGCAGTTCAATTCTCTGATTAAAAGAAAAGGAAAGATCGTGGATCCAATTCTGTAATGATGTTCTTGGCAGACACACCCCATAGGTTGAGTATCATGCAAACAAGGTATAAGTTGCACCTTCTATGTTTGTTCATAGAAGAGAACGTATGCTTGATCATGTAACACCTTGCTTGTTCCAATGGCTGTGACAGAGGCATCATCAAATCGCAGCCATTTGCCATTGGGGTAACGGGCATCAGCTGTATAATGTCCCTTAGAGGGCTCTCTTCCATGATGGGTTATTGTAGCAACAAGTTCATATTTTCTGCCCTACAAATAAAGTACAAAAATGAACATTCAAAACATAGCCCTTGGCTTCGAAAATAAATAAGAACCTCAATACAGCATCCATGTGGTGGATACTACAATAAAAGAAGACTCATACAGTCAGCTACTCAGCTTTGATTACAGATGCTTTCACAATGTGAATTTGCACCATGCACGATAACACATCCATATTTAAACAGGTGAACGAAGACAAGTATTACCTCAGTGGATGAAGAAACAAGTAGTTCCCGATCCAATAACAACTCAAGTGGGAAGCGCACAGGCTTATGCAACTTGGTACTCCCCTGGCTTCCATAGCTAAATCGCATCAGGTGCAAGATCAATACCCTTGAAAGTGTCTGTATCTTGACAGATTTTCTAGCAGTTACAACACCAGCCTGCCCGGCATAAACACATAACGATATCCAATTTATCACAAACAATATCTAAACAAACAGGAAAAGATGAGAAGATAACACAAAGAAAAACTCAGGATTTATACACAAATAGAATATATTAGCCAACAGTGAAAGGAAACAATTAAAGAATATAAATACCTTCCCAGCTGTTGATGCACGATAACCCTCAAGATTTTCAGGTGCAGAAAACAAATGAAGTGCATCCTCAATGGTATGGACAGCTTCAGGGTGGATATCGAGGTGTAGCAATAGAAATGGTTGGACAGTAGCAGAAGCCTTGTTTCCTGCCCCAAAAAACCAAATTAAGAAAAAGAAAAGATAAAAATCCACCCATAAAAAAGACACAATATTCTGGATATGACAAATGAACAAGTTTGCATAAGTATATGTATTTCTACTTTGTTTACAGATCAAATTTAACAAGCATAAATTGCTGGGAGTATCTAATTGACTTGTCTATGTCAGTGTTTGGTTTGTCTGAGCAATTTTCTGGCAGATACAGTCGTAAAGTTTAAAAAAAAATACACAGAGTTTGCCAAACCCCATCAATACATGTAATCAAATAAATGACCCCATAAATTGGCTATTTTCAAATCATCCAAGATTCTTTGCATCCACACAGGTTGCCAAATCCCATAAATTTATGTAATAATCAAATAAATGACCCCAGAAATTGGCTATTTTCATACCACCCAACATAGTTTGCAGCCATACCAAATGTTCCTACCTCTTGCCTTCACCACACTTCTTAATTGTCCTCCAAAAATATCACTTAGCTCCGAAGGAAGGAAGCTTTGAGTTCTTGTCACTGCTGATTTGTTTTTTGGCCCAACTGTCTCCCATTCATCATCTTCTACAGAAGCAACTAATGATGACCTGACCCTATTGGAGCTATCAGACTGCCCTTGAAGCTTAATCAATTCATCATGCATTTGATCCATGATAAAACTTAAAAACTCCTGAGCATCTTCCTGCCTGAAAAGGATGATAAATAAAAAACCATCACAATGTTATTACAGAAGACAAACAGTTGTCTAAATTGCAAGACATTGAACATAGTAGATAGTTAAGTCTAACGATTATTCTATTCTCAAGCACATACAAAAGTTTCAACCAATCATATTATTTCTTCGAATATAAAGATGATGAGGAAGTTTTAGCAAGGTAGCACTAAATTACCATACCATTGACACCAAAAGCAAGGAGAGATGAAACAGATAGATAAGGTAACTTATCTCTAGTAATTTTTTAGCATTTCAGAAAGGGTTAAAGAAAACCGCTAGCATATATAAATCCATGATCATGGAGGGTCATATTTCAATAATATCATGTTATCAACTAGTTTTGTTTTCATAAGAGAAAGGGTCCACATGAAGAGTTACTTGGGACCGGTAAAAATTGCAAATACTGAAATAATACTGATGTAGAAAGTATACAAACCTTGGCATACCAGCTATGCTACTTGGCACATCAGGAGTAAAAGTTTTAAGGACAGCTTCAAACATGGCAGGGCTGACCGGCCTGCTGATCTCAAGGACTGTTGTATCTTTCTTATTTACGTTAGAATTGCTAGATTGTACAACAAAGTCAGATATAAACTCAGCAAAAGCAGTTAATGTTGGATAGCCAACCTATCAAATCAAAGCCAAACACAGGAATAGGTTAGTGAATCTACTGACGAGTTCATACATACTCATCTTCAATATCAATTTGAGATGGTCATTTACTAGTGCATAAGTTCAAGGAAACAACATAGTTATACAGCTAACCTTGGGAATATTGCGAAGTCTAAGTTGCTGCAAAAGCTGGACAAAAGGAGAACAAGATAGTAGAGCCTGTAAAGTGGCATTGAGAAAGCATAAATTTCCAGAGTTGATTAAGCCTCGGGGTAATAAGTTTTTAAAAACTGTGACTGCCTTTTGAGTGTCTCCTTGAACAGAGCATTCTAGTGAAATATCAATCATCCCATTCTGATCTTTACCCTCTACACTTTCACTCTCAAGGGCAGGAAATTTCAAACATTGAAAACCATTCAAGGGACCACCTTCATTTGGCGATAAGTGCAGCAAAGTTCCATCAATGCTGTTTGCACTTGGTTGTTTTACACCATTACTGAGGCAAGAACTATCGATGGAACTCTTTGTACTGCCATTTTCTTTTGGACTTTGAAGCGTAGTTAAGGAATGATCTGTTGCTGTTTTTCCACCTTTTCCATCATAGGGTGGTGATGCTGAGGACAGAAATCCAACTGGCACGTTTGTGGAATTTGGCTTGTTTCTCAAATCACCATCAGCATCACCCAAAGATCCTCCAGCTGCAAAATCCAAAGAACCGAATTGCAATCCCTTCTTTTCCACAGGCTTTTCAGCGTTCCCAGCTGATTGCTTTAACAAGAATGACCTGGTTTCATCTTCAGTAAATGACCCAAAAACAAATACCTGTCAAAAACAAGAAAAAAGATGGAGCCACGATTCTGATCAGAGGACAAGGCAATTGATGGTTCATGCATAACTAAGTAAGCATAGTAAAGCTTGTCTTAAAAAGGGAAAAAGCAAAACCTCCTTTTCATCATTCATAACCATTGAATTTCCACCAAATGATATTTGTAAGTAAACCCCAATCCAAAAAAAAAAGCATAAGCTTAAACCCATCATAAAACAAAAATTCCTAAAATTTTAGTGCTTAACAATAAAACAAAAAGTAAACCCACCTCAGAAACAGCTATATTGTGTCAATTTAACACAAATTCAGATACAAAATACTAAAAAAATTGAAATCTTTAGAGGCAGGGAAGGAACTAACCTTAAAATCAGTCATGTTTTATAGAAAGGGAAAGTATGGCAAGGAAAGAGAGGTATAGGGAAAAGATCAAGGCCTAAGTCTTGGAAGCACCCTGAAGGAGCAGAGAAGAAAGAGGGTGTGATTGAAGAAGACATGAAAAAAGGACCTTTGAAGGGGAGATAAGGAGAGAGCATTTAATGGAAGAACCCTCTCTTTGATCCTCTTCAACTTCACCAAAACCAAGCATCGACTGCTCGAAAATCCCACAGACGAAAATCGAATCCTTATTTTGGATTTTTAATTTCTAGGGTTAGTTTATACTGAGGGTGGACCAGTGGAGGGAAAAAGGGTAGAACTGGTTATACTTGGAAGGTCTCTGTTGTAAATAAGCAGCAGTGTGCTCTGCTTGCTTCCCACGAAACTGACAAAAATAAAAAGATTACATTTTGTTTTTTGATTCATAATAAAACTATTTAGCATTTTTTTTTTGTAAACCATTTGATTTTTCCACACCATTTTGATATAGGATTAATTCGGATTCGAGTCGGGTAGGACTCAAAAGTCGGTAAAACTCTCCTTCAAAAGTTTTAACACAACTGCATACCCAAGACTCGAATTCGAGATCTCTGATTAAACTAAAACAACCCTTTACAAACTGATCTACGTGTAATTGAATAATCTATTTAGCATATACCACTTTGTTTTTGGGCAACATGCTATGGCCATTGGCGAATAGGACAAAAGGGCCCAAACGTCTCACTCCCCAAGTCTCCATTTTTTTTTTATCTATTTTAACGATTTAAAATAAATTTTATTTTGATTTTCATCATAATTAAAAATTTTTATTTTTTTTAAAAATATGTTTAATGAAAATTAAATTCCGAAATTTATGTCACAAATTCAATTTTCCTTGCCAACTCAACGATATCCATGATCCCAAGTCTGCATTTCGTTTGTAAACGCTTGAAAACTCCCTGGTCTCCCTTTTACTTGCACTCGCTTCTGTCTCCACCTTCACCATCACGATGCCCAGCCATCACCACCGCTCCGCTCCTCTGCTCTCCTCCTCCGCCTCAGCCTCCTCTTCCCAATCCTTCCTTTCCAAGCTCCTCCTTCTCCTGACAATCCTTCCTCTCTCTTTAGCTGCCTTAGCCTTCGTTCTCCAGTGGCGCGGTGGGGGTGTATCCGATCCCTCCATCTCCACATCCTCCGTCACTTCCCGATGGGCCCCACGTGGATCGCACCACGAGGTCTTCCCTGGCATGGAGACTTTCTCTTCTCTCTCCACCAAATCCCATTCTTCTTCTGACTGCATCAATCTTGTTCGTAGCTCTTCCCCTTCTTTCCCTTACTATGGGGACTGGAAATTTGGTTCTGAAGCTAATTTGAAGCCAAAGGTCGTAATTTTGCTCGCTGCTCTTTTTTTTTTTTTGAGGATTGATCTTGCTTCTGATAATTGATACTTGGCGGATATTGCTTAAACAATGTGATTTCAGCTTGGGGTCTTGTTGAATTCTCCAATTTAGGCTTTGATCCTTATCTGTGATTTGGGTTTTAGATCGAAATTTTATTAATCAAGTCATTGACTTCCAAGTTTTGTCTTTATCCCCAATTAATCTGTTGTTTGAATTTAAAATGTTTTTGCTTTATAAAATTGTTGTTTTGTCGAGTGATTTTCTTTCTTATCAAATCAATTTTATAGTTAGCACGCATTCATTCATTCAGAAGACCTAAATCAAGTTCATATCTTCATTTTTTTTTAGCTGACTTTTCCTCATGAAGCAATTGGAGTGATTGTTTATAACCTTCCGCTGTTTTGCTTCTCATATAGCAGATTTGTATCACAACAAGTACATCAGCTGGCTTGGAGCAGATTTTGCCATGGATGTTTTATCATAAGGTTATTGGAGTCTCAACCTTTTTCCTTTTTGTGGAAGGACATGCTGCCTCTCCTAATGTTTCTAGAGTTTTGGAATCTATTCCTGTAAGTCTACAAGCCTTTAGCTTCCCCTGATTTAGTTTTGCTCTCTTTTTCATTTATAAGTAGAATTGTTCCACTTGATTTTCCTGTGGGTGTTGTTGGTCCAAATTGCTGAAAGCATAAGTTTTTGTTGTTGTTCTTCAGGGAGTAAAAGTTATATACAGAACAAAAGAGCTTGAGGAGCAGCAGGCTAGAAGGTCAATTACCTTTTCCCCTTGATCAACAAAATACATCTGTTGGATTCTAAAGCTTAAGTGATGGATTGTTTTTCTCAATATTTCTTCCTATAACTTTGTTTAACTAGAATTTGTGCACATGCATCTTTCTTTACCATATTGTCTGTTTCTTTTTTGGTTCTCTAAGACAAGTCCTATTCGTTTTTGGCCAGAATGATTTTGCGTTTTGTCACTTTGCTGCCAGAGTTGCTTGCTTAATCTTTGTTATTTTCACCTTTTTTGTGGTTATCAGCCGGATCTGGAATGAAACATGGCTGTCAAGTTTCTTTTACAAGCCTTGCAATTATGAGCTATTTGTGAAGCAGTCTCTCAATATGGAAATGGCCATTGTCATGGCAAGGGTATGCTGTATGGATGATCCTATTTCCACGAATGGAAATGCTTTGTTATTTGTAATAATTAGCACAGTAATATTGACCTTATTTTAATCTGTTTGTTCTTTTGCATTTTGAAATAAAAGGATTATGGAATGGATTGGATACTTCATCTTGATACTGATGAATTAATACACCCAGCTGGTGCAAGTGAATATTCTTTGAGGCAGTTGCTGCTGGATGTGCCTAGCAATGTCGATATGGTCATATTTCCAAATTATGTGAGTGGCTTTATATAAATTAGTAAGAAAACATATCAATAAGGAACTTGGAATCGGTGGTTATGATTGTTATCTTATTATTCATTTGGAATCCAGCCTGTGTTTGATGGTGGATATTTTCTCCCTATTTGTTTAGGAGAGCAGTGTTGAACGAGATGATATCAAGGATCCTTTTAGTGAGGTAAATTTTCGCTTGTCCTTTTTTTCATTAGTTCAATAAATTGAATGACTGAAGTTAGGATTTGGAGTTTGGCACTTGGCTTAGTTTTCCATCCATGCAAACAGGTGTCAATGTTCAAGAAGAACTATGACCATCTTCCAAAGGACACATATTTTGGCATGTATAAAGAATCAACTCGTGGGAATCCAAACTACTTCTTGACTTATGGGAATGGGAAAGCAGTTGCTCGTGTTCAGGATCATCTTCGTCCAAATGGTGCTCACAGATGGCACAATTATATGAAAACCCCAAAGTATGGTGACTGTGTACTCATAGAACCTGATGCAATATTAGCATCACACATAAAAATCTCATAAATTCTCATAATTCTATGTACTTGCATATCGGGGAAGGGTGGGGGATGATATGGGGTCGTTGGGGCCTTCTGGGTGGGGATGGGTTGCAGCTTGGTCATTGATAATGAGAGCAAGTTTTATTTTGGCTTCATATCATTGATAAAAACATATGGTAATTGAAACTACTAGACTTGTAAGATTGATAATTGCTTATATTCACAATTACTTTCTGTCTATTGATACATACAAATGACAATCCTGAACATAGTTATACTTTTTCCCATTTTTGTTTTTAAGTGAAATCAAATTGGAGGAGGCTGCTGTTCTACACTACACATATGCCAAGTTTTCAGACCTGACATCTAGACGTGATCGATGTGGCTGCAAACCTACAAAGGAAGATGTCAAAAGATGCTTCATGTTGGAATTTGATAGAGCTGTAAGTTTAGTACCTTTGTTATTCTTCTATTCTTGTTTATCCTTTACTACTGCTATCCATGAGTTGTAGTCAGTATTGGAATTTGGGAAATGCAACCTATTAAGGCACTAAACCTTGAGAGATATGAACTTGTGTAGAAACTGATATTGTAGAGAATGTAGAAATTGATACGAACATGTTTTTCTGATTTTCTACTCAAAAAACTACAGCTTACAGAGAATATAAATAGTTGTAGGCTAAACTAGGAAAGCTACGTAAATCCCTATATATCCTAGATACCATTTTCAGAAAAGGAAAAGGAATCCTAAATAAAGGAAAGTTTTAAATGAAACCAATCAGGAAAATATTTGGTCAAGATACCAAATCTCTTTATCTTAGGAAATAAATAAAAAATCAATCATATCCAATCCCATAGAATATGGACTGGATTTCCACACTCCCCCTCAAGTTGGGTAGTAGATGTCAATCATACCCAACTTGGACTTCAAGCTTTCAAAATTGTTTCTAGGAAGGGCCTTGGTGAGAATATCTGTGGTTTGAAGACTAGTTGGCGTGTAGACAAGTCTGACTTGGTCTTCTTTGATTTTCTCTTTGATAAAATGGCGATCAATCTCGATATGCTTGGTCCGATCATGGTGAACTGGGTTCTTGGCAATACTTATGGTTGCTTGGTTGTCACAAAACACCTTCATAGAACTTCCTTTTGAAATCCTCAATTCCTTCAACACCCTTTCAAGCCAAATTCCTTCACAAATCCCATGAGACATAACTCTGAATTCTGCTTCAGCACTACTCTGAGCTACTACTGTCTGCTTCTTGCTTCGCCACGTTACCAAATTACCCCATACGAATGTGCAATATCCGGTGGTTGACCTCCGATCCGTTACAGATCCTGCCCAATCTGCATCTGAGAAAACTTCAACATCTCTATTTGAGGTTTTCTTGAAATGTAGTCCTTTGCCTGGACTTTTCTTTAAGTATCAAAGAATCCGGTAAATTGCTTCCATGTGTGCTTCGGTAGGGTTATTCATAAATCTGCTTACTAGGCTAACAGCAAAACAAATGTCTGGTCTAGTATGTGTCAAATAAATTAGTTTCCCCACAAGCCTTTGGTATCTACCTTTGTCAACTAGAGGACTTTCTTCTTCAACTCCTAACTTGCCATTTGAATCCATAGGAGTATCTGCAGGTTTGCATCCAAGCATCCCTGTTTCCTTAAGAAGATCTAGAACATATTTTCGTTGTGAAATAGAAATCCCATTTCTTGATCGAGCTACTTCCATGCCAAGGAAATACTTGAGCTTTCCTAAGTCTTTTTCCTCAAATTCTCTTGCCAAAAGGGTCTTTACCCCAACAATCTCCTCCATGTAGTCTCCTGTAAGAATGATGTCATCCACATAAACGATAAGGATAGCAATCTTGTGATCAGATGAGTGCTAGTGTGATCGGTTTGGCACTGTGAAAACCCATACTTCTTAACAACCTTTGTTAAGCGATCAAACCAAGCCCGTGGTGATTGTTTGAGGCCATATAGTGACTTACGAAGCTTGCACACTTTACCATTGTTCTCTTCAGAGAATAAAATCCTGGTGGAATCTCCATGAAGACTTCTTCCTCTAAGTCACCGTTCAAAAATGCATTTTTAACGTCTAGTTGATGAAGAGGCCAATCTAGGTTGGCTGCCAAAGATAGCAGCACACGGACTGAGTTTAGCTTGGCCACGGGAGCAAATGTCTCCTTATAGTCAACACCATAAGATTGAGTGAAGCCCTTGGCAACAAGACGAGCTTTGAATCGGTTCACGCTTCCGTCCGCATTGTGTTTAACTGAAAATATCCACTTGCAACCAACCGGACTCTTTCCTTCGGGAAGTTCTGTAATCACCCACGTGCCATTCTTTTCTAGTGCTTTCATTTCTTCCAAAATAGCAGCCTTCCATTTTGGTTGTTGGAGAGCTTCTTGAATATTGCTTGGAACTTGAACACCTGTTAAAGTGGACACAAACACACGAAAAGTTGGAGATAGCCTCTCATAGGATACAAAGTTGCTGATAGGATGCTGAGTGCATGTCCTTACTCCTTTTCTTATTCCAATAGGTTGGTCAAGATCACTAGGAAAATCAGTAGAGATAGGTTCAGTAATTATGTTACCCGTATGCATCTCAGAAACTTCTGGATTTGGTTCTGAATCTTGGTTTTGCTTTGGAGATGTGCGACTCTCTACCTCTTGAGATTTCGGTCTCCTTGAGTAAACAATCATGTCTTTTGTTGCTTTATCTTTCACAGACTCAGGGTTTTGAGGACTAAGTTGAGTGTTAGTTATCTCAGGATCAAGAGGTTGGTGGTGGATTTCTGTGAGGATTATAGGTGGACTAGATATTTGGGCTGGTGGTAAAGGTACTGGTTTAGCAGCAGGTACGGTTTCCCAAAGTTGATATTCTCTCTCACTCTCCCCCTGAATGTCAACTTTGGTGTAATATGGCTGATTCTCAAAAAAGGTTACATCCATAGAATTATAATGTCAACTTTGGTGTAATATGGCTGATTCTCAAAAAAGGTTACATCCATAGATTATAAAATCTTTTGGTTACCGGTGAATAACATTTGTACCCCTTTTGGTTTGGAGAGTAGCCAAGAAATATGCACTTGACTGATTTGGGATCCAATTTACTTCGATGCTGCTGATGTATATGGACAAATGCGGTGCACCCGAACACTTTAGTAGGGATGAATGAGATAATTCGAAGATGAGGGTAGGTTGTAAGGAGCTTTTGGCACGGTGTTTGGAATTGAAGGACACGAGAAGGCATTCTATTTATGAGATAAGTAGCTGTTAAAACTGCTTCTCCCCAAAAATGTTTTGGAACATGAGTGGCAAGCATGAGTGATCGGGCAACCTCCCCCCATTAGGTGTCGGTTTTTTCCTCTCTGCTATTCCGTTTTGTTGGGGAGTATCCACACATGAGCTTTGATGTACAATTCCCTGATCAAGTAGATAAGCTCCGAGGATAGAGTGGTAATATTCCCTTCCATTGTCGGTTCTAAGCACCTGAATTTTGGTTTGGAATTGAGTCTGGACCATTTTATTGAAATTCTGAAATATTTGTCCAACCTCAGATTTGTCTTTCATGAGGAACAACCAAGTCACTCGAGTGTGGTCATCTATGAAGCTAACGAACCATCTAAAACCAGTAATATTTGTTATCCTAGATGGTCCCCAAACATCACTGTGTATTATGGAGAATGGATGGGATGGTTTATATGAATGATGTGGGTAAGTATTACGAGGATGCTTGGACAATTGACGAATTTCACATTGGTAATATGAGGGATTTTTTGGAATAATGTGGGAAATAACCTTTTGAGGTACAAGAAGTTGGGATGACCTAATCGGTAGTGCCACAACATGACTGCACTATCTTTATGACTGCTAGAGGTTGAGACTGTGCAAGCATTATTCTGAATTTTCCTCTCAGATTCTTCATCTCTAAGAAGATAGAGTCCCGCACATATCCTAGCGTTGCCAATCTTCTTCCCCGAATCCAAGTCCTGAAATTCACACATATGTGGGAGAAATTTAGTAACACAATTAAGATCTCTCGTAATCTTACTAATAGATAAGAGATTACAATCCAAATTAGGAACATGAAGAACAGAATTAAGCATTATGTCCTTGGAGATAGCAACTGAACCGATACCAGCCACTTTAGATAGTGAGCCATCTGCAATACGAACTGTAAAATTTCCAGAACATGGGCTGTATTCATGGAATAACGATGCATCACCGGTCATATGGTCTGATGCGCCTGAGTCAACGATCCATGCCTTTGAGCTATCACGTTTGACACTTAAAGCGCTTAGAAAATTACCTTTTTGTGCCAAAGTGGCAGTACTCACAATTTCAGGTCTGTTTTGCTGAAGGGACTGATGTGGCATCTCATCAGTAGGTGTCTTCCCATAACTCTCCCTAGCGTGTACAGCCTTCCAAGCGATGTTGCTGATCATGCTCCCTGAGTTTGAAGTCACCTCTGATGTTGTGCTACTGCTCAGCATGGTGGGAGAAGAATCAAACTAAGAATTTTAATGGGTCGTATGCTCTTGATACCATGCAGAAACTAATATTGTAGAGAATGTAGAAATTGATGCGAACATGTTTTTCTGATTTTCTACTCAAAAAACTACGGCTTACAGAGAATATAAATAGTTGTAGGCTAAACTAGGAAAGCTACGTAAATCCCTATATATCCTAGATACCATTTTCAGAAAAGGAAAAGGAATCCTAAATAAAGGAAAGTTTTAAATGAAACCAATTAGGGAAATATTTGGTCAAGATACCAAATCCCTTTATCTTAGGAAATAAATAAAAAATCAATCATATCCAATCCCATAGAATATGGACTGGATTTCCACAACTTGATATTTACCACTATTAATGACATGGATCTAGGTAGCTAGAAGCATTGAAGATCAACTCAATTATTGACACTGATAAAATGGGGAGCAATATTTCTACTGATATTTTATAGTTTCCCAAGCAAGTCATAAGAAATATGATGATGCCTGTATTTGTGGTTAATATTCCTGTGAGGTGGTCAGTGGACATCCAAGTGAGTGTTATGCGGCCTGAGTGAGCACCATCTTGGTTCTTGAATTAATCGATCATAGCTTGCCCAGCTGTTTCTCTTTTCCTCTCGTTCTGCGAGCATGAACCAGATTATTGGAGTGAATTTTGTGCTTTATGTGGTTGTATTTCTCTCTCATGTATATTTGTGTATGATTTCTTGTTTTGGATATCATGCCCCTCTAACTTTTGTGTCATTGTCTATTTAAATGTTATTCGTTGCAGGCATTTATAATTGCTTCAACTGCAACAGAGGAAGAGATGCTTAACTGGTATACGCTTGAATGCAGGTTTTTTTTTTTTTTGGTTGTGGGGGGGGGGGGGGGGGGGGGGGGGGGGGGGGTGGGGGGTTGGGGTTGTGTTGTGTTGTGGGGAGAAGTTGCATTGCAAACAGAGGAAGGGATGCTTAACGAGTATGTGAATGTGCTGATGTAGAACTATTGGCCTCTGGTCTTTGTAGGTATCGTGAACATGTTGTATGGGGTGACAAAGACCTAAGACTTAAACTCCTGAGAAAGGGGATTTTAACTCGCATATATGCTCCTATGGTAAGGACAGTTATTAGCATTTTTTGAAAATATGAACTCACAAGAAATTAAAACTGCTTTTAATCATTCATATTTAAATTCAGTTCAAAATGATTTTCGGGTTGTAAGAGAAGGGACTTATCCCTTTTTCTATGACACTTAACTTGAATGGATGCTCTAGCATATAAAGATTCTGGTGCAGTGTTGGAAGGCTGTCAAGGTGATTGACAGTAGTTGTTTTAACTTGAAAGAGCAGAAGTTAAAAAGTTTTAAATGGATTACTTCTCTACAAAATGCAAAAAATTTTGGAACTTTCAGTTCTCTTTACATTTAAATAATATGTTTTACGACTCATGTATGTGGTTTGTACTTTGATCCTCTTCCTAGATATTAATGTTCTCTGTTGCTGTCCCAGGCCATAATCCAAGGCTTAAGGGAGTCTGGCGTCTTCAGCTCTGTTATTGAAACTGCCCCCACTACACTTTCAAGGGACAAGTTTTTAGCATCCATTGATAGTAGTAACTCCTCAAGAGCTGTCCCCTCCGTGTCTTTTGCTTCTAGAAAGATCGGTAGAAGCAGAGAGCATCACGGATCTGCTAGAAAGGTGCTAGAAATTGAATCCAGTGCAGCTCATGAAGCAGCTGTTCCGCCATTGTCGCCCCCGGTATGGACAGAGACCACCTCATTGGAGCATGATGGAGTGGCTGGTGTGAATGCTTCTATTGAAGCAATTTAAGCAATTTTCTTGTTGTGGCGTATAGTCAGAGATGGATTCTGCTTTGCAATTTGATGTTGTAGCAAGAAATCTGGTATTGTAATTCTTATCTGTAGATACCACAGTATTTACATTTGAGTAGACTTGGCAATTCGTATTTCAAATTCATTTTCATGTCATGTAAAATTTTATTCGTGTCGTGTAAAATACGAAAATTTCGTGTCAAAATTCGTATTGACACGGAAAATATAAAATTTTCTTTTTGGCTTATTTTTAGCTTTTATAATATTGATATACAATTTTTATTTAATTTTAATTCGTGTCATTTCATGTCTTATATTCGTATCGTTTTCATGTCGTGTTTAAGGTTGCTAAGTCTACATTTGAGGTTGTCATTATTTTCAAGAATTGAGTCATTAGATGGAAATAAAAGGAAAAATGGTTGTCATCTTGGAAAGTTTTCATGGAAGATTGAAATGCAATTATACAAATCTTTAAACCATAATAACCCATTGAATTTGTTTAAGTGGAAGACAAGGCATTTTTAAACAAGATAACAGTGAATGTACTCTTTTTTAAATTTGTCATTGAAATTAATTGGGTTTCTGCAAAAAATAAATAAACCAGTTGGAACTAAATTCCTAAGAGTATTAACGAATTGAGAAGAGAGAAATTAAAAAGAAAAAAAAGCTGTATTATTTTCTCTTTAATGCAATGGAAGTTGAATGGAGGTTCTAATCCTCCAACTTTAGACCTGTAAAACTCTTTTTAACATCTTAAGGATGTGAACATGACCAGTTGGACCCAGACTTTATTTTTATCTTACATCCTGATCCGAATTTCCTAAAACTAAAACCACCACCTAAAGAACTTAATTATCCTACAAAATTAATAATTTGACTACTTAACTACCTTTCAAAGCTGACATTTACTTCAATGGATTCAGGAGATGTTCCAAGTATAATCTTATGCAACCCAGATGGCAAAAGTGTATAACCACTGTCGTCCACAATGCTCAGGCTCCTACAAACATTAAGAGAAAACTTAACCGTCTGGCTCTGTTTTGCAGCAACGAAAACTCTCTCAAACCCAACTACTTGCTTGATATGAGTTCCAACAATTCCCTCCGGAGGCTTGGAGTACACCATGACAACTTCATTACCATCTTTGTCACCGTCGTTCTTCACTTCAACCTCAAAGGCTACTTCACTGTCACATTTTAAATCACTAACTAGAACAGCAGAACATGGATTCTCCGTGGTAAAGTTGTCTGCAGGGTTCAAGCTGCGGCAATGTTGGAGCCTTTCCAGTTTAATGGCGAGAGGTACGCTTGTGGTTGACGGCTTGTAGCTGAAGCTCGTGTAGCTGAGTCCATGTCCGAAAGGATACACCGTTGAACCGTTGAAAAACTTGTACGTTCTTCCAGGATAACCATTGACAGCATCTGGACGTAGTTGCATGGATGTCATGGGCAGCTTAGTCACATAATTATTTTCATACCATGTAACCGGTAGCCTTCCTCCTGAAAAAGAGAATCATCCATCAAGTTAACTGACAGATTAATTTAGTGTTTGTGAAAATCGAGTAGACTTGAAAATCCTCGACTGCTTACCAGGATTGTATATCCCAAAGACAACATCGGCAATGGCATGGCCACCTTCCTGACCAGGTTGTCCAACCCACAAGATTCCTTTGATTTTAGAATGGTTTTTAGCAAACGAGATATCAACGCCACCAGCAGTCATGAGCACAAGAATTACTGGTCCTTTGGAGACTTCTGCAACTCGGGTAATCAACTGAGTTTGGTTACCAGGAAGAAGAAGATCTTCTCTATCCAAACCCTCCTGCTCGATTGATAAATCTGTACCCATCACAAGTATTGTTGCATCTGCTTGTTTAGATGCTTCCAGAGCTGCCGGGATCAAAGTATCATTCTGGCATTTTACTCCTACACAACCCTGCTGGTATATCACTTTCCCGAAGGCAGAAAAGCCCTCAAGTGGACTAACATATCGGCAAGGTTCACCTACAACAATGGCAGAAAGCAAATAATGAGTAAAACCCTGTTGTAAATTGATGAACTGGGTAATAAAAATGCAATAAGAAATGCAAACCTGCATAGTTTCCAATCATTGTATTGGTAGCATTGGCATTTGGCCCGATTACTGCCAGGGTTTTAACCTTATCAGGGATCAATGGCAAAGTTGCATTATCATTCTTGAGAAGTACAGCTCCTTGCCTGGCTGCTTCTGCTGCCAATTCCATGTGTGTTTCGGTGCATATATCCTTCTTATTCAGTGACATTAAAGATGGAATTCCATCGAAGAATCCAAGCCTCATTTGCACCACAAAGAGGTTCTTCAGAGATATATCAACTTCTTCCTCCCTAACTTTACCTTGCTTGACTGAATCTTCAAGATGGTCAGGGTAGTAGCCTCCACAGTTCAGATCCAAACCTGCTTTCAGCGCCTGTGCCACTGAATCCTCCTTCGTGCCATTGAGGTATTTGTGTTTCTCATACATCTCATTAATAGAATCACAATCTGAAACTATATATCTGCAAAAGAGGATAGAATACTCAACTAAAAGAAATTCATTCAACCTGTGTGATCAGAAAAGTAGGTTTTGTTCCATACCCATTGAGATTCCACTTCTGTCTGATTGTCTCTTTCAAAAGAGCTGGGTCAGCACAAGTTGGAATGCCATTGACACTATTATAAGAGCACATTATACTGCTCACATCGCCATCCCTGATACACATCTCGAATGGAGGAAGAAAAGTTTCCACCATATCTTGCTCAGCAACCTTTAAAAAAACAAAGGGTGAAATAAATGAACCAGCTTTACGAAATCATATGCTTTTCAATGTGATTCTGAAATCAGTTACCTTTGCATCATAAGCCATTCGATCAACCCCATGCCATTTGTCAATATCATAAGCAGCTATATGTTTGCAGCACGCAGCAACCTTGAGCGGTCTAGAGGCAGGATCTTCTGCATGTTCTTGTCCTTCAACGTCTTGCAAACCTCTTACGTAATGAGCTCCATAGACACCGTTTACAAAAGGATCTTCGCCAGATGTCTCGGTGGTTCTTCCCCATCGAGGGTCCCTCACAGGATTCACGACCGGACTCCAGAAGGTTAATCCTGCATTCCCCAGATTATACATTGCCCTTGCTTCAGTCGAAACAACCTGGCCAATGGCGTTCCAGAGCGTTTGGTTAAAGGCTGCAGTCGTGAGGATAACGGTGGGAAAGCTTGTTGCGCCGGGGACAATCTCGTTGAAGAAGCTGCCGCCGCCGACGTTTGAGACGCCATGCAAAGCTTCGGACCACCAGACATAGCTAGGCAATCCGATTCTCACTGCACCCTTTGTCCTGTGTCCCATCTGAAGAGCCTTCTCTTTTAACGTCATTCGATCCACCAAGTCTTTCGCTCTGACTTGATAGGAAAGATTTTTGTTGCAATAATCAAAGTCGGACATGTTCAAACCGAGAGATTCAAACCATCTCGGATCACAAACATAATCATATTTCTTTGGCGCAGGAAGAGGTTTACAATCCTCAGCAAGACAAACACTTAAAAGAAAAACAAAAACAATAGAAAAAGTACTGAGAACAAAGTCTCGAGAAGCCATATTTTTTTTGTTGTGTATGAAGCAAATGCATGTGTACAAGTAACCCTATTTATACTAAAAATCAATCAGTATATTAATTAGATTAAACAACAATGTCTTACATATTTCAGAAAAAGATAATTATCCAATACACGGTCAGCGGATTAAGATAATAACACATGTCTTATTTTATTTATTTTTTATTTTCTTGATATTTTTAAAGAACATGTGTCATTATCCTAGCACTGTTTGTAAAAACTCTACTAACGATATATTAGATATTAATCTTTTTGATAAATACAATCATATAAAATTATATAAAGATAATATTAACTTAGCATTAACTTTATCGAAATAATAAAAAAAACAAAGATATATACTATTTACTTAATATAATTTGCAGCAAATTCAATATGTATCAAAATAAAATTAGTTTAATCTTATGGTATAAGGAAAGTTACTAGCATTTTAGAAGATAATTAAGAAATTACAGAAAATTTAAAGTACTTTTGTCAACATTCATTCTTAGAATTCAGTCCAATATTATTTACATATATTAATAAATATTATCGTATTTTATCTATATAAAATGCTCTCTTTTTTATAACTCTAAAAGAATTTGTTTTTGATACACTCTTAAACTCTTTGTTATTCATTAATTTTAGGCGAACTTTGGTAATAAGTAATATTGTTGTTAAATTCAAAGATTATTTAATTGATAATTATTATATGTTTTTATATTTGTTAAACGGAAATAGAAGGTGTTTCAATCCACTTTGCCATCCGAATTTTTTTTTTTAATCAGAGCAAAATCATGCAATATTAATAGTGTGATCATATGCATAAAGCACAAACGGAGATTGGCGAAAAAATTAGAGGTAGAAACACTAATGTTCTAATAGACAAGATAAATCCTTATATTTTATTAGGTTAAAATATTAAAAAAAATTCTTGAACTTTATTACTTTATTTAAATAAATCTTTATATTTTTATTGGATTTAGATAGACCACTAAATTTAAATTCGTATTCAAATAAGCCTTTAAACTATACCAAAAAAAAGTACACTCTTAAACTTTAATTTGTGTATTCATATAAGCCTTTAATATTTATTTTGTACTTAAATGAACCTCTAACATAAATCAATTTTTTATAGGGATGAGCAATCGGCCGATTTTTCGAATGGGTTTTAGAATTGATTTTTACAAAGCCTTTAATATTTACTTTGTATTTGAATTGATTTTTACTCACATATAATTTTTTATTAGAAATAATTCATAGGTTGTGGTTCAATTGACAACGAAGGCTGAGTTTGTAGAAAGAGCTCTAGGGTTCGACCCCACTAAACACACCTTTGGGGAGAGGTGAAGAGCTTTAACTGTGATTAAGCCCCGAGTAAGATTAGTCTCAGACTGTTAAAACGAATATGGATACTTGTGGTTTATACAAAAAAATAATTTATTAAAAATAAAAGCTTACTTGAATACAAATTAAAATTGACGTTATATATAATGCACCAACAATGTATAAAGGCTATACACTGTCAGTTAACCAAATAATGCCACCTCATTAATGACTAAAACTTAAAACTACATAAGCCCTTAAATGTAAATATTAATGAAGTTTTTAAATTTATTTTTAAGGGCTTGTCTATTTTTAAGCTTTGCTCATTAATGATGTGTCATTATGTGATTCATTGACAGTGTATAGAAACTACAAAATGTTAGTGCATCATATATAATCTCATTAAAATTTAGGAGCTTATGTGTATGCAACAAAAGTATAATACCGTATTTAAATAAACTGATAAAGTTCAAGGGCTTTTTTTAACATTTTAGACTTTTTTTTCTTATTACCTAAATAAAATTTTAGTCTTCATTTTTGTATCTAATATAATCTATTTAAATGAAAATTTAATTTTTGTAACAATCAACGTCAAATGAATTTTTTTTATCCATTTGAAAACAAAGGTGAATCATAACTTAAAATTGAAAAAAAAATGGATACAATTTATTTTCTTAAATTAATCAACCTGAAAATTAATCCAAAAATTATTGAAAAATATAATATATATATATATATATATATTTACTTTTAATTTTGGATTTTGTCTTCAAATCACATCAAGTTACATAAAATTTCAACCAACTTAATTATATTTAGGCTAGATGTTCAATTTAGGATATAAATTTTTAATCATTATTCAATTAAGGACACAATCTTTAATTTTACTCAATTAAGGACTAAACATTTTCGAATTTTGGTCAATTAAATACTTTTTAACTTAGTGATCTTCACGTGCCGTTTAGGAGAGTGAATGTTACTGAAAGAAGGATAAAAACGTATTTTCACTCTAACATAATTTTAATTGCTTTAGATAGAAATGAGTGGAGGAGGAAAATTCATACAAATGATTTAGGTAATATATTGGTTCATATAACCTACCTAATATTGGGATAAAGGTTCTGATGATGATGATTTATTTTTCTTTCCTTTTTTTTCTTTCATTTTCTCATTTCTTTCATTCTTTCCTTTTCTCTTTCCGTTTTGTTCTATCTTTATTTTTTTAGGTAATATAATTTTAATTATTTTTCTTTCCATTTTTGTTTCATTTTCTCTTTCCTTTTCATTCTTTCCATTTCTCTTTCCTTTTTGTTATTTTTTTCAGTAATATAATCTTAATTTTTTTTCCTTTTTGTTCTTTATTTCCAATAATATAATCTTAAAATTTCTTTTCTTTCCTTTTTGTTCTTTCTTTCTAGTAATATAATATTAACTTTTTCTTTTTTATTGCTTTTTTCTTTCTTTCCGGTAAAATAATCAAATTCTTTTATTTTTTTTTTCATTTTTCAACAACCTGTAAGTCCTATCCAAAGAAATCACCTCCTTGCTTCATCTCTCTTCTCCTCTGCCAAGGAGTCTAACCGTCGATGCTCTACCATCCAAACCCCCAAAGGCAAATTGTTTTATCCTGTCCTAACCAAGAAGAATTATTTTCTAATGTTTGTGTGTTCTCTTTGGGGATTTTCTTGGGCTTTAATTTTCACTATCTTTTTCGGTTTTGGGTTTGTATGAATTTACAGTTTTCTGGTCGGTTATAGAAAATAAGATGGGATCAAAATTGATGTGATTTGATTCTCTAGTTCAATATATTGGAATTTACTTTCTTATTGGATTTGATTATCAATTTCAATCGATTGGGATTTATACTTGCTGGGTTTGATTTTTCATAATTTTGTTTTTCATTTATTTTTTTCAATTTTTCAAATTTTTAAATTTTTGGTGAAAATCAATTTAATTTTTTTTACAACCAATAAATTGCTACTATGTGTCCCTTTAACGTCATTAATAACTTAACAGCGCGTGCATTTCAATTTTATCAAAAAATCTTTAATTGAACAAATCCAAAACGTTTAGCTTTTAATTAAACAAAATTAATGATTATATCTTTAATTGAAAAATGACACAAAGATTAAATAGCCTTATATTTATAATAAAAGTCAACATTACATCTCACATAAAATTTTGTTTGATACAAATTGAAATGTAAAAATTTATTTGAATACAATAATAATATGAATTTATTAAAAAAATTAATCATTTATTACACATATAATAAATAATCAAATAATGAATAATGAAAAACTTTAATAATATATATATATATATATATATATATATACACACACACACACACACAAGTATCTATGTGTGTGTGGAATTATGCGATATATCGTTAATAGAGTTTTTAGACTCTACAAAAAAAAGAAAATTAAAAGAGTAGCATATACTTTTAAGAGTTTGTATATGATGCACTGACAGTGTACAGGAATTGATACCTCATCAATAGGTCCTTATGGGCAAATTAAAAAAATTTATTTATATTTGCATATAAGGGCCTATTGATGAGGTGTCAACTTCTGGTGCAGTGACAGTGTATAGAAATTATGCACTGTCAGTGCATCATATATAAATCCTACTTTTAAATTATAAGAAAATTATTTAATATATTATTAGTGAAATTTTTAGACTTCATAAACGAAACTATAGGGTAATACATATTATATAGTGAATATAAAAAAAAACTAGTTAAAAAATGTGGATTGTGTGACATTTTTTTCATTCCGTTCATGAAATTAAAAACCTTTATTGTTAGTGAATGAGATAATAATCCTAAAATATATTAAGGAATCAAAAATTTAATCAACAAGCTAAAAATTATTATTAAATTTTTAAGAGAATCCCCAATAATCTTTTATTTCAAATAAAAATTTTGGCAAAGGCAACATTTTTTTTTGTCTATCTTAAAGTTGATGTGGACAAATACTTTAAATTGAAAAATAAATACAATTTATTTTTTTACATGTCATGATTACATAAATAAAATTGAAAATTAATCAAGAAAAAAATCTTGAAAAATAAATTTTCAAAAAAGTACTTTTTTTTAAATTTTCAATTTCGGATCACGTCAACAAGCCACATAAATTTTCATCTAGACAAAAAAAAAACCCATGTTAATTATGTAATAGGCCGTTACCACATTTTCACATATTTCTATACAACTTTTCTAGTTGAGCTGTCTGCGATGCCATTAACATTCAACAGTGACAGTAATAAATGATAAACATTTATTTAGAATATGAAAATTCTTTTCATATTTCCTTACATCTAACATCCCCTATTTCAATTGTTTACTAAAGTAGTACGGTATACTTATGTCTGAAATGTAAAATAGAAGAGACTGTACCTGTCATGTTTAACATACGTTGCCCCAACACTTTATATGTAGCTATATCCATCTTAGAGCTAATTCTCTAACTCCGTGTCTTTTATCTGTGGAGTTAAAACAAAGGGGTGAGCGAACTACGCGCTCAGTAAAGGAAACATATGCTGTTTTATAAAACCAAAACTATATACCACAAACTATTTGTTTTTCCTGAAATCATATCGATAGGAAAACAGTGGTTATAGTAACCAACACTCTCAATACACCATTCAAATACTCTACTCAACAGTTTAAAATATCATGTAATTAAACAGAAATCAATAAGTTGAGACTAGGCATCACCCTATGAATAAATCATGCTATCATCGTTCCCCCTCCCCCTTGTGAGAACGGAATCTACTGCTATTGAGGTGCATCCATAGGTCATCGCCCCTCACGGCTATCTTTGCTAGATCTATGGCCATAATCTATAGTGGTCCTCGGGTCCACTTGCCAAGTGACCTCGAGACTGCTGATGACTTGGCGGGTCCATTATCCCTGTGACGCCCTGAGGTGCACCCGTTGGTCCATCGACCCGAGCCACCGCCCTAGGTGGGTCACGTAATAACATAAATAATAATGCATGAAACTAGGGGCCTAAAGTCTCAAAATCACTTTATATCTCATGAAAACCTTTAAGGAATTCTTTCATAATTTCATCATTTTCTCAAAATGATCTTCTTTCCAAAAAGGTTTTAAAAACAGCCCGCAATCTCACTGAATTTCCGTGTGAGAAAGGCACGGGTTAAATTGGCTCGCCATGGCTAGTTCGCCCATGGTCAACTCGCCCATTGGTCAACTCACCCAAAAGGTTTTATATTTTCTGTTTTCAAAAATATTAAAATAGCTCATTTTTCGTTGAGAAAATACCCATAAATCAGTTCGCCCATGGTCAGCTCGCCCAGTGCGGTGAACTTGTGTTCGCCCACCAACCTTTTCTTTTAAAAACGAAAACACAGGCTCGCCCATCACGACTCGCCCGACGACCAGTTCACCCGTTTTAGCATTTTCCCATGGTCAGTTCGCCCAACTATGGCATTTCCAAGGTCAACTCGTCCATACTTATTTAAAAAGGGTCGTTCGCCCAAAACAACATAAAATGAGTTCGCCCTCAATTGGCTCACCCGGATTTTATTAAAACAGAGGTTGCACGTCCCAAAATAACATAAAAGGTTTATTCGCCCAAAATTATCATAAGGGTCAGCTCAGTAGCTCGCCCAATATCAAATAAATTTCTCAAACAATGCATGTCATAAACCAAAACAATTTCTCAATATTTTCATAAAACTTAACTCCACAGGACATGCATTCACTTCACACACATCTCCCTTACTTGGTTCAACGAAATCTTGCTTCGCCTTGCTTCCTGCTCGCCAATAGCCATTCCCAATTCCCGGCTGCAAAATAATTTATGAATATCGTTAATAGTTTCTTTTTTTCCAAATATTTCCAGTACTTTGGCGATACTTTGGCGAGACTTGAGATAAATCAACTAGCTCGCCCAACTGAGTTCGCCATTCATCAATTGGCTTACACGTGTGAGCTCGCCCAACATTCTCGCCATTCACATATTGTCTAATTAGTGAGAGCTCGCCCACAATTAAACCGCCACGCCACATTGCCTTTAATATGGGAGTTCGCCCACAATTCAACTCGCCCAATGCATATGCATTCGAGTTCGCCAACGTGGCTTTCTACTCAGGTGGGCTCGCCTATAACTTAAACTGGCGTTGGGCGACCTCGCCCACTTGAACAACAAACTTGGCGAGTTCTTTATTACCTACTCGCCTCATTGGCGATCACTAACATTCGTCATTTGCGATCGCAATAGTCGCCATTCTCATCACTCTTACACCATTTCCATTACTTTCCTTATTCATTCTCGATTATGTTCCCATCATCTTATTACAATTTCAACCCAGTTTCATTTTATTCTTCATCTACTTCAAGATATGAATTTATTCTATTTCTATGATCTAATAAGAATAAATCAAAAGCAAGACTATAATCATGCTTCTTATGCTTGAAATCATAGAAATATATCATTCAATCTCAAGAAACCATTAAATCTCACCTTAATCAACTGCACCACCAGAACAGAACACTTTCTGTCTCATGTTGGCCTTACTTTGCTTATTCCTTTAGCTCATCAACGATGGAGGAAAGGTTTTGCAAGCAAGTTTATATGTTTAGCCAACTTAAGGATGAAGCTTAGTAGATCAAGCATGTCAGAGAAATAGAAGGAACCGAATATGAATTTGCAGCAACATAGCATCGGTTTTCCATTCAATCCTCATATATATATAGTCATGCTTTCCAAATCAAAATCTACCACCTGTCCCTTATCCTGTTTCTTCCATTATTTTCACGTCTTTCATTCCTTTAATGCATGGAGAAAACTGCAGCTTAAGGTGGCGTGAAAGTCTCCCTTCCACATGCCTTTTTCTTCTGCTATTGACTTTGTTTTATTCCTCAACCAATAAGGATAAGTTCCTTATTGACTTTAACATCTTCTCCATTAATTGTCTTCAATCATATGACTTACAGAGTCAATTTTGGCTGCCAAATGGTTTTGAATCTATTTTCATTTTGTCCACAAGTGTTGATTCCAGTTCGCCCCTTCATCTTGAGACCTCAGCTCGCTAACTCTATCTCAATTTGTCAACCTTTCATCTCGCCAATAGCTCTTAGACTTGCCTCTACTTGCACCTGGTATCACTACTTTGTCTTGATGCCAACTTAAGATTTGGCAATTACGAGAATTTTCCTCTTCTTGGCGATCACATAAAGGTTTGATCTACTCGCCCACTTGCTATCATTTAACTCACACAATCTATATGGGCGATCATGAGTTCTCGCCAAATTCGGGCGATCACCACACAAATCAATTTGGCGAACTCATCTATTCGCCCTCGCCATCATCCATTGGTGATTTCCGCGAACTTATCTATTCGCCCTCGCCAGTATCCATTGGCGATTAACCCTTATCTTGTTCGCCCATTGGCAAGCTATCTCATTGCAATACTCGCCCGTAGAGTATTTCACATAAATTGTTCCGTTCATCTCTCAGGTTAAAAGCTTTTCACCCTTTTGGAAATTAACATTCATTATTTATTTAATTTCCATTATCAAATTTTATGAAATTAGGGTCTACAGTAGTGTAGAATCAGGTCTTACAAATTATAACAAAAGTCAGCATTCCCTTAGAACAAAAATTTATTTTGATGCAAATTAAATACAACAAAATATAGGAACTAGAAAAATGAGAAAGTTTAAAAACATATTTAGAACTTTAAATGAATTTGAATCAATTTGTATACAAAATAAATTTGTATTATAACATGACATGGTGTTAAAGACTAAATGATTTTGTTGTGTATTTATTTTGATACATTTATTTTGTTCTATAGGGTTACATAATGTAACACTATAGAACAAAATAAATGAATTTGTATAAAAAAGCTCAATAGAACAAAAGTTTAAATGAATACAACAAAATATAGGAACTAGAAAAATGAGAAAGTTTAAAAACTAATTTAGCATTTTAACCATTTCTTTTCAACTCTTCCAGCCAAATTTTATTAATTATCTAATTTTTTTGAGTCAATTTTATTAATTATCTAATTTGTTTTAGTCATATGTATGTATGTAACTTGATGACTAACATGTAACACTATTGTAACCAAAAACATGTAACACTATCTCTAAGAAACCAAACACTGCCTTAGGGGACTCCGAAATGTATATATGTGCCACCGAATCTTATCCAAAATTCCAGAAAGTAGCGCCATGGCGAGTTTCTCCATCACAAACATCATAAGCTCACTTTCACCCTCACTCCAGCTCTGCCCTCCAACCGCACGTGCATCCTTCAGACCTCTGCACTTGCCAACTGCCTCGGCTGTTTCATTCTCCAGCCACCTATTTCACCGGAAAACGAGAGGGTTGTCGGTGGTGACACGTGCGGGTGCCAACACCAGCAGCTACGTGTTTGCGGTGGTGTTCCCGCTGTCTCTCCTGGCCGTTACCATCTTCACTTCTATCAAGATCGCTGATAAGCTTGACAAAGACTTCCTCGAATATGTAAAAGTCTAAAAATCATGTTTTTTTTCCCCTCTTTATCATGTGGGTTTTTATCGGGTTTTCGACTTGTCCTGGTTTTCGAGCTGGGTGCTTAATTCTTCGGAAATTTCGAGTTTTTCTTGAAGTGGAATGCTTATTTGAATCGTATAAAATTTGGGTCGTTTTGAATTAATTTTTTGTAGGTTGTGGCGATCGGAAATCTTAGGGGTATGTAATTGTAATGCCCATTGGGTGTTTGATAAAAGTGCGGGATGATTTTGCGTTGATAATCCTCCTAACCAATTTTCGTCTTGGTGTAATATTTACTGGCCGTCTCAATTCCTGCTTTTCTTGTTTTAAGTATTTATTCTACTCATAATTTTAGCATCCTCAATCTTACCTTTGATGGTTTGTGGTGCAGCTTACTATTAATCAAGCAATAAGGGAAGCAGAGGAAGAGGAGGAGGATGACGATGATGGTGATGGTGATGGTGATGGTGATGCTGATGATGAAGTTATTTCTTTGGAGGAAATAGTGCGAGAACCTGTGCTTCCACGTACTCGAAACCGGCCAAAGAGGGAAATGTAGGCAGCCAGAATCTTAGCTTGTTTCGTTGTGATTGTATTAATTGTATAATTCTTGTTCAGAGCGTACATAAACTCGTAGAAATATCCATCCTAATAATGAAAATTTAAGCATTTGATTTTCCTTGTGGTTTCTATTGAGCTTCTCATATTGTTTGTTCTTGGGAATTACATGACATGGTGTGCGAATCAACCATGATAACACTTCAACCATTCGGGCACACAATTTTGAACTCCATGAGTGTCTAATGGTTGTCATGAACAGAGAAGAACATTATGGTATATGATTTGATTAAAAGGGAGGGTGTGTTTTGGCTTGGCAAATTAAAGGAATGGGATATATATAGTTTACCCATCAGAACTTCGATGCGGCACAAATGACTCACCGTCGCCGGACAAAACTTAAAGAGCTCAGCACGAGTTTTACTCATTTTTCTAAGTGGAAAGACAGGTGTCTGACCATATATGAGTAAAACGATTATTCAGCTTCCATGTAAGTTATAACCATATTTGGTTGGGGTTATAAGGGGAAACAATCCATGGCAGGATAATTTCCCTTTAGGGGTTGTTTGGTTCGAGAAATTTAAGATTACCGAGAATATTAAATTATCGAAACATTTTTTTACTTGACGGATTACTGAGAACATTAGATTCCTGTATTTGGTTGTATTTGATGAGAATATTAGATTTCTGTGTTTGGTTAAAAGAAAGTAAGAGGGTAAAATTATTTGTTTTACTATAATACCCTCCATATTATTAGTTGATGTAGAATGAATAACACTTGAAATAAATTATATTTAAATTAATTACTTATTTATTTATTTAATATACTTATTTATTTATTTATTTTGCCCCTTTTTATAAGATTTTTGTTATGTAAATTATTTTGATATAATAAACTATTACTATATTAAACTAATTTTGATTAATCAAAAATCATAAGGTCCATCTTATTATTGGTCCCTTTGATTTTAAATTCATTTTTCTCTTCATCAAAATAAGAAAAAAAAACATGGTTGTAATATTAGATAGGTTAGGGGTAAAATGGAAACAAAATATAATTATTGGAGGGTAAAATTGACAAAAAAGTTAAATTCCCCCTGAAAAAAAAAATACTTCAAGGAGAGGGAGGAATTTTTTTTTCCAATTTTGGCACTATTTGGCACTGTTTTGGCACTGTTGGTAAAAAAAATTACCTCTCGGAATCCGATTCCCCCAACCAAACGCGGGAATTATTTGACAGAAAAAAAAATTCCCCCCAGTAAAAAAAAAATTCTCCCAACCAAACAGCACCTAAATGTCAAATGTAACAAGAATAAGAATTCCAGGCAATAAACTTACCTACTCAAATTCTTTAAATACCAGATGCCATATGGTCTCAGCAGTCTTGAACCAAGGCACTGCCACAAAGAAGACAAATCAAAGCCATGAAGAGCCTCTCATTCTCTGCTGTTCTTCTACTGTTTCTGTTTCTTTCTTCTGGTAAGATTTCTATCATTCACTAAAAATCTATGGAGCCCTTTAGGCTTTTAGCACTGTAAAAGTAATAAAACCGTAAATGAAACTTTTTATTGCATGCAGATCAATCATTAATCTCATGTGTTTTATGAATACAGGCAGTCGGTAGATAACGGGACAGGGCTCAAATTGTCGGGAGCAATCAATTAATATCACTAACTGCACACAGGATGCATGTCATAATCATTGCATTGAGCATTTTGGGACCGGGAGATTTGGTCCAGTTCATTGAGTTTGCTTTATGAGTACAACTTGTATCTGCCGTCCATGTTAAAGCCTAAAAGTTACAACTTAGGCTAGTTTATCTTTGTCTAGCTATGTTTCTGGGACAAACAGATTCCCAGAAGGCATTGAGATTAAACAAAGTGATTGTATTTGTCAAGTGAAATGTATTTAAAGTTAAAGGAACAAACTTGAAGTTTAAACTCAAGAAAACAAGGATCAAACCTGATGCTATTGCCAAATTGAAAGATACAGGCTTAGAAACTGGCTAAAGGTACTGCTAATGATCAAGAGGATCAATGTTGATGAATTGAGATCAGAAAAATAGATTTAATTAAATTGCAACGTCATATTTGATCTAAACCTCAATGAAGGTTAATAAGATGACTTAGTCATGGAACAAACCCTTTGTGTGTGTGTGTGTGTGTGGTTATATCTCATGGAATAATCTTACAAAAGAGGAGCATACAGGGAGTCCCCTGTGCATATTCAGCAGAGCTGATAGATGGAGCTTCATGCCTGCCGTAGATAAAAAATATTAGTCTGACCACCTGTCAACCATCCATTGCTCCATTCGGCGACTTGAACAAACAAATAAGCTCAATGGAGCATGCAGGATCCTCTCATGCAGGCTGTGGTGTGTTTACATAACTAAGATTAGCTGCATATCAGGCAAATGGGATATTGAAAATATGTATTGGTCTTCAACTCTTCATCTGGATAGCAGGGTGGAACCCCTTGCTTTTAATTTGGATTCCAGACCAAAGAACTTCAATCCTGAGAGCACAAGATCTGCTGCTTTCTTCTCCATATGTTCAATTAATATTTCATCATACACAATAGTATTAGCTTCAGTTAGAAGTTTGCGCGTTCTCAAATTAGCAAAAACCTTCCTGGCCTCTTCTATGGTCCCATACTTGCACATGCCAGATATAATTGCAGAGCATATAATGCTATCAGGAGGCAAACCTTCTTGCATCATTTCATTTAACACTTCCATCACCTTCTCAGCACCTGATTTACAGGCATGAAGAATAGTAAGACTGTACTTAAATTCCATGGGCCCACTTGTAACATTACCTAAGCAATCACGAACAAGCATCATAGCCGCATCGATCTCCCCAATTTTGCAGAGACTTTTAGCAAGAGAATAGTAAGCATCAACAGAAGGAACACATGACATCTCTATAATTTTGTTATGGCAGGCACAAGCCTCCTTAATATCCTCAGCTTCAAGATAACATATTATTGCAATACTATATGTAGAGGAGTCAGGCTCAAGATTCAAATCCTTCATTTCTTGAAAGAGTGATAATGCTTGTTTCACCTTCCCAGTCTTGTGGAGAGCCTTCATAAGAATATTGTAAATCGGAACACTAGTATAACCTTTAACATTTAACTCATCAAACACTTGTACAGCCATTACTGTTCTTTCCTCCTTCCCAACCACAAAGGAGAAGAAATTAGCAAGATCATCAATAACAGAAAATCCTAACTTTTGCATCTGCTCTAGCAACTTACAAAAGTCATCCATTCGTCTCATCTCAGCAAACGCCACCAACATGGGATTCACTGTTGCAAATTCTGGCTCTAAACCCTCTTGAACTGTAACCTGAAAAAGCTTGTAAGCTCTATCAACCCGCCTCGCATCGCATAAGCCCTCAATAAGTGAATTGTAAATCCCCAAATCAGCCCTGTACCCTGAATCTATCAAATCCTTCAACAAATCACAAGCAGATCCGACCTTCCCATCCTTCACAAATCCTTCAATTAAGACACCATAGGTCGCCCTCTCGATCAAAATCCCTTTCTTTTTCATTTCCTTAAACAACTCATATCCTTTCTGCACCCTCCCTCCTTTACATAACCCCGCAACTAAGGTCATATACGCCATCACATCCGGCTCCACTCCATCTTTCTCCATCTCCTTCCAAACATGCAAGGCCCCATCCAAATTTCCTTCTGAAACCAAAATCTTAACCATGGCCGTATAAGCAAAAACATCCGGCTTACATAACTTCTCCCTCATCCTCCCTAAAACCTCCTGCATTTCCTCTATCCGCCCCACCTTACATAAACCCTTGATCAAAATCATGAATGTGATACTCTCCTCTACCAAACCATCCCCTCGAAAATCCTCGTACACTGACAATGCTAAATCTAAATAACCCGTTTTGACCAATGCATCCATTATCCGATTATACAAAAAAACACGCGGCTTTATTCCAAAATTCTTCATTTTCTGATACACATAATAAACCCTTTGTCCTCTATTGTTATCAGCATGCATTCGTATTAAAATTTCAAACTGTTTTTCGGTTGGTGGCTTCCCTTGGGAATCCATTAGTTCCGGCAGCTGGTCAGCAGCTCGAAAACGACCATTTCTATTGAGGCAATAAGCTAAAGCATTATAAGAAGCGAAATTATGCTTAAATCCTTTCTGCTTACCAGCCCAACGGAAGAACTTGGAAGCCAGAACGGGGTCATTTTGGACTTTGAGCACTTCCGCCACGAGCGAGGTGGTGACGCGGCGGAGCTTGTTGAGTTCAAAGACGACGGGTGGTCCCCACGTGAACTGATTCTTTCGGAAGGCATCGAGGATGAAGCGGGCGACTGGGGAGAGTTTTGGGTTTCGCTGGGGATCGGGGATGGACCGTGGTGATGGGTTCTGAGAGAGGTGATGTGGGTCCCATTTGCGGAGATCGAAGGGTGGTGAAGGTGGTGGAGGGCTTTGTTTAGTTTTGAGGATTTGGCGATTGGAAAAAAGGCCGCCATAGACGACGGGGCGGTTTTGAGAGGGCTTCCGGTGGCCGTAGAAGAAGTAGGGCTTTGGGGGTTTAGCGGGCACCGGGAGGGACTTGGGCGGCATGTCGGATTTTATTGGGTGGTTTTGCTGTGCCTGGCTTTATGGTGTTTCATGCTGTTCTTGCTTTCCCCAGTTCCTGACTTCCTTCTGTTACTGACAACAGTTGCATTCGAAGTTCCCAGACCCAGTGGAAAGTAGGGGCGTTTTTTAGTTGCTCAGTTCGCATGTACTTTGAGATCAATCTTTTCCTAGATTTATATTACATTTTATCTATTTTTCGTGTTGTTTTTTATTATAACTTGTCTGCGCCGCCAATAATTAATTTTTTATTTTAAAATATAAATTTTTTATCTTTATAAATATAATTATTTAACTCATCCAGAGAATTTGGATTTAAATTTTTTTAATAAAAATATAATAATAAATAGATAACATATCTACATTTTTTAATTGTTTTAACTGTTTTAAAAAGAAAATTATTTAATAACACTTTTAATATTGTTCTTTTATTCAAAAAGTTATTGTGTTTTATTTGTTAAATAATTTTTATTTAATTTATTCATTTTTAAAATATTAACCTTTATTAAAAATTATTGATAATTTGATAAAATATTCTACACATAAAATTAAAAATTAAATAAAAAAATATAAAATGAGTTAGTAAATAATTAAATTTTGTGTTTAGTTCAAATTTATTAAATCAATTTTGAATAATTTGCTGAAACTCTTCACATGAAAGTTACACTTTACCAAAATATGCTATTGCTCTTCATTTGCACAAAATTAACATCTTATTTGTTTAGTTCAAATTTATTAAACTAATTTCTATAACTGCAGTCATATTAACTTTTTTCTTTTAAATATTTTATATCTAAATCTATCAAAATAATTATTATAAAATATTATTAGTAATCTCATTGATAATAAAATATAAATTCAAAATTAAAATTTGAAATTATAGTAAGAATAATCATAAACTCAATTTTTCTTAAAGTATATATTTTAAGAAAAACATAATTTTTTTTATCACTTTTAAGCTCAATTTGATATTTTAAATTCTTTATGGAATTATCAAAAACCTTCAATATTTTTAAGAATAAGAAATTAAATAAACTAATAAAATAAAATTTTATTTTGTTATTGTTAAATAAAAAATAACAAATAATAAAAAAAATTTACTTTTATAGCTAAGAAAAGTTATCAATCAAAGAACCCCATAAGGATTTCTTTTATATGGTTTTATGTTGTAGATACTATTTTAATGTCAAAATTTAAAAAAAAAAAAAAGGACAGGTGTCCACATATCCCCACAAGAAGATTCATTTTATATATTGTATGAATGTCATTTCTGTTTAAAATTATTCAGACTTAGAAAAAACTAACATTACTTATTTTAAAGCTGAGAATAAAACTGAAAATACCAATAAATAGCCTATTTGATTCGAACTTCGAATTATAAAAAATTAATTTGAACTCGAATAATATATAGCATCAAACCACATATATTCGAATCGATCAAATTAGATTAGCATTTTTTTATATTTGGATCAGGTATAGATTGTAAAACAAAATATCTGCAAATATCAGATCAAATCAAAAAATTGTGACCCCACATCACCCCTAATTTATTTGATGCGAAACTAAAAGCATTTAGAATGATTTATGAAACCGTTTCTGGCAAAAGATCAGCTAAGGAGCCTCAGCAAGTTCATGAGTCAAGCTACAAGCAATCTCAAACGATAATTAACTCTCACTTTAGATAAAACAATTATCCAATTCTCTGCATGGTTACCATGGCAGAGCAATGTATCAGCTTCCTTAGGATGCCACAACAATGATACCAGGGAACAAGATTTCTAACGGTATTATTACACGAATCAGAACTCTCCCTGAGAATTGTACTAGGCCTTGATATTAACAGATTTATTCCATCTTGAAGCAAATGTTTCCGCTACCAGCAGAGGGAAAGCAATGGTTGCATCACAATGAACCTGATTCGATACAATCGAGAAACGAGGCAGAAATCAGAGTAATATATTTGTTCACTTCTGGAAAAAAGAACTAGAGAAAATGAAATTGGAAGCCAAGATGGGATACAGAAGAAAGAACCAATTTGTAGAAGTAGAAAAGTCATTTATAACGAGTGTCTAATGACAGAAGCTGAAAGGCAAAGGGGTAGAAAAAGGCATACCTTAACTGTTTTTGCAGAACCTCTAATTTTCCCCCATGAAACAGCCTCGTCAGGGCGGGCTCCAGAATCGCTTCCATCAAACTCTTGTGCGGTATTTATGTAAACAGCATAATCAGCACCATTACGCATCATATTAGCATTGCAGATATGATGCTTTGGCAGTCCACCTCCTAGAATTATCATTCCTGTTTTCCTGGGAGTTGCATGGACTGCTTCACTATTTATGGCCCTAATATCTGTCAAAGGTAACCTAGTTAGATATTTATATCCCAGTCGTCAAGAAGTCGGTAATCAGCAAGCAATGAAGATGAAACTAGAAAACATACCTTGCACTACATCAACTATCAGACCTGGGCTTCGGAAGGAATGAAAATACAACATATCCCCCAAAGATCCATCTGTTAAACCTGGACAGAAGACAGGAATCTTGTTCTGGAAAATACAAATAAATCATAGAAGTGAGCCATGGCGTCAAAAGGGGAAAAGATGAATGTTACAATATTATGGTAACAAGTCCTTACAGATTACCATTGCATGGAGAAAAACTCATGATATTAGTTGGCAACAATTGTATCGTACAGCATTGTAGTGGGAAGGATAAAGGTAGTCAAGCAGAAACAGAATATCTCCACAGCAATAATGTAATAGTTCATAATAGATTAAACGACTGTACCTAACTTTATTAGTATCATAGACAACCTCAATGGGGCATAGTAAATGAATGGCATTTATTACAATGATCATGGATACCAAACAAAAGTCAATAGTGTAAATCTGACCATTTTGATTAATTAGCAAAAGGGAAGGCAAAAAACGTAGTTATATTCTCATACCATTAAACTAAACTGGTAAGACACTTGCCTTGTATGCCCAGTAGAGGTACGAACTTTCATTATTTATCTCTTTTCCCAAGCGAGCAATTAACTTTGATGGAGTCCACAACACATTCTGTGAAAGCCAAAAACAAGAAGAATGAGGAAATTAACAGAATGGCAGACACCATTAGACACGAGATACATCTACTCTGGTAATCGAAATAAATGGAATAAAGTACATATATAAGCTGAATTATTCTACCATTCACAATAATTTAGACTCCAATATGTTAATCTTTTTAATAATTACTGAAAACAAAAAGGTCCTAAATGCAATGAGACAATGTGGAGATCAAATTTGTCGGACTAACAAGGAGGTACGACATAGTCTGCAAGTGTGTGTATGTGTGTGAAAGCACCTCTTCAAGTTGTTCCTTCAACATCTGATCAAAAATTGGAATGATCCAATCCTCAAATTTGCAGTAGTTGTCATTCGGAACCAGCAAGTTACCAATGCGATTCAATCCTCTTGAACGCAACTGAGCACCGGGTAGTGAAAAATCACCTTTATATGTTGGTGCAAGGCACTTTATAAGATCTTCTTCTATGCCACCAGTTGTAGTAACTATAACATGAACCTAAAGTCATTTTAGAAGTGATAGTTCTTAGATGGAGAGGAATGTAAAATCAAGAACCCAATGACAGATTTTGAAATCCTTCAAAAAAAAAATGAAGCCAAAGAATAAAATAAATTATAATAATTTCCAGCCTTTTAACTTTTGTCAGATCCCGTGTCCCTTTTTGTTCTTTTTTTTCTTCTTAGATTTCTTGAGTGGGCAAAATTCAGTAGATTATAACCAGTCTGTTGCATTTTTCTCATTACATTGTATTTCATCTCAATTCAACACAAAAGAAAGTCTGATTTTGAGGTCTCATTTGTAACGTACCATGTGATGCTCAGTAAGATAACGAATGGTATCTCGAACGCCAGATGAAATAAGATTTGATGTAAAACCCAGAAAGACCTTGCATCTGACAGATTCTCTGTAGGCAGGATCCTTCTCCTCCTCACTGCAGTCCTCAGTTATAGTCTCATAAGAAAGCCTCCAGTCTAACTTCAATTCGATTGAGAATATACTTTATGAATTCAGGTAACAACTGAGTAGCAGAAAAAGAAAAACAGACATAGCATCCAAAACACTATGACAAAAGAAATCTAAATAAATGAAACCAACCATCTCGTTGACAATTTCCATAGCTTCTCCAAGATTGGAAGCTTGAAATCCGGTGGAAATCATGGACTTGAGAAGCTTGGAGTAGTTTATACCCTGATTGAAGTCGTAACCCTCAATTTTAGTACACTTCCCTTCAAGGGTATCTGATTCTTTGAAAACTGTGGAGTGTACAGAGTTCATAAGATTATCCTCCATGATCTCCTCTTTCTTCTTCTGCAAAAACTGTTACTGCAATAAAGAGGAAAACTGATAAAGCTTAATATGTTTGAGCTGATTTTGATTAAAGGAAAAAAAAAAAAGAAAACGGAATTTGGGTATTGCCAACTATACAAAGTTAATCATTACCAAAAAAAATCAAGTAGTAAGCTTAAGCTTCCAATATGAACAATCCTCCAAAGGGCTAGCTTTACTACTTAAAATGAAGCGATAAGCCAGAAGAACACTGTACTGATAGATTACCACACATGCCAACGCTAAGATTGCTTATTGCATCAAGAATACTAGTTGCATAACCTAACTTGTCCTTCATATCCCAAATATTCATTCCACAATATCCAACCAAATATGAAAATAGCCGAGAAATTGAAAGTATAAGGGCGATAGAAGCAGATTATCAAACACAAGAAGCCATTTTAGAGCATAGACAGACAGAGATTAAAGTAATTAGAGCATAGACAGACAGAGAGTAAAGTAAGTTTAGAAATTCTTAGCAGATTAGAGGAAATGTAGGGAGACAAAATGAGAGATTCAGTTCATAAAAAAGAAAGAAGAGAAAAGAAAACGAGAGAAGCAAACCGGGTTAGAGAGCGTCGGGTCCGAAGGAAACAAAGCAGCTTCCCTTCTTCAGGCGGCGCGTGGAGACTGGAGAGGCCGACGGAGAGTTGTGAGGATTTTACGTTAAGCAGCTCGCACCATATTCTTTCTTTCTCTATAATATTCTTGCTCTGAAATAACAAAACACGCTTTTAAATTTCATCATTTTACCCTAATAAACTTTTGAACTTTTATTTCATTCAAATAAACCTTTTATCTTTAAATTATACTCAAATAAATCTTTCATTTTTAATTTAAACTTAAATAAATCCTTATCATAAATCAATCTGAAATAAAATAAAATTCATTTAAATACAAGAAAAGTTTAGAGTATTACTAAAAAAATAAAATAATTTGGAATTTTTTTTATTTTCGTATTTTCCTATATTTTTCTTTTATTAAAAAGTCAATGTACATTATTTTTATTTTAATCATATCATTTAATTATATTATTAAAAAATTAATATGATAATCAAATGATTAATATTTCTTTAATAAATTAATTAATAATTTCAATAATAATTAATTAATTTTAATAATATATTTTATACTATTTTATTTATTTATTATTATCTTCTCCTCAACCTCATACAAGACATTTATCTCTATTTAATTTAATCTCATACATCACTTTGGTGTATAGTATGTGTATGTTCATTTTTATTTGGTCATCACCTTACATGCTTAATCACATTCTTTTTTCACATCTACCATTGTATTAAGACAAAATACAACATGTTGCGTGCCAACAATACGCTAATAGAATGCCAACAAAAGTGTTGTTTTATTGTTGTGTTTGATTGCCGTATCAATGTTCCACACCTCATACTCTTCTTCTCCCTCCCATAGGCACGTACTCTTTCTTTATTTTTTTCCTTTTGGTTTATGACGAGCATTCCTCGCAAACTTCTGAAACGCACACTCGAGAACTTTGGGTGTGAAGAAATCTTGGTTTTTACATCTTCGGCTTCATCTTGGATCCATCATAGACATGGATTGGGATAAGCGGTTTAGCATTATTGAGGGGATAGCTCAAGGATTACTTTATCTTCATAAATAGTCTAGACTCAAAATAATTCACAAATATTTGAAAATTTGAAGGTAAGTAACATTGTGTTTGACGAGAACATAAATTCGAAGATATCAGATTTTGGAATGGCAAGGATTTATAAAACAAATGAGGCTTAATCAAATACTAATAGAATTGTCGGCACATAAGTAGGCAATTATTATAATTATTATTTACGAAAAAGAATAGGGTTGTTAACTGTATTATGGATGAATGCAATGGTTACATGGCTCCAAAATATACAATGGATGGTATATTCTCTATAAAATTAGATGTTTACAATTTTAGAGTATTGGTGTTGGAAGTTGTTTGTAGCCAAAAAAACACCAGCAATTTTCATTTTGAGCGTCACTTAATCTTATTGGATATGTATCATATCATGTTCTTATAATAGTTAGCTTTTACCTTTAGAACAAACATGTTATTCTAACATTTAAATTGTAAATTATTCTTCCAAGCATGGGAATTATGGAAACATGGTGCAGCATTAGAATTGGTGGATCCAACTTTAAGTGATTCATGTTCTAAACACCAGGTTTTAAGATGCATTACATTGGGTTTGCTATGTGTAGAACATAGTCCACTAGATAGACCAATCATGTCAAATGTTGTTTCTATGCTCACCAGAGAAATGCAACTACCTTTGCCAAAACACCATGCATTTTCCACTGGAAGAAGCATAGAGAAAAATGTGGGGGAGAAGGAGACGGAAAATTACTCCTTGAATGGTCTGTCCATGACTGTGATGGATCCATGATGAAACCAAAGATGATTAATACCTAGATTTCTTCACACTCAAAGATTTTAAGTGATGTTTCAGAAGTTTGTGAAGAATGCTCAAGTCATGTTTTAATATGGCAATCAATCAAGGCAATAAAACAACAGTAACATGTTTTGATAATGGGGGATGACATTGAGATTATTTGAGTTTAGTTGTTTAAATCAAGTTTTAAATAATCATTTGATGATTAGGTTATTGGCACGCAACAGTTAACATATTGTGTTTTATGCAGGTAAAGTGATAGCTGTAGAAAAGAACGTGATTAAATATAAGTGTAACAGTCTAAATGTACAGTATTACCATGTATTTACTCATATTTTACACATTCTTATTGGTTGGACTATCTGCAATGCCTTTAATACTTGGTCACTAACAGTAATAAATGGTAACATTTATTCAATAATTTTGGAATATAAAAATTTTTTTTTCAATATTCCATACACTTTACATCCCCTGTCTCTATTTTACAATAATGTAGTACTGTATACAAGTGTCTGAATATATAAGAGAAAATCATATACCTTCGATATCGAATATCTGCTGACTCTAGCAGTCGATAATCTCTGGAAGGTAATTCTCTTAATCCAAAATCAACAACTTGTGGAGTGGAAAAATAAGGAGTGAGCGACAACATGCTCAGTAAGGAAGGTGTATGCTGCTTTACAAAAATAAAAGCTATATCCCCAAAAAGCAATTTATTTATCCCAACAACCAACCCCATTAGGAAAACAATGGATATAGTTAACCTTTAAAGAGGATTCAATAGATCCTTTCAGTAAACAGAAATCAATAAGTTGAGACTAGGCAACAAATAAATCATGCTCTCATTGTTCCCTCAGGAACACAAGTTGTCCGCTTTTGGGGTGCACCCGTAGGCCATCGCCCCTCACGGCTATCTCAACTAGATTAATGGCCATAATCTACAGGTGGCCCTCGAGTCTACTTGCCAAGTGACCTCGAGATCGCTGATGACTTGGCGGGTCCATCAGCCCTGTGACGCCCTGAGGTGCACTCATTGGTCTATGAGATTATTTCACTCATGTTATCATCTCCACAAAACGATTTGATTTCCAAAAGGTTTTATAAAATAGTAAAACAGCCCGCAATCTCAACTATTCCATGTGAGAAAGGCACGAGTTAAGCTGGCTCGCCCATGGCTAGTTCGCCATAGTCAACTCGCCAATAGTCAACTCGCCCAATGGTCAACTCGCCCAATGGTCAACTTTCCCAATGGTCAACTCGCCCAAGGATCTACTCGCCCAAAAGGTTTCACATGTTCTATTTTTCAAAAATATTAATTCAAAGTTTATTTATTTATTTAATTTGAGTTCAAAAAATACTCATAAATCAGTCTGCCTATGAGCAGTTCGCCAGGTACGGTGAACTAGTGTTCGCCCGCCAGCCTTGCTTTTAACACAAAACGTAAAACTGGCTCGCCCATTATGGCATTGCATGGCCAACTCGCCCATATCATAAAAATGGGGATCGCTCGACCCAAAACAACATAAAAAGGGGTTCGCCAAGTTGGCTCGCCCGGATTTATATTGAACACAAGGCTACTCGCCCACGATATCAAATACAATAAAAGGAGCTCGCCCAAATTGCTCGCCCACCATTATCCGTTCGCCCAAGCACACGATTATTCATAACAATGCATGTCGAAAACAAAACAATTTCTCAATAATTTCATAAATTTTAACTCCACAGGACATGCATTCACTTCACACACATCTCCCTTACCTGGTCTTACGAAGTCGAGCTTCCCGGTTGCGTTTACCGAAACTCGTAACTTCCGGTTGCAAAACAATTTTATCAAAATTTATTAATATTTTTCTCTTAATTTTAAGCCACTATCTTCCATAAAATGCAGCCACTAATGACACAGCACATGCACCACCAGTATAAAATTATACTAGTGCTAAAACTAAACTTTTCCGTTTTAGTTCCCTTTTCGGTTCTGATTTCACCAATTCTCCTCTTTTAATTTTTATAGTTATTCTTTACCAAAACCCCTAATTTTCAACAAAATTTATGCCTCCAAGTGTCATGGCCGAATCCCTTAATGGCCATGATCATTGACTTTCCCATCTTTTTCTTTTCATTTTCTTGTTTTCAACTGGGAGCTAGTCCACGTGAGTCTTCTTTTTTTTTTTTTATCATTTTTCTGTATGAATCACAAAGTTTTCTATTCTTTCATGTCAACCGAGCTCCCCTTCATTAGCTCAATTTTGATTCTCAACCTCTTTATGATTCCAAGCTTCCTATTTAATTTATTTATATTCCCTTGATCATTTCTTATAATTTCCATACACACAGCCGAATATTCTATCCATGAAGAACTCATCATTATGCTTATATTCAAGCATGGCAGAATGGCCTTTCCTTTGCTTTCCTTATAAATTTCAAAAATTATATCTATTACTAATTTTAGTTCATTATCCACTACTATTATCAGCCCCTATTTGGGCCAAATAACAGCTCTGTTCACGCCATTTTTCTGTTTGTTAAAGTCAGTCTTCATTGTTAAATTCTCATCCTCGCGTCACTTTGCTATTTTTTTAAAATCCTTATTTAATCCAAGTTTCAACCAAATTTCATCCCTCATTCCTATTAGACTCAACTCAAAACACATTAAAATTACTATGATTCTTCACTGTTTTCCACTTCATAACTGAATATCCATGACTATTTAAAACCTATCTTTATTTTGAGTTAAATTTTCCAAATAAAATTTCCATAAATGAATAATAGAAATACCATAGCTATAAGTAAAGAGAACACCAATATATTCCTTTACCTGTAGCAGCCAAACAGTACAGTGGTACATCATTCTTCCCATGTTGATTTCGGTCCTTTGTATCCCAGCTTTAAGTAGCTCTTATGAAGGGGATTAAAGTTAATGAAGAGAGCTTGGAGTTTTAGTAAAGGTAAACGATAATTTCTGTTGAAGGAAAAGAAAGAAACGTGAGGAACTTGAGAATGAAAGCAAGGATGGGTGCTGTAGAAGAAACAGAGAAGATGGGTCGGTGATGGAGCTGGTAACGACTAAAATTTTTACTGACTTAGTCTTCTTTATATTCATGCTATCCAATAATATTTTGCTTCCTATTTCCTATCCCATTTCCTTATCATTTTCCTTATCTGATCTCTCCTTAAATGCTGAAGAAAATGGCAGCCAAAAAGGAGACGGCAAGGAGCAATATTTCTACATTCATTAAATGTTGAAGATAACTATAGCCAAAAGAACGACGTGCTTAACTTTTTCTGCACGTTTGCTGACTTATCTCCTCCTTGTCTTATTCTTCAATCAATGAGTACAAATCTCATGTTATTTTTAACATTTCTCTTTTCTTATCGTCCAACGCAGCCACAATTTTCACACTGCAGCAAGTACCATGGCAGCAACCACACTGACGAGCTGCCCATAATTCTTGGCAGCACGCTTTGTGATTCAATTCCCTTTTTTTTTTTGTGTTCCCACCAATGAGAATTAGCCTTATTTTCTACTATGACTTTTCTTCCACTTGAATATCATTCATCATGAAAATTTGCATTTCCATTGCTTTTCAATGCATAAACCGTGAGGTAACATCAGCAGCAAGAAAAAGTGGCATGAATGTCCACTTCCGCTGCATGATTGTTGACTTCTATTTTAGGCTTTAATAATTGAAAATTATCACATGTTAACTTTCTTTACTCCTCCATTTATATTCATTTCAAATCATATACACCATAATATAATTTACAATTCCAATAATTTCAAATTGAGAGTGAAATTTCATTTAATCTTTATTTAATTCCACTACATAATTTATAAAGTATAGTGTAATAAAATTGGGTCTTACAATAAGTGAGAGTACAAATGTGAAGCATGAGATGGAGCGATGAGACAATAATAAATAAATGTAAGAAAGGACTTAATTAAAATTATTAACTAATTTATTTAAGTAAATATTAATATTTTAATTTCACAATTAATTTTTTAATAATATAATTTTATGATATGATGAAAATTGAAAATAATGTATTAAGTCTTTTTTTTAATAAAGAAAGACATAAGATAATGGCTAAAATATTTAAAAAAAAGTTCAAAATTATTTTATCATTTTTAAGTGAGTCTGTAAACTTTTGTTGTCTTTAAATAAATCTTTATCATGTTATATATATTCAAATAAGTTCTAATTTTAAATTGATTCTATCAAATTGTTTTTAACATTTTAGAGCATTTTTATATTAAATTTGTCAAAAGATAATTTAATTTTTTTTAAGAACAATTCCATTTGAACTACACTTTTTCTAAGATCAAACAGATTAAAGGTTTATTTGGTATAGATTAAAAATTATAGGTTATATACAGATGTAAAATAAAGATTACATGTTTATTTGAATGTAATAAAAATATAAAAATTTATTTTGACAAAATAATAAAATTTAGGATAGATTTTTTTGTACCTAAGAAAATTAAAAGAAGGAAAGAATCCTGTCCGAGGCACATAATGTAAAATCCTCTCAACTCTCCGTCGGCCACTCCAGTCTCCACGCGTTGCCTAAAGGAGGGAAGGCTGTTTTGTTTCCTTCAGACACGAAGCTGTTTAACACGGTTTGTCTCTCTCATTTTCTTTCTTTCTATTTCTGATGAACTGAATCTCGCATTTTAGTTGCAAAAAATAAAGAGTGAGCTTAACCGGAAATTACCTCTACATTGGGTTGGGCTAGATTCAAACCGAATTTAAGTAAGATATTAACGAAGTGAAAATGTGCTTAAATCCAATTCAGTCTATTTTTAGGGTCTAATTTTTTATCCAAATTCGTTCTTACATATGATGAATAAGTCTAAACCCGTTCAAGTTCACCCAAATACTATTAATTTTTTTAAAAAAATAATAAAATATGAAAATATTAAACACATGATAGTTAGTAAATATAATACAATAAATTTGAATAATTTTTTACATAAAAACTAAAAGAAACATGAAAATTTTGAATTAAACTATAAAAATAATACAAACTCAAAATAAATTGCACAATAAAAGTAAAATTAATTATAAATATATTAATATAAAAAATAATAAAAAAATATAATAAATGAGGGGATCGGATCGGATCGGATTTGAACTTGAAATGATGAATCTAAACCCAGTTTTTTTTTTAACGGACCTCGATTAGTAAGCTCAAGTCCATTTATAGAGCTTAATATTTTTGTACGAACCCACTAAAAAAATATGGGCATCCTTTCAAATTTGGATGGATAGCTTGGATAGCTTGACCCTTAAACAAATTTAAGAAGAATGCTACCAATACCGAAATTAAATTTAGAGGTGAAAATGAGAGCATAATATCTACAAGCGCTACAATTTTTCTAATTACATTATTACAGCTAATGGCAGATCAAATCTAAAAACATCAGTTCAACAAATCGAAACAAGACACGACTTCCATTAAACAGAATAAAAGAAAAAGCGAAAGAGTTACAATTAGTTGCACCAAACGACTTTTTTTTTATATAGTTCATACTTCTTTACCGCACAGGTCATTGATCTCAAAATGAGAAAAGAAAAAAAAAAGCAGAAAGCAAATTAAATAAACAGGGAAAGAAGAATGAGTAATAAATACGTTTTTATTACATCTGAAACACTTAAGAACTTTGGATGTGAACAAATATTTAATCATCATTGGCTTCATCTTGGATCCATCACAGATATGGACATGCTATTCAATGAGTAATTTTCCATCTCCTCCCCCACTTTTGTCTCTATGATACTTCTTCCGCTGGAAAACGCAGGCTGTTTTGGCAAAGGGAGCTTCATTTCTCCGTTGAGCATACAAACAATATCTGACATGGTTGGCCTATCTAGTGGACTATCTTCCACGCATAGCAAACCCAAAGTAACGCATCTTAAAACTTGGTGTTTAGAACATGAATCACTTAAAGTTGGATCTGCCAATTTTAATCCTCCACCATGTTTCCATAATTCCCATGCCTGTAAGAATAACATGTTTACAATTTACAGTTTAAATACTAGAATAAAATGTTTGTTCCAGAGGGAAAAGTTAGCTACTGTAACAATAGGTTATGAACTTACGTATCCAACAAGATTAAGCGGACGATCAAGATAAAAACTGCTGGTGTTCTTTCGGCCACTGATAACTTCTAACACCAAAACTCCAAAACTGTAAACATCTGATTTTATAGAGAATATACCATCCATTGCATATTCTGGAGGCATGTAACCACTGCATTCATTCATAATACAGTTAACATCCTTATTCATTTCAATCAATAATGACTACAATAATTGCTTACTTACTATGTGCCAACAATCCTGTTAGTGTTTGATTCAGCTTCATTTGTTTTGTAAATCCTTGCCATCCCAAAATCCGATATTTTGGGATTCAAGTTCTTGTCAAGCAATATGTTACTTACCTTCAAATCTCTATGAATTATTTTGAGTCTAGAGTACTTATGGAGATACAGTAATCCTTGAGCTATCCCTTCAATAATGCTAAACCGCTTATCCCAATCTAATAGCTTCCTCTTTGATTCATCTGTTTGATAAAAGGCATTAAAGACATAAAGATAAGATTGACAGTTGAGGAAATAAAGAGTACAACTGTTACCAACCTGCAAAGATAAAAGCATCTAAGCTTTTGTTAGGCATGTACTCATAGACCAGCATTTTGTCTTCCCCTTGAACGCAAAAGCCTAAGAGCCGCACAAGGTTTGTGTGTTGCAATTTAGCAATAAGTATAAGCTCATTCTTGAACTCCACTAGCCCTTGTCCTGATCCTCTTGATAATCTCTTTATTGCTACTTCTTGTCCATCAGGCAATGTCCCCTGCGTGTTTACCAAGTTATCATCAGTTAAGGAATGTTAGAAAAAGAATAATGAAATCATTCTCACTAATTTACTCCCGGAAGGCACCTTGAAAACGGGTCCAAAACCACCTTTTCCGAGCAAATTGCCTTCTGAGAAGCCATTTGTGGCAGACATGATCAATGCTGCAGTATATATGTTTAGATTGTGACCATTATTTCCACTTTGAAGCTCGCTTATCTCACTTGTATTATCCGTTGTCATCAGCTCAAGCAGAAACTTCTCTGTTCAAAACAAGTTGGAGTTTACATAAAAGACACTATTAAAACATCATTTTTAATTTGTGCATGGGAATTTACCTTCCCTTCTAATTCGTCGTCGTCTTCTCAAATAAAACATGATGCCAAGAAGTATTGTGATGATCACAGCCGTTGCTAGAGAGATTAAAATCCATATCCAGATTTTTGACCCAGCATATATGTATTGTATTTTATTGTCCGTGCCATCTAACAATAGCAATAGATGAAATAGATTGGAACCTAGAATGAATACTTGTGTGCAAAAAGAGCAATATTAGGGTTAGACAAAGATTAAACTTACTTGAACCTCTGCGGATTATAACGTAGTAGGAAGTTCCATCTAAGCCACCTTCAACATAAGGCCCTGTAAGAAACTGGCAACCAAGGTCCATCTCTGCGTTGACTCCCAAACATTGACAATCTTTCCAACATATGTCCTTACAATCGCTTAAGGAAAGACTGTTGTTCTCCGATAGTGTACCATTTGTATCTGCAGTTGTTATGGACTTTATTTTGTACCTATCACCATTTCTTCTGCACTTTGGTCCTTTCGATCTCTTGCAACCTTTTTCTGTGTTATCACCGTGACAGGTGCTTGAATCAAATATGTCATTGTCAGGTGCACCAAACAAACTCCCATCGTCTAACAACACCAATCTTGCATTTTTCCTTAGCTGTTCAGGAGTATCATTATTAATTAGAACCGTATAATAAAGATATTGCTCATCTGCATTAGAAACATGAGTGAAATTATAGTTCAAGCTCAGTCCCTCCACATGGGGAATATTCTCAAAATTTTCGCCACTAGTCCAGAAAATCCTCTCTCTGAGCCGAACAACTAATCGTTGTTCTACAGGATCCCACTCCAAGGTGAAGGCTCCACGCTCTGGGATTGATTGAGTCAACCAAGATGTAAGTGACCAGCTTCTTGCATGGCTAACCCCCAATTTCATCCCGGGCAGAAAAGTGGTAGTTGGATAATCAAAGCTTTGCCACAATACTGTGTTTTCCCCGTTAGAGTTTACATATTGGAAAATAAGATTCCCGGAATCTTGTAAGACGGCCTTCAAGTTGGAACTGTTAATGGTGGTAGAGGTAGACTGAAGTGAGAAAAGTTGGATAGGATTCCCACAAACGCTTGTAATTTTCAACCCGGTTTTGTCTATGATGAGAACCCCGGAGTCGTCAGCGATCGGGTCGTCTCGGTTGGCCAACCAGAGGGGAGGGAGCAACTTGTTTTCAGTGTACCATATAGCCAAATAATATCCTGCGTCTTTGCCATCCCAAGTCTCACCATACACTTGTTTGTAGAAGCCTAAGGAGACGGCTCCATTTTGGGATACAAGATGACCAGAAGAATTGAGTTTATCACCTTGGTTAAGCGTGTCTGTTTCAGCGTCAGATATCGAAAAGCAAGCCAAAATGAGCAGCAGGACTTTGAAGCTGAACATGGTTTGGTTGGATAAGCAAGAAGCGCCAGTTAAAGACAAGCTTGTTGGGGAAGTCGACACAATGTCCCAGGCCAAGAGCAGCTATTTATAGAGTTCGGTTTAGATTATGTTTTGTATCAGCACTTTTCTCTCTCTCTCTTTTTATTTCTCTCTATCTGCCTCTGTTGGTTGTTTATATAATGGGTACAACAATTAGAGAGAAGATTGTATGAAACAGTTACTGCACGTTAGTATATATCATTTTCATTCAAATTATGTCGCATTATTAAAAAAAAATCAATGATTTATTATCAAAATCATTAATGAGCCTCTTAGAATAAATATTCATCATTTATTATTATCTCATGTAATGTGTAATAAATGATTGATTTTTTTCAATAATATGATTACATAACACAATTTGAATGAAAGTAATATATGCTGACGTGAAATAAGGGTTTCATACAATCCACTCTCATAGCAACCATTGCCATATTGTCTGAAATCATTGACCATGCTTTAACCAAGTTTTTTCCTCATCTCACTTTTTATTTTTTCAAAACAATGGATCATAGTTCAAGTAAAACAATGGGAAAAAAAAGTTGTTTTTATTAAGCAAATCAATTTCTTAAATCGAACGTGCAATAAGGATAAAAAAACCCAGCCAACAGAAAAGAGGGGGTGAGGGTTCGCGTGGTACCTCTTGCTTTTTTTTTTATGTACTAGATATGAAGCAGCAATATTTATCTCTTGTGGCTGAGAAAAAAAAAGTTTATTTCTTGCGCCCATTATCTTAGTTATGATTTCACACTCCTGATGTGTAAAAAATACAAAAAATTTTATATTAAAATTTGTATATACATATAAATATAAAATCTTTTTAGTTTTTATTTCATTGATATAATTTTTATCAAAATTTTAATCTCATGTCTTTATTTGTACTATATCATCGTGTAGTGTAACAACAAATTTCATATTAAATAAAATAACGATAAAAATATAAAAAAACTTAATTATTTTCTGTCACTCAGATAAGTATATTTTGTGGGATTTCATCCTTCCAAAACTAGACACGTTATTTTCCTTTCTTTTCTTCAACTTCCATCCTTTTTTATCCTTTCTGGAAAGTAAATTATTTTTTGAATTGAAAAGTTAAAAAAAAACTCATTATCAAAACCACCGTTCTATTTTTTTCGTTTCTCTTTGATGTGGGTCAGGTTAAAGATTACTGGGCTTTTCTATAAGTCAAGCTGAAGAATATTGGGTCTAATGATAGTTTCAGCCTAAGAGAAAAGAGGACTTAGAAGGCCCATAAATGATCTACTGAGTTATCATTTATGCTGTGGGTCTTAAAGGTAATTACGCGCAAAATAACTCCTATAAATAGGTCACAGGTATCATTCTTAAACCCTAAGCTCTATTTGCCTACTAAAATGCCTCCAAAACCCTGTCTGACTTAAGCATCGGGGTGCGCACGCAGGGAAAAACCCCTGCGCCCCTTGATGTTTTTCTTTCTTGCAGAATTCTAGAGGACAACTTGACACGAAGGTCGAGGATCCGACGTCAGCAATAAATCATTGTTGTTTCGTGCAACAACACTCTCAAATCCATGTAACTTTTAACTAAAAAATTGGATCATCAAATATAAAAGGCGATATGCTATAGATGTCTTTTGAAAAAGCTGGACATACCAACAATAGTAACAAAGAGAAAAAAGAACAAATGATCTTTTGGCAACGTTAACAACGGTAAAAAGTTTTTGAAAGTACTTGCTTTTCATTTTGTTTCTTTTTCTAACTGCCTTGTTTTATTTATTTATTTGTATTTTGCATGGGATGGATTAAAAGACTCGCCTTCTGGCTTTTTTTTCTTCATAGGAGGTATAAGAGAGGAGTGGGGAATTGAACCTTCGACCTAAACCCTCCTAATGAGAGATAACAACTACTAGGCCAAGTTTTAGTTATTACCAGCCTTTTGGCTTTTCTTCCTTCCTTTTTCTTTCGTTCTACTTTTGCCTTGCAGTGATTTTCACATAGCTCTTTGGTGTATTAATCGGTTAACGTAATATTACAATTAATGTTACAATTAATTGTAATATTACAGTTGACTAATTGATTACAATTGATTACAGTTGAATAATTGATTAAAATTGATTTTAGGACTTAATTATAGGGTTGATTACGATTTTATTTCCTGATTGTATTTATTTTATTGTCATATTCGATTGCCTATATAAAGGCCTTTAACCTTCTTGTAATGCAGATATCAGAAATACAATTCTTTCTTTCATTCTCTCTTTTCCTTTATCTCTTTCTTTTATAATCTTTTTCTTTACATGGTATCAGAGTAAATTTTATTGTCCATCCCAAAAGTGAATCATCTTAGGATTACTCGCTTCTTTCTATTTTTCAATTCTATTTTCTTTTTCAAAACCCAATCATCTAGAAAAGATGATAAGTACTCAAAGAGAAATCACACAACCAATCTCAGTCATTCTTGATGTGCATAAATACAATTGATGGGCTTCAACTATGCATAGTTATTTAAAGGAGATGAAATTATGGCTTGTTGTCACTGGAGAACGTAAGACACCAGTCAAACAAACAAAAGAATCTAATGAGAAGTACGCGAATCGACTTGAGAAATGAGAAAGTAAGAACCATCGGATCCTTACATGGTTCACCTAAACTACTGTTCCCTTTATCAATGTAAATTTTGGATGCTTTGATCTTGCTAAGGAAGCTTGAGATTTCATTGCAACATGGTCCAGTTCTACTACTCTTTCTCATCAATACCATCTTATGACCACTTTGTCTCAACTTTGCCAAGAATCAAATCAGTCAATTGATAAATTTCATTCCAAAATGCAACATTTATGGGATATGCTTGAAAATTTTGGGCCAAAATTCAAAAATGATTGAGATATTTTTATTGATTATTGGAATTAACTTCGACTTATTCAATTTCTCATGGCTCTTTGAGATGATTTTGAGAATACCAGGTTTTCACTTTTGAGTCGACACCCTCTACCGACCATGGATAATGCACTTACAGAGTTGATTTATAAAGAAACTCGGTTAGCTATGACTCGAACTCATCAAACAGATACTATTGTTGCTGCAACTCCTAAACAATGCACTCCGTCTTGTTTTCGACGTGGACAAAGCAATCATCTTGTTGCCCATTGTAAAGTAATATTTCATTCTAATGGAGCACGAATTTCTGACTCTAAATCTTCTTCGGCAATACCTTGTTCGTGATGTGGTAGGACTAATCATCTTGTTGACAAATGCAAAGCTATATTTCATACCAATAGAACACATCTTGATGGTTCTCTAAGCACCAAGGCTGCTGCAGCAACCAACACTGAGTCTATCACTTCTGAATCTTCTTCTAACAAGTTTACATTCTCAATTGAAGATCTTCAGGCTTTGATCAATCAAGTAATGACTCAAAATCACACTACTGCCATGTCTGCTACTACATTATGTAACACTTGGTTGTTTGATATTGCTTGTGGAAACCATATGACTGCTGATCCTTTTTTATTTAAGAAAACAATACCTGTTTCTAATAATTCCATCATTACAATTGCTAATGGTTCCACCTTGAAAGCTACCCACATTGGTAATATTGAAACTTCCACTCTTTGTATACTTAATACTTATCTTGTTCCCAACCTTGCCTTTAACTTGCTTTTTGTTGGCCAACTTTGTGATCTCGGTCTTGACTTACATTTTCCCAAACAATATGGTTGTATTGTGCAGGATCCTCGAACATGTCAGAAAGTTGGGATAGGGCATAAGTTTGGAACACTATTTGAATTCGAAAGCCTAAAAGTTCCACAAAACTTGATCACCGCTGCTACATCTCAAACAATTGTTCCAGCTTCTTTAGAGTTATGGCACACTAGGTTAGGTCATGCATCTATTTCTTGAATAAAATCACTATCTTCTACTGGTGTTTTAGGTAAAGTTTCTCATGACATTTTTTATTGTTTATCTTGTCAACTTGGAAAACAAAATGCATTACCATTCAATAAAAGTGAATCTTCTTCTTCTTCACTATTTGATTTAGTCCATTCTGATACTTGGGGTCCAACTCCGACATCAACTATGGGAGGTTCATGTCATTTTGTTATATTTATTGATGATTTTCACGATATACTTGGATTTATTTATTCAAACAATGATTTGAACTCTTATCAATTTTCAATGAATTCAATAATACGATACAAACTCAATTTTCTCACAAGAAAAAAGTTTTTAGGTCTGACAATGCTGGTGAGTATACATCAATTAAGTTCAGTAATTTGTTAAAAATGATGGAACTCTTTCTTATCGATCTTGTGCACACACTTCACAACAAAATGGTAAAGCTGAAAGGAAACATCGTCATATACTGGACACTGCTCATGCCCTTCTTGTTTCATCTTCTCTTCCTGAACAATTCTGGGGTGAAGATACTCTTACTGCTGTTTACACTATCAACCGAGTTCCCACACCAGTATTAAGCATGCGAACTCCTTTTGAGTGTCTATACAATAAGACTCCTGACTATCATTCTCTTAAAGTTTTGGGGTGTGCTTGTTTTGTTCTACTTCCTGATCATGAAAGAACTCAACTTGAACCTCGAGCTCATTTATGTTGTTTTCTAGGTTACGGTATAGAACATAAAGGCTATATGTGTTATGATCCAATTTCTAAGCATCTTCGTGTCTCGCGTCATGTGGTCTTTTGGGAGCATAAGCAATTTACTAGTATTTTTGCATTGCCATCCCAATCTTCTTCTCCATAAGTTTTCACAGACCTATCTTTTGATCTTTCATCAGCTGACGAGAATCTTACAGATATTTTTAGCTCAAACAGTAACCAATCTTCCTTGTCTCCCTCAACTTCTAATTTGATTGAGGCTCCTACTGATACATCCGTGCCTTCCCCATGTGAACCTCCTCCTCTTCGTCGCTCCACTCGAGTAAGGGAACCAAACACACAATTTCGTAATTTTCATTATTATTATGCCCTAGCCACATTACATGAACTTCTTAATTTCTGTGAGGCAGCTTTTCATCCTATGTGGCACCAAGTAATGGTAGAAGAGTTATAGGCTCTTGAGAAAACACATACTTGGGACATTGTTGATCGACAACCTGATAAGTCGGACATTGTTGATCGACAACCTGATAAGTCAGTCATTGATTGTAAGTGGGTTTACAAGATTAAGACTGGGTCTGATGGCTCAGTGGAACGTTACAAGGCACACTTTATTGCTCGGGAATTTACTCAAGAATATGGCATTGATTATGAAGAGACTTTTGCTCTAGTTACTCGTCTCACATTTGTTCACTCCCTCCTAGCTGTTGCTATAGCTGGAAAATGACCAACATATCAAATGGATGTTAAGAATGCATTCCTAAATGGTGATCTTATTGAGGAAGTTTACATAAAGCAACCTTCTGGTTCCTTTATACTCTCTAAGAAGGCTTGTCGTTTTCAACGAGCATTGTATGGTCTTAAGCAAGCCCCTAGAAAGTGGTTTTCAAAATTTAGTACTACTATTGCTCAGTTGGGTTTTACATCCAATACTTATGATTCTGTTCTTTTTACTCGAAAAACTAGCTAAGGTACCACCCTACTTTTACTTTATGTGTATGACATGATTATTATAGGTGATGATAGTGATGGTATTCGAGATCTCAAGACTTTTCTCCATTCCCAGTTTGAGATGAAAGATTTTGGTCCCTTGAGTTACTTTTTCGGTATTAAGGTTACTTCTAATTCTACGGGCTTACACTTATGACAAACCAAGTATGCTTCTGATCTTATTGCCAAAGCAGGATTGACAGATAGTAAGATTTCCTCTTCACCACTCAAACAAAACATCAAGCTTTCTCCTTCTGATGGTAGTCTTCTCACAGACCCGACTTTGATCGTACTTTTATGAGTAGTCTTGTTTATCTGACGGTTACTCTCTCAGATATTGCTTATGCTGTTCACTTGGTTAGTCAGATTCTTTCGGCTCCGCGATCTACTCATTTTGCTGCTGTTCTTCGTATCCTGAGATATGTAAAGGGTACTATGTTTCATAGACTGCATTTTTCTTCTAGCTCATCATTGGATTTGCAATGTTATTGTGATGCTGATTGGGTAAAGGATCCTACTGATCGTCGTTTTACCACTGGTTATTGTTTCTTTCTTGGTTCGTCACTTATCTCTTGGCGTAGTAAGAAACAAAATGTTGTCTCCCGCTCCAGTACTGAGGCTGAGTATTGAGCTCTTGCAGATGCAACATCTGAACTCCTATGGTTACGATGGCTTCCTCAAGATATAGGTGTTTCTCATTGTTTCGGTACTCCAATCCATTGTGATAATAAAAGTGCTATTCAAATAGCTTATAATGATGTCTTTCATGAGCGTACTAAACATATCAAGATTGATTGTCACTTTATTCGTCATCATTTGCTCAGCCAAACTCTACGGCTTGTTCCTGTCACCACCGCAGATCAAAAAGTAAATATCTTCACGAAAACACATTCACTTAGACAATTTCTTGCACAAGTTTCCAAACTCAAGTTGGCTTCCACATTGCCACCTTGAGTTTGCAGGGGGATGTTAACGTAATATTAGAATTAATGTGACAATTAATTGTAATATTACAGTTGACTAATTGATTACGATTGATTACAGTTGACTAATTGATTATGATTGATTTTAAGACTTAATTATAGGGTTTATTACGATTTTATTTCTGATTGTATTTCCTTTATTGTCATATTCTATTGCCTATATAAAGGCCTTTAACCTTCTTGTAATGCAAACATCAGAAATACAATTCTTTCTTTCATTCTCTCTTTTCCTTTATCTCTTTCTTTACATTTTCTTTTATAATCTCTTTCTTTACAAAACCTAATAGTCACGACTGTTGGAGGCATGAGTTGTCATCTAATTGTCTTATTTGTTCTTTGACTTTTCACCCATGTTGTTACACGATTGGATTATCCAAACAAAGTCAAGGCTTTTGTCTTATTGCTTCTAACACTTCTTTTGGGTTTTCATCTTCTTTGTCTTTCACTTTGTTTTTTGTTTGCGTTTAGTGCTCGGGATCTTCTGCTCGACTATCGCTGGGTTCATTTTACCTTGCTATGTAGCTTTCCCGTTGTCAAGTAAATGTAAAATCTACCTTTTATAGATTTTTTTTTTCAATTCTATTTATGTGGGTTTGGTGGATGTTAAGCCTCTCCACAAGGCAAACATCCAATGGTTTCATCTTTTTTTTTAATTTATTTTTCAGATTTCTTTTAAATTAATACCATTACATTAAAACTATCTTAAAAGTATAGAAATGCTTACTGTCTGCAGTTAGCTTTTAAGAGGATGAAGTTTTATATCATGACACTTTTGGAACATAAAAGATTGAAATTTTGTTTAATTCCTTATCATTTAGCATATAAAAATCCTTTAAAAGAAAGCTCATTCATCCTCATTGTTCAAATGAGGTCTTTGCAAATGACTTTTTATTTGACGGGGATTTTAAGAACCGTTACAAAGTAATCACAAGATAGGCAAAAGACATCGGGAGGTAGGTAAACTTCTTAGCTTATCTGCTGACTGTGATGATGATGAAGTTATTGATAAATTGAAAGAACTTGAGAACAGCGCTTGAGGTGGGCATGAGGTTCCCCTGTTAGAATATAAAAGGTTTGAATTACCTGGCCAAAGGAAGAGTATTGAGTAATTTAATCAAATCTATGAATGTGAGCATGGTGTTAATCCAAGAAACTAAAATGTTGGATATCAAAGATGTAAATATCACTAAGTAAGGGGTTTTAAAGACGTCGACTGGATCTTCTCTCCTTCGGATGGTCATTCATGGGGATTTTATTTATGTGGGATACAAACTATTTTGATCTTGAAAAAAGTCTCAAATCTAAAAGAGTCAATATCATCAAGGGCAAGTGGAAGCAATCTGGCCTTGTGTGTTTTAACTACAATTCCATGATCCTTGTGATTTAGAAGCAAATGCTGAACGTTTAAAGAACATCAGGGCCCATTCTGAGTGGGATCTTTTCTTCTCTCGTCTTATGCTTGATGCCTTGTTCGTGAGAAGTTTTGATTTCAATATTTATGCTCCCTTCTTGAAGTATTTCAGTTGATTCTATCTAAACCAGATTGCATCATTTGGGGATTTGACTAGCAAGTTTTCTTCTATGTAAAAAATGATTGCACTTAATCGGTGTAAAAATCTTGGGTGTCGTCCTTGGAAGCTTTAGTATCCTTTTCTAGAGATTGATTCTCTCATAGACAGATGTGATGTCTCAAGGAGTAGGATTTTCAGAGAAGCAAATGGTATTATCGACTTCTTGGCTAAAGCTAGTGTGGATCATTCTATTTGGCTGAAAACATAGTGATGATCCCTTTTGAAGTTTCTTAATTACAGGATTCCTTTTTCCATTTTCTTTGTTTCTTTGTCTTTTCTTGCTTTAGTTTCATGTGCTTTCTTGTTTTGTCACTATTGTGGCTATCTGTTCTGAATTTTGAACTCTAATGTTCTGTTTTAAATCTATATAAAATGATCCTTGAATTACCAAAAAAAAAGTTTCCTTATATTGAACAAAAGCTAACCTTCTTGTTAGGTCTCCCACACCTCCAGCAATGTCATGTCTGATTATCATCCCGTTGAAACCTATAGCTTTTGTAACCAGGTGTATATATATTGCTGCAAACCTTCCCTCTTCCGATAACCACTATGCTATGCTCCCACGCTACTGTTGGTTCCTCTCAGGCCCAACTTTCATAACCATAGCCCCAGCCTAGAAGATCATTTAAACTACCCTTAATAATATATATATTGTTATTTTTCCCAAGGATTATCAACCTTATAAGTGTTCGTATTACTTCCTTTTTATGCCTTAACATTTCTTTTGGGGAATGCCTTGATTTTATGTGGGCTAACTATTCTATGATTTTTCTATGACTAAAATTTTTACTTAATAGAAGTATCAATCCTACTTTGTTGAGCATTTTCAAATTTAGTTACTTTACATTTACCTTTGCTGGACAATTTATTGTTTTAAACACTTTAATAGCAACTCATCGACATAATTAGGTTTGTAAATGAGTTATTTGTTGTAAAGAGAAAATGTTGCAAATTAATACAACAAAATGTGCCTAGAGGCTGCGAAGAGAAAGACTGGAGCAGATCTTAAAGAAAGAGTGTGGTGGCAGGTGGTGGTAAAAGGCTTAGCAAGGCCCAAAAATAAGGCTGAGTAGAGAAAGTAGTATATAAAGGGTTTGGGAGAGTTTCTGAGTTAGTTAGATTTGCCAAAAAGTCCCTTTTAAGAACAACAAGAACTCTTATATATAGATGTGGAGAATGGGAGTTATATATCTTTGGTATTAATAACGTAATAACGAGAATTGGCAGTTACAAAGTATTAATGCTTTGTCTAATGAGAATTATGTTTTAAGAGGTATACTGAAAGAAATAAGGAAAAACACTTATACTTCAGAGAAAGATTAAGAGAAGAACTTTTAACTATATCCATATCTGATTCACCAAGCCAAGCTTTTCAGGACATCCTAATAGTGAAGTTAATCCAAGAATCTTGCCCTATTCTAGGGTTATTTTCACTTCTTCTCGATGAAAGTACTATTTAGTGAAGGTGTTGATGTTGTTCCATGAAGGTGTTAATCTGTACAGGAGCTGTTTTGAGAACAAGTTGTTCTATGAGGAGTTATCTAAAGAAGAGCTATTTTGTTAAGGTGTTGTTCTGAAAAGGTGCTAGTCTGTTAAGATGTTATTTTGTAAAGAGCTATTCGGTGAGAAGTTTTTCTCTGAAGAGCTATTCTGTGAGGAACTATTCTATGAAACAACTTTGTTTCTTATTCTGACTTTCCTTTACAGTAGTATGAAATTTAAATAGATAAAAATATTAGTTTCTAAATACAAGTAGGTTCATAGTTGAAACAAGGCATAGGCCAACAACTTTGGTGTATAGTATGTGTGCATTCACCATATCTGCTTAGTCACATTCTTTTTCACAACTATCATTGTGTACTTTGACCGAATACAACATGTTATATGACACAATTTTTTAATCTTTTACTTCATTTTGCATCCATCACAGCATGGATTGGCTATCCATGGAATAATTTTCCATCTCCTTCTCTCCTACATTTGTCTCTATGATACTTCTTTCAGTGGAAAACACAGGGTGCTTTGGCAAAGGTAGTTGCATTTCTCCAAGTAGAATAGAAACAACATCTGACATGATTGGCCTATCTAGTGGACTATCTTCCATGCAGAGCAAACCCAAAGTAATGCATCTTAAAACCTGGTTTTTAGAACATGAAACACTTAAAGTTGGATCCACCAATTCTAATGCTCCACCATGTTTCCATAATTCCCATTCCTGGAAGAATTGTTTACAATTTAAATGTTAGAATAACATGTTTGTTCTAAAGGTACAAGCTAACTACTGTTAGAATATGAGCTTACGTATCCAACAAGGTTAAGCGAACAATCAAGATGAAAACTACTGGTGTTCTTTATGCCACTGACAACTACCAACATCAAAACTATAAAACTGTAAACATCTAACTTTACAGAGAATATACCATCCATTGCATATTCTGGAGGCATGTAACCACTGCATTCATCCATAATAAAGTTAACAATCAGATTCTTTAGAGTAAATAATGAATTATAATAATTGCTTACTTACTATGTGCTGACAATCTTGTTAGTGGTTGATTCATCTTCATTTGATTTGTAAATCCTTGCTATCCCAAAATCTAATATCTTGAGATTCATGTTCTCGTCAAGCAATATGTTACTTACCTTCAAATCCCTGTGAATTATTTTAAGTCTAGAGTATTTATAAAGATAAAGTAATCCTTGAGCTATCCTTTCAAGAATGTTAAATCGCCTACCCCAAGCTAATAGCTTCCTCTTTGATTCATTTGTTGGATAACAGGCATTAAAGACAGAAACATAGAATAGGCAATTGAACTGCCAAAGAAACACTAGTGCAACTATTGCTAACCAAAGATATAAGAGTCCAAGCTTTTATTAGGCATGTACTCATAAACTAGCATTTTCTCTTCCCCTTGAACGCAAAAGCCTAAGAGTTGCATAAGGTTTGTGTGCTGCAATTTAGCAATAAGTATAAGCTCATTCTTGAACTCCACTAGCCCTTGTCTTGATCCTCTTGATAATCTCTTTATTGCTACTTCTTGCCCATCAGGCAATGTCCCCTGGTATAATGTTTACCAAGTTAACATCAGTTAAGGTATGTTAGAAATAGAATAATGAAATCATTCTCACTAATTTTCTCTTGACAAGCACCTTGAAAACAGATCCAAAACCACCTTTTCTAATTAAATTGTCAGGTGAGAAGCCATTTGTAGCAGACATGATCAATGCTACAGTATACATGTTTAGACTGCAATCACGATTTCCACTTTGAAGCTCGTTTATCTCACTTGGTATGATCTAATGTCATAAGCTCTAGTAAAAACTTCTCTATTCAAAACAAGTTGGAGTTTACATAAAAGACACTATTAAAACATAATTTTTAATTGTTGCATGAGAGTTTACCTTCCCTTCTAATTCGTCGTCGTCTTCTTAAATAAAACATGATGCTAAGCAGTATTGTGATGGTCAAAGCCACTGCTAGAGAGAATAAAATCCATATCCAGTTTTTTGACCTAACATCTATGTATTATATTTTATTGTCCGTGCCATCTAAAAAAAACAATAGATGAAGTAGATTGGAAACAAGAATGAAGACTTGAGTACAACAAGAGCAATATTAAGGATAGGCAAAGATTAAACTTACTTGAACGTTTACGGATTATAACTTGATAGGAAGTTCCATCCAACCCACCTTCAACATAAGACCTTGTAAGAAACTGGCAACCAAGGACCATCTCTATGTTGACTCCCAAACATTGACAATCTTTCTAACATATGTTCTTACAATTGCTTAAGGAAAGATTGTTGTTCTCCCATAGTGTATCATTTGTATTTGTAGTTTTTATGGATTTTATTTCATACATATCACCATTTCTTCTGCACTTTGGTCCTTTCCATTTGTTGCAACCTTTCTCTATGCCATCACCTTTATAGATGCTTGAATCAAATATGTCATTATTAGGTACAGCAAACAAACTCCCATCATAAAATAGCACTAACCTTGCATTTTTCCTTCGCTTTTCAGGAGTATCTTTATTAATTAGAAGCGTATAATAAAGATATTGCTCATCTACATTAGAAACATGAGTGAAATTATAGTTCATGCTCAGTCGCTCTAAATGGAGAATATTCTCAAAATTTTCACCACTAGTCCAGAAAACCCTCTCTCTAAGCCGAACAACTAATCACTCTTCTACAAGATCCCACTCTAGGTTAAAAGTTCCATGCGTTAGGATTGATTTAGTCAACCAAGATGTAAGTAACCAGCTTCTTCCACGATTGACCCCCAATTTCATCTTGGGCAGAAAAGTGTTAGTTGAATAATCAAAGCTTTGCCACGACACTATGTTTTCCCCATTACAAGAATCTCGAAATCTTGTAAGACAACTTTCAAGTTGGAATTGTGAGTGGTGGTAGAGGTAGGCTAATGTGAGAAAAGTTGGATAGGATTCCCAGAAACACGTGTAATTTTCAATCCAGTGTTGTCTATGACGAGAACCCTTGAGTCGTTAGCAATGGGGTCATCTCAGTGGGCCAACCAGATGGGAAGGGCCAACTTGTTTTTAGTGTACCACACAGTAAAATAATATCCGACATCTTTGTCATCCCAAGTCTCACCATACTCTTGTTTGCAAGGCTTCAAATAGCGATCGCAAAACGAAATAGCAGTCGCTATCTTGCGGTAGCAGTGGTGGCTGCCACTGCTATTAAGGAAAAATGGGTGTGAATATCAGTCACACCCGTAACTGCCGATAACAGCCGATAGCTGCAATATTGGCCGCTATTGGCGCCACTATCCATTCTCAGTTGAAATTAAGTATTAAAAAAATTTCAGAATCAACAAAAAGACTCCAACAGAAGACTGATCAACAGAAATCCAAAACAAATCCCTAGCTTCACTCAATCATAATTTCAATCTCAATCAATAACAATTCTCAAGAAAAAACACCATAACACAACAATTAGCTTGAGTTTTGATATTTGAAAGAAATTAAGAAATTTATTTAAAACTTAAAATCATTTACCTTTTCAAGTAGATCTGGAACAAGGAAAGGGATTTGTCGAATTAGGGAAGGGGATTCTGTCATGGTTGTCAACTTTTTGGCTGCTGGTTATTAAGGGGCTGAGCTGACTACTAAGGGCTCTATTTTGTAGTCTTACTCTATAGAAGAAGAGTAAAGAAAGAGTAAGAAGAAAGGAAGGCACTAGATAATGCCGCAGTGGAGTGGTGGAGGCGGGGCGGGGTGTGGCTTGGCATGGGACTGTGGGCATCGTGGCTGTCTGTCAAGCGAAAGCTATGTTGCTGAGTCGCTATCCTAGGCTACAATGCTGGCTACTAAGCATCTGGCCTTCTGGAGAGAGTAAAGCTAATGACGGAGAAAAAGAAAGCAAGAGTGAAGAGACGTATGTGAGTGAGGGTGAGAAATTGAGAATTGAGTGATAGTGATGAATGGTTGAGATTAGGATGGTCGCTTGGGATGTTTGGGAATTGGGATTTTTGGGTTTTCTTTTTATTAAATGCAAATCAGGTAATATTAAATTAAATTATAAATGTAATTTTTTAGTTGAATTTCTATTGTAATTAAATATATGGTATTAAAGATTATTATAACTCAAAAGAAAAAGATAATATTGACATTTGATAATATAAATGATATAATTTATTTAGATGAAAAAAGATTTGATAAAATTTGGATGAAAAATTCTTTAATAATTTAAATGAGAAATAATTAATACATTGATTTTTATTAATGCATAATTTTTTATCTTTAGTCTCATCATTTGTTATTTTTCAATTACCATAAATGATTTTCTATATATGAATGCTTTACTATAATTCAAAAAATTATATTTGACTTAAAATATCATAAATTATTTTAAAATTATAAAATAAGTTATAATTATAATTATAATTATTACATTTTGTATAAAAATTATACGAAATTTAAAAAAATTCACAACGCGATGATTGCAATAGTCATGATGGTCTCTTTTATATCCGTAACTACGATAAACACAATGCGATCAAAAACACAATCGCGATTGCAATTTATATCCCTGCTTGTTTGTAGAAGCCTAAGGAGACGGCTCCATTTTGGGAGACAAGATGATTAGAAAAATAGAATATATCACCTAGGTTGAACGTGTCGGTTGCAGCGACAGATATCCAAAGGCAAGTCAAAATGAGCAATAGGACTTTGAAGCTCGACATGCTTTGATCGGACAAGCAAAAAGCGCCAGTTGAGAGACAAGACAAGGACCGTGAATGGGGAAATCGACGAATACCCCACCCAAGCCAACAGCCACTATGTATTGAATTTTGTTTAGAGTAGTTTCTACAGCATTTTTTTTCTAAGCTAGAAAGACGGAATCATCTGTAAATATATAGAATTTTGTAAATGGGATTTGTTTTTAACATTACTACGTACTGCACAATTAATCATTATTTGAGAAAAATATGTTGAAGATGCTTTAATTTAGACTTGACAATTCGTGTTTCTAATTTATTTTTGTATCAGGTAAAATTGTGTTTATGTTGTGTAAAACATGAAAATTTCGTATAAAAATTCATGTTGATACAAAAAATATCAAATTTTATTTTTACCTTATTTTTAGCTTTTACAATACAATTTTTACTTAATTTTAATCTGTATCATTTCATATCTTATATTCATATCATTTTCGTATTATGTAATCATATCGTGTTTAAAATTGTCATATCTACTTTAACCTCTTATTCAAAACAATGGATCACAGTTTAAGTAAAACAATGGTAAAAAAAAAAATTTAGAAAATCAACCTTCTGACATTGAACGTACAAAAAGTGTTTAAAAAACAGCCAATAGACATTGTCCACGAGGGCACAAAAGTCAGGGGTTGAGGATTAGGAAAGAGCGTGGTAAATCTTGCTCTATTCATAGTACTAGATACGAAGCAACAGCGTTGATTCCTTGTTCTCACTCATGTTAGATATGATGTTCATGCATATCTTTAATATTTCTAACATGTATATTTCAAAAAAAAAAATTTTAATATGTAAAATATAAAAAATTTATATTAAAATTTGTATCACACATAAATATATTTTTTTATTTTATTATTTTTTTAATATAATTTTTGTCAAATTTTAATTTTTTTTTTCATATTACCGTAACGTGTAACAACAAATTTCATCTTAGATAAAATATCGATAAAAGGATAAGAAGTCTAATTATTTTCCGTCAAACAGATGAGTAAATTTTGTGAGATTTCTTCTTCCGAAACCGGCCACGTTATTTTCCTTCTTTTCGTCGACTTTTGTTCTTTTTGTCTCCTTTTTTTTTCTTTTTGGATTGAAAAGTTTAAACCCTTTATTAAAACCTAATTTTTTTTCTTTTCTCTCAAATCCATGTAACTTTTAATTAAGAAATTGGATTGTCAAATACAAAATGCGATATGGATGTTTTGAAAAAGATGGACATACTAAGAATAGTAACAAAAAGAAAACGAGCAAGTGATATCTCGTTGGGAATTAAGATAAGCTAGACATACTAACAATAGTAACAAAAAGAAAAAGAGCAAATGATCTTTGACAACGCTAACAATAATGGATTAGAAGACACGTTTTCTTCTGCCGCCCTTCTCCTCCTATCGTATGTCTTCCGGCTTTTCTTCCTTCCCTTTTCTTTCGTTCTGCTTTTCCCTTGGAGTAATTTTCACGTCGCTCTTTGGTGTAAAACCTAATAGTCGGTTGGAGGCATTCGTTATCTTTTAATCGTCCACTTTGTTCTTTGACCTTTTACCCATGTTTTTACACGATTTGGATTATCCAAACAAATGCAATGCTTTCATCCTGTCCTATCGCTTCTAACACTTCTTTTGGGTTTTTGTTGTCGAACGTCGATCTTCCTCACTCATTTCCAACTCCTTATTCGCGTAGGCTATCGTTTTTTCAGTGTTTGATTTTAGCTGATTTGATGTTTCTCTTACTTTCAAATTGTTTTTGTTTGCGCTTAATGCCAGGAATCTTCTACTCGACTATCGCTGGGTTCATCCTACCTTGCCAACGTTGTAAAGTAGACGTAAAATCTACCTTCTATAGATTTTACTTGATGGGATTTGTTTCCTTTCTATTACGCCTAAAAGGATTAACCTTGTCATTTATGTAACGGATCTGGGCACTTTAGCCAAAATAAATCCTATTTGGGCTATTACCATCTCCATTACTGTGTTCTCATGTGCAGAAGTATCCCCGATGCCCGACTTTTATGCCAAATCCTTTCGGGCTATTATCTTTTTGTTACTACAGTTGTGTTTGATAAATTAAAAAAATTAAGTGTTAAAAAATTAACTATGAAATTTTTAATACCAAATTCAATAAGAATTGAATTTGAATTATAAAACTGTTTAGTATTTTGCTAATAATTAAGTGTTGAATACAAATATATTGTTTGGTAATGTTAAATTTTGAAATTTTATTATTTTACATTTTTATCCTTATTTTTTTATTATTTGAAATAAAATCAATTTTCAATTGAAATATTTCATTTTATAATACAAGTATGAAATGTGAAAAACGAATATAACTATTAAATCTAAAAACATCATAAATTTAGAAAAAAATTAAAATAATATTAAAATAATTAAATTTAATGATTAAGTAGTTGTGTTTCTATTTCTTCTATAAAATTAATCATAAACAACTAACAACTTGTATTGTTCTTCCTCCCATAGACTTCCATTATTATTTTTGAAATATACTTGAATTATCACCATCTTCATTATTATGATTTTTTTCAATGACAATTCTCTAACAGTCTTTAAAAATGGATGGTGGTAGAGAAATGAAAAACGATGAGGGTTTTTTTTTTGCGAAGTCAATAGAATTTTATTATGAAAAGAGTCATGGGGACTCATGAAGGCATCAAAAGATGTAATACAGAACATTCAAGCAAAATAGAAATACCAGGAAAAAAACCTTAGTTACAAACAGAACCCAAAAACATAAAAGACCACCAAAATTCAGTAAGCTGATGCAGAAAATACCAGCCCAAAGACAGTGTGATACCCGGGCCCAAGATAATAAAACAAAATAAATAAATAAACAAAATAAGAGAAGCCCAAAAACCATAATGGTCTATTCATTAAACTGATGCAGAAAATAGCCAGCCCGAAGACAGCAAAGCAGCAGACCAGCAAAAATAAACGTTGCAAACAAGCTCAAAGCAGCCACAGAACCCAAATAAAACATCAGCTGCTACAACCATTCAAACCCCATCAATCAACTGAGAGTCAAAAGATGAAAATGAAACCATTCAATCCTTTCCAAAAAGAAAGCTTCACCAAACAGTCAGCAGTCAGCACTAAAGCATACCTAAGCATTCCTGAACAAAAAAATTCACTGCCAAAGCGATCCTACTACCAGAAATCTTTGAATGGAAAAATCTTTAATTAAGCAAAAACCCCTGCATGAGACAATCACAGAGAACATACCAAATTCCTTTAACTTCTCAGCAGAGTGACTCCAATCCAAAAAACTCTTTAACAAACCACAGTCTGATCAAAACAATTATCATTTGATACCTTTGCTCAGAAGCAACAAGCCAACATTTATCCTTTTCCGATGCTAAAACTTCACGGTAGTAGACTCTGTCTCAAACTGCTTTCCTTTTTTTTTTATACCAATCTCCAATTCCCAAGACCATTTCAACCACAAATCTTTCATGTGCCTTACATTTGTGAACAGATACTGAATGCTCCCTCTCAGACTATTATTTGACTTTGAACCATATCCAGCATCAGGACAAGACAAGAGCGAACTTCTTGAGCTTTTTGTTTATAGCTGAATCAAGAGTGAGAAATCATTAATGGGCACCAGAATCTAACAAGCAACAAACTCCTGAAGCCGCAACACAGAGCCAACCAAAGATTAGACCCCACTAAAAGCACGAGATAAGCTGATCCGAATCAGATCCAATTAAGTCTCTTGCAGTGGCAACATTTCATCCTTTAAACTACGTACAAGCCGAATTTAAAAAATTTTAATAATAAATAATAACATAAGAGTTTAGTAGGACTATGTACATAAACCTAATGAATGAATAGATAATGAGCCTTTTAGGATCATAAAGTCCAATTTTAAGTTTTTTTTTATTGATATATTAGCTGAAACTTTTTTACATTAAATGATAAGTAAGTGTTTATCTACTTATCTTATTCATTGTTTTTTAATTGAAAATTTTCTTTTAAGTTGATTTTAAAATACATTAGCAAAAATATTAAATCATTAAAAAAATTTATTTTCATTAAATTAAAAATTTCAATGCTTTAACAAATAGCATTAACGTCTTTAACTATCCATTGTTTTTGTCAATTGAAGTGATTATCCTGTAACTTTAAATTGATACACATAATGATAAACATAATATTATTAAGAAAATGCTCTCTCCAATCTTGATAGCAAACTAATTAACCTTTTCATTTTTAATCAGTTAAAGGGATTATCATGTAGTTTTAAACTGATTCTTTATCCCTTGAAAACTATAGGATAATGAGTTTTTTTTTTTCCAAAGATAATGAGTTGTTTGTTCTTATCACTTTTTAACCAAACTTATAAATGTTGGATTATGCCCTTAGAACCATTCATTAGATGATTGACTTTGGCAATTTTATGTATCATGACATTTTTATTTATAGTTCATTATTATATTTGTCTTATAACTGCGTAATATAATCTTATATGATAATGTCCTTAGAATAGTAATAACACACTATTCTTAAAATATCCCTAGTCAAGTATTATTGTGAACAAGGATAACAATGATATGATAAGACTAGTATGTGGTTGACTGATGACTATTGTCATGGATATAGGATATCAAGTCATCACATAGGTACATGTTAGAGAACTATGTACTGGATCGACCCTCCATGAGAACGCTACATGGATTGTTATATGAGTGTCATAAGCGATTCTCATAGTGATGATGGTGTATGTGATCCTTTGACTTGAGATCATCAGAGATCCCAACATAGAGAATTGCATACTTTAATGCTGCTAGATGTCATTCGTAACAGGATGGACTATAAAGGTAGTAATTGGGTATGCCTTGATCTATGTAGAGGGATGTTGAGTGATCAAGATAGGATTTATCCCTCTTATATAACAAGAGTGATGTCTTGGGCCCTTTGATAGAGTGAGACTAAAATGCATGGCCGTGCTCAAATAAGTCAATATGAGATATTGATTTTATTTGTTTAATTAGTCTACTCAGGAATCAAGAAACATTGATTAGACTATACAAGTGTGACACATTCCATGACTTGTGTCTAATCAAGACATAAAAGGATAAAGGGATTAGACTACACAGTAACATCTATCACGAGTAAGGTTATGTCGAGTCATTGACATTCTCGTTACATGGGTAGCAATGATGTGTTGCTAGATACCGCTCATTGCCTGTGACAATTTTGTCATTGCCATTGTTTTGAGAACCTATTGGGTCGCACACTTAGAACGGATCAATGAAGAGCTTAATTAATCCTATTCTGAATTGGATTAAGGATATAACTAATCCTATTCTGAATTGGATTAGGGATATAACTAATCCTATTCTAAGTAGGATTAGAGTTCTGTTTGGCAGTAAATTTTAGGGTAAAATTTACTGCCTATAAAAAGGATGTTTTTCTAAAACATAGCCGCACCTTTTAAAACAGAAAAAAAAAACATTCTTTTTAATCGAAGCTAGCAGTTCGGTTATAAGGATCAAAAAAAAGCTCTTTAAGGCTTCTGATCGTGAGACGTTCAAGAGTCGTGAGATCCGTTCGTGTGGATACCGTAGAGGCAGGAACGAAAAGTTGTTGCTTGTGACTCGACCAACGAAAGAAAAAAAACAGAGAAAAACGTTAGGTAAAATCTCGAAACCCTAATCAGACAACTCTCCGAATCGATCATGGTGGAGGCCGAATGTTTTATTTCCGCTGTGTGTTTGTTTCGGTTTCCTTCAATAAAATTATACATACATACATTCATACATACATACATATGGAATTTTAACCAAATTTCTAAGGAAGTTATTTTTTTTAGTCCAAATTGGAATGATTTTAAAAAATTTTAGGTTAAGTTTGCTTAATTTATAATAAAAAGATATAACATTGTCTACCTTAAATCAATTGAACTTCTAAAAAAATATATAACATTATCTACCTTAAAGCTTGAGTCTCCATCACACCTGCCAGTCCAGTTAGCCAATAACAGCATTCCCTGCATCCTCATCCTCTTAATTCCATAAATACTAGCAATAGCATTCACTTAATTCCATTGATCAAAAAATAAAAAATTTTGTTTTGCTGAAGAAATCACAAAATTATTTGCCTAGTTAAACTAGTTTTTATTTCCCCTATTTGAGAAATGTAACTGTTTATTGTTTCAAGTTTTAAGAGGTTAGAACAAGAAAATTTAAGAACTAAAACATACGTTGCAGCTGTCCTGGAAATGGTTTGACACCCCAGGCTTTCTGTAAGGTTGAAATCGAAAACTTGAACAGCATAAAATGCTTGTACTTCTTTCCAGGGTAAATAATAGCTGAAGGAAAGTTGGGGTGATTGACAGAGTCAGGGAAAGCTTGAGTCTCCAAACATAAAGCTCCATGTGGTTGATAAACATATCCACCTTTTCCCTTCACATCTTTCAGGAAATTTGCTGTATAGAATTGCACGCCAGGTTGATTTGTCAGCAACTCCGTAACTCTTCCAGACTTCTTATCCTTCACCACAGCTACTTTCTTTACCTTTCCTGAAGCACCATCAAGCACGTAGTTGATATCATAACCACTAGGGAGTTTGTTGATTCTGCTTCCCACAGTGTGGGGCTTGGGGAAATCGTATGGCGTTCCTTTTACAGAAGCAAATTTGCCAGTGGGAATAAGCTGGCTATCAGCAGGAGTGTAGTGGGAGGCAAAAATCTAGACTTCTTCAGACAGGATATCTCCACTGTTGGGGTTGCCAAGGTTCCAATATGTGTGCTGGGCTAGATTTACAGGGGTGGCCTTGTTTAGAGCATTGGCTTTCATTGTCACAATCAGCTTGTTGCCAGGGAGAAGGGTATAGGCCACAGTAACATTGAGTGCACCAGGAAACCCTGTAAAATATACAAGAAACAGAAATATCAGGATTTTCACCTACTTATTAATATTGATGAATTTCAAAGTTTGGATTGATAAAATTAGTGCATTGACATTCTTCACCATCATAGGCAAAGACAATGGAAGGAGCTTAGCCATTGTTCTTATATTTCTTCATTCTCCAGACAACATCACAAAATCCAACAGGCTAGGAATGTCAAAAGCCAAAAAAGCAACGTGAATAGGCTAGGAAGACGGACTTTTTTTCCATAATTAATAAAGCTGGTGATTTATATCAAAGCAAGTTAAGGTATACCTTAACTTTTCCTTACTACTTTTAGTACGATACTTAATGAAATATGTTAAATTATAACATCTTACCATAAACATATTCTGATCAATCTTTACTTGAATATTTTCAAATTAAAATATTTGATGGTGTCGAAAAATGAATGATAGATGAGATAAACATTTTGTAAACCATGTAAAATCATACTGCCAATCTCAGGAATATTCTGTGTTATTTTTTAAGTGAAGGTTTGATTACTTGTATATGTAATTTATTTTTAACATTTTAGTTTTTTAAATAAAATTTTTGTTACATTTCTCATTTTTTCTCTCTTAATAGGCTTCTATAATAGTTAGGTGACATGAAACGTCCTTGGCCTCAAGACTTTTTTTTTAAGCCTCTTTTGACCTTATTAAGCAATTTACTTCCATATTGCAATTCTATTTTTGTTTTTAAAGTTATTGGCAGCAATATGCAATGATGCAATTCCACTATAATGCAATGCTGCCATTGACAACACTTTCAACTAGGTTAGTTTCGTACTTTTAAATAATTTTGATGATTACCTAATAATGTTAAGATTTCCACAGCATCTTTCATTTTTGAAAATGCAGATGATATGGAGAAGAATTATGTTAGACGTAGTAATCTAAATACGACATATACAACACAAAAATAATATGAAAAAAATATATAAATGATACGAATTCAAATTTGATAAAAATTGTATATGAATATAATAGAAGTTAAAAAAAATGTGTTTGACATGTCAACATGAAATTTTCTTATTTTGTACAACATGACTACAAATTTAATACACGAATTGTAGGATAAAGATTAAGCTACTGACAATTTTACATTGAATATTATAAGAAAATTTTACATTGAATATTATAAGTTTCAAAGCCTAAATATGCATGAAGAAGAGTCTTTTAGCCAGGATTGTGCATCGTCTTCAACAAAAATCACCATCAAGAAAAAAAAAACCCTCATGCTTGTCCTTCGTTTTTATTAACATGTAGATGTTTTGTTGCTATGGTATTGAACAATGGGTTCCTATTATTTGCCCAAAAAAAAAAGAACAATGGGTTCCTATTTTGTTGAGCATTTTCCAATTTACCTTTGCTGAACGATTAACTGTTTTAAACACTTTAAATATCATGCAGAGCTTTTGCGTTAACTACTTTAAACACCTGCAACCGTTGATCAACTCATTGGAATTAGGTTCCAGTATAGTATTTGTGTTCGTGTTTATTTGGTCATATCACAGTATCTGCTTAATTAATCACATTCTTTTTGACATCTATCATTGTACTGAGACAGAATACAACATGTTGCTTGCCACAACTTTTTAAGCAGCGATTAAAAAAAATTATGATATACTGTAAACTTTAAACTTGAGCTCGAAAAATATCAACCAACTTCCAATTATAAAAATATGTTACATCTTTTGTTGTTTGCTATTCTCAATACTTCTGCTCTGCTGCATCTTACTCGCATTCTCAATTCTTGTTTTATTGTTGTGATTGATTGCCATATAAATGTTCCACGCCTGATCCTCTCATCTCTCCATCCCCAAACATGTATAATCTTTATTTATTCTTTTGGTTTGTGACTTTAGCATTGTTCACAAGCTTCTGAAACATACAATTAATGTGAAGAAATCTTAGTTCAAATTTGTGAAAGAAACGAATGTGATAGACAACGTGAGACGATAACAAAGTTAAACAACAAACAAGAGATTTAACGTATAAAACTTTAAAAATGAAGAAAAAAAATCACCAACAGAGGAAGAAAAGTTTCATGTATGAATAAAAAGGATTGAGTTCAAAAAGATATCCCTCTCTCTCTGTATATATATACCAGCCCAGCCTTAAACCTACATTACGTAAATAATGGTCTCTAAACTTAAACAAACCAAAAATTTCAATGAAAAATTCATATTTTTCAGTTTATCACATTTGTCGCACGATGAGTTTTATGGACCAGACCAAATAGAATCCAGGTTAATAACAACATTATCACCTTTGGCTTCATCTTGGATACATCGAAGACATGGATAGGCCATTCAATGAGTAATTTTCCATCTCCTTCTCCCCCGCCTTTGTCTCTACGATGCTTCTTCCTGTGGAAAATGCAGGGTGTTTTGGCAGAGGCAATTGCATTTCTCCTATTACCATAGAAACAACTTCTGACATGGTTGGCCTATCTAGTGGACTATCTTCCACACATAGCAAACCCAAAGTAATGCATCTTAAAACCTGGTGTTTAGAAAATGAATCACTTAAAGCTAGATCCACCAACTCTAATGCACCACCATGTTTCCATAATTCCCATGCCTGTAAGAATAACATGTTTACGGTTTAAATGTTAGAAAAAATGTTTGTTCTAAAGGGAAATGCTAGCTATTGTAACAATAGGTTATGAACTTACATATCCAATAAGGTTAAGCGGACAATCAAGATGAAAACGGCTAGTGTTCTTTCGGCCACCGACAACTTCCAACACCAAAACTGTAAACATCTGATTTTACCGAAGATATACCATCCATTGCATATTCTAGGGGCATGTAACCATTGCATTCATCCATAAAAATACAGTTAACAACTATATTCTTTTAGGTAATAGTCACTAATAATTGCTTACTTACATTGTGCCAACGATCCTGTTAGTGTTTGATTCATCTTCGTTTGTTTTGTAAATCCTTGCCATCTCAAAATCTGATATTTTGGGATTCATGTTCTCGTCAAGCAATATGTTACTTACCTTCAAATCTCTATGGATTATTTTAAGTCTAGAGTATTTATGGAGATACAGTAATCCTTGAGCTATCCCTTCAATAATGCTAAATCGCTTATCCCGATCTAATAGCTTCCTCTTCGATTCATCTGTTAGATAAAAGGCGTTAAAGACATGAACATAACATGGCAGTCGAAGATTAAAGATAAAAGACTGCAACCGTTGCTAACCAAAGATAAAAGAATCCAAGCATTTATTAGGCATGTACTCATAGACCAGCATTTTCTCTTCCCCTTGAACACAAAAGCCTGAGAGACGCACAAGGTTTGTGTGTTGCAATTTCGCAATAAGTATAAGCTCATTTTTGAACTCCGCTAGCCCTTGTCCTGACCCTCTTGACAATCTCTTTATTGCTACTTCTTGGCCATTAGGCAATGTCCCCTGCCATAATGTTTACCAAGTTATCAGTTGAGGGATGTTAGAAATAGAATAAAGAAATCATTATCACTAATTTACTCCTGGCAGACACCTTGGAAACGGATCTAAAACCACCTTTTCCAAGCAAATTGTCTGGTGAGAAGCCATTTGTAGCAGACATGATCAATGCTGCAGTATATATGTTTAAATTGTGACCATTATTTCCGGTTTGAAGCTCGCTTATCTCACTTGTTTTATCCGATGTCATTAGCTCAAGCAGAAACTTCTCTGTTCAAACCAAGTTGAAATTTACATAATCGTTACTAGCTTAAGTAGAAACTTCTTTGTTGAATGACGTTTACATAAAAGACACTGTTTAATAAGCTTAAAATCTAAACTGCTTCTAATGATGGGCTAAAAGCTTAGAATATGTAGTATTGAAAGGTCCAGACAGAACCCCTTAAATTCTTCCTTTAGAAAAGCCTCTTGACTATTCTATCTTCTTTCCCCTCGTCTCCCTTCTCGCACCTGCTGCATCTTCTTTTCTTCCTTCCACACCCAAATTCCCACATCGAAGCCAGCCACCGCCACTGCTTCTTTGATCGCCCAGCTTCGAACACTGCATCTCTTCTTCTCCTCCTCCTTTTTCCTTTCTCTTCTTTTCTCAAGACATCCGAAAGCTTCATCCGCTTCTCCTTTATCTTGAATTGAAACTGACGGTTCCAACAATCCTCAAATCATTTTTATTGGATCTTTACTTTTTGATTGAATTTGATTGTTTGAGGCTGAATGTCTGCTGTTTAATAGATTGGGTTTTTTTTTTTGTTTATTCTTCTGATTTTTTAGATTTGATTTTGGGAAAAAAACAATTCACACTCAGTTTCGGTTGAATAGCGGTGGCGGACAAACAATACCGAAATCGCTAAATAGTGGCCGCGATACGGTTATTGCACCGCTATTTGAATCCCTGCTATCATCTATGCCACCAGTCGTAGTAACTGTAACATCAACCTAAAGTCATTTTAAAGTAACAGTTGTTAGATGGAGAGGAAGGCCAAATCAAGAGCCTGATACAGATTTTGAAATCCTTCCAAAAAATTGAAGCCAGAGAAAGAAATAGATTTTGATAATTTCCGGCTTCTTTATCTCCTTCTTAGATTTTGATGTATGTTTGGGCTGATTTTGATTAAAGGAAAACAAAGAAAAACGGAATTTGGCTATTGCCAACCATACAAAGTTAATCATTACAAAAACAAAAAGATTCAAGTAGTAAGCTTAAGCTTCCAATATGAACAATCCTCAAAGGGCTAGCTTTATTACTTGAAATGCAGCGACAAGCAGCAAGAGCACTGCACTGATAGATACCAATGCTTAGATTGCTTATTGCATCAAGAATACTAATTGCAGAGCCAAACTTAATCTTCCAATCCCAATTATTCATACAAAAAACAAAAATCATTTATCATTTCAAGAGAATAACTAAGATTTTTTTAGCAAAAAAAATGTTTTAAATTCATTTTTCAGCTTTAAACAAATTGCATTAACTAAGAATTTTCATGGCGAAAGAAATGTTTTAAAGTAATTTTTCAGTTCTAAGCAAACTGCATCCCTAATTGAATGTTCCAAATAAACATTCTTTGTGTCCATTATGCCATATGGAGTGGTCATGGCAATTCTTATGTTATAGGAACCTAAAATGATCATCTGGAATAACCATCATATCATGGATAAAATCATGCTGGAGCATTACAAACGATTCTTCCAAGCATGGGAATTATGGAAACATGGTGGATCTTTACAATTGGTGGATCCAACTTTAAGTGATTCATGTTCTAAACACCAGGTTTTAAGATGCGTTACTTTGGGTTTGCTGTGCGTGGAAGATAGTCCACTAGATAGGCCAACCATGTCAGATGTTATTTATATGCTGACCGGAGAAATGCAGCTACCTCTGCCAATACAGCCTGCGTTTTCCACAGGAAGAAGTATCACAGAGATAAATGTGGGGGAAAAGGTAATGGAAAAGTACTCACTGAATGGCCTATCCATGTTTGTGATGGATCCAAGATGAAGACGAAGATGATTAAAACCAAGATTCATTCACACCCAGAGTTTTTAAGTGTATGTTTTGGAAGCTTGTGAAGGGGTATGATAATTTTAGACATGATATAGTTGTATGATACGAAAACAATAAAAAAATATGGATTATAATTTGAGAAAATTATATGCAAGTTTAGCAGTAGTTAAAAAAGTATTGTGTTTAATGTGTAAATACGAACTATGACATGATAATTTTCTTGTTTTATACTATACGAATATGATTTGAAACAATGCACGTAAAATATATACACAAATTGCTGTATTTAAGAAGGAGATGCATAGAGATACTATATAGAGAATCAAGTGTAGAACATTGATAAACCAATCAATTACAGCAATGAAACAACAGCTAAGAATGAGAATATATAAGATGCATCAGAGCATAAGAATTCACAATGGCATGTAATAAAAGATAAGGAGAAACAACATGTTGTATTATGTCATTGTACAATGATAGATGTGAAAAGGAATGTGATTAAGCAGATAAGGAGATGACAAAATAAAAGTGAACATACATATAACATACACAAAAGTGATATATGAGATTAATTTCAAATATTAAAAAGTTTTAAAACTATTTATTTACTTTTAAATAAGTTCCTAAATTTTCATTGTATTCAAATAAATTTCGTATTTCATATTGATTTACGTTCAAGTTTATTTAGTTATAAATTAATTAAAGGTTTTTACTATTGACTATGCATGTTTCTAACATTCCCTGTCCCTCGATTTGATTGGGAACTTGCAAAATTGCTGCCGCATAGTTTGTTAGTCTTTATCTTGGAGCCTCGATAACGCGCTTGATTCCATCAAGTATTTAGAAAAGAAATTGTTAATTAAATATATAAATTTTGGAAAAAGGCAAACACTATTCACGCGTTCAAGTGGAAAATGCCTGACTAAAATTTGGTTAAAAAAATATAAATTTTAGAAAAAAGCAAGCACAATTCACGCGTCAATGACCATCCCTGTTGGTCGCTGTTTTTCCTATTTCTTTAATGATGATCAAAGAAAATATTTAAACTTCTTACTTTTTCTTTTGATCATCATTTATTTAACTTTTGATTCGATCTTGTATAAAGACTTAATAGTTAAATGTACTTTCAATCTTTTTATACAAAGTGAATATAAACTCTCAACGTTTTATTTATTGAAAATCAGTTTATAAATTTTTATTTTAAATTTTCAACATTTCAAAATTATGTAATTAAGTCCAAATCTATTAAATGATACTAACTATCGTTTAGACATTTTACATGGAAGTTGATGTGAATAGCTTAGTTAATTATCACGTAACATGTCACGTGTGCAATACTAACGGAAGTTAGTGTCATTTAACATATTTGGATTTAATTACATGATTTTGAAAAGTTAAAGATTTATTTATAGTAAAATAAAAATTTATGTATTGATTTTCATGCAATAAAATGTTCAAGACTTACATCCATTTTATACGAAAAGTGTTGAGGGTATATTTGGCTATAAAACAATGATACACTATGAATAAAAGATATAAATGTGATACAAGTTAAAATTTACTAAAAATTATACATATATATAAACTAAAAAAATTTTACATTTAATGTGTTAATATGAATTTTAATATAAATTTTATATTTTGCATTATACGAATTCAAATTATATACTCAAATTAATATTTTTAAGAAAATTGAGTACGACAGAAGCATATTTAGTTCATATCTAGTATAGAATAAAAAAAAAGCAAGAGGTGCACGCTCTTTCCTCACCCAAGGCTCTTGACTTTTGTGCCATCGTTCACAATGTCTTTTGGTTGTTACCTTTTGTAGGTTCATGCAACAAATAAAGTTGATTTTCTTCGGAAAAAGAAAGAAAGAGAGAAAGAATCTCAACTTTAGTGCTTAATTTTTACCATTATTTTACCAAAAGTGTGATTCATTATTTGAAAAAATTGGATGAAAAAAAATAAAAGGTGAAGACGAGGAAGAGGAGTGTTTAAAGTAGACTTAAATATTTTTGTATAAAATTTTTATTAATGTATAAAATTATATTTATATTGTGTAAAATATAAAAAATTATATTAAAATTTATGTCGACATATCAAATATAAAATTTATTTTTTAAAATTTTATCATGTTTATATATAATTTTTATCAATTTTTAATTTATATAACTTTTATATATTATATTTATTTATTTTTTATTTTATGTCATCATACCGCATTTAAAATTAGAGGATTAAGTCCAAAAGTAACCCCGCTCCTTACTCACCCTCGCAGCTGACATTTTCAATTTTTTTTTCAAGTAATAATTAATTGTGCACTGGAGTTTTGATGATAAAGACAAATCTCAATTTCAAAATTCTATTTATTTACACATGATTCCATCTTTCTTGCACTAAGTTCAATGATTTCAGACTATATGACAACGACAGCTAATACTAATTATATAAACAACCAGGACAAACAGATAAAGCAAAAAAGATATATGAAAAATTTGCTGAAATGGAAACTAATCTATTCCCAAGTCAATAAATAGCTGCTGTAGGCTTGGAACATTGCGTCGACTTCCCCTGCAAGTTCCTAGGTTTTGTCTCTGAACTCCAGCTTCTTGCTTTCTTAATTGTCCAATCAAAACATGTTCAGCTTCGAAGTCCTTTTGCTCATTTTGGCTTGCCTTTGGACTTCTGACGCTGTAACAGACACGCTCAACCTAGGTGATAAATTCAATTCTTCTGATCGTCTTGTATCCCAAAATGGAGCTATCGCCCTACGCTTCGACAAACAAGAATATGGTGAGATTTGGAATGGCAAAGACGCCGGATATTATTTGGTTATTCGGTTCACTAATTCGAACGAAATGATCTGGATGGCTAACCGAGATGACCCCATTGCTGACGACTCAGGGGTTTTCCTCATAGACAACACCGGATTGAAAATAACACACGCTGGTGGAAATCCTATCCAACTTTTCTCACTTCAGTCTACCTCTACCAACTTGAAGGTCGTCTTAAAAGATTCCGGGAATCTTGTTTTCCAAGATGTGAACTCTAATGGGGAAACAATAGTATTGTGGCAAAGCTTTGATTACCCAACTGACACTTTACTGCCTGGGATGAAATTGGGTGTCAGCCGTGGAAAAAGCTGGTCACTTACATCTTGGTTGACTCCATTAATCCCAGCGCGTGGAGCTTTTACCTTGAAGTGGGATCCTGTAAGAGAGCGATTAGTTGTTGTTCGGCTCAGAGAGTGGATTTTTTGGACTAGTGGTGAAAATTTTGAGAATATTCTCTCCTTGGAGTCACTGAGCATGAAGTATAATTTCACTCATGTTTCTAATGTATATGAGCAATATCTTTATTATACTCTTCTAATTAATAAAGATACTCCTGAAAAGGTAAGGAAAAACGCAAGGTTGGTGTTGTTTGAAAATGGGACTTTGGTTCATGGAGGTATGCTTATGACCATTCCTATTTCAGCAACCTGTGCAGGTGATAGCACAAAGAATGGCTGCGAGAGATGGGAAGGACCAAAGTGCAGAAGCAATGGTGCTAAATACGAAATAATATCCATAACATCTACAAATATAAATTCTACTCTATTGGAAAACAAGAAACTTTCCTTAAACGATTGTAAGGATATATGTTGGAAAGATTGTCAATGTTTGGGAGTTAACGTAGAGTTGTTCCTTGGTTGCGAGTTTCTTACAGGGCCTTATGATGGTGGGTTGGATGGAGCTTCCTATCAAGTTATAATCGGCAAAGGTTCAACCGTTCAAGTAAGTTTAATCTTTGCCTATCCTTAATATTGCTCTTGCTGTACTAAGTTCTTCATTCTTGGTTCCAACCTATAGCATCTTTTGATTTTGTTAGATGGTACGAACGATAAAATACAAGAACCAGGGTCAAAAAACTGGATATGGATTTTAATCTCTTTCGCAATGGCTCTAAGTATCACAACACTGCTTGGCGTCCTGTTTTATTTGAGAAGACGGCAACGAATTAGAAGGGAAGGTAAAATCCCACAAATTAAAAATGATGCTTTATTAGTGTCTTTTATGTAAACTTCAACCAACTGCTTTCAACAAGGAAATTTCTACATTAGCTAATAACTATTATGCAAATTTCAACTTGCTTTGAACAGAGAAGTTTCTACTTGAGCTAACGACATTGGATGAAACAACTGAGATAAGTGAGCTTCAAACTGGAAATAATGGTCACAATCTAAACATATATACTGCAGCATTGATCATGTCTGCTACAAACGGCTATTCACCCGACAATTTGCTCGGCAAAGGTGGTTTTGGACCCGTTTTCAAGGTGTTTGTCAGGAGTAAATTAGTAAGAATGATTTTATCACTCTTGCTTCTAACATTCTATCTTGACTGATAACTTGGTAAACATTATGGCAGGGGACATTGCCTGATAGCCGAGAAGTAGCAGTAAAGAGATTATCTAGAGGATCAGGACAAGGGCTAGTAGAGTTCAAGAATGAGCTTATACTTATTGCTAAATTGCAACACACAAACCTTGTGCGGCTCTTAGGCTTTTGCGTTCAAGGGGAAGACAAAATGCTGGTCTACGAGTTCATGCCTAATAAAAGCTTGGACGCTTTTATCTTTGGTTAGCAACAGTTGCACTCTTTTATCATTTATCTTCGACTGCCAATCTTATGTTTATGTCTTTATTACCTTTTATCTAATAGATGAATCGAAGAGGAAGCTAATAGATTGGGATAAGCGGTTTAGCATTATTGAAGGGATAGCTCAAGGATTACTTTATCTTCATAAATACTCTAGACTCAAAATAATTCACAGAGATTTGAAGGTAAGTAACATATTGCTTGACGAGAACATGAATCCGAAGATATCAGATTTTGGAATGGCAAGGATTTACAAAACAAATGAAGCTGAATCAAATACTAACAGAATTGTCGGCACATAGCAAGTAAGCAATTATTATAATAATTATTTACCGAAAAAAATAAGGTTGTTAACTGTATTATGGATGAATGCAGTGGTTACATGGCTCCAGAATATGCAATGGATGGTATATTTTCTATAAAATCAGATGTTTACAGTTTTGGAGTTTTGGTGTTAGAAGTTGTCTGTGGCCGAAAAAACACCAGCAATTTCCATTTTGAGCGTCCGCTTAGCCTTGTTGGATATGTAAGTTCATATCATGTTCTTATGGTAGTTAGCTTTTACCTTTAATAGTTAGCTTTGACCTTTAGAACAAACATGTTATTCTTTCATTTAAATTGTAAATTATTCTTCCAGGCATGGGAATTATGGAAACATGGTGCAGCATTAGAATTGGTGGATCCAACTTTAAGTGATTTATGTTCTAAACACCAGGTTTTAAGGTGCATTACTTTGGGTTTGCTATGTGTAGAAGAAATTCCACTAGATAGACCAACCATGTCAGATGTCGTTTCTATGCTCACCGGAGAAATGCAACTACCTCTACCAAAACACCCTGCGTTTTCCATTGGAAGAAGCATTGAGAAAAATGTGGGGGGGAAGGAGATGGAAAATTACTCCTTGAATGGTCTGTCCATGACTGTGATGGATCCAAGATGAAGCCGAAGATGATTAAAACCTAGATTTCTTCACACTCAAAGATTGTAAGTGATGTTTTAGAAGCTTGTGAAGAATGCTCAAGTCATGTTTTAATATGGCAATCAATCACAGCAATAAAACAACAGTAAAATGTTTTGATAATGAAGGATGAGATTGAGATTATTTGAGTTTAGTTGTTTAAGTCAAGTTTTATATCGTGTTACAATTTTTTCTTAATTATTCAATGATCAGGTTATTGGCATGCAACAGCTAACATATTGTATTTTGTGTAGGTAAAGTGATAGTTGTAATCTCAAACCATTAAAACGGACGAGGATACTTATAATTTACACGAAAAAAAAGAATGTGATTAAATATAAGTGAGAGTACAAATGTGAAGCATGAGATGGAGGGATGAGACCAATAATAAGAAAATGTATGAAAGGACTTAATTAAAATTATTAACTAAATTATTTAACTAAATATTAATATTTTAACTTCACAATTATTTTTTTATTAATATAATTTTATAATATGATTAAAATAAAAAATAATGTATTAAGTTTTTTTTTCATAAATGAAAGACATAAGATAATGGCTAAAATATTTTTAAAAAGTTCTAAATTATTTTATTTTTTTGAGTCCCTAAACTTTTGTTGTCTTTAAATGAATCTTTATCATTTTATTTATGTTCAAATAAGTTCTAATTTTAAATTGATTCTATTAATTGTTTTTAACATTTTAGAGTATTTTTATATTAATTTGTCAAAAGATAATTTAATTTTCCTTTTAAGAACAATTCCATTTGATCAGCACTTTTTATAAGATCAAACAGATTAAAGGTTTATTTGGTATAGATTAAAAATTAAAGATTATATACAGATGTAAATTAAAGATTACATGTTCATTTGAATGCAATAAAAATAGAAGAATTTATTTTAACAAAATAACAAAATTTAGGACGGATTTTTTTGTACCTAAGAAAATTAACAAAAAAGAAAGAATCCTGTCCGAGTCGCATAACGTAAAATTCTCTCAACTCTCCGTCGGCCTCTCCAATCTCCATGCACCGCCTAAAGAAAGGAAGGCTGTTTTGTTTCCTTCCAACTCGAATCTATTTAACTCTGTTTGCCTCTCTCATTTTCTTTCTTTCTGTTTCTAATAAACTGAATCTCATTTTAGTTACAAAAAAATAAAGAGGGAGCTTAACCAGAAAGTACCTCCATATTGGGCCGGGCCGAATTCACATCCAAGTTTAAGTAAATTATTAAGGAAGTGAAAGTGAAAGTGTGTTCAAACTCAACCCGACTCATTTTTCGAGTTTAATTTTTTGTCTAAACTTATTTTTATATATAATGAATAAGCTCAAACCCGTCCAAATTTGCCTAAATACTATTAATTTTTAAAAAAATAATAAAATATAAAAAAATATTAAAAAAATAATAGTTAATAGGTATCACACAATAACTTTCAATAATTTTTTACATAAAGACTAAAAGAAACATGAAAATTTTAAATTAAACTATAAAAATAAAACAAACTCAAAATAAATTGCACAATAAAAGCAAAATTAATTAAAAATATATTAATATAAAAATAATAATAAAGTATAGTAAATGGGCGGATCGAGCTAAACTGGGTTTGAATTTGAAATGATGAACCTTTTTCTTTAACATGCCTCGATTATTAATGTGATAACCGTAAATTTTTCATTTATTGGAAATAAATATTGGAGAAAATAAATATTGGAAATAAATAAATAAAATTGTGAGAATCGGAATATTGTGGAAATTCAAAGATTGAGGAAGTGGAAATTTAAGTGAAGGAAATTAAATAAGGAAAGTAAGGAAATTTAATTTGGATATATGGAAATCCAAATTAAATAAGAAAATGAGGAAGAAAATATATATATTGTAAATACAATATATATGGTGTTATCTCATTTATATCAAAATATATAAATGTAATTTAAGTTAAAAAGTATGTAGATATATATATTAAATATATATGTGTTGATATATAATATATATATCTATATGATATTATATAGTAGAATACTATATAATATAATATTAATATTATATTTATAATATAGTTATAAATATAATATAAGATAAATAAATTAAATAAAAAAAAAAAGAACAGAAGCAGAAACAGAATAGAAAGGAAACAAATCGGGACAACCCCGACCCTCCCAGCCAAAACCGTCGGTGGCGGAGATGCCACCGCCGGCGAGGGAAAAGAGGAGAGGGGACGTCGCCAGTCGACGAGGAAGGGCGAGGGTCACCGGCGACGGCCCAAAACAGAACGAAAATCGGAGAGAAAAACCGAAACCGGCGAAAAATCGAGGAAGAAGAAGAAAACGAGATCTGGCGGTGCCGGCCAAATCGGTCGCCGCCACTGCCATCAAAGCTTCGCCGGAGGAAGAGGAAGAGGTAGGAGGCCACGGTTCAGGCGGTGAACGGCGGAGGAAGGCCGACGGAGGAGGAGAAGGAACCGAACCAAAACCGAGTAGATCCGCCGCCGTGCCGCCGATCCAGACCGATCGGAGGCCAGATCCGGCTTCACCGTGGTGCCGGCCAGCTGCTGAGCCCCTGAGCCGCCGGAGAACCGGCCGCCGGCGTGGAACCGGCGAGGAAGGAGGCAGACCGGTCCGGCGGGAAAAGAGAGAAAAAGAAAAAGGAAAAAGAAAAAGAAAAGAGAAAAAGAAAGAAGGAAGAAAAAAGAAGAAAGAGAAAGAGAAAAGGAATTCCGAGAATTTGGAAAATTCCCGAGAATTCAAAAATTACGAGAAATCCCGAGAATTACGGGAATCGGTAAGAAATCTCGAAAAATAGTAAATTATTTAAATAATTATGAAAAAATTCTAAATTTTAGAATTTAATTTCCAGAAAATTTCCTCGATGACCGAGCCAATGGAATCGGGCGAGGTGAACACAGGCGCGACCTTCGAGAGGCAGTCGCCGACCCGAAACAGGTAAGGGAGACATGTGCCGCCTGTAAGGATATTCGGTTACATGTTTTAAATTATGCATTTAATTTATAAATGCAATTTATAATGATTGGTTTGAAATTTATGGTGATTTATTGGTTTAAAATTGTGGTGAAGTACTGGTTAAGAAAATATAAACTGTATTTTCCGTGCAGGAGGTTAGCCAATCGGTAGCCGTTATACTGCCGAAAAATTATCGAAAAATTACTGAAATTACCGAAAATCACCGAAAATCATAATAAATGATTTGATTTCACGTGAAACGATTTTCAGGCACAAAAATCGAGAAATCAAGTAAATTTCATAAAACATGAATATAGTGATATTTAATTATAAAATATTCATGTTTTCAAGAATGGTGAAAAGGAAATCATCGAAAATTCATCCGATAGGTGATATTTCACGTGAAACGATGATAAAAATGAAAAAGAGACTGAAGTGAATATTTTTATAAATATTCTTAAATATTCACTTGATTTAATATAAAACCTTTATGGTTTTAATTGTGAGATAAATAATTATATAAATTCCATAAAGGTTAAGAAATGATGAAAAACTATGATTTCGAGACTAGAGGTCTCTACACGTGTTTTAGAAAGAAACATGGTTACGGGATTTATGAATTTGAAAAAATAAATATTTTATTTTTCATAAATTATTGAAAATCATGTTTTCAAGTGAAAGCACGGAAAAGCGTGCATAAGTGTTTTACGGTGGAGAAAAGATAATTTTGCCCTTCTATACTTTCAGTGATGATTTGTCAAACTGTCTTCATCGTATAGAAAACATGATATATACCTTTATGAAATAATTTGAAAAATGTTATATATTTTATAAATTTCATAAAGGTGATTATATTTACATGTGAGTCTTATGGATATTTGATTTAAGGTGTTTAAAAATCCATAAAGGCTATGGTACGGTTTATACGGTTTTGAGACTTTAGGCCTTGAGTTCATGCATTATTATTCATGTATTTGCGTGACCCACCTGGGGCGGTGGCTCGGGTCGATGGACCAACGGGTGCACCTCAGTGTGTCACAAGGCTGATAGACCTGCCAAGTCATCAGAGGTCTCGAGATCACTTGGCAAGTGAACCCGAGGACCACCTATAGATTATGGCCATAGATCTAGCAGAGATAGCCGTGAGGGGCGATGGCCTACGGGTGCACCCCAAAAGCGGACGTTTTTTGTTCCTGAGGGAACAATGAGAGCATGATTTATTTGATGCCTAGTCTCACACATTGATTACTGTTTATTGAAAGGATTTACAGAATCCTATTTACTGTACTGTATTGTTTACTGTACTGATCACTGGTTACTGTTTACTGATGAAAAATCGTACCAAAATACTGTGTTTACAGAACTGTATTGTACACTGAAATGGTAGCCGCTGATTACTGTTTTACTGAACTTAAGGCTACCATTTACTGTTTACTGAACTGAAAGCTATCGTATACTATTTACTGAATTGGTAGCTTCTGTTTACTGTTACTGATTGAACCGTATCGAGATACTGTTTTACTGAGTACCGAATATACTGTTTTACTGAACTGTACGATACGGTTGTTGATTTGAAAAGAGAAATAAATGTTTATTCTAAAAGAATAACATAAGAATTATTTCTAATATAGAAATAATCGAAGAAGTGTTTATCCATTGATTGGATATTCACAAATCACTATATTGAAGAGAAGAGAAGTAAACCACTGTTTTACTATTGAACTGTCACGTGTTTTAAAGGACAGTGAAGTGAAAAGAAATAAATGGTTTACTCTGTGAAAAAAATAAGAATCATATCGTTTTGAAAAAAAAATGGATTTAGTACTCTCTACAGTTGCTTCTAGGTTCCGGAACAAGTATGGTATTCTAAAATACCTACCTTATTCTATCTGGATCCCTAGCCGACTGTAGTATCTTTCCTACATGTGAGCCTAGAGCCAGCTAGGAAGATTTTAAAGAAAAAAAAAATATTTTCAGCATATAGATAGCTGAATATCAAGTGTGACATATAACTCTCTTACTGAGCCGTGGTTTGCTCACCCCTTAATTTTAAACATTTCAGGTTTTAAAGATTGTGAGATCAATTGATTGTGGATCACGGTTGTACACAAAGGACAATGTGACAGACCGATTGATTTATATGAGGTACGATCATTTATTTTTTGTATTTAGACATGTCTGCAGTACTACTTATCTGATTAACTAAGATAGGGGATGTGTATATAATAAACAATGTTATGTAAATTTGTTTAATAGTTAGTAAAAGTGAAGTATCACAGACAGCCCAACCGGATGAATTGTGTAAAATAAGGTGAAAAATGTGGTAATGGGTCGTTACAATTAACCTTAAGCTCATTTAACAGGTTTAATATTTTTGTCCAAACCCATTAAAAAATGAATAGCTTTTTGGGTTTGGGTGAGTAGTCTGGTCTTTAAACATATCTAAGAAGAATCTACTAATACTAAAATTAAATCCAAAGGTAAAAATGAAAGCATAATATCTACAAGCGTAACAATTTTTCTAATTACATTATTACAGCTAATAATAGACCAAATCGAAAAACATCAGTTCAACAAATTGAAACAAGACACGACTTCCATATGAGAGAATAAAAGAAAAAGAGAAAGACTTACGGTCAGTTGCACCAAACAACTTTGTTTATATAGTTCATACTTCTTTACTCCGCAGGTCATTGATCTCTAAATGAGAAAAAGAAAAAAAAAAGGCAGAAAGCAAATTAAATAAACAGTGAAACAAGAATAAGTAATAAATACTTTTTTATTACATCTGAAACACTTAAGAACTTTGGATGTGAACAAATCTTTAATCATCATTGGCTTCATCTTGGATCCATCATAGATATGGAGATGCCATTCAATGAGTAATTTTCCATTTCTTCCCCCACTTTTGTCTCTATGATACTTCTGCCGGTGGAAAACGCAGGCTGTTTTGGCAGAGGTAGCAGCATTTCTCCGGTGAGCATACAAACAATATCTGACATGGCTGGCCTATCTAGTGGACTTTCTTCCACGCATAGCAAACCCAAAGTAACGCATCTTAAAGCTTGGTGTTTAGAACATGAATCACTTAAAGTTGGATCCACCAATTCTAATCCTCCACCATGTTTCCATAATTCCCATGCCTGTAAGAATAAAATGTTTACATTTCCACTTTGAAGCTCGCTTATCTCTCTTGTATTATCCGATGTCATCAGCTCAAGCAGAAACTTCTCTGTTCAAAACAAGTTGGAGTTTACATAAAAGACACGATTAAAACATCATTTTTAATTTGTGCATGGAAATTTACCTTCTCTTCTAATTCGTCGTTGTCTTCTCAAATAAAACATGATGCCAAGAAGTATTGTGGTGATCAGAGTCGTTGCTAGAGAGATTAAAATCCATATCCAGTTTTTTGACCCAGCATCTATGTATTGTATTTTGTTGTCCGTGCCATCTAACAATATCAATAGATGAAATAGATTGGAACCTAGAATGAAGACTTGAGTGCAAAAGAGCAATATTAAGGATAGACAAAGATTAAACTTACTTGAACCTCTGCGGATTATAACGTGATAGGAAGTTCCATCTAAGCCACCTTCAACATGAAGCCCTGTAAGAAACTGGCAACCAAGGTCCATCTCTGCGTTGACTCCCAAACATTGACAATCTTTCCAACATATGTCCCTCACAATCGCTTAAGGAAAGAGTGTTGTTCTCCGATAGTGTATCATTTGTATCTGTAATTGTTATGGATTTTATTTCGTACCTATCACCATTTCTTCTGCACTTTGGTCCTTTCCATCTCTCTCAACCTTTTTCTCTGCTATCACCTTTACAGGTGCTTGAATCAAATATGTCATTGTCAGGTGCACCAAACAAACTCCCATCGTCCAACAACACTAACCTTGCATTTTTCCTTAGCTCTTTAGGAGTATCGTTATTAATTAGAAGCATAAAATAAAGATATTGCTCATCTGCACTAGAAACATGAGTGAAATTATAGTTCATGCTCAGTCCCTCCAAATGGGGAATATTATCAAAATTTTCACCACTAGACCAGAAAACCCTCTCTCTGAGCCGAACAACTAATCGCTTTCATACAGGATCCCACTCCAGGGTAAAAGCTCCACGCGCTGGGATTGATTGAGTCAACCAAGAGGTAAGTGAGCAACTTCTTCCATGGCTAACCCCCAATTTCATCCCGGGCAGCAAAGTGGTAGTTGGATAATCAAAGCTTTGCCACAATACTATGTTTTCCCCATTAGAGTTTACATCTTGGAAAACAAGATTCCCGGAATCTTGTAAGACGGCCTTCAAGTTGGAACTGTTACTGGTGGTAGAGGTAGACTGAAGTGAGAAAAGTTGGATGGGATTCCCACAAACGCTTGTAATTTTCAATCCGCTTTTGTCTATGATGAGAACCCCTGAGTCGTCAGCGATCGGGTCGTCTCGGTTGGCCAACTAGAAGGGAGGGCGCAACTTGTTTTCAGTGTACCATATAGCCAAATAATATCCGGCATCTTTGCCATCCCAAGTCTCGCCATACACTTGTTTATAGAAGCCTAAGGAGACGGCTCCATTTTGAGATACAAGATGATCAGAAGAGTTGAGTTTATCACCTTGGTTGAGCGTGTCTGTTTCAGCGTCAGATATCGAAAGGCAAGCCAAAATGAGCAACAAGACTTTGAAGCTGAACATGGTTTGATTGGACAAGCAAGAAGCGCCAGTTAAAGACAAGACCAATGACCATGGATTGGAGAGTCGATGAAATGTCCCAGGCCAACAGCAGCTATTTATAGAGTTCGATTTAGATTATTTTCTGTATCAGCACTTTTTTCTCTCTTTTTTATTCCTCTCTATCTGCCTCTGCTGGTTGTTTATATAATCAGTATGGCAGCCATTGCCATACTGTCTGAAATCATTGAAGATGCTTTAACCAAGTTTTTTCCTCATCCTCACCTTTTATTTTTTCAAAACAATGGATCACAATTTAAAACTCCGTTTGGTACGCGAATTTCATTTTTTAGAAAATATTTTTCACATTTTTCAGTATTTGGTACTTGTAAAATGTTTTTGGTCAACAAAAAATAAAATTCGGTCAATGAAAAATCTTTAAAGATTTTGAAAAATTGTCTTACCATTTTCAAAAGGAGAAGATAATTTCCAAACCTGTGTCACTGTTAAGAGAAAAGCTTCACTGAAACTCAACCTAATCTATAAAGAGTTAAAACAACAAGCAATAGAAAATATTTTTCACCATATCAACCAAACAACAGAAAATATTAGTTTTTTCAAAAAATAAATTTTCAAAAATCATTTTACAGAAATCATTTTTTGAAAATTATTTTACGCGAACCAAACAGAGCATAAGTAAAACAACTGAAACGTACAATAGGGATTAAAAAAAAAAAGCCAACAGAAAAGATAAGGGTGAGGGTGAGGAAAGAGCGTGGTACTTCTTGCTTTTATATATATATATTGGTTACAAGAGAAATAATAAAAACTACATAGTAAACCCGCGTGGGTAAGAGACACCCCAGGCGTCGGCTTCTAGCAATACGTAGAGAAAGGGTGGGGGATCCTCCAATTTCTGAAAATCTACCGCAAGATCACAAGCCCCTTTCGCAAGTTTGTCTGCACAAAAATTACTCTCCCGATATGCACGACACAGTTCAACTTTCCAAGCTCGATCAAGTAGAGTTTTTTTTAATATATACTAGATACGAAGCAGCCATGTTTATTTCTTGTGCTCATTACCTTAGATCTGATTTTTTTTGTGTATATTTTACATTTCTGATGTGTAAAATACAAAAAAAAGTAAATTAAAATTTGTATACACATAAATATAAAATCATTTTAGTTTTTATTTCATTTATATAATTTTTATCAAATTTTAATATAAATATAAGTATATTTTGTGGGATTTCTTCCTACACGTTATTTTGTGGTCTTTTCTTCAACTTCTATCCTTTTTGATCCTTTCCGGATTGTAAATTATTTTTTGAATTGAAAAGTAAAAAAAAAAAATCTTTATCAAAACCACCGTTCTATTTTTTTCTTTTGTCTCAAATCCATATAACTTTTAACTAAAAAATTGAATCGTCAAATATAAAAGGCGATATACTGTTGATGTCTTTTGAAAAAGCTGGACATACCAACAATAGTAACAAAGAGAAAAAAGAGCAAATGATCTTTGACAACGTTAACAACACTACGAAGTTTTTGAACGTACTTACTTTTCCTTTTGTTTCTTTTTCCGACAGCTTTGTTTTATTTATATATTTATTTATTTTATTTTGCCTGGGATGGATTAAAAGACCCGTCTTCTGGCTTTTCTTCCTTCCTTTTTCTTTCGTTCTGCTTTTGCCTTGGAGTGATTTTCACGTAACTCTTTGGAGTAAAATCCTAATCGGGAGTTTGGTTTACGGATTTTAAAATTATTTTTAAAAGTTATATTTTTTGTAATTATTTAATCTAGTTTAATTGGATAATTTTTTTCTCATCAGGGATCATAGATTCCAAATAGTGTTAAAATGGAGAAAAATAAGCAGAAAACAATACCCTCCTCTCTTTGAGATATTTTTTTTTATTTTCTTTGAAAATTCTTTTTTGTCCAAGTTTATCCTTAACATTTTTTTTTTATTTGGGTCAACTTTTCATTTGGGTTAACTTTATCCTTTGTTAACAAATATATTACACCTTAGATAATTATTTATATATTAAAATAAATAACTTAACATCTTAAATAATTAAATAAGTAATTTAAATATAATTATACCATTAGATTTGTCAAAAATTACAACTCTAAATAAAACACTTATTAAAAACCTTTTTTTAAAGCCATTAAAAACTCTTTCTTAATTACAACATAATTGTTAATTTTATGAGTTTATATATAATGTAGTGACAATAAATAGTTTCTATACACTGTCAATTAACCATGGGATGACACCTTCTATAAAGGTCCTTAAAAATAAATATTAACAAAGTTTTTAAATTTAATTTTAAGGACTTATACACTTTTAGACTTTTCTCATTAATGAAGTGTTATCATATTATTAACTGACAGTATATAGAAGGTATACATTGTTAATGCATCATATATAAACTCTAATTTTATTACATCTAAATATAATTTACAAGTTTGTAAGTATAAAGGTAGCATTTTTTTTACTAAATTGGTGATCAATAAATATTGTAGTCACTTAAATTTAAAGTGTCATAGTTTTTTATTTTATTTTGATGAATTGACATATACGAGAAAAATGAATTTAAAATCAAATAGACCAATAATAAAATAGACCCTATAATTTTTTATTAATCAAAATCAATTTAATATAGTAATAATTTGTTAAATCAAAATAATTTACATGATAAAACCTTATAAACAAAGGGACCAAATAAATAAATAAACGAGTATCTTAAATAAATAAGAAATTAATTTAAATATAATTTCTATCAAGTGTTATTCACTCTACATCAACTAATAATATAAAAAGTATTATAGTAAAATAAGTAATTAAGTAATCTTACTTATCTTCAAACAAACACAAAAATCTTATATTCTCACTTATGCAACCAAACACAAAATCTAATATTTTTAAAAATCCATCAGATAAAATGATTTAAGGTAAAATGGTTCTAAAAAAGAGTCTTAAATTTCGTGAAACAGACTCCCCTAATAATCATGACTGTTGGAGGCATGGTTTGTCATCTAATTGTCTCATTTTTTTTCTGACTTTTTACCCTTGTTGTTACACGATTTGGATTATCCAAACAAAGTCAAGACTCAAGGCTTTTGTCTTATCGCTTCTAACATTTCTTTTGGGTTTTCATCTTCTTTCGTCGTTCATTCTACCTTGCTACGTAGCTTTCCCGTTGTCGAGTAAACGCTGGCCTTCTTTGTTCTTCAACCCTTTTAACCCAAATGAATCCTATTTGAGCGATTATCTTATTCATTATTGCTGTGTTCTCAAACGTAAAGAATACCTCCGACGCCCGAATTTTATGCCAAATCCATTTTAGGAAATTATTCCATTACCACGCTCTTAACTTTCAGTTTTTTTTTTTTTGTCAATTGAAGTGATTATCCTGTAACTTTAAATTGATACACATGATGATAAACATAATATTATTAAGAAAATGCCCTCTTGAATCTTGATAGCAATCTAATTAACTTTTTTTAAATTTTAATATAAATGGATAATTGAATTGATAAAAGATAATTAACATATATAGATATTTGTCTCTTAAGATATTTTATTAATATTATATTTATTTAAGTTAAATATTAGTATGTTAAAAAAATAAATTGAAAATAAAAAGATAAATTTAATTATATGGTTGTTGTTGGATGGCTATTGCTATTCTATAAAAAATAGAATGTATTAACACAATGAAAGTCGGTGTGAACAAACAATTTTTCAAAATTTTACTCATATTACATATATTTAAGCTAAAAGATTGAAAAGAAATAAGTGATATTATTTTATAAAATTAATATACATGGCTAAAGTAATTGAATAAAGATTACAAATGCAATATTAAAAAGACAATAAAACTTTTATTTTATAATAATAACAATTTTTGAAAGACTAATTTCGAAACTACTAATTGTTTCTTCAATTTTAATTTTTGTTGTTGTTGTTGTGGGTGAATGTTGCAAGATCTCCAACTCTTTCTTTGTAAGTGTAGATGCATTTCGTCCGCAAAAATGGAGGGAAATCTTGAATGAAGAAACTTGTATTCACATATAATTTGGAATTATTTTTTTAGAAAAATAATGAACCATAATAGTTTTTTTTTTTTTTACTTTGAGGAATGAGCTTCAAAATTGCTTTTAAGACATTTCAGTTTTGATTCTTTAAAATCCATGAGTACCAAGCATTGATGAAAAAAATAATTACATGCAATTTATATAATAACAATGAAAAACTTAAAAATTTTAATATTTATAGATATAAATATTATCATTTAGACAATAAAAAAATTAATTGGTATCAGCAGCAGATATAGATGCTATATTTTGTAATATTAATGTGAAAAAAAAAAAAGAAATGATTACATTTACTTATTACTTAAAAAAATAAAAAAATTAAAAAAATGACATTAGCTTTTAGTATATTAAAAAAAATTCAACTGGTAATCTAATAATGCGTAACATATTGTTATATTAATATTGCATGTTATATTACATTGTCCATATTGATTTTAATTTATATAGACATATGGATATAGATGTTTTCTCTTAAAAAATAAAAAATAATTTATAAAAGCTATAGATACAGATTTTATATTTTGTAATATTAATATAAATAGAGATAAATGATATGTCATTTTTATTAATTTTAATTTATATAAAGATATAGATGTCTATCTTTTAGAAATTGAAACAGATTAAAAAGATAATTTATTTTGTATTTTTAATATATATAGAGATTTCTATCTTTTTTAAACTTGAAAAAGATAATTAATTTTTAATTGTAATAAATTACACATGTCAAATATATAAATAATTCACATAGGATGTCTTACTTTGAGTTAACTGCTTTGGCTTATATACATATATAAATATATGTATATATATATGATTAAGATTTTTTTATTAATTATCTATGACTTATTCTTTATTACTTATTGATAAAAGTCCTTGAAATAAACATGATTTTCAATATATATATATATATATATATATATATATATATATATATATATGAGTAAGGATCCACTTACACATGCGTAAAACAAATTAGTTTTACACACTTTCATATCTTCATATAGGATTAATATTTTTGCAAACCAACCGTTGGATTTAATAACCTACTCATATTTATTATGTATGTAAATTTTTGAATCAATCTGTTATTTCTATCATTTTAATCGAGAATAATATTTTTTTCAATATATATCAACGGTTGAAATTTTATTTTATGAATTAAATAGATAGACGTATTTGATTAATTTGAAATTTGGCATGCATGATCTATGTGAATAGAACATAAAATTCAACAGTCAGATTAAAAAATTATAAATCATATAAAAAGATATGGAAGTGTGTAAAACTAAATTTGTTTTACACATGTGTAAGTGGATCCCTCCTATATATATATATATATATATATATATATATATATATATATATATATATATATATATATATATATATATATATAAAATTCTGAAAACATGTTAGGATATGTTGGTTTTCAAAGCTCTATCTTTAAATGTAGTTGAAATTGTTTTGATTTTTAGTTTTTTTTATGCTTTGAAGGTTGGATTTGTTTTCCTTTTATAGTTGCATTTTTGTATATTTGATGCCAATTCAATTTAAATTATTATGGTAGTTTTGGATTGATCTTTTATATATGATCAATTGTTATATGGATAATTATCATACAAAATGTTAGTGGAATTTTTATATTCCACAAGTAAGATTAGAATAATGACACAAATCTTAACCATGCTTATGGAGTCTAAAAGCTCCACTGGCAATGTATTGAATAATAATTTTTGTTATATATACATATAGGATTATTATTAAATACATTGTCAGTAATTTTTAGACTTCACAAGAGCGTTAAGATAATTACAGATACCCTTAATTGAATATTAAAAAATAAAAAATAAATTAAATGGAGTATGTGTCATTATCTTAACTTTACTTGTAGAGTCTAAAAACTTCACTAATAGTAGATTAAATGATAATCCATATTTATTTATTTATTTATTTATTTATTTTTAATTCATTTTTTTCTCATTTATAGGTCAGTTATGCACTTTTATGTCAGTTACGCACTTCTGGATTTGGAGAATAATGTTTCAACTTTCAACAGAGCCGGATTGCAATATTCTAAATGCAGGTTATGAAAGTTAAGCGCATCATCTAACGAACATGTGCCATTTTGAAAACGTTTACATAGCCATTGTTGTTTTCTTTGTGAAAACGTTTCTGTGTTTCAAGTGTCAAGTACTAATTACCTTTTAGAAAAAAATGCGTTCATCAATGATAAATCGCTATCATTTTGAGTGATTTTATCCATAATATGATAGTTTTAGTTGATAGTTTTAGTTGATTCTTTCCCTACGTTCTTCTAACATGAACCATGGTTATTCTCGGTGATTATTTTAGGTTCTTATAACATAAGAATTGCCATGACCTCTTACGGCTTAATGGACATAAAGAATGTTTATTTGGATCATTCAATTTGGGATGCAGTTTGCTTAGAACTGAAAAATTACTTTAAAACATTTCTTTTGCCATGAAAATTCTTAGTTAATGCAATTTGTTCAGAGCTGAAAAATGAATTTAAAACATTTCTTTTGCCAAAAAATTCTTAGTTATTCTCTTGAAATGATAAATAATTGTTGTATTTTGTAGCCAAGTGATGATATTCTGTAGTATAATGTCGTGTTACTAGACTCCTTCAAAGAAGCAGCAGAAGAAATGCATAGATTTCCAAGTAATTTTCATTACTAACGCATTTTTCCTTTATTTTTTGTTTAAAGTTTGCTATTTTTATTTGAATTTAGTTGCAGAAAATAAAGCCTCCACGTAAGAATGCCACCAATACTGAAATTAAAACCAAGGTGAAAATGAGAGCTTAATATCCAAAACGCGACAAGTTTTCTAATTACATTATTACAGCTAACAGCAGACCAAATCGAAAAACATCAGTTCAACAGACTGAAACATGACACGACTTCCATCAGAGAGAATAAAAGAAAAAAAGAGACGGTTTAGTTGCACCAAACATCTTCGTTTATATAGTTCATACTTCTTTACTCCGCAGGTCATTGATTATTACAGATGAATGGTATACCAACAGTCAATAGCGTAAATCCGACCATTTTGATCAATTGACCAAAGGGAAAGCTAAAAAGTAGTTATATTCTCATACCATTAAACTAAACGGTAGGACACTTGCCTTATATGCCCAGTAGAGGTATGAACTTTCATTAGTTATTTCTTTTCCCAAGCGTGCAATTAACTTTGATGGAGTCCATAACACATTCTGTGTAAACCAAAAACAAGAGGCATGAGGAAATTAACAGAATGGCAGACACCAATAGACACAAGAGATACATCTACTATGTTAACCGAAATCAATGGAATAGAGTACATATATAAGCTGAATTATTCCACCATTCACAATAATTTAGACTCCAAGAGATTAATCTTCTTTGCAATAATTACAGAAAACAAGGGGGTATGGCATAGCCTGCATGTGTGTTTGCGTGTGGAAGTACCTCTTCAAGTTGTTCCTTCAGCATCTTATCAAAAATTGGAATGATCCAATCCTCAAATTTGCAGTAGTTGTCATTCGGAACCAGCAAGTTACCAATGCGATTCAAGCCTCTCGAACGTGACTGAGCACTGGGTAGTGAAAAATCACCTTTATATATTGGTGCAAGGCACTTTATAAGATCTTCTATGCCACCAGTTGTAGTAACTATAACATCAACCTAAAATCATTTTAGAAGTAATAGTTCTTAGATGGAGAGGGATGTAAAATCAAGAACCCAATGACAGATTTCGAAATCCTTTCAAAAACTTGAAGCCAAAGAATAAAATAGATTATAATAATTTCCAGCCATTTTAACTTTTGTCCGATTCCATTTCCATTTTTTCTTCTTTTTCTCCTTGGATTTCTTGTGTGGGAAAATTCAGTAGATTATAACCAGCATGTTGCCTTTTTTTTCTCATTACATTGTATTTCATCTCAATTCTACACAAAAGAAAGTTCTAACTTACCATGTGATGCTCACTAAGATAACGGATGGTATCTCGTACACCGGTCCTCAGTTATAGTCTCATCAGAAAGCCTCTAGTCTAACTTCAATTCGATTGAGAATATACTTTATGAATTAAGCTATCAACAACTGAGTAGAACAAAAAGAAAAACAGACATAGCATCCAAAACACTACGACAAAAAGAAATCTATATAAATGAAACCAACCATCTCGTTGACAATTTCCATAGCTTCTCCAAGATTGGAAGCTTGAAATCCAGTGGAAATCATGGACTTGAGAAGCTTGGAGTAGTTTATACGCTGATCAAGCTTAATATGTTTGGGCAGATTTTGATTAAATGAAAACAAAGAAAGCGGATTTTGGGTATTTCCAACTATATAAAGTTGCATTACAAAATAATAATAATAATAATAATAATAATAATAATAAAGCAGTAAGCTTAAGCTTCCAATATGAACAATCCTCAAAAGGGCTAGCTTTATTACTTGAAATGCAGCGACAAGCAGCAGAGCACTGTACTGATAGGTTACAAAACATACAAATGCTTAGATTGCTTATTGAATCAAGAGTACTAATTGCATAACCTAACTTAATCTTCAAATCCCAAGTATTCATTCATCAATACCCAACCAAATATGAAAATAGCTTAGAAAACTAAAAGGTAGGTAGAAGCAGAGAATCAAATGCAAGAAGCCATTTTTGAACAGAAACAGACAGGGAGTGAAGTAAGTTCATAAATTCTTAGTCGATTACATGAAATGTAGAGAGACAAACCGGGTTAAACAGATTCGGGTCCCAAGGAAACAAAACAGCCTTCCCTTCTTTAGGCGACGTGGAGACTGGAGAGGCCGACGGAGAGTTGAGAGGATTTTACATTATGCAGCTCGCACCAGATTCTTTCTTTCTTGTTAATTTTCATACTCTAGCAATAAATAACCTAAATTTTATCGTTTTATTCAAATAAACTATTATTTTTTATGTACAAAAAAAGAAACTCTTATTTTTTATTTTATTAAATTAAGTTTTTAATCATTAATTTATTCTTAAATAAACCATGAATATAAATTAATATGAAATAAAAATTAATTTGAGTGCAAATTAAAATATAAATATTTATTTAAATACAATAAAATTTATGAACCAACTTAAAAATAAATAAATAGTTTAAAAACTTTTAATATTTGAAGTTAATCTCATGCATCACTTTGGTGTGTGATCAGTTTTATTTGGACATCACCTTATCCGCTTAATTACATTCCTTTCTATCATTGTACTAAGACATAATACTAACATGTTGCAACTTGCATCTTTTGCTGCTTGTCATTGTGAATGCTTATGCTCTGATGCATCTTACTTTCATTCTCAACCGATGTTTCGTTGTTGTGATTGATTGGCATATCAATGTTCCACACTTAATCCTCTGCATAGGATATTCTTCAATATACTGTTAATGAAATTTTTTTATTTCACAAGCAGATTTATGATGATTGCATATATTTTATTTTATTTATATTTTATTTTCTTAATATATTTAAAAGACATATGTAATTATCCTAACATCGCTTGTAGAGTCAAAAAACTTTACTTACGATGTATTGAATAATTATCTCTATATATTATATGATTCTGTTATCTCAAATCATATTCGTAGCATATAAAACACGAAAATTATTATGTTATAATTTATGTAGATATGCTAAACACAATATTTTTAATTTTTTACTAAATTCATATATAATTTTTGCCAATCTTTAACCCATGTTTTCTATCACTATAAGATAATTGACTTTTACCGGCGCTTATAAGTGCCGGTAAAAGACATATCAACCGTCGGTAAAAACTTTATTGGCGGTTTGTTGACCGCCGGTTAACCGCCGGCTAGGTGAATGCCGGTAAAGATTTACCGGTGGTCAAGTACTTTGATGCCGGTACAAGTTTTACAAATTCCGGCATAACTTTTTCCGGCGTTTTTAAATGCCGTTAAAAATAAAAAGTTTTTACCGGCATTTTAAAGTACCGGTAAAAATTCTATTTAAAATTTAAAATTTAAATTTTTATATTTATTAAATTTAAATTTAAAATCTTTTACCGGCACTTTAAAGTGCCGGTAAAAATCCTATTTAAAATTTAAAATTTTTATATTTATTGAATTTTTATTAAAATCCAAAATGGTAAACTTTTTCATATCATTTTTGTATTATGTCTTATATCGTATCTAGTATCTACAATTACCAAATATCGGAACTAAACAAAATAAGAAATTAATGAGAAATTACCTTCCCACAATTCTTATAAAGTTTTATTTTTGAAAGAGCAAAATAGAAATTCTCAAGGCTTATCATTATATCAAGAAATCATTAAGCATAGCCTTACAAGTTCTGTGCAAAATGTAAATTACAGAATAATTCCTTTACATCACATAAAACAAAAGAGAAGCTAGAGAATACGCTTTGTAATCACCATAAAAAACATAGGATCTCTGTTTGTGTTCAAGCATGCACACGTGAGAGAGAGAGAGAGATAACGTGCTTTGGCTCTTACATGCATACATTTGTTAATACAAAAAAGCTACCTGCTTATTACCCCTTGAACCAAGATGTGGAGATGCAACGGTGATGAAGTTCACAGCCTCCAGGCCACCAATTGTACCCTTTGGTTCTTCCTTCCATTTGTTACCTGATATATCCTCTTTTAACTTCTTTCTTAGGTGGTCTATAGCGTCTCCCAGTTGCATATCTAGCCACCAGTCCTCCCACAGAATGTGCAACAAAGGAGATCTTGCGTAAATTTGGCTTCTCTTGAATAACATCAAGGACCTAGCATTCAAAATTTTTGTTGATAATGAATCAAAATTTGCAATTGATACTCTAATAGTAAAAGTAATAATTTTTTATTTTATGATTTAAATATAGGGTCACTGTCAAATATGCACCTCCTTTGCCAATCTTTCACCCATTATGTCCACACCATCTAAAGTCAGCTTAGACATATTCCGTTCACTGCCTGCAGAACATGTTAACCAACCAAGTAAAATCACGCGGAAATACTCCAGCCAAAAACTTAGATATCGACATTGCTGATCTTGAAAACCTCAATACTTAATAGCTTAGTTATTTAGTATTTTAAATAGTACAAGAATGCTGATGATTACAAGTTGCTGATTCATTAATTGGACAATCATTGGAAAATGAGATCGAGAAGTAGCATGAGTTCAATGAATACAAGAATGCTGATGATTTACAAGTCTATGAAGCAAATGGAGCATCCAAGGAAGAAAATAGTGATGATGTCTTTGAAGCATTACAAACCAGAATTAACTCAAATTCAGAACATATATTCACAAAAGTAGCAGCAACAACAGATTTAAAAACAGAAGCAAGTGAAATGGACAAGGAGAATGTAAATTGTAGCATGGTGTATACATGTAAATTCTGAGGGATAATCAGAGGAAGAATGAAAAATAGGAATAAGTGTTGCTTGTTTCAAGAACAAGGGTCATTATACCTGCTCAGACTATGTTTTGAGGCTTTGGCCTTCTGCCTCAAGCTGAAACCCAAAATACAGAGAAATATGAGGTTATAGTGACCTGTGTACAGTACAAATAATATTGCCATGGAGTAGTATTGATGAAAGTTCGAGGGAAAAACAGATGTTTCATGTTTGCTTTAACCTTGATTTTCAGCTGTTTGTTAAGATCTCCAAGCTGACGCTCCTGCCAAAAGATGAAATTAAAAACAGCTGTTAAACATGAGTTCTGAAACCAAAACTTTGTTATAAACTTAGCAAGAAAGAGAAATAATTTCAGAGATAAACTAAAGAAATCAAGCATGATCCAGGCTTGTAAGGATCAGGATAATAAGATGAAATATAATCTACGTACATTCGTGACCATGGGAATCATATCTTGGTAAAATTACACTATTAATAATTTCTTAAGGCTGATATTATGTACTGGTTGATACATTTTTAAGAAACTTCATAATTCAAAGAAATTAATGTGTAATTTAAGAAAAATGGGCATTGCCAAGCATATATTACTCATATATAAAGTACCTTTTTGCGGAGGTCTTCCATATGTTCTAACATAATTTGTGTCTGCAATTAAGAATAAAAAGAAGCATGTATCATACATTTATACCCTTTAGGAGGTTTAAATATATATATATATATATATTTGTTTTCTATTTCTTAATTAGAACCAATTTCTTTCAAACATGGATTCAGTTCAGATAAATAGAACATACTTCAAAACTTTTAATTTCAACTATTCCACAAATATGAGAAAGCCTGAGAAACAAGCAAACTTAGCAGAGCTTCTTTCTCCAAGAATCACTCATCAAAAAGGTTATTGCAGACTAAAGTTCTTAACAGAAGGAGTGTAGTACCTTGCTTTGTCTAATCAATGCAAGAGCTCCTTCAAGCTGCTTCTCAAGGTTTTGCAGCTCTTTCACATTCAATGGTCCAAGATCTTCCCCAAGCATATGCCTGATATAATTAAACACGTAAACTAAATTATGAATGATTAAGTATATATATGGTGATAATTATTTTAAATTATAGTTGTAGACACCTAATTTTGTCCGGATTTCACAAATTATTTTGACAAATTTTATTCTTATTTTTTATTTTTCTTTTATTTTCATTTTTCTTATTTATTTTGTTATTATTCATATCATTATTATTATTAGTTTTATTATTATTATCTTTTCTATTATTATTATTATTATTATTATTATTATTATTTTATTCTTATATATATTATTTATATTATTTGTTTTATTTTATTTTACTTATTTTTATTTGTTAACTTTTATTAATATTATTTTTTATATATCTGTTATTATTATTACTAATATATTACAGTCACATTTAATGCAAGTCCATCACCGGCAGCACTCCCAAACGCCGGCGTCCTCCACCCTTCCCCCTAGGTCTCGGCATCACCAAAATTCACCTTCCCCAGGCCCTCCATCCCATCTCAGACACTGTCCGGAAGACTGGGAAACAATAGAAGGAACCCAGATTGGTTCTTATCCTCGGGACCAAAGAATGATCCTAGATTAGTTTAAAAGGACCAGATTTTCTCCCGGCCTTTTTCTTCTCTCCGGAGACAACACTCAGAAATTAAAAAGAAAAAACCACCATCATCACCGTCAGAACCACCAACCCCAAACATCACCACCGTTATCACCGAAACCCTAAGCTACCCTCACCTAGCCATCACCCGAGACCACCATCACCACCACCGAAATCACAACCAGTCATCACCATCACCAACCCCTCATCATTACCTTAACCATCACCACCACCAAAAAAACCCTAGATCCCGATGAACCCCAACCCAGATCTGGAAACCCTAGAATCCGAGGACCCCGGATCCCAGATCTGAGATCTAGACCTAATACCTGCAAAACAAAAACAACAACAACAATATCGCAACCACAACCACAATCAGATCCAACCAGAGGCGAAAACAAACACAAAAATAAAAAAATAAAAAAAAAAGGGAGAACGGTTTCGGTTTGTCAGATCCGGGAGGTTAGAGGAACTTTTGAAAGGAAGGGAGGTCGGATTTGAAGAGAGGGAGGCAACGGAAGCATTTTAGGGTTTCGAAGGTATCACCGGCGACCGGCACACGGCGGCGCACGGCGGCCGGAAATCGCCCCGGGGAAGGAGGGTGGAGAGGATTTTGGGGTTTCTGAACCTTTTTTTTTGGAAAGGCCGGGTAAAATGAAAGAAACAAAAAAATAGGGCCTTTTATAGACGGACGAAACGCAGCGTTTTGAGGTCGAAGGATCCGCGTGTCTTGCCCGACCCGACCCGAGATCCGCGCAGACCGCCCCTGCCACCCGATCGCGACCCGGCTCCACTTCGCCCCTCGCGACCCGACCCGGCGTACGACCCGCGCGCCACAACCCGCTCCGGCCCAGCAGCTCCAGTCCGCGCCTCTGCCGTTTGGGCCTGACCTTTGGGCCCTCTTTTGGGTTGTTTTGGGTATATTTCTTTCTTTATTTATTTATTTGTTTTATAGAATAATCTGTTTTAGGTGTTATAAAAAATAAATAAATAAACAAAATAAATGATAATAATAAATGAATAAATAAATAGTATAATACAATATATAAAAAATAGAATAAGATAAAATGAACACATAGTTTTAAAAGAAAAGATAAATAAATATAAAATATGTAAAATACATAGTTTTAAAGTATATAAATTTTGTAAAATACATATATTAATAAATAAATAAAAATGAATGAATGAACAAATCTATAGTTTTAAAATGCATGAAAATAAATGTGTAAAATACGTACATATAAATATATAAAATATATAGCTTTAAAACATATGAATATATCTTTTGTACATAGAATATATAAATAAATATATAGAAATGTATATATACATAAATTATACATAAAAACATATTTTTAAAATAAAAATAAATTTTTTTTAGATAATGAAACGTGGGTTAAGGAAAAAATAATAATGATAAATGAGGGATAATAATAACATAAATAAAATAAATGGAATTCTTCCGAGGATGGGATGTCATGAGACTCACAAGTAGTGATTTCTTGACTGATCCCTAGGTGAGAGGGATTAGCTAAATGTTACCAGAGGATTGGGATATTTAGTTAAATTTCTCAATATTAAGAATTTCATTAATAAAAAATCAAAATAAAAAATTCTTTTCATAATTCCATATTGCATCATAAAACATATGTTAGCATCATGTGCATGAATAAAGAAAAATAATAAATGGAATTCTTCCGAGGATGGGATGTCATGAGACTCACAAGTAGTGATTTCTTGACTGATCCCTAGGTGAGAGGGATTAGCTAAATGTTACCAGAGGATTGGGATATTTAGCCAAATTTCTTAATATCAAGAGTTTCATCAACGAAATCAAAATAAATAAGATTTCCTCTAAGTATCATATGCATCACGCATCTTTATCCATACTACATGTATACGATTAATTATAAAATAGCGTGAGCACCACCGAGGATGGGATGTCATGAGACTCACAAGTAGTGATTTCTTGACTGATCCCTAGGTGAGAGGGATTATTTCAAATGTTACCAGAGGATTGGGATATTTGATCTAATTTTTCAATAAACGGTGTTCATGTTGATTTTCATAATGAATCCCATTATAACAACAATTTTTCAAGCAAATACGCTAATTTTTCATATAATCAAAAGCCAAGACTATTTTATTAAAACCAAAGGATAACACATGATTATTATGGTACCGTTTTTTAACGGGCGTCGTGGGGGTGCTAATCCTTCCCCGCGCGTAACCGTACCCCCGAACCCAAATTTCGTTTTCGTAGACCAAAAATTATCTTTTTAATAAAACTTAATTAATTTTGAGATTTTGTTAGAAAGATGAATATTTTTAGGTGACCAATCACACCTAGTCAAAAAAGATTGGTGGCGACTCCCATTTTTGTTTTTTAACGTTTTTTTCGTAAATCGTCGAGCGCGAAGCCGTTACGACAGCTTGGCGACTCCACTGGGGACGCTTTTTGAGGGTCAAGCCATTTATTGATCATGTGTTATCCTAAGTTTTAATTTAAAAGTCTTAATTAATATTTAAATTTAATTTCTTTAATTTTAAATAATTTGTTGCATTTGTGTGAATAAGTTATTATGTTTATTTTATGGCATTCTTTATCTTGTATATATTATTGCTAATAAATTATGGGGTAGAATAAGTGTTATGGTTTTATAAAAGTTCCCTCATACACACACTTACACTTGCATTTGCATCACATGAGCTCTATACCCGAGTTCTGTCCTTCTTAGGAGGGAGTAGAGTACCTTTGCTCTCGTGAGGTAATCACCTCCGCAATGGCAATCGAAATACTCCCACTCAAATTAAATCTTACTAGTCCAGTGTGGACGACAGTGAGGTATAATTTGGGAACCTTTAGATTTGAAATCCCAACCCAGCATGTAAAGGAACCTAAGAGGCCAGCCTTAGATAGAGCCATGCCCAATTTTTGCAGAAATTATCCTGATATTAGGACACAAGAGGGAACATTATTCGACCACATTTCTCATATCAATAATAAAGGTACTATGGATTTTGGTTTGAATTGTCCATAATTAAAGTCTTAGAAAATTTTCTTGTTTTTCAAAAAGGATTTTTCAAAAAAAAATAATAATAAAATTGTGGAAAGAGATTTTGTAGAATAAAAAGAAAGAAATCTAAGTTTTAATGAAAAAAGAAAGTGTGAGAAAAATAATAAATCAAACTTTTCTTTCAAAATAATGAGAATAATTTTTCTTAAAAAAGAAAGAGAAGAGGGATTTCTTTCAAAAATATGAACGTAAAAATGGAAATAAATGGAAAAATAGGAAGAGAGTTGACCTTTTTTCTAAATAAAGGTAAAATAGAGTTAACAAAATCTTTCATTGATTTTTCTTTTTTCCTTTTCTGAATAATTTAAAGAATAAGTTGACAAAAAAAATAAAGAAAAATATTTTTTATTTTTGGGTTGTATAGGAGTTTTAATGAAAATATAAAAATATAAAAATTTTTCCTTTTCTTGATTATCTCAAAAAAAAAATTTTGAACAAAAAGATGTTAACAAAAACATTTTCCTTGAATTTGTGTGGAAAAGAATTCAAAAAAAAAAGTTTGATTTGGAATAAAATGAAATAAAGTTATTTTTTTTGAAAAAGAATCGATAGGGGATGTGAATTTTAGGAAAAATAGAAAATAAAAAGAAAATTTTAGTGATAAAAGAAAAAGTTTGATTTGGAATAAAAATGAAATAAAATCAATTTTTGAAAAAAGAATAGAATAGGGAATGTGAATTTTATTTTTTAGAGAAAAAATAGAAAATAAAAAAATTTTTTTGGTGATCAGAGAAAAATGAATTTTAGAAAAATGAAGAAGAATGCTCAGGTTTAGTTAGGGATTCCATCTTTCTTGCATGATTGGATTAAGGAATAATAAGATTAGTGTCTAGATATTGTGAATACAAATATTCGTTTTTCTCAAACATGTGAGGGACATATATCATTTTAATTCATTTCATCATCATTGTGTATACATATATTGATAATCATGTCATGTGCATTTTAGAATCATGAAGGTTAGGTGAAATAACATGGAATTTGATCTTCATTGTAATTGCATTTTGCATAAATTGCATTTTGTTTGAACATGTCTTTCAACAATGTCTTGTTATTGTGTCATGTCTTGAACATTTTACATAGCATTTCATGGTTAATAATGTTTCTTCTCACCAAAAATTAAAAAACAAAAAGAAGAGAGAGAATTTTTGAAACAATTTTGATATGGTTTAAGATTACTCTTCAACTTATCTTAGTCATTTCAAACTTGACCTCTCAAGTTAATAAGTGAATATGATAAGTAAGGAGCAAATTTCAGTTTGAACTTTGATATACATTTTGCATTGTTGCATCACATTTCGTAGATAAGTCTTTGAGAAACTAGACTAAGTCTTTTACAATTTTGAATTTGTTTATTCTTTCAATTTTCTTTTCTATCAAATTTGTATACATGTGCTATTGATTGATTATTTTCATTGAAATTATTCCTCCTTAAGATTTGGTTAAAGTGAAGACCTAAATACCTAATATATAAAATCAAGAAAGTTATGCAAACTAACAAAAAAAAAAGAAGAAAAAAAAAAGAAAGAAAGAAAAAAAAGAAGAAAAAGAAAAAGAAAAAGAAAAGTTGTCCCATTTCATAGATTTCTATCATACATGTCATTTGCATACATATACAAAAAACATGATTTTCATAAAATTCACATCATAGACTTGTTATACTTCAGTAAATATGTTAATACTCTTCGTTTTTCGAAAAAAAGAAAAAAATTCGTTTGTTCCAAAAAAATTGAAAGAAATAAGATAAGATTTTTCTAATTAGAAAATTGTGGTAATAAGGTTCAAGGCTTCTCGACCATCAAAGGTTACAAAGCAATTCGGGACTCTCACAAGCTTAGACCATGGAAGAAGGACAGGCTAGCCGAATGGAGAAAATAGAAAAGGCGCAAGAAGAGATGAAGGGGCAATTGGCTGCAATGCTGGAGATGATGACTAAAATGAATAAAGGAAAAGGACCAGTAGGGGAAGCAACTACTCAAGAAAGGTGGGCACAAGACGGTGAACGTTCATATCCACGAAGTCCCATTCCACCCCAAGTTCGTACTTCACAGCATATGCTATTTGAGGGGCACGACATTCCAAACTTCAGAAGAAACCCATCAGACCCGATCTCTGTCCATGATTCAGAGGATCCTAAAGAACAAGAGAAATTGAAGATGGGTGTGTCAACAATGAAAGGGAGCTTAAAGCCTCAGACGAAGTTAGATCTCCTTGAAGAGAGGTTACGAGCTATTGAAGGGATGGATTTATATGGTTCTCTGGAGGCGAGCGAGCTCTGTTTGGTACCGGGTGTAGTTATCCCACCAAAGTTCAAAGTTCCAGATTTTGAAAAGTATGATGGGACCAAATGCCCAGCAACTCATATCAAGATGTACTGTCAGAAAATGGCTGCTTATGCTCAGAATGATGAATTATTGGTGCATATTTTTCAAGACAGTCTAACCGGATCAGCTGCCAGGTGGTACACCCAACTAGATCGAGCCCATATCCGCTCATGGAAAGAATTGGCTCGGGCATTCATTGCTCAATACAAGCACATTGAAGATTTGGCACCAGACCGCCTGTCCTTACAAGGCATAAGGAAGAAACATGAGGAGAGCTTTAAAGAATATGCTCGGAGATGGAGGGATGTAGCGGCCTAGGTCCAACCGCCTCTCACAGAGAAAGAAACCACCATCTTGTTTGTCAATACACTCCCGGCACCATTTTATGAAATGATGGTCGGTAATGCCACCAAGAATTTTGCAGATATGGTAATTTCTGGCGAAATAATAGAGAATGCAATCAATAGTGGCAAGCTTGTAGGAGATGATGCCATGAATACAAGAAGAGGCGATATATCGGGGAATGAAGAAGATGTTTATGCTATGAATTATGCGGGGCAACAAATGGGAGACTTTGCTCCATACCATCCTTACCCAATGTACCACACCCATTACCCCACCATAAATAATATCTCTCCGAACCTGAATACCCGTCAGCCAATCCCCCAATCTAGCTGGCAAATAGGTCTCCAAACACCTATGCCTACCCAAAGTAACCAAAGAGGATCTCGAAACAAACGGAGAAGGACCGACATTGATCCAATTCCTTGGTCCTACACTGAAGTATTTCAATACCTTGTCGAGAACCAGCTTGTTACCCCAGTCCAACTAAAACCTTTGGAACCTCCATATCCAGAATGGTATGACCCAAATGCTCGGTGTGACTATCATAGTGGAAATATGGGTCATTCGATAGAAAGTTGTCCTGCTTTCAAGCATAAGGTGCAAAGTTTGATCAAATCTGGTTTGTTGGATTTTGGGGCAAAAGAAGGAACGGGTTAACCATGCTGCAGTATGATTGCAAAAGAAGACTTTTTGGTTGGTCATTCATGATGGTATAAAGTTGTTTCTTTTTGTAGTGCTCATAAACTGAAAAGCGCTTTTGTGTATTGACTTTCATTTATCTTTTGTCATTTCAACAGAGTAATCGATGCATTTTCATTACATTTTCTCTCCCCTTCTAAATCTTATATTTTTGTGCATTCGCCTATATTTTACCTTTTTCTCCTTCTTTTGGCTTATAAATGATTAATTTCCATTCTTCACCCAATTTTGTTGTTAAATGATGAATATGAAGTTGATTATGATAATAATCTAGGATAAAACTTTAAAATTCTATTTGTATTGACAATTTTGTCCCCCTTGATCGATGGGAATGTTGAAGTCAATAGACGAAGTGTACCCAAGGAAAGTAGACTTTTCACAAGGTTGTAATGGCTCAGTAAATAATTCTTTGATGAGAGTATTTACGTTTGAAATGAGAAATGGCCATCTTTGGTTTACCCTTCACACATGAGAAAAATTATCCGTCGTCACCCCTTTTGAGCCTTATAGTTATATATGTTTTTTTTAAGAAACCTGCCAAGGATCACCCTCCACATTGGGGGGCAAAATTGAGAAAAATGAAGTAAGATTTGCCCACGAAAAAGTTTCAAGTCACTAGAAATCTAGGGGCAAGATAAAGAAAAAGATATCTTTATGCTGGAATTTCTCAAAAAAAAAAAAGGAGAAATGAGGAAAAGAGTGAATCAAAAGAAAAGGAAATGAACAGAAAGGGAAACGAGAAACCAAAGAAGAATAAACAAAAAATGGGGTAGAATGCTAAAGTTCTTAAAATGATGAAAAATGATCCTATGGCTTGAAACCCTTGAAACACGTATTTTGGGCCTTCTTATCCATTCTTTCAGAACCTCAAAACCCGGCCTACATTACGTACCTTAAAAGTCCATTTTGATCAAATTTGAATGCTTGAGTTAAGGAATCATATATTGAGCCTAGACATGTTACAAGTTCATGATTTGGACTTTGATAAGTGTGTTGATTATGGAAAAGTATGGTTCTTGAAGAAGAATGAAAATGTAAAAAGAAAAATGATGAAGAAAATAAAAAAAAGAAAAATGAAAAAAGAAAAAGCTAAAAAAAAAAAAAGAAAGAAAAAAGAAAGGAAGGAGAATAAGAAGGGGCTTAAGTTGAAAACCCGAAAGGGCGATTTGAGTCAAAAGAAGAATGAAGGATTTGGCTAAAATCTCGAGAAGATAGCCTTTTATAAGGGAAACCAGTCCTATTTGATGATTTCATGAAGTAGGGGGCAAAGCATTGATGGAACCAAAATGATTAGAATGTCAATCAAATAGAATTTTGGGAAAAATCCTAGATTAGTTTATCAAGATTGATTAAATATTCATTGTTTAGTATTGTTACCTTCCTTGGCCTCGGGAAATTGCCTATTTTTCTTAGTTAAATTTGTTCTTGTTTACTTCTTCATAAATGTCCATCCTTCAACTTTTGGCCAATCTGCATACTCATGATTATTGAAAGAAATGTGATGGCATTGCATTCATTATAAAATTGAAATGATGATAAATAAGTGATTGACAATGTTTGTGAAAGCCCGATGCATTACAAAAGAGGAAAGTTAAAAATGATACGAGGCAAAGAAGGAAAAGATGAGAACCATGGGAAGGTTTGTAAGTGTGCCGAAGCAATATGAATGTGTGATCAAATGGTGAAAAATGAACAAGGATTAATGGTGTTTCGTGAAATTAGTGGATGTACAGGATGTGTGGAAGCTTATGATTTGAAAAGATTCAAAAATGGTGAGAATGATGGTCTTGTGAACCCTATTACTGCAACTTTCGATTTCTTTTATTTTTTCATTTTCTTTTTCTTTCCCTTTTTCTTATTTCTCGACATTTGCATTGCATTCATCACATGCATTCAAAAAAAAAAACAAATGAAAATTTCACCTTTAAGTAACAAAGTTGGTACAATCTTGGTCAAAAAAGAGAGGCAAAACACAAGAAAGAGGAAGCGGGATTTTGAAATTTCAGGATAAGATGGTAAGATTTTCAAAGTGAAGAGTTTTAAAAGGATGATGTATCAAGAAGCTGAGTATTTGGATGTGAATCTCCAATTCAGAAAATTTCATGTGTGAATATCTGAATTTCTAAGTAAAATTTGGATGTGAATCTCCAAAACAAAATTAAAATTTTGGATGTGAATCTCCAAAACCAAGTCAAAATTTTGGGTGTGAATCCCTAAGTCAAATTTTTCGGATGTGAATCTCCGAACCAAATTTTTGGGTGCGAATCCCTAAGTGAAATTTTGGATGTGAATCTCCAAATCAAAATTTCAGGTGTGAATCTCTGAATTTCAAGTTGAAAATTTCGGATGTGAATCTCCGAACCAAATTTTTGGGTGTGAATCCCTAAGTGAAATTTCGGATGTGAATCTCCGAATCAAAATTTCGGATGTGAATCTCCGAATCAAAATTTCGAATGTGAATCTCCGAATCAAATTTTTGGGTATGTGAATCTCCAAATCAAAATTTCAGGTGTGAATCTCTGAATTTCAAGTTGAAAATTTCGGATGTGAATCTCCGAACCAAATTTTTGGGTGCGAATCCCTAAGTGAAATTTTGGATGTGAATCTCCAAATCAAAATTTCAGGTGTGAATCTTTGAATTTCAAGTTGAAAATTTCGGATGTGAATCTCCGAACCAAATTTTTGGGTGCGAATCCCTAAGTGAAATTTTGGATGTGAATCTCCAAATCAAAATTTCAGGTGTGAATCTCTGAATTTCAAGAATCAAAATTTCGGATGTGAATCTCCGAACCAAATTTTTGGGTGCGAATCCCTAAGTGAAATTTCGGATGTGAATCTCCAAGTCAAATTTTGGATGTGAATCTCCAAATCAAAGTTAAAATTTTGGATGCGAATATCCAAAACAAAGTTAAAATTCTGGGTGTGAATCTCCAAGTGAAAATTTCGGATGTGAATCTCCGAATCAAATCTTTAAATGTGAAATCTCTCAATTTCAGAAAAAAACACATTTAAAGTTTCATCGCCTCTGCTGCAAGAGGAGCACATTTCAGAAAAGGAATTTTAAAGTTTCATCGCCTCTGCTGCAAGAGGAGCATATTTCAGAAGAAGAATTTAAAGTCTCATCGCCTCTGCTGCAAGAGGAGCACATTTCAGAAAATGAATTTTAAAGTTTCATCGCCTCTGCTGCAAGAGGAGCACATTTCAGAAAAGGAATTTTAAAGTTTCATCGCCTCTGCTGCAAGAGGAGCACATTTCAGAAAAGGAATTTTAAAGTTTCATCGCCTCTGCTGCAAGAGGAGCACATTTCAGAAAAGGAATTTTAAAGTTTCATCGCCTCTGCTGCAAGAGGAGCACATTTCAGAAAAGAAATTTAAAGTTTCATCGCCTCTGCTGCAAGAGGAGCACATTTCAGAAAATGAATTTTAAAGTTTCATCGCCTCTGCTGCAAGAGGAGCACATTTCAGAAAATGAATTTTAAAGTTTCATCGCCTCTGCTGCAAGAGGAGCATATTTCAGAAGAAGAATTTAAAGTCTCATCGCCTCTGCTGCAAGAGGAGCACATTTCAGAAAATGAATTTTAAAGTTTCATCGCCTCTGCTGCAAGAGGAGCACATTTCAGAAAAGGAATTTTAAAGTTTCATCGCCTCTGCTGCAAGAGGAGCACATTTCAGAAAAGGAATTTTAAAGTTTCATCGCCTCTGCTGCAAGAGGAGCACATTTCAGAAAAGGAATTTTAAAGTTTCATCGCCTCTGCTGCAAGAGGAGCACATTTCAGAAAAGAAATTTAAAGTTTCATCGCCTCTGCTGCAAGAGGAGCACATTTCAGAAAATGAATTTTAAAGTTTCATCGCCTCTGCTGCAAGAGGAGCACATTTCAGAAAAGGAATTTTAAAGTTTCATCGCCTCTGCTGCAAGAGGAGCACATTTCAGAAAAGAAATTTAAAGTTTCATCGCCTCTGCTGCAAGAGGAGCACATTTCAGAAAATGAATTTTAAAGTTTCATCGCCTCTGCTGCAAGAGGAGCACATTTCAGAAAAGAAATTTAAAGTTTCATCGCCTCTGCTGCAAGAGGAGCACATTTTTAGAAAAAAAAAAAAAAAAAAAATTTTAAAATTTCGCTACCTCCGTTGTAAGAAAAACACCAACCAAAAAAAAAAAGAGAAAGAAGAAAAAAAAAAAAAAAAAAAGAGAGAAAAACAAAAAAAGAGAGAGAGAGAGAGAGAGAAGGATTAGGTGTTGAGTTTGACAAAATTGTTGTCTATTGTCTTTGCTCTATTCCTGATACTCAGCAATGAGCAAAGAGGGGCAGCTGTAGACACCTAATTTTGTCCGGATTTCACAAATTATTTTGACAAATTTTATTCTTATTTTTTATTTTTCTTTTATTTTCATTTTTCTTATTTATTTTGTTATTATTCATATCATTATTATTATTAGTTTTATTATTATTATCTTTTCTATTATTATTATTATTATTATTATTATTATTTTATTCTTATATATATTATTTATATTATTTGTTTTATTTTATTTTACTTATTTTTATTTGTTAACTTTTATTAATATTATTTTTTATATATCTGTTATTATTATTACTAATATATTACAGTCACATTTAATGCAAGTCCATCACCGGCAGCACTCCCAAACGCCGGCGTCCTCCACCCTTCCCCCTAGGTCTCGGCATCACCAAAATTCACCTTCCCCAGGCCCTCCATCCCATCTCAGACACTGTCCGGAAGACTGGGAAACAATAGAAGGAACCCAGATTGGTTCTTATCCTCGGGACCAAAGAATGATCCTAGATTAGTTTAAAAGGACCAGATTTTCTCCCGGCCTTTTTCTTCTCTCCGGAGACAACACTCAGAAATTAAAAAGAAAAAACCACCATCATCACCGTCAGAACCACCAACCCCAAACATCACCACCGTTATCACCGAAACCCTAAGCTACCCTCACCTAGCCATCACCCGAGACCACCATCACCACCACCGAAATCACAACCAGTCATCACCATCACCAACCCCTCATCATTACCTTAACCATCACCACCACCAAAAAAACCCTAGATCTCGATGAACCCCAACCCAGATCTGGAAACCCTAGAATCCGAGGACCCCGGATCCCAGATCTGAGATCTAGACCTAATACCTGCAAAACAAAAACAACAACAACAATATCGCAACCACAACCACAATCAGATCCAACCAGAGGCGAAAACAAACACAAAAATAAAAAAATAAAAAAAAAAGGGAGAACGGTTTCGGTTTGTCAGATCCGGGAGGTTAGAGGAACTTTTGAAAGGAAGGGAGGTCGGATTTGAAGAGAGGGAGGCAACGGAAGCATTTTAGGGTTTCGAAGGTATCACCGGCGACCGGCACACGGCGGCGCACGGCGGCCGGAAATCGCCCCGGGGAAGGAGGGTGGAGAGGATTTTGGGGTTTCTGAACCTTTTTTTTTGGAAAGGCCGGGTAAAATGAAAGAAACAAAAAAATAGGGCCTTTTATAGACGGACGAAACGCAGCGTTTTGAGGTCGAAGGATCCGCGTGTCTTGCCCGACCCGACCCGAGATCCGCGCAGACCGCCCCTGCCACCCGATCGCGACCCGGCTCCACTTCGCCCCTCGCGACCCGACCCGGCGTACGACCCGCGCGCCACAACCCGCTCCGGCCCAGCAGCTCCAGTCCGCGCCTCTGCCGTTTGGGCCTGACCTTTGGGCCCTCTTTTGGGTTGTTTTGGGTATATTTCTTTCTTTATTTATTTATTTGTTTTATAGAATAATCTGTTTTAGGTGTTATAAAAAATAAATAAATAAACAAAATAAATGATAATAATAAATGAATAAATAAATAGTATAATACAATATATAAAAAATAGAATAAGATAAAATGAACACATAGTTTTAAAAGAAAAGATAAATAAATATAAAATATGTAAAATACATAGTTTTAAAGTATATAAATTTTGTAAAATACATATATTAATAAATAAATAAAAATGAATGAATGAACAAATCTATAGTTTTAAAATGCATGAAAATAAATGTGTAAAATACGTACATATAAATATATAAAATATATAGCTTTAAAACATATGAATATATCTTTTGTACATAGAATATATAAATAAATATATAGAAATGTATATATACATAAATTATACATAAAAACATATTTTTAAAATAAAAATAAATTTTTTTTAGATAATGAAACGTGGGTTAAGGAAAAAATAATAATGATAAATGAGGGATAATAATAACATAAATAAAATAAATGGAATTCTTCCGAGGATGGGATGTCATGAGACTCACAAGTAGTGATTTCTTGACTGATCCCTAGGTGAGAGGGATTAGCTAAATGTTACCAGAGGATTGGGATATTTAGTTAAATTTCTCAATATTAAGAATTTCATTAATAAAAAATCAAAATAAAAAATTCTTTTCATAATTCCATATTGCATCATAAAACATATGTTAGCATCATGTGCATGAATAAAGAAAAATAATAAATGGAATTCTTCCGAGGATGGGATGTCATGAGACTCACAAGTAGTGATTTCTTGACTGATCCCTAGGTGAGAGGGATTAGCTAAATGTTACCAGAGGATTGGGATATTTAGCCAAATTTCTTAATATCAAGAGTTTCATCAACGAAATCAAAATAAATAAGATTTCCTCTAAGTATCATATGCATCACGCATCTTTATCCATACTACATGTATACGATTAATTATAAAATAGCGTGAGCACCACCGAGGATGGGATGTCATGAGACTCACAAGTAGTGATTTCTTGACTGATCCCTAGGTGAGAGGGATTATTTCAAATGTTACCAGAGGATTGGGATATTTGATCTAATTTTTCAATAAACGGTGTTCATGTTGATTTTCATAATGAATCCCATTATAACAACAATTTTTCAAGCAAATACGCTAATTTTTCATATAATCAAAAGCCAAGACTATTTTATTAAAACCAAAGGATAACACATGATTATTATGGTACCGTTTTTTAACGGGCGTCGTGGGGGTGCTAATCCTTCCCCGCGCGTAACCGTACCCCCGAACCCAAATTTCGTTTTCGTAGACCAAAAATTATCTTTTTAATAAAACTTAATTAATTTTGAGATTTTGTTAGAAAGATGAATATTTTTAGGTGACCAATCACACCTAGTCAAAAAAGATTGGTGGCGACTCCCATTTTTGTTTTTTAACGTTTTTTTCGTAAATCGTCGAGCGCGAAGCCGTTACGACAATAGTAAAAGAAAATAACATATTGAAACCACCAAGAATGCAGCTAATTAATTAACAATATGGTTTTGTTAATACACTGATTTGAGCTATCATAACCTTTGAGTGTGTTGCAGTGCTTCATACTTAGCCTTTAACTTGGTTACCTCTTGGTACCAACTCTGCATTGATAAGTAAAGACAACTGAAAACAGAAGGTCAAGCTCACCAATAACGATTCTCAAACGATAAGCATCTAGGATAAATTGTGAAAGAACTTGAAATTTTGATGGTAATTGACAATTCCAGCGTGCCTAGTGAATTAGGGTAAAGATGAGCTTGTAACCATGTTTTTTCATCTAGCTCAAAACCTTTGGGGTAAAAAAGGATCATAGTCAATTCATCGTTTTTAATGAAATTAGCACATTATTTTGCATTATCAGATTTTCTTTTCCATTATGACTTTTTATTTTTAGAAGCAACAAGTAACAATTAATGAAACTATAAAAATTACCAAGGAAAGAGTAAAATTGATACTTGGCCTAATCTTACTTACAGCAAAACTTCTTCCTAATGGAGTATCCAAGAAGTCATTAAGCTGCTTCCGGTACTGCAACCATAATAATAAAACCCCCAACAGAAAAATAGTTAGTATAATTCCAAATAAAAAATAAAATTAGAATAAGAAATAAAAGAAGACACGAACCCTAGGCCAATTTCTACTAAAATCCATATTAAAAGGCCGTCGACAGAGCCCAATCTCGAACTCCCGATCGATCTAACGTTCACGGTCGGCAAATCTTACGACGGAGGAGAGTCAACGGGAAACGGAGTATTGGCGGTCTAAGCGCTCGGCTGTCTTTTTAGCTTCGAAGATGAACAGCTCTAAGCCGTCGTTGGCGGTTCGCCAAGCGTTCTTCCAGGTCTCGCCGGAGGCCATGTGGCGCACGAAGTTGTCGAAGTCACTCCTCTGAAACGATTGGACTATTAAAAGACGCCGCCGTTGAGGCAGCGCAGGAAGCGGGTGAAGCTTTATTGTGTGCCATGCCGTTGATGGCAGAGCCGTGGCCATAACCCAGTATCTCAGACAATGATTCTTTTGTTTTTCTCACTGTACATTTTTCTCAGCAATGGAGTTTGTGACTGTGGAGAGAAAAGTTGAGAAAATTAGGTTTTTTTTTGGATAAAAGAAAATTAGGAAAATTAAAAAATCAAAAGCTATCTGAAAAATAAAATTTCTAATTTGAGAAAGTGCCGTTAAATCATTTGTTATTATCGGCCCATCGATTTGTGCCCTTAAATGTATATAAATGACGGCACTTTAAAAAATCGCCACTAATAAAGTGTCGGTAAACATTTAAATTTTTGTAGTGTATGTCTTTTTTTTGGTCATTTAAGTATCCTACAATTGTATCATATCTAAAATTACATAATCCCCCAACCATGTATTCTTTCTCTTTATTTTATTCTTTTTTTACGACTTGAGCATTCTTCGCAAGCTTTTGAAAAATACAATAAAAAACTCTAGAGTGTGAAGAAATCTAGGTTTTAATCATCTTTGGTGTCATCTTGGATCTATCACAGTCATGGACAAGCCATTCAAAGAGTAATTTTCCGTCTCCTTCTCCCTTACATTTATCTCTATGCCTCTTCCAGTGGAAAACGTAGGGTGTTTTGGCAAAGGTAGTTGCATTTCTCCGGTGAGCATAGAAACAACATTTGACATGGTTGGTCTATCTAGTGGACTATCTTCTACGCATAGCAAACCCAAAGTAATGCATCTTAAAGCCTGGTGTTTAGAACATGAATCACTTAAAGTTGGATCCACCAATTCTAATGCTGCACCATGTTTCCATAATTCCCATGCCTGGAAGAATCATTTAAAGTTTAAATGTTAGAATAACATGTTTGTTCTAAAGGTAAAAGCTAACTACTATAAGAAAATAATATGAACTTACATATCCAACAAGATTAAGCGGACGCTCAAAATGAAAACTGCTGGTGTTTTTTCGGCCACAAACAACTTCCAACACCAAAACTCCAAAACTGTAAACGTCTGATTTTACAGAGAATATACCATTCATTGCATATTCTGGAGCCATGTAACCACTACATTCATCCATAATACAGTTAATAACCTTATTCTTTTCGGTAAATAATTATTATAATAATTGCTTACTTACTATGTACCGACAATTCTATTAGTATTTGATTCAGCTTCATTTGTTTTGTAAATCCTTGCCGTTCCAAAATCTGATATTTTTGGATTCATGTTCTCATCAAGCAATATGTTACTTACCTTCAAATCTCTGTGAATTATTTTGAGTCTAGAGTATTTATGAAGGTAAAGTAATCCTTGAGCTATCCCTTCAATAATGCTAAACCGCTTATTCCAATCTATTAGCTTCCTCTTCGATTCATCTGTTAGATAAAAGGTGACGAAGACATAAACATAAGATTGGGAGTCGAGGATAAATGATAAAAGAGTGCAACTGTTGCTAACCAAAGATAAAAGCGTCCAAGCTCCTATTAGGCATGAACTCGTAGACCAGCATTTTGTCTTCCCCTTGAACGCAAAAGCCTAAAAGCCGCACAAGGTTTGTGTGTTGCAATTTAGCAATAAGTATAAGCTCATTCTTGAACTCCACTAGCCCTTGTCCTGATCCTCTAGATAATCTCTTTACTGCTACTTCTCGGCCATCAGGCAACGTCCCCTGGTATAATGTTTACCAAGTTACCAGTCAAGATAGAATGTTAGAAACAGGAGTGATGAATTCATTCTTACTAATTTACTCCTAACAGGCACCTTGAAAACGGGTCCAAAACCACCCTTTCCAAGCAAATTGTCAGGTGAGAAGCCATTTGTAGCAGACATGATCAATGCTGCAGTATATATGTTTAGATTGTGCCCATTATTTCCAGTTTGAAGCTCGCTTATCTCAGTTGTTTTATCCAATGTCGTTAGCTCAAGTAGAAACTTCTCTGTTCAAAGCAAGTTGAAATTTGCATAATAGTTATTACCTAAAGTAGAAATTTCTTTGTTGAAAGCGATTAGTTGAAGTTTACATAAAAGACACTATTAAAGCATCATTTTTAATTCGTGGGACTTTACCTTCCCTTCTAATTCGTTGTCGTCTTCTCCAATAGTACAGAACACCAAGCAGTATCGTGATAGTTAGAGCCATTGCAAAAGAGATTAAAATCCATATCCAGTTTTTTGACCCTGCTTCTTGTATTATAATGTCCGTACCACCTAACAAAATCAAAAGATGATAAAGGTTGGAACCAAGAATGAAAGAACTTGAGTACAACAAGAGCAATATTAAGGATAGACAAAGATTAAACTTACTTGAACCTTTGCTAATTATAACTTGATAGGAAGCTTCATCCAATGCACCATCATAAGGCCCAGTAAGAAACTCGCAACCAAGGTACAACTTTACGTTAACTCCCAAACATTGACAATCTTTCCAACATATATCCTTACAATCGTTTAAGGAAAGTTTCTTGTTTTCCAATAGAGTAGAATTTATAGTTGTAGGTGTTATGGATATTTTTTCGTATTTAGCACTATTGCTTCTGCACTTTGGTCCCTCCCATCTCTCGCAACCATTCTTTGTGCTATCGCCTGCACAGGTTGCTGAAAGAGGAATGGTAAAACGCATACCTCCATGAACCAAAGTTCCATTTTCAAGCAACACCAACCTTGCGTTTTGTCTTACATATTCAGGAGTATCTTTATTAATTAGAAGAGTATAATAAAGATATTGCTCATCCACATTAGAAACATGAGTGAAATTATACTTAATGCCCAGTGACTCCAAGGAGAGAATATTCTCAAAATTTTTTCCACTAGTCCAAAAAACGCTCTGTCTGAGCCGAACAACAACTAATCGCTCTCCTACAGGATCCCAGTTCAGGGTAAAAGCTCCACGTGCTGAGATTGATGGAGTGAACCGAGATGTAAGTGACCAGCTTCTTCCAGGGCTGACACCCAATTTCATCCCAGGCAGTAAAGTGTCAGTTGGATAATCAAAGCTTTGCCACAGTACTAGGGTTTCCCCAGAAGGGTTTACATCTTGGAAAACAAGATTCCCGGAATCTTTTAAGACGACCTTCAAGTTGGAAGTGTTAATGGTGTTTGTTAAAGATCGGAGGTGAAAGGAGAAAAGAAGAACAGGAGGAAGAAGAAAAGAAATGAGCAGGGGAAAACTTTTCTATTATTTCTCAAAGATTATTCTGTAAAGTAGCTACAGTATTGTTTATATAGCAAAGTCAGATGAAAACAAAGGATTGCCGCCAAAACATTTAGGCGGTAAAATTTAAAAAAATAAATGCAACGGAAACTTAGAACAATATAAACGTGAGGTAATTCTAATTCTTAACACTCCCCCTCAAGATGGAGCATATATGTTGATAATGCCCATCTTGCTGAGTAATGTTTGAAATTGTCCAGGATGAAGAGGTTTAGTAAGCAAATCAGCAACCTGATGCTGTGATGATACATACAACGTCTTGAGCATACCGGATTGTATCTTCTCTCGAACCAAATGGCAATCTAGTTCTATGTGCTTGGTTCGTTCATGGAAGACAGGATTGGCAGCAATGTGCAAAGCAGCCTGATTATCACAATACAAAACAGCTGGTGTGGGATGGTCAATGTGTAACTCTTTGAAGAGATTCAGTAGCCAAATAAACTCACATGTTGCATGTGCCATCGACCTGTACTCTGCTTCAGCTGATGATCGTGACACTGTCTGTTGTTTCTTGGACTTCCAAGACACCAACGAATCTCCAATGAAAATACAGAAACCACTAATTGAACGTCTGCTATCTGGACAAGCTGCCCAGTCCGAATCTGCAAATCCCTTTAATTCTGGTTTAGATGATGATTTGAACAACAGACCTTGTCCCACAGTGCCCTTGATATATTGCAAGATTCTATATACTGCTTGCAAATGAGGTTTCCTCGGGTTGGCAAGAAACTGACTCAAATAATTCACAGAATAGGAAATGTCAGGTCTGGTAATGGCAAGATATAAGAGTCTTCCAATCAACCTCCTGAATTGAGTGGGATCAGCAAGTAACTCTCCTTGATCACGCGTCAATTTAACACTAGGATCCATTGGGGTTTTCTGAGGTTTACATCCAAGATATCCAATGTCTGATAGCAATTGCAAGGCATAGTGCCTTTGTGAGAGAAAAATCCCCTTTGTAGATCGTGCCACTTCAAGACCAAGGAAGTATTTTAAACTTCCAAGATTTTTTAGCTTAAAGCAACTGTTCAAGTAACTTGTCAAACTGTCAACTTGCTCTGAATTATTGCTTGCTATGATTATATCATCAACGTAGACTAACAAGGCAAGAAAAGAATCACCTTGAATCTTAATAAAGAGGGAGTTATCAGCCATAGATTGTTTAAATCCAATAGCAAGTAAGGCTGAAGAAAACTTGGAAAACCACTGTCGAGATGCTTGCTTCAAGCCATAGATTGACTTATGAAGCTTACACACTGCATTAGCTGGTAAAATCTCCCCCTGTCGATGGTAACCAGGTGGTAGAGACATGTATACATCCTCAACTAAATCACCATGTAAGAAGGCGTTATTCACGTCTAATTGTGTCAGACTCCAACCATAAATGGACGCCAAGGCAAGAATCACCTTAACAGTCACTAACTTAGCCACTGGTGAGAAAGTATCAAGGAAATCCACACCTTCCTGCTGTGTGTATCCTTTTGCTACTAACCGAGCTTTATACCTCTCCAAACTTCCATCAGCTTGTAGCTTTATTTTATATACCCATCGACATCCAACTAGGTGTTTTCCTGCAGGTAAAGGTACAATGGTCCAAGTACCATTGTCCTCCAAAGCTTTCAATTCAACATTCATAGCTTCCCTCCATTCAGGGAATGAAGCAGCTTGAGCATAAGAACTTGGTTCAGTGTATGAGGAAATAGCATTAATAAAAGCTTTGTGAGAAGAGGAAACTTTTGTATATGCAAGAAAAGAAGATAAGGGATACTTACTGGAGCTGGTGGAAGAGGATGCAGTGTAACATTGATAATCAGTGAGATAAGCAGGAGGTCTACGGGCTCTGGAAGATTGAGAGGGAACAGAAATTTGAGGTGGTGAGGATGAGGACGTAGGGGTGGAAGTAGGAGTAAGAATAGGAACTGGTAGTACTCTATCAGAAAACAGATCAGAGTTGGAAATTGTTTGAAAGGTGGAAGAATGTTTAAAAGGAAAAATATATTCATGGAAAATGACATCTCTAGAAATATAGGTGGTGTTAGACTCTATATCGAGCAATTTGTATCCTTTAATTCCAGGAGGGTACCCCAGAAAAATGGCTGGAGCTGCTCTAGGTGAGAACTTAGATCTAGTTCTAGCTAAGGTAGATGCATAACACAAGCATCCAAACACTTTCAGGTGCATGTACAAGGGTTTTTTCTTCCACAACAATTCAAAAGGACTCTGTTGTTTTAAGAGGGGTGAAGGAAGTCGATTGATAAGGTAAATGGAAGTCAGAATACAATCACTCCAATAGGCCAAGGGAAGATGAGATTGAAAGAGAAGGGAACGAGCCACATTGAGAATGTGTTGATGTTTACGTTCCACAATTGAATTCTGTTGTGGAGTATCAACACAAGAGTGATAGGATATGATGCCTTGAGATTTAAACAAATTATGGAAGGCTAGTTCAGGTGCATTATCTGATCGGACTGATTTAATGGTGGTTCCAAATTGGTTTTTAACATATGCACAGAACTCTGGGAAGAAAACAAGTACATCAGATTTGGTTTTGAGCATATAAACCCAAGTATAACGTGTACAATCATCCACAATGGTAAGGAAGTATCGATATCCTTCAACTGAGAGAGGGGTAAAAGGACCCCAAACATCAATGTGGACTAAATGAAAAGGGTGTTTCGAAAAGGATTGTGCAGACTTAAAAGGTAATCGTTTCTGTTTGGCTAATGGACAAATATCACAATGACAATCACTATTGGTATGAGAAGAAACATTCAAATCATCTTTTAACGTTTGAACTTTTACAAAAGATGGATGGCCTAAGCGAAAGTGCCAAAGTTCTCTATCTGTAAATGAAATAGTATTACATTTGGAGGAAATAGACAAATTGGAAAGAGTAGCTGGTCTGAGGTTCAAGACATAAAGGTTCCCCAATCTGTTACCCATCCCAATCATCTGGCCCGTTGTACGATCCTGAACCACACATGAGGAAGAAGAAAAAATGACTGAACAATGATGTTTGTGAGTTAAAGCACTGACTGAAATCAAGTTAAATTTAAATTGAGGAACATACAAAACATCATTAAGAACAAGACCAGGTAAAAGTTGGACAGAACCAACGTGAGCAACAGATATAGTATGACCATTAGGCAGTGTGACATGAGAATTATGAACAGAATGGTATGACTGAAAAGACGTTAATGAGCAAGATATATGGTGTGTGGCTCCAGTGTCTATGATCCAGGAAGTGTGTGAAGAAGATGAAGCTAAAGCAACGAGAGAAGAGAAAAGCATACCACTGAAACAAGAAACTATGGGTTCAGGCTGCTTCTGTTCTAGAATAGACTGGGAATCAGTGTTAAGTTGAGAGCTAAGGAGAGCAATAAGTTGCTTGCACTGATTAGAGCTTAAACCTGCAAGAACATGCTCTGTATCATCAGGTACCACAGAGCTAGCTTGATGAATCTGAGCTTTAGAGGTTGTGTTTCTGCCTTTGATTCTATATCCAGGTGGATAACCAACAAGCTTGTAACATTTATCCACAGTATGACCAAGAGCATTACAATGAGTGCACACAGGTCGATCACGTTTGTATTTGAAGTTCTGATTGCCATGAGATACAGCTGCAATAGAAGAAGAAGAATCTGAGAGAGGTAAAGAAGATTGACTGATTAGCCTTTGCCTTTCTTCCTGGACAACCAGTGAAAATACTTTGGTGATGGAAGGAAGTGGATCCATCATAAGAATCTGAGCTCGAATTTGAGCAAATGATTCATTTAATCCCATTAGAAACTGCATGACGCATTCTCGTTGCTGAAACTCTGACCAAGGTTGCATCCCTCCACAATGACAAACTGGAATAGGTTGATATTCTTTCAATTCATCCCACAAAATCTTGAGACGAGTGTAGTAAGCACTAATATCCATGGAACCTTGATGAAGAGCAATGAGACTGGTCTTGATCTGAAAGATACGAGGAGCATTGCTCTGAAGGAATCTGTCTTTGAGATCTCGCCAGATTTCGTAAGCTGTAGAATAGTAGAGTAAGCTATCTGCAATTTCTCGAATCGTGGAATTAAGCAACCAAGAGATCACCATACTGTTGCATCTCAACCAAGCACTGTGCAACAGATCATCAACCTCTGGTTGTACAACAGATCCATCAATAAAGCAGACTTTATTCTTAGCTGTAAGAGCCATAAGCATAGCTCGACTCCACGTGTTATAGTTGGAACCAATGAGAGGATGAGAAACTAAAATGAGACCAGGATGATCTCCATTATGAAGGAAATATGGACTGCTGGAATCTTCAATCGCAGTAGATCTAAGAACAATTCGATTGTTACTATTGGCAGCATTAGCGGAAGAGTTCCCTCGAGCCATGGCAGGGCCAGAAGAAAGAATCACAAATCGTACTGCTCTGATACCATGTTAAAGATCGGAGGTGAAAGGAGAAAAGAAGAACAGGAGGAAGAAGAAAAGAAATGAGCAGGGGAAAACTTTTCTATTATTTCTCAAAGATTATTCTGTAAAGTAGCTACAGTATTGTTTATATAGCAAAGTCAGATGAAAACAAAGGATTGCCGCCAAAACATTTAGGCGGTAAAATTTAAAAAAATAAATGCAACGGAAACTTAGAACAATATAAACGTGAGGTAATTCTAATTCTTAACAGTGTTAGAGGCAGACTGAAGTGAGAAAAGTTGGATAGGATTCCCACCAGCGTGTGTAATTTTCAATCCAGTATTGTCTATGAGGAAAACCCCGGAGTCGTCATCAATGGGATCATCTCGGTTAGCCATCCAGATCATTTCGTATGAATTAGTGAACCGAATAACCAAATAATATCCGAAGTATTTGCCATTCCAAGTCTCATCATAGTGATGTCTCTCGAAGAGTAGGGTGATCGCTCCATTTTGGGATACAAGACGATCAGAAGAATGGAATTTATCACCTACGTTGAGCGTGTCTGTTGCAGCGTCAGAAGTCCAAAGGCAAGCCAAAATGAGCAACAGGACTTTGAAGCTGAACATGTTTTGATTGGACAAGCAAGAAAGGAAGAAGCTGGAATTCAGAGACAAAACCGAGGAACTTGCATGGGGAAGTCGACGCAATGTTCGAAGCCTACGGCAGCTATTTATTGACTTTGGAATAGATAAGTTTCCATTCGGCCATTTTTTCATATCTTTTTAACTTTATCCGGTTGTCCTGGTTGTTTGCATAATTAGCATCAGCGGTCATTTTCATATATGCTGAAAGCTTTCAACTTAGTGCAAGAAAGATGGAATCATGCGTAAATAAATAGAATTTTGAAAATGAGATTTGTATTTATGATCACTACTGCATTGCACAATTTATCATTGCTTGAACAAAAAGAGAAATTTATCATTGCTTGAAAAAAAAAATTGAACAAGTCAGCTGCGAGAGTGAGTAAGAAGCGGGGTTACTTTAGGACTTAATTCTTAAAAATTATACGAATAAAATATATGAAAATTATATAAATTAAAAATTGATAAAAATTATATATAAATATGATAAAAATTAAAAAATAAATTTTATATTTAATATATTGACAAGAATTTTGATAAAATTTTTCATATTTTATACTATATAAATATACGAATAAAGATTTTATACAAAAATATTTAAGTCTACTTGAAACACTCTTCTTCCTCCTCCTCACATTTTAATTTTTTCAAATCATGAATCACGCTTTAAGTAAAATGATGGTAAAAATTCGGCACTACAGTTGAGATTCTTTCTTTCTTTCTTTCTTTTCCCGGAGAAATTAAGAAAATTAATATTCTTTGTTGCATGAACCTACAAAAGGTAAACAGCCAAAAGACATTGTGAACGACGGTACAACAATCAGAAGGTGGGTGAGGAAAGAGCGTGGCACCTCTTGCTTTTTTTTTATTCTATACTCGATATGAACTAACTATGCTTCTGTCGTACTCAATTTTAAAACATTGTGAACGACAGCACAAGAGCGCGTCACCTCTTGCTTTTTATTTTTATTTTTAATTCTATACTCGATATGAACTAACCATGCTTTTGTCGTACTCAATTTTAAGACATATTAATTTTTTGAGTATATGATTTGAATCCGTAAGGTGTTGTAATACCCGGCCCAAATTAGAAAGGCCCAAGGCCGAACATGTGGCAAGCTACCAAACGGGACAAGTCCCCGTAATTCTTTGTAGTTTAGGTTAAAAATATACATATAAATAGAAGAGTAGAAAGGCGTGAGTGGCGCTGAAACAACATTGAAAAAAAAATGGCTTAATAGTCTAATAAGCCCTCAACCTTTAGCTCAAAATAGAATTCAGCTCTCAACGTTTTATTGCATGAAATTCAGTCCATAAACTTTTATTTCGGTGGAAATAGACCAAATCTGTTAAATGAACTAACTGCCATTAGTTTTGCATACGTGACATGCCACGTGGCAGCTAACTAAGCTATCCACGTCAGCTGTCACGTATGCAAAACTAACGGCAGTTAGTATCATTTAACAGATTTTGACTTAATTGCATAATTGTAAAAGGTTGAGGGTTTATTTCCACTGAAATAAAAGTTTATGGACTGAATTTCATGCGATAAAACGTTGAGGGCTGAATTCCATTTTGGGCTAAAGGTTGAGAGCTTATTTGGCTATTAAGCCAAAAAAATATATATGTATAGAACAAAGCAAAGTGGGCGTGAAAGTGCTCCTGCAACTGCCATTTTAGAACTTAGAAATTATATAGAAAGAGTCGATAAACAGAGAAAGAAAGGGGAGTAGAGACGAAGCTAAGAGGTGTCGAAGAGAAAATAAAGAAAAGATTTAAGCTTAGTTGCTGTACTGCCAAGCAACATATATATATATATAAGAAGGGAGATTTGGTTGCTGTTAGTGTCAGTGGAAGAAGACTAAGGTGAGTGAAGATTTCTCTGTAATTTTTATTTTTACGTTGTAGTTAGGGATTGAATTTTGAGGAAAAATAAAACATTAAAAACTTAGGAAAATTTTATATTTTAAAGAGAGTATAGATATTTTTAGTTTTTGTCATATAGTGTAATTCGCGCTAAATTCATAGTTTATCGAGTTACAATTATTTAGCGAATACAGTATAAATTGTCAAATAGTGTATTTTTCTAATATTAAATATTTTTGAATAATAGACTTCGAGCGATCTTAAGGCTTTATTTTGGTTTCAATTTAGCGAGTTCAAGTAAGTGACTTGATATCCCTTTGTTGTTGTGACACCTTTAAAATTAACCTTAATATGAGTTATATTTACGTACAAATGTAATGTTTTTGTCCTTTGATTTTTTTTTAGTTGGATTAAGCATGCAAAGTGTGTATGATTTCTTTCAATTGACTTTGAATGTAATATTGTTCAATTACATGAACATGCTTTAATCTTTGAATTTCGTCATAATGTATTTACAGGCTATGTGTTTTTGTGAATACGAAATTGCTTTGATTGATTTATGAAATTCGTTTTGTATGAAATATGTTATGAGATTTACAGTACTGTTTTGTATATTGGATAATCTAAAATTATTTGTTTTGTCTCCTAGTATGGTTGTGCTCTGATCCTGCCAATAGAGGTTAAATGTTGGCGATGTTGACATGTATTCTGTTAAATGAAACTAGTTTCTAACTGAACAACGGGTTAAGAATAGTAGCTCTTTGTTCTGTTCTGTGCAATTATTAATTGTTTCTGATATCTCTGACCCGAACCTCTGGGGTTAATTGTGGTTTCTGTTTTATTCTGACCTATGCCACAAGAGTTAAATGTGGCCATGGCATGTTACGAGAGACCTGAAAATTATAATTTGTGAAACTTTTGTTCAATTTTGATATCTGTGAAATTCTGTTTAGTTTTGAAATTTGGATATATATAAATTTAAATAAATTACTTGATTGAATATGAGATTACCCAATGTTGATTTTGAATCTTTTCGTTGATATTTTGGCCAAACATATTTATGGCATGCTTAGTCCAACTGTTGGGATATCAGTTGCTTGCTGAGTGGTTGTACTCACCCGTTTTGTTAACATCTTACAGGTTTTGATGTTGATAATATCCACGTGAATGTTGGAAAGTAACGCTTTGGAGTTTAGAATATGTCTCAGGACTTTTAAGTTTATGATTAGTTTGAGATTTAACAACATTTCAAATTTTTTTTGTCGGCTTTAAGCAATAAGTTGAAATTTAAAAACATTTCAAATTTAGGAACTTACTTTAAAAGTAAATAAATAGTTTTAAAACTTTTAATATTTGAAATTAATCTCATATATCACTTTTGTGTATGGTATGTGTATGTTCACTTTTATTTGGTCATCTCCTTAACTTCTTAATCACATTCCTTTTCTCATCTATCATTGTACAAAGACATAATACAACATGTTGTTTCTCCTTATCTTTTGTAACTTACCATTATGAATTCTTATGCTCTAATGCATCTTAAATATTCTCATTCTTAACTATTGTTTCATTGCTATAATTGATTGATATATCAATGTTCCACACTTGATTCTTTGCATAGAATCCCTATGCATCTCTCTTAAATATGGCAACTTGTGTATATATTTTATGTGCATTGTTTCAAATCATATTTATATAGTATAAAACAAAAAAATTATCATGTCATAGTTCATATTTACATGTCAAATACAATATTTTTTTAACTTTTTCTAAATTACATATAATTTTTATCAAATTATAATCCATATTTTTTTATTGTTTTCGTATCATACAATAGTGTCATGTCTAAAATTATCATACCACTTTCACAAGCTTCTAAAACAAACACTTAAAAACTCTGGGTGTGAATAAATCTTGGTTTTAATCATCTTTGTCTTCATCTTGGATCCATCACAGACATGGATAGACCATTCAAGGAGTACTTTTCCATTTCCTTCTCCTCCACATTTATCTCTATGATACTTCTTCTTGTGGAAAACGCAAGCTGTTTTGGCGGAGGTAGCTGCATTTCTTTGGTTAGCATATAAATAACATCTGACATGGTTGGCCTATCTAGTGGACTATCTTCCACGCACAGCAAACCCAAAGTAATGCATCTTAAAACCTGGTGTTTAGAACATGAATCACTTAAAGTTGGATCCACCCATTGTAATGCCCCACCATGTTTCCATAATTCCCATGCTTGGAAGAATAGTTTGTAATGCTCCAACATGATTTTATCCATGGTATGATAGTTATTCTCGATAGTTACTTCAGGTTCCTATAACATAAGAATTGCCATGACCACTCCATACGGCATAATGGACACAGGGAATGTTTATTTGGAACATTCAATTAGGGATGCAGTTTGCTTAGAACTGAAAAATTACTTTAAAACATTTCTTTCGCCATGAAAATTCTTAGTTAATGCAATTTGTTTAGAGCTGAAAAATGAATTTAAAACATTTCTTTTGCTAAAAAATTCTTAGTTATTGTCTTGAAATGATAAATAATTGTTGTTTTTTGTAGCTAAGTGATGATACACTGTAGTATATGTCCTTACAATCATTTAAGGAAAGTTTCTTATTTTCCAATAGAGTAGAATTTATAGCTGTAGGTGTTGAGCAGGGGGAGCAACCCTCTCAACCATGGAGTATTGAGCAGGGGGAGCTAGCCTCGATACAAAGAAGTGTAGAGCCTTATATTAGAAGATCTACTAGGGAGCATCGACCATCTACCAGGTATCATAGTTCAAAATATATTTTGGTCACAAGTGAAGGGGAGCCAGAGAGCTTCCAAGATGTGCATAATACTCTAGATAGAGAGTGTTAGTTAAAAGTAATGAAAGAGGAAATGCATTCATTGCAGAAAAATGGCACTTATGACCTTGTTAAGCTTTCGAAAGAGAGAAGACCATTGAAGAATAAATGGGTGTTCAAGCTGAAAAAGGATGGTGACAAGCTAGTGAGATATAAAGCTCGATCGGTGATAAAAGGCTTTGGTCAAAAACCAGGCTTTGATTTTGATAAGATTTTTTCTCCTGTTGTGAAGATGAGTTCCATTCGAGTGGTATTGGGATTAGTAGCTAGTTTGAATCTTGAGCTTGAGCAACTTGATGTGAAGATTGCATTCTTGCATGGTGATTTGCAAGAGGAGATTTATATGGATCAGCCCGAGGGTTTTGAAGTGAAAGGGAAGGAGCACATGGTTTGCAAATTGAAGAAGAGCTTGTATGGCTTGAAGCAAGCTCCTGGGCAATGGTACAAGAAGTTTGCTTCTTTTATGGTAAGCCAAAATTATAAAAGAATGGTCGCAGACCCTTGTGGGTATATGAGAAAATTTCCATATGGTGACTTCATTATTCTCTTGTTATATGTTGATGATATGCTCATTATAGGGCAAGATGCTTGTATGATTCGCAGGTTGAAGAAGGCATTGTCTAAGTCTTTTGACATGAAGGATTTAGGTCCAGCAAAGTAGATTTTGGGTATGGATATCATTCGTGATAGGAAAGCTGGAAAGTTGTGGTTGTCATAGGAAAAGTATGTTGAACAGGTGCTAGCGAGATTCAACATGTAGAATGCTAAGTCAATTAACACACCTCTTGCTAATCATTTTCACGTGAGTAAGAAGTCTCGTCCGGTGACTAAGGAAGAAAAAGATGCTATGTCTATTGTTCCTTACTCCTTTGCAGTTTGTTCTTTGATGTATCTTATGGTTTGCACACGGCCTGATAGTGCTCATGCAGTTAGTGTAGTGAGTAGATTTCTTTCAAATCTAGGAAAGGCTCATTGGGAAGCGGTGAAGTGGATCTTTAGATATTTGAGGGGTACTTCTAAGATGTGTTTGAGTTTTTGGACTACAGAACCAGTTCTTGAAGGATTTACTGATGCAAACATGATAGGTGATCTTAATGGTAGGAAATCTACTTCAGGATACATATTTACTTTTGCAGTGGGAGCTGCATCTTTGCTAGTCCAAACTGCAAAAGTGTGTTGCCTTGTCTACTACAAAGGCTGAGTATATTGCAACAACCGAAGTAGGCAAAGAAATGCTTTAGATGAAGAGATTTCTTCTTGAATTGGGGTTAAGTCAGAAAGAGTATGTGGTATTTTGTGACAGCCAGAGTGCTTTGGATTTAAGTAGGAACACCATGTACCATGCCAGGATGAAGCACATTGATGTTCGGTACCATTGGTTGCGCTCAGTAATTGACGAGCAACAGATGCAGTTGAAGAAGATTCACACGGATAAGAATATAGCTAATATGTTGACGAAGACACTTCCCAGAGATAAACTTGAGTTGTGTAGTGACTTGGTCGGGATGAACACTTTGGCCAAGGTGAACTCTAAATGACAGGTCGTGGTGATAAATCTCCTCCTAATGGGGTTGAAGGGGGAGATTGTTAGATGTGTGGGGTTCAGCCCACATTAGTTATTAGAGTCCTACTTGGAGTCAATTAAAGATTTGTTTTTTCTCTATATAAAGCGTTGCATCAACAATTTGTAAAAAAATAGTGAGAAGTCTATTTTGGTGAGAGGCGACACAAGGGAGAAAAAGTAAGCTTTAGGCTTTGTGATATTTTTCTTGTTCCATAGAGAGAGCAAAGGGAGAGATAAGCTTGTATAACAATTAGGTATTCTTTGAGTAGATTATCTTGGTGAATCCAATGAGGTAAACTTTATTGTTTTTAAACCAATTGTTAGAACCCTGAGCTTTGGGCAAAAAGCCTAGGGCATTGAAATTTTGTAATTTGCTTATTTCTCATAATGGATTTTTATTCGGTTTGCCTCGTGGTTTTTCTCTCTACACTGGAGAGTTTTTCACGTTAAATTTTGGTGTCGTTTTATTTACGTTTTATTACCTGCGTATTATTTGTGGCTTGGTAGCTTGATTTATTATTATTATTATTGGCTTAGGATATTGCTGTTGATTGTGGTGAGTATTCTTATTGTAACATTGCTTCTATATATTTGTCGTTTGAAGCCCAACAAAAAGCTGGAGTTTAGAGACAAAACCGAGGAACTTCCATGGGGAAGTTGACGCAATATTCCATGCCCACAGCAGCTATTTATTGACTTTGGAATAGATTAGTTTCCATTTCAGCAATTTTTTCATCTCTCTTTTTTTAACTTTATCTGTTTGTCCTGATTGTTTATATAATTAGTATTAGCGGCCATTGTCATATATCTAAAATCATTTAACTTAGTGCAAGAAAGATGGAATCATGTGTAAATGAATAGAATTTTGAAAATGAGATTTGTCTTTATCACCACTACTGCAGTGCACAATTCACGCGTTCAAGTGGAAAATTGTTAATCAAATATATAAATTTTGGAAAAAAGCAAACACAATTAACGCGTTCAAGTGGAAAATGCCTGACAAAAATTTGGTTAAAAAAATATAAATGGTAGAAAAAGCAAGCACAATTTCCGCGTTGATGACATCCCGTTAGTCGTTTTCTGTTACGTAGATCACATGTATTTTTATCCGTTTTAATAATATGAAATTAATTCTATTTGAGATTTAATCACAGTTAAAGTTCTTCACCCATTTCCAAAAATATATTTAGTGGGAAGTATTTCTTTAATGATGATCAAAGAAAATATTTAAACTTCTTACTTTTTCTTTTGATTATTACTAATTTTACTTGTGATACGTTATTATATAAAAGATTAATAGACAAGTGTATTCTTAATTTTTTTTTTATAAAATGAATATAAGTTTTTAATATTTTATTACATAAAAATCAATCTTAAAATTTTTATTTTATTGTAAATAAATTATAAATTTTTTAAAATTATGTAATTAAATTCAAATATGTTAAATAATATCAATTTTCGTTAATATTGCATACGTGTCATGTTACGTGACAACAAACTAAATTATTCACATTAACTTTCACATAATATATCTAAACGACAGTTAGTGTCATTTAACATATACAAACTTAATAACATGATTTTGAAAAATTAAAAATTTATTTATAGTAAAGTAAAAATTATAAATTGATTTTAATATAATAAAACGTTGAAAGTTTATATTTATTTTATATAAAAAATTAAAAGTACATTTGATTATTAATCTTTTATACAATGACGAATCACAAGTAAAACAAATAATGATCAAAAGAAAAAGTAAGAAGTTTAAATATTTTCTTTGATCATCATTAAAGAAATAGGAAAAACATCAACCAACGGGATGGTCATTGACGCGTGAATTGTGCTCGCTTTTTTCTAAAATTTATATTTTTTTAACCAAGCATTTTCCACTTGAACGCGTGAATTGTGTTTGCTTTTATCCAAAATTTATATATTTAATTAACAATTTCTTTTCTAAATACTTGATGGAATCAAGCGCGTTATCGAGGCTCCAAGATAAAGACTAACAAACTATGCTGCAGCCATTTTGCAAGTTCCCAATCAAATCGAAGGACTGGGAATGTTAGAAACATGCATGGTAAATGTTAATAACCTTTAATTAATTTATAACTAAGTAAACTTGAACATAAATCAACATGAAATACGAAATTTATTTGAATATATACAATAAAAATTTAGGAACTTATTTAAAAGTAAATAACTAGTTTTAAAACTTTTTAATATTTGAAATTAATCTCATATATCACTTGTGTGTATGGTATGTGTATGTTCACTTTTATTTGGTCATCTCCTTATCTTCTTAATCACATTCCTTTTCACATCTATCATTGTACAAAGACATATACAACATGATGTTTCTCCTTATCTTTTATCACTTGCCATTGTGAATTCTTATATGCGTCTGATATATTCTCATTCTTAACTGTTATTTCATTGCTGTAATTGATTGGTATATCAATGTTCCACACTAGATTCTCTGCATAGAATCTCTATGCATCTTTTATTGAAATGATTCAAAGAAAATGATGAATGATCCAAGAAGATGGAATCTAATTGATTTATCTCAGCATAATGTTGGTTTATATACAGACTCAACAAGTAACTAAAAAACTGAGAAGAAACAGTTTGTTTTAACTAACTTAACTACCAGCCCACAAACTAGTTGAGCTGAAAAAATTAGCTTATCCAGCTAATACATTCTGTTAGTTATTCTCGATGATTATTTTAGGTTCCTATAACATAAGAATTGCTATGACAACTCCATAATGTTTATTTAGAACTTTCAACTAGGGATGCAGTTTGCTTAGAACTGAAAAATTACTTTAAAACTTTCCTTCGCCTCGAAAATTCTTAGTTAATGCAATTTGTTAGAGCTGAAAAATGAATTTAAAACCATTTCTTTTGTTAAAAAATCTTAGTTATTCTCTTGAAATGATAAATAATTGTTGTTTTTTGTTTTTTGTAGCTAGGTGATGATATACTCTAGCATACTGATCGCGTAACTAGGCCCTTAAAGAAAGAGCAGAAGAAACTAGAAAGGCATACATTTTAAAGTGATTTTCATTACTAACGCGTTACGGTTAGTTGCACCAACCACTTCGTTTCTATAGTTCATACTTCTTTACTCTACAGGTCATTGATCTCAAAATGAGAAAAGAAGAAGAAGCAGAAAGCAAAATAAACATACAGGGAAACAAGAATGAGTAATGAATACTTTTTTATTACATCTGAAACACGAAAACTTTGGATGTGAACTAATCTTGGTTTTAATCATCTTTGGCTTCATCTTGGATCCATCACAGACATGGACATGCCATTCAATGAGTAATTTTCCATCTCCTTCTCCCCCACGTTTGTCTCTATGATACTTCTTCCGGTGGAGAACGCAGGCTGTTTTGGCAGAGGTAGCTGCATTTCTCCGGTGAGCATACAGACAATATCTGACATGGTTGGCCTATCTAGTGGACTTTCTTCCACGCATAGCAAACCCAAAGTAACGCATCTTAAAATTTGGTGTTTAGAACATGAATCACTTAAAGTTGGATCCATCAATTCTAATGCTCCACCATGTTTCCATAATTCCCATGCCTGTAAGAATAACATTTTTACAGTTATAGTGTAAATGTTAGAAACAAATGTTTGTTCCAAATGGAAAAGCCAGCTACTAAAAGAAAATGATATGAACTTACGTATCCAACAAGGTTAAGCGGACGAGCAAGATGAAAACTGCTGGTGTTCTTTTGGCCACTGACAACTTCCAATATCAAAACTCCAAAACTGTAAACGTCTGATTTTACAGAAAATATACCATTCATTGCATATTCTGGAGGCATGTAACCACTGCATTCATTCATAATACAGTTAACAACCTTGTTCATTTCAATCAATAATGGCTACAATAATTGCTTACTTACTATGTGCCGACAATCCTATTAGTGTTTGATTCAGCTTCATTTGTTTTGTAAATCCTTGCCATCCCAAAATCCGATATCTTGGGATTTATGTTCTCGTCAAGCAATATGTTACTTACCTTCAAATCTCTATGAATTATTTTGAGTCTGGAGTATTTATGAAGATACAATAATCCTTGAGCTATCCCTTCAATAATGCTAAACCGCTTATCCCAATCTAATAGCTTCCTCTTTGATTCATCTGTTTGATAAAAGGCATTTAAGGCATAAACATAGAATAGGCAATCGAACTGTACTCGAAGAAACAAGAATGCAACTGTTGCTAACCAAAGATAAAAACGTCCAGGCTTTTATTAGGCATGTACTCATAGACCAGCATTTTCTCTTCCCCTTGAACGCAAAAGCCTAAGAGCCGCACAAGGTTCGTGTGTTGCAATTTAGCAATGAGTATAAGCTCATTCTTGAACTCCAATAGCCCTTGTCCTGATCCTCTCGATAATCTTTTTATTGCTACTTCTCGGCCATCAGGTAATGTCCCCTGCCATAATGTTTAGCATGTTATCAGTTAGAATAGAATGTTAGAAAAAAGAGTGATGAAATTATTCTCACTAATTTATTCCTAACAAGCACCTTGAAAACAGGTCCAAAACCACCTTGTCCAAGCAAATTGTCTGGTGAGAAGCCATTTGTAGCAGACATGATCAATGATGCAGTATACATGTTTAGATTGTGACCATTATTTCCACTTTGAAGCTCGCTTATCTCACTTGTATTATCCGATGTCATTAGCTCAAGCAGAAACTTCTCTGTTCAAAACAAGTTGTAGTTTACATAAAAGACACCACTAAAATGACATTTTTAATTTGTGCATGGGAGTTTACCTTCCCTCCTAATTTGTCGTCGTCTTCTCAAATAAAACAGGATGCCAAGCAGTATTGTGATGGCTAGAGCCATTCCTAGAGAGATTAAAATCCATATCCAGTTTTTTGACCCAGCATCTATGTCCGTACCTTCTAAGAAAATCAAAAGATGAAATAGATCGGAACCAAGAATGAACACTTGAGTACAACAAGAGCAATATTAAGGATAGAGAAAGATTAAACTTACTTGAACCTCTGCGGATTATAACTAGATAGGAAGTTCCATCTAAGCCACCTTCAGCGTAAGGCCCTGTAAGAAACTGGCAACCAAGGTTCAACTCTGCGTTGACTCCCAAACATTGACAATCTTTCCAACATATGTCCTTACAATCGCTTAAGGAAAGACTCTTATTCTCCAATAGTGTATAATTCGTATATGTAGTTGTTATGGATTTTATTTCGTACTTATCACCATTTCTTCTACACTTTGGTCCTTTCCATCTCTCGCAACCATTTTCTGTGCTATCACCTTGACAGGTGCTTGAATCAAATATGAGATTATCTGGTACACCAAACAAAATCCCAGTGTCTGACAACACCAACCTTGTATTATTCCTTGGCTCTTTAGGAGTATCTTTATGAGTTATAGGCGTAAAATAAATATATTGCTCATCTGCATTAGAAACATGAGTGAAATTATAGTTCATGCTCAGTTGCTCCAAATGGGGAATATTCTCAAAATTTTCACCACTAGTCCACAAAACTCTCTCTCTGAGCCGAACAACTAATCGCTCTCCTAGAGGATCCCACTCTAGGGTAAAAGTTCCACGCACTGGGACTAATCCAGTCAACCAAGATGTAAGTGACCAGCTTCTTCCATGGCTGACCCCCAATTTCATCCCGGGCAGAAAACTGTTAGTTGGATAATCAAAGCTTTGCCACAATACTATGTTTTCCCCATTAGTGTTTACATATTGGAGAACAAGATTCCCGGAATTTTGTAAGACGGCCTTCAAGCTGGAACTATTACTGGTGGTAGAGGTAGACTGAAGTGAGAAAAGTTGGATAGGATTCCCACAAACGCGTGTAATTTTCAATCCGGTGTTGTCTACGAGGAGAACTCCTGAGTCGTCAGCGATGGGGTCGTCTCGGTTGGCCAACCAGAAGGGAGGGCCCAACCTATTGTCAGTGTACCACATAGCCAAATAATATCCGGTGTCTTTGTCATCCCAAGGCCCACCATACTCCTGTTTGTAGAAGCCTAAGGCGACGGCTCCATTTTGGGATACAAGATGATCAGAAAAATTGAGTTTATCACCTTGGTTGAGCGTGTCTGTTTCAGCGTCAGATATCAAAAGGCAAGCCAAAATGAGCAACAGGACTTTGAAGCTGAACATGGTTTGATAGGACAAGCGCCAGTTAAGGACAAAACCATAGATGGGGAAGTCGACCAATGTCCCAAGCCGACAGCAGCTATTTACAGAGTTTGGTTTAGATTATTTTCTGTATCAGCACTTTTTTTCTCTCTTTTTTACTTCTCTCTATCTGCCTCCGCTGGTTGTTTCTATTTATAATCAGTATAGCGGCCATAACCATTGCCATATAGTCTGAAATCATTGAAGATGCTTTAACCACGTTTTCTTATAAGCAAATCAATCTTCTTAAATTGAACGTACAATAGGGGTAAAAAAAACCAGCCAACAGAAAAAAACAGGGGGTGAGGGTGACGAAAGAGCGTGGTACCTCTTGCTTCTTTTTATATACTAGATATGAAGGCATGAAGCAGCCATGTTTGTTGTAATCATTATCTCAGGCCTGATATTCCCGATGTCGTAAAGTGTAACAACGAATTTCACGTTAAAAAAAATAACGATAAAAAAATTTAACTATTTTCCGTCAAACAGATAAGTGTTTTTGTGGGATTTCCTCTTTCCAAAACCAGACACGTTCCTTCCTGTCTTTTCTTCAACTTCTATCCTTTTTGTCCCCTTTCTGGATTGTAAATTCAATTGCTCCTCTCAATTTGTATCCTTTTTTGAATTGAAAAAGTTGAACTCTTTGTCAAAAAGGCCGTTCTTTTTTTTTCTTTTCTCTCAAATCCATGTAACTTTAACTAAAAAATTGGATTGTCGAATACAAAAGGCGATATAGATGACTGCTGAAAAAGCTGGACATTCTAACAATAGCAACAAAAAGAAAAAAGAGCAAATGATCGTCGACAACAATAAAGAGTGTTTGAAAGTACTTACTTGGCCTTTTGTTTCTTTTTCTGACGGCGTTGTTTTATTTATTTATTTATTTATTTTGCTTGGGATGGATTAAAGGACGCGTGTTCTGCCTTCTTCTTCGGGCTTTTCTTCCCACCTTTTTCTTTCGTCCTGCTTTTGCCTGGGAGTGATTTTCACGTCGCTATTGCTGTAAAAACTTAATGGTCATGACTGTTGGAGGCATGGGTTGTCGTTTAATTGTCTCATTTGTTCTTTGACTTTTTACCCCTGTTGCTACACGATTTGGATTGTCCAAACATCGTCAAGGGTTTGTCCTATCGCTTTTAACACTTATTTTGGGTTTTCCTCTTCTTTCGTTCAACCCTTTTATAGATTTTACTTGGCTTTTATGAATACCTCCATACCCGACTTTTATGCCAAATCCTTTTAGGAAATTATCCTCTCCATTGAAGTATTATCCTATAACTTAAAATTGATAGACATGATAATGAACATAATATCATTAAGAAAATGCTGTCTTAAATCTTGACAGCAAACTATAAAACTTTTTCATTTTTAATCAGTTAAAGGGATTATAAGAGGAGATGCAGGGGTGGAGAAACCAGAGGCGTTTAAAGCATGGTGATGACTTTGTGGGTGACCGTGGTAGGATTTGGATCGTGTTGACAAGGGCAGGGTCATGTTAGCGGATGATTTCTCTGTTTTGGTCGCACTCGAGCATGATTCTGCTTTGCTGTTAGTAATGAGTTTCTTCACTGGTTTCCACTTTTCCATGGTTTCCACTTTTCCATTCAAGGGATGATTTTGGCCAGTCTCCTTTTATGTGGCGTTAGTTGGTGGGCGGACTTAAAATGCTTGATCATGTGAGGGTGGGTCTTTGTTTATTCTCTGTTTGTAGAAATTGTGGTCTACTGGGTGTTGTGTTTTCTTTGTTGCGATATTTATCGGGTTTGGTTTCTCCTGAAAGGGGTACCCATTTGTTCTTGGCCGATTGGCATAGCACCTGTTTGTGGTTTTGTCCAGACCAGATCAGATTATTCAGATCTGTTTGCTTTGTAATGTTGTAGGTATCCTTGGACTTTTTTCTACTTGGCTTACTTATTTTCATCAATATACTGAATGACTTAACAAAAAAAAAATCAGTTAAAGGGATTATCATGTAGTTTAAACTGATACACGAAGCGGTAAACACAAAGTATTAAGAACGTTCTCTCTTGATAACAAGCTGATAACCTTTTTCCATTTTGTGTCAATCAAATTGATTATCATGTAGTTTTAGATTGATACTTAATCCCTTGAAAACTATAGGATAATGAGTGATTTGTTCTCATCACTTTTTAACCAAATTTATATATATTTGGAATTTTAACCAGACTTCCAAGATGGTTGTTATATACAACATGAATACAAATTTAATACGCAAATTGTAAGACACTTAATAAAGATTAAGCTACTGACAATTTTACATTGAATATTCTATGTTACAAAGAAAATTGATCATCTATACATGCAAGTTTCGAAGCCTAAATATGCACGAAGAAGAGTCTTTTAGTATGAAATATGAATCTCCTCAAGATTGTGCATCCTCTGTAACAAAAATCACCATCAAGAAAAAAAAAACCCTCATGCTTGTCCTTCGTTTATATTAACATGTAGATGTTTTGCTGCTATGGTGTTGTCCAATGGGTTCCTATTTTGTTGAGCATTTTCCAATTTACCTTTGCTGGACGATTAACTGTTTTAAACACTTTAAATAGCATGCATACCTTTTGCGTTAACTAATTTAACTACTTTAAACAGCTACAACCATTGATCAACTCATGGAATTAGGTTCCAGTATAGTATTTGTGTTCGTGTTTATTTGATCATAGCACAGTATCTGCTTAATCACATTCTTTTTTACACCTACCATTGTACTGAGACAAAATACAACATGTTGCTTGCCCCAACTTTTTAATCGGTGATTAAAAAAATTATGATATACCATAAAATTTGAACTCGAGCTCGAAAAATCTCAACCCACTTTCAATTATCAAAATATGTTGCATCTTTTGCTGTTTGCTATTCTCAATACTTATGCTCTGTTGCATCTTACTCTCATTCCCAATTGTTGTTTTATTGTTGTGATTGATTGCCATAACAATGTTCCACACCTGATCGTCTCATCTCTCCATCCCCAAACATGTATAATCTTTATTTATTGTTTTGGTTTGTGACTTTAGCATTCTTCACAAGCTTCTGCAACATACAATTAATGTGAAGAATTCTTAGTTTAAATTTGTGAAAGTACCGAATGTGATAGACAACAGGAAACGATAATAAAGTTAAACAACAAACAAGAGATTTAACGTACAAAACTTTAAAAATGAAGAAAAAAAATCACCAATAGAGGAAGAAAAGTTTAATGTATGAATGAAAAGGATTGAGTTCAAAAAGATATCCCTCTCTCTCTCCTTATATTTATACCGGCCCAAACTTAAACCTACACTACGTCAATAACGGTCTGTGAACTTAAACAAACCACAAATTTCAATGAAAAATTCATATTTATCAGTTTATCACATTTGTTGCACGATGAGTTTTATGGACCAGACCAAGTAGAATCCAGGTTAATAACAACATTATCACCTTTGGCTTCATCTTGGATACATCGAAGACATGGTTAGGCCATTCAATGAGTAATTTTCCAGCTCCTTCTCCCCCACATTTGTCTCAATGATGCTTCTTCCTGTGGAAAACGCAGGGTGTTTTGGCAAAGGCAGTTGCATTTCTCCTGTTAGCATAGAAACAACTTCTGACATGGTTGGCCTATCTAGTGGACTATCTTCCACACATAGCAAACCCAAAGTAATGCATCTTAAAACCTGGTGTTTAGAACATGAATCACTTAAAGCTGGATCCACCAACTCTAATGCTCCACCATGTTTCCATAATTCCCATGCCTGTAAGAATAACATGTTTACATTTTAAATGTTAGAATAAAATGTTTGTTCCAAAGGGAAATGCTAGCTATTGTAACAATAGGTTATGAACTTACGTATCCAACAAGGTTAAGTGGACGATCAAGATGAAAACAGCTAGTGTTCTTTCGGCCACTGACAACTTCCAACACCAAAACTCCAAAACTGTAAACATCTGATTTTACAGAGGATATACCATTCATTGCATATTCTGGAGACATGTAACCACTGCATCCATCCATAAAAATACAGTTAACAAACATATTCTTTTCGGTAATAGTGACTAATAATTGCTTACTTACATTGTGCCAACAATCCTGTTAGTGTTTGATTCATCTTCGTTTGTCTTGTATATCCTTGCCATCCCAAAATCTGATATCTTGGGATTCATGTTCTCGTCAAGCAATATGTTACTTACCTTCAAATCTCTGTGGATTATTTTAAGTCTAGAGTATTTATGAAGATACAGTAATCCTTGAGCTATCCCTTCAGTAATGCTAAATCGCTTATCCCAATCTAGTAGCTTCCTCTTCGATTCATCTGTTAGATAAAAGGCAGTAAAGACATAAACATAACATGGCATTCGAAGATTAAAGATAAAAGACTGCAACCGTTGCTAACCAAAGATAAAAGAATCCAAGCTTTTATTAGGCATGTACTCATAGACCAGCATTTTCTCTTCCCCTTGGACGCAAAAGCCTAAGAGCCGCACAAGGTTTGTGTGTTGCAATTTCGCAATAAGTATAAGCTCATTTTTGAACTCCACTAGCCCTTGTCCTGATCCTCTTGATAATCTCTTTATTGCTACTTCTTGGCCATTAGGCAATGTCCCCTGCCATAATGTTCACCAAGTTATCAGTTAAGGAATGTTAGAAATAGAATAAAGAAATAATTACCACTAATTTACTCTTGGCAGACACCTTGAAAACTGGTCCAAAACCACCTTTTCCCAGCAAACTGTCAGGTGAGAAGCCATTTGTAGCAGACATGATCAATGCTGCAGTATATATGTTTAAATTGTGACCATTATTTCCCGTTTGAAGCTCGCTTATCTCACTTGTTTTATCCGATGTCATTAGCTCAAGTAGAAACTTCTCTGTTCAAACCAAGTTGAAATTTACATAATAGTTATTAGCTTAAGTAGAAACTTCTTTGTTGAATGACGTTTACATAAAAGACACTGTTAAAACATCATACAATGAATTTTGGAGAAAAAGGAGTTCACTCGTGCGGCCACGTTTATCGCCCCAGCTTCAAACGCGTTTCTCCAGTCTTTTCTTGCCACGTTGTTTGTGGCTTGTTGCTTTCTTTCCATCCTGCCCGTTCATTACTTAGTGTCTTCTTTTTTGGTCTAGCACTTTTTCTCCTTTGAAAAACGTGAGTTACTATATATTATCTCTTAAAAACCAAATATGAAACGCCACAATTAATTGTTGATCCAGCAAATTTGACTTTTAAAGCAACAATTAATTGTAAAGACAGAAAATTTGACTTTTAAAGCAACAATATCGATGCAACAAAAGGAGAAAAAATTTTTCCAGCAAAAAAAAAAGTTAAAACAAGAAAAAAGCAGATGGATGACATGAAATACGTAGAAATAGAAGTGGTATATAGATAAAATATTTTTTGCTTTACCAACCATTCAACTGAAATGATGTTTAACGATATTATTATTTTTTTCAATTAAACAGCTTTGTTCTCTTCTCATCTTTTTTTTTTGTTATATCCGTTTTAATTTTTCTGTTTGTGTGGGGCCTCTTGTTTAAAAGATATTTTACTTTTTCTCTATTTTCTTCACTTTTTTTCCCTGGCGTCTTATCTTTTGCTATCGCCATTTTTTACTTTTGTGATGTAATGATTTTAGCTTGACTTCTGAGCACTATGCTATTGTCCGTTTGCTTCTTCTCTTTGCTTTGTTCCTTCTCCCTTGCTCGATTTTGCTTTTTTCGTGCGAGCTTTTTCCGCCCTCCCTTCGCTGCTTCGTTGCTTACTCTCTCTTTTTTCCTTCTCAGGCTTCCGTGCTAGCAGGTAGATGCTTGCTTTTTATTGGGTTAAACTATTTTTTTGTCAAAATTTTATCACTTTCTCTTCCCACTCTTTCTGTGATCGATTTGCTTAGCTTTTTTCTCTTGTTTTTTTGCTTGCGCATTATTTCTGACCAGGGTTTGCTGTTGCTTTTTATTGGTCATTTGTTCTTGTCTTTGTGCGCTCTTCGGATCTTCCTTACGCCTCTCATAGGTACATTCTCTTTGCTCCTCTGTACTTCGTTGGTAACTTATTTAATTTTATGGTCACCTTTAATTCACTTGTCTTGTTCTTTAATCTCCAAGGAAAAACTGTGTTTGTCCTTTTTCCCATTCATTTTTATTCTCTTTTTTGGATGCTTTGTCTACATGTTAGTTGGCCCATGCTTACCTTTTTCTCGCGTTTTGTCTTCTTTTGATTGGTTTGTTTTATGCTGATCATGTGAAAAGTGTTTAATCCAACTTGCCAATACATAGAAAAAGAAAGTAATTTTTTTTCTAAGATAACAATTTTCCATACCCTTTTGGTAGAGAAAAGTCAATCTATTTTCAGTTCTGAGTTTCCTTTTTTGTTATCTTTTCTTTGTTTATCTCTTTTTCCCATCTCACATTTGTCTCTTCTTCATATGTATGGTCATCTTTTTCCTTTTGCTTTATGTGTGTAATGATAGAATTCTCATTTTTTCCCCAGGATTGTTCTTTGGTTGATGTCCCTATGTTTTAAATCTTAAAATATATTTTGTTTATCATTTTAATTTTTTCTTGACTACTGAAATTAATTATCGCTTTTTTCACAAATTTATATCATAAACATGGAAATTGGATGTTGTTCAACTTTTCATTTCCTATGACGACATACCAACACATAGAAAAAGAAAGTAATTTTTTTTTCTAAGATAACAATTTCCCATGCCCTTTTGGTAGAGAAAAGTCAGTCTATTTTCAGTTCTGATTTTCCTTTTTTTTTTCTTTTCTTTGTTTTTCTCTTTTTCACATCTCACATTTGTCTCTTCTTCATATGTATGCCCATCTTTTTCCTTTTGCTTTATGTGCATAATGATACAATTGTCATTTTTTCCCTACGATTCTTCTTTGGCGGATGTGTTTCTTTTTTTTGTTCTACTTCTAACTGTTTCTATGCGGGCATAACTTATTTGCTGTGCGTTCTTGATTCCAGGTTTGTTCGTGTTGTCTGGTTGAAGCATTTCTCTCGTAATCTTTTTCGTTGGGTCTAGAGCTAATTGGTTAGTTTTTTTTTTTTTTCACTTTTCTTTCATTTCCTCATCTTCTTGGTGTGCTTTGTTTGCTAACATATTTGCCTTAGTTTCTTGTGCGCCTCTCACATTTGGCTTGTCGCGTAGTTTTTACCTTCCTCTATGTCCTTCTGCTCTTTCAGATTTGCTTTTGCATTTCTAGCTTTTTTGTATATCTCTTCTGTTGTTTTTTTTATCATATGTGTGCTTCCTGCTTTCTTTCTTTGTTATTGATTCCATTTACTCTTTTTTCTTCGACTTGGTTGCGCCTATTTTGTTGTGTTTGCTTTTGCTTCATTTTCTCTGTTATTTTTTCCCCTTGGTTAATCATGTCAACTGACTTATTTTGAAAGAGTAGGAATCCTTTGTGCTTGATGAGTTGTCTTGGTCTTCAATTTCCTTTTATGTTTAACTTTGTTTGTCAAGTTTTTCGTGATGGGTGATAGACATTCAAATGAAGTAAATAGATTAAAGCACAACCAAGAATTTAGAAGTGCAACTGTTAGGCAAAAGAAGATTCAAAATTGTGTTGGAAATAAATCTTCCCCTGAGCAACACATATCTAACCTTCCTTGCATTAGCCATAATGTTCAAGTCAATTCATGCAATGTGCCTGGACAAATTAGCTCGTCATCCCTCCTTGATGACTATTCTCATCATTTGGATAATATACAACTACCTGCTGATTTGAATGAAGCTACTATAGCTAATTTATATCAAGCTACCTCTTCTCGTTTGGTTGCTCAATGTCATGATGCACTGAATCATAAAGCTTCACATGCTGCTGATGGCCAGCTTGCATCCTGCCCTCCTGCTCTACCTGTTAGCCTTCTTAGAGGTAATTTTGTTCCCCATTAAGTTGCTATATTATTTCTTTTTACTCTACTTTGTGCAACATGATTGATGCTTTTTTTTTCTCGCAATTTTGCTTCTTACCTTGCTTTATTTGCTTAATTAAGAAAAAATCTATTTATTTTAGTCATGTTTTATTCACATGTTTGTTTTTAATTTTTCCTTCTTTTTTTAACTTATAATTTTTGTGTAAATCAGGTGAAAGAACAATCCATCTTAATAGAATAAAACAGAAGCAACAACTTAGCAATAAAAGAATCAAACGTTCAAAGTATCTGAGTGAACTTGATGTTTTGTTATTACCTGCCTCTTCCTTGTCGTGCAATCAAATGCAAATACAGTCCTTAAACGTGATGGGTGATGTTCTGCCTAATAGAGACAAGGTTCCTCTTATGCCTGACTTGAATCATTCTTCGCAAACTGTTTCTCTTGCTATCAAAGATCCTTCTATGGAGTGTGACCATTCGTCTATGCTTGGTACTTATTCTACCCCTTCTTTGTCTTCTATTCATGTTTACTATTTGACTTTTGCGTTTGATATTATGCAATGAGTGATCAAAACTAGATATTTTGTTTCTTTTGATTCATTTTCCCCTATTTTGTTTGTTTATATTTTACCAACTTTGAGCTACCTCCTTTTGCTTGATTTCATGTTTTGCAGCTGGTGTTGAGCTTCATCAGCCAGGTTCCTCGCACTTGGACGGTGAGAAAGATTTTTTGCTATGTGTTTCTTTTGTTTTCTTCTTGTGTTCATTGTTTGCCATCTTTGAATCTTTTCAGTCAGACTGTTTTTCATATGATCATATTGTTTGCAATAAATTATTAACTTTTTTCCCTTTCTACAACTTTTACATGAGAAAGTCCTTTGTTTCCCTCAGCCTTTGTGTTCTGATGGTTTTCTGGCTACGTCAATTGCACTTGAAAGATTTGATGCAAATGGACTTCTTACTTCTGAGCAAGTTATAACTCAACTTATTCAATGTGATTTATGTTTAGATTTAAGTGATTGTTGTGATTAATTCAATTTTTTTTCCAGTCAACACATTTGACCCATTTCAATATGATTCATTCAATCACTGTTTGCTCTAGAGCAAATTTTGATGGTGATTTAGAGACTATTTCGATCTCTTCTTCGTGCAAAACCAAAAGTCAATCTGATTCTGTGTATTCTAGCTATGATGTTGGTTCTTGCAGTCAAACTTGCCCTATTAGTACTGAAACCATGCTTCAAGATTCAGATGCTTTTGAACCGTTCTTACTCTCTCAAACACACCTTCATACTTATATGACAAGCAATTGTGTTGCAGGTAATGATCCAATTTTGTTACTTTTCATGTTGGTTAACCTCTTATCTATGCCTCTCTTTGTAAAGAAGTTTGCTTTTTTTCCCCCTTGTTTGACCATAGTTCTTTAGCTTAACGAACATATGTCTCTTCTTTGTACAGCTCCGTCTCGTCTAAACCAATCCGACATTCAGTCTCATAATCAGCACGCTATTCAATCTGGAAGTACATTTGGAACTTTCCAAATTACTAATCCATTGTCTAATGGAGCTCGATCATCGAGCTATTATTCTGGTAATAATGCCATCTTTTTTGTTTATAATATCATTTCAATCCAAATAAATCTATAAATGTCTTGTCTTCTTTTCCAGCTTGTTGAACATTTATTTATGCATTTGTTTCCTCATGAATGCCTTCCTTCTTATTGTTTAGATTTATATCAGATTGTTCGCTCCAATGCCCAACCTCCAAACAGTAAGCTACTTGCTTTTTTCAAACTTTTCTTTTGATCTTTATGTTATGTTCTGTTTTCTTCTTTCTTTCTTTGATTTTATTTGCCTTTTTCATTTAAACTTAGCTATCATCATCTTTCACTTTGTCAACTTTGCAGGAAAATTTTTTGAACCTCTTGATATAGGAGGCTTATATTATGAATGTCGTTATTGTGGTGCTATGATGTGGTACGATGAGAGACTCAAGAAATGTAGCAATAGATCTTCTCTTGTTTTTGGCTTGTGTTGCAAAGAAGGCACAATTGCTCTATCTTCAGCTAGAATAACTCCTTCCTTCCTTGATGCTTTGTTGGATTATAACGGAGGCCAAAGATCAAAGAGATTCAGGCAGAACATAAGAGCTTACAATGCAATGTTCCAGTTTACTTCAATTGGTGGTAAAGTTGATAACTGGATAAATTCTCGACCTGGTCCTTACGTTTTTAAAATTGGAGGGCAGGTTCATCACTGTATTGGATCTCTTTTGCCGCCAACCGGTGAACCTCCGAAATTTGCTCAACTATACATATGTGACACCCAAAATGAAGTTGCAAATCGAATAAGACCTTTTCAATCTACTGATTCATTGCATGTTATTGACCCCAACATTGTACAAGAGTTGATAAACATGTTTGACCAAATTAATCCAATTGTAAAGCTTTTCAGGATGGCTAGAGATCGCTTTGCAGAAGACAATTATGCTCCTGTACGATTACGGTTGATTGGAGCAAAAGATCATCATGACCGCCAATATGATTTGCCATCAACTATGGAAATTGCTGGTTTGGTTGTTGGTGAAGAAGAATGTCCACAAGATGATCGTGATATTATTATTGAGCACAGATCTGATGGATTAAAGCGAATTAGCGAACTTCATCCTGCTTTTATGTCTATGCAATATCCACTCATTTTTCCTTTTGGTGATCACAGATTTCATCTGGGCATCAAGTATAGAGACACAAATCGAAGGACAAACAAAGCCAGAACTAATGTGACCATGATGGAGTACTATGCATATTTTATCCAGCAACGTCCTGCAACTGGGCATACTCTTCTTAGAGGAGGACGGCTATTCCAACAATTTGTTGTTGATGCTTACCTTTGCATTGAACGAATGAGATTACAATGGATTCGAGACAACCAGAAACAATTACGCTCTGAAATTTATCAAGGTGTTCAAGATGCTGTAACTCGAGGAGACACTGATAGCAATGCTATAGGCAAGCGTATAATTCTGCCAGCAAGCTTTGTATCTGGCCCTCGGTTTCTCTTCCAAAATTACCAAGATGCTATGGCTATTTGCAGACAGTTTGGACAACCAGATTTGTTTATCACTTTCACTTGCAATCCTAAATGGCCAGAAGTTAATCATGTTTTAGCAATGATTCCTGGGCAGAAAATAGATGAGAGACCTGATCTTTTAACAAGACTGTTCAAGCTAAGATTAAAATATTTAATGGATGATTTGATCAAGGAAAAACATTTTGGCCGAACCATGGCTGGTCAGTCAATCTTTTACTATTTTCTATGTATCCCATTGTACTCTACTTGCATGTTTATTTTCTAATTGTTATAAGTTTCCTTTGATTTGTTTTCCTATGCTATAGTTGTCTACACAATTGAGTTCCAAAAGCGAGGCTTACCACATGCTCATATCTTGCTCTGGTTGCATCATGATGACAAGCCTTCTACACCCGAAGATATTGATAAAATCATATCCGCTGAAATACCTGATAAAAATGAAGATCGTGTTGCATATGAAGCTGTTTCCAACCTTATGATACATGGACCCTGTGGACCTATGCATATCCATTCTCCATGCATGAAAGATGGGAGATGCTCAAAGTTCTTTCCAAAACCATATGGATTACATACTATTGTGAGTGAAGATTCCATTGTCAGTTATCGTAGGAGACCACCTTTGACAAATACAATGGTTGTTGAAAGGAGTGGGGTCTTTCTTGATTCGAGATATGTTGTTCCTTATAACACTGACTTACTTGTGAGGCACCAAGCTCATATCAATGTTGAAATTTGTGCAAAAACCAAATCCATCAAATATTTGTTCAAGTATGTGAACAAGGGGCCTGACAGAGCAAGAGCTGTGATTGAAGAAACTTCTGCTACAAATTCAAACAACCATCAAACAAGCATGGATCAAATTGATGAAATCAAGCAATTTCTTGATTGTAGATATATATCATCTCACGAAGCTTGCTGGAGAATATATGGCTTTGATATTCATTATAGAGATCCTTCAGTTATCCGTCTACCTATACACCTCCCAAATCAACATAATATTACTTTCCAGGAAAATTCAGATTTGTCTGCTGTACTCTGCCAACCATTGCTAGATAAAACCATGTTTACAGAATGGATGGAAGCAAACAAAATTTATCCACATGCTCGAAACTTAAAATATCCTGACTTCCCAACTAAATGGGTTTGGAATCAAAAAGAAAAAACTTGGAAGCAAAGAGAAAGAAGTAGGGCTATTGGACGAATTACTTATATACATCCAGCTGCTGGTGAATTATATTTTTTGCGTATGCTATTGAATGTTATAGCTGGTGCAACAACATTTGATGATCTAAAAAAAATTAATGGTGTTGTTCATCCTTCATTTCAATCTGCATGTCAAACCTTGGGCTTACTTGGAGATGATAAAGAATGGGATCATGCACTTGAGCAAGCTTCTTTGTGGGCAATAGGTCATGAATTGAGACAGTTATTTGTAACTATTGTCATTTTTTGTGAAGTTCAAGACCCTATGGCTTTGTGGCTCAAACATTGGATGCTGCTTGCAGAAGATATCCAGTATACATACACAAAAAGGTTTGATTGTACCAATTTTATCCTATCAGAGAAAGAACTAAAAAATGAAGTGTTGCTTTCCCTCGAAGAAGCATTCAACAAACATGGATTATCTCTATCTAATTATGGTCTTCCTTTACCCTCCGCTAGCTCAATGCATGTGCTAGAAGATAGATTGATTAGGGAAGAAATGGATTATAATCTATATGAACTGCAAAGCCAGCATACATCTTCCCTTTCCATGCTCAATTGTGAACAAAGAATTGTTTATGATGCTGTACTCGAATCTGTTTGCCATGATCAAGGTAAAATGATCTTTGTTTACGGCCATGGTGGAACCGGTAAAACTTTCCTTTGGAAAACTATCATTGCTGCACTTCGTTCAACAAGAAAAATTGTTCTTGCTGTAGCTTCTTCTGGGGTTGCATCTTTACTTTTGCCTGGTGGTCGAACTGCACACTCACGATTCAAGATTCCATTAAATGTAGATGAAATTTCAACTTGCCAAATCAAACGTGGTAGTCAACTTGGAAGGTTAATATCTATGGCAAGTTTGATTGTTTGGGATGAAGCTCCAATGGTTCATAGATATTGCTTTGAAGCTTTTGAGAGAACCCTTCGTGACATTATGCTTTCAGGTCTTAATGGGCAGCCTGAACGACCATTTGGTGGGAAAACAATTCTTTTGGGTGGTGATTTTAGACAAATTCTGCCTGTCATTACTGCAGGCACAAGATCTCAAATTATTAATGCATCAATAAGCAAATCACCCCTATGGAGACATTGCCTTGTCTACACACTTAATATCAACATGAGATTGAGGCACCATTTTCCTGATTCCCAAACAAGAATTGAAATAGAACAGTTTGCTCATTGGATTCTTGATGTTGGCAATGGCAAGATACCTCCTTCTCGTATCAATGATGACAGTGATGAGGCTTGGATTCAAATACCTACTGATTTATTGCTTCCTGACACAAACAATCCTATTTCTACAATCATAGAAGCAGTTTATGAACATTTTGAAAACTATTTTGCTGATTCAATATATTTGAAGGATCGTGCCATTATAACACCTTTTAATGAAACTGTTGACCTTATCAACTTTGAGGTGCTATCATTAATTTCGGGAGAAGAAAAAGTTTATCTCAGTTTTGACTCTATATCAAATGCTGAAAATATTCATTCAGAACAAGAAATGTTGTACCCTCCAGAATTCTTAAATTCACTCAAATTTGCCAATGCACCTAATCATCAGCTCACACTCAAGTTAGGTTGTGTTGTAATGCTTCTCAGAAACATAAACCAAACAGCCGGTTTATGTAATGGTACTAGACTCATCATCACTCAATTAGCTCAAAATGTAATAGAAGGTCAGATCATTACTGGTAACCATGTTGGTGACAAAGTCTTTATTCCCAGAATATGTTTTGTCATTAAAGATGCTAAGTGGCCTTTTGTGCTCAAAAGAAAACAATTTCCTTTACGATTATCATATGCAATGACAATCAATAAAAGTCAAGGCCAAACACTTGAATGCGTTGGCTTATATTTGCCAAAACCTGTTTTTACACATGGACAATTATATGTTGCTATATCAAGAGTAACAAATAGAGCTGGCCTAAAAATTTTAATTCATAATTCTGATTCTCAATTTCATAATTTGACAAAAAACATTGTTTACTCTGAAATTTTTGATGATTTACCAACAGGTTCTCTGTTTTCATTCTTAATTTTATATTGTCGTAACTCTTATTGACCATTAGTTTGTGTTGGTCAATCATCTTCGCTAAATACCTTTATGTTGACATTTATCACTAAACATCTATTTCCGTTATCATACTTACTTTATTTGCATCTACTTGCTTTGTACTCATTTCTTGCAGCAGCAATTGTGTAATCATTTTCAATTATTATACTTTAACTAACACTTACAAGACAAGAGGTAATGAGAACTAACTGTTTATAGATTTCTTTTTTTTCTTTTGTAATTAACTGTTAGCCATCATTGTCTTCACCAAAGCTTGTAACTTTAATCTACTAATAACTTTATTTACCTTGCTTATATTGTATTTGTGCTGTTTGTTTTTTGTTGTTTTGTTGTCATCTGTTATTTGCAAGCTTACTTATGTAACATCCAGGCTCATAAGAGACAATAAATTATCTATGCTTTGCTACATTATTTTCTTTTTTTTTGTGCTTTCTTTGGTTCGCAACATCCTTCTACTTTCATTCCCTATCATGCAGTGCACATTTGCTCTGAATTGCTTCCAAATTCTTTATAGTGATTGCTATATTGTACTGCTTGCAACGTTGGCTGTTATTTCTTACAAATTTTTTTCACTATACATGCGTACCTTTTTAGCTTATTTCATTTCATTGTAGTATTAAATTTGTCTACAATTGTCACACATTTATATGCTCTTATTATTTCACTCTTCTCTCCCCTTTACTATATTCAATCTTTTGCAGCATACAAGATGAACTGCCAGCTATTAACTGATTTAACACCGCTAGAACATGGACTTAAAATCCAAGTTCGTGTTGTTAGAATTTGGAAAACAATTCTACCATTTGAGAAGAAATTCAAATCCCTTGATATGCTTGTTCTTGATGAAAAGGTAAGTAAATAGTTGATTTTCTCCTACTACCAAATTTCCCCTTAATCTTTGGCTACCAACTTTTCCTTTTTCGCTCACAAAGGGAAATGCACTACAAGCTTCCATCCCAAAAAAAGATGAACATTTTTTTAGCCATTTGTTGAAGGAAGGGTCCATATATGAAATTATAGACTTCTTTGTTGGAAAGCCAAAAAGTTCGTACAATGCTATATTAAGTCCATGTGTGATCAATATTACTCGCTCCACAAAAGTGACAGAGATATCTAATCCTGTGATTAACCCACCACTATATCATTTTGAATTTCAACCATTTGACTCCCTTGAACCACGTGTCGATGAAAACACCTACCTAACAGGTATCAACCTTTCATCTCTTTTTTCCTTAAATAGTTATTAATTTCTTTGTGAAACTCTTTTCTTTTAAGATTGCAAACAACATAATTCTTGCTTCTATTTGCAATATAATATTTTCTTTTTCCCTACTTGTCTTTGCTAGATGTTATTGGAGTACTCACTATGGTTGGAACTGTAGGACAAGGATTCACAAAAACAAGCCCTGATCCAGTGGACATACTAAACCTTAGAATCCAAGATGAGTTGTGAGTGCACTTTTTTTTTTGTTTTTATTCTTATCAATTCAATGTTGTTCTTCATTTTAAATATGCAACTTAATTACTTGGTTTTCTTATTATTGCTTTCTTCTATCTTTCTTTCTTAGTGAAAATACTCTTAATGTCACTTTGTGGTCTGACTCTGCTCACACATTTGACCAACATGATGCCATTTTTTCCCGCACAAATGTTATTATTATCCTTGCTGGGATGACTGTGCGAAGATTTCTTGGTAAATAACTATAGTTTTGATAACTCAAACTAAACATCTATTCTTTACATTTAACAAATACAAAACATATGCCATTTGTTTTTACCTTTTCTTTTTCTCAGGTATGCCTGCTCTATCAAGTTCATCTACAACAAAAATATATCTTGATTTTGATATACCAGCAACAAGGCTTCTCAAACAAAAGTATTAACTTTACCAAAACAGCAAAACAATGGTTATAGCAAATTTGTTTACCGCTTTAACAATATTATGAACAAACCATGTACTGCTTTTTCCTTTTATTACTCAATCATTCTTATTGTTCTTTATCAGATTTGCAAGTCAACCATTGATTGTAAAAAGAATGGATGAACAGCAACTACTAAGACGGGAAGGCACAAACAATCCCAATGAAAACAGAAAGACAATCAAAGAGCTTCTCAAGATAGACATTCGACGTTCAAAGGTTTCATATTCTTATTAAATCCTACATCAATTAATCTTGTCTTCTGCCTTTTCCCTCTATATCATTCTATTCTGGAATAACATTTACTCTAAATAACTATTTGATGTAGGACATTTTTTTTACATGTCAAGCAAAAATTGCAAGCCTTGATATTTCTGAAGGATGATTCTATGATTCTTGTGGAATCTGCAACAAAAGCTTGAGGTTGATTGACAACAAACTCAGCTGCCCCAGCCTTAAGCACAAAGACCAAATCACAAAAAAAGCGTAAATCACAATTACTTATCTCAATCGGAATCTGGCTACTGATTTTTAGTAATCAAATAACTTCTCCTTTTTCATAACATCCTATTTATCCTCTCATTTCCATTTCCTTTTCTTTTTTGCAGTTGTAAAATATTAATGAATGTTGAAGATTCCACAGGCGAAATAGATTTCATCATGTTCGGATCAACTGCTGAACAACTAATGGGTAAAACACTTGATGATATCTCTAAGGAACAACAACTTGACCAGCAAGTTTTACCTGAAGCTGTTAAGGCATTGATCGGTCAAGTCAAAATTTTTAAAGTCCTCCTTGCAAAACAATCACTTGATACAGGAGTCCCCACTTTTGTTGTTAACAAAACTTTCGCCTGTGAAGAAGACACCACTGCTGTTGTTGCAGAATCAATCTTGCTTTCTCCATCCACACCAACTGCACAAGCATCAACTGAAGCAACTTTACATAGCTTTGAACAAGTAATGTCATCAAAAACTCCTCTAAATATTCCATTTGAGCAGTTTACTCCTCCCTCTATTTTGTCACAAAAAGGAATCAGGTATTACAATTGACCTTGCATTTTCTTTTATACACTTATAACTAATTTGTCTTTTCAGATTATATTTCCCTTACTTAATTCTTACTTTTCCCCTTCAGTATTCAAGAACCGAGCGAGCAACATATGCAACACAGTAAACATGACCCAACTCAACCCCCTAAAAGGAAGCTTTTCAGGTAAATTATATCTTGCTCAAATGTTGCTAAACATTCCTCTCTTCTTGCATTTATTTCCTACTCTTCTTTGCTCTTTCTCACAAATTTTCTTTACCAACCCTTATATGCGTTGCACCTTACTTGATTTTCCATCATGCTTACTAGTGGTAACAAAAAAAAGGGTACGTCTAAAGCAACTTATCCAACTGATGAAGACCCTTTACCAGAAGATATTCTGCTCAAAAAGCTGAGAAGCAGGTATAATTAGCTATGCTCCTTTTTTAAAAGATTTTATTTAATCACCTCCCTAAGTCATATTAATACTATTATATACTGATAACCACATTCAATTGTACCTGCTACTTGCTTCTTCCTTAGCCACTATGATGATAGACATATCCTATTCAAAATTGTTTTTAAAGCTTTTTTACAAAAAAAAAAAAGTTAATTCTCATATATTCATGTATAATTACTTTGAAATAATGCATAAGTTTAATAAGAAATCCAAAGATTCATTGATAAACAAATGTTTCTAGAATATTGAATAGAAAAACTAATACTATATATCTTGGGCCCTTAACTTCTTTGAATTTGTACATCAATATTTTGTTAGTCTTTCAACCTTAGATCCAAAGAAGTTAACTCGCTTTTCTGAAGCACAAACATGTAATCAAGAATCATAACACACTTGAAAAATCATGATTTAGGAAAGCTTCTCACTTACGATAGTAAGCCTGATACAAAGATTAAAATAAAATTTAGTTTTAAATTTTGACATTTAAGAAATGCTCGCCTTTTTTTGCTGGTACTTCCTGCCACCACTCATTTACTCTTAATATTTACCAAATCTGCAAACATTGGACAGGTTGTTTGAGACAATTGATATAGAATAAGTTGATGTCTGAAAACACCTAAATAAGCCTATATTTCTACATAAAAAAATGTTTTAGGTAAGATAGTTCCAAGATTACTGCCAAAAGCAAAGAAGTTCCCAATCAAGTCTCATAACTTGATGCGTATATCAATTGCCAAAATTTTAGATCTTAGGCCTCAAATCACTTTAAGATTACTACTTCAAGATATATAATATATTATATATTTTATATAATTTTAAGAGAGATATATATACAAATATATATAATATTACCTAAAATTTTTCGTTTATTGTGTGAGTAAAGAACGAAAACGAATAAAAGATATTCACCACCATATTTTATAAGTAAACACAGAATATTCCTCACCTATCCAAAGTGTTAAAGGCTTAAAGCCCTAACTTTCTCTTTATAATAAACATTTTCCTGTCAAGCCCCAAATCCTTCTCTCAATACAATAAAAAGACCTATGCTCTTTTGTTAGTGGTGAACGAATTTAAATGTATATTGCTATCTTTTTTGTTGCAAATACACATCTTTTTCCCAAAAAAAAAATCAAATAGTTGTCAATTTTTATCTTTTCTTCCTTATTTTTGACTATCACACTTTCACTTTCTTTTCTCCATGCAGGGATAAAGAAAAAAAAAATGATTGAAACACTGCATTCACAGTCTAGCATGTCCCATTTGTCCAAGCCTATATTTCGAAGTTATGTTTGCAACTTTGCCATCATCCAATCTAGCTTTTGATGAATACTAAACATGAACTTTGCTGCACTTGTTTGGCTTCTCATCAAGCTTTTGCTATATTATTTTCACTTTTTTGTATGTGTTGGGTAGAACAGGCTATCTATGAATCATTTCTCTTTCCCATTTTCTGCCTTGTCTCTTTTTTTGTTATCCTTTGTACAGAACAATCCTTTTTGTATCCTTTTAAAACCATGTACTGCTTATATGACAAAACAAATACACAATGGCTAGCTTCATTGTGTTGCAAGAAAAAAGAAAAACGCTTTTGCAATGTTCTTAGTTATTTTCTATAGTAGTAACTACTTGAAATGATGTAATATCAGTGCTTCATTGTTTTGGAACTAATACTAATTTCTTATGCTACCACTTAAATGTTAGGCAACACTATGAACCATCCATGGTTACTCTAAATATCAAAACCATTCAATACTTTACTCTTTGTATGAAGTTACTTCTAATTTTAATTTGTGTGGCAATTCATGTTATCAAGTTTTAATCAATTTGCACACTAACAAGTACTTTCATATGTTATCTTCCAGCAATGAACTTTAGAACTTTGTGACAGAGTGAGTTAAATGATTGAACTTCATCTATTGAAAAAGCTTTTCCCTTTAATTCATCTTGTAAATAGATACTGACAGCATGAAATCTGACAGAAAGTTGCAGCTGCATAGCATTTCATTGATGTTCCAGCTGCAGTTTATATATGGTTAATACTCTATCATCTTATATCTGTTATATCTGTTGACAAATATCTTAGCATTTTCTTTATCAACAACCACACAATAATATAACATCAGAGCATGACCAATCCTTTGTAAACTCTAACCAATCCTTTGTAGACTTTGAAACAAGCAAAAAACACAAACCATATTACAACTGGATCTGCACCGATGATAAATAAGATCTTATCAACTTACCTTCATGCAAATTAGATCAAGAAATTGATAAATCGCTTTTATCTAAGAAAGTCCAGAACTAATCCTACAACACAAGGTATGAAAATACATACTCCATTTTGACATCTCAACATATAAATTTCATTTGCATTTTTCCATTCTTTTAAATTACAATTTAACCAAGTTTGACCTTAAATGTTCACAAATCTTACAACAACACTAATTTTTACCTCTTAGAAGCACAAAAGAGCTCTCTTTTCTGCTTTTTTCCCTTCTGCGTCTCAAGTTCACTCCTCATCTTGCACAATTTCTTTACATTTTCTCTTTCCCAGCTATCCATACTATCTTACTCATCTCAGAATCTTTTTAATTCAGCTACCCGCACCAACGAGCGGGTACTATCTAGTCATTTTTAATTTATCGGGATTTACCTTCCCTTCTAATTCTTCTTCGTCTTCTCAAATAAAACAGGATGCCAAGCAGTATCGTGATCATTAGAGCCATTGCTAGAGAGATTAAAATCCATATACAGTTTTTTGACCCTGCATCAATGAACAACAAGAGCAATAATATATTTTATAGTCCGTACCATCTAAAAAAATCAAAAGATGGAATAGACTGGAACCAAGAATGAAGACTTGAGTACATCAAGAGCAATATTAGGGATAGACAAAGATTAAACTTACTTGTCGGTCTGCGGATTATAACTTGAAAGGGATATCCACCCAACCCAGCTTCCTCATAAGGCCCTGAGAGAAACTTGCAACCAAGGCTCGTCTCATAGACTCCCAAACATTGACAATTGTTCCAACATATGTCCTTACAATCGTTCATGGAAAGATTTGTGTTCGCATATAGTGTATTATTATCAGAATTTGCAAATAAATTTATGTTTTTTTTTACGTACTTGGCACCATTGCTTCTGCACTTCGGTCCTTCCCATCTCTCGCAACCACCCACTGTGCTATCACCTGCACAGTCTGTTGATAGATCACTGGTAAGCCCACTTCCAAAAGTTAAACTCCCATCGTGACGCAACACCAACCTCCCGTTTTTCCTCCTTTCTTCAGGAGTAAATTCATCAATTAGAAGCGTATAATAAAGATATTGCTCATCTACAATAGAAACATTAGTGAAATTAAAGTTTTGGTTCCATGGATCCAAGAAGGGGATGTTTTCAAAATTTTCACCACTAGTCCAGAAAACCCTCTCTCTGAGCCAAACAACTAATTGCTTTTTTTCAGGATCCCACTCCAGGGTAAAAGCTCCACGCGCCGGGATTTTATCAGTCAACCAAGATGTAAGAGACCGGTTTTTTCCATGGATGACTCCCAATTTCATCTCAGGCAGAAAAGTGTCAGTTGGATAATGAAAGCTTTCCCACAATACTACGTTTTCCCCATTAGAGTTTACACCTTCGATGACAAGATTCCCTGAATCACGTAAGACGACCTTCATGCTGGAACTGTTAGTGGAGGTAGAGGTAGACCGAAGTGAGAAAAGTTGAATAGGATTCCCACCCTCGCGTGTAATATTCAATCCGGTGTTGTCTAGGAGGAGAACCCCTGAGTCGTCAGCGATGGGGTCGTCTCGGTTGGCCAACCAGATGGAATGGTTTAACGAGTCTTGAGTGTACGACATAGCCAAATACCATCCGAAGTCTTTGCCACCCCACTTCTGACCATACTCTTGTTTGTAGAAGCCTAAGGTGACAGATCGACTTTGGGATACAAGATGCTGAGAAGAATCTATGGTCGTACTTTGAAGAAGTTTGCTGCTTCCTCCAAATGATGTAGAAATCGAAATCAGAATCTATGAACTCTCTGGTCTCTATCAGCCACCTGGTGTATTGAAAGCAAATTTGAACTTCTCTTTAAAAGACTAGTCACATGTTCATATCAGAGGTACGAAAAAATGTTATTAGGGAAAGCAAGATGCAGTGAATAATCCCCTTTAATTGTTGCTTGTTTAGAAAAATTTACAATTCCTTTTCTAAATACTTGATGGATTCAAGCGCGTTATCGAGGCTCCGAGACAGACTAAACAACTATGGAGCATCAATTTTGCAAATTCCCAATCAAGTCGAAGGACTGGGAATGTGAGAAACAGGTATGATAATAACAAAATAGCACTGCTATAAAGCAAGTGAATTAATAACAAAATAACACTGCTGTAGGCAGATCTTGTATCATTGATAATAATCTTGGACCAAACAATGATGTCTATATTGAAGAAAAGGTACATGTATGAACTCCTCACACTCTTCTAAAACTCAGGGGAAGGTTCACTATTCTCTGTTATGCTGTTAAATGAATTTCACAAAAGGGAACCATTATCCCTGCTTATTAGACAAAAAATGAAGAGATATACATGGCTTGATGGACAGAGGATCTCATAACCCAGAATGCAAAATCTAGTCAGCAACATTGGCTACTCAAGCGCAAAGCTAACCTTCTTGTTAGGTTTCCCACTCCTCCAGCAATGACTTGTCTGATTATCATCCCGTCGAAACCTGGAGCTTTTGTAATCAGTTATATACTGATGCGAACCTTCCCTCTTCCGAGAGCCACTGTGCCATGCTCCTCCACTGCTGCTAGCTCCACTGAAATCCAACTTTCTTGACCCAATATTAAGATTCTCTCCCGGTTTCCAACCCCATGAATTTCTCCCACAATCTCCCCAACCCTGATCGTTTGGAGCCCCATTGTGTTGAACAAAGCTACGTTCCCATGAGTGATCCCCATTAGGAAACTTCTTAGTACCCCGCTGGTTCCTTCCCCAAGAATTCCGTTTGAAGTCTCCCCATCCACCATCATTTTTAGAGCCAATGCCTAGATGGTTATGACCCCTGGAATTGTTGTCAGTATTCCAATCCCTTGACCCATAATCTCCCCATGAGTTCAGCCTTCCACTTTCATTTACCCCAGCAATGGTATTCTCCCAGGGATTGTTTCCATTACCATTTAAATTCCTTGAGTCATCAACTTTATTAACCAACCGGCCCCAGCCCAGAAGATCATTTGAACTACCCTGAATAATATTGTTACTTTCCCAAGGATTATCAACCTTAGAAGGGTCTGTATTATACCCTACTGAGGGAGCAGATGAAAGGTTCCTTGCTATTTTGTTTTCTTGTCCTACTTTGCCATCTTTTTCTCCATCATTAGGAGCAAAATATGCTTTTTCTAAGTCCCTAATCAATTCAGGATCAATATAAGGATTCCAATTTATTTTATCAATATAAGCATCCGGATCAGGAGCAGAAATGTCACAGGAGAAGCCATTAATCTCTGACCAATAGCGCTTTTTTGCATTTTGAAATGCCTCTTCTCCGGCTGAGTCATTCCATTTGAGCACATCACCATTGTAGCACATGAACTTCTTGGCATCAACAATCTTCCGCCATGATATTCTTCCAACTAAAGTGCAGAATTTCTTTTCCCACAAAGGCACACCATCATGACAAAACTCTATGAGGAGAAAAATATAATTAGAAAAGAATCACACACCATGCAAACATAACAATGGGAATTGTAAATACTATGTCTAACATTTTGGTAAGTAAATATAGCCGTTAATTGAATAATAAAGAAATAAAACAAAAAACATCAATGGAAAATAGTTGACACCTTCTGCTTTTAATTTAAAATACCAGGAGTTGAAAGTTAACCATATTAATTGTTGAAAACCAAAACCATAACGTGTAAAGCCTTTTACATAAACCATCATTTGCACTTGACATTCACTGTTTGATATAACAACCTTACATATTCAGTGACAGAAGTGTAGTTATATTTCATAACTCAAGCAATTCATACCACCCATGGTCACCATCACACTAATATTCATTTCTGATTAAACACACACATATATATTGATTTGTTTTTGCTTGAATGAACAACTGTTAATTCTTAGACAAAGTGGATCGTTGTTAGCAGGAGGAAAACTTGAAAGATGGAAGTACAGCCCATGCAACAGAATTTTACTGATAAAATACAATGAAGATGGCATTTTAAGTTAAAATCAAACAAATAACTAATAAATTAGGAGTATCATGAAAATCATTATCCTTCACGTTTAGTAACTTTTAATACCAAAAATACACTTCCAAAAGCTATCTATGGTTTTATTCAATATGCCAAGAATACACCTAATTGTTAAACAAAGGAATTTAATATTCTTTTCCATCAGCATTGTAACAGTTGTGTAGCACCTCCAAATCCATACACTCCTCCAAAAATAAAAACAAATTTTAGTACTTTGGAATTCTAAAAAATTCAGATAAAAACCTCACAAGCTATGAAATATATTTAATCAACAAAATTATTATGCAAAAAAGAAAACACTCAATTGAATTAAGATATAGAGATTTCACGCAAAACCCACAAGAATATTAGACAACCCAACAATTCTAGACAGGCAAATTCACAGAAATAGATCTAAAATATAATATGCATGTAAAGAGTAGTATTACCGGAAAGAGAAGGTTCAGGGTCATGATAGGAAGGGGGATATTTAGGGGCTCTATCTTTGCCGTAAAACCTTCGGCGCGTTCGATTTCTCCAATTGCCCATCTCTCCAAAAGTTATGGTTTTGATTAAAGGACAGAGAAAACAAGAGAAGAAGCAGAAGACAAGCTTTTAGAAAAAAGGACAGCAGTTTCAGAAACTCAAAAAGGTTGTCTCTGCGTCCTGTCTGATCTTGGAACAGAGATTTTGTTGACAAGAAAGGAGAAAACCCAACAACAGTCTTTGTGGGAAAGTTTGGAGTTCGAGTTGCGAGGCTTTAGGATTTTACAAGTTTCTTTTTTTTTTATAATCTCTTTAATATCTCCTTTTCTTCGTAAAGTTGATTTTGATTAATTTGATTTAAGCGATTCCATTTGATTAATTCAATTTTGATTAAATTTTGACTTAATTACTTCAATTAAATCAATTAAATTTATTGAATTTTGTTTTATTTGATTAATTTAATTTTACTCGATTTAATCAATTAAATAAATTGATTAAATTGTGTGCGTTTATAAAGGATTCCACGCTAACTCAAACCAACGCGTTTTGGTATTAGTAGTGTGTTCCTTTTCTGAACAAAAAAAAACATATATATTGCTATGTGTGCGATGTGTGTGTTGTCGTGCGACTAAGCTTTGCTTGACTGCATGCATGTGTGTGTTAATGCATATGTGTGTAGGTTTTCACCGTCTCACATTGCTTGCTTTGTAGTGTGTGTGTGTGTTTATAAGAAATTCCACGCTAATCCAAACCAATGCATTTTGGTGTTAATGATGTGTTCCTTCTCTGAACAAAAAAAATAAATTGATTAAATTCGATTAATTTGATTTCAATTAATTTAATCAACTTTAAAATTATCTAAAATTACAGCCAGTACAATTTTTTTTTTGATGTTTGACTGATTTATTTCCATAAATCACACTAAAATTTGCATAATTTTTGTTCTTTGAGCAACATATGTAAAAAAGGAAAAAAAATTATACATGGTACTACTACTATAAAAACTATACTCTTACTAAGCGCTAGGCAGCAAAATTTTTAGAGAAAAAAAAATTATGAACTTTACTAACTACATTCAACCGTACAAACAGTTTCTGTTAGATTGCTGTGAGCAGTTATCAAATGGGTCCTCAAAAATTCTTGAGAAGATGTTAAAAGATTCTGAAGAGCTGGGTTTGGTGAGTCACTTCTGGCAATACTCTTCTCCACCTCATCGATTAGTCCAACAATGGTCTCCTGCTGGAAACGAGAGGCATTGTCCTTGAATAAGTTAAACCATGTTGAATTGGAGAATGTTTGCAACTCACTCACATGGCGAATTGTAACGCATGAAAGAGCAGAAACATAGTCATACTTCTCCATCTTCATGCAAAACCTTTCTTTAATCAGAGGCAGAGGAGGAGTCCTGTCAGCCCTTGCCATGTGCTCCCAAGTTGTTTCCAATAGTTCTCCCTGAAAATATTTACGGGTCTCAATATCCTACTCACAAATGCTTTGTTCAGTAGAAAAAATAGAAGGGGACGAGAATGGAAAAATTCATTAATCTAATGATTAAGTTACAAAGTAGGAAGGTTTTCCATCCTTTTATCAAGAAAACCCGAAGAGCTCATAGGAAAAATATTTCTAAATAGTATCTGCATAGAAAAGTAATTTTGCATCCAGCAAGTGCAGAAAGTGTGGTAGTTCACTCATGTCCAGAAACAAAAGCAAGGATGTCTTAACATTCTAATTATGAATAGATTCTTTATAAATACCTTTCCAGCTCTGGCGGCATCCAGTATCATGCGGAGATGACGTTTTGTGTTGAAGTGAAACCCATGGCGCAACATCCGCCGATAGACATGCTCAAACTCACCCCACCTCTTCTGTTGACTGCAGGCATCTAACATAAGATTAAATGTATAACTATCAGGAACCACTCGATGTGAATTGTCAAATTTACTGCTGATTTGATTTGCATCTTCTGACATCTTCTGGAAGAGATCTTTTGCTTGATCAAATAATCCATGGTCCAGATAAGCTTTTAGCATGATATTGCAGGTGACAAGGTTTGGAGAGCAAAAGTTCTGCATTTGGTTGAAGATGTATTCCCCGTTTTCAATGTTTCCAGAGTCTAGACATGCTTGAATTAAACCAGTGTAAGTTACCACTAGAGGCTTACTAGCAACCTTGCATATTTTTTCAATCTGTAAAAGAAAAAGTACACTAATGCGTTAACAAATGTTCTAGTCTGAGCAACAGATGTTACCTTAATACTTATTGCATATCATTTTCGGTTCGACAATGGTCGGTTGAAGCTCAAATGCTATAGAAGTTTAAACCTTAAACATCATAAATAGCGCTCATTGATACAAGTAATAGGGTTCAAAAGCTTCAATTAAGCATACCTCACAACTCATATACAGCACTATGTCACAACAAACAGAAACCTTATTAATGCACATTGATAATGATTATCCTAAACAATAGAATTTCAAAGACTTCATCTTAAGATTAACTGAAAACTTATACTCTCTCAAATGCCCTGCTATCATGCTTTAATAACGTATGTGATGGCAATGCCTTCTAAAGCTATCGAAACCAGAACCCTTCTTCCTCTGCCACAGAAACCGCTCATAATAGCTATAAATAGAATTGTGAATACCAGAAATGCCACATACAATTCAAAGAATTTGCTGTTCAAAATACCATCTGAGCATAATTTTTCTCTCTAAAATTATCAAATGTAAGAAGTCTTCCCCAAGCTTTTGCCTTTTAGCAATATATTTCAGGATCTGGCAACATTTGTAAATATCAATTTTTTCAGCTCATGTAAACTTTTTACACATTTTAATTTATTTTGTAGCAATCAGATCTGGACTATGTTACTAACCAACCACGACTTATTTGGACAGTAAAATATCTTCAAACTCCTAAATACTCATAACAAAATTTTTCAAGAATAAATGTGGAAGGACTGAGCTGAAATTGCTTCAAGTACTAGCAAGCATAAGAATAACAAATGTACCAACAAATTAAGCATAAAAAATAACCTGCATCAGTGCTTCCTGGCACCTTCCAGCACTACAAAGACAGCGAGCAAGGTCATAATAGAGAGCAGCAGAACCTACAATTCCTCGTCTCTCCATACCTTGAACAGCCAATACAGCCTCATTTATCTTACCTTCCTTCCAAAGGGTATTTACAAGAACTGAAAAAAACCCAAAGTCAACTTTCGTAACACATGCCTACGCGGGCTATGGCAAAGATTACAATAAGTACCTCTATATGTCAAAGCATTTGGCATGGAAGATTTGTCAATTTTCCTGAAAAACTCATGAACCAAGTTGTATTTGCCACATTCAAACATCACCTGCATACACACACAAAAAAAAAGATGCAGTTGTAGCTATTTATCCACAGACAAAATCCATTTACCAACATCATTTCACAAACTTCAGAGAAGTCATTTCCCATGAGGCATGATAGGTCAATGTCATAATGCTATGATCCTAGATAATATAATCATGACAACTAAAGCTAGAAACAAATTCCTGTGATGAAACACAGCTATTCTTTTACATAATCCTTTTTGATTGCTTGTAAGAGTTCTTAAGACAAAACTAGTTAGATGTCATTTGATGTTATCTTAAAAAACTTAGAAACGTTGAAGGTACTTCCACTTGCAACTTGACAAAAGTAAACACTCATCCAAAATGCCACAATGATTAGTATGACTTCATAATTAAAAATATAATACACAAACCTGAAGTTAAATTAAAATAAGTTTTTTAATTTTAATCACCTCCATTACAAGTCCATATGTTGTAGTGGAAGGCAATAGATGTTGTTGCTTTAAGTGCTGCAAAACCCAAAATGCCCCCTCCCAATGTTTCCGCTTAGCACAAGCATTTAAGACCTGCAAAGACAAGAAAAATATGAACATTCATTACATGCACCTATAATAATGCATGAAATCAAACCAAAGATAACTAATTAATTTCTTAAGATGATAGTACTAAGGTATACTAATACGTATTACTCACTGCATTGTAAACCACAACATCAGGCTCTAATCTTGGGTCCCACTTTCCAAGTAGCCCTGTCTTGAATTTCTTCTTTGGAGGAGATCGCATGGTATCAATAACATCAAAAAGTTCCCTCATATGCCCAGCTTGCCCAAGAGTGACAGCAATGGAATGGTAAGCAACTATGTCAGGATAAGAAGCCATTTGTTGCTGCAGCAAATAGGAGAGAAAAAAAGACGGTGTCAAATAAACCTTTTTTCCACTTCAATCAAACTAAAGTGTGAGAATTGAAGTATATTACCTGCATCGAATGAAATAAGTTAAGAGCTTCCACAGGTCTCCTTGCTTTCCCAAGTACATCAAGTGCAGTTGTGTAAATATGTCTGCATCATAAAAGTATAATTAAAAGACAACCGCACAAGTTTTCTTCTCTCTCTCTCTCTCTCTCTCTCTCTCTCTCTCTCTCTCTATATATATATATATATAGTGAAACTATAAACCATAGTTTTCTAAAAGCTCAAGAAGCAATGATTTTTTGGGATACCGCAGAATTTGTAAAAGTTAATAGAGAAAGAATGAAAAGTTAGCAATCCGTTCCAAATAAATAAGAAGTTGAATCTCAAGACTGTAGATTGTAGACATTTATATCTCCTCTAAATCTAACAAGTTCAATCATAGAATAGTATTTGAGCAAATGTGGGGAAAGGAAAATCCTGAATAATCTGGAATGTTGGGAGAAATTTGGAACTCAAGATGGGAACTTTCAAATTTACTAATAACTTTTATGAACTTTATTGATTCAAATCTTCCATACAGCTAAAACAGCTGCTAAGGAATGAGCTTATGAATAAATGAAAGTAAGGGGCTGGGGGAGGGAAAATACCTGATCCTGTGAGATTTGAAACGCTCACGCATTTGAAGCCACTCAATGACTTGAAGTACCCGCCTCCAGTTCCCTAGTTTACCCAATACCTGGATCACCCTTAATATACAATAATCTGTATATTTTATTTTTGCACTCCGCATCATCTTAGAAAACATCCACTCAGGCATATCAATGTCTGCACCATTCAACCTGTTAAAGGTAAACTACTTCAAGATGAATGAGACCATTAAAAACCTGACCAAAATACAGAAACTGGTAATTAACAAGAAAAAATAAATGGATATAATCCATGAAAACTGACATTCACTATGATATATCCTAGACACAAAAAAGAAGTTGAAAATCACGATTTTCAGCAATAAGCACTGAAAGCAATATGAGAGTTCTTAGGCATGTTTTAAATACAGATATTAGCTTGCAAGACTCTTTTCTCCTATTAATAGAAAAACCTAATACCAAAATCGTCTTAACACAATTTAAACAAATTGCCTAAAAACTATTTCGCACCATTTAATCTCTATTATCAATTCAAATAAAATAGATGCTAGTAAACCATAAATAGTTCAACAAAATAGGCAGATTAGCAATGTTAAAAGATTTTATAGATAGAAACAGAGAACGTAGCTTAAACCTCGCTGCAATTGTAAAACATTGATCATAATTTCATATAAATAACATCACCAAATAGCCAACATAAGGAAGGAAACTTGCAGATAAGAAGAAAGAGGGCCATAGAGTACATACGACTTTGCTAGTTTTTGAACTCTCTCCTCCATTTCTCTCTTTGATACTCGTGGTTTATCGACAACATCATTGGATTCTTCAAAGTTATTGAAGGCAGCTCTTTCTAGCTTCAAATCATCATCTTCACCTTCTTCAAGAAATGCCTTTCCACTTCTAGTTCTTCTAACTCCTTCACTATTTCTGTTTACTTCATTGTATATAAGGCCTTTGGACACCTTTACTTCCTCAGGAGACTTCCCAAGCTTCATTAACTTCACATTTTCTTCATCACTTTTTGGTTTTGAATCATACTTGCGTCTATTTCATATAAACAATGTTGTTATTGGAACACAAACACAAACAACATATTGAAGAGAATGAAAAGACTAGCAGAAGAGAAGAAGAAAGAGGGCATAGAGTACATACAACTGCGTTGATTTTGTCATTCTCTCTTCTATTTCCATTCTTGAAACATGTGGCTTATGTACAACATCACTGGATTCTTCAAAATTCTTGTACTTATCTCTCTCCACCTTCAATTCACCATCCTTGCCTTTTACAAGCAATGCCTGTTTACTTCTAGTTCTAGTAGCTCCTTTCCTCTTCATTTTTACTTCATTTCGTTCAACGGTTTTAGACATTTTTTCATCCTCCCCAGAATTTCTCCTTGAATCATCCTTTGACTTGCCTCTGCTTAATTTTTCACTGGAATTCCCCCTGTTTGATTTGAAAGATTGCTTCTTCTCCCTAACAGATTCCATAGTCTTCAAATACTCATCAAAAGAAGGCTTGAATTCGAACTCTTTCTCGAGAATCCCTCCACCAGAATTAACTACTCTCAAAGCAAACCTCCATTTCCTCTTGCTTGGATTCTTTGACCATAAAGCAACCCCACAAGTTGGTCTCCAACAATTTAGGAACCCACTTGGAGAAAATGGTTTCTGGTTATAAACTGAAGCGTAAATTCCATTTCTTTCAAAACTAAAGATACCCATTTGTGCAGTCGCCATAGTCACGAAACAAAAGCTCTCACCTTTTGCTAGTAGGGTGCCTCAATGAAACGCTGCTATGCTTGGATTAAGCAGCAAGGCTAAGAGCTTCAGTTTCTGGTTAGTGGATATGAGATATTTGGATGGAAGAAAGAATCAACTGTACAGTAGTGTTACTGTTTTTTTTGTTTTGGCTAATGGCAAAACCATATGCATTGACAACTCAGAAGACGGAAGCGCTGTATCCTTAACTCTTGTTTTGGGCCAAAAGTTCAAATCGATCATAGTAGTCCATTAGTGGATACGGGGCCTAATAGCTTTAGCTTCTGCATCCTTGGGCTCAATGTAAATTGGGTTCTTACTCTTTTTCTGCACAAACTCCCCTTTTTCTTTGATCAGCTAGAAAATTAAATTTTAAGTTGCTAATAATTGTTAGTATCAATGATGTTATGTTTAGGGTTTTTCTCTTCATGCAAGTTAGTATTAGTACCAGCCAAAATCTTTAATGGAAAAAATATAATTTTTCATTCTTCTAATCGTACAATATATATGAAATCATATCATATTTATTTTTTCAATTCCAAAGTTATGAGTAAAATAAACACTACTATCCTAGCATGTGCAAATCAATCCTTTGTACATTTTCCCTACAAACAGAGTTAAAAGTTGTAAGGTGACAATGGGACTTGGTGCATTTTTCAACTTTGTCATCCTTTTGCCCAAGGAAAGAGATTAGTGACTCCATGTCGCAGACCAGATGCTATTGGCTAAATGCATATTTAGGGTGAAGCATGGATCAAGTAAAGCCGGAAGCAACATGTGCTGCTTGTGCTTGGTTCCCACTTTCTTCCAGTCTTTTTCACTAGTGTCCTCTTCTCTAGACCAGGAACAGTCAACATTGGTACTAATGGTTTTTTGGCAAGCTTCTAGCTTACAAAATAGATGACACTCAAAGTTTTCCTCGTGGGGCTTGAAGCCTTATCATGAAGTCTGTGAGACAATAATCACTGTTTCTCTGCCCTACATTTTGGCTGGTGACTATTTTCTGACACAGTTAATTATACTTTACTTCTCAAGGGTTGAAACTGCCAACAGATTTTAGCAGCCATGCTAATACTCAACTGTTTTGCAGGCTATCCATTTAAGCCCCTCATGCATCTTGGTTTTTAAGAAGGTATGTGAATTCTGATAGTTACTTCAAGAAAGGTTGTCGTTGATTAATTCTCCAACAGGCTGCAGCACTTCCTCCTTCGAGATGATTTATTATCAAGTTCGAACTTAGTTCAACTCGAAAATTTAAGACTCAAAATTCAGCTCGAGCTCAATCAAATTTAGTTTTTAAAGCTCAAGCTTAGTTCGACAGAATACTTAAGCGGCTCAAACTCGACTCATTAGACCCGATTTAACATTTTTCTTTTTTTTTGGTTAACCGATTTAACATTTTTCAACTATATATAATTGGGTAAAATAGTAAATTAATAATAAAATATTAAAAAAGCTCAATTAGACTCGCAAGTTACTCTAGTTGAATATTAAGAAGTTCGAATTCGACTTGCTAGTTTTTTGAATAACTCGAGCTCGAGCTCAACTCGAAAATAAACAACTTGTAGATGGGTTCTTTTGTGATGGAGAGGAAACATTGCAAACCAATAGAACGGGGTGTGCCGGGAGGCGGCGGAGAGGAAGACTGGAGCAGACCCTGAAGAATGAGTGTAGCGGCAGGTGGCGGTAGAAGGCTGAGCAAGGCTGAGAACAAGGCTATGTAGAGAAAACAGTGCAGAGAGGATTTGGGAGAGTTTATGGATTAGCTGATTTGCCAAAAAGTCCCCCTTATGGTAGCAAGAACTCCTATATATATAGGAATAGAGAATGGGAGTTACATATCTTTGCTATTAATATCGTAATAATGAGGATTAGCAGTTACAAAGCATTAATGCTTTGTCTAATGGAAGTTATACTTTGGGAGAAAGTGTATTGAAAGAAGTAGGGAAGAGCACTCAGGCTTTGGGAGAAGGTGTACTGAAAGAAATATGGAAGAGCACTCAAACTTCAGAGAAAGGTTAAGAGAAGAACTCTTAACTATCTCCATATCTGATCCACCAAGCCAAACTCTCCAGGACATCCCAATAGTGAAGTTAACTCAAGAACCCTGCCCTATTCCGGAGTTATCTTCACTTCTTCAGAAAAGCTTCTATTCCATAAATGAGTTGTTCTGTGAATATGTTGTTCTGTAAAGAGTTGTTCCGAGTAAAGCTGTTCTGAGAAGAGCTATTCTGCGAATGAGTTCTTTTAAGAGTAATGAGCTCTTCTGATAAGAGGTTGTTCTTGTACAGAAGCTTTTCTGAAGAAGTTATTCTTGTGAAGTATTATTCTAAGAAGAGGTTGTCTTTCAATTATAATATGAAGCAAATATTAGTTTTTCCAAAATCAAGTATCTACATTTTGCCCCCTGCATGGGAAATCTTAGTATAAGAAGTTCTCATGCACTAGTATTATAAAGGATCTTTGGAAAAATGATATTCTTATTAAAATTTATTGTCTTGTATTGAAATTGTTTAAGTTAGACTCATTATTGCCCATGTATGAATTTTAATGATGAATGAAATTTTCTTAACAGAATAAAAATGAAATTTTTTTTTTAGTATAAAAAAATTTTAACAAAATAATTTTGTCTGGCAGTATAATTACTTGATGGAGCAATTGGTTATGTTGACTTGCCCCCTGCATAGAAATTTCAAAAGAAAGAAATATTCTATGCATAGATTGAGAACAATTTAGAAGTAGTGTTTCTTGAAAATTTTGGGAACTAGTAAAAAGCGTTTCCCTAAAATTTTGGGAACAAGTGAGTAGAGTTTTTCTTAAAATTTTTGGAATAAGAAAGAAGTGTTTTCCTGAAATTTTGAGAACAAGTAGAAGTTTTTCTCTAAAATTTTGGAATAGCTAGAGGCTTTTCTCGAAAATTTTGGGAACAGATAGGAACGTTTCACCAAAATTTTGGGAATAGATAAGGAGCTTTTCTTTAAAATTTTGAAAATAGGTAAAAGCTTTTCTCTAAAATTTTGGGAACAGCTAGAAGCTTTTCCCTAAAATTTTGGGAACAGCTAAGAAGCTTTTCCTTAAAATTTTGAGAATAGGTAGAATAGGTAAAAGTTTTTCTCTAATAATTTTTTTTTTAACAGCTAGAAGCTTTTCCCTAAAATTTTGGGAATAGGTACTCTAAAATTTTGGAACAGCTTAAGCTTTTCCCTAAAATTTTTTGGGAACAGGTAAAAGCGTTTCTCTAAAATTTTGGGAATAGGTAAGAGTGTTTCTCTAAAATTTTGGAACAGGTTAAGCTTTTCCCTAAAATTTTTTGGGAACAGGTAAGAGCTTTTCTCTAAAATTTTGGAACAGCTTAAGCTTTTCCCTAAAATTTTTTGGAAACAGGTAAGAGCGTTTCTCTAAAATTTTAGGAACAGCTAAAAGCTTTTTCCTAAAATTTTTTGGGAACAGGTAAGAGCGTTTCTCTAAAATTTTGGGAATAGGTAAGAGTGTTTCTCTAAAATTTTGGAAACAGCTAAAAGCTTTTTCCTAAAATTTTGGGAACAGGTAATAAAATTTTGGGAACAGCTAAAAGCTTTTTCCTAAAATTTTGGAAACAGGTAATAAAATTTTGGGAACAGGTAAGAGCTTTTCTCTAAAATTTTGGAACAGCTTAAACTTTTCCCTAAAAATTTTTTTTTTGAAACATGTAAAGCATTTCCCTAAAATTTTAAGAACAAGTGAATAGAAACTACTCTTCAGAAATTTGAGAATAAGTCTTTGTTTAGTTTACATAATCTTATAATAAATAAAAATATTCATTTTATAAAAATAATAATTTTGTAGCTTACAGGACTGTTCCCATTAACTGAAGTTTTGATGTTTGAGAAACACTGTTTCTACGAGCTGTACTGTTCCTCGCAGGTCGATTCGCCCACGATCTTTGTGTTTGATCTTCGCAGGATTTGTTTTAATTCAATTTGGAAGCTCATGGCTTGTGAGTTTCAAATTGGAAAGGGACATTTATTAATTTTTAGAATAGCTGATGCAACCGAAAAAGGTGGGAATTGTCCTTTTTTTTTACCTTGTTAAATGAATATGTTTATATACCTTGGAATTTTCCCATACGTCTTTGTGTATTGACAAGTGCATCAAGTTTTGCACTAGCCATTTCCAAGTGCATTCATTTAAATATATATATTTAAATATAAATTTAAGAATTCAATAAATACCTATATTTTTTTTATGTAAATTTAAAAGCTTGTTGAATAGTTTCAATTTAGAAGTTCACTACTCACGTGTTTTTCAATTTAGAAGTTGACTTCTGAAAAGGAATTAATGCTACAGATTACAATTCCCAAAATTTTGACAATAAAAGAATATAGTATTTCAACTTATTGAATTGTGAGTAATATATTTTTTTTGTTTTAAATATAATTTTTTTTAATTTTCTTTTTAAAGAGATTATGTTTTTTAAAAGGACAATAAATGTTTATGATTAAAAGAAGATTTGATTCTGAATATTTGTCATTAAAATCTTGATACTCTATGTCTTATAAATATGAAAGTTTCTCTTGAAAATTTTCTCACATCAAAAACTAGAGAGCAATAATTTCTTTTCATTCTTTTGGTTTTTAGTTGAAGAAGTAAGTGTTCTTCATCTTTCTTTTTTTTTTATTTGTATTTGTGTTATTCATAAAAAAAAAATTAACAAGTATTTGTTCAATGAAGTCAATTTTTTTTTAATCTACATTTTGCTGTTCTTTTTTTTAATTTGTTTGATTTTTTTTTTACAATGTGCAGGAACATTGCTGTTACTGTGCGCGGATACTGTTCGTGCGTACTGTTTCTGCGCAGGAACTGTTCCTGTGCGCAGTACTGTTCATGCGTACTGTTTCTGTGCAGGAACTGTTCTTGTGCGCAGGTACTGTTCCTGTACGTAGTACTGTTCATGCATGACTTTTATTGTACACTGGCACTGTTTATACGCCAATAAAATGCAAATATATATTTTTTTATTTTTTATTATTATTATTTTTTTAAGACGAGAAAACAGTAAAAAAAAATTTTTTATGGTTCATCTCATTATATATATATATATGTGTGTGTGTGTGTGTGTGTGTGTGTGTATATATATATATCTTCATGAATATTTATACTTATCTGAGTTGTGTTGTTGATGTCTTGTAGATATCCTCCGATGACGAAGATTCAATACAGCCAACCTTCTCTTGCTGCTCGAGCTCCTGTAAAGAAAAGAAAAAATAGTACTTCTGAAGATTTTAGTATTGAAGCTCCTGTTGACAAGAAGATGCGTCTTCGTATTGGAAAAGGTCGTGCGCTTCCTTCTGTTCCTGAAGATTGGTTAGATCAGATCATTAGGGAAGGAGAAGAAGATCGTTTCTGGAAAGAGGTTCGTGGTAGACGAATTGCTTCTTATCCTGATCCTCCAGTTGGCCATTCTTGGCTCAGTATTATTCCTGAAGCATCAACTTTCAGAACTCATATTCCAGGCGAGTCTATTCTGAAATTTAGGTTTGAACGAGGAGAATTCCCATTGTCTTTAACTAAGCTTGGTTCTAATTCTCAACTTGTTCAAGGTTGGGAAGATTGGGTGAATAAGGTAATGAAGAATCCTGCTCATGTAAAGGTTCTATCTTCAGCGGGAGTACTTGATGCTATACTAGTTTCCTCAAAACTTCGTATTCGTAAAGAAGGAAGAATGGATGTGTGGCGTGCTATTTTGGCACGATGGAGTACTTTTTCTCATACCTTGATTACTGCTTGGGGAGAATTCACTTTTACTCTTGAGGATGTGCTTGTTCTTCTTGAACTTCCTTGTCTTGGGAGACATAATGTTTGTTCCATTAAATTGTCTGAAGAAGAAGAGAAGACTCATAGTTTGTTTTGTGATTTGCTCAAACATCAAAAAGAGAAATCTAAGGCTGCCCGTTTCTCTAATTGAATTGGATTATTTTTTCATAAATTCAAACCTAGAAAAGGTGAAAATAGTTCTCCTGATCTTCCAGATTCTGAGTATGAGTTAGAAGCACTACTGATAATGTGGTTAGCCAGGCATGTCTTCCCAGGATGTCCAGATGATGGTATTAGTCCAGCTCTCATTCCAATAGCTATTAAAATTGCTAAAGGTATGTGTTTTTCTCTAGCTCCTTTCTATTTGGGTTCTCTTTATAAAAGATTGGATTTATATTCTTCCAAGACTGAAGAATCAGCTGGTCGGTATAGAATTCTTACGTACATTGATGTTTCTTTCATTCAAATGTGTTTATGGGAGAGGTTTAGTACTTGTGGTCCTATACCTAATCAAAGTCCTCAACCTGTGACTTCTTCTGGACCTCTTTCTAAGAATAATTATAGAGCTTGGGCTTGGCATAATCAGAGTGCGAGGAGATGTGTTCTCGAGGTGTCGGATGTGATGAAGGAATTCACTTGGCATCCTTACTTGCGTAAGAAGAATGGGTATGGTAATCCAGATTTCTATTATGGTGTTCAGAATCAACTTTGTTCTTCTTCATTAAGTAAGGAAGAGATTGAGTTTTACTTATGGACTAATCCTGTCATCTTACCTTCTATGATAGAAAGTACCTATGCAGGCTTGGATAGAGATTCTCGTTCTGTTGAAGTATACTCAATGTGTAGAGTTGCTCGTCAATTTGGATATGATCAAATGATGCCACGTGCCCCTTTTAGTCCTTTAGATGAAGACTTCTCTTCTTGTGTTTCTGATTTTCTTTTTGATGAGGTTCAGAAGAAGCGTAAGGAGATCAAACTTTGGGTTGTACCAGCGTCTGACAGGCGCAGCTATTATAGTTCAAGATGGCTAGCTTATTGGGGTCAGTGTATTTCTGATTGGAAAGCTTTTTGTGTACCTCTTCCTGATCTTAGAAAACGCCTTTCTCTTGTTGATGTTACTCAAAGTTACATATCGTTGCGTTTGATCCCTTCATGTTCAAGAAGAAAAGGAAAAGAATGTGTTGATCAAATAGATGAGGAGTCTACTGACATTATTGCTTCACGTAATAGACATGGAAAAGTAAGTTGTTCTTGTTCTTTTTTTCTTTCTTGTTCTTCTTTACTATCTCTTTTGATGTCATTTTCTCTTCTTCCCCCACTTTTTTTTTAGGGTAAATCAATTCGAAAGGAGCAATTTGTTAATGATGATGAGACATCTTGTGATGATAACGATGAATCTGGTGACGAGCATTCTATGAATTCTGAAGAGTCTGATGATGATGCCTTTTCTGGAGCTGATGATGTTCAACTAGAGAATTCTACTTCTCTATTTGACATAAGTGCTGATGATTTCTTTAATGGAATTGAGGAAAATATTCAGAGTGATGAAGTTGCTATCTTGGAAGATGTTCCAAATGCTCAACATGTTCCTAATACTGATCCTGTTCCAAGTGTTGAACCTGTTCAGGCTGACATAGCTATTCCTGTTCCAAATGTTGATCCTGTTCCAAGTACTCAACCTGTTCCAAGTGCTCAACCTGTTCAAACTGACACTGTTATTGCTACAGCTGCTCTTGATGTTGTTTCTTCCCCTCCAGTGTCAAAAAACAGGGAAGCTATTATTACTCTTGATACTTTTGGAACATATTCTGGAAATGTAACGGCTAAGGTTAATTTTCATGGTTTCTCTGTTCAGTCTCAGTATGTGAAGCATTTGGAGATCATCTATCAGAAAGGGGGTGAATTTTGGGATTCTTGTATCTTCCAGAGTGAAGATTTTATTTCCTACATACTGGATGGGTTAGGGAAAGCCTTGTTGATTGCTGATGTTCCAGTGTCTTCTATTTCTTCAAAGAAATTACAGTTAATGTTGCGACTTATGGATGATGCAGTAAAGGCTGGTTTTAGGCTTGATTGTATTGACATTTGCATTTCCAAAGCTAAAGCCTTCCTTTCCATTGATGTTGAGAAGAAAAAGGTAGGAGAACAGTTAAAAGAAATAAAAGTGAAGATTGCCTCACTAAAGAATCATCAAGCTGAGTTGCTACACAAGTTAGATTCTTTTTCAGAGTTTAGCAGTAGTAATTCTTCTCTTTGGAGCTATGTAGCTAATTAGATATTTGTTTTCTTTTGTTGAAATTTTGTTTCAATATTTCTTTGTTTTGGAACTTTTTTTTATCTTTTGCAATATTGGTACTTTTATTCCTCTATTTATCAGTAGCAAATCTTGCTTTTTTTTTTTGAATTGTCATTAACATGGCTTTACAGGCTGAAATGAATGTATGTCATTGCATCTATTTTGAAATTTGAATTCTAAGAATTTCTTTGCTCAGAGTAATGTTTTTTTTCTTTTTTTGCATTTATTTAAAGAGGTTCTGCCATTCTAACTTGTTATACTAGTTTTGCCTGGCAACAAGCTACATGTGTTGCAGCCTCTTGCTACGTGTTGCTTACGAGATTAATCCTACAAGCTACCAGGATTATTCCTATAAGCTCCTATTAAGAAATATTTTATTTTTTATTTTTTAAAGAAGAAGAAGAAGAAGAAGAAGACTACTGCGTATGCTTATGAATAGATACTTATCTGGATAATGCTTTCGATTTCTTATAGGTATTCTTCACACATTGTGGCAAAAGTCAATTATGAACATTCTTCTTGTGTTGCCTGTACTCCTGCAAATAAGAGAAAAGATTCTTTTGTAGTAAATTAGTAGAAGTGACGTGAGGAGTCGTAGTATTCAACTTTTCTTAAGTGAAGTGGTGTAAGATCACAAAGTTCAGCTCATCTAATGGAAGAATTTTTGCATATGAAATTAATGGAACTGATGCAAGATCACGACGATCGAATTCTCTTTAGAGAATAGTTTGTGTGTATATATGCGACCAAGGAGAACCTTTCTCAACTTTACATCAAGGAGAGATTATCTCTCAACTCAATATTAAGGAGATTGATTCAATCCTTTTAGATAAGCGTTAAAGTTATGGTCAATATATGATTTGCAAGTCTCTCAGCCAAAATATGAGCGATAAAGCTGCGGCTGGATTATAAGTAGTAGGGTATAGCCAAGATAAGAGCGATAAAGCTGCAGCTATAAGTATAAGCGATAGAGTTGCGGCCAAATAATAAGCGATAGAGCTGCGGCCAAGGAGTAAATCTCAATTTCATATTGGGGAGAAGCAATCTCAACCCGGAAAGAAAGAGATTCAAAACGATACTTTGGATTGGACTTTTCTTCTGTTGTTGGTAGTTGTGAAGCATAAGGTGGATTTACATTTCTCTAATCCATTCTTGGAAAAGTGCTTTCACTCTGTCCAATGAACTAAGAATGGTGGAAAGTCAGCATCATCATCTTGTCTTCCTCTTAGATTATCTCTTCCAAGATGCATGTTAGGATGAGAAGATCCTCTTTTTTTTTCTTTCTTTGAATTGCATTCATTATAGGAGCATTCCTTTGAGTAAGACAATTATCTTCTCCTTGCTTAAGAACTATATTATTAGTTCCTCTTGCAGCTTCAAGTAAAGTAGCAAAGGTTGGAAGAGGTAGATTTTCTTGGTAAACTCTACACTCATCAAGCATATTTTGGATACATACTTTCACCAATTCTTTCTCATCAAGTGAGTCTTGAATGTCTAACATTCTTTCTCTAAGACGTTAGATATACTCCATGAGATCTTCACGTGAATTTTGATGCTCTCTCCCTAGATCAATAAGAGTAACTTTCTCTCAAGTAGAAAAGAACTTTTCTCCAAACATCTTATACATCTAGCTCTAAGATTCTATAGAGCCATGAATAAGATTAACATATTAGCTGTACACTTTTTCAGTAAAAAGACTTGGAAAATTCCTTACTTCAAATCCTCATCCAATCCAGCTACACCAAGAGTTTCTATAAATTTCATGACATGCTCATGAGCATCTCCAGTCTTGCCATTGGATTGCTTAAACTTAGGACTAGTGTAGTCCTTGGGGTATGGCTTAGCAGCCACACTAGCAAGGTAAGGTAACTTGAGATCGAATTCGAAAAAACTCAAACTCTTGTTCTTCTCTTCCAACAACCTTTGAAGCTCTTCTTTTGTCACAAAGTCATGAGTTGTGGCTGAAGGAAGAGTCACAATAGAAGTTCCAGTAGTAGTGGTGTTATTTGCACCAGTGTTTTCAACACCTCTAGGAGCAGGTGCATTAGTCGAGTTTCCCCTATTGCCAGTAGAAGTATTCTCATTCCCGGCAGTAGCAGGAGTGACAGATTGAACTTGAGAAGTTGTGGCATTGGAAGATGTGAGTTGGGAGATAGTGTCTTCCAACTTTTGCATTCTTTCTTGAGAAGCCTGGATCATCTTCATCAACTCTTGAATGTAGGCAGGGGCCTGAGCATCCTGATTTCCAGTAGAGCTCTCCATGTTTTCCGGCAAAGTGTAGGTTGAAGATGCTCTACTTAATGCAATCGTTCCTCCCCAGTGGAGTCGCCAAAATGTAGATGGGTTCTTTTGTGATGGAGAGGAAACGTTGCAAACCAATAGAACGGGGTGTGCCGGGAGGCGGCGGAGAGGAAGACTGGAGCAGACCCTGAAGAATGAGTGCAGCGGCAGGTGGCGGTAGAAGGCTGAGCAAGGCTGAGAACAAGGCTATGTAGAGAAAACAGTGCAGAGAGGATTTGGGGGACTTTTTGGCAAATCAGCTAATCCATAAACTCTCCCAAATCCTCTCTGCACTGTTTTCTCTACATAGCCTTGTTCTCAGCCTTGCTCAGCCTTTTACCGCCACCTGCCGCTGCACTCATTCTTCAGGGTCTGCTCCAGTCTTCCTCTCCACCGCCTCCCGGCACACCCCGTTCTATTGGTTTGCAACGTTTCCTCTCCATCACAAAAGAACCCATCTATACAACTCAAATTTGAATATTTATCGAATTGAACTCGAATAGCTTACGAATAACTTGACTCATTTACATTATAAGGAAAAACAAATTCTATATCTTGAAAAAGCAAGACGCCATAATTGGTCACAAAGGAATTAATTAGCAAAGGAAATTGGCTACTGATTAGTGATTACACTAATGCAAAAGCTTTGGTTATTAAACTATGTGATGGTCCTCATTCACCATCTTCTTATCTTCATTTGCCGCTTACAGAAGTTGTTCTATTGGTTACTAATAATTAGTTGTACTTATTCAAGTTTGATTAGAACTAATTACTTTCTGATTGCAGACATATTTGCTTATACTTATCTATTTGGTTATATTGACAGAACTTGACACATGCTTTAAACTGAAAGACCAGCGCATCTGAAACACCTTAAACAGATCTTTTTTTTTTCCATTCTATGAATTCTAAACAGAAGAAATAAACTCATGGTTCATAGTGAGATTGAGTCAGAGCCTGAGCCCTGAAGGCCTGAGGGACTTGGTTCTCTGAAAAAGAAGAGAATTATGATTGTTCTTTTAGAAAAGTTGTATCAGAATGAGAGACCGTGAGTGATGGGTGACTATTCATTCTTTCAACACTTGGGCCCTTCGACAGCTGTCATTCCCTTTCATCTTCTCCCAAAATCTCTCATCCATTGCACATTGAAAGCAATCAATAGCAAGCCTGTCACTTCACTCAATAATGGCAGTATACAACTACGCATGTAATATGTGTGTTGGTATGCGCATATATAGTAGTATCTCAGTGTACTACTTGTGTTTTCAGGAATTGGTCCATATTTTTCTAATGAAGAATGATTCCCTTGACGGCAAAGGGAAAAGGATATCATATCATAATGCAAAACTCAAGGTGTTAATCAGAATAATCTGTCTGTTGTTTTTAGTATTTCAAGCCAAAGTACTTGGCTATGGTTTATTTGATCCAATTTCAAAGCTGATAACTCTTTTGTTAATCAGGATCAGGACCCCATCAAACCTCAACAGCACTGAAATCATGTCATGGAAAATGCAACACCACACTAAGAAATCTTAACTACCATTGTTAGAGTATGTAGAGTCTGATAAAATTTAGTTTATATGACACCTACACAAAATAAGTATGGCAATCTCATTGACCGATTATTGAGTTGGGATCAAGGAGGCAAAGCCTCGGTATATAAAGGTCCAAAAAATAAGTCCAATGAAGCCAGTTACTTCAAGTTGTCTTAGTTTCACTATATTATAAATATGTATTTTTTGTAGGTTTGTTCCAAAAAAATAACAAGAAAAACCTAATGCGACATAGACGTAATTAAATTGTCAAACCACATAGATCTTATATTATATGTGTAATTATTCTTTGTCTATTGTTTATTTACCAACTTCATTAGTAGCAACCCTCTCCACCAAGTTCTTTTAATAGACTAGCAAAACTGAGCATTATTTGGAAAAGGCTCTATGTATGCCTATGTGTTGCACTTGGACCCAAGTTGAACAGTAGAATTCTATTCAATTCTCAAGTCCTGCTATTGCATTCCAATGTTCCTCCCAAGGCCAAAAGAATAAAAGTGAAGGATTGTTCAGTAATTTCGGTCCCAACAGACACGTTCAAATGTCTGTTAGGACTTGAGAAAAAGTGGAGAGTTGGAAAAGGATGAGACTGGAGAGGCCCCATGAAGCTCAAATCACTTTCTCATAATTCACTGAAGAGTTTACCTCCATGAAATACAGTATAGCTCAGCTTTTTTTTAACTTGTACAGTGATTTCTTGGAAGGCCCACAACTTTGAATAGATGAAACTCATCATGAAACAGATAGAAAACTATGAATTTTTGGACAGATATCTAATTCTACAGAGCTAGATTATCATCAACTTTCGGGTTTTTGTGGTTTCAGTTCTTCAAGGAAAAGTATGGCTTTCTTCAGTTATCTGATGAAAATCCGTCACTCTCACTTTTATTGGTGTTTGGTGTAATACAGAACGGTTGATCTAAATTCATGGCAATCCTATCTCAATCTCAGATACCCAAGTTCTCAAGGAGCAAGCTGTTGAAGCGGTGATCCCTGTTTGATTCTCAGAATGACGGATTCTAGGAAATGGGTAAGAATTCAGTGCACCTCTTGTGCAGAATCCATATGGAATTTAGCACTCTAGTGTCTGAACTCTGAAATGCTTGAATACTTTGGTTCTTTCAGAAGCTTTGAGCAAAGTAATGTTACTTCCAGGTTAGGATGAAGAGCTGTAAAGACTCAGAATTACTGAAAGTAACAAATCTTTGCCTGAAGCAATAGTTTTTCAATGGCTAAGAAGAAGAGCTGGCTCAACATAGTGAAGAGGTTCTTTCTGTTTGAGACAGTTTCAAAACCAGAAAAGGTAATTTTGCTTGTCACCCATGTCCGGATTTTCTTTCCTGTATGGATTTCTGTCATGAATGTTATCTTTTTCTCAGGAGAAAAGAAGGAAATGGGTGTTTGGAAGGTTTAGGACCAAAAGGTTGGCATCCATTACAGCTCCATCACCCCCAAGAGACAGGACAAAAGCTGAAACAGAATACGAGCAGGACAAATATGCTTCAACAGTGGCCATTGCCACAGCTGCTGCTGCAGAAGCAGCTGTTGCAGCTGCCGCTGCAGAAGCAGCTGTTGCAGCTGCCCAGGTTGCGGCCGAGGTTGTTCGGCTGACAGCAACCACTCAGTCTAAACGTAAATGTGAAGGAGAAACAGAAAAACCAACCGTGGATGTTCAACCTGATTCCTCTCCTTCTAATGAGCGTGAAAGGAAGAACCAAGAACTTGCTGCCACAATAATCCAGGCTACCTTTCGGGGCTACCTTGTAAGTTCTCTTGTTTCATCACTATTCAATTTCTTTGTCAGGAAACAAATGCAATAGGCAACAAGAACGGCTTTGATCTCATTATTTAATACGTTTTTGCTTGAAAAATCTCAACAAGTGGCATCAGAATCCAAAATCCTTATTTTTATTAGTTGTTTCTTAGTGATTTGCCATTTTAGTTCCTTGTGTGAATCTGGCTGGCAAAGAATTATGTTACAACAATGTTTCCAAAACATATCACACTGACTATTATGAAACATAGATTGCACCATTGATTAACTTAATATTGGATTTTAAAGTTGTTTGTGGAGACACATGTAGGCAAGGAAAGCTTTGCGGGCACTGAAGGGAATAGTGAAGCTCCAAGCAATCATCCGAGGCTGGGCTGTGAGACGACAAGCAATGACTACTCTAAAATGCTTACAATCAGTTGTGAACATTCAGTCTCAGGTTTGTGCAAGGAGATTCCAAATGGCAGAAGACACCTGGCAGTATGATGAGAACAAACAGTTGCTAACATTGAAAGACAAGATCATTAAGGTATGTGTCTTTGATTGAAACAGAACTAATCCAACTCCTGAGAGAATATCATCTCTTGTTCTCATTTCACAATTCTTGATGTCACAATTATAGGTGGATATAAACAGTCAGAGAAGATGGGATGACAGCATTTTGACAAAGGAAGAATCAGATGCAATGGATTTAAGCAAGAAAGAAGCTGCAATCAAAAGAGAGAGGATTAAGGAATACTCATATGTTCATCGGGTAACCCTCTTTGGCTTGAATCTGTCTTCAAATTTTTTTTTTACCTAGTGCATTGTTCTGAGTTAGAAAAGAAAATTGCAGAAGTCATCAGAATCAGAACAGAACAAGGGTAATGGAAGATTGAAGTACTGGTTAGACAATTGGGTGGATACCCAAGTCACCAAAAGTAAAGAACTTGAAGATTTGGACTCAGTTTGGACTTCAAATCGCAGGCCAACAGAGGAAAACAAAGCTAAACAACTAAGACTGAAGACCTTTCCAAGGCAGTATCATTATCATATAGATGGATTGGATTCTCCTGTACCAGTTCCAAGAAGATCGTTTCATAAAAAGCGGTGCTCTTTGGGAGAAGACAATTCTTTTTCTACTACCTCTCCTGTAATTCCAACTTACATGGCTGCTACCCAATCTGCTAAGGCAAAGGTGAGATCAATGAGTTCACCAAAGCTAAGGCCTGGGAGTTTTGATACTCAATCTGAAAGCTACTCGCCATACAAGAACAAGCTCTCTCTTATACCTTCTGTTACACTTGGGAGTGAAGTGCCCGGCAGTGGTAGGATCAGTAGCAGGCCTAGCGCCTATCAGCAGAGATCCCCTAGCCTAAAGGGCGCAGCGGGTCCTGTAAAATCTAAGCGAAGCTTGAAGGATCTCAGCTTTAACTCTGAGTGCTCGTTACCTAATTGGGTGCGAGAAAGCACCTTCAGATGATTCTTCTATTCTGATTATTAGGTGGTGATAGCAATTCTTTGTTATTGTGTTGGTTTGAAGTGTAGATGCTACTTTGTGCTTAACAATTGAATAAATCAAGTTTCATGCATGGCTGATACTGACCCCTCAGATCAGATACTAATCAACTTCAAAGCCCATGAAAAATACCATTGGTTCCGATACCGGTTATCGAGAACCAATTTGACATCTAAAAGTAGAGAAATAACAATCACACACAAAATAATATTTACTTGGTGATAATTTGTTAACGTCAATGACTGTATAAGTCTAAATGCTTTACAAGAAGAAAGATAATATAATTATAGTGTGGTGAAGTGCAAGTGTCATATGAGTTAAACCCTGCGGACTCCACAAACTCTAAAAATACCCTAGCTGTGCTGCTTCACCAAATGCGCCATTGGATCCTCTCACTGCTGAAAGCTCAAGATTCAGACCACAACAAGTTGAGGAAGCAATTTCTACCTAGGGACCATGTCCAAGGCACAACCATTATTCTGTCATAAATTGCCTGGACTTTCATCCGAATAATCTCATGGCACTGAAAGCTACGTAGCTTCTTCAATCTGCCCTTCATAGGAGATAAAAATGCTGGATCTTGACATCTACTCCAAGTGCTACACGTTCCTCTTGCTACCTGCTGCATGCACAGACTAGGCAAGCAGGCAGCCCAGGTTTCCTTTCCTATATTAATCTCGAAAATCTTCTCTATGTTCCTTTCAGGAAAAGCAAACGTCCCTCACTTCATCAATCAATGGAGCTGCCAAATCATAATCTATCGATTATGATTCAGTTCCAATATCTGCCAAGGGCCTGATTCAATAGTTATCAATACCAAGAGTGTAAAAGAGGGCATAGCATAACCCAAGGTGACAGCCAACTGGACCATAACAAGTAGAGCAGTATGGGCTACACTTTTGAAGTTTGTAAAACTTACAGAGATTGAGAGAGTTATGATTTAAATAATGGACTATTTCTATTACAGGATATAATTTGAATAAAAAAAGTACATACTTACGTGAAGTAATTATTTTGTAACATTTCAGAAATAAAAACTTCCATAATTCTATAATTTCCTAACTTGATGAAAGTGAAAAATGTCTACCACCAATGAATTGTCCTCGATTTCCAACTTGGGTCAATGGAGTTAGGCAATCAATCTCTTTGGACCACATGGATTTCTGCCGCCCACATATACCATCGAAGTCATTCAAACGACAACATTCTCATCCTAGCTAGACGTTCTTGAAGTGTTTGAGACAATTTACAATTTGAAACTTGTGGGGATCCTCAAATTATTTAGGAAAACGACTTGAAAATGACATTCAGAGGGAATGAAGTCTGTTCTTCTGAGTCAAGCATAGATGCTTTGGATCATTGGCCCAGCCTTGCTTTATTTCTGCGCATGGTGCGTGCTGCTATAGCCTACATGTTCAAACCAGCTTAGTCAGTCAATTGACAGGTGATCAACACAAGCTAGCTAGACTGGCTTGGATGCTTGTCTCTAACAACCATGATAATTACATGAGCCAAGTTAAGGATGAATAAGTGATGATTTGATGATCCAAAGAGAAGTTCATTGAATTCAACTCTACTACATGGGTTTTAATTTCTCTTTAGGAAGCAATTTTAGTAGTACTGCTGCGCGCCCATTTAGTTTTGTTGCCATTTTGTTTTGGCCCTGTGTTCCTTGGCACCACTCTAACCTTGTTGCTTGCGTTTCATACAATGTATGCATCTCACTTCTCCTGTTTTTGCTGCTTTTCATGTCGATTAATCCTACTGACCAGGCTTTCCATTATATCAAGTTATGCTTCAACAACTTTCAAAGGAGTATCTTCAGTCACATAAATAAATTTAGAGATCTGCACTTAAATTATGAGATATTATCCATTTTAATTAAAAAATTTTACAGTTTTATATGACAAAAAATACCTCATTGGTAAAAATTCAAGCCTCTACTCATATATTATAACATAATCTTATAATATTTCGATATAAAGTTATGGTGTTACAAAACGTATTTTTTTCCGAATAATCATTTGAAAGAGAAAAAGAGTATTTCAACTCAAAAATCCCATTTCAGAGGAAAGATATTCTATATCACAACTGATTTGCTATACATCCCATCACTTTAAAAGAGGATGGATCAGACAATTAGCCAGTCAAACTCTCCTAATTACCGACCTTTCATTTAACACTAAATTAATGTGGTCTGCTATTAGAATAATTCGAGGTTCGGATCTTTGCAGCTGCATGCATGTGATATGTTAAGTGACAAAATTGTACGTATAATCACAGAATTATGTCTCTAATCATTGTTCCTCCCCTTCCTGTTTTGAGTCAAACTGAGTTAAAACATGACACAAAATAACATGACTCAAAATAAAGTAGAGAGAGATCTGGATGACAGAAGCTTGGTTAAACATCATGATGGTATGTGAAAATATGATTTTAATTGTATCTGATTACTGATTAATTATACAACATTGACCACATTTGGTAATCATAGGCATGGGATGACACCATTTTAACAAGTTCTATTTATGCGTAAACGTAAACATAAAACCTATCATATGACCAACTTGAAAAGAATAATAAATAAAAATCACATATCAGAGCATGAATTCTAATACCATATTAAACATCTACCCTAAAATCAATTGGTCATAAACATTACGTCTCATAAAACTTAATGTTTTACAAATTTAGATGCATATTTCCTTCATGGTTTTCTTTTCAATTTGAAGATTCCATGTATACATGCTTTTAGATGGTGAAGCTGTAATTATAGTACTGCACAATAGGAGAAGAAAGTAACTGATATTCACCAAAACCACCCCCAATTAAAATCTATGCAAGTTGCCAAGTATGAACCACTCTTCTTCCTACATGGTACACTCAGATTGAAGAAACTCAATGCTGCCAACTTACATGCAATCTAGACCGTGAGGACTGAGGAAACAACTTACCTATTGCCTTCCAAGGCTTCAAAAGCTTATAATTAATTAATTTTAGCACAAAAACCTACCTAACACAATTCATGATTGAGTGGAGTGGACTGACTTATTACAACATAGAAGGTAGAATCTCAGTCCATGTAGTCAGTGTGAACACATTTTTGTAAGAAAGGACAGTAAAAGGTGGGGCTTCAGATCAATGTAAAAAGAAAGGACAAAAGAGAGAGCAGCCTACAGCCAAAGAGCTAAGAGAAATACTTAAATCCAACCACAAATTCCAACGTTTAATCATTGCCTATGAATAAAAAATAAATACAAAAGTTCAGCTGCAAATCCATAGATAAGATGCTAATAAGCAAGCTGAGTTGATGATGATGCTGGACAGTTCACATCCTCACTTGCATGCACAAACACCTTAAAAATATTCCCAAAATGCACTTTTTCCGAACTTTTGAGAGAAACCGTTCATCAAACTGATAAGCTTGTAATGAAATCAGACAAGGGTTGTGATGAGTGATTGAATTTTTCTTTTACGCAAGTGTTTTACAGATCAATCTTTTTTGCATGATCTTCATTGATGGGGTAAACCAAATCAAACACAGAATCAGGTCTTGCATGCGAGAATGCTGGCATGTTCCTACACTGCAGATTTGGCCCATGCAGCTGCATGGAAAACAGCATAAACATATGCAACAGTGAGATTAATGAGCCAACTGGCTATATATACAGACAAACATATAGCTAGGCACTGTAAGTACATCATACAGATTATACATGCTTTTACACAATATGAAACATGTTAAACAAATAAAAGCGAAAATGACAGGATCTAACCTCCAGTCATTGCACTCTGTAACTCTGCTATTGAAGCGATTTCCGAACCTGACAATCTCCTCTGTGTCGATCACAGGCCTTCCAAGTCTTCCAAGCACTCAAAACCTCACTAGATGGTGTTTGTATGTTTTTAGATTAATAAACTTGGGGACCGGAAGGAGCCCTCTTTTATTACTAACGAGAGCATACTAATTATGACAATAAAATCACGTTTTAACCATCACAAAATCGTGTTTTATTAGCCAAATATTGAGTTGAGATTCAATGTAAAATTATAACCATATCCGGAATTGGTCAACCAAATATTTATTTCCATAATTGTGGAGATATACTAACATTCTCCCACTTGGTCCATATATTTCACTCATAGAAGAAACAAATCACATGAATCATGGCGACAGTTCCTCAAATTGTAAGTATTATCTTCCATGTATTACTATGTAAAATGTTTCTAAATCAACCAATTTTTTTTACTTAATGAATAAAACATTATGTTTATTCTCAATCCAAACAACAAGGATATTTCTCAAATAAAACTTTAGTGTATACAAATCAAAATGAGAAACATCATATTATTAATAAGAGTTTCAATTACAATCAAAATGTGGGACCAAGTCCCATTCTCTCTACATGATCTTTAAATTTAAACGGTGGCATGCCCTTAGTCAAAGGATCAACTAACATCAATTCAGTGCTAACGTGTTCAATGACCACTCTTTTATCTCTAACATGTTCTCTAATGGCTAAGTACTTAATGTCGATATGCTTACTTCGACTTCCACTCTTATTGTTCTTAGCCATGAATACCGCAGCTGAATTGTCACAATATATCCTCAATGGCTTAGATATGGAGTCAACAACTCTAAGCCCACCAATGAAACTCTTAAGCCATACACCATGTGAGGTAGCCTCAAAACAGGAAACGAACTCGGCCTCCATAGTAGAAGTGGCAGTCAGTGTCTGCTTAGCACTCTTCTATGAAACAGCTCCACCGGCAAGCATGAAGATGTAACCGAATGTTGATTTTCGGGTATCAACACAGCCAGCAAAGTTTGAGTCTGAGTAGCCAATCACTTCCAACTCATCAGTCCGTCTATACATAAGCATGTAATCCCTAGTGCCTTGAAAATATCTAAGCACCTTCTTCGCAGCTCTCCAGTGGTCCATCACCGGGTCACTTTGGTATCTACCCAACACTCCCACAGCAAAAGCAATATCAGGCCTGGTACAGACTTGTACATACATAATGCTTCCAACAGCTGAGGCATATGGAATGTTCTTCATCTGTTCCCGCTCAAGATCATTTTTCAGGCACTGGTTCAAATTGAACCTGTCACCCTTCACAATGGGAGCTAGGCTTGGTGAACAATTTTTCATTCTGAATCTTTCCAAGACATTATTAATATAGGCTTCTTGTGACAGACCTAATATACTTTTATGTCTGTCTCTATGGATCTTAATGTCAATGACATAAGATGCATCACCCATATCCTTCATATCAAAGTTCTCAGAAAGAAATTGTTTCACCTCACATAGCATCCCCTTATCATTGGTTGCAAGCAGAATATCATCCACATATAGCACAAGGAAACAAATCTTGCTCCCACTGACATTCTGGTATATACATTGATCCATGATGTCCTCAACGAAACCAAATGAAGAGATGACTTCATGGAATTTTAGATACCATTGGCGGGAAGCTTGTTTCAACCCATATATGGATTTCTTCAGCTTACAGACCAAATGCTTACCATTACTAGAGAAAAAAACCTTCAGGTTGTTTCATGTAAACCTCTTCCTCTAGATCACCATTGAGAAATGTCATTTTCACATCCATTTATTGCAACTCTAAGTCAAAATATGCAACAAGCGTCATTATGATACGGAGAGAATCTTTCTCAGATACAGGAGAGAAGGTCTTCTTGTAATCGATTCCCTCCTTTTAAGTGAATCCTTTGGCTACGAGTCTTGCCTTATAACGCTCAATGTTGCCTAATGAGTCAGTCTCGATCTTAAAAACCCATTTACAGCATATAGCCCTGGCCCCATTAGGCAACTCGACAAAATCTCATACTCCATTAGATGTCATCGAATCCATCTCATTCTTCATAGCATTGAACCAAAGTTTTGATTATTTGTTGTTCATGGCTTGTGAAAACGTCTCTGGATCATTAACGGGCCTAATATTGAAATCATACTCTTGTAGATACATAATGTAATCACTAGGAATAGCTGATTTCCTTTCCCTAGTAGACCTTCTTAATGTTGGTTCAACATTCTCCGAAAGATCATGTTGTTCAACTAGTTGTTTATTCAATTCTGGTGTATCTAGAGGAGCCTCGTCTACTGGTAAGTTATCAATTACTTGTGGATCTTCAATGATTGGTTGTTCAATGTCCAGCTGCACTGAAGGGACATTGTTCATGATAACCAATCCTTGACTCGAGTTAGAAGGTTGATCTCTCACAGAAACTAGTTCTTGAGATTGATCGCTCCCACTAACTAAGTCATTTTCAAGAAACTTGGCGCTTCTTAATTACACAATGCTAGTGCTATGAGATGGACAATAGAATCTGAAGCTTTTGGACCATTCGGCATATCTAATGAAATACCCACTTATGGTCATAGGATCCAATTTCTTTTCCTTTGGGTTACAAACTCTTATCTCAAAAGGACATCCCCAAACGCGCACATGACGCAAACTCGGTTTTCAACCTTTGAATAATTCAAAAGGTGTCTTTGAAACAGCTTTGGATGGAACCCAGTTCAATATATACACTGCCGTTTTAAGAGCTTCAATCCACAAAGACTTAGGCAACTTCGAGTTGCTAAGCATACTACGCACCATTTCCATCAAAGTTCGGTTCCTTCTTTCTGCAACACCATTCTAATCCGGTGAACCAAGCATGGTTTATTGGGCAACAATCCCATTTTCTTGAAGGAACTTTGCAAATGGTCCAGGTGCTTGTCCATCTTCAGTGTATCTACCGTAATACTCCCCACCTCTATCAGTTCTTACTATCTTTATGGGTTTTCCACATTGTTTCTCTACTTCAGCCTTAAAGATTTTAAAGGCGTCTAATGCTTCGTTCTTGTTATAAAGCATGTAGAGATACATAAACCTCGAGTAATCATCAATAAAGGTGATGAAGTATTTCTGACCATATGCATCAATGTCTGGACAACATATGTCAGAATGTATGATCTCTAATATGGTTGAACTCCTATTGGCACCTTTCTTAGACTTGTTGGTTTGTTTACCTTAATGCAATCCACACAAGTGTCGAAATCAGTAAAATCGAGAGTACTAAGTATTCCGTCATTTACCAATCTCTTAATTCTATTTATGGAGATATGACCTAATCTCCGATGCCATAACGTGGAGGAGTCCTCATTCATAACACATCTTTTAGTGCCAGTTTGAACATGCAAGACGTTATGAGCAGTGTCATTTTGCAAATCAATAAAGAAAAGACCATCACATAAGGTACCATTCCGAACAATATCAGACTTAAAATATATCAATACTGATTTATTTGAAAATTGAAAGGAATATCCATAAGGTACCAGCCTAGGAACAGAGATTAAATTTCTCGAGAAACTAGGAAAATAAAAGGTCTTTTCCAATTGCAAAACAAAACCACTCCTAAGAACTAAAGTGCATGTTCCAACGCCTTCAACACGCGAGCGCATCTTGTTTCCTGAATAGATACTCTCCTCATTTCCCACTGGCTTCCTTAGGTTTGTCATACCCTGTAAGGAACTCGAAATGTGAATTGTAGATCCAGAATCAATCCACCATGTGTTATGATTAACCTCAACCATATTTGATTCAAAACAAACATATGAGAGTGGATTAACTTTCTTAACGAGCCACTGCTGAAGCTTGGCACAGTTCTTCTTCATGTGTCCCTTCTTTTTACAAAAGAAACGCTTGGACTCTTTCTTAATGTCAGCTTGGGCAGGGATTTTCCCTTTTCCCTTGTTCTTGGCTCGATCTTTGGTCTTTCCTTGGCTTGCAAAAAATGCATTTTCACCCGATTCCATAAGCAGCCTTCCCTCCTCTTGAACACACATGGTCATCAATTCATTGATGGTCCACTTATCCTTATGTGTGTTGTAGGATATCTTGAATGGTCGGTACTGCTTTGCTAGAGTGTTCAATATATAATGCACAAGAAAAGACTCAGACATCTCCACCTCTAGCTTCTTGAGTTGGGCCGCTATATCTCTCATGGTCATTATGTGCTCGTGCACTCCTTTGACATTGGTGAGCCTCATCGATGAGAACTTCATTATTAGGGTGCTGGCCAACGCTTTGTCTAAAGTGACAAACTGATCATCTATGACCTTCAGTAGGGTCCTAACGTTGGTATGCTGTTCAACTGAATCACGTATCCCAACAGATATCTTTGTCTTAATATACATGACACTAAGGCGATTGGATCGCTCCCAGCGTTCATGTAAAGCTACTTGAGCAGGAGTGCTGGTCTTAGTCAATACGGGCTCGTCTTTCCTTATAGCATAGTCTATATCCATACACCCTAATTGGAGGAGAACTCTCTCCTTCCAAACCTTGTAGTTCTCTCCATCTAGCTCGGGAACTTTTAGGTTAATACTAGCCTGAGGAAACACTGCATATAGAAAATAAACATGCTTATGTATCTAGAATTTTTGAGGCAAACTTAATTATATCTACCAATGTAAACATATTTTATTAATGAATCTTAGACATAAAACTTGCATGTGGGCTAAAGTTCTAATTCTAATAGATTCATATCATAATGATAAAACTATCAAATTATATCATTTCCTAATTCATGTGGGTAAATTAAGAAACTAATTTGATATTTTATCCTAATTAGTTATAAAATTTATAATAAAAATTCATGTGGGATAAAATTTACCATAACCTTATGACTAATTACAATTTATGTCTAATATCATTATGTGATTTTACAAAAAATAATTTTACTTAATTAAGGTTGCTGTGGCTAAGCCCTAATTAAATAAATTATAAATCACTAAGACATATTGGTAAAATTCTAAGTTTATTCATATTTAAAAAAAAAATTGCAATTATCACAAGGCAACTTTAATTCCAAATAATATGAATAACTTAGCTACATATGCTTTTAGTATAAAAATAACAAAATTATACATATTCAAAATAAGCACATATGCACATTCAAAATCAAATTTTCATAATTTAATTATAATTTTATGATAATTTTCACAAAATTATTCAATTTAAAATTATAGCATTTATAAAAATTCCAAATTTATGAAAAATCCTCATAAAATCCAAATAATGAGAAGTTTTCATAATTATATAAATTTTGTGAAAATAATCTAATTATTCATAAAATTATGAAAATTACAGAATTGAAAATTTGATACAAAACTCTCCAAAAACATAATTATCTGGCCTAAATTAAATAATTTCAATTACTTAAATTAAATAAATCCTTAAGGTCTAAAATAAATAAATCAAATGGCCTTTTATTTAATCTATATGTCCAAATAATTAACCAAAGGACCCAAAATAAATGGACCAAAACTAACAAAAGAAAACCCAAACAGTGGCCCAAAACCGGATGGCCCAAAGGGTTTCTTTCCCTTTTTTTTTGAACAGTGCTACTGCACTGTACAATCACGCGCCCGGATTTCCTCTATCTGGCGCGTGTTTCTTCTTCACCCGAATGGGTGTTTTTCGCAGAAATTTGGGTCTTTTGACCCAACCCGGTACAAACTCATTCAAACAGTCTCGTTTTTCACGTATTTTTCATCCCTAGAGCTCTCCAACAATAGATCTAAATTATTTGAGCCAAAATCACATGAAAACAGAATGGGTTTCAAGGAATCCGAGACTTAAAGTTTCAAAATATGAGTTTTATGGCTTCTTTCTACTGATCTCTAGCAAGACAGAGGTTAAACTACGGCTCTGATGCCAAATGTAAGTACATCATACAGATTATACATGCTTCTACACAATATGAAACATGTTAAACAAATAAAAGCGGAAGCGACAGGATCTAACCTCCAGCCATTGCACTCTGTAAATCTGCTATTGAAGCGATTTTCGAATTTGACAATCTCTTCTGTGTCGATCACAGGCCTTCCAAGTCTTCCAAGTACTCAAAACCTCACTAGATGGTGTTTGTGTGTTTTTAGATTAATGTACTTGGGGACCGGAAGGAGCCCTCTTTTATTACTAACAAGAGCATACTAATTATGACAATAAAATCACGTTTTAACCATCACAAAATCGTGTTTTATTAGTCAAATATTGAGTTGAGATTCAATGTGAAATTATGGACCATATCCGGAATTGGTCAACCAAATATTTATTTTCATAATTGTGGAGATATACTAACAAGCACAACCTTGGAGCAGGAAAATTCCAGTGAAACTTTACCGGATTAAATATACTCGTCCTGTTCTTCAATGGTCCCTCCACTGATCCACTGGAAGAGACATTGTTTGTCGATCAAACCAAACAAAACAATAAATCGAGATTTAGTTAAATGGACTTTGGCACTTACCTCATTTACTGATATTTGTTTTTGTCCTGAGACATGGTGTGACATGCACTTGACTCAACCACAGATTGAAATTTAATCATCGAAATTAAGAGTTCAACATTCTATCTGCAGACCAAATGACTGTTGATACGGTAACTCGAGAATGTTAGCTAGGTGGAATTAGCTAGAGACAATGAGACATTGATGAAAGAGGAATAAAATGTGGGATGGGAAGCATGATAAGCATAATTATTTACTAATCACATAGGTTTGAGCATTGTAAATCGAGTTTGTGCTGCCCTACCAACCCTCTAACCACATTCTTTAGTCACCACAAAGGGAATGAGGATGGCGACAACAAACACCACCTGGCAATCCCACGCGTCGAAACTTCATTCGCTGGTCGCCAATCTCGGACTAACCAATGGAATGCTCGAGATGACACTGACGAGCCGGCAATAATCGTGTCAAGGCTTTGATGACATACCTGGTATTACAGTTACATGTATATATAAGTATATTTGTTGTATATACCTAAGCAAAGTGAGTGCAATAGCTAGAGTCCTAAATTCCTAACCAGGACAGCTGTTGGATTCATGGGTATTTCTTTAAGGATGTTATTTGTCGAAAAAGAGCAAGACTGTGGCTTTTGATCTTGTTCAGTCATGTCACTTTTGTAGTTTTGTTGTTTAGGCCTTTCTGTTTTGGCACGTTGTTTGGGTCTTGTTCACTTTAATTCTTTACTTTTATGAGATTTTCTAAGTTTTTTTTACCCAGCTTCTAGTAATGGAAAGCATGATCCACAACATGGAAGATTTTCCTTTTAGAATATCTCACATTGGATAACTGATTGCTGACTTTGAACGTGGCAAGGTCAGTGCCTGCCAAGAAATCTAGATTAGCATTGAAACAATTGCAATGAATGATCACAATATAGATTTTCTGTTCAAGTATAGGCAAAGGTAGAAATATAGGCATTTTCCTAATTAAAGTAGTCCATGTATGTGTTGCTCAGTCAGGTACCTGAAGTCTAAGAGGTTTGAAAGAGACAAAACAGTGAGGAATGTGACAGATTTAAAGATATTTTCTACAGTTGGGAGCTGTCCATAAATCAGATTCCGAGTATCTTCTTCCCATTATCTGGCTTGCTGCTTTCATCAATGTAGTGACTCTCATAGCCCTTGCCAACTCCCAAATTGTCTTCTGACTTCTGTTACATTAGGCATGAGTTGCACGCAATCAATCAGACAGGGTACGAGTCAGATGCGAGATCAATTCATACATCAGGGTGTGTCTACCACACTATTAGCACATCAGGGCACAACTTGACACAAGTCTAGCACAAGAGCTTCTAGAAACACTTCAAGTGTACCCGAGCATTCGGACACGGTGAATGGAGCACAGGCGTGTGGAGTGCATACTTGGGCGTCTGAGCATACTGCTACAGTAGGGTTTAGATCAAGTCGAACTCTTTTACAGTCACTAGAGTCTTAGGGAGAATTGAGAATTTGAACCAATGATTGCGCTATTGTACATTCTAAATCATATAAACAAGAGAATCATTTAAGCTTGTCGAGTTGCTTAAAACCAAGGCAAGGCTTGGAAGTTGAAAACAAATCACAGCAGATTGCCATGGAAAAGAATGGGCCTTGCTTTGCCTCCCCTAAGCAGCTGTCATCCCCTGGTTCATTCTTTGCTTTGCATAGCTCTGCACGCCCGTCCAAAGGCGTCCCAACGTGACCAATCATACACCTTCAACTTCAACCATCAAGCACATAGGCATTTGAATTTCACGTGTCCCAGGGACCCATTGCTACCCCACTCGGCCACGGCCATCTCTCTCAAATGAATCAGGCCTACCCCGGCATTCCCTCTCATCCAAATCTGAAAGCAGATTCTTGATGTCTACATTCCGACACTGACGGATTTAAGGATAGCATTCATCATCCATGGTGAGTGAGCTTGGGGGCATAGGCTTATCCTGACATAAGATGAGAGGCAGAGCAATAGGCATTCAACTTCCAAGCAAAACCATTGCTTCTTGCTCTAAAAGCAGGAAAGAAAGTATCCTTAAACAAAGGGTTAATCAGAAAGTTTTGGAACATGTTTGTCTTTGGTGTAAAAGTTGGGATTGTGGTTGCAACTGTTAGAAAAAGTGCAAAGATTTGAGAAAATCTTCTTTCTTGTGACTTTTTCTCTTGACTTGGATTATCTGTGATGGCTTCTCTTACAAACAAAAGAGCACGAAAAGAACTGAAAGAAAATTCTGAAACTCTCCCACCCAAGAAGGCAGTCTTCATACGGATTCTAAGCCTAACAACCCATAACAGGTTGACTCAACCACCCAAATCTTCCCCTTTAAATTCTCCCCTCGGTTCTTCACAAGTCACATAGAAACAACCAACACGAGACTCGAACTCTCAAAGCCACAAGAAAAGCAAGAAAGATATGAGCTATAGACTTGTTAGTTTTCCCAGACAGAAAAACATGCTTTCCTTAAGAAGCTTCATGATCTTATTCTTGAGCTGCATGACCATTAGAATCAACCTCTGCCTTCCCAGCATTCCTTCTTCTCTTAAAACACTTTCCATTGATGGACATTTCAATTTTGAAGAAGTTCACCTTCACCACGCAGCAAAAGATTTTGGCAACAGATACAGTTTCCTTCCCTTGGCAGTTCTACTCCCGAAGTCAGTTTCTGATATTGCCACCACAGTGAAGCATGTTTGGCAGATGGGTTCTCGTTCAGAACTCACAGTTGCAGCTAGAGGCCATGGCCACTCACTCCAGGGCCAGGCACAAACCCATCGAGGAGTTGTGGTCAACATGGAATCACTCCAAGGCCCTAAAATGCAAGTTCACACTGGGAACTTCCCCTGTGTGGATGTCTCTGGTGGTGAGCTATGGATAAACATCCTGCGTGAAACCCTGAAACATGGGTTAGCACCAAAATCTTGGACAGACTACTTACATTTAACAGTTGGCGGTACTCTTTCCAATGCTGGAATCAGTGGACAGGCATTTCGGCATGGACCGCAGATCAACAACGTTCACCAACTGGAAGTTGTTACAGGTTTGTTAAAGCAAATTCAAAGGCAATCATATCCTGACAAAGTTCAGCATCAATGTGAACAGTTTCTACGATATAAATTTGTCTTGTCTGGTTTAAAAATTTATTACGTTGGTAACTTCTTCCGTAAGGCATGTTGAAAAGCACCCATGTTCCATGAAACACGCTTGAACTATTGGTTATCAATTAGGGCCTAGGAAATCAAATACTAAGTAACATCATAAACTCAAGATGGACTGTACTTGAATGCAGGGAAAGGAGAAGTGGTTAATTGTTCGGAGAAACAGAACAGCGATCTCTTTTACGGCGTTCTAGGAGGACTCGGACAGTTCGGCATCATAACACGAGCAAGAATATCACTGGAACCAGCACCTGAAATGGTAAAACTGGCAATCATTAAGCTAGAAGACAATTTCAAGAATGTCTTGTTTTAGTTGAAAGTACAGTTCTTATGACTATTCTCCTTCTTGAACAGGTAAAATGGATTAGAGTGCTGTACACAGATTTTGCCACGTTTGTTAGGGACCAAGAGAAGTTAATATCTGGAGAAAGCACGTTTGATTATATTGAAGGATTTGTGATAATAAACAGGACTGGTCTCTTAAATAACTGGAGATCATCCTTCAATCCACAAGATCCAGTACAAGCTAGCCAATTCAAGTCAGATGGAAGAACTCTATTCTGTCTAGAATTAGCTAAGTACTTCAATCCTGAAGAAATTGCTGCAGTAAATCAGGTGAGGCACTCTTCTAACCATCAGTTGGACTTCCTAAGTTTACCAACTAAAACAAATAAACTGATAAAAAGTGTTTATGCAGGAAATCAAGAGTTCATTATCTCAGTTAAACCATATTCCATCAACACTTTTTCTATCCGAAGTACTATACATAGAGTTCTTAGACAGGGTTCATATTTCAGAGATCAAACTCCGGTCAAAAGGCTTGTGGGAAGTTCCACATCCATGGCTCAATCTTCTCGTCCCCAGAAGTAAAATTCACAGTTTTGCTCAAGAAGTCTTTGGCAATATCCTTACAGATACAAGCAATGGCCCGATCCTCATCTACCCAGTTAACAAATCAAAGTAAACTTCGAAAAAGGATAATGAATAATTCATCTCTTAATATTCATGAGTTTCTTTGATTGATCAAGCGTTAATCTTGGTACAGGTGGGACAACAGAACTTCTGTTGTTATACCAGAAGAAGATGTTTCCTATTTAGTGGCATTCCTTTCTTCTGCGGCAGCTTCTTCATCAGGAACTGATGGCTTAGACCACATCTTAATTCAGAACAAAAGAATTTTAGAATTCTGTGAGATAGCTCATCTTGGGGTAAAGCAATACCTGCCTCATTATTCCACACAGGAAGAATGGCAAGCTCATTTTGGCACGCAGTGGGAAGTTTTCGTCCGGAGAAAATCCACTTACGACCCCTTGGCAATACTTGCTCCTGGCCAAAGAATATTTCAAAAGATAATAGCTTACTCATGATAACATCCATGGCATAAATATTCTTTTATCTAAAAGAAAAAAAAATGCTTTTGCACCATGCAGGCGAGTTTTCGCCGTGCATGCTGCAAATCATACTGTTCAGTGCCTCCCAAATAATGAAAGGACAATAAGGAGGCTTAAGGTTAGTTTCAAATATTTTTCCAACTGAAAATGTCAACCATATCATATGTTAATATCGATTAGATTTGTAAGAGGCACTGGACAAGAATCCAGTGCTGTAAAAGGATTGTAAATACTGAATTTGGCAAATAACTGCTAATTATTTTCTCTACAAATTTCAACCGCTAAGACAAATGCAATGCCTAATCAACCCCAGATTTAGATCAGAATGGAGTAAAAAGCTTTGAGATTAATGATATCTAATTTTCTGAGAAGCAAATTCAAGTAAGATGCTTAATTTAACATGGGCACACCTGCAATCAGGGAAACATAGGCTACCTGCTGCAGCGTCTAACCAGTTGCAATTGGTGCCAATGCCTAACCATGCCAAACTGTGCTTAGATGAATGCACAGACAATGAGAATATTAGTACTTTGTTTCTGGTTCAGCATCAACAAGAATCATTAGTGAAGAAGCCATTGGCAAGAAGCAAGGTTGTGAAGACTGAATTGAGGCTAAACCACCAGAGGCCCACAGCCTTTCTTCTCTCACACTAAGATGCCATAATTCTATCTTCTATCCCAAGTTCCATAGCATTTTGAGCATTGTAGTTGTTGGGTTTTTAGAGAGGCAAAGTTTAAGAAAAAATGGAACAATAAGAATGTCGAAACAGAAAATTTGATTTTCTATTTCATTCATTGCATCTTTTTTAAATACAAGAAGATTTTAAAAAAAAACTGAAATAACTCCTAATTACAAAGCATGATCTTCCTATTAGCAAGTCATAAACAAACACCACTAACCCACTACTAACATCCTAAAAAGTTAGTAAGACATGACCACTTTCTATGCACATCTCCACATGATAACAGCCCATGTTTGCATAATGTAGTTGATGAGGCATGTTTACAACACTCCTTCTTGCCTCGATAGCTGCATAGGCCTAGTTTGCTTCTTAGAGCTTCAAATCTAACTCTGGATAGGGCTTTGGTTAACACATCTACAATTTGATTCTCAGTTTTGCAATAAAGCAAACTGATTTCACCTTTTTTCTGCACTTCTCTTAAGAAATATAACTTGATCTTAAAATATTTAGTCCTGCCATGAAAAACAGGATTATTTGAGATTGAAATTGCAGCTTGGTTATCTATATGAATCTGTGTTGGCTCCTTTTCTTCCATGTGTAAGTCTGCAAGTATCTTCCTGATCCAAACTGCTTGATTAACAGCTGCAGTGGCTGCAACATACTCGGCCTCAGCTGTGCTTTGAGCTATCACATCTTGCTTCTTTGAGCACCATGAGAACATTCCTGATCCAAAGCTAAAACAAAAACCTGTTGTGCTTCTCATGTCATCAACTGAACCTGCCCAATCACTATCAGAATAACCATGAAGTTTAAAATCTTGACAGTAGGAATATTTGATACCATAATTTACTGTGCCTTTCATATATCTGACAATCCTTTTAGCAGCTTGAAAGTGCACATCACTGGCACAGTGCATGAATCGTGAAAGCAGGCTCACTACAAACATAATGTCTGGTCTGGTGGCAGTAAGATACATTAAACAACCAATCAAACTTCTGTACTGACCTTCATCAATTTTGTCTGATCCATCATCCTTGCTAAATTTCTCCTTCTGATTCATTGGGGTATTTGTACATTTGCAGTCCTCCATATGAAATTTCTTTAGAATTTCCTCTGCATATTTCTTTTGACATATGAAGACTCCATCCTGATTTTGCTTCACCTCCATTCCTAAAAAGTAAGACATCAAGCCAAGATCTGTCATCTCGAATACTTTGAGCATTTCGACCTTAAACTCCTTTATCAGCTTCTCATCACTTCCTGTCACAAGCATGTCATCAACATAAATAGAAACTATGATCAAATTAGCATTAGTTTCTTTTACATATAACGTAGCTTCACTTAGGCTTTTAACAAAGTCAAGACCTAACAGGTGTTCATCAATTCTGTTGTACCAAGCCCTAGGAGCCTGTTTAAGGCCATATAAAGCCTTCTTCAACAAGTAGACCTTCTCCTCTTGTCCTTTGACTTGAAAACCTTCTTGCTACTCCACAAAGATCTCCTCCTGCAAATAACAATTTAAAAATGCAGATTTTACATCCAGCTGGTAAATCTTCCATCCTTTTTGTGCTGCCAAGGCAAGTAGCATTCTGATTGTATCAAGCCGTGCTACTGGAGCAAAAGTCTCAGAGAAATCTACTCCAAATACTTGAGCATACCCCTTCACAACTAATCTGGCTTTATATTTGTTTACAGAACCATCTGCATTAAGTTTGGTTCTATAAACCCATTTGACTCCTATAGGCTTCTTGTGTTGAGGTCTGTCCACCAGCTCCCAAGTGTCATTTTTTTCAATCATTCTGATCTCCTCGTTCATTGCTTCAATCCACTTGCCATCCTTTTCTGCTTCTTTAAACTCTGCAGGTTCAAAAACAGCAACACTGCACCTTTCATAAATATCAGACAATGGCCTTGTACCTCTAACTGGAACGTCATCTATGTCATCGTCTGGAGTTTGTTGAAACTCAAAGTGCTGCTCCTTTTCTGACTCCTTCCAATTCCATTGTCTATCCTCCATGAACTTGACATCTCTGCTTATAAGAATTTTTCCATTTTGTGGTTGAAAAATTCTATAAGCCTTGGATGAGCTGCTATATCCAATAAAGACTCCTGGTTCTGCCTTCTTATCTAATTTGTCTCTTTTTACTTGTGGCACATAAGAAAAACATAAGCAACCAAAGGTTCTTAAATGTTGCAAGTCTGGTTTATAGCCAAACCATGCTTCAAATGGGGTTCTCTTCTGCAGAACTTTGGTTGGCAGCCTATTCAGCAAGAAAACAGCAGTGCTAGCAGCCTCTGCCCACAATTTCTTTGGCAACTCCTTCTCATGCAGCATGCACCTTGTCATCTCCATTATAGTTCTGTTTTTTCTTTCACTTACTCCATTCTGTTGTGGAGTATAAGGCGCTGTAAGTTGATGCTCAATACCAGCTTCTTCACAAAATTTGTTAAACTTGTCAGAAGTGTACTTCTTCCCATTATCTGACCTTATAACCTGCATTCTGCAACCACTTTGATTCTCCACCCATAGTTTGAATTTCCAAAACACGTTAGCAACCTCAGTTTTGAACTTGAGAAAATAAATCCAACAGAATCTGGTATAATCATCAATAAATACAATATAGTACTTACTGCCATTTAAAGATGATGTTTTCTGAGGTCCTCCAACATCTGTGTGAACCAGCTGAAGCTTGTGATTTACTCTCCATGCAGTTTGAGGGAAGGGACTTCTAACTTGTTTTCCATACTGACAGGCAGCACAATCTATCAGCCTCTCTTCCAGCAGTGGCAACCCCTTCACTAGATCATGTTTTTGCATATAAAGAAGTCCAGCATGATGAAAATGCCCAAGCCTCCTGTGCCATAATTCTGCATTGCTTGTGTTACATGGAAAGGCTATCTGTTCTTCCTCCAATAGATTTAGTGCAAAGCTTTTGCCTCTCATTTTTATCTTAAATGTCTCTCTGCCTTCTGCATCTTTAATCTTGCACCATTTGTCCTCAAATAATATTTTGAAGCCCTTTTCAAGCAGCTGTCCAACACTAAGCAGGTTTTGATCAATATCAGGCACATATAAAACATCAGTAATGTATTTCAAACCTATTAGGCTTTCTATAGCCACTGTTCCTTTGCCCTTGACTGAGATGTATTCACCATTTCCAATCCTCACTTTGGAAACGTCAGTTTTATCAAGTTCTTTAAAAAGCTCCTGATCATTTGTCATGTGGTTTGTGCAACCACTATCAATAAGCCAAGAGTCACTGGAACTACTGTTTGTTGTAAAGCATGATGCAACGAACAACTGCTCCTCCTGATATTGTTCAGTAGCGACATTTGCTTCCTCTTCATGCTTTTGTGACTTGCAAATTTTCTCCATGTGCCCAATCTAACCACATTTTCTGCATTGAATATCTGGCCTCCACCAGCACTTCTTCTGTGGATGATTGGTTTTCTTACAGTGTGGGCAAGGTGGATAAGTTCCATCCTTGCTTTTGTTGTTGCCTGCATTGTTGTCGGGCTTCTTGTTGTTCTGCCTCTTATTGTTCCTCTTTTCTTTGCCTCCTCCTGATTTTTGTGCCTTTGCTAGAAAAGCACCCTCTATAGAATTCTCTTGTCTCATCATCCTTCTTTGCTCCTGTGCCTGCAATGCATTCACTAACTCTGCCAAGGAAATACTTGACAGATCCTTAGATTCTTCTAATGAAGAAATTTTTGACTCATATTTTTCAGGCACAGTTTCAAGAATCTTTTGCACAATTCGATCATCGGAGAAGTCCTTACCAAGCAACCTCACCTTATTTGCTATGCCCAGCAACTTATCAGAGTACTCTTTGATGGTTCTGTCTCCTTCATTTTCAGCATTTCAAACTCCCTGATCAGGTTGAGTATCTGCATATTTTTTGTTCTTTCATTTCCTTGGTATTCCTTTTTGAGGTAGTCCCAGATACCTTTTGCTGACTCGAAATTCATAATTCTTGTAAATATGGTGCTTGAAACAGCAGAGAATAGGCAGGCTTTAGCTTTGGACTTCCTTGTCTTCTTTTTTTTGTGAGTCTTCATCTGAGCCATCGTAGGATTTGCAGGCAATGGGGGCACCTCATAGTCTTCCTCTATAGCTTCCCAAAGATCTAACGCTTCTAGATAAACTGTCATTTTAACAGCCCAAGCTTGGTAATTTTCACCATCAAAAATTGGTGGTGAAATTTGGGAGAAATTGGTTTCAATTTCCATTCTTGAAAAAGATTGTGTTTTGAGTTTGTGTTTGGATTCACTCAACTCACAGGTCCCTCAAGAAAACAGGCTTTGATACCAATTTGTTGGGTTTTTAGAGAGGCAAAGTTTAAGATAATAAAGGAACAATAAGAATGTTAAAACAGAAAAATTGATTTTCTATTTCATTCATTGCATCTTTCTTAAATACAAAAAGATTTTAACAAAAAACTGAAATAACTCCTAATTACAAGGCATGATCTTTCTATTAGCAAGTAATAAACAAACACCACTAACCCACTACTAACATCCTAAAAACTTGGTAAGATATGACCACTTTCTATGCACATCTCCACATAATAACAGCCCATGTTTGCATAATGTAGTTGATGAGGCATGTTTACAACAGTAGTCCTGTCCGAAGATAAATTTCTTTTTCATGTTAGTATATTATCTTGCTTGAATAATTCCTTGTATTCAGCAATCAAGGGAAAAGGTGTCTAAAGTGAAGCAAGACCTAGAATTAAAACATTATAAAAGGAGAAAGTACATAAAGATTTTGAAAATACCATTTTTGAGGGTACAATCAGATACATGACATCAAGAATGCGCTTGATATTTTATTATCAGTTAGAAACTAAATTGAAACATAGCTTTTAGTTTGACATATAGAAGATTTCCTTCTCTATTCTTAACTAACAAGGATTTCTCATGAAATCTAATTTGTTTTCTTTGTTTCTCTGAAAATGTGACAAGCGCTACTTGAATGATTTTCACTCTTAGGAAAAACTTGGTTATCATGACTTTGTTTTATCCTTACAGATCAACTGAGGATTATGAGTCTAATGGATCTTTCGGGTTACAACGAACTTTATTCATCTCACATCAGTAGAAAAAGGAAACGATCTGGGGAAAAGTGGGTTCGAAAGGACAATATTTTTCTGTTTAGGATATTCTGGCATCTGTATGTCGAGACATTGTGGCAATGGTTGCCACAGTTGATTCTCTATTCAATCACTGTACTGCACATTCGCTAAGTGAAAAGTTCAAAAATGGCCAACTCCATGATTTCAAAATGCAATGGTATGCAATGGTTCAGATTAACTGCCTTCATTTCTGAAACCACTCAAAAATACCAAACATTTCGTTCACAACAGTGACCACTTAATAAAGCAAACTCCAGTTTCCCATGGAACGCTAAAGTGCTCGAAGAATATTCGAACGAAAAGGGAGGACTACAAGGGTATGCCTGTGATAGGAGCCGGTTGATAGAAAGAAATATTCAAGTCGTTCATAGTGCAATTGATGCGATTTGACCATTCAGAAAGTTGTGAAATTCCTTTCCAAAAAAGGAAAGATAACTGTAGATAAATTAGTCCAAAGAATATAGTTTAAGATGCATTAAGTTTTCCAGGATGCTTGCTTCTTGTAGCAGGATTTCCCCTGCTTTGGTTAAAAAAAATCGTTACTTATCCAAAATAAGGTTTCCATTATGCGAGAACAAGAGAGATATCAAGTAAGCTTACCTTAGAATATAGTAGAAATAACTGACTCTGATATTGTTTTTCCAGTGCCGTGACAGTCCCCGATTCTGCTGGAAAGTCTAGTTCAAAGGGCAAAAAGAAATCACTCCAATCAAACATTTGTTAGTGCTAGATTGAGTAATGATCAGTGATGACCATGGAACTACAGCTCATGATAAGATTCTATGAAACAGAAAGCAACTCCATTTGTTACAACTCAATCAGAACCCAAGAATAAGGTCAAGGAGCAAAGATTACTCGATGAAAGCCATGTCACAATCAGGAAGTCAATGGAAAATGAGCAGCAATAGTGGTGACCATAGCATGTAAAAGTTGGTCTACACAGAAAGTCATGTATGTATAGTCCAACTTCCAATGATGATTGATGAGGATGATAACTTACATTCAGAACGAAGTTAATCAACAACTAAATGCAGTGACACTTTATGTATTTTGTCATAACCACAAATTAAGCAAGGAGCTCCATGCAGTAAACATAGTGTAGTTCTTGACAACCTTTGTACTACACTTACTAAAAGAAGTACGGGATTTGAAAACTTTCTCAAACATAGTGTGTCCAAGTGCTTTTCTTGATTTCTCAACAACTCGAAAGGGAAGCAAACGGTTTCCATTCTAGGTGCTTTCAGTTTTTATATACTCCAAGGAGGTTGGTTGTTCTTCGTAAGCTGCTAATTTTGACAACAAAACTAAGCCTAGAACTATTGATCAAAAGAGTAGGCAAGGCAAAAGATTTGGGAAGATGGCTTTTCTTATGAACAATCACAACAACTCTATTAGTCACTCTACTCAAACAGTCAGAACTCATTTACCCCCTTTAAGGGGGTTCGGGCCCAAGGCTCGATTGTCCCCTTCTGCCCTTGGACTCTTCATGTGTACCAAAAGGAAAAAGAAGAATCAAGTGATCAGCACACTCAGGGGAGTGTGGCAGAAAGCAGCAGTGACATTGACATTAGATAAGTGAAGGTAATGATCAAGCTTCTCAAAGCCAACACCAACCTAAAATCTTCATTTGATGAAACATTGATAAATCAAGATTTGTTGGCAAACATTCAAGTGATCAAACTATCAACAGACATAGTTTTTTACTTATTATGATCCTTTTTTTATATAAGCCAGAAGATTTTTACTAAAGACTACCTAATTAAAGACACAACTCATTCAAGAAATAAGAAGGCAAAATTTTCAGACAGAGATTACTAGGGGAAAAAGAAAGAGAAAAACACAACAAAGATGATTACAACTATATATAAGCTGCATTGAACAACCAAAATAGTCACAAGGAAAGCTAAATCCATCAAGGTTCGCCATCCAAACTGAGGCTGAGTACATAAATGGGCTTTTCATATAGTTCATGCCAAGGATGATGGGTTTTTATATGTGTCATGGAGAAACAGAACAAAGGTTTATCCTATTGATTTTATATCAGCTAGAAAAATACTTTAAAAGATAGTTTGGCCCAGTGCAGCCAAGTCCTACCCAACCTATAGGGAAAAAATCATTTGATCTAAGAAAACATAGGGAAAAAATACAAAAATTGGCCTAAACAAAAGAATAAACATAGTAAGGAAAGATCTCTGAACTCTTTGGTGATTAGATCATAAGTAAGACGATGGAGAAAACATTAATGTTGCCAAGTGAACTAATTAGGTAAAAAAGCAGTGGCATTAAACACCGAATTTCATGATATGGACACAATGGTTGATTGCTAAAGTCTATTCTTGTCCAGCAGAGGTCCTTTAATTTTAGATGAGAAGTACTTTATCAAGATATTGTTTAGGCAGATTTACTAAACTTACTACAAAGCTTAGATAACCTTAACTTAAATCTCTACTTTGAGTTGTGATGACACTATGCTCTAGATCTAAAATGGCATTCCATTGATATCAAAGTAAAACATTTTTGCATATTTCTCCAGCTTATCCATGAACAAAATAGATTTCCCTACCTAAATCTATTCCTATAAGGATGAAGCTGCAATGACAGAAATTTAACTTGTAACATCCTTTCCAATGACCAGAACTTTTTCCATCATCTTGGCTTCCAGCTAAAAGACCATTTAAAGACCGATTTGTAGGGATCTAAACAATGGAGAAAGGAACCTTTCTGTGATATAACCTGGCCTAACTCGAAAAAATATCCATTATTGATACATGTGTAACGAACAATGAGGGACTATACTTAATCTGCAGATGCAACCCTTTAGATGTGAAGTAGCCTAAACGAAGAAGCACAAATGACCATCATGTGAAAAAACAGCCCAAGAATACATATGAGACACTTGAAAACCTAATTATCTCATTTTAGTAGAACAATTGCAATGCATCAACAAACAAGAAGAGAATATGTGCAACAAAGCATAAAATGGGGATTTCAGCTCAAATTGACAATATAAGAAGCAGTGATGTATGACAAGAAAGATTGTAAATCATGTCTGTTTTGTATCACCAGCAGAGCTGAGCTAATTTAGCTTCTGCATGAAACCGTGAGACCATCTACTTCAAACAAAAGTAGAATTAACTCACCCATTCATCTCAAAGAAATTTGGAGAAATGCCATAGCTTTTAGAAAATTGCTTATAACCTTTTCCCTCTCTGCAGAGATGCACTTGTGTCAAGACAGAAATTGATCAACTGGATATTCCTTCTGCACCAACAGATCAAGCTTGAGATCCCCATAACCTTGTACTCAAGATTTCCACCCACAAGTAACAAGAAAAACTCTCTGTTGGACTCCACATCAGCTTGTAATGGTTCTTTTCATTGTTAACCCACTTCAAAATTGACACCCATTTATGCAAGTAAAGTGAAATGGTCAAGGTCAAAGTCAGTCAAATTCTGCAAATCTGTTTGTTGCATCTCTGGAAATCTGAAAGAATCGACTGTTTTGGCATTTCCAAGCAAATAAAAGCCGGAAACAAATAAAGCCAATTTTATTACATCAATTGTTAAGCATCCTTTACTTTTACACTTGGTTGCTTCCATGGATAGATTAGATGACACAGTTAAAACTTGAACTGACTGAACTCCATTGGTATCATCCTTGCCTTTGGGATGTAGTTTCTATAGAAATTCCACCACCTTTTAACCACTAAAATTGTGGGTGTTGCCAAGAAAATATATACTTCAATCACAAGAATAACATCAAAATAAAGGCAGAATCACAGTTTGTTTATTTTCTGATGTATTGTTTTCTGTTAATTTCCCTGGCAAATTTATAAGCAATAGTGAATACTTTTACTATTAGAAATAAAGCCATATCCACTGCATCAGTATCAATGCTAATGAAAATTAAATAGCATCATCAAATCCTTAATAGTACTATTGAAAGTAATGTATAATTTCTGTTCATTTCATTCCTGTAGAAACACAAACATATATATGAAACTCTTCTATCACTGCCAAACTAGAGACAAGTGCTATTGGTTGGTGTAGCAGCTGCATACTGTCTATCCACGACATCGATGAGCTTGTTGGCTATGGCACTGGCATAAACAGAAGAGCCTTCATATATCTGCATCGATGGAATCATCCGATCAAAAATATACTTAAAACTGTCAAACATACATATGCTGGATAAAACAATATAAATTAGGGAATATTTACCTTGGTGTTGAAGAGAAAGCTGTAATAGTCACCAATGTTGCCACCAGCAACATGGTGGAGATCCAACTGAAGCTCATCGAGGAGTCTGGACACGAACAGCAAGCAGTTGATCTTCTTTCTTTGAACAAGTTTGATAGTAACTTCATCATCAATAATGCGTACATCAACCTCAGAATCCTTAGACTTCCTCTGAAGCCAAGAGCTCCTCAAGGAAGTGCCACAGCATTGGTCTGGATTTCCCAGAGGCTTGCACTCAACATCCCCTGCATCAGCAGCACTAGCAGCATCTTCAGTCTTAAGCCTCTTGCTCCTGTCTTGGCCGCATCTCTTCTTCTCCACTAGTAATTTAAGCTCACGAACTGTTCTAAGAAGTTCCTTGATGTAGTCTATAGCATCTCCAACTATGGAAGCTCTATCATTCTTGGTTGTAGCCGATGAAAACGTGTTTCCCCACCACCAAAGAAGTACAATAACACCAAAAGGATGAAACTTTTTTAGTACTTACCATAAAAGAAACAAACTGTTTGATTGTTTTGAAAAGGAAAAGAGAATGATAAAGTGGTTAGTGTACCTTGGTTGGGTTAGGGACCATTGTCCTCAAAGCCTGGTACTTGTCATTGAGATGAACTCTCCTTTCTCTCTCAGTTGTAAAGTGCTTGGTGGTTTTGCCAGCTTTATTTCTGGCCTTGCCATGGGCAGCCATGGAGATATCCCTAGTGAACTCAAGAATCTCATTGTCCTCATCATGGTAAAATTCCCCAACGCCACTAGCCTCTTTCTCATCAGCGGGCAAGGTGTAGCCATGCGGCAGAGATTGCAGCAATTCCCTGAATACAGGAGGCTGAGGAGGCAGGTTGAGATGAAAAAGTGGGTCATACAGAACAGAAGAGCCAGGAGCGTTCTCGAAGGAAATGGAGGAATTAGAGAGAAAAGAGCAGGTGGGTAAATTGAAAAGGTTAAGAAGGTCAGCTGCGGGAGGGAAAGCAGCTTCAGGTGATGAAGAAGATGGCGCCACATTGAAAGTTTGCTGGTCAGCAGCCCAGTTAGACTGATCATAAAAAGGCTCCTGAGTAAGTTGTTGGACCAAATGGGAATTGGCGGTGGTGGTGTCAAGCAAATACTGTTGTTGAATTTGCATTTCCATGGCGGCGGAGGCATGTTCATGCTGGTGGGGATTGTAGGAAGAGAGATTGAGATTGTCTTCCAAATTGTTGTGGCTGTTGGTGGCGCTGCCCCCTTCAAGCCCCATGACTGCCTGGCAATCTGCCATGGACTGGGGATCAAAGCAACCGCTCTCTTGGTACGCCTTCATTTCTTTTCTTTCTCTTCCACTCCCTTCTTCCTTTTCCGGCATAAACAAAACAAGATCAATCAGTACAATCAAAGAGGAAAAAAAAATGAAAGAACTATCAGTACATTGTGAAAGAATGAGAAATGAGACCCTTCTTGAAGAAATATGGAAGCAAAAGTTACCTTTGAAACTGAAAAGGGGGGAATTTGATTTGAGAGAGATGGATGTTTAACGTTTTGATTGTTTCAGGTTTTGTAGTATTTCCTTTCTTGAAGACAGACCTGCCTGCCTGCCTGCCTGTAGACTATTAGTCCTGACAATTCATGTATATATCATGGTCGACCTGGCACGTATAACTTAAAATATAAACATTTTGTATCCAAATTTATGTCAATAAAACCTTTTTTTTGTTAAATTCATATATAATTATTATCAAATTTTAATGTGTCAATTTTATATTTTTTTCATATTGTTTTGATATTGTCTCATCGTATCGTGTCTAAAATTATTATATGAAAATACAATAAATCACATGTTAGGATAAAAAAAGAGAATTGACAAATCTATACATAATCACTTAAAATTCATCTAATATTTATAAAATGAACTAATAAGAGAATTTTATTTGAAAGTTTCAAATTTATACTGACAATTTGACGTGAGATTGTAGAGACTCTGCCTAACTTGTTAAGTATTATCCGTTTTGATTCGAAAATTTTACGATTTTGTTTTACAAAAAATATCACACCAAACATTGAGATTGCTTCCATGTTTCGATTCATCGACCTTTTTGATATTATTTATGATGACTCACACCCAACTTACAAAATATTACTTACTTTAATTCAAATCAAAGATCTCACAATTTTATTTCATAAAAAACGCTTCATAATTATAAATTTGAGTCTCCACAAATATCATATTGTAAATTCTCACATTCCTACGACACGGGATTGAGGCGTTTGGATATAAAAACAAGGTAATTGTTTTGTTTGTGTTTAACGTATGCAGCATTTACAGTATTTAGAAAAGGAAGGGAAAATTGATCGGTCAATTGAGATTTCTATCTATCACTATCAAAATTGATTCCAACCCATTTATTAATAATGATTATGGAGTTTCACTTTCACATGCATGCATCCTTCATCCGTACACACCAGTATTAAAATTTACCTGCAACCATTTGAATACCCATATGTACTTTTTAACCCTTCTTATAATTATTATTTTCTTCGTAATTAAGTAAATATTATAGTTATATTCTTCTAATACTTTTTTTAACACAAATATTTTCATCTATTTTACGATTTGATATTAATCTTGATTGAGTCAAAAGTAATAAAAGGTAAAACTCTTTCAACAGTAGAGATTTTAGGACTCGAACCTTATTTAAGTATCTAAAAAAGAAAGGATTATTATCTTATCCACTGTCAGTGGAGTTTTTTAACTCCACAAGTAAAATTGGGATGATAACATGTGTCCTTTAAAAATATTAAAAAAATACAATGGAACACATGTCATCATCTTAATATCGCTTGTGGAGTTAAAAAACTCTACTGACAATGTATAAAATAATTTTCCAAAAAGAAATCAATTTCCATTTCTTTTCTTCCAATCATTTGTTCGTAATACTTTTAAAGTATATATCTAACTATATAATTTTTATTTTTGACTATTCAAATATAAAAATTTTACATATTTAACATTAAAATCTTAACATTTGCATTTTTTTAAGTAAAAGGAGCTGCTCGAATAATAAATTGAATCAAATGCGATATGTTAATACTCGACTTAAGCTACCCACAACTAATTTAACTTTTTTTAATATATATTTTTATATTTTATTAATTTATTATTTTACCTTTATAATATTTTTTGAAAAATAACAAATCAAACTCATTTAGTAGAGTCAAGTTGGAATATATCGAATTGAATTCAAGTAATTCAAATATTTTACGAAATTGAGCTCAAACTTAAAAAACTAAATTCAATCGAATTCGAATCAAATTTTAAATCAAACTAACTCAAATATGATAATAAATCTTCTTCACTCGACTCGATTATACTTTTATTCCCTATCAAAAGTCTGCTTTCTAAAAGAAAAGGTATATAATCCCTTGTCTACCTTTGGTAAGACAATTATGTAATCATATTCTTATATAGTGGCATGGATTGGTAATTTGGAGATTCACGCAATTTGTGAGAGTAAAGTTTGTTATTTTAGGTGCGACAAAGGAAATAAAGCTCCTCACCTCTGTGCCTCAACTTCTACTTTTCAAGTTTTGACTGTAATCTTCTCTCTCTCCATGCAAAGTGGTTACCCCAACTAACTCACTCCCAAATCAGTTAGCCTTCATTTTCAACGACATATATATTGATTACACCAAAAAAGGAAAAAACAACATATATATATATATATATATATATATATATATCTATCTATACTATATAATATTTTTGTCTCCACCTCTCCCATGTGTGACACTTGTCCAAAAATTTTTTTTTGCCCTCAACAATTTTTCTTTTTAATTAGGTCCTTTTTTTTCTCAACAATTTTTTTAGTTAAATCATTAACATGTTTTTTGTTATATATAATTTATAAATGTAAGTTCTTTTTTTTATGGAGAACAATAGACAATAAAATGTTGTTTTAAAAAATAATGTGGCTAGGAAATGCTATAATTTTTTCCCGGTATTTATTTGAAAAAATGATTTTTTTGAAAAATTATGTAAGTAATTTTTTTAAGTAAATCAATACATACTATTGAAGATAGCTTTTGTCAATTGAAGAAATTGGTGATAACGCATGTATGAACATTGTTTTGTCAATTGAAACAATTGGTAATGACGTGTGTATTACAGTTGTGTCGATTGGAGAGCGATTTATGCAATTGTGTGGACTGGCAAGCTATGTCGGATGGTAAGCTGTTTATGCTGTTGTGTGAATTAGCAAGCTATGGGGTTGTCGAGCTGATGTAGTATGAGGGCTGGCGAGCTTATGTAGTATGAGGGTTAACGACCTGATATAGTATGAGGGTTAACGAGCTGTTATGCTGTTGTGCAAAATGGCGAGCTGTGTTGGTTTGGCGAGTTGATGCAGTATTACGATAGTTGAATCGAAGAAAATGACAGTTTCTACAGCTTTGTGGATTGGCGAGCATTTCTACAGTTGTGTGGATTGGCGAGCTATGTGCTTTGGCGAGTTGCGTGCTTTGGCGAGTTGCTATCTTGTGTGTGTGTGTGTGTGTATATATATATATATATATATATATATATATATTTTGTCTCCTCAAATGCCACATGTCAACTTTTGGCTTTTTTCTTCTTCTTTTTTTCAGTTTTTCCCTTTTTTTGTTTTTCAACCTTTTTTATTTGTTTTTTTTTCATAAATTTAAAGAACAAAAAAAAAGTCATTTATATGTGAATTTTATTTTTAATAGAGAAAAAAATAAACAACATAAAAAATTGATCTTTAAATTTTATATATTTATTCCATGTTTATATTGAACCAAAATTTCAATAAGGTTTTGTAACAAATTAACTAGCATGATTGTTCAAATCTTGAGTATTTTAATTTTTAATTCTTTATTTGTATGCACTGAGTTTGAACAAAAAATTGTAAAAAAAAATTTTCTCGTAGCGAAGCACAGGACAATTTTCTAGTACTATATAATATTTTTGTCTCCACCTCTCCCATGTGTGACACTTGTCCAAAAAAATTTTTTTTGCCCTCAACAATTTTTCTTTTTAGTTAGGTCCTTTTTTTTTCTCAAATATTTTTTTAGCTAAATCATTAACATTTTTTTTGTCCAGTTATTTTTTTTTTGCCCTCAACGAGTTTTTTTTTACTTAGGTCCTTTTATTTTTTTTATCAATAATTTTTTTAGTTAAATCCTTAACATGTTTTTTGTTATATATAATTTGTAAATGTAAGTTCTTTTTTTTTTTATGGAGAACAATAGACAATAAAATGTTGTTTTAAAAAATAATGTGGCTAGGAAATGCTATAATTTTTTCCCGGTATTTATTTGGAAAAATGATTTTTTTGAAAAATTATGTAAGTAATTTTTTTAAGTAAATCAATACATACTATTAAAGATAGCTTTTGTCAATTGAAGAAATTGGTGATAACGCATGTATGAACACTGTTTTGTCAATTGAAACAATTGGTAATGACGTGTGTATTACAGTTGTGTCGATTGACGAGCGATTTATGCAATTGTGTGGACTGGCAAGCTATGTCGGATGGTAAGCTGTTTATGCTGTTGTGTGAATTGGCAAGCTATGGGGTTGGCGAGCTGATGTAGTATGAGGGCTGGCGAGCTGTGTTGGTTTGGCGAGTTGATGCAGTATTACGATAGTTGAATCGAAGAAAATGACAGTTTCTACAGCTTTGTGGATTGGCGAGCATTTCTACAGTTGTGTGGATTGGCGAGCTATGTGCTTTGGCGAGTTGCTATCTTGTTTGTGAGGGTTGGCGAGCTACTGTAGTATGTGCTCCTTTTATTAAAGTATATTTCTCATTGATGTAAATATGTTGTTGTTGAATCGACGACAAGGGAAGTTTCTACAGTTGTGTAGATTGGTGAGTAGTTTATGCAGTTGTGTGGATTAGCGAGCTACGGATTGGCGACCTGTTATACTATTTGTGTGGGTTGGCGATCTGCTGCAGTATGTGCATCGTTTATTAGAGTATATTTCTTTTTTATTTAAATATTTTGTTGTTGAATCAAAGAAAAGGGAAGTTTCTACAGCTGTGTGGATTGGCCAGCAGTTATGTGGATTTGCGGGCTGGCAAGCTATGTGCTTTGGCGAGCTGCTGCAGTATGTGCCTCATTTATTAGAGTATATTTCTTATTGATTTAAATATTTTGTTGTTGAATCGAAAAAAAGGGCAGTTTCTACAGTTGTGTAGATTGGCAAGCGGTTATGCAGTTGTGTAGTTTGGCGAGCTATGTGGTTGGTGAGCTGTTATACTGTTATGTGGGTTGGCGAGCTTCTGCAATATGTACCTCTTTTATTAGAGTATATTTCTTATTGATTAAAATATTTTGTTGTGGAATCGAAGAAAATGAAAGTTTCTACAGCTGTGTACATTGGCGAGTGAATATGCAGTTTGTGTATATTGGCGAGCTATATACTTTGGCGAGCTTCTATGCTGTTGTGTGAATTGGCGAGCTATGTCAATTGTTGCTCCATGTTTACATTGAACCAAAATTTCAATAAGGTTTTGTAACAAATTAATGAGCATGATTGTTCAACTCTTGAGTATTTTAATTTTTAACTCTTCATTTGTATGAATTGAGTTTGAACAAAAAACTGTAAAAAAAAAATTTTCTCGTAGCGAAGCACGAGCAATTTTCTAGTTGATAATATTTCTTTCCTTACTCCCTCTTTCCAAACAATAATTATTTGTAACCAAAAAAATTATTAATAATTATTTTTTATTTGTGTTATTAAAGTGAACTTTTTTATGTGTATTTCATTGTGAGTTGGTCTAACCTAATAAGAAAATTAAAAAAAAAAGGCAAAATGTCGAAATTAAAATTTTAAGATGCATTTTGATACTCAAACCAATATTTTAAAAAGAAAAAAAGAAAGACAATAGAGGAACTAATAGCTCAAAGACTAGATTGAGAATATTTGGATCACATTGCTTACCTATTTGTATAATTTAAAGTGGAGCCTGTCAAGTATACTATGCATATCTCATATGAAAGTTAGAAGTGTTCATTTGATTCGTTCGACTAACTTGAAATCTAATTGATTAAAATCAAATTTAATTGAATTATTTATTTTTATTTTATTAGTTGAAAATAAATTTTTAATTTTAAAATTAATTGAACCATTTGTTAATTCAATTAATTTACCGAATTAATCGAACTGAATTAAATTCAATTAATTCATTGATAGAACTACATCAAATTAAATTAGATTAATTCATTAAATTAACTTAAATAAATAAAATACATTTAAATGGAATTATTAATTAATCATATTTGAAACAAATTAAATAAATTATAATCCATTAAAATATTCAAATACCAAAATATTAAATTAAGAACTTTAAACCAAATGAAATGATGGGCAGATGAAGTAGTTTTATTACTTATAAATTAAAAAAAAATGTTTATGTTGTCTATTAGCCTAACTATAGGAGTATAAATTTAAAAAGTAGAACTAAATCTACTACCTTCTTCCCTTTCGAATTCATGCAAAGTTTGTGCCAACATTTTAGTTTTGGAATATATATTTACTAACCGAGCCAATATATAAGTTTGTATGATTTACATAAATAAAATATAAAATTTAACGAGCGAATTAAAAAATATAAATTATATAAAACATATAAAATATATATTTAATTTTACATTAATATAAGTAAATCACTCCTCTATCTAACAATCTTTATATATAATGATGAGATCTTGAATTTGTATTTTTTTCAATGATTCAGGTTTTAAGTTGCATCAGCATCTAACAACTCCTTCAATAACTAAAACTGATATATTCCCACGGTGCCATAATTTTAAATTTGTCAATTTCCCTTTTCACTTTTTTTATTTTAATATAATATTCATAATGATCATTTTTTTATACTACACTCATCTCATAATGACAGTTACAATTGCATTCAAATACATTACCGTTTCACACTGTTGTTGCCAAAAACAACAATAAAAGTTTGTTGACGTCAAATCTTCGATATTCGCTTTAGTCTGTTTCTAACGAATCTGTGAAATAGGAAAAGTTAGAGGGGCGCAGGAGTTTTCCCCTGCGCGCGCACTCCGATGCTTAAGTCAGACAGGGTTTTGGCAGGCAAATAGAGCTTAGGATTTAAGAATGATACCTGTGACCTATTTATAGGAGTTATTTTACGCGTAATTATCTTTAAACCTCACAGCTTAAATAATAAGTCAATTGATCATTTATGGACCTTTTGAGTCCTTTTTTCTCTTGAGCTCAGATTATCATATGGCTCAATTATTTTCAGCTTGACTTATAAAAAAGCCCAATAATCTTTAACCTAACCTACATCACACACTAATCTCACTACTATCAGTATTTTAAATCTTACTAAAGTAAATCACACTACCCACGACCAGCCCATAATATAGTAGCAGTTTCACCTTTCAAGTTAATTATAATTACTCGGAAAGGAAACCAAGAAAAGTTTGATACTACAAACATATATACCTCCCACCATCCATCAATTTCTCAAACACTTCGAATTTCCTGAAAGAGAACACGTCCATACGGTACAGTGGCCTTGTCCGACAAGCTTGGAGAAAATGTGTTGAACCCTTTTTTGTAGGCATTAAACCAGACAGTCTTCAGGAATCAACCAACTTGTGCCGTGCCAAAGGCTGCTAGCTGCCATAATATTAAATTTCTCCGCCTTCTTTCTCTTACCAAAAATTTGTTACTTGGAAGCAACCACCAATCAATCAAATTTGTTTTAATTCTGTTAAAACTCATATCTATCTGTCAAACACATTTTTTTTTTAGTTTTTATAAATATTTAACTTATATCGTTTTTGAAATTTTATTTTATATTGAAAATCTTGTCGTGTTCAAAATTTTCAGATTTAATTCACTTAAAAAATAACAACATATTGTCTCATTCTTTGGTTTCTATCTTTACAAACGAGATATATTCATAGGCCGAGTTGGGCCAGCTTTGAATCAAATTTAAGTGAGGTATTAAAAGATTAAAAGTGAGTTCAAATCGAACCAATAAAAGTGAGCTTAACTCTAGCTTGATCTTATTTTTCAGCCTTAATTTTTAAATCAAACTCATTTTTACATATAATGGTGGTTACTCTTCCTAAGAATGATTAAGTCTAATATTCAAATCCTCTTCTTCTTTTTTTTTTTTACCTCTCTTTGAACCAAAAAATAAAAGCCCAAACCTGCCAAATACTATCATTCATTAAAGTATTGTAATAAAATATATTAAAACATATCATAGTTAACAAGTGTAACACAATAAATTCAAATAAATTCTTATAAATGACTATAATAAACATGAAAATTTAAAAATTAAAGTTTTAAAAAAATAGTATAAGTTCAAATTAAATTGCACAAAAAAATCAAAATTAATTAAAAAATATATTAGTATAAAAATAATAGATTTAATACCTAAATATGTCATCCACGTTTGCCACAAAATGGAATTAAACCCTTAACTTTTAATTACATAGAAATCAGTCCTAAACATTTCAAAATAACATAATTAAGTATATTTCTGTTAAATTCTTTAATTTCTGTTATCATTGCACATCAATAAAACTTAACGGTGTTGGAGGAAATTAACGGAAATATCATTAATTCTATTTTTTTGAAACGTTCAGGACTGATTTTCATGTAATTAAACATTGGAATATAATTCCATTTTATGATAAATGTGAAGGGTATATCTGGATATTAAGCCAAAATAATAAAATAATTGTAATTATCAAGTTGAACTAGACTTTAACTTGAATTGATGAACTCAAACTAGGCTAATTTTTTATCAGACCTTGACTTCTAAACTCAAATCCGTTTTATGAGTTTAATATTTTTGTTCAAACTCACCGCAAAACTATACAATCATTCGTCTATCAAAACTATACGAGCATTCAGGCTTAAACGAGTAAGCAAGCCCTGAAACAGTTCCAATGACCATGGCCCAAACCACTCCGCTATTAACTTGAACCCCAACCCTATAGAATGGAGTAAAATCTAAACCCATTTTAACCCAAAAGAAAATTTTCCCAGAAGCATATTGCATGTATGACATGACATCGGCAATGGCTCCTTCCAGACAGCATCTTAACAGAAAGGAGATGAGTTGTCAGAGTGTCGCATGTAGCTGCAATATCTTTGAGTGTTCTTTGAAGCAATTGACGCAAGGGCTAGACTTTTCTTTTCTCTCTAAGCACAACTCTTGGCTAAGCTCCCACTTTCAAGTTTCAGGTTTCAAGTTTCAACTCAAGTTCCCTACTTCCGTTTTCTTTCGTCTAATCAATCTCTTTCTTGAACACCCATTTTCTATTTTCTTAGAACCGTGTGAATGCTTAAGTTTTCTCCCGACATTTTTGTATTTGCATGAACTGGCCTGGAGAACGTCCTAATTGGTGTTATCGCGTTGAACAAACCGACAGAAAAACGACCCTATCACTTTCCTTTTGTCGGCGAATTCTCGTTTGGTGGAAAGCAGATAGCCTAAGTAAGTAACTATGTTGACCGAAGCTTCCAAAGTCTGATTTTGCCTTGTTGGATGGATTATGATTGGGTTCTTGATTGATGCTGATGGGATATATATCCCCAAATATTCCATGTGGTAAAACCATTTCTAGATTTCTCTGTTTGCTTTGGCATTAGAAACTCCTGCATGATAAGAAGAATTTAGGTCGTGAAAAGGTTGAACAATTTACACTGTTGATATTGTTCTTGACAATCGCTATCAATCTTGTATGTATTGAAGCCCCCATTTTGTTTTGTATCGAATTGTTTCGATATTTCGATTACGTGATTATGTTGTATTATTTCCAACAGCTCTCGTCTCTGTTTGTGCTTTCCTGGAGGATAAAACGCTTAGAAAAAGCGTAGGCGGTTGGCTGAATTGTAGAATTTGATTCAATATCACAGCTCTAAACTTAGAATTCTTGAATTTGTTGCTTTGAATATTTTCAATTTAGTCAAGAGAGAAAGATGGTAGGAACTAGTAAAGAAATGAACCAGAATGTCCATGCAAATGGCTTGATTCATAATTCCAGTGGTTCTTTGGAAGAGAAACTTGGCGAGCTTCGACATCTCATGGGCAAAACAGAAGGCGATCCCCTGAGAATTGTTTGCGTTGGGGCAGGTGCTTGGGGTAGTGTATTCACTGCTTTGCTGCAAGATAGTTATGGTCACCTAAGAGATAAGGTCCTGATAAGAATATGGAGGAGACCTGGAAGGACAGTTGACAGGGCCACGGCTGAGCACTTATTTGAAGTGATCAATTCGAGGGAGGATGTGTTGAGGAGACTGATTAGGCGCTGTGCTTACTTGAAGTATGTTGAGGCAAGATTAGGTGATCGGACTCTGTATGCAGATGAGATCTTGAAAGATGGGTTCTGCTTGAATATGATTGATACTCCTCTTTGCCCTTTAAAGGTTGTTACTAACTTGCAAGAAGCTGTGTGGGATGCTGATCTTGTAATTAATGGCTTGCCATCAACGGAAACTCGTGAGGTGTTTGAGGAAATTAGAAGGTATTGGAAAGAGAGAATAACAGTGCCTGTAGTCATTTCTCTGGCAAAGGGTGTAGAAGCTGAGTTGGGGCCTGAACCCCGCATAATAACTCCCACCCAGATGATCAATCGAGCTAGCAAGCTTCCTTCAGCGAGCTACATTAACTGTTTTAACCTATTTGCTGAATTCACAAAGAAGTTCATATTGATTATGAGGCTTGCTCCTTTTCTTGCAGCTGGAATCCCATTAGAGAACATTCTCTATCTTGGAGGACCTAATATTGCTTCAGAAATTTACAATAAAGAATATGCTAATGCTCGAATTTGTGGTGCTGAAAAATGGAGGAAACCATTGGCAAAGTTTTTAAGGCAGCCCCACTTTATTGTGTGGGACAATGGTGACCTCGTTACTCATGAAGTTATGGGTGGTTTGAAGAATGTCTATGCCATTGGAGCTGGTAAGAACTAGTTTCTTGCAAGTCTGCTAAATCTAGGACATCACACAATAAATTTTATGACAATACTAACTTAAAGATAAGGAATAATAGATATTACTTGATTTCATAATCTCCAAGATGCTAAAGGTTTACAGACTCTTTCAGTGAATAACTGTTTCATAAGAATTCAGGATGCTAAACTACTAATCTTTGGACTAAATTAATTTAGCTTCAATTCGAGTAATAAGTTGAAATTTCAAACCTGTATATTTAATTTCTGATAATGATTCCACAGGAGTGGTAGCAGCTCTAACCAATGAGAGTGCCACCAGCAAATCAGTATACTTTGCACTTTGTACATCTGAGATGATATTTATCACTCATCTCTTGGCCGAAGAGCCAGAAAAACTTGCTGGGCCTTTGTTGGCTGACACTTACGTAACCCTGTTGAAAGGTCGTAATGCATGGTATGGGCAGCAGTTGGCCAAAGGAGGACTGAGCCTTGAAATGGGTGATAGCATCAAGGGTAAGGGGATGATTCAGGTATGAACTTTTCTGTTCCAAGGAGTATCAAATTTGAACCAACAGTTTTTGGATTGTTTGGCAAGAATTGAGTCAATATTTGTATGACTTGAAGCAATTCATTTGATACAAAGTTTCAAGCTTTTAAGCATCGTTCTGTTGAAGAACAAGATGATTTGATGTCCACTGAATGTCATGTGCAGACAACCAATGTTGCATAATAGGAAAAAAAAAAGCGTCTTAAAGCAACTGTCAAGGAACTTTGGGAAGATGTATTTTTCAATTAATGTGTGATATGGAAACCTACTGAACTGTTTATATTTTATGGGTTTTCATGTTCTGTATCTTTCTTGCTTCAAATAAATGCTTGCTTTTGAGCCCTAGAATGACTTTGGAAGTGCAGAGTCACTTTGCCTTTAGTGCTTTTGCTTAAATTAATACAAGAAGTACCAACTCCTAAACAAGTTTTAACTCGATGAAGTATCCTGTGGCACTCATGGACTGGTGAAGGTCAATTTTGCATTGGTTTCATGGCCACCTTTTCTTCTATTGCCAATGGTTCATGCGTGTTTTATTTGTTTTGTTGGGGTAACTTAGACAACTGCATTTCAGCCTTCTTGGATCTCAACCAAATGCTTTAGCATAGCCATTGTCAGTTGAAGAACTGTAACATTGTTCGGCACCAGTTCAATAATAAAACAAGATTCCGATTCATCTTTTTCTTTGCATCCAATCTGATCCTGCATTTTAATTCCTTCTATGAATATTAATCTCATAATTTTGACAGGGTGTGTCTGCTGTAAAAGCCTTTTATGAGCTGCTCAGTCAGTCCAGCTTAAGCGTCTTACACCCCGAAGAAAACAAACCTGTAGCTCCAGTCGAGCTCTGCCCCATATTGAAGATGCTATATAAGATACTCATCAGGAGGTACTAAATCTCTTTCTCTCTCAATTTCGAACATGCAACTCTAGTTGAATGAGCTTTGATGTATATGAACCATAGTGTAGATTACCATTGTTTCAGAAGTGTGTGAGCTGATTCCTCCTTTTCATGAATTCCAATCAATGTTCAGGGAGTTTCCATTACAAGCCATCCTTGAAGCGTTAAGGGATGAAACCATGTATGACCCGAAAGATCGTATCGAGATAGCACAATCTCATGTGTTCTACAGACCATCACTTCTTGGTCAGCAGCCTTGATAAAAGATGTTCCAGTTTCCTTTCAATGGTTTTGGAAGATGTAAATGTGATAAACAAGTCAGTAGTCTAGGTTCTATAGTTAAAGGAAGAGATAGTGGAGTTAAGGAAATGTGATGAGCTGTGAGTGTGTTCTTTCAATTTCTTCATTTTTTTTTCTTTCTTGTGTGTTATCCATTTGTAATAGCTTGCTCTCAATGTCAATGTACTCAAGTTTGGATTTAAGAAAAAAAGTTTGAGCTTTGTTAGAAGTGTGAAAATTGCAAAAGAAATATATATACATATATATATATATATATTATTCTATCTCTCTCTCTATATTTATATATAAGTATGTGTATTTTTTTTTGTGGAGTATTTGTAAATTTTTTAACTTCACAAATGGAATTATGATAATAATACATGTTCTTTAAAAATATTATGAAAATAAAAAATAAATAAAATGTAATATGTGTTATCATTCTAATTTCGCTTATGAAGTAAAAAAATTTCATTAACAATAAATAGAATAATAATCCATTTATTAAGCATAAAAGGCCGAGTCTCGAGAAAAAAAAGTAAGTTAGCTGTCATTTTTTTGGAGTTCCTTTTGCATAGCTCTTTCTTTTTAACATTTCAAAGTTAAAATTTTGACGTCTTATAAGACTCATACATAATAAGATTTGAATTTATTCTAAAGCTTCGAGTTAGATTATAATTTTATGATCAAATTAATCATTCATAAACCCACTGTAATAACTCACTAACTGCCTAAAAATGTTTAGAATTTTCTTTTTGTTGATAAAATCCCAAGCCATTGCCGAAGACAAACCAAATGGAGTTACAACGACGTCGTATAGAGAGCTTCTTACTTCTGGTGCTGGTGTTCTTAATCGTCCGAAGTGCTGCGTTGACAGTCGTTTCCCAGCGCCAGCGGTGCAGAATTTCGCACAGGGAGAGATGTCTCTGGTAGACTATGCATCTTCTTCAGACGACGACGTTTCAGACGACGAACATGAACAACGACAACCACTCCATGAACCAGCGGCACCTCCACCACCACGACCGTCTTCCCCTCCCAGAACCGAGTGAGCGAACATAAGCTCGATTGATCTTTCAGATTTTCATATTTTAAATTTTCACAACTTTTCAAGGTGCTTAATTTAATTGGCAGGGAATCCGGGTGGCCGTCGACGGATCAAAAGCCGGAAACTTTTGAGAGGCTTCCAGATGCTTCGGTCCTCTTGAACTCTCCGACTCTGTCTTTAGTGAGCGGAAACGACCACGCATCTGTGGTGGCTGCAGCGGTGGCGGAAAGTGCGTCGCGTAAGCGAGACTCGAAGGGGATGATGGGGTTGGGCTCCAGTGTTAGCGTAGCACCGCCGCCAAGGGCTAAACTTCCCAGAGCTACCTTACCTCATTCTAAGAGCGTTCCAGATACCGGAGGTGGCGCCCTTGTTCCCCCTCAGCTCAAAGGAAGGTCTCAATTCTTCCCTTTTACTTTGTTTCCTTTCCATTATTTGATAGCCCTCTGTTTGTTTTGTTTAAACATCTTGTTTAGAAGAATCAATAGAAGGCATAATCTGCTTCATTTTGGTACGACTTTGGGTAGTGTTGATGATTTGGCTACTAAATTCCAATCCCAAAGAAAACAAGCAACGAATTTAAAATAACATAAAATTTCTACTCGGTAGAGCAGCGACTTGTTCATAATTACTACTTTGCTTTAGGCCATTGCTGAAGATTTTAGCCATCAAACAAATTATTCTACTTTGCAGAACTCCTGTTGACACAGCTGCAAGCTAAACCTGGCAATCTTAAGCAGACATGATACAAAAATAAAAAAAGACAAAAAGGTGATAAAGTTAAAATTTGGTAAAAATCGTGTGTGAATTTGCCAAAACATTAAAAAAAAAAAAAAGAGTATTTTTGGCAGGTAGACATGAATTTTAACACTTCAAATTTGGTGTTTTACAAGACACAAATATGATTTCACACAACAAAACATGAAATATAGACAAGAATTTTTAGGTCTACTTTAACCTTAGCTCCCTACTGCTATTAACTTTTCCTTCTTAATGACATGAATTATTTTATTTTTTGGTGTAAATCACAAAGTATCCAACAACACATTGGATATGAGATTAATTCTCGTTCGCGCTGCATGATTGACGCTAGCAGCGGCCCAAGGGAATTTGATACTGTGAGGATTTGAACATAGGACTGCCGGCTATAGATCGTCCTCACTCAAAAATCTAGCAGGATCTTACACAAACGAGCCATCCATTTGGGTTTAAATTAATTGCTTTGTTTCACTTTGCTTGCAGAAAAGTCTTTTTTCACAGGCTTACAGCATCACTAAAAAATAGTAACGAATTCTTACAAGCCAAATCTTTGTTTTATGGCTTTGTTCTAATGTCTCAAGAAGCAAAACACTGTGCTTTTCCAGCTAAAAAGGTTTCTTCTTATGCCTGAGAGCTGACTATTTTCATTGTATTCCTTCTTTTCACCCCGAATTGCTACATTTCTCGGGGGCTGATACCATCAAGAAGCATGCAATGGGCTGGAGAACTCTCACATAGTGTCTACCATTTTTATTTGTTTATGACCCCATGCAGGATAGTTCAATGCCTGGACTTTCTTGCTGAATCATCCATGTTGTCTATGTTTTAATTCTCTAATGTTGTACATCCTCTGTTTATATTGGAGAAATTTTGTTGCTAATAATTCATGGTTCAATTTCTGGCAGGAGTAATGTGGCCACTGAAGATATCAGCAAACTATTCGTCAGCAGAAATGCTGTTGCACAGCCCAGAGGACCCGAAAATCAGTGAGTAGTTTATTTCCTCCTGAAATCGATGCTCCTTACAAGTTCAGAACAGATCAATTGCTCAAGATTTTGACTTTGTATAAATGTTAAGAATACTTTTGCGCATGCTTAGATTCTCTAGTTAGGCTGAAGGCATGCGGTGGGTTCAGATCTTCCTGTTGCAGAATTCATTGGTGAAAGTAGGTAAACTTAGCATTTACAATAACTTTTTAGGACAAATTAACAAACTTGTGGAAATGCCACTCGACTGAATTTCATGTGACTTGTTGGGTTTACTTAGAACAATGAGGCTGCAGTTGGAAGGAGGGCATGATTCACTCACTTTTCATTCTAGAGCTTTACCTTCTTCATGGAATTGGGCTTAAACTTTTTTTTAGATCCATTAAAGCTGGACTTTTAATACGTAAATGAAAATCCTTCAGCCTCCTAATCTGCTTGATTCATTTAAAAATATCACATGTATAAACTTTCTGGAACCCGCAACTTTCAAAACTCTATTCAAAATGAATGTTACCTGAGTTGACAGTATGTTGCTAATCAGCTGCTCCTCTTAAATACTAATATACTAAACAAATTTTCAAGCAAGTCCTGCATGAAACACTTCTAAACAAGAGCTATTAACGCTTTTATATGTCACTACAAACACAAAATCTTTATTGCTGCATTTGGTTAGCTCAGAAGCCACTAAATATGTTGGAGTTTTTTCTAGCAGTAGGGGTACTGTCAAATTTGTATTCCTCAGCGAGTGTTGTATTAAACTTATTTCCCAGTGTAGGGTATTTTAAGCCACGTTATTGTATTAGATTTATTTCTTTATTTTCAGTTGTTTCCTTTTTGAGAAAATGTTCTGTTCCATCAATACCATTCGCTGTCACTTCTCTCATCCAATTCTCAGTCTACTTTGATCTTTTTCTGTCGTCCAACGATGGTTTTAAAAGTATGATATGCGCTTCAACTTTCATTTTTCTTTCTTTCCACAAGTTTCAAGCAAACAATAATACTATGAACTAAATGAAAATAGTGAAGGGTTACGAGGACATAGAAAATATTACTACACAGAATACAAACAAAAGCAAACAGACGCATATCCGGCAGACTTAAAGACCGTTCTTTTTAACTCATGGAGGCCGAGATAATCTCCGGTGGCTTGTACCATAAACCTAATGAAAAACGATGGCTTCAAAGTTCTTGACTTTCATCTTGAAGCAAAGGCACAAGATTATGGTTTTTAACCGATGGAGGCAAAGATAATCTCCGGTGGCTTGTACCATCAACCTGATAGCAAAGGCAAAAGATTATGGTTTTTTGTCGTCTAATTGCTGTAAAGCTTTCGAGCTAGGAATTTTTTTCTTAGAAACCAAACATGAAAACTGAAAAATAAGACGTAGAGGCATTTTCTTCTACCGACATTTTCACAGGAGTCTTCTATTTTCTTGGGCCCTGACTAATCACAGAAATCTTTCAATTTTCTACATGACCCTAAGTTAACACATTCGTTTTGTCATCATACCTGAGTTATCACAAAAGTCCTCTGATTTTCTCTTCGGCCATGAAATATCACAAGAGGCTTCGGATTTTCTCTTCGGGTTTGTGGATAAGGCATATCAATTAAATACTAATCCATTATTTTCATGGAAGATGACGGGATGGTTTGAATCTGAAGTTCTCATAGGTTCAAAGAACTGTCTTTCTTTGGGTAGTTTGCTTTTGCCTTTTTCAAAAGCAGCACTTTTTTAAGTTAAAAACGATTGTTTGGCGAAGATAAAAGATCAAAGCAGATTGAGATTTTGGATGAGAAAAGCCATTGATTGTTTTGAGAGTTTGTATATGATACACACTGTCAATGAACCAGAAGTTGACATCTCATCAATAGGTTTTTATTGACAAATTAAAAAAATTTATTTATATTTACATATAAAAACCTATTAATAAAGTGTCAACTTTTGATGCATTGATAATGTATAACAACTATACAATGTCGATGCATCATAAATAAATCCTTGTTTTGAAGCAACAAAAAACACCGGGTGAAATTGAAAGAGAACCAATTGAAAAATATATATATATATATATATATATATAAAATTAAAAAAAATCTGATAAAGCAATGATGTGGCTTAAAATACCCCATATTAGGAAATAAGTTTAAATCAACACTCATTGAAGAATAAAAAAAAATCAAAGTACCCATTGCTAGAAAAAACTCTCCAATATGTAGGATATAAAATTTTGAAAACAAATCTTATGTTTGAATTTTGTTGTTCCCACTCAACTCCTTTTTCCAAAAGAGTTCAAAATCATTAGTTTTCCTTTATATGATGATTTCCCCCTTCATACTTTTCCTTTATTTTATTCCTACCAAACTAGTTTTTAAATCCATATCTATTGTTTCTTTCTTTTCAATGGTCAAATGTCTCTGGCTACCATACGAGATAAATACGGTTCATATGCATTTTTCAATACGACTCTAAAAAATATACAAATATTAAAATTCGAATTTCAAACTTTTTAAACTTTCGTCCCGTCACTCGTGGTATTTCGCTATCATCATATTACCAAAGAAACAATTCCTAACACCACGTAAAACAACTCCTACCACCATGTGAAGTTGACTTTGTTATAACAAATGGTCGACCTAATCTAATTCATAAAGGGTATATCTACTTATGCTATTTGTCCTACTATCATTAAGCTGATAGAATACAAGTTATCATGCAATGCAATAGTTCGTACGAAATGATGCCTTGATTTTTTTTCTTTTTTGGTCTCTAAATTATTCGTCCTGTAGCCCAGCCGCCGTAAAATTGCATGCTTTAGACAGCCTAAAAGAATGATAAGATAATCATCAATCCCTTTCAAGTCCAACCTATTGATCATTGTCAAGAAACGTAACCAAGTGTAACTCCCCGCAAAAAAAAAATCACGTAGGACTAGAGGTGCTTATTGGACCGGGTTGGCCCGATCCGGTTCGCAATCGGATCGGATCAATTCGGTCCAAAATCCGAACCGGTACTGGGCCGGTTTTATTTATTTCAAACCGGGCCCGGTAAGGGCCCGGCCCGTTAAGAACCGGGCCCGTTAAGGGCCCGGTTAAAAACCGGACCGGTTCGAACCGGTCCGGTAAAAAAAAAATTAAAATCTGCAGTTGCACTGCAGTGCAACTGCAGTACGCAGACTCGCAAGGCTGCGAGTCTGCGATACTTTGATGGGCATCAGTCTTTATTTTTTTTTTTTAATTAAATTAAAAAAAAATTAACAAAGGCTTGGCTGCCACTGCGCACGCAGTGGCAGCCTAGCCTGCTGCAAGATGGGCAACGGCCATTTTGGCCGTTGCCCATCAATCTTTTTTTTTTTTAATTTTTTTTATTTTTTTATTCTAATTTTTTTCCTATAAATACCTCTATAATCTTCTACTTTCATTTACATTTCTTCTATATTTTCTCTCAAATCTACTATCTATATTCATCTACTCTTATTCTCTTCACTCACATACTCTCTCAATATTCACTCAAAGTCTCAAACTCTCTCAATATTCCTTATTCCAAATTTATAATATCATCATTTTCTTTATAAATTTCATTTTTCTTTTTATTTTATATCATCATTTTCTTTATAAATTTCATTTTTCTTTTTATTTTATAATTTTACTTTTAATTTTCAAATTCTAATATATTATATATATTCCTTATTACAAATTTATAATATCATCATTTCCTTTCTAAATTTCATTTTTCTTTTTATTTTATAATTTTGCAAATTTTACTTTTAATTTTCAAGTTTCAATTTTTAAATTTCAATATATTATCATACATCTATTTTTTAAATTTTTAACATATATTTATTTTCAAAAAAAATATAAAAATGTCAAATTTCTTTCGTCGTTCATGCTCTGTTTCTCGACCTTTTGGTTCCACTGAAATTCCTAATTTGGGTGACGAATCATTTAATGAAATCGAACCCGATATTCATCCGGAGGAGGAGCTTCCTTTGGCACCATCGTTTGGTCGTGGTCGTAGAGGAAGTCATGCTCAAACACAATCATCAGCTGCCACCACTGCTGCTACATCATCAAGACCGAAGTTTAGTCGAAAAAAAACAAGCAGGGTATGGGAGTATTTCGACATTGTAGCAAAAGAAGGTGAGACGAATAAATATTGTGCCATCTGTAAATTGTGCAAAGGCGTTTACTCTTATAACTCCGGTGGAGGTGGTGGCGGTACAGGTACGTATAAAAGGCATTTAATTACTGCACATAAAATTAATCCTGATGCCGAAGAAAATGAAATTTTAGAAGGTAAACAATCTCAAATTAATACGCATGATGGTGGAAAAAATTTTAATTTTGATAATGTTCAAGCTAGACGTGGTTTAGTTAGATTTGTAGTTAGAACTGAACAACCATTCACAATTTGTGAAAAAACAGGATATTTAGAATTTGTTTGTAAATATTTACAACCCGCATATAAATCTGTTTCTAGACATACATTAAAAAGAGATTGCATGGATATGTTTAAAGAATATAGACAAGCTTTAATTGATAAACTTAGTAATATTTCATCTAGGGTTAGTTTAACTAGTGATATATGGACTAGTACTAATGGTATAAGTTATCTTGTTATAACTTGTCATTGGATAGATGAAGATTGGTCTATGCAAAAACGAATTTTATCTTTAGATGTAATAGAAGAAGCACATAATTCATATACTATTCATAAATATATTACTAAAGTTTGTAAATTATATGGACTAGAAAATAATAAAGTTTTTGCTATTACTTTTGATAATGCTTCAAGTAATACTGCAGCTATTCCTCATTTAATTAAAAGTTTAAACCCTGTTATGCAAGGCATATTTTTTCATGCAAGATGTGCATGTCATATTATAAATTTATGTGTTCAAAGTGGTTTTAGTTCTAGTGGTACTGGTAGTGGCATAGGTCCAATTGATAAAATTAAAATTTTAGCAAAATGGATTCGCACACCAAGTAATAAACGTGAATGGAAGCAAATTTGTATAACAAATAATATACCTGTTAAAGCATTTCCACTTCCCGTGGAAACAAGATGGAATTCACTTCATCGTTTGCTTTCTTCTATTTTACCTTATAAAGAACTTGTTACTCCTTTTTATAATAATTATACAAATAGCACACATTTAGTACTTTTTGAAGAAGATTGGACTTTTATTGAATATTGTGTTGATTTATTATCTACTTTTAAAGATGCAACCGAAAGATTTTCAACTCAATTTTATCCAACTACACCGTATTTTGTTCCTATTATCTACACAATGTTTGACAAATTTGTAAAATTTAGGAATCATGAACTTTAAGTTCTTTTGTATATGATATGGAGGAAAAATTTAAAAAATATTGGGAAATAATTCCTCCTATTTATTGTATTGCAACTTTACTAGATCCTAGTCAAGGTGAGGTAAATATAGAAATTTTTTTTGATTGTTATAAAGAATTTCTTGGTCTTGATTCTATTGAGGATCAAAAGTCCTCAATTAACAATCTTTTTCGAGAATTGTTTAATGTTTATGAAACAGAAAGGGAGCAATTCAACTTTAATCGAGAAGAAGAAGATTAATACGAAGAAACCGAAAGTAGCAAAAAAGGAAAAGGAATTTTAAACGCAATTAAGGAAGCAGCAAAGAAGAGAATGAAGCTAAAAGGAAAAGCGAGCGGATCGGGATCGGGATCAACAACTCGACGGAGTTCTAGCTTCAATGAGCTAGGATTTTTCTTAAGTCAAGATTTTTCTGTAGATGATAACTTTGATCTTCTCCAATGGTGGAAAGAAAACCAAAAACAATTTCCAGTTTTAGCTTCCATGGCCCGAGATGTTTTTGCGGTGCAAGTTTCTTCTGTTGCTTCGGAATCCGCATTCTCGACGTGTGGAAGAATTATTGGAGACCATCGAACCACTCTTAATCCGGATTCATTGTGCATGTTAACATGCCTTAAAGATTGGTTTGATGCGGAATCGCGCAATGTTGAACTTGGAATGGCCAATGAATTTGCTGATAATAATTCAGAAGAGGAGGAAGAAATTTCCAAGGCAATCCGTATAAATTATGAAGAGTAGAGAATAATTTTTTTTTTGTAAATTGTATGTAAAATTGTAAATAAGTTTAGTCATAGTGAATATTTTTATGGACTACGGTCCCGTGGTTTTTACCCTTCTAACTTTTGAAGGGGTTTTCCACGTAAAAAATCTTTGGTCTCCTACTCTCTCCTTTTTCTCCTTTGTTGTTGTTGTTATTATTATTATTATTATTACATACCAAATTAATTAATGTTATACTTATATATGTTTAAAATAAATAAATATTTAAAATACAAAATGAATTAATATTTTAAAAACATATTAAATAAATGAATAAATATTAAGTAAATGATATTTCAAATATAATAAATTATTTTAAATGCAAAATGAATATAAATAAAGATATGCAAAATGAATATAATAATAATATTCATAATATCATTATTTGTATTTTGAATCAAATATCATTTTATCATTATATTCATAATATAACTTTAATTTATTATAACAATAATTTTATTAGATAATTTTATAATAGTTTGTTTTTACATTATTGTTACATTAATTAAATAAATTATAATATAACTTATATTCTTATAATAAATTATTGTTAAATTAAACTATTAACATTATTTATTATAAAAATAAATTTACTACATTAAATTATTAAAATATATTAATATATATTAAAATAAATTAATATAATTTTTTTAAAAATAAAAATTTTTAAAAGGAAAAAAAAATGGACCGAACCGGTTTAAACCGGTTCGGTCCGGTTTTGAGGCGAACCGGTCCAACGAACCGGGCCGGTTCGCCTCACATAATATGTAGAACCGGTCCGAACCGGACCGGTTTAATACCGGTTCGGACCGGTTCTGAGGTGGTTAGGGCCGGAACCGGTGAAAACCGGCCCGGAACCGGCCCGTAACCACCTCTACGGTAGGACCTTGATCATCTCTTGCGTTTGTAAATGATTAGACCATGAACCACTAGCCATAAATTTCCTGGGAAGAGCAAAGCCTTCTTTTCCGGAAAGGAAACTGCCATGGAAGGATCCTTCTTTTCTAAACCCTTAACAAGTCATGTTAAAGGACACGAGGCCTGAGGGCTTGTACTTGTCCAGTTATGCACTTTCCCACTCGCTTGCAGATGCCACCTGTTTTCTTTCTCAATTATTGTGTGATTTCCACCATCTCTCTTTACTTTCTTTCAATTTGTTTACAGACTCCAAGGCCACAGTGAAAGCAGACAAAAGACCCGGAAAGAAGAAATTTAAAGAAAACCTCTACTGTAACAATCGCAGATAGGAAAGCCACACACACAGAGCACAAAAAGATTCCCAGTGAGCAGTGCGACCGTGCTCTTTTGTCATACGTGTGGCATCACAAGCACAACATCTAGCTTTAAGATCTATCGCAGTGTCCTTTCCTCCTGGGGCCTGTCTGCCAGTCACATGGGTGGGTGCTGGTGGAGGGGACCCACTTACAACCTGTCACCTTGCATAGATTATTACAAGACTAGGACCCACTTCTGTTGTCAGCCACCCATGTGCTGTTGTGTCTTGTGGACCTTCCTGTTTTCCCCTCAATGAATGTGAAGCGTCTAAAATTCTACAGGCAAGTGTGACCCACAATCAATAATGCCATTGCCATTGCATTTGCGGGGTGAGATTCTTCCACTATTCTAGCAATGAGACAAATTCTTTTACTAGTACCAAGTAGATGGTACAAGTAGTAATGAAACTTGAAAAACAAGACAACAATCACATACGAAATTAGAACTCATCTTCTTTTTCTTCTTTCTGAATTCTAATCTTTCACTAGTAAACTCTTTTTCTATTCTATATCTGATTATGTGTCTCATATCATAAGCTAAAAAGGGTTGACAGCTGACACTCTGTAGTAACCGGCTACAAAATCACAAGCAAATACACTTAGAAAATGTCTCCAGGCAGACCATGTTTCTTCCCCATTTTTACCCCTACAGGGCCATACACACAATACACTATTAAATTCATTACCTTTTCTGCCTCCCTGGGTGTATCATCTCACTGATTCTGCTGATGCTGTACAACAAATAAAACAACATTGTGATTATGCCCTAACTAAAAGAACTAAATATGGCCTTTTCTTTGTTTCTTCTAGGGAAACCATCAGTACTGGAAAATGAAGGGGAAGAATTACTGTTCAACGGGAGTTACAACTACACATTGACTGTGTGATCCTTTTTTTTCTTCTGTGCTTTTACCTGTGGTCCAAACTCAACTACTGAAACAATATATAAAATATTACAACAAAACAAAGGAATGGCTGACCCGCTTCCTTCACTGCCTTTTATGTATTGCATTTTGTATGGTGGTAAGTAGTATAGTATTGATGATGACGACGATATTTGTTGAGGTGGTTCTGATTGTAGTCGCAGTTCTCTACAGATCTCTGATGTGAATTTTTTTGATTGGTTATACTTTCAGTCTTCCTGTTAATAAGACAAGCCAACCTCATTAGAGAAACAAAACATAATTCTTCAAGCATATGTATAAAAGCAAAACTGAAATAATGCATTGAGGAAAGGAATCCTAAGCTATCCATTTACCTAAGCATAGGACGCTAAATTCCAACCCGGCAAGTCGGGTCACCAGTGCCTGCATACATGCCAATGGTCCCATGTCCGGATGAGAACCTGAATTGGGATGCATAAGTCAAGTTATAGATCATATTTACACATGGTATTTCCGACCTTATAATGATTCTGTTTATAACCATAATGATAGTATTATTGAGCCAATAAGAGTGGCTCTCCTAGCGACAATAATGTACCTGGGCATTTGGCAGTTTAGGGAGTTAAAGGATGCCATCTCTAATGCATTATTTGCAGGAAGTATCGTAGTTGATGAAACCCAATTATTGTTAACACAAGATGCTGAGAGTGAAGCATCCTTATCTGCTTCGGCATTCGAAAAAGTTAAGTACTCTCCCGATGCTTTTGTAGGAGATGCAAAAGGACTATCAGGAAGGTTGTGCTCCAAGCTGCAATTAGTCACAAGAGATACATAAATCTACAATCAATATGCTACTTGATCATCCCAAACTGGAAATAAAACCATAAAGATCACACAAATGAACTAAATAGAAATTGTCTGCATATCAAAGCAAAAAATCCTATTTGCTATTCTCGGTTTAGCCCTGATTTGAATCTGAATGCAGAAAGCACCATTACTTGTATACCTTTCAGGAAGATCACCATCTTCACAATGTTGGCGCTCCTTGCCACTACCATTCTCTTCAGAACTGACTGATTCTTTACCAGCAGCAGCAGTAGCAATGCTGGCCGCTTGGTTCTCAAGAGAAGTAGCAGATACAGTCGGCACAGGGCTAGAACAATTCTCTGCAATGAAAGATTGCAAGCCATTTATTTCCTTCCAACACAGAACGCCGATTCATAAGCACTGCACAAATTATCAGTTGACTGATTTGTTATATTTCAATAAAAATGTGTACCTTGGGGAGCCTCTTGACTGCTGCTTTGAAATTGAGGAAGTACAAGAGACTGGCTGAACGGGTTCGGTGAGTGAGTTGGCGACGGAATGGGACTTCCACTAGAAAGAGCCCTATGATGGTGATGCTTCTTAACATCAAGCAGTTGCAAACCCATTAGCCTTCTATTTTGAAGCTCCAGGGCTTGCTGCAGTTCAGCTCGCTCCTCCAGCTTTCTCCTCCATAACATGTCCTGGGTGTTATAAAACATCCTTGGCCCTAATTGCGCACACAGATATTGTTAGGCTTATGTACCTCAGGAGGGAAACAAACGAAATACAATGTTAGTTCATTCATTTCTGTTTACCAAGCTGAAGGTCGAATGGATCTCTGGAATCAAGGCCAGTTGGAGTACCACAGGGAGAAAACTCTCCTCTTTCCATTTGCTGCTGCTGCTGCTTCCTGCAGACAAGAAGTAGCCTTAAGAACTCTAGATCAAGTAAGCAAGTCACCGGAAAATATAAGATTTCTAAGTGCAAGAGAGAGTGCCTGTACTTGTCCGGGACTTTTCCTTTCTCCTTGTAAGGCTTCACCAGGACCCGAGCGTCGCAAACAAAATGAGGATTCCCTTTGGCTAGAATGATCTTCACGGTCTCAGGATAAACAAAGGTAACAAACCCAAACATTCTCTTCTGCTGGAATGGTATCCTCACATCTTGAACCGGTCCATAATTGCTTCAAGGAGAAACACATGTCAGCAACAACGGTGAATTTCAGCAAACTGCAACAAAATAGAACCCTGTAAAAGTACAGCATTCAGCAAAAACCTGAAATAACTCGACACATCCTCCTCTCTGAAAGTGCTATCAGCTGGGAAAGTCAAATAGATCTGTCTTGATGCTGGGTTAATCATTCCTGCTTCACCGTTTATTGAAAAGCCATTCCTTTCAAGCCTAGACCGATTGAATTTGTTCATCTCATCGCCCATCATCAAAGCAGAAGCAGCTGCAGCCCTATGGTTTCAAAAAAGAAATATTCACATTACAATGACTCATATTTAACCATATACTAGATAGCAGAAGGAATTAATCACAAAGTACCTCTGAGTATCATGTTGTTGCTGCTGAAGAAATAAATTCATGCACTTTGGGGAGTAAGGAAAAGAAGCAGAACCCATGAGCTGGGAAGCTGCAGCCAACCTTTGTTGCTGAGCGGATTTAGATCTAAGTAACTCATGGCACTGGTCCATCATCTCAATCTTGTTAGGTGAACCAACCATGGTGGCACCATCTGCACCAGCCACCACTGAACCAGATTCCCCAAGGGCACCATGGATAAATCTGCAACTATTCCCATTTTTACAGTACCCCCTAGCAAAATACAAGCACGGTCTCCACGCAAACCCCGAAGTCGGGTCATCAGCTCCCAAAATATCGCTCATAGAGCTGCTCCTGCTGTGAAAGGAGCTTCCCCAGTATGAGGGGAAACCCGTGGCGTCAGTGCTACCACAAGCAGCAGCAGCAGCGGCTGAACTCGAGGACAAGTCGCCTGCTTGCGGGTAGAACAAATCATGGTTTTTGGGGTTAAGTTGTGGCGTGCTTTCATTGAGGAAAGATAGTTGGTCTTGAAGTTGAAACTCATCAATCATATCAGTGGCTCCTCCATTTCCATAGAAGGGTACAGAAGAAGGGTTTAAAGACCCACTGCTTGGACTGATCAACACATCTGGGTTTGGAAGATCAGCTAAAGCACTCCAAGAAGAACTACCAGAAGCAGAACAAGGGTTGGTAGGGATCGTGAGTGAAGATGGAATATTGACTCCACCGCTGCCTAGAAGCCTGGAAGCAGATGAGCTTTGTCTAGAAAGAGTAACAGGATTCGGGTTGTTTGCAAGAAAAGGAGAAGGAGAGGATGGGGTTGAAGGCGTAGAAGGAGGGTTAGTAGGAAGACCAAGCTCCTTTTTAGCCTTAAGAATCACTGAGTGAAGTAAAGCTTCAGGACCAAAGGCCAAACGAATCATCTCCTTCTCGCCATGATCTTGAATGAGCAGTAAACCCATGATTTTGGAAGCATTTTCTGGTTCCAAGCCCTGGATTCTTGAGAACACAATTCTGGTTGCTTCATAACCATCCATAATGGAAAGCACACCAACCCCCAACGCTTAGTTGCAGTATACTTCACCTTTCTTCTATGATTTTCAGAGAATAACCAAGTGTTTTGAGTATGGTGTTTACAAGTAAAACTTCTTTCTCAACCCCAAACTCTACCTAACAACTTGTAAGCAGTAAGCCGCAGTGCAGTCTCTCTCTACCCTCCCCTCTTTCTCCTGTATTCGTGCAAAAAAAAAAAGACCTATGAAGGAAACGTAAAGAGAATAAATTTATAGAAAAGAGAACGTCAAAAAAAGTATTCCCGTGTGGGGAATTTCTTCATAAAGCAAACATGAGCAAAAGTTGCAGTGGCTAAAGGAGAAAGAATACCCATATAGGAGAGAAAGATTGTGAATCCAAGGGTGTTCTGCTTCTGACGAGAAGATTAGCGAAAGTGGCGAAGCGAAGAAGTCTTCTGTCGTTGTTTGTGTCGGACTTCCAGCTTTCAAGCTTACTACAACAGCCAAACCACCGCCTTCTCTCTCTCAATCAAGCCTGCGAGCATGGGGAAGCGGAAGCAGCAGAAGGCTATGGCGTTGGGTTCTGAAGCCTATACTGGGCAGTCAAAGCTGAAGGCCTTGGGTCTTTCTTTCTCTTCCTTCACTCACTCTCAAATCTTGAATGGTAAGTGGCAGTGAAAGAGAGTGTGGGGAGTTGGGGGTTGATTTGAGTTGAGTTTGAGTGGGATCCAGATCTGTCGCGTTTTCATAAACAACCAACAACTGCACCGCACGTTCTCTTTCTTGTCTCAAAGCTCCTCCTCACTCAGCTCACCCTAATCGCCCCATCCCCGAGTTCGACTCGCTCACAACACTCCCTCTCTCACCTATTATTACTATTCCCTTTAAATCTCAAAACTATTTAAATTTTTATTATTTATTCTTTTATTTTCAAGTGAATTTTATTATTTTAATATTCAATTCAAATAGTTACAAATTTAATTTGTATTTTTAATGTTTTAATATTTTATTATTAAATTGTTATTATAATGTAATTCAAAATAATAAATCAAATTTATTGAATTAAATTCGAATTTTAAAAATTAATATCAAAATGAGTTTGAAAAACTTAAGTATTATTTTCAATTTAAGTTAAATTTAAAGAATTAAATTTGATTGAATTTGAATTGAGTTTTGATTTTTAATTTTTAATTTTTTTTTTCAAGCCAAACTCAAAAATAACACAAAATCTGACTCAGTTTTATTATATATCCATTTATTTTTTATTTCTTGCCTTCATAGTCATTTAAAAAATAAGATAAATTATTTGATCACTATAAATAAAAATTTTAAATTTAAAAATGAGAGTAACAAGAGTAACACATTCTCTTTTGCTTTAAGCTAATATTAAAATAAACTAAAAACGGCTATGTATATTAATTTTTTATTACAAATAAAATATTAAATAATTATAAATGAAATGCTTGAATTCAAATTTAAATCATACAATATATTCATAATTAATCTTTAATCATTAGATCAAAAATTTGTTGGTACACAAATTTTTTTTACTTCTAATGTGAAAAAAAGTCATATTAAAGAAGAAGAAATGAAGATAGTGATTAGTGATGTAACGCCCACTCCGTTGCTTGGACGAGTACATCATACTCGCCAATGGGAATTGTGATGCAGATTGAGGGACCCAGCTGGCTTGAATCTGAGCGGATGATGTTCAATTCCTTGACGTGGATCCTAGTCAATGTCTTTCCAATCAGTTGCTTTCTCTCTTGACGCCTGCGCCACTCTGTGCTCGTAACTCCACAAATATTAAAATTCTAATCAAACATAAGAATTGAGTTTTTCTTCATTTTACACTATATGAGTTAGTTTAACGAATGAATTTAATAATTACAATTTTTATTTTGAATTAAGCTCAAATTATAAAAATAAAATTTTATCTAACTCCAATTAAATTAAATTTCACAAGCTAATCTTAAATTCAAATTTATCATTAGATCTCTGGATTCAATTATATCATTATCTTTGTATGCAAAAAAAAAAAACTCTTCTTTATTTCACCATCTTGTCCAAAGCCTCATTTCGTTTTTTGCCCTTTATGTTGTATGCAAAATCAAAAACTAAAATATAATACTAATAATTTTTCTTGATAAAGTATTTTTTTTTCTTTTACTTGCATTATTATTTGGAGAAAATAGTATTTTCCATGCATAAATAGTGAAATTCTAAGTTGATGGAACCATTGAGGCAAATAAAAAAAAGTTTTAATGAGTTACATTTGTATTCAAACTCATTATGTTATTAGATCAATTCAAATGAAAAAAAAGTTTACGCATAGACTCATTTTATCATACTAATGTTAAAGAATAGGATATTGTCAAATTTTGTTTGGACTTAAGTCTAATTTGAATGGACAGTAAAATTGATTCCGATTAAATTAAAAATAATAAAATAATCATTAAAAATTTGTATTTTAAAATAAAAATAATTTAAAAAATTGAAATCAATGGAAGAAGGATAATTTTTCCTCTCCTTGTTTTTTTTTTTGGCTTTTGCTAAAAAAGAGTCACCTATCGCACTGCATTGGTGCTAAGCGATGTGCCAAACTAAGCCTTAATCTCTTTTTTCCGGTACATTTAAAGATGCAATTTTTCCATCGACATTAAGCATTTAAAATTTTACTCCCAATATACTCTCAATAAAAACTAATAATTAATATATTATTTAATTTTAATTTTAATAAAAACAAAAATAAAAAAATATAACCTTAGCTAGCATCTAAAATAATCCATTAGATTATTGACAACAAAAATCTAAATTAAATCTTACAAACAAATTATTTGATCCTTACTAATTCAATCAACTTTATTTTTCACAAAAAAACTTGAGGAATTTTACAATAAGATTAAAATATTTGATTTTATTATAAAATCAACATAAAAACATATGATTAAATGTAAATTTAGTATAAGTAGATGTAAATATATCAGGAGTAATAAAAATAAACATAAAATTAATGTTATAGATATAAACACATGATAATTTTGATACAAAATATATTTTTATTTATTCAGTTGGAATTAGTTTTTCCCAAAAAGCAATAAACATGAAACTAACTAAACCTTAATCGATATTAATTCGTCGGCAAATTAAGATTTGATGTTTGAATGGTTGCAAGAAAATAACCAAAAAATATGGGGTTTGGGGCTTGAACAAAGGTTCCCCTTCTGCTTGTAGTAGTATTTGGAAAGGGGCTGATTGATTCCTCCTTTTGCCATGAAAAAGAAAGCGGTTTGATGAGAGATGCCCCACAGCCCACAAAAAAATAAATGATGATGATTGATGGGTGAATCTCTTGAGACCAAAAGTCACCCTCTCATTATATTTCACAGCGCATATATCTCAATTATACACACTTTTCCTTCAGCTTTTTAATGTTTATTACTGTATGATTAGTACAAACAGATCCGATAGACAGAGAGAAGAGATTTTGTATGAATTGGTTGATGCCTTTTATCATTTATCAATGTCATGTCACGCCTTGTTGCATTTTAAAAAGATAAACAAAGATAAATTCAAACATATATAAAATACAAAAGAAAAATTTAAGAAACTATATGGGGTTATACATCTTAGATTTAAGAAGTTGATTTTGTAGAAAAAATAATGATTGTTAGATAAGTGGCGTAAAATGTAATTTTTAATTATTCGACTCCATTCTGAACCTTCTAATGAGGGTAGAAAGGATGGATCAGCACGCCAAATGTTTTGATAGGTAAGTGGGTCAGTTCGGACGAGAATGTCACAAGATTAGATAAAAAAATAAGTCACATCATGCTTTTTAAAATTTAGAAAGATAAATTCAATCTTATATAAGATACGAAAGAAAATTTTGCTAAGAAGTACGATATTACACATCTTAATAAGTTAATTTTATTAATTATTATGTTATAAGTAGTTGAGGTGTTCATAGATAGAGTTGAGGTAAATCATATTGGAATTCGATAAGATATTAAGAGATTGAAAATAAAATCAAGTTCTATTAGGTTTGATTCAAATTTTCAAACCTATATTTTTGCTCAAACTTATTTTTATATACAATAAATAAGTTTAAATCTGTCCAAGCCAACCAAAATATTATTAATTTTTTAAAAAAATATATAATAAAATATTATATTAAAACATATAATAATTAATAAGTATAATATAATAAGTTCAAATAAATTTTTACAAAGAAAAAAACATGAAAATTTTAATTTTAATTTTAAAAAATAATATAAATTCAAATTAAATTGCATAAAAAACAATAGTAATTAAAAAATGCATTAATATAAAAAATAAGAAGAAATTTGATTATCGTGTCAGATTGAATTTGGACTTAAAATGGTAAATCTAAGCTCTACCAATTTTTATTGATTTCTTAACCCAAGCTTGTTTAATGAATTTGTAATTTTTGTCCAAAATCGCACAAAATTAAACGAAGATTTCAATTTGAATGAATAACTTGACCCTTAAACATAATAGGTCAAGACGTGGTAAAAGAAGTAATCCTTAATTGTTCTACTTCACTTTAAACGACCCAGTAAGTGTAAAAAGGAAGGACCAGCAATCCAAGTGCCCCAGCAAATAAGTAAGTTTATTAGGACGAGAATATCACTTTAAAAGAGTGGACGAGATATGTTCAATCGCACATTAAATACAAAAATTATCAAACAAATAAACATAACCTTTACATATTTCAAACAATAAGAATAAAAAATAATGACCAAATGAAAGATGCATGATAGATGATAGATGATGATGAAAAAGAAGCAACAAAAGAAAATTTGAAAATTGAAAATTGAAACTTGAAAAATCAATGGCAATACCTGATTCTTTTCATGCATGATTCCATGATTCATCATAAGGTAGATGGAAACTAGGCACAGTGGTTCCACATGGGGGTGTGGTGTGGTGTGGGCACCATTATTATTCTCTTTTACTTTTTTTTTTCCTTTTATATTTGAAGCATAAGCATTGCTGTATGTATAATGATTGTGTAGATATATTTTGTATTGATTGAGTGGTCAAGGCAGACAATAATGTATCAATTATCAACTTGTTTCTCTCTCTTTATAAAAGGTGTGTAATTTTGGTAAAGAGAGGTGGATGCAATCAAAGGTATGGAACCGTTGCTAGCTAACTGTGTGGATGATGGATGATCATACTTTGAATATTCCCTCTCAAGTGATGATGAAGTGAAAATGATGAACAAGATCATTTGCAAATGGGTCCAATTTCCAAAAGCATTAATTAATATTATTATTTAATTATTTATCATGATAAAATTTTGATATTCCTATATATTTATATAGGTATTGTATTAAATTATATTTGTGTTATTTAAGAAAAAAAAATTTTTGCCAATTCGGACATAAAAGTCGAGTGTAAGATACTTTTATTTTTATCAAATTTTAGTCTTTTTTTTTGTAATTTTTGTATTATCATCATTTTGTATTTAAAATTATCCAGTCTAAAATCATATTGATCTCTGAAATTAATTAAGGATTATTTTCAGTGTTGGTACTAAAATAAATAGTTCTACTCAAACTTAATAAGTTTTTTTTTCTTAACTCTTAATTTACTCTGAAATCATTAACGTTTAATTTACTTGGTTTATCATACACACACACACACACATATATATATATATATATATATATATATTATGCACTTAAATCTTTTCAAACTCATAATTTAAAAAAATTATCTAACATACATGCTATCTAAGCTAATTCCCAGCTTACCAAACTAACTAATTCATAATTAACAAAAATGCACGAATATGCTTATTTATATATGGAGAACTTTAACCAAACAAAACAAAATCCTACAATTTTGGAAGGAACCTCGTTGTGAATCGAAATTAGTAGGATTTGATATTAATATTGGAGCTATAGATTAATATAATGTTCGTATAAACAATTACGCATTGTATGGGTTAGTTCACACATTAATTAATTAAATCAAGCTGCTAACATCTCTTTCACCTGTATACAATAATTAATTCACTAAATCCATTACTGAAAATTATCACCATTCTTCGCAAAAAGTACTTAACTTCCATGCGATGGCAGAAATTATTTACTACTTAATACTTATATTGGATGGCAAAAATAATTACCCGTATATGGATGATAATTTTAAATACAATATGATGATACATATAAAAATAACATAAACTAAAATTTAGTATAAATTATAATTTTCGTAAGTTATGCAATAATGAATATAATTTTATATAATATAAACATAAATTATCAGACATAGCTGCACATATTACATCTTTCATTTCAAAAAAAAAATGAATGAAATGTATTTAACCTCACATCAAATCTGAAAAAGAAAACTACTGATTATATAAATGTGAACGCTTTACGCCATTCATGTTTATTGGTATAGCAATATTATAACATCTGAAAGCTTAATCCACAAAATTAGTTCAATTATGGAAATGATGAAAAGAAAGGACATAAAACACTAATAGTGAATGATGTTGCACACTAAAAATAATTATGCCAACCCACCAACCAGGAATAAGATAGATATGGCAGAAAAAGAGGGAAGATTAACCAAAATGGTCCTAAACAGTGAACTAAACAAGCAATAATAGGAGAATAATGTGAGGTAGGCACGCATTTTGATTGGTTTTGCAAGCAAAACTGATCAAAAAATGGACATGGGTTTAGTTTAGTGTTGGACAAAAACACCTGGTCTGCTCCTTTATTAATTAGTCATTGGGTTATCATATATTAATTGCAGCCAACCTTTTTAATTTTCAGTTGCTTGTTGGATTGTTTCCCTGCCTCTATACAAAGGTGTTTTCTCCATTGCTATGCTCTCCAAGTCTCTCTCAAGTTAAAGAAGAATGTAGTGCAAGGTTAAAGCAAAAATTTTCATGAATTATTCGAGTTTGATTAAGTTTTTTTTTTTTTAAATTAAACACAAAATCCAAATATTCAAATAATAAATCAATTCAATTTTAAATATTTCAATTTTCGAAAACAGATCTAAATTGTTTCGTATGTGGTATGAATCGAATTTGAATTTTAAAATTTAAGTTCAATTAAATTCAAATTGAACTAGATATTTTGAGTTTTACAAACGAAACAAATTTAGTTGTATTATTATACCATCTCAACTCGATTTAATTGCCGACAGTGTTGCGTTTCATGCGCTTTGCACGTGTGTGGTGCCCTCATCTCACCCCATGCTTTCCTTCCCAACACCTTTCGGCTGTTGCCCTCACCTCACATGTGCTGTCAGAAAGAGATGATCATTTCTTCTTTCTTTTTTTTTTTGAAAAGAGAGATCATTTCACACATGCATAAAGGTGCTTTTTTTTTCATCATCCTTTTTATGCAAAAGTGAAAACGTCATGACAGAAAGTTAAAATTCAAGCATTGTTCGAATGAATGTGTTTGTATTTAGTTTCTAGCTTGTTAGTTAGAGGATTAGATTTAGTAATCTGTGACTGTATTTATATTTTATTTTATATTAAACATATGTAAGATATAAAAATAAATTTTGAATTATAACTTCATCGACACATTAAATATAAAATAAAATTTTAATTTTTATGAAATTTATATATAATTTTTGTTAAAATTTTAAGTATCATTTATCATTTTATTCTTACTTCGTATCACCGATTTTGGATTTATGTCTAAAATTATAAGATTCCTAAGTTTTTTTTTTGTGTTTCATTATTTAATATTTGCTTAGTTATTATTATGGATTATTTTCACATACATTGATAGTGGAATTTTTAATTCTATAAGTGAAGTTAACAAAATGAAATATATCCATAAAAAATATTAAAAAATACAATAAAATTAAAAAATTAAATATTAGACAATTTTTTAATTTCGTTTGTAAAATTAAAAATTTTACTGTCCATGTATGAGATATAATTATCATATAATGAAAATTATATATACTGTGAGTGAAATTTATAGACTTCACAAGCAAGATTGATAGATTGATAAATACTCTTTAAAAATAAAAAAAATTGAAAAAGTAAATATTGTGACAATTTTTAATATTATTTGTGAAATTAAAATATTTTTTTTATTATAGTGAAATTAAAATATTTCATTATCAGTGAATCAAATAATAATTCTGTTACCACATATTACAATATAAAAATATAGATATTCTAAGGGAATAATTTCTTGAGAAATGTCAAGCAATTAATTATTGCTACATGTTTATACTATATTTTCAAGCTACATATCCAAAGACAAGAGATAAGAGGGAAAGCAATGGAAATGAAACATTAGACAACCATTCTGACATGGATGGAGAGCTTGAGGAATCTTGCCTCTGTCTGAATAATGAATTAACATTGATAATACAATAAAAAAAAGAAAAAAAATACAAGTAAGCCAAGAATGAGAATATTAAAAAATGAATGGGAAGAAAGAGAGTAAACAGTGGAAAAAAAAATAGGAGGGACAGGGAAGAAAGAGAAAGAAATGATTTGTCTGAAAGGAAAACCCGACTGATATTTTATTTATATATTTTTAATGTCCTGTCTCTCTCGTGGGGCCGGCCATGTATGATTGATTTGAAAATTGTAAATACACACATGATAACATAATAAAAAAAGAGTAAAAAATATAAAAATAATTAGGTATAATAATTTATGTTCATACCATATCAAATTATATTGATCTAATTTAAAGTAATTTTTTTGTCGAAATTTGTGTTTACAATTATGCACCAAGTACACTTTTTTTGTTTTTATTAAATTCATACACAATTTTTTAAAATTTATGTCCTTTCATTTTCGCATTATTTGATATTGTATTATTATATTGTGTTTAAAAATTACAAATCTAAAATTAATATATGTTAAAATTTTCAAAATCTAAATGGAGAAAAAAATTAATTTGATATTTTGACATATAGATACAAATTAATATACAATAATTTTTATATTTTACATGATATAACATGAAAAATATAAAAATTATTATACAATAATTCGAATCCATATGTCAAAATATCAAATTAATTTTTTTATTTTACATGATATAACATAACATTATTTACATAAATGATATAACATGAGTTTAGATGTTGGTTCATGTACTCTACCACAATTTATTAAGATAAAGACGATAATGATGATGACACAATATAAAATGACATAAATACACAAATACATAAATTATCGTGTGTAATTGTAGGTTTATAAATGAGTAAATCTATAACCTATTTATGAACTACTTGAGTTTGCATTTATGATTATTTAAGTGTGACTCGTTTTTTTAGCCAAATTTGAACTTAAGTTACTTGAGTAATAAGTCAAGACGAATTCAAGTATCTTAATACCCACTTTAAATGGTTTGCAAGCCTATTTGAGATTTTTTTTATTTTATTATTAATTTATCATTTTATTATCATAATATAATATTAAAAAATAATAAATCAAACTTATTAAATCAAATTTAACTTGATCAAATGAATCGAAGCTACTCAAATCTCGAGTCAAATTTAAATTTCAAAGAATCAATTCATCAAATTCAAAAAGAATTTTTAACTTTTAATTTTTTTAGTCAAGCAAAAATTTAAATCCAAAAGTATATTACCTTAACCCCACTCGTATACACCCACGTGTAAGTATGGTATCCTCCCTCGCTCCTTGCTCTTCCTTTCCGAATACTGAAGTCCGACTCAGAAAGAGAGAGAGAAAGAGGGGTGGCCGAGCTTTGCCACTTGAATATGACTCTGTACTGTGTTACTGTTCAACCTGTCTGTCTACTGACATACTTCTGCTCCTTTTGTCTTTTCTTTGTCCTTTCATCATATCAGATCTCTTAAAATCTTACGTGTCCTCTTCTTTTGTTGCTGCTTGCACCATTATTAATCATCAAATTCTATTACAATACTAATGCCAACAAGTAAGAGTTCATACATTTTCATTAAATATATTTTTTAAGAGTAGTAAAAAATTTTAATTATGAGTAAATTTCGAAAATAATTAATTTTAAATTATTAAAATCAATGAAGATATTTATAATTTAAAAAAAAAGAGTTCATAGGGTAGGAAGATATTTTGATTATTTGGCCCCATGTTTTTCTAAATGTAACTTCACTAATTTCCATTTTTTTGTCTCAAACACCATTTTGTCCAAAACATTGCTTCCACTACCACAATATATAAATATATATATATATATATATATATTTCCTTCATGAAACTTGAAACTATAGAGAGGTTTTTTCATTGTAATGGTTTTTTTTTATTCGATTAAGACAAAATGAAAAAGAAATAATGATCTCTTTAAAAAAACAAAAATCCAAATCAATAATCATTTCGTTAAAAAATCAAACATTTTCATAATACAATAATAACAAGGAGCAATACGAGCATCCAGCTGCTTGATTGATACTAAATTTTGATAAATATTTTATAAAATTTATTAAAAAAATCAATTGATTGTTTAATTGTACCATGTACAACACTTAAAGAAATCCAAGTGCATATGAACTCCACATAAACTTAAAAATTCTAAACACGACATAACATATAAAGGGTAGATGGGTTAAGTGTTTATAAACATTATATACGAATATAATAAAAATTAAAAAGATAAATTTATGTTTGACGTGTCAATACAAATTTTAACATAAAATTTTTGTATTTTACATGATACTAACATAAATTTTATGCCCCAATTATTGTCTCTGAGCAATCATTTGCTATTGCTTACAAAGTCAAAATGGTCGGTTTAACTTACTTACAAAATCTATTTAAACAAATTAATCAATTTGATCAATTCGGATTCCTTTAATCGATTAATATCGAAACCAGAAAATACCAAATTAACTTGACCGGATCATTGAATCTGTTTTGATCGATCAAATCAATTCTAATGTTCAACCTTACCTTTCGTTCTCATGAATCTTGACTCAACTGGTCAAGTCCGAGTGAATGATTTTCCATCAACAGGCATCGTTTTAGTCGAGTTAGCCCTAACCTGAACAGAGTTGGGTCCAACGGTCCAAATACATTTGTTACGAGGCTCTATCCAAACCCAGTTCTGTCACTTCTCCAGAGCCAGGAAGGAAAGCTTTGTCTTTATCCTTACTTTGAGCACAGTTAAGCAGCCCACTTCCTTAAAAGTGAATATTATAGTTTGAACTAATACTTAGAGTCTGTGCTGCCGTGTTCTCGACAAAAAAGAAAACTATCAGTTTCACTTGCTAGTAAAAAACTAGTATTGAAATTGAATCCTACTCCACGTATCTTTTTGCGATCAATTTCCATGCAACAGTTATTTAGCAATCGACAAGGAACATTTTTCTAGTTGTCATTCAAAGAAATCGTATAATAAGACCTAGAAATAACAATCATCCATTAAGCAGGGAAGGTAGTAATCATCTGTATAATATGCTATTCCATTTGATTTCAAAGGATAGCTATTGAATCATAATAAGTATTAACAAGATGTTATGTTCTTGAGTACATGGTGCTGTCAGACTAAATCTGTATTCAGGTATATTATGATTTACTACATACACATACATATATATGTATATACATGCATTTGCAGTGATATTTTACCTAAAAAACATGCACATCGAGATTATTATATATACCAGGGCATATAATGGACGAAGATCGAGTATTTGGAGACTTTCAAATAAGAGCTTCCCTTGCAGTTATTCACCAGCCTGAGATGTGCATGGCACCAAGGTTTCAACTTGGTTGATGTTGTGTCCTTCAACACTTGCCATCTGATTTATGTTAGCTTGACAATTTATAATTGCAGGCTGACAGTTTCCTTCCCAGGATAGGTTCATTTTCTCACTTCCACCAATGTTAGCCAGTGATGATGATGATCCGGCATGTGGATGGAAGCATGGCAAATCGGTCTGACATTGTGCACCAATTGCATCACCGTTAGACTGCATCCCACAATCACCTTCCCTGAGAATGGTGGCATTGTTACACTGCTTTTGGAAGGGGAAAACACCCAACTCTCCATCAATCTTTGCTCTAGTGTCTACCAACAGGCTTCTCAGCCTCAAAACTTCTGCTTCAACCATCGTCTGTCCTTGTAATTTTTTGACTAGTTGCTGGTTCAATGAGCGCAATTTCTTCACTTCCTCTTCCAAATAAGCAGTATGCGCCTTCTTTTTCTCTCTATATTTCCGAACTGCTTCTCTATTCCCTGAAGGCCTTCTTGATTTCGATTGCGAGCCATCTTTATTCTTCTGCTGATCATCCTCTTCAGATGTAATAACTTGGGTATGTGTATGGTAGCATGTATGCGTATGCGCTGCATCAGGGCCCGGTGGATTGCAAGTGTGAGTATGAGTACATGTTCTGCCATTCTTCAAGAATTCTTCAATTAGTAAATCTACAGAAGGTGAATCCTGAAAATTGCCAGAGGAATCAGGGTTTGATAGAAGAACATGATCTGAAAGTTCTATCTCCCCATCATCCATGGTTTCCTTCGTCGATTTGCTCCAAACAGAAGCTATTTACAGCTAAGCGTCAGAATTCATTCACAAGCAAGAGTACACCTGCAATACAGAGCTCCAACTTTTCAGACCAACAAAGCAGCAATTTTTACATGAATTGAAGCCAAATAATTAAGCACAATTCCACATCAAAAGAAGGATTCCCTACCAGAATTGATATGACAATTGAGGAATATATGCAAAGAAGCAAAGGGGTTCCAGCAAATCAAATCAATGGTGCCCGGAGAATCAGATGTCACAATCAAGAATATAAAGTGGGAAACAGTTAGAGAGTAAAAAGCAGAGGAAAACCCTAGTCTCTTACCCGCCCCCCCAAAAAAAACAGGGTTTTCAACATAGCAAAAAAGCATGGTTTCCTAGAAACATTGAAGAGAAAACCCAGATGGAAACTCATCATCAGAAGGTGAAATGAAGCATGAACACAAGATTTTGACATAGAAATCAATCAGCAAAAAAAAAAAAAAAAGAGCAAGATGGTGGTGTGGTGTGCATGAAATGAAGAATGGAAAACCTGATAATCATCAGCAAGATTGCACGAGGAAGATGGTTGAATTCCCGTGGCATTGTCAGGTTTAAAGCAATGCAAGGAAGCAATAAGCGTTTGTTGTCTCTCTGCCTCTGGTGTAACTTTCTATGTTTTTTCTTTAATCTGCAAATGTCAACCTGCCAGCGTCATGCCTTATAGTGACAGACATGAGACATAAGCCATGTATTCTTCTTGTCTCTTTCTTTTTTTTTTTTTTTGGTAAGTTGTATTCTTGTGCCTTTCGCCTTGTTAAGTACGTCGCTGCCAACAACACTTGCAGTGCTGTTCAACGCCCTGCCTGCAATTTTTTTTATATAAACTCCTGTTTAAATAGCATAAAATACAAAAATTTTGAATTAAAATTTGCATTGAGATGTCAAGCTAATTTTTAAAAAAATTTATTTTATTTGTATATGTTTTTTATTCGTATTATTTTTATATTTTATTATTATATTTTTAATCTAAAATTACTTAATCCAACCGTCTCATGCTCATTTCAAATTTTTTTTTCATTTCCAACCTTAGAGCCGGACAGTTGGACTGGTTGCAAATGGGCTTTGAAAGAAAAGGAATAATTGGGCCGTGTTGGGTTTCAAAATCCAATAACATAAGAACCCTAAAAAGGCAGACGATAAGTATTTTGAAACATTAAGATTGGGTGTAATGGATTACGGAATGTGTGCTAAGTATTTATTTGATGGATCAGTTTTTTATTAAATATTTTAATAATTTGAACTCAACTAAATAAATTTAAATTAAATTTAAAGCTAATTTAAATGGATAATAAGATTGAAAAAGAAAAATGATTATTAAAAGAAGATAGTTTTAATAAAATGATGAAAATGTATTTGAAAACAAAAGTAGAAAATTTTTTTATCTTTTCATCTTTTTGTCTTATTATGTCATTTTAAGATTCCAAACAAGCATTAATAAATTTCATTTGTTATTTTTATAATATATATTACTAAAATAAAATAATAAAATATTAAAAATATTCTTAAATCACGTATTAAATTACACAAATAAAATTCGAATAACAAACTTGAATTCGACTAAAAAAAAGTAAATAAATAGATTGAACAGACTGACCGAATAATTTAACTTTTTTCAGTAAGAAAAATTTGACATATTACGCACCGAAAGGGGAGAAAAAGTAGAATTTCATATATAAAAAAATTAAATTAAACAAGAAAAAAAAATTGAGACAGCTCTTCCACCAATCACTCCTACTAGATCGATTCTTCTTCTTCCGAACTCCTTCCACTGTTCGAGCTGTTGTTGTTTCAGAGTTACTGCTTTGCTGGACAAAAGCAGAACTGAAAGATGTCAATCTTTCGTAATCAGACGAGAGCAGCGAGTTCTCTGATCAGACGCCTGAAACGGAGCCTCATCAATCCACCTCCTCCTGCTCGCCCCAGATGCTTCACCACGGCGGAGGGCCACCGCCCCACGCTTGTTCACAAGCGCAGCCTCGACATCCTTCATGATCCTTGGTTCAACAAGGTATAACTCCATTTTCAATCTCGCACTCACTTCCAATTGCAAAATCCATGATTTGAGGTCTCCGCGTTAATTAGTTTGCCTTTTATGCTTTAATTAGCTTCAAAAGTTCATTGTTTAGATGTGTTGAATGCTAGGGAACAGCATTTTCCATGACGGAGCGAGATCGTCTGGATCTTCGTGGCCTTCTTCCTCCAAATATTATGTCTTCCGAACAGCAAATTGAACGCTTCAGTAAGTTTTTTTTGTATATGTTGTTGTACCTGTTTTAATGCTGCTGAGGGATATGGAATCTTTCTATATATGTATCCATATATAGTTATTTGAATTTCCTTGATGTAATACATTAATTCCCAGTGGTTGATTTGAAGAGGCTTGAAGTCCATGCTAGAGATGGACCATCTGATCCAAATGCTGTTGCCAAGTGGCGGATTCTTAATCGTTTGCATGACAGAAATGAGACTATGTACTATAAGGTAAAATTCATTAATTCTGCTTCATGGCGATCATTATAATGCTTTACAAGCTAGTTTTTTAAGTTTCTCCTATTCCATCTAATCTAATGATATATGTAATTGGTGTTATTCTTGCTTATAGCATCTAGTTGCAAACAACAATAGGTTGTGGTTTTGAGGTTGAGTATGTAGTAAGCTTCTTTCTAGTGACATATGCTTATCAGCAGAACATCGCCGTCTCCTCCTGGATGCTACAACACATTTTCCAGTGTTGAACAAATGTTTCTATGGAATTGAATAATTAGACTACTATGAACTACTAGGCTTTGCAGCATCCCAAGGAATCCTTCGGTCAAATTTCCGTCCTAATTGTTTACTTAATTTCTCAGTCTGCTCTTCTATGAGTTTCATGTTATGTTGTTTCAAATTTTTTTCTTTAAATGGAATGACTCCTTTATTCAGTCCCCATTAATTGTTTCACTTCTTGCTTGCACTATGTGTCGTTTCCCATGTGATAACATCCATCTTTCCCAACAGTCTTACTTGAAATTAGCTTAAAAGTGACTAGAGAAAGAATCACAATGTGTGCCATTAGTGGCTTTAATGTGCATATCATTTCTTGGACACAAACTTTTAAGAGTATTTATTCTGGTATGCAATGAACGTGTTATCTTCTTGGTGATATATCTGAAATATTATTTTATTTCTGACTTTGACAGGTTTTAATTGCCAACATTGAGGAATATGCTCCTATAGTTTATACTCCAACTGTTGGTCTTGTTTGCCAGAACTATGGTGGTCTGTTTAGGAGGCCTCGAGGAATGTACTTCAGTGCAGAAGATCGTGGAGAAATGATGTCTATGGTTTACAACTGGCCAGCTGATCAGGTCTGCATTACATATGAATGATGCAGTGAAAAGAAGAACTTCTTTACTTTTTGGACTTGATCCCACTTGTAACTATGTCCTTGATTGCCGTGTTGCAGCCCTACCTGTTGATTACAAGAAATGGTTTTATATGACATGCAGATTTTAGCCCCATGCTTTAATATGATTTTGACTTTTTCTTTCTTTCTCTCTCTCTTTTTTTTGTGCAAAGTAAAAAGTATCTCTTTGCCTTTTGCCTTGCATCGAGCATTTGTTTTGAATTTAGATTGCCGGCAAGCTTAATAGGTGAATTCTTATGAAGAATTTAAATGTTTAACATCTGCTCTTGAATTTTGGAACTTGGACATCCTAGTTTGCTCTTTATAGAAATTTGTTATCAACTCTGTGATAAGGGATTACCTCATTTTGTTACCTGCACTTCAAGTACCAGCTACATATTCATTTGTCTTTGTAGAGCAACAAAATAGTATTCTTTCTTTTCAGATCTCGTTTAGTTAGTAACTTGTATGATTTTTTATGATGACAAACTTTGGTCAATAATAATAAGCCCTTGAGTGTATATTAACTTTGCAGGTTGATAAGCTTCCAGTTTTTTTATTTATTTTTTACTGTGTGCAGGTTGATATGATTGTTGTTACGGATGGAAGCAGAATATTAGGTCTTGGAGACCTTGGAGTTCAGGGGATTGGAATTGCTATAGGGAAGCTGGATTTGTATGTTGCTGCTGCTGGGATCAATCCCCAGAGGGTGTGTTATTCTTTCTCTAATCTTGTGTTTTTTATATGCTACATATTTTTGTTATGCGTGTTTATAAATGCAAGGTATACCAGTTACTATGGGTAAGGGATTTATAATTATTTGAGTAATTTTACATAATTATAAGAGAAAAGAAGAAAACACAGATTTGCTTCTAATGACTCTCAGTCTTTATGCCTGCATTCTGATGCTAGAATATTGGAATAAGGATTTGTACGATAACATCTATAAATATTCATGTTCTATATACATTTTCTTTGTTTCTTATTCCCTTATTTCAGATTAGCTTTTTTATTTTCTGTAAATGAGTACAAGAGAGCGTGACTTGATTGTGCACTAGTGGATTATTGTTGTTTGTAGACCCCTAGCAAGTCTCAATCACTTATTTTTCTGATTTCAACCATTTTCTGACTTTATAAATTGGCAGGTCATGTGATGCTAATTTTTCTGGTCTTGCCCACCTTAACCATTTACTGAGAATTTTACAATTATTTCCTCTGTTTTCTCCCTTGCATTAGGTACTTCCTATTATGATTGATGTTGGAACTAACAATGAGAAGTTGCTCAAAGACCCCTTGTGTAAGTTATCCTCATCCAATTTTGGGGAAACAATATAAAGAATAACATTATTGTGATAAGTAGCAAGTAGTATTGCATTGTGAAGTTTGTAAACATGGTTCTGATCAAGAACGGGCATTTCAGATGCATTTTTGGCAAAAAATGCATGCCAGTCTAGTTGTGACATTTTCCTCAATCATCATTGATCTCTTGCTTGTGTTAGCTTTTTGTACTTTTATAATATTATAGGATAGTGTGTAGGGTTTGGGTGAATTTGATGGTTTGGACATGTACAATAGAGGCTTAAGGATGAAAGTATACATAAGACTGATGCTAATGTCCTTGATGTAATCTTTTGATCCATTAAACAATATATTTAGGGTGTGTTTGGATGAGGAATTTTAAGAAGGAAATTTATTTTAATCAGGATATTCAAAAGTCCAAAATTCAATTTCCTTGTTTGGCAAAAAAATTGAATAATGTCAAAATATTAGAGGAATTTTAAGGGGGAATTTGAAATTAACCTAAGGAGGTGGTTTTTAAAAATTCCTTAAAACCTAAGGGCAACCTAGTGCACAAAGCTCCCACATTGTTAGGTTTAGGGAGGGTTATATGTACACTGCCTTCCCCTTGCATTAACAGAGGCTGTTCCCACTATTAAAAATAAAACTAAAATAAAATATTATTTTATTTAAATATAATATATATTTTTGTATTTTATATTATTGATAATATGCATATATTTTTACAAATCTAATGATACCCATATTGCATTTTTTAATAATTTTTTTTTCTAATATGTAATATCATTATTTTTCTTCTATAATTTTTTTTATTTCATCAAATTCTAGCATTCAACATTTCTTTCTAAAAAATAAACAAACAAGACAATTATAAATACTAGTATTTTAAATTGATATATTTTGAAATGCTTCAAATTTTCAAAATTCTCCATCCAAACACATTCTTAGAGAAATTATGAGACTTCTACTTCTTCTTTTGATGTTTGTGGTCTGTGGCCTTAGTAGCACTTGCTCAATTTTCATTATCTTAGTATTTGCATCTTTATGAGTTAATTTTATGTTCTGAAAAAGAATGGTGATTACATATTTGCATAATTTTGTCAATAGATCTGGGGCTTCAACGACACCGTCTTGATGGTGATGAATATATTTCGGTGATCGATGAATTCATGGAGGCTGTTTTTACTCGTTGGCCACGTGTCATTGTGCAGGTATATAGATATGTCTATCTTCTTAACATAATCTTCTTTTGAATTACATTGGAGTATCTTTATTTAAGAGATATGAGCAGATGTGTCAACAAATGTGTCCATCTTTATTTGAGTATCATTTTTAAGAAATATGAGCATAGTTGGGTTTCTGCAGTTTGAAGATTTCCAGAGCAAGTGGGCCTTCAAGTTATTGCAGCGTTACAGAAATACATACAGGATGTTCAATGATGATGTCCAGGTAATTGAAATTTTCTCTTGATACTGGATAATCCAATCTTGACTTGACTTGTTAATGCAAAACATTTCATCTGTTTTCACCTGTTTCTTTGGATTTCTTAAGTTCTGTTTAAGTAATGTATAATGCATTCTCTCAAATAATACTCACCATGCCTTTTAATTGCCTTTTAAACTCTATATGATTAATTTATGGAGAATTAAATGCCTTCACATTTGGCTTTATTTTCTCCAAATTCACCATGCAGGGAACAGCTGGAGTTGCAATTGCTGGTCTTCTTGGAGCTGTAAGAGCACAGGGAAGGCCAATGATTGACTTTCCTAAGCAAAAGATCGTTGTTGCTGGTGCCGGAAGGTTAGCTTTGTATCCTACCCTTTGAGGCTTAGCTTTGGATTATCAGAATACCAATATTATGGAAGAGAAAACATGGCTGTCATTATATCATTCCTATATGTGGTGGTCACTTGTGGTGCTTAGACTGTTTTCTTTTGGCACATAATTTACTATGGACTTAAATGGTTTCGTCTGTAATTGTTATCTTTTCTGAATTGAAGTGTGAAATTCATCACTTATGAACTGAAATTGGAGTACGGCAAGTTTATTATACTTGTATTCTTCTACCACAAAAGAAATAATCTGTCATCATTTTTTCTCCCAATATGCCTGAAGAAAAATTGATCGAAGTGATTCCTCTAAATGGAAAATGAGATACTAGTTTTTGTTGGCTTATTATCTTCTCACTGTATGTGGAACTTCTATGTTGTTCATGGTTAGCTAGTCTGGTTATTTATTTGCTTGTGGCTGAAATTTTTTTCATTCTGTCTGATATTCCCATGAACTTGTTGAATCTGCTACCTGATCTATTTGCTATTTCTTGGTCTTTTTAGTGTTTTCCTGTGAAAATTAATATGGAAGACCCTGCAGGCTAGTAGGAGATATTCAGACTTGTTTGCATAATCTTTATACTGCTGCAGTGCAGGAATAGGAGTTCTCAATGCTGCAAGAAAAACAATGGCCAGGATGTTAGGAAATAACGAGACTGCTTTTGACAGTGCAAAGAGTCAATTCTGGGTTGTTGATGCCAATGTGAGTAGCATGATCTCTTAAAAACTCCTGAATTTTTTGTTAGCCTATTATGCTTTCAACTTTTAAGGACTATGTGTTGTTTTCAACATTAAGACAGTTTTTCATCTAATGTTTCCTCTTAAATTGGGAAACAAATAAAGAAGCTACTCGGAAGAGGCATAGGCCATGAAGATAGATCTGGTGAATTGGGCCATAAGCAACTTCCTACAATGCTATGACTGCCTTGCTTGGAAAGGCAGACCCTCATAAGTAGATTAAAAGATGGATGAAAAAACCATTTGATTGCATTCCTCATGACACCATTTCTTGTGATGCCTTAAAGCTAAAATAACCACTTGATTCTATGAGTTTCATTTATATCAATGCTTGCTCTTGGTTCTGGCTGTTAGAATGTGATGGTTCATGCAACCTTTGCATAGTTATCTTCCCATGAGGGAGACTGATTTTCATTAGATATACATTCTAATCAAATGCGTTGTTTTTATCCAGGGTCTAATCACAGAGGAACGTAAAAATATTGATCCAGAGGCCCTGCCATTTGCATGGAAAATCAAAGAAGCTAGTCGTCAGGGATTAAGGGAGGGTGCAAGTCTTGTGGAAGTGGTTTGTAAACTTCTAGGACAGTAACACGTTATTCAACTCTTTATTTTCTAGTAGATTACAGTGTCATTTTATTCTTCACATGTGAAATAAGTGTCCTGTTGGTGAATAACTTTTGTCTCATTATGGTCTTTTTTTTATGGTCTTTTGTTTTAGTTTTTACCAGCTTTGAATTTATGTCACCAGATGCACTTTCAAATCTCTATTTCTTTTCCAATTAAAAGACATTTCTTTAATCTGGCTAAACAGGTGCAGCAAGTGAAGCCTGATGTGCTTCTTGGGTTATCCGCAGTTGGAGGATTGTTCTCCAAAGAGGTATTAATTGAATTTTACACGTATCAAGCAGAACCTTCTGTTTACGACAATATTCAATCTATGATCACAGTTTGAAAATCTTTTCTACTAATTAGCAATTTAGCAGAATGTTAATCTATTATTTTAGAATTCAACACTTTTTCATATCCTTAAGCCTTGTGATCTACCTTATAATGAGAATGCGTGACCTGCAAAGTAAAGATTCACTATGTGCATTTCTCTCTCATATATTGAAATGTTAAGAAGATTTTTGAGATTTTACTGTAAAAATTTGGCAGATTGATACCAGATTGCAGAACAATTATTTTTTAAAACTTTTAGGCTTAGCTTTGTTTCTTAGAATATATGCATTTCCTTGACCCTCCAGCCAAATCTTTTTTGCCTGTCCTATGTATGTGAAGTACATTTTCTGTTTAGGTGTTAGAGGCTCTTAAAGGTTCGACTTCAACTAGACCAGCTATCTTTGCAATGTCAAACCCTACAAAAAATGGTATGAATATTTTAAATATTTTGGTGGTATAAAATTAGGACATCCATATATGTGCACAAATTTATCACACTCTTTTATCCTTCTCTTATTGTATTTATTACAGCCGAGTGCACCCCAGAGGAAGCTTTCTCGATTGTAGGTGACAACATTATATTTGCAAGTGGAAGTCCATTTAGAGATGTTGATCTTGGTATGTGCCAAGGCAACCTTCTTAAACATTGTCCACATGTAATTCTTTTCATTTTTATAGTTCTTTGCCAATTTGCTGCCATGTGGGGCTGGTTTAAAGCTTTTCTACTATATCAGCCTAAGCTCTATTTATTATAATGCTCGAGTTTACAAAAAATTATAGCTACTTTTTGTACAAGCTGCCATTTATTTCTTGAATTAATATAGCATCTTGATTTTTGATACAAGTTCTTTGCCTAATATTCTCATGCGAGAGCGAAAGGTTTACTGGTTGTAACTTTTGGACAATTTAGGAAATGGCCACGTTGGGCATTGCAACCAAGGAAACAACATGTATCTCTTCCCAGGGTCAGTTTTTCCAATTCATTTCACAAAGGTGTCTTTTATTAATGTTTCTCTAATTCATTGTTCATAACTTTTTATCAATCCTTTATGCAGTATTGGACTTGGAACTCTTCTATCTGGCTCTAGGATCATTTCAGACGGCATGCTACAGGCTGCGGCAGAGCGGTGTGTCTCGTTTGTCTTTTATTTTTTATAACTATATTTATGAATGCGGAGTTCAGAAATTTTCACCTGTCAAGACTGTTACGAGCTTATGTGTAAGATTTGTGGAAGAAATTTAGCTAGATTATGAGAATGCAACGGGTATGGCATCGACTGCATCCCATTGACTCAGAACCACTTCAAACTTTTCATGAAAAATAGGGATTAGGATCTTTTTTGTTGTACCTTTCTAATCCTTTTAATTAAATTAGGCATTTTGTGGGTTACTGTGGAAAAGTCAACTATATTAAATGTGTAAATATCTATATCCCTAGAATTAAGGTTAGACAATTCTTCAATTATGGGGATTAGATTTAGACTGATTTAGTTTCCTATGTTACTGCTTAACAGTAGCTGTATATAACCCTTAGAAGTTGTATTATTCAAGTAAGATTCAGAAATAAAAATATTCTGAAATTCCACATGGTATCAAGAGCTTTAGGTTTTTTCTTGGAAATCAGTCACTTTTTCAGCCTTCATTGCTGATTTTTCTACAGTTTCTTCTTCAGCCTTCATTGCTGATTTTTTTTTACCTTAGGCCTTCATAGCCACTTTCTCATCAAGAACTTTTCTTTCTTGCCAAACCCTAAATCACCATATTTTTCCAAGAGCCGCTGCTGTTTTTTACCACCATGTCAGGTTCTACTTCAGTTGTAAATTCTACTCCTCATACCAGTAGTTTGATCAAGAACTCTGCATTGGTCACTGCAGAAGCTAATGTTGGTGGACCAAATGTCCTTGATTTGCGTAAGATTGATGACAAGCCTCGAGTGTGGTGTGATCATTGCAACAAACCACGCCATACTCGAGAAACTTGTTGGCACATCCATGGAAAACCAACAAATTGGAAGCCGAAGCAGAAGCAGTCACAACCCTCTGCCAATGAAGCAAATATGGGTTCCTTCAGCAAAGAGCAGTTCGATCAACTCCTGAAACTACTAAAGTCCAATCCGACATCTGGTACATCTAATAGTTCATTGGCTCATTCAGGTAGAAATCCATTAGCCCTATCCAGTGTCTTTAATTCTACTCCATGGATCATTGATTCAGGAGCATCTGATCATATGACTAACCTGTCGAATCTATTTAGTTCATACACTCCCTGTTCTGGTAATGAAAAAATAAGAATAGCAGATGGTAGTTTTTCACCTATTGCAGGTAAGGGTTCTATTAAACTTTCTGAAAGTATTGATCTTAAATCTGTACTTCATGTTCCTAAACTTGCTTGTAATCTTTTATCTGTCAGTAAACTTTCAAAGGATTCCAACTGTCGTGTTATTTTTTTTGACTCTCTTTGTCAATTTCAGGACCAAAACTCAGGGAAGATGATTGGCAGTGCTAGAGAAATAAATGGGCTCTACTATTTCAGTGAGGATTTCCTAGGTAATAAAAAAGCTCAAGGGCTTAGTAGTACCAGTTCAAATTCTGTTTCTGATAAAATAATGCAATGGCATCTTAGGTTAGGACATCCTAGTTTCCCTTATTTAAAACATTTATTTCCTAATTTGTTTAAAGGAGTGGATTGCTCTATTTTTCAATGTGAAAGTTGTCTTTTATCTAAAGATCATCGAGTTAAATATATTTCAAAACCTTATAGTCCATCAAAACCATTTTACTTGTTTCATACTGATGTTTGGGGACCTTCAAAGGTTACCACCTTGTCTGGAAAAAGGTGGTTCGTAACTTTTATCGATGATCACACTAGATTGTGTTGGGTTTACTTACTAAGCAAAAAATCTGATGTAGAAAAACTTTTCAAAGATTTTTATTGCATGATTGAAACCCAATTCAAAACAAAAATTTGCATCCTTCGAACAGATAATGGAACTGAGTACTTTAATGAATGTTTGAGAAATTTTTTAAAAGAAAAAGGTATTTTACACCAATCTACATGTCGAGACACACTTCGGCAAAATGGAATAGCTGAAAGGAAAAATAGGCATTTACTTGAGGTAGCTAGAGCTATCATGTTTTCTATGAACATTCCAAAATACCTCTGGGGAGATGCTGTGTTGACTGCATCTTACTTAATCAATAGGATGCCAACTCGTGTCTTACATTTTGAAACACCTTTGAATACTCTCAAAAAATACTTCCCAATATTTCGTTTATACATTGAGTTACCTTTAAAAATTTTTGGATGCACTTGCTTTGTTTATATTCCCCAAATTTTTCGATCCAAATTGGATCCTAAAGCTGAAAAATGTGTTTTCATTGGCTATGCTCCAAATAAAAAAGGGTATAAGTGTTTTAATCCTTTGACAAAGAAAATTCACATTACTATGGATGTCACTTTTCTAGAAAATCAACCCTATTTCAGCAAAAATCTTCTTCAGGGGGAGAATAAAGAAGAAGAAGATAATTTTTGGAAATTCTCTACACCACTACCAAGCCTCATTGAGTCACCAATTCAGTCTATTAAACAATTTAAGGAAATGGACGTTAAAAATAATGAAAACAAGGACTCTCTTAGTCAACAGGTGCCAAGTATTGAAGAATCTGAAACAGGGGGAGAATTACTTCAAACGGATTCACATAATCCAAATATTGAGCTTCAGGTTTATACCAGGAGAAAATCTCATAAAAATATTACTGATCCAATTATTTCTCTAGCACCTGTTCAGTCGGAATCTTTGAGGGATGGTCCTCCTCCTCAAACTCAGGTTAATCCTAAAATTGCTCCTTTAGTTTCTTCCCTTGAGTCTCCAAATATTGATTTTTCTGATCTAGATGTCCCAATTGCTAACAGAAAAGGAGTAAGATCATGTACCAATCACCCTATTGCAAAATATTTGTCGTATCAAAAGTTGTCCAATAATCACAAAGCATTCCTTTCAAATATTTCTAACTTGCATGTACCAAGATCTATTCAGGATGCCCTAGGTGATCCGGGTTGGAAGTTAGCGGTGAAGGAAGAGATGGACGCTCTTGAAAAGAATGGGACTTGGGAGATTGTGGAGCTACCAAGAGGCAAGACAACTGTAGGATGTAAATGGGTCTTCACTGTGAAGTGTAAGGCAGATGGGAGCATAGAGAGGTACAAGGCAAGACTTGTTGCCAAGGGGTTCACTCAAACTTATGGCATTGACTACCAAGAGACCTTCGCTCCAGTTGCGAAAATAAACTCAATCCGGGTACTTCTCTCTTTAGCGGTTAATTTCAATTGGTCTCTACAGCAACTTGATGTAAAAAATGCCTTTCTTAATGGAGATTTAGAGGAAGAAGTGTTTATGGACCTCCCACCTGGATTTGAGAAAAACTTCGGAACCAACAAGGTATGCAAATTGAAAAAATCCTTGTATGGTCTTAAACAATCACCAAGAGCATGGTTTGAAAGGTTTGGAAATGTAATGAAGAGCTATGGTTATATTCAGAGTCAAGCTGACCACACAATGTTCTTCAAGCACTCTAGAAATGGTAAACTAGCTATTTTAATTGTGTATGTGGATGATATAATAATAACTGGTGATGATAGTGCAGAAATTGGAGAACTTAAGAGAAGGCTTGCACATGACTTTGAGATAAAGGATTTGGGAGCCTTAAAGTACTTCCTTGGCATGGAATTTGCAAGATCAAAGGAGGGTATCTTTGTTAGCCAACATAAGTATGTCCTAGACTTGCTTAGTGAGACAGGAATGCTTGGTTGCAAGATAGCTGAAACCCCAATAGAGCCCAACTTGAAACTTCAGCCTGCTGAAACCAAAGACGTGGTGGATAGAGAGAAATACCAAAGACTTGTGGATAGACTCATCTATTTAGCACATACACGACCTAATATAGCTTTTGCAGTAAGTGTGGTAAGTCAGTTTATGCATTCACCCAGCTCAGAACACTTTGAAGCTACCTACAGAATCCTAAGGTACCTAAAGGGAACGCCTGGAAAGGGATTGCTTTTCAAAAACCATGGACACCTACAAGTAGAAGCCTATACCGACGCAGACTGGGCAGGAAGTATTACAGATAGGAGGTCAACTTCAGGCTATTGCACATTTGTGGGAGGAAACCTTGTCACTTGGAGAAGCAAGAAACAGAATGTAGTAGCCAGAAGTAGTGCCAAGGCTGAGCTTCGTTCAATAGCCCATGGGATTTGTGAGGTAATGTGGATTAAAAGACTACTTGAAGACTTGAAGGTTTCTAATCCCTCACCGATAAAGCTCTATTGTGATAATAAAGCTGCAATCTCTATTTCTCACAATCCAGTGCTCCATGATAGAACGAAGCATGTAGAAGTAGATAAGCATTTTATCAAAGAGAAGCTTGACAATGGAATAATTTGCATGCCATATATACCAACAAGTAACCAAGTTGCTGATGTTCTTACAAAGGGATTGCACAAGAAGCAGTTTGAAAATCTAGTGAGCAAGCTTGCCATGGAAGATATCTTCAAGCCAGCTTGAGGGGGAGTGTGGAAAAGTCAACTATATTAAATGTGTAAATATCTATATCCCTAGAATTAAGGTTAGACAATTCCTCAATTATGGGGATTAGATTTAGACTGATTTAGTTTCCTATTTTACTGCTTAACAGTAGCTGTATATAACCCTTAGAAATTGTATTATTCAAGTAAGATTCAGAAATAAAAATATTTTGAAATTCCACAGTTACTTATGGATTAAGTCCTGATTTATTGTAGTATTTTATTAATTTAGTAGAATTTTTTTAGTTGTCTCAAATGGCGAGCTTAGTTACAATGGCAGTATGCCAGAAGTTCTCTGATATATGACTTGGATTATTAAATTATTCTTTGCTCTTAAAATTCCTTCCAAAAAATAAAATTAATGGCTTAAACAAGATGATTAGGTGGTTCAGCTACTGATTGGATACTGATTCATCACTCATTTAATATGTAATGTTCAATTGACAAATGCAGTCTGGCTGCATACATGATTGAAGAGGAGGTTCTCAATGGCATTATATACCCTCCAATATCAAAGTATGTGACCTTTTTCCTTTCTCTCACCTGGCGAATGAAGTTGAGAGCTTTTGATGTAAAGTCATTGGCTAAGAACTAAATTTGTTTGTAGGATAAGAGATATAACAAAGGAGGTAGCTGCGGCAGTCGTGAAGGAAGCTGTAGAAGAGGGTCTTGCAGAAGGATACCGTGACATTGACGCCCGAGAGCTCCAAAAAATCTGTCAGAGCCGGGTAATCAGGCTGTTGGATCTATAAATCCGTCTTCCTATGTTTCCTTACACTTGAATTCAACAATGTCGTACATGTTTGTTTTCATTTGCAGGAGGAACTTTTAGAATATGTGCAGAGCAGCATGTGGAGTCCGGAATATCCCACTCTCGTCTACAAGCATGATTAGTTGCTCAGCGACATCTTTTATTCAATCCGAAAACACACCTCCCCTCCCCCCGGCCCAATCATAGATGTGCTCAAAATAATGGAAGAATCAAGCAGAGCCAGTGCTAAGCTGGTAATGGAAGAATCAAGCATGCTACACTATCTTCATTAATTGTGCCTGTTATTGAGGGTACCTTCTAAGTTTCCAACTTGTGTTGTGGATACTTTTCAAATTGAAAATGAATACACAATGTTGCATATTCAATCTGCATTGAAATTTTACTACCCCTTCCCATCCCTATTGGTTGAACCCTTAATCCGAAGAAATAGCATAACTATTGTATTTGTTCCAGAAATTATGTTATAAGCTTATTATTTGTATTATGAATCAGGACCAGAATTAGGGTGGTTGTGCCCAGAACGATTGATTGGTTTTGAAGAGCAAGTAATGCATAAAGCATGGGAACTTCCATTGTCAGCATCAATGGAAATTTCCTGATAGAATAGAAGCTTTGCTTGGAAGATATGTAGAAAATAGGAAAACAATTTCCCATTTCTTAGGTAGACCTTGTCATCATCATTTATTTATGAGGATCCAAATGGGAAAACAACACAGCAAAGACAAAAAAACAAAGTTGATAGTAATAGTAATCGAAATATGCATTGTGAATTGAAATTTTATTTTTAAAAATCGACTATCGAATATCATATCGTAAGATACGATAAATAATTTTAAAATTAATTTTTAAATAATACATACACTTATAATATAAATAAAAAATATTATACATATTAATAAGACTAAGTGATTATATGATAAAAATAAGAAATATGATTGTTTGTAAACTCTGAACATGTTCATTAAAAGTATATATTTTTAAATAATATTTTTATATTTTTAATTTACTAACTAAAAGTTTAATTTTAGTTCAGTTTTTTCAATATTAAATTATGTAGAGAATATGTTTTTAAGTTTTTTTAGGTTAAAAAAATAAAAATATTATACATATTAATAAGATTAAGTGAGTATAATAATAATAATAATAATAATAATTGTCTGTAATTTCTTAACATACTCATTAATAGTATATATTTTTAAATAATATTTTTTTATTTTTAATTTCCTGACTAAAAGTTAAATTTTTTTCAAATTTTCAATATTAAATTATATATAGAACATGTTTTGAGTTTTTTTTTAAGTTAAAAAACTATTAAAATTGTATTTTTAGTTTATTAGGTCAGATCAAATTTTGATTGAGTCTGACCCAATTTCATTATAAAGTGTATCAACATATCGTACAATACGTATTGATTCATTTGTGTATCGATTCATGATAAACTCGATTCTTTATATTAATACGTATCGATTTTATAGCGAATCGAATCGTATCGTATCGTATGATACGTATCACATATTATACAATTTTAATAACTATGATAGTAATTACTAATCCTTTTTATATATAGAGAGAGAGTGAATGGATCTTTCATTTATCCTTTGTTCACACTCATTCAAAGTACGGTACCAATAAATTTGATAATTCTAAAGATAACATGATAACAAAATATGAAAATTAGATGAAAGCAATATGAATTAAAAGTAATTATTATTTAATGTAGTGTTAATGGAGTTTTTAGGCTCTATAAGAAAAATTAAAACGATGATACAATTTTTTAAAGAATATTAAAAAATAAAAAATAAAAATAAAATGAAGTATATGTCATTTTTTTAATTTCGTTTATAAAATTTAAAAAATTCAGTAGTAATATATTAAAAAATTATAATTAAAATTTTAATAAATATATAATTTATAAGTATTAAAAATTAATTTATTTTTGATAATAATTTTCATGTCTTACGCTACTTAATGCGAAGTAGATGCGATAGCCATAATCTACTAAAATGATTCTAATAAAAAAAGACAAAGTAGTTGTAATAAAAAAAAATGTACATGGAATTTATATGGAATTATGGACGCTGAGCTTCACTACTTCCTACATGAAAAAAAGAAGAAAATGCCAAAAACGGTGCGGAGCGTCGGCCGACTCGGACATTTGTGAAGGAAGCTGAATTTTAAATTACTTTAAATTTTCAAATTTTACATTGCCTTTTTTCTCAACCTCAAGTCCGTCGCTTGCTGCTGAGAACCCAAGCTCATTTCTTTTCTTCTTTTCCCCTCCTCTTCTTCTCCAAGTTCTCCTCTTTTCTCCGTTAAAGATCCAAGATGACCACTATGGAGAGCTTGATCGGCTTGGTTAACAGGATCCAGCGGGCCTGTACGATGCTCGGTGATTATGGCGGCGGGGATAACGCTTTCTCTTCCCTTTGGGAGGCTCTTCCTTCTGTCGCCGTCGTCGGTGGCCAGGTTACTTCTACAGTTCATCATTCTCTGAACAACAGTCACAATTCATTTTCTAATATGAGCCAACTTTGATTTGTTTTGTTTCTGTTTGTACTGAACAACAGAGTTCTGGGAAGTCTTCAGTGCTCGAGAGCATAGTCGGCCGTGACTTTCTTCCTAGAGGATCAGGTTAGTTAGTTCCTCTTTTATATATGTATATTATTCACTTAAATCGGAGTAATAGTGATTTGTAATTTGGTGCAGGGATTGTGACGAGACGGCCTCTGGTGTTGCAGCTTCATAAGACAGAACAAGCATCACAGGAGTATGCTGAGTTTCTTCATCTGCCCAGGAGAAGATTCACCGACTTTGGTAATTCTTTTTCGTATTATTTTGACTTGGGATACCTCGAATTACGAATTTGTTGGACTTGCCATCTTTTAGATTAATTTTCTTCACAATTATGGGCAATTTCGAAAATTAAAAAAAAACCCATTTACTTTATTTGGACTTTCTAGCTGCAAATTCTGTTTATATGGCTTATTGTATTTGAAACTTGTCCCTCTTCTTCTTTCTTGTTGCAGAAATGGTCCGCAAAGAAATTCAGGATGAAACTGATAGAATGACTGGGAAGACAAAACAGATATCTCCTGTTCCCATCCATCTCAGTATCTACTCTCCAAATGGTTTGTTATCAAGGCCCAATTATGTTTCTTTTTAAGTCACAGTCAGAGTCATTTAACTAACACCATTTATTAACTCCACAGTTGTCAACTTGACCCTGATTGATTTGCCGGGTTTAACAAAAGTTGCGGTTGGTATGTGTTATTTGAATTGCTACTTATGAATTGAACGTGTCAATTGATGAATGGAAAGATTATTATTCTTTTCAGAGGGACAGCCTGAAAGTATTGTTCAAGATATTGAAACCATGGTTCGGTCTTATGTTGAGAAGGTGAGCAGCAACGAGACCTTAACCATCCTTATTAATGATTGGTGGAACTAACGACTCTGACAGTGTTTCTTTTTATCAAAATCTTTGCATAAGTGACTCTTTTTTTGTTGGAATTTTATCTATTAAGTTGCTATCTTATGTGCATACACAGTCTTCTCAGCTGGAACTTCTTAGCAGTGTTCTATTTGCATTCTGAATCGTCATTATGCTTCTTGTAGCCTAATTGTATCATACTAGCTATAACTCCAGCCAATCAAGATATAGCAACATCAGATGCTATCAAACTTGCTCGGGAGGTAGATCCCTCTGGTACGTGTTAGTTATCGTTTCACTACATCATAGATGCATATCATTGCAAAAGTAATATTGTGCTTGGTTTATTCTTCTTTGACAAGATCTTGACCTATTTACCAGGTGAACGGACATTTGGGGTGTTAACTAAGCTGGATCTCATGGACAAAGGGACTAATGCTTTGGATGTGAGTTCTTGCCCTTTCTCTCACTTTCATATAAAATTTTTAAGTTTATTGTATCTCTGTGTCTCTTTTTGTTGTTTTCCCTATTGTTTCCGACTTCTTGTACGAACATGTTTTATTTGCTTTTACTTTTGCAAGGTTCTTGAAGGAAGATCATACCGGCTACAGCATCCTTGGGTTGGAATTGTGAACCGTTCACAGGCTGATATAAACAAAAATGTAGACATGGTTGTGGCAAGACGCAAGGAGCGTGAGTATTTTGCCACTAGTCCAGACTATGGCCACTTAGCAAGTAAAATGGGTTCAGAGTATCTTGCCAAACTTCTTTCACAGGTTTGATTTTGATTACCCTTAAATTTAGAATTCGTTTTGTAATCTTAAAGGGTATCTTTCTGATGATGTGGCCTTGTTTTCAGCATTTGGAATCTGTAATTAGAGCTCGGATACCAAGTATCACATCTTTGATAAACAAAAGCATTGATGAACTAGAATCAGAGATGGACCATCTCGGTAGGCCTATTGCTCTTGATGCTGGGGTGAGTAGCATATATTTCCTATCCCTGAAATACGAGTTACTTTCTGTGCTGTGTATAAGTCTGATTTTGAATTTTAGGCTCAACTATACACCATATTGGAACTTTGTCGTGCATTTGACCGGATATTCAAGGAGCATCTTGATGGAGGGTAAATGCTTCAGCTAATCTTTTTTTTTCCTCTATTGCTGTTTTCTGAAAGTTTAAGCCATTTTTTCTTCTCTGGCATGGTTATTGTTATACATACGGAAATTAAACCATCATTGAGTTAGATTCATGCTCTTGAGATTTGGAACGATGTCTTTGCTTTAGAAAAATAAATATCCTTGGTAAATGTGGGAAAAATATTATACTTAAATGTACTTTGTAATTCATATATGTACATCCTTGATCTAATTGATCTAAATTAAAATAGATGTTAAGTGTGCGGTTAATTGAGTACTATACTTTCTAGTTAAGATAGTATGCATCTTCCACGTTGGTCCCAAGCTAAAATAGCTATAATTGCATATTCTAATAACTCCTTTGGACTATGATATCTTAGGCGACCAGGGGGTGATCGTATTTATGGAGTATTTGACAACCAGCTACCTGCTGCTTTGAGGAAGCTTCCTTTCGACCGACATCTTTCTCTGCAAAACATAAGGAGAATAGTGTCTGAGGCAGATGGTTATCAACCACACTTGATAGCCCCTGAGCAAGGTTACCGTAGGCTGATTGAAGGGTCATTAAATTATTTCAGGGGCCCAGCTGAAGCCTCTGTGGATGCTGTAAGTTGTTATCCTTTTTTTTTATTATGGTTATGCAAGATTTGTTTTGAAACTTTTAGTAGTCAAAGTCTTTTTCTGAAGTTGTGACAATACTTTTAGCCGATATAATATGGTTTATGTAGGTTCACTTTGTCCTGAAAGAACTTGTGAGAAAATCTATAGGTGAAACTCAGGTAAAAATTTGCGAAATTAATCTGATATTTAATATGGTTTAAGTTTTTCTAGTATCCTTCCAAAGATGAGGATCTATTGATATTTGTATTAACAGGAACTGAAACGCTTTCCCACTCTGCAAGCTGAAATAGCAGCAGCTGCTGGTGAGGCCTTGGAGAGGTTTCAGAGTGAAAGTAAAAAGACTGTTATCCGGTTGGTAGATATGGAATCTTCATATTTAACGGTTGATTTCTTCCGGAGGCTTCCCCAGGAAGTAGATAAAGGAGGAAATCCCGCAGCAACAACTACAGACCGGTATGCTGAGGGCCATTTTCGGAGGATAGGATCAAATGTTTCCTCATATGTTGGTATGGTGTCAGAGACACTTAGGAACACAATTCCGAAGGCTGTAGTTTACTGTCAAGTTAGGGAGGCTAAGCAGTCATTGCTAAACCACTTTTACTCACAGCTAGGAAAGAAAGAGGTAAGTCTCACACACACATTCCTCTGCATTCTTTAACTTCCAAATTATTCTAATAATTAAATAACGAGAAGTTAATTTTATTTTGGTAAACATGGGTGGGACCGAGACACTGCTCTGTGCATGTGGGTCATGTATGACCTCCCTTCCATGTGCGTATGCCTGTCGAATGGTGCATCATGTATCAATGCGGCAGCATTTAACTGGTTATGTATGTGGTTCTAGTTTGTTGAACAAAACAGTACTTTTGAGTTGTCCGCACAGATTAATTGGTTAAGTTGGGTGAAGGTGTTCTGCTCATTTTGGGTTGGTTGGTGAACATTTTAGCAACTCGGACATGGTTAATAGATTTTGCACTCGCGTGCTCCTGTTTCAGGGGAAGCAGCTTTCACATATGTTAGATGAGGATCCAGCAGTGATGGAGAGGAGACATCAGTGTGCTAAAAGGCTTGAATTATACAAGGCTGCAAGGGATGAGATTGATTCTGTATCATGGGCTCGATGATACCGATGCAAGCTTTATTTGATAGGAATGATGAAAAGAAATGAGAGTGAAAAATTTGTTAATTTAATGGTTAGGATTATAACCATTTTCCCATTTCATAATTTAACCATCAAATTAACAAATTTTCTTTCGTTATCTTTTTCTTTCTTTCTTATCAAACAAAGCCATAATCTCGGATATGAGTCATCCTTGACTGACTCACTTATTCTGATACCTACTAGTAATGTGTAGTATTGATTTTGTTAATTGTTTGACAGCTTGAATTCATTTTTGGATCTGTTTTTACTGTTGCCTTCGTGTGATAATTGAAGTTAGGTCTGAATCTGATGGAATTTCCAGTGTTTGAGCATGATAACATGATTTGCATTTGCCATGTAAATGTATTCAAATATTCAATAGATCAATTAAGTAGTTGTTACATCATTTTTTTTTTTTGGTTACAAGTTGTTACATCATTGATTATTTTTTTGTTTATTGCTTGGAGAGGAAGGATGAACAAGGCTTTTGAGATATTATTATTATTATTATTATTATTATTATTATACCAACCAAAAGAGATGTAGCCTTTATAATTACGAAATCAATCGCTAATCACCTTTTGATAGCTCCCTTGATTCGCTTATTTATGTTATTTTTATTTTATATCAACTCATATAAAACACAATAAAATACAAAAATTATTATGTCATGATTTATATAAATATTCATTTTTTAATTTGTTATCAAAATTTTAGTTCATGTTATTTTTTATTTTATTCTTATATTTAATGCGTCATTGTACGTAAAGGTGAGCAATTCTTTGAATTTTTTTGATTTAAAAACATCAAAAATTATCTAAATAGATTTAAATAAAAAATTGAGTCAAAGTGATTTAATTATATAAATCAAAAAAATTGAAAATTTTCTTAAATAAATATATTTTTATTATTTACATTATATTTTAAATATATTTGAAAATTAATTAATTTGATCAGTTCAATTCATACTTTAAAAACCGAAAACTGAATAAATTGATTTAATAGAATCAGACTTTATAAAATTATGACGGATTGAGTTTAGCGTACTCTAAATTTATAGTGTCTAAAATTGACATTTTCATAATTTGATACTGATATTCCAAATATGTCCTTTTGCATACCAACGATAACCGAAAAAACGCTCTTTCTCAAATTTCGAGCGCATATAAAGAGGCTCATCTTGCCCATCTCAGGCAAAGACAAAGGCTAAAGCAGAAGCGAAGGCAAAGGCCACCGCCACAGTTCATTCTCCTTTCCTTCTCACTTTGAGAGAAGAAAGAGATCGATTTCCTCCTTTCAGCTTCGCTTGAAATTCAGGTAATTTCCAGCCTCTCTTTCTTTCCATCTGCATTTGTTTAATGATTTCTTGGATCTCATCTCTTAGCTTCGATCCGTGTGAAAAATCGACTGCTTTACCTCATTTTGTCATTCGATTTCTTGATCTTCCGTGTTCTGTTGATCCGGAATTCGTGGATCCGATTCTTTTCTCTTCTTTCTTCCATTCTCCCCACATTGCATCTTCTATTGCTATACATCTACTCAAATCCGTTCTTCAACTTGTGTCTTTTACTTGGATCTCTAGCTTTTCTTTATTTCTGTAGTCTTTTCCATTGATGCAGGTTTAAACGCTCGGCACTTCAATCATGGGCACCATCGACGCTGCAAACAAGGCAATGACGACAATGGAATTTATTCTGTTGATCCAATTGTTATTCAGAAAAAGAATTAGAATTTTCTCTTTATTTAATACATCTACTTTTGGAAAAGTTATTCCTTTTAATGGTATATTCGCATTTTCCCTACGCATCAGCTTATGACATGATCTTCTAACTACAGGATGTCCATGCTAGCTTGGCCGAAAAAAAGCCTACAGTTGTTTTTGTTTTGGGTAAGACACTTTCTTTTTCTCTATTTTCGTCTCTTGGAAGTTTTACATTTATCTTTTCATCCAGTTGATTTTCCACTTGTTTGTTAATGCCTACAAACTCTTTAGTTTATTTCGTTTTGTTCGTTGACCAGGTGGCCCCGGCAGTGGAAAAGGTACCCAGTGTGCAAATATCGTGCAACATTTTCATTACACCCATCTCAGCGCTGGAGATCTTCTCCGAGCTGAAATTAAGTCTGGTTCTGAGAATGGGTATGGCCAACATTCCTGCAAAAGTTAGACATGCATAGATTTGTTGCTAATCTAGACATTTCATTTGCAGTTCGATCATTATACATGATTCAGATCTGGATCAGTATCAATTTAGAAAAATATCAAACTTTTAAACTTGTTGGTTTGAGAAAAAACCTTGCTTCTAATAATTGTTAGTAGCTGTTATATCTCGATGCTGGTTGTTCCTTTTGAGATCTGTTCATTTTTCTACAATCGGATGTTTTCACTGATGATTATTGGCGTTTTTACCCTCAAATTTTGAATTTAGACAAACAAAGTTTGTCCTTTCGAATTTTCTATTGTTGCCCTCTATTCCCCTGCATGGCTAAATAAGCTATTCACATCCTCTGTTATGGTTGAGTTTTAGCACATGCCTCTTTGGGTTCCTCTATGTGAATTGCATGTTTTCTGCGTGTGTTGCATGCTAACATTAAGGGCAGAAGAAGAAGGTGCATGTTCGAGTATTAATCAAGTTGTTTGTGTTTGAACCTTTTTTTATGTATTCTTTCTTGTTGCATTTGAATAATTCTCCTCATGCTTCCCTCTTTTCTGCAAGATCATATTTAACACATGTTGTCTTCTGATCTACAGAACCATGATCCAGAACATGATCAAAGAAGGAAAAATTGTTCCTTCTGAGGTCACAATTAAGCTTCTCCAAAAAGCAATGCTGGAAAGTGGTAATGACAAGTTCCTTATTGATGGTTTTCCTCGTAATGAGGAAAACCGTGCAGCATTTGAAGCTGTTGTAAGTATTTCATTCTTTGTTCCCATAATTAGTCTTTCAGTTTAGATGCCCTTGAGGTTTTCTTTTACCTAGTCTTCTCAGCATCATTGAGTCAAGTACTCTAACATGCTGAAAACTTGGTTGTTGGGCAGACAAAAATCGAGCCAGAATTTGTTCTGTTTTTCAATTGCCCTGAAGAAGAGATGGAGTGGCGTCTTTTAAGTAGGAACCAGGTTACTTGATTCTCTCTCTCTCTCTCTCTATATATATATATATATATCTATGCATATATTATATATGTGTATGTATATGATTTCCATTATAAGATTTCCTTGTTTCTTTTTGTTTTGTGTCATTTTGTGTTGTTTAAACTATTATTCTTTTTCTTCATAATGAAGGGAAGAGAAGATGATAACATTGAAACGATAAGGAAGCGATTTAAGGTGTTTCTGGAGTCCAGTCTTCCGGTGATTGAGTACTACAAGGCCAAGGGGAAGGTTCGAGAGGTAAAATTCTGTCTGAACTGTTTAATTATTTACTAGATGATTGGCATGATTACCTCAGCTTCAAATGTTGTTTCTTTGACCTTCAGATTGATGCTGCTAAGCCCATTGAAGGGGTGTTTGAGGCGGTTAAAGTTGTGTTCACCCCAAAAGATGAAAAGGTAAAGAGTCATGGGTTCTTGCCCCATTTTTTTTAGAAAACGAAACTAAGAAAGTGGATATCACTGCATTTTGTAAATATAATAATGTAAAGTATCCAATACAACCATAGATGTATATATAATGGGTATGATAGTATGTTTTTTTGAAGCAGTGATAACTACATACATTATTAAATGAATGTATTTGTTATAGGAAGAAAAGAGGACAGAATGATGAGTGGTACGCTAGTTTCAAAATTGGAAGGGAAGCAAAAAGAGGAGTTTGTCTAGGGATTGGACTTTTCATCTCTGAGAAATTAGAAGTATAATCTTAGGAACATTTGTATGTGAATGAAGTTGCCATAAGAATAAAACAGAATACTATTTCATTGAAAATGGTGCTGGGTCATAGTTTGACACTTTGAGACATGAAACAAGGAGAGGTTAAACTTTGAATCACTCTCAATACAGTACTTTTGAATAATTAACTAGTTTTGAGGGTCTCAAAGCATTAATGAATTGTTTGATAACATGGCTGGTTCAACACACAGAAACCATCTTGGTTTGCATCTTCCACTCTTTTGATTGATATCTGTGGCACATGCAGGTCACTGCCTAGGCTTTCCAACTCTACCAGTGATAAAATAGCATATTCAGTCGAGGTGAATTGTTCAGACTTAAATGTTTGTTTAAAACAATCTTTGATCCCTTGCTTTTATCAAGCACATTTTTACTCACTGATATCATTTTCTTCGCTGCCAGGTTATGTAACAGTTTGCTGCACATTACTGCGTTCTAATTTGGAATGTTTTTGTATCACATAGCGTTTGGTTTACAATTACATTACAAGGTTCACGCCTCTATATTCTTGTTATTGTTATGCTTCTAATAACATAATGAATTCTAAAAGTGATAATCGCAATAAATGCTCAATTCCCATTTCTCCAGTGTTCTTATTCTTTGCATGATTAATTTGTAGCCTAATTTTTTGATCAAGTTTTATGATCGAGTAAAAAAGTTCTGACATATTAAAATATTTGAATTCAAATCCGAACAACTCTAATTTCACCATCTCACCCGTAATTATCAAAAAAGTTGCCACTGTGAACGGTACAACTTCGGCATCTAATGTGTATGTATTTGCACGTTGAAACCTGAACCGTAATGGATTCTCCGAGATTTGCACCCTTATCATCATCATTCAATGTTGAGCTCACCCTTACGAGAAATATAGATACCGAGATTCAAACTTTGGACCTACAGAATTTTTACAACTTAAAAGTAAAACTCAACCATTTGAACTAGTAATCAATGTTACTGGTACTAAATTTCGCAATTGAAAGCACTTAGGTTATACATCTCAAATGCAATAGCAACTTTGAATACTCATTAACTGTTATCCACCATGATACATTTGTCTCCTCATCAAGGGCAGCTCAAAAAGTTCTCCAGAACCTTGTCAAGAACTTCAACCACTAGCCAAAGGGCCAAAGCAAAAGATTTAAGGCTACAATTCTTCACCGCCACTTCATGGTTGCAACTGTGATTCTGTCATTTTCCATTGCCTAAATTCAGAGTAAACCTAGTACTTTTGCACTAATTCTTTTTTCAAAACATGAACTAGGTTTAATAAAAAATAATCCCACTCTCCTTAATGGTGTCGAGCACAATCCCAAGCTTACCCTCAATTCTTTCATTCTTTTGGGGCTCATAAGACATGGCAAATACATCAGCTTCCATTGACCTCTCAGCAATTAGCTTTCCTATAACCTTACAGGCATTGTCGTCGGTAAGTGATGGCAATGCGTACCTCAGGTCCTTGGCGTTTGTGCTAGCAACAGAAACCACTTTGCTTGTGTTCCTGTGCATCACTTTGGCATGGATGAATCGCTTGGAAAAGAAGACATTCAGTAAAAATGGTCTCATGTACATATCTGTTCTTTGCTTCCATGACTTCCTGTTTGGCCTTTTTGCAAGCTCACCTCGGGATCTCCTAGTCCAGGCTGCTAAAACAGTAGAATCCTATTAACAGAAGCAAATTAAAAGTTCAGATATAAAAACTTTTAGATATTTGCCAACTAAAGCATTGCAACGGAATCTCCTGCAATTAGATCTAATAATCTTATACTAAAACATGAATTAAAAAAAAGTTGTACATAAATATGAATAGAAAGCTAAAAAAAAGTTTTGTATTTGGGGTTGACACAAATTTTAAAACCAAAATTTCAGGTTTTATATGCCACAAACACGAATTATATATACAAATTATCAAGTTTACCTAAGACAATGATATAGTAATCATTGGAATGCAGATTCTCTGATCATTGATTATGAATACACCCTTTAGACAAAATTACAGGACTTGCTCTAAGAACCCCCTTATAGTTAGGACCTTAGATGTTAATGATGTTTTTACAAGCTGAATAAGGACAAGTTCATCAAAATTCCAGAAACGAAAAACAGTATCCTAAATATAAGAAAACAAAAGAAAGCCCATGAGTAAAGATAAAGGGAGTTAAGAGCAAACCTTGTGGCGAGTGGGAATGGTGAAGGGAGCAGAGGGGGCAGTGATAGAGAGCTGAAGCTTGGGTAAGGAGGAAGACCATGACAGAGACTTGGGTTTGAGCTGGCAACTCGGATGAGTCAAGTGGGAAGAAAGCGGGATGGAGATGCAGGAAGACGAATACATGCACTCCATCTTTGGATTCTCCACTATCTGCAGTGATTGTGAATGAATGATATTCTTCAGAAGTCAGACTCAGAAACCCAGTGGCCAGTGCTAATGCAATCCGATCGAATATCAGAGGTTCCAAAGCGAAAAAAGAAGCAACTATGAAAGCCTTGGGCTTTATCTCTTGGGCTTTATCATTTGTATTCGGTTTGATTTTGTTATTCAGATTGGGGTGGTTCTGAACCCAACTCGATTCCTCTCGATGTGATCTGTGAGCCTGTTATGTCAACGCAATCTAAACTTAATCTAAACTTAATTTGTTTGGTTGGCGTATTTTATTTTTTTAAAAATATTTTTTATATTTTTCAATATTTAGTACATGTAAAATATTTTTGATCAATAAAAAATAAAATTCAATCAATAAAAAATCTTTAAGAATTTTGAAAAATTGTCTTTCTATTTTCAAAACAGGAAGACAATTTTTAAATCTATGTCACTCTTAAGAAAAAAACTTTCATTAAAACTCAACCTAATCTATATTAGATTAAAACAACAAGCAACAGAAAATATTTTTCAGCATATCAACCAAACAACAGAAAATATTAGTTTTTCTAGAAAATCAAATTTTCAAAAATCATTTTATAAAAATCATTTTCTGAAAGTCATTTTATACGAACCAAATGGAACCTAAATATACTCACACTTACATTTAAGTTCAGTTCAACAGATCAGTGACTGACTCCTGTTATGTACCGAGAAGTTTATGATAACTTGGTTATAAGTGTTCCAAAAAAAATAGATTTAAATCAAAGCATATTGTATTCTTTTTTAATAAAATTAATCTATTGAGGTATGCAACTTTCACGTTGATTAACAATTTTTTTCATATTCAATGTGAAATTAAATGTGTGATTATAGTATAATCAAATTGAGTTGAGACGATTCAATATTAGGCTCAAGTTCGGTTCGATTCAACTTTGATTGAACTTAATTTTTGAAATTCAAGTTCGACTCGACAAAATATTTGGGTCACTCGAACTCAACTCGATAGCTTTGAACTCGATTCGATAAACTTAATTTATCATTTTCTAGTCACGTATTATGAAAATAAAATATTAAAATAATAATAAAATATAAAAATTTATATTAAAAAAGAAACTTGATTAAGTTTGTGAGCCGTTCGAGCCGAGTATCAAAATATTTGAACTTCAACTCAATTCGTTACTCAAGTAGTTTAAATTCAATTAAAAAATAAAACAAATCAAATTTGAATAATCTTCGAGTTGAATTCAAATAACTCACGAATAACTTGATTAGTTTACATCATGTATCTAGGATCTCGAACTCGAAGGGGGCTTATAATTCTTTGCATCACCAACAATGAATCTGATTCAACCTGAACGCGTCTTAAACCCAACTCTCATGCTATCTTGAGACCAGAGTAGGTAGCTTGAATTTCGGAACTGAAAACTCAACCGCAACCCAGCCCCCTTATGATAATTTGGTTACAGATAGCAAGACAGACAAATCAACATATGCCATTTTGGAATGTTTCTCTCCTTTCGCATCAGTGAGTTTCTTACAATTTATTGACTCTACAAACGTTGTATGTCTGAATTTCTACCAAATCTGTAACGTGTGGCCACCCAACGAGTTGAAATTAAAATTTAATTACACAATACGATTTGAATAAAATATTTATATAAAAATAAAATTATTTTTTTAATAAACAATATATTAAAAAAGAGTAACAATGACCTTTTCTAACTGACCAAATTCAATCTAATATATAAAATGGCATTTAAAAATCTGTATAAGTAAGAATAGAACTGGTTAGACAAACAGTGGATTACCGACCAGGTATTCTTTGAAGCCAGTAGCCATGAGAGATCAGTTGGAATGCATTATTAGCCAGATAGGCAGTTGCTTGGCTTCTGCAGGTAGCTGGAACAAAACCTTTGTTCTCTGTACACTCAGCTTCCTTACCATTTGCTTGATTTCTGCGAACTTTGTCTGGTTCAAGGATCGCCTTGCCGTCTTCACCTTCCATCACCATTCCGGCAGAAGCAAGCTTGGCGCAGCGGTGACCGCGCCCTACTGTTGTGTGTGCCTTTACGAAGCCAAAGACGGCGACAGGCTCCGGCGGCTGCCGCGGTGCAACCACTGCTTCCACGTCGATTGCATAGATGCATGGTTCCAGTGTCGTTCCACTTGTCCGCTTTGCAGAAACGAGGTTTCCATTCGCCGGCCGCAGAATCAACGTGGTCTTCTCTCTTCCATTCTTCTTTCATTGCTGCAGAAGCTAACTAGGAAAATGAGCAGTCCGCCTCTCAGCTTTACGACTACCTTGGTCGAGAATTAATGGAAATCCAGGTATAGTTTTGAGGATAACATTTCTTTTCTCAAAGCTGATCTTCCAAGACAAGCCTCGTTTAATTCCCTCACTTTTCCCAAGTTCTAACACACATTCTTCGGTAGTTTTAGTGCACTCATTGTCTGAATAAATGGTTAATTCAGCAACTTCTCTATTCCAAAATGTTGTCCTAAGCGATTTTAATTGAGATTTTTAACTTATGTTAGAGTTTGATTTGATTTGAAAAATTAAAATTAAAATTCGATTTAAGCATGATCAAATTTAATTTTTAAAATTTGAGTTTAACTTGATAAAATATTTTAACAATTTAAGTATGATTCGATAAGTTGAATTTATTATTTTTTAATTATATATTAAAATGATAAAATGATAATTTAATAACAAAATATAAAACATATATAAAAATGTTTGATTAGACTTTTAAACTGTTCGAATCGAATTAAAATACTCAAATTTACTTTAATTTATTATTCGAGTAACGCAAACTCAATGTGATGTCAAATTTAAATAATCATTAAATCAAAATCATATATATAACTCATGATAAACTTGATTGGTATCAACAACCTCTTAACCGAATATTTAAAAATAAACTATAGTATATTGTAAAGTTTGGATTCAATCCCACTCTTGTTCTTAGCTATTTAATATTTTCATTATAAAAAAAAAAGATAAACTTGATTGGTTGAGATTCTAGAGCTGAGTAATAGTAATTAATGGCCATTGGAGCAGTCGTAGGGCGACGCCTTGCCCCGAGATGGTGTGGAATTTAATAGAGTAAATGATGATCGCAGAAATTTGAGTGGTCCTATTTCGTGTTCCCTTACCAACCATTAATGTCTGGGTGGGAAGCTGTGGGAAGCTACAGCCACAATTTAACATAAAAAGAAAGCACAATTTTCCTCATAATTATAATGATCACGTCAACCCATTGTGGGATTTGGGTTTGGATGGCGATGGCAGCCACTAGTCTTTGCTTACTTAGGTTTTGGTACAAGACCAAGACCGAGTGGAAGATGAAGTCTTCTAGGTGTACATAATGATAGTTAAACCGTACATATTGATACCTAAACCTTCATTAAATTATTATTCAGCCAAAGTATTCGTGATTTGGTAGCCAGGAATTCTTAATGGTTCGGTTGGCATGCTCTTCAACCTTCAACCACCCCCATTTGGAAAAAAAACAAATTAGAAAGAGTTGTTTGTGGCAAGTGGCATTGCGGGCCAGCCTTTTCGGTTATATGTTTGTTGGCTGCAGAACCCTAAACCCTCTCAATTTTCTACATATTGTCAATTGGATATCGTGTTGTGGTTCATTTATACATATACATCGAAATATTAGCTTCGCCACTACGAAATTTGCTTCAATATGTAAAATATATAGACAAAGTTACAAGCAACGGAATTTTGATTCATATCGACGGAAATATCCATCAGAGATACATTTCCGACGAAGCTTCCGTCAGTAAAGCTCTCATTTTTGGGTGATATACATATATATATACATGTATTTATGTATATATGTATGTATGTATATATGGATGTGTGTCCATTTAAACCTGCTACATTGGATTAGATCAACCCATTAAGGCATAAAGTTACTAAGGACAGAATTTTGACCCAGTACTAGTAGAAACGTCATCGGTATTACATTTTCCGATAAAAAATTTCCGTCGTTTTGGATGATACGCAACGCATGTACATAGGTCCATTTAAACCTAATTATATTGGGCTGGATCAACCCATTAAGGCCCAAAGGCAAATGCGATGAAAAGATCAAACAAAAATTCATGTTCTAAATCAGTGATGCCCCATCTGAGTTACAGGTTGTTTAAGGTATTATTCTTACTAGTACTGGTGTTGATAGGCCAACAAAGTAGGGCCGGAGACTAACCTAATCAACAATATGTAGTATGGAGGCATGGATTCTATAATCCGATAGAGACATAGGATTCCTGGATATATTATATCTATATGCTTACTACATAGAAAACATAGATATTAGTAGCTAAACATTTTTGCAGAATACCATTTGACATAAATATTAGTCCATCCCAGTATGGAGATATGTCTCTAATGATGATGATAATGACCAACCACATACATATATAGATTGTCAAATATCTAAGATTTTGATTGAGTTGGGACTTCCCTCAGGCTCAGAGGCTGAAATCCATGCTTCAGACTTGCTTCCCAAACTTTCTCAATGTTTGACATGGTGTAACCACACTCATGCTCCTCCCATCCCTCCAATGCATGCACTAACGCAGCTATGCGACACACGCTCATCACCCGCCTTGGCAGCCAGTTCTGTCACATCCAAAGGGAAGCATTTAATCAACAAAGTAAAACCAAAATATAGAAGCTTTTAAGCAATAATAAATGTGGGAAATGGAGGGTGTGTTCAAGGCCAACCTCACAAGAATCGACATTCTCGAGGGCCACCGGAGTCTGCATCGCTGGTGTGGTGTGATAGAAGCAGTCTTTGCGCAATTTCTTTGGTGGGAATTGCGAAAAGGGAATAAATAGTGTTCCTTTAGTTGCCTTCCTTTGTTCTGCTTCAGTCAATTCTTCTCCCACTAACCATGTCTGCAACATATATATCCATAACTACTTGTTACCATTCCACTATATATTTCTAAATTCTATAGGCCTAGGCTTGAAGTAATGATTGAGAAAAATTTACCCTGTAAGAGTAACTCTTTGCAAGAACCAATTTACCCTCAGACTTGCTGCCAAATGATTTGTCAAGCTTCTCATATTCATATTCACGCAATACAGCAACCTACAGTAAGTTAAAATCATTAACTTGTAAGAAAATTAAGAAGAAAATGCTAATGTGTCATAAAGTTCATAGTTGAGAATTTGACAAGGTAGCTAGGCAGTATCAGTATCAGGAAGCTGGCTTGTTTTGTGGGCCAGCTAATGAGTAAGCAATCTACCTGAATGCCCTTCTGGCATAGGGCAAAGGCAACAGCAAAAGCAACTTTAGTCAGGTTGCCTCTGAGGAGCACTTGGGTTGTTTCCTTTGGAATGCTATTTAGCAGAACTGCCACAGCCAAACTACTCCCATCGACCAACTTCACTTTAAGCTGGGGATGCTTTTGCACATAAAACCCACCATACCTGTTGAGCTCTTCACTCTGCACATTTCACAACATCATAGTTTCTGTTAATTACAAAAGGTTTTAGTTTGTCCCACCATCTGCTGATCTGAAGAGAAGAAAAACACTTGCCTGATTCATGAGGCCTAGACTCAACACGCTAGCACCTTTTCCTTCTGCCTCTAATATGGCTTTCTCAATCAAGTTGTTGATGGATTTTTCTTGCCATTTCAACCGGTACTGACAATTAAGACCAATGTCAATCAACCATAAAGATTATACATATACGTATGTATATGGTTTTACACTTATACTAGTATTTATACGTATGTAAAGCTTCCTCACCTGTATCTTGTACTTGGGGATGGCCCAGGTCTGCAGTCTGATTTTATCAAAACGATTCCTTTCGACAACAAAAGTGCGACCATAAATCCAGGTAAGCATCATGGAGAAGAATGTGACAGGCCTTAGCAGCCAGAAGTACCAAGGTGACGAGTATGGTTTAGAGGCCAAGGCAGCAAACCCAAGGCGGAGATGATAAATGGATTCGGGCGTGGTTAGGTGCGTTAGATGCACAACGTTGGGTGATTCCTCCTTTCTTCTGAGTGAATTTTCATACAAGGTATCAGAAGATTTGTCCATTGTACCATAGATGTAATCATAGATTGGCATGAACAGCGAGTAGTTGGTTCTGAACTGTGTGTGGTGCAGCGAGTGAAACCTGCCATTCACAAATATTTTGTGTATGTCAATAATAAGTAGAGCTTAAGAAATTAGTACTACCATTGTTATGCTTAGAAAAGAAAAACGTTCTATGGGTCTAATGCTAGAACCGGAGACAATAGACTGAGCTCCATTTTTTTTTAATAATTAGGGGTTGGGATTGAAGTTGTTCGGCTCAAAACCAAGAGTCAATCATGTCATTACTCTTCTTTTATCACTCGACAAAAAGGGTGTTGATTACGGAGCTCCATTCAACAACATAAATTCTTCACATGTGACATGTCAAACTAGTTTGTTGAGGAGCTCCATTCTTTTTTTCATAATTGGAGTTGGCTCTAACCGAGTAATTTTTTCTTAATCACTCGAAAAAAAATGTCGGTAACTGAGCTGCAGTCAACAACATAAATTCAACTTATGTGACATGTCAAACTAGTTAGTGAACGAGCTCTTTTTTCTTTTTTTTGATAATTGAAGTTGGGGTTAAAGTTGTTTGGCTTGAATCCAGGAATTACAGCCACAACCTCAGCCTTCTCAACTCATTAAACTCAAATATCTTCTTGGCATTAATAATTTCATCTCTTTCCTGCTATGTACTGAACTCTGAAGAATTTACTGCAACAAGCAAGGAAAAAGAGAGGAAGACGAGAGACATACGAAGGAGTGTACATGAGGTATTTGAGAGGGGGGAAGATGGAGAAGAGGCGGCTGGGAATGAGCTCGAAATTGCAATGGCCCATGTTGTTCATGAAGTCCACGTAAGTGATGTAGGCAGCAAAGGCAACTATGGATCCAGTTCGACTTAGCGCCATTGTCAGCATTGGTATTGCAAACAGGAGGAAGTATCCTATGTGCTCTGCAAAGGGATGAATCACAGCTGCCACATGCAAAGGCAGAGTATCATTCTTTCTTTTCTTATCAGAAATAAAAACTAATTACTAATTAGCATTTCACCTAGATCACATGCTTATTAATTTTATATGTATACATATATATATATATATATATTTATATATATATATATATATTTGCAAGATGCGGAAGATTTGTTTTTTCAGAGGCTATAAAGATGCAATGTTTAGCATTTAAGTCGAAATTGATTCATGCAAAGAATTGATTTAAGTCGAAAATTTTTATGTGTAAAATGAATTTTTATCTTTATATTTCTGAACATTTATTATTTTACGTATATTTTTTTTAACATTTTAATTCATTGTAACATTTTTAAATAATGTCAAATTTTAAAATTCTTAAATCATATTTTTCTTGCTCGTTTAGCACCGCTTATGCTCTAATGCCTTGGACTCAATAAGACATATCTATTGCGTATATGGCAAAAGGGAAATCGAAATGATAATTATTTTTGTAAGAAAAAAATTATATGTGTTGAGACTCGAATTTTAAATTTTTAGAACACATTTTAAAAATAGAAGCAGAATCATTTGAATTTATTATATAAAAGTTATAGAAAAAATCGGCATCATATTGCACTACCTCTTTCGATACTTTTTCATTGCTTTGTGTTTGGTTGTACATAATGAACAATTTATCTCTTGTTTAAAGGCAAGAAAGATGGGAAAGATATGGGTCCAACTTTTCTTCTGATGCCATCTGTTCATTTGTTTTGCTTTTTAATTTGAGCAAATAAATAAATACATAAAAAACATGAATTAATTTGGATAGACAGTCTAATTAATTTTAGTAAGATTGAAAAAAATAAAATGATTATTAAAATATATTTTTAATAAAATAATAAAAAACTAAAAACAAAGGACAAAATTATAATTTTATTAACCAAACTTTTTGTCTTTTAGCATTTTGAAACTCGTACCCTCCACCAGTGCTTACTGGAGGTCCAAACTAAGTCTTAGTTTATTTTATTTTTTTGTTTTTTTTTTGTGAACATTTGTTGTATTTGACTCTTGATGTCAGCTTTGTTTTTGGGTGCTAGCTTTACGAGTTTAAAAAAAATATTGAAATTTGTTATGTTTTTCTACTATAAATCATAGGTTTGGATGTGTACTGTCATTTTTTTTATTAACCTGCTTCATGTGTTACTTGTTAGATGTTTGTTCTCATGAATTTAATTCAAAAAACTTGACGTTATTTTTTTTGTCAAAACTATCCGGTATCCCAAACCATTCTGGTATAGGATTAATTCAAATTTGAGCCGGACAGGACCCAAAAGACGGCAAGCTCTCCTTCAAGAGAAACCTCTAGTTAAGCTAGAACAGTCCTCTGCCAACTGATCTACGTATTTTTGGGTAAAAACTTAATGTAATTATTAAAGATCGTCACAAAACTCAAATCCTATTAGGAGACATGATACATTTAAAGGTTTACGGTATTTAGTACCAACAATTAATAAATAGCAAGAAAGTAGCTCCTAAATAGAGCTTGAGCCTTTGTTTTATTGCACCGTTGTTTTCATATTTCATGAATGATCAATTAGTAAAACATAGATATATATATATTTCATTTTGTTAGTACTTACATATTTAGTTTGTAATTCTAGGTCTTCCTATTGATTGTTTTTTCTTTAACAGTTGAATGTGTCTCGGAAATTATACATTTTTAATGACTAAATCTAAGTCATTTGCATTTGCATATGTTTATAATTTTATATATTTAAACATTTAAAATGATAAAAGACAAAATGTCACACGAGTGACATTTTAGCTAATATTTAAAATCGTAAGAAATTATTTTGGCAAAAATGCAAGTGAGTCTTACAAGTAATAGGCTCGGTGACAATGGAGGAATGGTGATGAGAATGGTAGCGAGAGTAGAGGTAATGGTGGTGCAGGGCTCTATGAAACCAGTAATAAAGGAACTCCACGGGGCCTGCATGGAGCAGCATGGTTAAAATCATCCCGTCCGTTCTCCAAATAGGTAGGTAAGAAGCTCCAGGAATGTGCTTGGTGCCCAAGTAAAACAGGATTGCATTTAACAAGATCTGATCGTCCCTGCCAAAACAAAACTCCCCCTCATCACTCAATTTACAAGTCTTAATATACCAATCAAGATCTAATATCAAACTTGAACTCGATTTAAAGTTCGGATCGAACTTATAAGTTTTTGTACTTCAAGCTCAATTCGAAGAGTATAAATTTATTATGTTTCAACAATATATTATAAGAATAAAATAATAAATAAAATATAAAAAATATATATTAAAAAAACTTTATTAGATTCATGAACCACTTGAAGAGATATTAAAATATTTGAATATTATTTAACTTGTTCCGGAATAATTTGAACTCAAATAAAAAAAATCAAATTCGAATAATTATCGAATCATTTTTCTCTATATCCTTATAATTTATGATTTCATGTGTTGGTTTTGTTTGTTACTGACCAGTTCCTTTCCCTGTCCACTTGCTCAAACTCAATGCCCTTGCTGACAATCCTGTTGCGGCCTTTGGCTGTTCGATAACGAGAAAGGCTGATCCATAGCTGGTTGTGAAGCATTCTCCATAGCATCATTGGTAGTATGCTAAAGTTGCCAAGGTCTTTTTCATCCTTAACTTTGAACGAGTATATGCTCTCGGCAACCCAAGGAACCAGGATTACGTACTGTAAAAATCCATGAAACAAACAAAAAGCCAGCGTTAGTAAGCCATGCAACATGCATGAAAATGAAACGGAGAAATTAAGAAAACTAGTGAAGGATTCAAACCTTAAATCTTCCCAGCGGCGTCCATGGCCAGTCCGTGAGAATTCCCGGTTTAGAAGCCATGCTTAAGGCTAACTAGCTTCGCTGCAAATGGCTTTGGGAATGGGAGGGGACATTGTTATATACTGCTTGTATGAGGTTTAGGTGCAGGGGTGGGCACGAGAAAGGATTGTATGAAACAGTTATACCACGTCAGCATATATCACTTCCATTCAAATCATGTCACGTAATCACAGTGTTTAAAAAAAATCAATAATTTATTATATAATTAAATGATAAATATTTATTTCAAGAAACTCATTAATGATTCTGATAATAAATCATTGACTTTTTTTAACAATGTGATTACGTGACATGATTTAAATGGAAGTGATATATGCTGACGTGGTGTAACGGTTTCATACAATCCTTTCTCGGGTGGGCACATCGTACATTCAAGCTGTAAAGTAGGAAATCAGAAAACTTTTCCAACCAAAAAAGCCTTACAAATTGACACGTTTTGCTCCTTCATTTGTCAAGATTTTAAGTTTCATTGAAAAAAACCAGTTTAAGATCAGAGATCGGTGAGAGCAAATGAGAGCACCAGACCGACCTTTATTTACCTCCATTAACTAATCTATTTATTGTTCTCAACTGCTTCTGGTCTTTTACCTTTTTTGTTTTTTTTTTCTTTTATATCAGATGAACCGGTCGATAGCTGAACTTGTTGCCTGCCTCTAACTTGTGGCAGAAAACTTGCTGCCTGCATGCTCATGCAAATTCAATGGTTTAAGCCCGAGGTTCCATCAAACATACGTTGTTTTCTACTTTATATATATTTTATATATATATATACATTGTTGCCAGGTGGTGTATACATCAACACAAATGATAAAGGGATCTAATTATTCCACGTCTATTAAATATTTTTGTTAATATATATTTAAATTAGTTCTATTCATTTATTGTTTAAGTTATATATTTAATATGGTATCAAAATTTTAAGTTCTATTTATGTGATTTTTGTCTTTTATTTTTTGGCTAAATATTTAATTTAAGATTTAATTTTTCAGATTTTTTGTAATTAAAAATATAATTTTTATTTTAATCAATTAAAAATTAAACGTTTTCAAAATTATTTAATTAAGTACTTTTTTACATAATTGAAGTACTGGCGTCATTAAATTATTAACGTTAAAAATGACACTTGCCAACAAGATATTGGTTGTGAAATTTTTTTACTTAAAGTTGATGATGCCAGCAACCTTAAGTCAACAGTAAGCATTTATTTTGCTTTTTCTAGTGTAAAGAAAGAAATAGCTTCAGTTGAAAAAGTCAAATTATATCAACAAGTTATCGGAAAAAAGTGAAAGTAAAAATTGTTTTCAGGGTTTAAGTTTTGAAGTTTTTGTTGTTGGAAGAATTTTATCATTTATTATTTTTTATCCAAATAGATTAATTTTATATCGTAAAACGGATGAAAATATTTATGTTTATACTAAAAAAATTTAAATATAAAAAAATATTAAAAATAATATTTTAATATAAAATAAATAAGTTGAAAGAAAGAAAAAATGAAGCTTTAACCATGTCTGGTCTCTGCGACCAGCACTAAGCAACCACTCTTTTCTTTTCTTTTCTTTCTTTCTTTCTTGCTTCTTGTTCTTGGGATTATTGATAATCAATAGTTTAAATTTTCAATAGCAATGTAAAAAGAGTTGAAAGAAAGAAAATTCTGTTAGCTACTGCAAATTGGATAAGGGAACAGAGGCGAGATTTTTGGGAGTATGATTCGACAAAACCCAAGCAAAAAATGAAGCCAATCAAGCTGAAAATGCCATCAGAGCAAACGATGATGATAACTAGAGTTTTCCTTGACTTTCTCAAGGAGCATGGATTGAAATGACTTACAAGCAAGAGGCTTATGAAGATTGTGCTGAGACGGATGAGGGAGACATAGAAGCTTAAGCTATGCAACCATGCGGGGGCCTCACCCCACCCTCACCAACAATGTCTGTATACAACTTGTTTAACAAAACCCAACATCAGGCAAGCAAGACCAGTTAATAATTCTTTAAAAACTAGTTTGCCTGTCAATCATTCTTTAGATCTAGAATCGTGAATTGAAATCGTGTTTTTCTCTTAATATCTAAAAAAAAAAATCTTGGGTTTTTGAAAAAAAAAATCTAAGATTATAGTAGTGTTTAGGGGGTAAAAAAAATTTAAGAACTATTTGAAGATTTTACGTTGCCGACAAGAGACGGCCGAAGACGGGACGTTGTGATCGACCACGAATCGACCATCGTTATCTGTGTTTCATAAAGAAACTGATGGGTGAGAGGAAGATCTTAGAGGGAAGGGGGAGAGTGAAAAAAAAAAAAAGGAGAGAAGAAAAAAAAATGAGTAAAAATAATTGTTCTTTTACAGTCAAATTTTTAATTTTTTTATCAATATTTCACTCTCTTATATGAAGAGTGTTATTCACTCACTTTAAAAAAATCCTTAATCGATCATATTCGCAAATGTTTAATACTAAATTGAGTCAAATTGAAGATTGTATCTTTAATTAAAAATTTATTCAAAAATTAAATCTTAAATTAAGCATTTAGACTTATTTCTTTCAAAAACATTATGTGATAGGTTTTTTTGTATGTTATGTAATTCTTGCTTGTTATCCATTCTAAAATTATTACGTGATAGGTTTCAATGTCTTCTGTTTATAGGTGATAGGGGCTTCTCACATGACAGGCTTCCATGTTTTCTGGTATGTGATTTTTGCCTCTTACCTTTTAAGATTGTCACGTATTAAACTTTTATGTGTCCACTTACATGTGATTAGACCTGCTCAAGGGCCGAGGTATCCGCCCAAGCCCGAATGTCCGTTCGATATTTGGCAGGGCTTGGACAAAAATATTTGATGTAATTACCGGGTTTGGACGAAATTTTTAGGCCCGTTTAAAAAGAGCCCGGGCTTAGCCTTTCAAAGCCCGAGCCCGGCCCGAACTTAATCTTAAATATATATTTTTAATATATTTCTAATATTAAGTATATTTTTAATATATTTGTTAAGTATAATATAATTATATATATAACATTATTAATTAAAAAACATGATTATAAATATTTAATATGAAAATTGATATACAAATTTTGACAAATTAAATTAAATTTTAAAAGAAATAAAATAATAAAAACAAATAAATAAATAATTAAAATATAAAAAAATTATATTCGGCAGGTTTACATGTGATTGGGTTTGCTAAAATAATATTATACCATATTTGTTAAATACACTATTCTATATAGCTTTATATTCAAGTTGGACTCATCAACTTATTAGTAATTGGTTTTAGGTTAGATGCTTAACAATAAAATATGATTAAAAAAAGGTAATTTAGTGCACAAAAATAATATGAATATAATATGAATTAAAATTTAACAAATATTGTATAAAAATATATATGACAAAAATTTCAAAAATTATATTATACGTGTTAATATTATATTTAATATAAGTTTTATATTTTATATGACATGATAAATTTACGTAAAATGAGTGTGAATTATCAAGCGTGACAGGTTGGTTGAGATTTCGGATTAATTAATTAGAGCTCTCATGGAGTATGTTTGCAATGACATGACGTGACTCCACTAGGTTTCATCAAATCACTATCAAACAAGTTTAACTCGTGGAAGATAAGACATGATGAGTTACATAATGTTATTAGTTAGAATTCAATAACAATACTCTAGCACGAGGAGATCACACGCGTGATGCATGCACGCAGGTGGAGGATAGCGGCTAGATTTCACTGTCAAAGATCCGCGGTTCGACTTCTTTGATCTTTGACAGTGAAATCTAACCGCTATCCTCCACCTGCGTGCATGCATCATGCATGTGATCTGCTCTAGCTAAAAGGATCTCTGAATACTGTTTTACACCAAAAAAAAAAAAGGATCTTTGGATGCTGTTGCAAAATTCTTCTTTTTGGTTAAATTTGATAATTCAGGTTTGAATTATGTAAATTTTATTTAGGATTATTATCTCATTCCGAATTAAAAAAAAGCTTTATAAGTTGATTTCTTAATATGTCATGTGTTTTTTTTTTAATTTTGACTCTTTGACTTTTTGTTTAAAAAGACATATAATACATAAAAAGATTTACTTGTAGAGTTTTTTAATTTTATTGATAATAGATAAGATAATATTTATTTATAATTATGTAAAATATAAAAAATTCATTTTAAAATTTGTCACCATTGTAAACACAAGACTTATTTTTTAATTCGTATTATCTTTTTTTTTGTTACACAAAAAATATTTAATAATTAAAAATTAAAATAAAATTATTTATATTCGAATTTAAATATTATAATATGTCATAATTTATTTTTAATCATTCAATTAATAAATTATTGACATTCATATTATCTTCGTTCTTTTTATTTGTATAAGTCGTATTTAAAATTATCATGCAACATCATCTGCCCACTGCCGCAAATTCTGGACATTAAAATGCGGCCAACAAGAGTAGCATTGTTCTCATCTCAGTCCTAGTTCCGTTAGGAGACAATTAACATCATACCACGACGTACATGTAAGGTGCCATGAATAACCATAAATTTAGGCACAGGTTCGGCGCCTACCCTAGGCACAGACTCGGCCTCCATCCTAGGGACCCTCGTCATTACAATGTACGAAGAGACATGACACATTCATCATTGCTGGGAAAAGATATGATAGTAGTAGTGGGGACACTGGCCACCTATTTTTAGGTTAATTTAAATGAACGGTAAAGTTAATTTTGATAAAATTTAAAATAATAAAAAATACTTAAAAATATATTTTTTAATAAAATAATAAAAAAAATTATTATTAAAGGTAAAAATGTAATTTACACATGAAAATTTTTTTGTCTTATTCATGATTCCTAACGATCTGGAGCTCACTGGTGTCGGTCGGTGAGCCACACTAGCCCTTATTCTTTTACACACACACGTGATGGTTTAATGTTAGGGTAAATTTTATTGAGTTTATATAGTTTATTATAATTCAATTCTAATTTATTGGTTTTGAAAATGAACAGTCTTTGATCCAAAATCATAAATGATTTTTACAGACATTAATTGATTATTAAATTTAAATTAATAATATCATATTTTCAAGTATTCACTATGAATTTTATTAGTATTTATTATTTTAAAGTATTTTTTAAATTATTTTGCATAAGATTTTTATTTTTTTAATACAAAAAAGGCATTACAGATATTTGATGAGTAACAAATGTTTAGGTTAGTAATTGTTTTAATAGTGACTTAATAAAATGATTTTTTTGTACTATCAAATTGATAATTTTGGATCAGAATATCTATTTTTAAAATTAGTGGACTAGTCTTGAATTAAAGTGAAAATGGAAGAAACAAAAAGAAATTTACCCTTTAATCTTATCATGATATTTCGTTAATTAGTTAATATAATAAATTTTATTTTTAAATTTTTTATCTTAAAATTATAAATTTACAAATTAAATAAAGCGACGTGTTATGATTTATTGACGATGATATTAATGCATCAAATATGAATTCTAAAACATCAATTGAATTGAATGGTGCGTTAATGCAAAACTAGTGATTAGTCTCCTGCTAGACGCTGATATTGTTTGCTTTAAAATATTGATGACTGGATGGATTAAATAATCATTTAATAATAAAATTAGTAGTTAGTCTCTTGCTGGACTATGGTATATCATTTGGTTTAGAATATTGATGGATATATGGATTAAATGAATTTATTTTAGTAATATATTTTCATTAAAAATTACAATCATAATCAGTATATTACATAAATAAGTAATTATAAAAATCATATTATTTAAACTAGTAAATAACTATAACAAACAAGTAAATAACTATATTAACTCAAGTTCACAATTATTGATACTCGAATCTAAGACTTCAAAATCTCAGAACTTCCTCTTTACCACTAAGATAATACCTCATAGGCATTAAATGATTATTTAACAATAATAAAAATAATAGTATAAAATAATAGTATAAATGATTATTTAACAATAACAATAATAAAAATAATAGTATAAAATAAGTGTACATTAGGTTTGATGGAATGTAAAAAAAATTAAGGGGGCGTTTGGTTCGCGGAAAAATAAATTTCCTTTGGGAATTTGATTACCACAAAAACACTGTACATCTGGGAATCTTTGGAATATTAAATTTCTGTGTTTGGTTCACTTAGAAGGAAAATAAGATTTTTGTGTTTGGTTTGGGGAATATAAAATTACCTAATAATTTATTTTACTATATTGCCCTTATATATTAGTAGTTGTGTTAAGTGAATAAGTCATGACAAAAATAAATTACTTACTTATTTATTTAACATATTAAATTATTTAGTATTAAATATGTAATTTATTTATTTTAACATGTAAATAATATTTAAAAAGTTATGCTTAAATATTTTTTTATCATTTATATTAAGTCAAATTTAAATATCATTTATGTAAATTGTTTGTTTATTTAACGTGTAAATTATATATTAATTTATTTAACATTTAAATTATTTATATATTTATCTAACATGTAAATTGTTTGTTTATTTAACATGTAAATTATATATCAATTTACTTAACATTTAAATTATTTATTTATTTAACATATAAATTGCTTATTTATATTCTTTAACATGTGAAATTGTTTATTTATTTAACACGTAAATAATATTTAATGGTTGGATTGGAAATATTACTTAACAATGTAAAAGGGATGTAAGATTGTGAAATAATAAAACACTTTTATTTTGTAATTTTTAGTGGCTAAAAAGGATAATGTGGTCAAAAAACATAATTAAGTGAGGACAAAATTAGAAAAAAAATATTTTCCCCCAGGAATTCTAAAATTCCTTAGGAGATGGAGGTAATATGAATTCCATCTATTTTCCCCCCTTTTGGTATTGTTGGGAATATTAAATTACTGACGTGGGGGAAAATTTTACAACCAAACAAGGTAATCATATTACGGAAAAAAAATTACTGGTCAGAATAAAAAATTTCTTGAACCAAACGCCCCCTAAGGGTATGTTTGGATGGATAGTTAGATTAGATATAATGAGATTAAAAATAGTGATAGAGTGATTAATTATGGTAACGATAAAATTAAAATTAGTTTTTGTTTGGATTGTATTTAATAATATATTTTAAAAACAACTAATTACATTTAGAATTTTTCTTTTCAAATACTGCCTATCTACTACTGTTGAATGTTTAGGGCAAGGTTGGAAAGACGACGAGATTGGTTTCAATGAAATTGAAAATAGCGATGGCGGTGAAATTAGTTACTGTAATGGTGAGATTAGGTAGTATAACGATGATATTTATTTGGATATAATTATCGCAAGGGTGGTGACGAGATTAATGTAGTGAAAAAAATTACCATTAATGACATTAGATAAAAAATTTATATATAATGAAATTTATAATATATATTTTATATTCATAAAATTAATAAAAGAATTTAAATTTTAAAAAATTTACATCAAACGTTTTTTGATAAATTAAAAACGAATAAAATTATTTTTTATATCAAATAATACTCTTGTTTTAAAAAAGCAACACATTATATTTAAGATTTAATGTAATAAAAAATTAATAATGATATATTTTAAATAAAAATCATAGTTTATATATTAATTTAAGTAAAAAATATTAAAATAAAAAATAAAAAAGAAATATTAAATGTTAAATATAATTAAATTAATTTTTTTAAATTAAAAATAATTTAATAAAATAAAAATTCAAAAGCATCAGATTAAAAAATATATTGAATTATTTAAAGTTTCATAATTTAATAAAAATATTAGTAAAAAAAGAAACAAAAGGCTTATAGAAATATCCCAAGACCGTTCATGATTCATCCTTTCCAAGCCCATACTCGGCCCAGACTCTTTTTTGGCGGGTAAATTGGTTTAGACAAAAGAGGAATCTTTTTAAAATCCTAGCTATACTAACCATTCGAGGTTTAGGGTTTTCGTTCCCTGCTCGCTCGGATTCCAATTTCACTTCGTACGGTAAGTTCATTCCTCTTCAAATATCCTTCTTTGTTAATGGCTTCTGCTTTTTCTTTCTTTTTCTTCTTTTTTTTAGGGAAAGAGAAATGGTAGATTTCAATGCTTTGAAACCCATTCAATTTGGGGGTTCCAAGATTTATTATATTGATTCTGCCTCGAACTTGAATTTGCTTTTAGTTAACTGTTGCCGTCTGAAATGCATTCAATTTTTTACGGGTTTCATTTCTTTGCAAATTGACCTGAATTGCCATGTTTCATATCTTGGGAATGTCGGTATTGTTTTGCCAATGTACTTTATCATCCCTTTCGCATACTGTTAGGTAAAAATTTTGTTTAGAATTAGAGTGTTTGGTGCAAGCTACAAATAGACTCTTAATTCATTTTTTTTCTAGTATATTTGTATTGATTAAAGATTACTATCCTGGCTTATCTTGGTTGCTCTACTTGGAGCCTTCAAATGTTCTGTCATTGCTTGTTGATGGATGGTGCATATGCTTTGTATCATTTAAGGCAGATAGTAGCAGAGTTTCTCCTTTTTGTACACCCTGACTGCAATTGATTGATCACACACGTTGCCCATAAGTTGTTGTGGTTCATTTTGCCTTTGAAAATCAGAGATTCGATTGTAGGGTTGGAGTTCCCTGCTTAGGTTTTTTTTCATTTGATAGGTGTGGATAATGGAACAACCTCAGCCATGTTGCAAGGGAGCTCAATTGTTATTAAATCTCCAACCCATCTCTTCAACTTCTGTTCAATATCACCCACAGTTTGGTCCCCATGATGATTTGATTCTGCTTGAGCTTGACGAGAAACTTCTTGATGATGTCCTGTACCAGAGGTAAGATATAATTTTAGTTCAGTATGTAGATTTTTTAATGCAATCTTTCAAATATTCCAGTTTTAGTCTTTGAATTTTTTTTTTCCTTTTTGTTGTCCTTATTTTTCTAGGGTAACCTTAAGAGGACAGCTTGATGAAGATGCAGTTCTTTGCACTGAGTCCAAAACTTACTCAGTCAAGTTTGTTGGAACCTCAAATTCTGTGTTCCTTGTACCGCCTGCAGATTATTCAACATCTTGTGAAATTTCACAAGATTGTGATGGGGAATATTTCAAGCAACAAGTTGGTGCATCTGTCATCAAAATTGCACCTGGTAACATGGAGCTTGTTGAGGTTGCTCCCAGGCTTGACAAGCTCAAATCACTTCTCACAGAGAATCTTTACAGCTCTGATGAGGCATTAGCTGCAGACGATTCGGAATTTACAGAGAGAAGTATGAGAAGATTGTATACATGGGATGATCTTACTAACGAGGTTCAGGCTAGTGATGATGAATTGAGGAATGGATTACAGGCTCTTTCAGCTGTGGAGATTGATGGGTATTGGAGAATTGTGGATGAGAAATACATGGACTTGATTCTTAGGATGCTTTTGCACAATTCTGTGTTGAATGAATGGTCGTTGGACACACTTATTGAAGATAAAGTTGTGAGTGTATTAGAATCAGATGGGTTTCCACGCAAACTTGCCTACCATTGTTTGCACGTCTATAGTAGTAGGGTGGAGGAGGCCATGGATGAAGGTGTGTGGAGGCTGGATGCAAGAAGAGTATGTGTTCATTTTGCAAGGGGGATCCTGAGAGGAGGAAAGAGGAAGATGGAGAGTTTCATGGAGGAGTGGGTGCGGATGATTCCAGAAGAGATGCAGGCCAGTTTTGATATGCTAGAAGGCGAAGTGTTGACTGAGAAGTTTGGTGTAGAGACATGGGTTCATGCCTTCAGCGTTTCATCATTGCCTTATACTCCTGCAGAACGTTTCTCCATCCTCTTTAAAGAACGATCAAAATGGGAGTGGAAGGATTTAAAGCCCTACATCAGGTACTTTGTAGTTCTATCATACACTGATCTGTTTTATCGAATTCTTTGTCCCAGAGTAATCCAAGAAATTGACTTTTGATGTTTAGGGATCTTAACGTACCGGGTCTCTCATCTGAAGCATTGCTTCTGAAGTACACTCGAAGAACTCAACCAACCATTGATGCAGAACCTGTTTTTACTGCTAGATAGTACAAATAAGTATCCTAGGCATTTGGAGGTGCCATTATTGCCCTCTCATGTGAATTAAGTAAAATGAATTATCGTATTTGAAAAGTAACTTATTTATCATTGTTATTGTTTGGATTAAACACTCCATCATGGTACTTGATGCTTGTGCCTAACTTCCTCATTGAGAACTCCATTCTATCCAAGCTTCTTAAAGGTATGATACTTGATCATCTTCTCTAAATTCTGGACTGCTGTAATGTAAATTGGAAGTAATAGAGATGGCCTTGGCACAATTTTATAGCTACTTTTACACAATTATGAATAAAACTGATAAGAAACAACGGCAGCTCCTATGGTCTAACTCCTTTTCCTGAAATTTGACCATGAAGAGTGTTGAGTTAATATTATTTCAAGATGATATTTTCTGTTATTTTTTCTTGAATATCTTTACTGGAGCCATGATATCAATCTCCTCAAGGTTAAAATTCCATAATTTGTATGAGGGAAGGTTATATATATAAAATGTAAGTGGAGTTTTGATTTGAACAAATGAAAAAACGAAAAAGTTCAAAGGTGACAATTATATTTTTTAATAGTAAATATAGATAAAAAATAAAAAATAGAAATTTAGTTTTTAATCGAATCGATTTTGATTAGTCAAATTAAATTGTTTAGTTTGGTTATATTTAAAAATAAATCAATTATATTTTTTTTAATGAACAAAAAAATTAATTTTTTATTTTTTTAACTGAACTGGTCCAAAAAATCGACTCTCTGTCCTAAGCGAAGGTGTCAACTGTCAATAACCATATTTGGCTCTAGTGGCCCCCATATAATGAGCAGGATATATGGCTGTACACTGTACAAGGCCGCAGATAAGGGGAAAGGCAGGGAACTCAGTGATAAAACGTGCATACCCTGTAAATTCTTAAAGCATACAGTGATAACAGACCAATTATGTTAGAAGAAAGAATGAGTTGCATGCAGCAGATTAACATTTAGCTGGGGTTTGGCGCAAAAGGTAAATGCAATTTGATCTACTTTGGTAGCGTGCTAAATGCTAATGGTTCCATGATCCATGGTCCCAACCCAATGTTGCTCTCCATCGGTATGTTTTCAGTCTGTCATTCTGCATGTGAAGCATTCCCATGGAGGTGGGTCCCCTTCCCGGCTTATGATTGAAAGCTGTTGTCAGAAGAGGGCCTTTGGATCCTCAAGAGACAAAATCGTTGTCGTACATATGAATTATTTGGCTTATGAGTTATGAATACGAATATGATGTGGGTTTTTTCTTTTTATTGAATGTAATTGATTTCTAGTATTGATTTAAATTATTATATTTTTTAAAGTTCTATGGATATGAAATTACGTATGATGATTATATCTACGCGAATTCTCAAATATAAAATTGAGTTTTAAAGATCATATTTTTGAGAATTCTATAATATTGAGTTTCAATAATCATATATGGGAGAATTAGTACAAATATGAAATTGAATTTCCATGACCATTTTGCAAGTATGAAAATGAATTTTCATACAAAATTTGCGTGTCTGCGTAAGCATTTTCCTTTTTCCAAATCAAACGTGTAAATGAACTGTTGGACGAGGGAATGGCTGTAGTTGTGGGAGAATGAATGAATGATGGTTGAAGAACGAGTGGTAGTATAGATAAGCGATATAATTGGTTTTGATGAAATTGAAAAAAGAAATGATTATCGTGGATATAAATTTTAGGTTAAATATTTAATTTAAGATTAAATTTTTGTGAGATTTCCCAATTAAGGATACAATTTTTAATTTTGATCAATTAAGGATTAAACGTTTTCGAATTTGTTCAATTTAAGACGTTTTAACGTGTGTGAGTTACACGCTCTGTTAAAATAATAACAATGTTTAATAAAGACACGTGGCAGCAATTTAGTAGGACACATGTACTTATACTTATTTTTCTATTAATAGGTAAAAATACATTGGGGACACATAGCAGCATTTTAGTAAGACATGTGGCAGCATTTAGTATGACAGGTGGCAGAATTTTGTATGTTGGGGACACATGGTAGTATTTTAGTGGGACACGTGACAGTGTATTTATATTATTTTTCTTTTGATAGGTAAAAATACGTTGTGACACGTGACAGCATTTTAGTGGAACACGTGGCAGAATTTTGTACGTTGGGGACATGTGACAGTATTTTAGTGGGACACGTGACATTGTATTTATATATATATTTTTCTTTTAATAGGTAAAAATACGTTGAGACACATGGCAACATTTTAGTGGGACACATGGTAGCAATTTGTGCTTTCATCATCATCTACTCTCTTTAACGACGCGTATGACTCACACACGTTAAAACGTCCTAAATTGAACAAATTCGAAAACATTTAGTTTTTAATTGATCAAAATTAAAGATTGTATCTTTAATTGAGAAGTTTCGCAAAAATTTGTTCTAAATTGAGCATTTAGCCTAAATTTTATAATAAAATATTTAAAAGAATGAGTAAAAAAATAATTTTACATGAATTTCTTTTATCTTTTGTAGAATTTTTTTTGTCTTTAGAAAAAATTGTTTGCGACCGAGGATACCCCACAACACATAGATAAAAACAAACAGTTTGCATAAGCGGAGATCATTGGGAATTTCTATTCATACCCCACAATTTACTATTCCTACCCCAACTCATTTTTAAACAGTAAAAAGAGTGACAAAATGTTGAATTTACCACAGCTGCCACGATACGCAAGTCTCACTTGCGTGACTTTTTCGCGCAAGTCTCACTTGCGCAAAAATCGCACATTCGCGCAAATGAAACTTGTGCAAAAATCGGATTTTTGCGCAAGTTAAACCTGCATGAGATGTGCAAAATGCGTTTAAAACTTACAAGATTTATGCGTTTGTTGTTAAAAATTTAACTGTTGTAAAAATTATTACTCGTTTTAAAATTTTATTACACAAAACAATTTTTGTGATTTATTTTTAGTATAAAACAATTTTTATTTTATGGGTTTTATTTACACTAAAAAATTATTTTTATTATAATAACACTTATATTTTAAAGTTACTTTTTTCCAATTTTTTGTTCTAACAGCGTCTTTTTCTCGTTCTACTTTTTCTCATTTTCTATTCGAGATTTTCTATTTCTACCCCACAAATTATTATTCCTAGCCCAATTTATTTTTAAACAGTAAAAAAACTTGATAAAATAATGAATTTACTCAAGAGATCAACTACCACAATACTTGCACAAGTGAATTTACGTAAATATTCATCTTTCGCACAAGTTTACTTGCGCATTGAACTTGCGTGAATTGTTCGTGGAAGTTCAACTTGCGCTAATTGTTTGCGTAAGTCTGTCGCGAGAAGGAAAAAAGGAGCCGACGGTGACAGTGAAAGTGGGTGGGTAAAATGATCTTTTAGCGTTAGGTGTTATTTGGGTGGGGTAAATTTAATAATTTGTAGGGTATGAGTAGATTTTCTCGAGATCATTTCATCCCTTCATCTCTGAGATTCAAATCTTTTCCTCTGACGGAATCCAGGAATTATTATTTTTTTGATTATGGTTCAAAGATTCAATCATGAGAAATTCCGCCTTAGCCAACTCTTTTAATGGCAAGAAATACTACTGCTTTGCTTTGCATGTACTTACCACAGACATATTCATGGTTAGCTTTTGTGCAACCATGACAAAAATTAAACCTTCAATTGCAACACAGAGACAGTTTTCAAGTCCGATTTAATAAGTTTGGTAGAACTTTGTTTCACCTCTTGGAACAGTGATTCCCCACCAGAGCTATCTGCTGGTAGTACTGAAAGGTTTACTGTGAGCTGGCTGCTTTAATTTGTCAGTATTGGAAATTCAGAATATCTGTTATAGTGTACTGTTGCTGTACTACACATAATAATTATGTAACAAAAATGGTTTCCATCTAATTTTGATGTGCAGGTCAGAGGGTTTCTTTCTGTTCTTCAGTGTTGTAAACTTTGAGCCGTAATACCATCCCTTCAAGGTACTTCTTTGCTGTCCAGTTTGCAGAATAAAAAGCAGAGATTGTCTCACTTTTTTCTTTTCTTTTTCATAGAAACTAGGGATATGGTGGTACTTCTGTAAATTCAAGAGAAATTATACTAATTTTTCAGTTATGGCACCTTGGAATGTTTGAGTCTTCTCAGCTCTGTGTCTCATAGAAAAGGAAGGAAAAGAATGCTCGAATCTTATGACATTGATGACTTCAGCTTAATATGTAGTTTTAGATTTCCTATCTTTTCCTGCTTAATTAATAACTGTCACGCATTGGATTAAGAGAAAGCTTGTGAAGGATATATCCTTTACAGATGGAAAGTAGGCAAATGAATGAGGTTAAAGAATGAAGGAGATATCTTTGGAATTGTCTTTGCGGCACTTGAATCATGCTTTCATCTCACCTGCATCCCTGACGCATATGGGTTGTGTAATTTCCAAGCTTGAAGCATAGAGCTTTCTTGTTGATAATTGCCTTGGACCTTTTCCTTCAGTTCTCCCAGTTCTTTTGAAAGTTGTTGTTATTTGGAAAATATTTGTCTCTTTTCAGTAATATTTACTTGGTAGCTGTTCCTGCATACTCAAACTGTGTTTTTACATCATGTTTTACAGAAAACAGACAGTTCTAACAATATTTCAGATGTGCTTATTCTGTGGAATATGATTTGCAATCACTTTGTTTTATAATGAAGTTTCATTGTAATGTTACTTGAAAATGTGGTTTCCCTTGTAGGAGTGAATTTCTTGGCAAGGTCCTGTAATGGAGTTACTGAATTTGTTCATTACATCATTGATACCAGTTACAAAAGTACTACTGGTTGTTGCTGTTGGCTTATTCCTTGCAACGGAATGTGTTGATCTTTTGGGGCCAAATGCAAGGCACCATTTGAACAATGTAAGTTTACAATTTATGTGTATAATAACAATCTAAGAAATTGTAATGAATTATTGGGGGACTTGAAAAGAGAAAGAGAGAATGTTTATGATACCATGGTACTGCCCTGCCATTCATCAACACCACCATGGCTGAGATTGGAAAACAACTTCACGCTAATGGAAAGTAAATAGGTTCTTCCTGCCTGTGTGGAAAAAGGAAGAAGAAAAGCTTTAACCATGACTGGAGGAAGCAAGCTAACCTTACCAGATAGATCCTTCTTGGCAAGTAGGAATCAATTAGTTAAAGATTTAACTAATGCTTCATGAGCCATGTTAATGAAGAGATCTTCAGCTAATGAGACTATGAGTTACTAAGGAACTAGGAAACTAATGATCATAACTCCTAAGTGTAACTTGAAAGATACTGCAGTGCTGCTACTACTCGGATTTCCTAGTTACAGTTGGCTGCATTGACAGAAAGAAAAATCACTGGTACTTGTATTGCTGCAAAATAAGAAAAACAAATTCAGCTTGAGCAAAGAGTGATAGAGAAGTGGAGATCAGCCATTCAGTTATCAAGTAGTATATTTTCTGTAAAACTTGTGAATCATTTTTTCATTAGTTATTAACATCTTTTCCTTGCCTGATTGAGGACTACATTGTATCTATGAGTGTTCATTTTTAAGTTAACTTTTTTCCAACTCTTTAAATCATTATTCTCTTGCTTTCTTCCCCGCAAATGATTTGATAGACAAAGAACTAATCATAACAAATTCAAATGGGCAGCTGGTATTCTATGTTTTCTTTCCTGCTCTGATTGGCTGCAGTCTTGCTAATACAATCACTATCGAGAGTTTGGCTACCTTGTGAGTTCATCATTGTTCACTTCAGTTCACCTAGTACCAAACAAACTTGAATTATATCTTCCCCTCATTTAACCAATATATCATTTTATTGGATGCATGTCTAGTTGGTTTATGCCAGTAAATATCTTTATCTCATGTATAATTGGTTCAGCATTTGGATGGATACTTGTAAAGATTACAAGAACTCCTCGATACCTGGAGGGCCTCATAATCGCTTGCTCTTCTGCAGGTAAGTTCCTCAGTAGTTATTGTTATGCTAATGACATATAGAACGCCCGGTTTAGGGGTCTTGTTGGGTGTTACTAAATATGACAGAGGATGAAGCCTGAGACCAGATTGTCTATTTCTCTATTTCTTTGAGAGAGGAAAAGAAAACATAATGAAAAATGTGATATATTATGTAGCAAGTTGCATATCATCTATTTTTGTATTTCTTTGAGGGATCATCTTTGAAGTATAGTAGTATATTATATCATTTGTGTTCCCAGTTTTTCACCAGCTGCATCTTTAATTAATTTCCTTCAATTTTTTTTCCTTTGGCCTATTGCCCTAAAGTTGAAATATAAGGCTTGCGTGTTTGATGTTCACAGCAAATCTAGGAAACATGCTTCTTATCATACTTCCAGCAATCTGTGAAGAGGCAAATAGTCCATTTGGAGATTCATCCTCCTGCTCTGCATATGGATAGGCTTATGCTTCTCTTTCTTTTGCGGTATCTTCTATTACTCTTGCTCCATAACTGTCCAAATGAAGAAGTGTAATGATAAGACATGTTTGTGATTAAATATTAGATGTCACTCAATGCCTGCCTGATTTCTTGTCTACTGATTAGTAGAATAAAGGGGATTATGTAATGCATATTTTGATTTCTCATTAAGTAAAGGGATGCATCTTTTTCGTTTTCCCCTTTGAATGCACTCTCTTGGCGTCAGTTTTTTGAGGACACATGCCTTTCCCTTGAATAATTTCAAGGCAGAATGAGCCCCAGGGGTTTAAAAACCTTGGTCTAACCTCGCCATAGCATTCTCTCAAGCCATTTCATGGTTGATAATATTGGAGGCCATATTCTTCCCTGATTAGAAAGGCCAAAGCACAGGAAGTTCCTAAAACTTTGGTCCAAGTGGAATAGTCAAAATGATGAGGTGCTCTGTGCCAATTTGTTTTAGTAACAAGCTATAGAAGAAACAGTTGAGAGCTTTGGATATTTGCACTGGTTTTGTTTATTACATGGCAACCTTAAAAATTATTAAGTGGCACATAGAAAATGTTGCATGAACACACTTAGTAGTTCAACTGTACAGACAACATCTTGCATGACAAGTCATTGAAAGTTATATGAAACAAAAGGAAAGAAAAATGCTGTAATACTTATCCTGAGTATTATAATATAACCTTCAGTTCTGCATGTTTGAAACTCTTTTAGTTTTTCTTGTAGCTTTATATTGTAACGACTTTGTAATTTTGTTGCTAATATAATGCAGATACAAGCAATTTATGTCTGGTCCGTTTTGTATTTTGTTATGCGGTCGTCTGCAAACTGTGAAGTTGAAGAAATCCAGACAAATAACTGTACAATTTCTGTGAAGACTTCTGGACAAACCGCAGAAATACTTTCAGGGAGTTGCACAGAACCTCTACTTTCTTCAAATGCTTGCCCTGGAGACAGCATATATCAAGTTGACTTGCCTCAATTTAGGGATGACAGGAAAGAGAAGGTTTATTTCCACTTTTGCTTTGAATACAAATATCTCTTTATCTTTTGGAAAGATTTCTGCTCATAAGAAAACTGAGTGTGTGAGAGTGATTAAAGCATGAGAAGACTCATGGTACACTCTTGTTGTGTGGATTATGATTTTATCAGGAGTCTCCTGACAGAAAATGAGGAGATTCTTAAGGCTATGGGATCATGGGAGCCCATATCCTTCATGCACGAGGTTTTGGGTTTGTTCTTTTAACTTTTTCCTCGTGATGATATCTTAGATTTCAACCTTTGGAAAGATCAAGCAATGTTTTATCACAGTTACGAGAAGCAAGAGCTTGAAGATGATTTTTGCACCATCTACAATTGCGGCGGTATGTTCATTGTCTTGGTTATCTTCTGTGAAAGTCTGCATTTCATGCTGTTAAGAAAAAAGTCAATTTCCTTCTTCCCTACCTACCTTGTCCAAGTGCTTTTTTAGTAAAATGCATTGAAAGGAAGAAACAGCATTCAGTTCAGTAGATGGCAATATTCATCCGATTCATTCTGGAATATGAGGATGTTGTAAGGCACTGCTGTTAAAACTAAAAAGTGGCAAAAAAAAGGGTTTAGCAACTAACTTTTCTTGAAAATCTTTACATTGGTATCATTGAGAAAAATGGCCTATACTCCAAAGTGTAGTATTATAACAGCATGTGCATTAGTTGAAGTCTCACTCATATATTTTTATTACCTTTCTGGATAATATGATTAGAAACATCATGAAGCCTTAGATAAGAGGGGAGGGACAGGTTTCCCTTCTTTGTACTCCTTATCATGGTGGTGATGAGTACAATCATATATAGGTTTAGTTTTCAAGTTTTCGGTCTTGGCAGGGTGATCTAAAGCGCTGTATTAACCACTTCTTGTCTGCATTTTGCTCATGCCGTTGAGTTTAGACTAATTTGTTTGGTGCTTTCTTTTATAGATTGTTGGTTTTATTATCGGAATAGTCTCTCCATTTCGAAAGGCACTGGTTGGCAGCAGTGCTCCCTTTCATGTCATCTACAATTCCATAGAATTGATAGGGTACGTATATATAAATCCTGAGACATGCTCTGTTTCGCTCCCAATCTTGAGGCTGGTTTTTTTCTACTCTTGCGAAGCTAAAGCTATATAATACATGTGTAATGTGTTGACAACTTGACATTATTAAGCACTAATTGTTCTATCATACCAGTAAAGTTTCCCTAATGCAGATGAGATATGTTACAAATATCAACATCTTGGGATTGCTCCCAAGACTTCTATCATTATCTGTTGGTCCTATCTCTCCCTCACTGTGTACTCGTGCGTGCTCCACACAGGCATATGCACACGCCTGATCAGGTGCATATATATATGTGCCTGTTGGTGTTTGTCTAAGTTCACGTACGTTGCTAAATGCCAATGATTGTGTAATTGAAGCATTGGTTTCAGATGTTAATAACTGCAATAGGTAGTTTAGACGACATTGTGTAGATAATATAGATTGTTGAAATATTCTTAATGTACTCTTTGATGATGTGCAATTGTGCATCAGATATGCCTGCCAATAACTCAACTTTCTACATTTTCTATGTGATGAGTAGAGAGGCAGGAATCCCATCCATTACTCTGATAGTGGGAGCCAATCTTCTCAAAGGTAATCTTCTGATAAGCAGGTTTTGCTCAAGCTTTTCCGATAATCAGGATTCGAGTCTGAGTCTCCATAACCTGCTAGCTTTGTGCCTGCTGTATGACTGAGAGGGTCAGGCGTATGAGCCTCCCTTATTGTAGGCATCATTGTGATAAGGAACATTCTGCTGCCCCAATGCGGCATTGTTGTTGTAAAAGCTGCCCATCACTTCGGCGTGGTGGACTCGGACTCGTTTTATCAGTTCACGCTTTTGCTGCAGTATGCCATTCCACCCGCCATGAACATAGGTAGACATGGATGAGTCATATTAGTGCTTGTACTGCTGAAGTCCTTCACATCACCAGCAAGTGGTGAAGCTGAAGTTAGCGTAATTCGTTATTGATTGTTAATACTTGTCGGCAAATGCTTGCTGCAGGCACCATAAGCCAGATGGTGGGAAGTGGTGAGGGCGAGTTTTCTGTGCTTATGCTTTGGAATTATGCTGTGGCGACATTCTCTCTCACGCTCTGGACAGCCTTCTACATGTGGCTTGTGACTGGATGATCAAGTGAGTCAGACTTTGGAATCCTGATGGATCATGAGATGACCAGCTTCACAATTCCGATTTGTGTAGTATAAAATACAAAAATTCTGCGTTAAAATTTGTATTTATTCATTAAAATGAAATTTTTTTAGCTTTCATTAAAATTATATATAATTTTTATTAAATCTTAGCCGTGTCACTTTTTTGTTTTCTATTTATATCGTTTTTTATTGTGTCATAATGTAGTATTTAGAATTATCAGATTTATTGGCATGAATTAAATTGAAAGCATTTCATCTTAACTTTTTGTTGGCAGGTAGATTAATTTAGCAAAGCATCATTCATTTCAACTTTGAGATAGTTTGACATCGTTTTTTGTTTTTTGAAATAATAGCAAATAACATGCGTGATAATGTATATTGTTTTCAAAAAACAAAAACAAAAACAAATTATGGTCAATTTGATGTCATTGACTCATTTGGAAATTAATTTGATTCATATATTTTTTATTTTGTTATATTTGAATTTGATATATTTGTGTATGTGTTTATATATATATATATATATATATATATATATTTATGTATCATCAATTCATTTTGATTTCGTTATTCTTGATTTTTATGAAATAATACCCATATTCACTGTTTTAAAATCTAAAAACGTTATTTAATAATGTTTAAATGTAAATGATATAAGTCATTACGATTTATTGATTCATTGTCACATTTTGTACTCAACTTGAAATTTAAAAATTTGAGTTTAATTTTTGAATTTTGAATTCAATTTAATAGGGTAATGAAGTTTTTTGAGCTTAACTTATTAGATTTAAATTTAATTTGATGTACTCATTTATTATTTTTATTATATATTACGAAAATAAAAAAATAAATTAAAATAAAATAAAAAAAATTAAAAATAATTAGATTTTAGAATCGTTATAATCAGATATTAATATATTTGAACTCGACTTAATTTATTATTTAAATAGATTGAGTTTAAATTTTATTTAAAAATAAAAATTTAAATTCGAATAACTCTCAAATTGAATTTAAATAATTAAAAAAAATTAATTTATTTACACTTCTAATATATAATAAAAAATATTGTTTGGGTTTGTAATCATGGACCAATATTTGTTTGATCCAATTGAATTCATACATTAAAAATGGTGGAAAAAGATTTATCTTCTCGAATAGAGTGATAAGATACTCAAATTTAAATTGATTCATTAATTTAATAACTCGAGTTCAATTTTAATTGAAAAACAAATAAATTAAACTTAAAAAATTATCTAACTAAATTCAAATAATTCACGAAAAAATTGAAAATGTTCATACCTCATTAAAAAAAAAATTGGGTTCCGATTTGCAATGACGGGCCAGCCTTTACTCGATCCGGTAGAATTTGCGAAAAAAGTTTTTTTTTTTGGCGGGAATTGTCCCCTCTCTTTTTTCAACAAATCTCTCTGCAATCTGGGGTCTGGGCTGCTAACAAAAGTCTAAGTTGGAAGGTCGGAAGCTTATGAACTGAAAATGCCTCCCAGAAGCAGAAGGAAGCTTAACTCTTCTTCTTCGTCGTCTTCCTCGAAGAAATCCAACGTTTCAAATCAACAATCTCAACCCTCCAAGTTCGGCATCCAACATTTCTTCGAACGCCATTCTCAAAACGCCCTTTTAGCTTCCCAGAACCACCCTTCTTCTCCTCCAAACGCCCATTCCCCTGATATATCCTCTTCCAAATCCAATGCCGCTGCTTTGCCTCTTGAACCCGCTGCCAACGGTGGCGTTTCTTCATTTCCAAACCCTAATTTTCATTCCGACTCCTCTCCGGCAGTGGATGTTGATGCTGAGGTCTCGCCTTTAATCTCCAAGTCCAAGTCTCTGAAGCGCTTCAGTTTTTCCCCTGGAATGGTAAACAGTCTGCCACTGCATTTCTTACTATGCTCATTTCTTTCTTTCTTCATGCTCATTTAATTAACGGGCAGACTTGGAGTTGTAGTTGATAAAGCAGAGCCAAGATGATGGAGGGGATGAGGTCACATGGAAGATATCTCCGGTCAACGAACGTCTTCAAGCAGTCTCAAAAAAGAACAAGCCAGTATTGGCTGATTCCTCAAAGCAGAACTCTTTCACCATGCATCAATGCTCCCAAACCAAGGCATGCTTTTTCATCTTTATTTTCAGTTGGTTTGAGCCCTTTTATTATTATTATTAATAGCAAAAAAAAATGCATTGCAGGGTTTAAATACGGCTGCTAAGGTTGACAAGTGGCTTTCTTCGCCTTCCCCTAAAGCTGATAAAAAATCATTGCTTCCGGCCAACAGGACTGGGTTGAAAAGAAAGAACCCATTTCAGAATAAAGAGGCCAGTGAGAGCATTGCTGTTGAGAATTCTTGTTTAGCAAGTAGACAGAGTCCATTCTGCACTCCACCGTCTCTACCATACTGTCCTGATAAGGTAATTAGTAATTGTATTCTATTTTTCCTGATTCCGCTTTGGTTTTGGACAAAAAATCAGTCTTCATCAAGTGGATACACTGACTGAAGGACAGATATATATTGATGAAATGTTAGTTCCGTAATTTGTCTTCTCTCTTATTTATGTCTTAACTGAAATGCAGCTTGCCAATGGTGTTGCATCTGATCAGCTGGGTTTGAGACAGCACAAAAAGGTTTCACTTTAAAATTGTTTCTTAATTTTCATCTCTTTATCCTAACTCCATTCCTTTCTTTCACATTTGATTATTATATATGAAAAAATGGAAGTTTTCTTAGTGCTAAATTTTATGTATACATCATGTTGTTGCACAGATCACCAAAAGTTTGCGCACAACTCAAATGACATTCCTTTTTTACATTTTTTTTTGTTCAATTATCTTCCTGATTTTGTTATTGTTCACCTTTATTTGTCTATTTTCTATTATAGGTGTTGCTTGAACTTCTAGATCAAGTAGAAGATGTCATTTGTGTTGAGGATTTTGTATCCAGTAAATCAGAGCCATATTCATCTAAAGTCCAAGAAGGACAGTCCAATGATATTCCTGTAACAACTGATTCAGTAGGAACTGGTATGGTAATGGGCCCAACACTCGAAGTCAGTGCATCTTTTAAAGGCTATTTCCTAGTGTTGGAGGTATGCTTCCACAACCCACAGACCCAACCCCCCAACACACACCCCCACAACCACGCCCACCACCCCCCCCTCCCCCCCCCCCCCCCCCCCCCCCCCCCCCCCCCCCCCCCCCCTCTTTTTTTTTCCAGTAATTTTTTTAGGAAGGAAACATTATGTTCTTGGATACTGATATTGTTGCTAATATATATTTCCTGAAGGTATCTGAGAAGCGAACTTCTTCTGAGTCTGTTGGTTCGCAATGCCCATATAAGGTTTTTACTGTGCCTTGATCACAAACCACATAATGCTTCACTAGACTGTTAAGGGGACTAATAACAATTGCTTCTCAGGTTCTTCGCTTGGTTAATGAGAAAAGTGGGGAAGAGCGTGCTGTTTATTTGTGGGAAGAGTGGTATGTAGCACAATGATCTTGCTTTCCACTATTCAATAAATTTAATGTTATTACGGATCAAGTTACTTTTGTTTCATTAAGGTCGATTTTTACCCTAGAAATATGCTGAAGTGCACCTTTTCAGATCATATGCACTTTTTTACAGCTTTATAAATAGAATTGTTTAAGAAAGCTTTGCTGTTGATGTAATAAGGCTAGATAGTGCTAGGCTTTTACTAAGGTTGTCTAATTTTATGTGTCTGCTCTATGTGCTTATTAACCAATCTCTAGTGTCATTTTGCTTGGTTCTCTATCAGTCTTTCTGTTTTAATGGTTACATGCTCTTGATCTTCTGATGTTAACCTTAAATATCCTTTTGAATATTGCTTTCCCAGTGGTTGATTGGTTGCCACTGGGGAGATAATGTTTCTCACCTTTCCTTGAAACAATTACCTCAGGTCCTATAGTGTAATTGCCCCAGGAGACACTGTGAATGTTATTGGCGAATTTGATGCTGAGGGAAAGTGTAATGTGGATCGTGAAAATAATTTTCTTATTATTCATCCAGATATTCTGGTCTCTGGAACTCGGGTTAGTGTCCTGCAGTTATGCAAATTTTAGTTTTATGCATTTTCGTGTGACAGTTGTTCTTATGGATTTTGTAATCATGGCTACTCTAAGCCACCCTTATTACATCAATTTTGGTTGACTAAATGCATGTGGGTAATTAAAACCACATTTTTTTTCTTTTCTAATAAATCAAAAACAATTTTAGGTTGCTGCTAGTTTTAGCTGCCCAAGGCGAACTGTCCTAGACGAAAGACTACGAAGCAATGAGCATTCAACTGCAGCTCTTATTGGCACCTTGCTGCACCAAATTTTTCAGGTTTTGTGATAGGAAAAGCTATTGTATGATTCAATAAGCTAGCTTTTAGAAATTTCTTGTATACAGACATGTTTTTTTTTTTTTTGCAGGCAGGGCTTGTGAAGGAGTCCCCTACAGTACACTTTTTGGAAGAATATGCAAGAATAGTGCTCCAGAAGAACATGGAGAGCTTGTATGCATGTGGAGGTGGAGATTTAGCTAAATATTCCTTTACCATTTTCCAATTTCTCGTTGGCAAGATCATCTAGGTTCATCAGTCCATTGGACTTGTAAAATCTTATGCACATTCTATTAAGTCTTGCTTAATGTTCCAATGACATGTTAGCAGTATATCTTAGGGATCATTATCTGAAATTCTGATATCTGTTTTAATGCTTAATTGCAGTAAATGAAAATGAAATATATAAAACCTTGACTGAAGCTATTCCAAAACTAGTGAATTGGATTGTCCTCTTCAAGGATTCACAGGTGAGCTGATATTATATCATTATTGTTACTCTTTCATGTCAATTGCTTCTTGGGTGCATTATTCCTAGTTTTCTTCCACACCCTTAAATTGTTGACGGTTTGAGGACTATGCATCTAAATGTATAAAGGCAGATGATCTGACTCTGCCCCTGTTTCTAGTTTTAGCATGTATGGGTGGTTGGGGTTGGGGGTATGGGTGGGTGGGTGGATGAGGAAGCCTGGCTGCCTCATCATGTGGTTTGGTGATCAGCAGGCTGAAGAGTGGCTGTAAATGAATATGCTTTTTGCGATTGTAGAGTGCAACATATGTCACAAGTACATTTCTCTTTTTTGGATGTTGATGTGCTAGAAACGTTGTAATTTGAGAGAATATTGCATGCTGTAATGAACTAAATAAAATCTCTTTATATGCATATAAGACTTTTTATTCTTAATAAAATCTCTTTATATGCATATAAGATGGATTGCTGTATGATAACTTTTTATCCTAGAGTTAATTTTACTATTGGCAGGAGCCACGAGCCCCTACCGTAGATTTTGGATCTGATAAAGGGCCAAAAAAGGTTCACATTTTCGAGGTTAGTGTCTCTTTCAGCCTTTTTTTGTATATGATTCTTTAATGAATTATATGCATCTTTGCATTGGTTCCCACCAAAAAGAAAAGTTATTTGCATCTTTACACGTATGAATATGCATTCATGGATGTGCATGCCTTTTGGTATTGTCTGTGTTTAAACGAGAATCATATCTAGGTATTCATGTATTCACACTAAAGTATCATGAAAACTTTCATGGATTCAGGATATGCACACTACTCAATATAGAAGATCTGTGTGCATTTTCAACTTTTTTTTTGCATTTTTTTTTGGGCTTGTCTTTAGTCGCACTTGTTGATTCCAAGTCTTTGTGACATCTTCATTTATACCTATCTGGCACTCATAAATTGTATATGTAAGGATTTCATTTTAATTGTAGGTAATTGATATTGAGGAAATGGCATGGGCCCCAAAGTATGGTTTAAAAGGAATGATCGATGTTTCAGTCAGAGTAAAGGTTGGGTCAGGTGGAAAAGAAGATAATGAGAAGATCATGCCTCTGGAGTTTAAAACTGGAAAAATGGCTAATGGCCAGGCAAGTAGTAATAAGAAGAAACTATATGTGGATTAAATCTTGAAAAATGCACATTGCATTTTCCAAGCTACTTCCTTGATCTCATTGTCCTTGGACCCCTACTTCATTTATGCAGTCATCTATGGAACACTGTGCCCAAGTGATCTTGTACACTCTCCTTATGTCTGAGAGGTATTAGCATCTTATTCCTTTTACTTTTCTTTTTCCCTTCTGTGTGTTTTGTGTGCAGTGGTGGCGAGGGGTTGTGCTGAGTAATGATTCTTTTCTTCACTTTTAAATTGTCTTGTTGTTAGGTACCTAAAACATATTGATTCTGGTCTTCTATACTATCTCCAGTCAGATCAGACACAAGTAATGAAGCTACCTTCTCTCCTCTGTGGATCTCTATTTTTCAAGCCCACTAAGCATCTGTTGATGGTTTTTGCAGGGAATGGTAGTTCGCAGATCCGACTTGGTTGGGTTAATCATGCGTCGTAATGAGCTTGCAAATGATATTCTTAAGGCGTTAACAACACAACAACTGCCCCCAATGTTACAGGTATGCTTGTTGCCGAATTATCAAAATCATACATCGTCAGAGTCTTTGTCCCAAGAGATAATTATCAAAATCATACGTCAGTAAAATTTTTTTTGATACTTATTAGAAGTTCAATATTGTTATTGTAGATTCCAAGCATGTGCAAAGGCTGTCGCCATCTTGATGTTTGCACCCTCTATCATAAGGTAAACTTACTACCCTTATTGTTGTTCAGGGACTGAGAAATGTTGTATCAACTGGTAGGATGGCAGTAATGGTATCCCCTTTTTTCTCATGACCATCCAGTCAAAATGTTGCACAAAAAAAGGTCAAAATCCTTAGAAAAAGTTTAAGCAAGATTTTTTCAGTTATGGTTCTATGGGCAGCAGTGCCTCACTGTGAGTATCAAGTTTCTATTATTGGCCATTTTGTTTAATTGTTGAAGGCATTTGGTGGGGACAAGGAGAGTAGTGGATTGGGTGATATATTTGATTCACGTGTACATCATTTTTCAAACGCTCATGGTGTTTTCCTTAGACATTGGGATCGGTCAATTGATCTAGAAGCTAAAGAGATGCAGGTAATTTGATTACTCCAAAGCAGCACTGATGATTAATTGACAAAATTTTCTATGCTGGATAATTTTTTTTTCACTATTTCAGCTTGCGAAGAAAGAAATCTGGCGTTCTCATAATCTTAAGAGTGAGGACTCTACTGGTTGCCTTTCTTCTCTTGTTCTTGAAGAACTTCCACATCAGAAATCTAACGAAGAAAATAGATTCATCTGTCATTTTGTACGTCGACATTCGCCTGCTTCCAGTCTAAGTGGATCTGATAGAAACTCTATCAGTTCTGCATCTTCTCTGAGCAAAGATTTAGATTGCACACTTAAAAGTGGAGATTATGTGGTATATTTACTCGTCTAACTAGTCTTTTATTGCACAAGTGCAGCTGAGAATGCTAATGATCATTTGGCCCAAAGTGCTTATTAAGGTTCCCAAAACTATTTGCATGCTGGTTTCTCTTTAATGTGCTTCCAAGTTATTACCAAAACTATTTCTCTTTCAAAATTTTCCAAGTAAATATCTCATCGCATTAATAAATCCATTTTTCATGTTTATTTACACGATAATCCTGACTTAAAGAATTAGTGCTCAGGTATTTCTTGCATTGCTTCTGCTTTGTCATGCCTATCTTCATGTATCATTTACTTGTTCCTCTTTTAAGTTTGTATGTATTAAATCTTGCAATGAATCTTAACATGATTGTTATGTGTCATATTTGCTTTGCTGGGAAGTTTTTATAGTTACAATATTCTATTGTAACTTCTAGTTGCTATGATTCCATGAAAATTTGAAACTCTGTCCACATTCTTCTGTTCTACTTTGATTCTCTTACAGTGGAGCTTTTGGAGAAACTAATGGAACCATTTTATTCTTTCTTGTAATATGGAGGATGCTGGAGGCATTGACTCTAGATAGGCTGGTAGAGAGTAAATTTACTTGCTTGTAGCTTCCTATATATAAACCTTTGATCATTTGCAGCACTAGTAAATAATTTTAGTTTCTTTTATTTTGAAACTCACCATCAGATGATTTCATTAACAGTAAGTCTTGCTATACACCATTTCTGATTAGTTTTTTTCATCTTATATATTTATTGCTTCATAATCCCACAGTAACCTGCTCTGTATGGCTATATTTCAAAAGTATTAGTATCTAAATTACCTTTAGTTGTAAGATTTTTCCCTGAATGATATTTAGAGAGTTACGCTTCTGGAGCGAGTGTTAATCATATAGGTTATCCTTTCTGCTAGAGCTATCATGATCACTTACAGGTTATATTTCTCATTGTTGATGGAATTGTAATTGCTTCGGTTTATGTATTTCTTAGTGATTGGTCAATGAGCAGTTCCTTTCATAAATTCTGTTTTTTCATGATGTTGCATCTAACTTGTCATTACTAACAATATTTTTATTTTTGGGTTTTTAGATACTTAGCACAGAATCTGGCCATCAAATTGTTGCAAGTGGGGTCATTGTGGAGATCAGTCCTGTCCGTGTTTCTGTAAGCATAAAGTTTCCTTTGCTTACTACTATGAAATTGTACTGTTAGCAGTAACCTCATCTACAAGATGTTATAGGGCGTATGCTAAAGTGGCTCAGAAATTACTGACTATCCTTAAACATTTAGTTTCAAGTAGTTCTAATGCTTTGAGGTTGTCTTGTCTTTGGTGAAAGTCAGGTTTCTTTTTCTAAGAGTTTAAGGCTTCCAGGGGGTAATTCATCTTCGATGATAGAGAAACTACTTCAGGAGGTATGGCGGATTGACAAGGATGAAGTCATGACCTCCTTTTCAATTATGCGGTAATTTCCACATTATACTTAAAATTTGACAGTTTTTATTAGTTTTTTTTCTTCTCTCTTGTGGCATCTGGACTTTCAGATATTGGAAATATACTTTGTTTATGTTCATTATTTTTCTTGTTATCGCTGAAGGTTCAACCTTATCCAAATGTTTCTAGAAAATGAACGAAGTTCTCATCTCAGGAAGATGATTGTTGACCTTGCGGTGAATGCTTCTTCCTCTCTCATATGGTTTTCTATATGGCTTTTTGCAGAGTGTAATCTTTTTTTTTTCCTTTTATAATCTTTTTTGAACTGGTTTGCCTACTGCAGGCTCCTAGATTCGACAGTGGATGCATATTCAGCCAAGATCCAGCAATATCTTATATCTGGTCAGAGAAGAGCTTAAATGATGACCAGCGTAGAGCTATTCTCAAGGTTTCTTTTCCCTGGTTAACAAGACTTTTAACATCTTTTATCTCTTGAATTGAAACATTCTCAATTGACCTAATATTTTCTAAAGAAAATGCATCATTACTTATTCTGCAAATCCATTTTTTCCAGATACTTACTGCAAAGGATTATGCTCTAATTCTAGGAATGCCTGGAACAGGCAAGACTTCTACAATGGTGCATGCTGTAAAAGCCTTATTGATGAGAGGTTCATCCATTTTGCTTACGTCCTACACAAACTCTGCCGTCGATAATTTACTCATCAAATTAAAATCTCAGGTCATCTTTATTATCAAGTTGTCTTGTTACGTTGTAAGGTGATAGCTTTGCATATTTGTTTCAATTTATTGGAGTATGTAATGTCAGCATATTGAACTCCTTACATTGTGAAATCAATGTGCATATAGCATAGCTATACAAGATGACAGAATAGGTAAGCATATTTGGTGTAAGAAAAATGGTTTGAAGGAAGAGAACTGCCTTGACTTCGGGGGAACAGACTGACAATAGGATTCATACAACACATTATTATATATACGTACATACATATATATTTTTTTCCTGTGTTAGTGTTATTTTGAGACATTGCTAAATGCAGTCTTTTGAAGGTTCTTTTTCATGTAAAAATCATGTCGAAGTTGCAGGATTTCTATTCCTTAGTGCATAAATTGAGTCATCTTTTATCTTATAACTTTCCTTTTACACTTGCATTGCCATTTAAGAAATCTCAAAATGGCATTTCATTTTTGTAAGAATCGCAATGTGATGCTTGGCATTATCACTATGTCTCTTACGTTTTTCCTGACATTAACTTCTGGGATACATTCTTTTGTCATCCAATTCTACTGTGGTTTCTAGAAGTTGATCAAGCTGACTAGCTTATGATGAATGAGCAAGATTTTATCATCTATATGATCTATTTGATATTAAATGTAGTATATATGAATCTTTTTCTCTTGCCAGTCTTATTGAAATTTAAGGAAAAAAAAATTGCAGAGTGTTGATTTTGTACGTATTGGAAGACATGAATCTGTGCATGAGGAAGTCAAGGGGCATTGTTTTTCAGGTCAGAAAGTGTATTATTATAAAATTTTCAGTCGGAATGCTACTTGATATCTCCTTCATGTAGTAAGTTGTTTTGTGACAGGGATGAACCTAAGTAGTGTTGAAGAAATTAAAGTGAAATTTGACCAAGTCAAAGTCGTTGCCGTGACTTGCTTGGGCATCACTAGTCCCTTGCTTTCTGGAAAGAAATTTGATGTATGCATTATTGATGAAGCTGGACAGACAACTCTCCCAGTAAGTACTATTTCAAGTTAAAGCATTTTGGTAATCTAAAATTTTTGATTTCTGTTAATGATGAAAGTTTCATCTTAATTATGATCCTGCTCAATGATACTATATCATTGAAACTAGAAACAAAAGGCTTTAGCAGAATTTTTTGAAAAAATGCAGGTAAAACTGGAAAAAAAATGAGGGAAAAGAGGCTAAGAGTAGGAAATAAATCCTAAAGTTACATGATGAATATATTATTTAGCTTTGCTGTCCAGAAAAGCATAAACACGCCCGATGCATATTTTCTTATTTGATTATACAAGGATGCTATCATGTTGTTCGGTGTATTCTGTAGAATACTTTTAGTTTCTGCTGTTTGACTTTATATATGCTGAAAGTCAAATGTTAACTTCACTCTCAGTTAATGATATATCTATGATCCTACTAGGTATCACTGGGACCCTTGATGTTTGCTTCTACATTCGTCCTAGTTGGAGATCACTATCAATTGCCTCCCCTGGTTCAGGCATGTATACATCCATCATCAGTTCGTATCTATTTACCGTACCTGGCCAAACGCGAAGCACTTTCACAATGTAATGCTAATTGATTTTCAGAGTGCAGAGGCTCGAGAGAATGGAATGGGAATAAGTTTGTTCTGCAGGCTATCAGAAGCACATCCACAGGCAATTTCACCACTGCAAAGCCAGGTTACACTTAGAGACAACCAAATTTTTTATTATCTCTAACTCTTTTGCACTTTTCCATTGTGTGAATTTTCTAAATCTTTTTTTTGCTGTAGTACCGCATGTGTCAAAGTATTATGGAACTATCAAATACGTTGATATACGGTGATCGATTACGTTGTGGTTCTCCTGAAGTAGCTAATGCCAAACTCAAGTTCCCAAGACCAAACTCTTCTTGTTCATCTTGGCTAAAAGCTGTAAGGGTGGTTTCTAATCTTCTTGTTTGTAGCTAATCTAGATCCATGGTTAGCCTGTATTTATTTTGTATGATTTTGAAGCTTATGTGGTTTTTCATAAGGTTGCCTTTATCATCAAAATACTTTCAAATGTTTGTGATACTAAAATTAGCATTTCTCTTTCAAAACTTCATTTAGATAAGATATTTAAACTTACATTTACTCATGGCTGTAGGTTCTAAATCCAATCAGCCCAGTCATTTTTGTTAACACAGGTTCAAAAGTTATTATCATTTTAGTTGTGATCTGTTATATACTTGCATGTTTTGAGCCCTTACCATTGTGTTTCCACGCTTAGATATGTTGCCGGCTTTTGAGGCTAGAGACCACAAAACTGTGCATAATCCAATGGAAGCTTATATAATTGCAGAGGTAAGATCCTCATATGACTGAAGTATTCTCCCCAATTCTTGTGCTGTAAATGTGGCCAGTCTGCAACTTTATGCATGACATTTACTTCTTTCATGTAGATAACCGATCGATTAGTTAACAATGGAATTGAAGGCAAAGATATTGGCATCATTACCCCTTATAACTCCCAGGCAAATCTCATCAGACATGCTTGCACAGCATCCGTGGAGGCACATACTATTGACAAATACCAGGTTAAGCTGAAGCTGTTTTTGTCTTGGCGGTGTTAATTCTTCATCTTGCTGAGCATAGAATAACATGAAAAGGTTCTGCAAACTAATTACTGTCATTACCTTTTCCAATTTACCATTGTCCAGGGAAGAGACAAGGACTGCATACTTGTGTCCTTCGTTAGGTCTAACGAGAATCCTCGAAAATGCAGTTCTTCACTGCTTGCAGACTGGCATAGGATTAATGTTGCTCTAACACGAGCCAAGGTGGGTTTTATCACTATTTCTCTGTTAAATTCACCAGTCATTCATTAAAAGAAACTCAGAATATACTGCTAATACAGCAGAAGAAAAAGTTGCTTTTACTTGCAAACATCTCTATAATCTGGTTTATGATGCAATGTACAGAAAAAGTTGATCATGGTGGGATCATGCAGAACTCTTTCAAACGTTCCGATGCTAAAGCTTCTTATCGACAAAGTTGATGAACAATCAGGTATTCTGAGTGTCTCCAAGGAGGATTTAAACCACCAAACTGTGCTTAAGAGATGCTCTCAGATCATAAAATTCTAAAATTTGCCCTCTGCAATTTTTCTGCAAATTGAGCATTTTGTTCACATCAGATACACAAATTTTCAAGCTGTAGACAAAATTCAATTATTTTTGTATATTTTTTGAAATATAAATGAAAGAATGGCCTTTTTCCCCCTCTTTTGAGCTAAAATAAACAACTCAGGTTATGCCTATAATGGTGACATTGACGCACTACAAGCAGTTCATCTCATCTATAATGATCTGTTCGAAGTGGTTACTGCTAATGAATGATTGATACAAATTCCTTAAAATAAAAACCTCAAGTTGGATTGATATTCACTGAACAAAAAAAAAAAGTTGGATTGATATTCATATTAGGAGTGTAATTAAATCAGTGAGTCAATTTGATTTAATGATTATTTGAGTATAATTTGTTTATTTTTGAATTGACTTTAAATTAAGTTATTTGAATAATGAATTAAGTTTAATTCGAATATTTTAATTTTCGGCTTTGATTTAAGATTTAATTTTTGACTTGAATGGCTTATAAATTTAATCGAGTTTTATTTAATATATTTTAATATTTAATGATTAATTTATTATTTTATTTAATATATGATTGAAAAATAACAAATTAAATTTATCAAATATTTTGTTGAGTTGATATCAAATTTTAAAAGTTAAATTTAAATTCGAATTGAATTTTAAAATTTTAAATTGCATTGAATTTAAATCTAACAATAACATTAAACTATTTTGATTCACTTCAATTTTATATTTAATTGATAAGATTGGATTTTCTTGCCCGATGTATGTTCCATTAATAATTTAATAGTAGAAAAACCCTAATTGACAAGGATACATTCGGCAAATAGTTCATAAAAGCGCCATTAGACCTTCACTCTCTCTCTTTCAATCATGTTGAAACTCAAATCCTAGTAGCCTCATTTCACATATATAACACAATCAATATTCTTCTACAATCTAAAGGTGTATTTGGATTATAAATTTCGAAATTTTGAAAAATTTCTAAACGAAAAACGTTTCAAAATTCACATATCCAAAATATTAACATTTGTAATTATATTATTTGGATAAATATTTGTTTTTTTTAAATTGATTATTAGAATTTAATGAAATAAACAAATAATTATAAAATAAAAATAGTAATATTAAATGGAAGAAAAATAAAAATATAAACTAAATTATACAATATGAATATCATTAAATTTGTAAAAATGTGTAGATATCATTGATAATATGAAAAAATAAAATTATATCATATATAAATAAAATGATATTTATTTTCTTTTAGTTTTGTATTTAATAATTAATTATGTGTAATCAAGTAGAGATAATTTTAGAAGAATTTTGAAAAATCACCTAAACAATATGGATTTTCTATATTTTGTTTCGGCTTATGATTTTCTAGATCTAATTTGAATATCTTAAATTTCTTCTTGAAATTTTTTTAAAATTTTGAAAATTTTCAAATATTTTGATTGAAAGGAATCTCCTCAAATTCTTTCATCCAAACCCAGTCTATCCCCCTCAACAAGTTTGTTAACCAAACGGTAATTAAAAATATCATTAGCAAATATGTTAAGAATAAGAAAATTTCATTCCTCCAAATCAATGCAAGATTGATTGCTGGGATTCTGCATTAATCAAGTAAGTATGCAGTCATGCATGCATGTATATGTATAGCGTATGTCATAAAAATCTGCCTACAAAGAAAATCTTGCCTAACACAGTAATGTAGTATTGTCATAGAAAAAAACTGCGAAGTTGCCGCTACTGATCTTATTGAGCTTTGCATATAAAGACCAGTCCCCATTTCCAAAAACTCAAGATCAAATATTCATAAGATTTGTATTCACTCTTTCTATGAGATTTCTCTTCCAAGTTAACGATGTCTTGCAGAAGCATTGTCGGTTTAGCCTGCTTGTCAACGTTTCTAATGGTTTATGGATCAGCTGCAGTAGATTATGGAACAGCACTTACCAAGTCCTTGTTGTATTACGAGGCTCAACGTTCTGGAAAGTTGCCTTCCCACCAGAGAGTTCAGTGGCGTGGAGATTCTGCACTTCATGATGGCAGTGATGCCAATGTAAGCTCCATCTTCATTTCTGTCAATACCCTAGCTATTTCCTGGTATGATGTTGCTTTTTAAAGGTACATGCAAATCGAATATCAACGAAAGTTATTATATTCGTGTTCATTCATTAATATTGTTCATATTTCATTCATTACTTTATTTTTTCACTATGTCCATCTTCTTTTTGGTACATGCACTATGTCCATCTTTACTTCTAACAATGTCATATCTCTTTTTTGATAAGATATCTCCTATCTTGATATTATAATTTTTGTGAAGTCTGATAGGATCCAATTCATATGATACTTACGCATAGCTTATATGATGATCTAATTAGCTGATCTATGAGTGCATATGACACTTATGCATAGCTTATACGATGTTTTAATTAGTTGATCAGCGAGTGGAGGTCAAGGGATAAAACATCTTGCAGGAGATCGAAGGTGGTGAAAAAATATAATATATAAGTCTAATGAAATTTAGTTACTTTAATTTTTCCTAGTATATATGTTTTAGAAATTAATAAAAAAATTTAAAGCAACTGTAATCATGGACAAATTTCCGAATCATGTAAATTTTATATTTTTTGTGTGGAATTCATCTGTCTCTTCTATTTTTATTTGTCAAATTGGTTCCTAACAATTTCCTGAATTTATTTGCGTATGTCTGTAAGTAGATTGATCTTACGGGAGGATATTATGATGCGGGGGACAATGTGAAGTTCGGATTTCCAATGTCATTCACTATAACATTGCTTGCATGGAGCGCCATTGAATTCAGTTCGGAACTTACAGCCAAGAACGAGATGGCTAATGCATTGAGTGCGATCAAATGGGGCACAGATTTCTTGATCAAAGCGCATCCTGAACCAGACGTCCTCTATGGACAAGTGGGTGACGGAGACTCAGACCACGCATGCTGGATGAGACCAGAAGACATGACCACGCCACGAACCAGCTTCAAGATCGACGCCCAGCACCCTGGCTCTGATCTCGCCGCCGAAGCTGCCGCTGCTTTGGCTGCCGCATCCATTGCTTTCAGGGCCAGCGACGCTTCATACTCGAACCAACTTCTACTCCATGCAAAACAGGTTGAAAGCCATAAATTTCCCAGTTTAAGGATTTGAAAAACATGAATGTCCATAATTTGATTAACTCGTTTCCTCCAGCTCTTTGACTTTGCCCGCAATCATCAAGGTGTTTATCAAAGCAGCATTCCTGTGGCAGGAAAGTTCTACTCCAGCAGTGGATATGAGGTAACAATCTCAATGAAGCAGTCAACTGATGAATTCTACTTGCTGTTTCTGACGTTGGGTAATCAAAAATGGTGTAATCTCTGCAATCTGCATGACAGGATGAGCTTTTGTGGGCCGCGGCATGGCTTCATCTCGCAACCAGTGAACAATCATACCTGGATTTCATCAATGGATCAGGCAACACCGGAGGCACCAGAACCGAGTTCTCCTGGAATGACAAGTACGTTGGCGCACAAGTCTTGGCTGCCAAGGTAACCAAAGTGAATTCTATATATGGCAATCGGTAATTGCTTGACTCTTCAAAATCTCTGACTAGTCCAATGTTGCAGCTTGTGTTGGAAGGCAATGCAGGCAATTCAGGAAGGATGGCCGAGTTGAAGAGCCAGGCAGAGCAGTTCATTTGCTCCTGCGCTCAAAAGGGTTACAACAACGTGAAGAAATCACCCGGTGGCTTGTTATGGTTTCTGCCATGGAATAATCTCCAGTACACCACAACGGCTGCTTTCATTGCCACTGTCTACTCAAAGTATCTCTATCGTGCTAAGGCCTCGATCCAGTGTCCTGCTGGCGCCCTTCAACCCTCCGACCTTGTTGATCTCGCAAGATCACAGGTATGATACAGAACAAAATGTATACATTATCTATTCTAGAGGTGCAATTGAACCGAGACGAGCTGATGTAGTAGAGTATTCGAGCTCAATACTGGGCTGAAGCTCGATGGATCGATCATCAATGCATCATTTACGCCTGAGCTATTTTTTGCGATGTAGGTGGACTATATCTTGGGTTCAAACCCAAAGAAGTTAAGCTACATGGTTGGATTTGGATCAAGCTATCCCACCCAAGTCCATCACAGAGGAGCATCAATCGTATCAATCAAGAAGGACCCCAAGCCTGTCTCTTGCCAAGATGGTATGAAAACGTGGTTCCACAAGAACGAACCCAACCCCAATGTCTTGGATGGAGCGGTGGTAGGTGGCCCAGATGCAAACGATGAGTACACTGACTCAAGGTCCAATTTCCAAATGGCAGAACCCTCAACTGTCACTGCTGCACCACTGGTTGGAGTCCTGGCTTTCCTTGCCCTATGAATCGGTTAAGAACGAATCCGCAAATAAATACAAGCAAAAAAACAAATACACACCCAGGATAAGATTTACCTGGTTTATCACTAAGTTTTTATTTAGGATTATTATTTTTATAGTATAATGAGATTAGGACAATTTAAAATAATTTAGTTTTACTGGACCTATATACTGTAGTCTTTCAAGAGCTTTGCCTTTTTGACCTCGTTTGCCGATCGACCAACAAAACTAATATACTAACTCATATGAGCTAAGCCTATCAGATTTTACAAACTCCAACATATCACGTATTCAAAAATATTATTCTCGGTAAAAACTACATGGTCTAGGTAATAACCATAAAGCAACTTAAAATAACTGAGTTTTCGTGAACCTATATATTGTAGGCTTTTCAGAGGCTCCGTACTCTTGATCCTCGCTCGTTAACCAGCCAATGAAATTACTCTATTAACTTCGTACAGATATCATATGAATTGAACATCACCAGACACCACAAACTTCAATAAAATCACGTATCCAAAAACATTACATGGCCTAGGCAATAACCAAAGGCAATGCAACCCATCGTTTTCAATTCCGAAGAGTAGCCATTTCCATATCTCCATCAAGGTCGCTGTTCTGTACCCCAACAGGCCACAGCCACAAATACCATTCGACCTTTCGACCTGGCTCTTTCCAGTCTTTTTCATCTATGCAATAATTATCATGCAAGTGCAAGGCCTTTCGAACAGTCATACATATATCTAATTCAGTGAAAGACGTATTGGGATCAAATTCATGGCTGCTAGCTACCAAGCTTTTGCCGATTGCCTGTGCCACCAAACTCGTGAAGATTTTTTTAAGTAATGGCACGTCGACTGTGTCTCTACTCTCCAGCTTTTGTTTGTCATATTCGAAAAATAATTGACAGAGACAATGAAACAAAAGCTACCATTCCTACCTGCCTTTCTTCCCTTCACATCCATCAACGACTAATTTTATATAGAATTTATATATGATGCACTGACAGTTTATAGTTTTTATATACTGTCAATGTATCAGAAGTTGACACTTCATCAATAAGTCTTTATGAGCAAATTAAAAAAATTTATTTATATTTGCTTTTAAGGACTTGACATTTTTTTAATTTGTCAATTGATGAGGTGTCAACTTTTGGTGCATTTACAGTGTATAGAAACTATACATTGTCAGTTCATTATATACAAACTTTTTTATATATTATATATATATATAAGATTTGTATATGATGCATTGACAGTGTATAGTTTCTATACACTGTCAATGTATTAGAAGTTAATACCTCATCAATTGGTAAATAAAAAAATATATCAAATCCTTAAAAAAATATATCAAATCCTTAATTTGCTCATAAGGGCTTATTGATGAGGTATCAATTTCTGGTGTATTGATAGTGTATAAAAACTATATACTATCAGTGTATCATATACAAATCCATATATATATGTTTTCAATTAATTTTTTTATTTTTTAATATTTCATAAAGAATATGTGTCAGTCACTCTATTAATTTGCTTAAGAAGTCAAAAAACTCCTCTATATTTTTATATTCCATAAAATTTATATTATAAGATTAACTTAACCTACATACATCATATTTTAATAAAAAAGATATCTAAATAAATAATTAATAAAATTTTATTGGTCGATTTGGAAAAGTGATAGTTTTATATAAAAGATAACTATGATGGAAGATAATTTCATTTAAGTAGAACTCTATTAAATTTGATATTCTCTGTCATATTATAGAGGTGTTTTTTAGAAAGAATGTAGAAAGACATCACGAAAAAGAGAGCGACAGTTTTTTCATTGTCAAAAAGTGGATTGTCTTCTTCAATTAAGAGTTTTCATGAAACATGGTACGTTTACTAATTTGTTTTTTTATTGATGAAAATTATTAAGTTTAAATTTCATTTTAATTGAGAAATTAGGGTTTATCTAATTGAAGAATTATACATAATATAATTGAAAATTATTATATATTTTTCATTCTATTAATCCCGTTTATCAATGTAAAAGCATATGTGATAACAACTTGGACATATATTTTTGTCGGAGAATTACAATAAGTTATCTAGCTAGGGACTATTCTTAAAAAAATAATAAAAAAAGCTATACAGGTACTATGCATTGCAGCAAAATACAAATATTTTGTTTTCATGGCAAGATTCTTTTGAATATTTTAACATTAAATGAAAGTCAGGTGGAAATTTTCTTTTTCGGATACGACAATTGTGCTTTTAATATATTTTTAGTTTAATATTTAGATATTATGGGTGCAATTTGTAGTATATTTGGATAGTTTTCGCACGAATAATTTCTTTTTTCATTAATAATTAATAACAATGACAGCAATTTTGTAGAGTAAACCCGATAGTTAAGACCTGATAGTTAAGCTAATTGCAGGTTAGCAATGCTAGTGTAATAACAATATGCAAGAGAAATTGTGAAGATTTGCATTTAATTTACGAAATATTGTCATTTTGATTCTAAAATTTTACGATTTTATCTTATAAAATGTATTTTACGAATATGAATTTAAGTTTTTATTTATATATTATAACAAATTCGTACACTATTTTTTATAATATTTTGATATGAGATTAAAAAATTACAAATATTAATTATTGTGATGATTGATCGTTGTTGCTTGACACAATGTGAGTGATGCTTAAATATAAAAGCAAATTCATAAAATAACTAGGGTTATGATCTTAATGAAACACAACTTAAAATTTAGTAAAAAAAATTATATGAATTTAACAAAAAATAAAAAAAATATCTTGTAATTGACATTAACACGAATTATGATACTATAATTTTCATATTTTACATGTATTTATATGAAATAAATATGACATAAAGATATGAATTATTGGAACATGCAGCGACCATATGATACATAGTCGACTTGGGTCTCACTCGATATTAATATTTTAAATGCTGGCTAGTCATGGTCGTAGAGTCATAATCAATGGACGAGAAAGGCAAACGGCGTCGTCAAGGCAATGGAATTGGATCTTTCATTCTTTATAATTATATATAAATATAAATAGTATTGATGGAGAGGAGAATTGGGGTTAAAATAATTAATGCTAATTAAAGTTGTTGATGATTAATTATAAATGATTATTTAGAATAAAATTAGGTGGTCATTTGGTGATGAGAAATTTTATCAAACCAATCAGCTAGCATAGATTCATCCATATTAATTACTCACCTAACCCCTTATTGTCGGCCCACTTTAATTGATCATAATTGTTATTTTTCTATAAATTAAGAACAACTTATACATTCTCTCTGGCACCGTATCATTGATGGAAATCAATTTTTTGTTTATTCTAATATTTCAATATCATATTGAGATACAGTGAAAATTTATTATAATATATATGTAGAAATTTGAATCGATATTTATAAAATACTTTTTGTGAGACAAAATCGTAATATTTTAAATCAAAATGAACAGTAACTTGTAAATTAAGTGCAAGTCTCTACTTTATTTGATACATTGACACTAGAATTTTTTATTTATTTTATAAGCATATGCGAAATTATGAAATTGTTATGTATTTATTTTCTTAAAATATATTTTAAAAAATATGTATCTTCCTATTCATTATTTATAAAATTTAAAAAACTCTATTAACATATATGTCAAATAATTTCTTAAATATCATGTGCGGTTGGATTGGATGTGGAGTGGAAGGAACAATTCCTCCATCAAAAGTGGCCTATGTTCCCAAGGAACTTTACTATATGAGTTGTTTTGAAATTTCTCTTGGTGATGCCATTGGAATAGGCATCCTAATAATGTTTTAGAGTTAGGGTGTTTATAATTTGGTATTAATGGAATTAGATAATCAAATTGATTTAATTCAGTTAATCGGTCAATCAAAAATTATTTAATTTGTTTTAAATATTAGATATTAAAATTTTAAAATATCATTTAATATAAAAGTGTTTTATTATTCAATTAACTGACTAATAAATTTAATGAAATTTGACTGAGTAAACTTTTTAAATCAATAATTTTAGTTTGGTAACTTCAACTAATGAAAATAAAATAAAACAATTTGATTTTATTAATTAACAAAAAAAAGAAAATTGGGAGTTGAGTAGAAAGACTACTAGAATTTTTGCTCTTGGAATTTGTTTTCTTTCGGCGTGCTTTTACATTGCTTATTTTATTTTTCTCATTTAGAATTACGAATTGCTTTTGTTCACGTCGACTTTCTCTTGAAAACTTAGTATGCTCAAAATTCAAATGATTGTCTCTACATTTTTAGACTATGTTTAAATTGGGATAGCATTCATAGGAAGGGAAAAGAAGGAAAAGATTAGTGAAGCAAGAAAGTGTTGAAAATGAAGAAATTTAATCTAAAAAAAAGGAAAGAGAAGGAGCTTAGTTTTGTAATACCCAAAATGGGGAAACAGAGACAACGAAGCTTAAAAGAAACTTTTCTATTAGCAACATGTTTTCCGATTTTAAAATACTATTGTTGTTGTACAAAACAACAATAAAAGTATATTGACGTCCATGTTCGTATTTAGTCTCCACGTGTCTTTAAGAAACTTCTGTAAAACAAGAAAAGTCAGAGAGACGCAAGGGTGGTTCCCTGCGTAGACACTCCGATGCTTAAGTCAGCCCAAAATTCTTCAGAATTGAGAAGCGTAAAAGCCAGTAGTCAAAAAATTGGGGAAAAAGATTATACTTGAAGCCTATTTATAGACGAATATTCTAGGTTAATTACCTGGAGATAAGTACGTAACTTTGCTAAGAGATTGTGTCCAGATGTAATACAAATTCTGTATGGATAAACTCGAACCCTGTCGCTGGCGAGAGATCATCTCGTGAATCATGTTATGGTGTCATGAGTCTGTCGCCTGGTGGTAGACGTAATTGATGCCACGGCAACAGGCTAGGAGTCTGTCGCAAGTGATGCCACGTGTCACGCTGTGGCGTCGGGCGACAGGCTAAAAGTCTGTCGCATATGATGCCACGTGTCATGCTATGACGTCAGGCGACAGGCCAGGAGTCTGTCGCCTAGCGACACGTGGTATGCCGCAGTTTATGTCGTCTAAGGTCACGTGGTTCAGTGATATCCTGTCACGTGGTGGTCTTTGGTAAACCTTGGGTCTGGCCTAAAGTGGGTATACTTTGTCATATCAACTATAATCACTTTTTGCTAAAAATACTCTTATTTTTTAGTAGTATCTAAAAAATATATCCGATTTTAAAAGTTAAATATAAGAAAATATTAGATTTTTTTTTTTGAAAAAAATGTGCAAGAATCCAAAATATGATTTCAAGAAGAATTTTTGGATGATTTTTTGATATATATTAACAAATGATGGTCAATAAACAATTAAAGTTTAATCAAATGATTAATATTTTTTTTATAAAAAATTAAATCCAAAATTAAATTCTTTTAATTTTTTTATTTGTACCTCCTTGTGAAAAAAAAAAAAAAGGTGGCCAGCAACAGGCGACTGGCAATCAATGTGGTAGTTGGTAACAGTTTTTAGGATTTTGAGTAAAAAAGAAAAAAGAGTTAAAAACAAATGAGTATTTTTTGTTGTAACATTAAAATTAAAAAAAAACTTAAACTGTGTGAAAAAAATAAGTTATAAATAAAATTTTTCAACTTAAAAAATTTTTAATATTAAAAATATCTATTTTAACCTTTTATAAAATTTTGACTCATTGGTTTGAATTCAGTTTCCTTCAACAAACTCATTCTAGCTGCAAACAGGTTTTGTCTGTTCTACCTGCCCTTTTCTTTTTGTAGCTTTTTGCCGTAAACATTCCTTTCTTATTTTTGTACTTTGTGATTTTATGTTTCAAAATTATAAATAATTTTTTCTTCTTTCTTCACATGTCTGTATGATTTGTAATATTGACTTTGGTTTTGGCTTCTCGTTAGTCATTATTTAAAGTTGGAATTGAAATCAAAACAATTACAAGAACTGCATATCTTAATCAGAATTATTTTACTATGCAGCATACATGCATCTTAATCATATCTACAGTGCTCTGATCTGTCGTGTTTTTCGATGAATAATAGGTATAATATTACTGCTTTGATCTAAAATTATGACATCAGAAGGTTTTAATACGTTGATAGAAAGCCTAAGATGCCAAGCCAATGAAACTGATAAAAGTTTATGCTCTTTGATTAAAATTTTTGTAGTTCATTTAATTAAACTCAATAATATAAAGTATGAAGCTCAATATACCATCTTAATACATTTTGATCTTGCCTTAAAAATCATAGAAGCACATGATTATTTATATATATATATATATATATATAGATGTACGTGTGAAAAAAAATCCAATTCACAAATAATAATTACAATAATAAATGCTTTAATAGTCTAGTACCCTAACGTACTGTGTACCTATTTAATAAACCCTTCCAAATGCAAACTTAGAAAATACAAATAGTAAACCCTATGAACAACTTTTCTAACAAATTATTCATTCTAAGATAAGAGGTAGAATTGTAGGAGAGTGATGATGATTGTGATAGAACAACAAAAGATAATAATTTAATTGTTAGCATATTATAAATAAAATAACATTATATTTGAAAAACCAAAGTTATAATTATTAAATTTTTTTTTACTTTTCATTCTTAACCAAACAAAGATAAGTAAGTTATTTTTTTTCTTTTATTGATTTTAATTATTCAAAAAAGAAGTGTTTTAACCTTTATTGTTTTTCATTTTACTTTCATTTCTTTTCTTTTATTAGTATCTATCTAAACATAAATTTAAGGAATAAGAGTGTCGGAAATTTTAAATTCAAATATCAACATTTGTATTTTCTTTAAAAATATATAATCCGAAAACATCTCAATTTTAAAACAAAATTTCCTTTTATAGGAGTTTCCAAATCCATCCAAAGAGACAAAATAGGCTTAAAAAAAAGTGATCCAACAAGTGCAGAATGGCTCAAAGTTAAAAATGAAATAGTATTGTTCTTCTCTGGAAATAGTAAAATAATTACTAATTATTTTCACAATTTAAAGGATCGAATAATTTGTACATATAATTTTTGTTCATATTATGTAAAACGTAAAAATTTTATATCAAAATTTAATATTATTAAATTCAAATTTTAATTTGTATCATTTTAATGTTTTTATTTGCATCTAGTATATTGTTTAAAACTGTCAGTTATATCTCAACAACCATAAATCATACTATTTACATCAATAAGCAGTTGGTTGCCATGGATTCTCCACCGTGAAAAAGGTTAGTCACCAATCCTATCCCAGCAGCAATCTCTAGTGCGGGCTTCGTTAGATTATTCCTGTGTCTCCGACGTCGCAGTCTCGCCATCACTCACCTTCCTCCCTTTACGCTTCTCTCACATGCTTTCCTGCGATTAAACTCGCTATAAAACAGCAGCATGAGATCAACCAACCAGCCAAACAACCGTCACCACCGATCCATCACGTGGTATCCTATCTTCGATCCATTACATGACAAAACGGACACGCACAGACACATATAATAATGAAATTTCCTGTTGTTTTCACTCCCAGGTTTTTTGTTGTGTTCTCCGAAGCTTTAATTTAATCTCTCCATCTTTGTCGCAGTCCCTCAAACTCTGTATGATCTCTTGGACATGCAAAAACCTGCGCTCTGAACCTGGCAGTCTCAGACACAAACTGCTGAAGGGGCACCGAATAATTGAAGCTTGTAATTAGCTTGCTGGAGAGGAGAGAGAACCATGGTTTTGCACGATTGGTTCTCTTCGTTCATGGCGACGAGTAAGTCTGATTAATCACTTTTCCATCACTTCTCTTTACTCCTTAGATAATTGCATGGAGTTTCACAACTCATACACGTGCATACACGGTACATCATACATACATGCATGCATGCACTCAAACCAAGCACACAAATCCTGGGCCGCCACATTACACCATGGTGTTGGGGAGTTCAGTTTCTTAAGTTCTTCAATCTCTTCCTAGTATTGATGGATTGCTGATGTACCTATGCATGATTAATGGCTCTTTCTTGTTGGACTTGTTTTCTTCTATTCTTTGTAACTGCAGATTCTTGTTTCGCCTTCTCAACTCAAACTTCTGCATAGTAATCGTTTTGTTCTAGGAAAACAACCATGCTTATACATGTTAGAGAGTGTAATATATCCTAATTTGGCACCAAATTTACAAGCAATTGCTAGCTCTACAAAAGAAGATTTCTGAATCTGTTTTCTGTTTATGCATGACAGACTTGAAGTTTCTTCAGTTCCCAGTGACATGGAGGCAGCTAAACTCACCTTGTTTCTGGGAGGAGGTCAGCATAATTATGCAACTTGGTTTCATTGGAAGCACATTGCTTCTATTTGTACAAGAAATTTTGTGCAAACACAGAAGGAAGAATGCAGATCAAGCGGCGAAAAATTACCCAATTGGTACAAAAATCAGCCTTGCTTACAGAGCCAGTGTAGTATCCTCCTCTTTGATGCTGAGCATTCATGTCCTAAAGCTACTGATGCTTCTAAATAGTATGAATTACACTCATTGCAACTCCACACTTCAGGCTTATTCATCAGAGATTATGGCAGTGATGTCTTGGGCCGCGTCATTAATTGCAGTATGCAAGATTCCCAAAACAAAGCACATTAGATTTCCTTGGATTCTAAGAGCATGGTGGGTTTGCAGCTTCTTGTTGTCCATTATCTGCATATTTCTTGACACCTACTCAAGAACTGCAGAACATGGCCGTCTTAAAATGCTTGATTATGTAGACTTTTTCGGTCTCCTTGCATCCTTTCTCCTACTGGTTATATCAATTAGAGGAAAGACAGGTTTGGTCTTTATTGACTCCAGTAACATTGCTGAGCCACTTCTTGCAGAAACTGATAAGCATTCGAAACCGAAAAGCGAATCCCCATATGGCAGAGCAACTCTTCTTCAACTCATTACCTTCTCTTGGCTCAATCCATTGTTCTCCAAAGGGATCAAGAAACCCCTAGAACAGAATGAGATCCCTGATGTTGATGTTAAGGACTCTGCTGAATTTGTCTCCTTTGCCTTTGATCAGAATCTAAAACAAATCAGGGAGGAAGATGGTTTGACAAAGAATCCATCTATATACAAAGCAATATATCTGTTTATCAGGAAAAAGGCAGCAATCAATGCATTGTTTGCAGTGACAAGTGCAGGAGCATCATATGTTGGTCCATATATGATTGATGACTTTGTGAACTTCCTAGCTGAGAAGAAAACCCGGAAATTAGATAGTGGATACCTTCTTGCACTAGCATTTCTAGGTGCCAAGATGGTTGAGACAATAGCACAAAGGCAATGGATCTTTGGAGCGCGTCAGTTAGGCCTTCGACTCCGAGCAGCTCTAATATCTCATATATACAGGAAAGGGCTGGTTTTGTCCAGCCCCTCTCGGCAAAGCCACACTAGTGGAGAGATCATCAACTATATGAGTGTAGATATTCAAAGAATCGCAGACTTTATCTGGTACATGAATATTATATGGATGTTGCCTGTACAAATTTCTTTAGCAATCTACATTTTGCACACTAGTCTAGGTTTGGGGTCATTAGCTGCATTAGCTGCAACATCGATAGTCATGGCTTGCAACATACCAATAACAAGAATCCAGAAAAGGTACCAATCTACGATCATGGATGCAAAGGATGAGAGGATGAAGGCTACTTCAGAAGTTCTTAGAAACATGAAGACTATAAAACTTCAAGCATGGGACAGTCAGTTCCTCCACAAGCTAGAGAGCTTAAGGAAAGTAGAATATAAATGGCTATGGAAATCACTAAGGTTGGCAGCAACTTCAGCTTTCATTTTCTGGGGATCACCAACTTTTATATCTGTTGTGACCTTTGGGGCATGTATGCTAATGGGAATTCAACTCACAGCTGGCAGAGTCTTGTCTGCACTGGCTACCTTCCGAATGCTACAAGACCCTATATTCAATTTACCTGATCTACTCTCAGTCATAGCACAGGGTAAAGTTTCTGCAGATAGAGTTGCTTCCTATCTCCAGGAAGAGGAAATAGACCGGGAAGCCATTGAGTATGTTCCCAAAGATCAGACAGAGTTCGAAGTTGAAATCGACAATGGAAGATTCAGCTGGGACCCTGAGTCAAGCAATCCCACCCTTGATGGGGTGCAACTAAAAGTGAAGAAAGGGATGAAGGTGGCAATATGTGGGACTGTAGGGTCAGGCAAGTCTAGCTTGCTTTCATGCATTCTTGGAGAAATAGAGAAGTTGTCAGGCACCGTAAAAATCAGTGGCACAAAGGCTTATGTTCCTCAGTCACCATGGATATTGACAGGGAATATCAGGGAGAACATTTTATTTGGGAATCCTTATGACAGTGACAAATATGACAGAACGGTTAAAGCTTGTGCTTTGACAAAGGACTTTGAGCTATTTTCTTGTGGCGACTTAACGGAGATTGGAGAAAGAGGGATTAATATGAGTGGAGGACAGAAGCAAAGGATACAAATTGCCCGTGCAGTCTACCAGGATGCTGATATATATCTACTTGATGATCCATTCAGTGCTGTGGATGCTCATACAGGCACACAGCTGTTTGAGGTAAGTAGGGTAGAGGGGAGGGTTGGTTTACCTGAGAATAAGTTTATGTTATGGACCCTAGAATTCTACATTTCATCCTATGGCTACCTTTTTCAACTATTTAAAAAACTTTAAAGACCTCTGATTGTTTAACTACACTTTGTAGGACTGTTTGATGGGAATTCTCAAAGACAAGACTATACTTTATGTTACTCACCAAGTCGAGTTTTTGCCTGCAGCAGACATCATTCTGGTAAGCAGGATACTCAAATTTCTCGAATCATATCAAAAGACTACGTTCATAATCCATTGAGAATAACTAACCAGACATTGAGAATATCGAGCACAGTAACTGACCTTTCAAAGAAATTGCTTGTTCTCCATTAGAGTTTCAGCTTAAAACTTTCAAAAAGTTGAAAGATTGCCAATTCTACTTCTCTGCAGATGTATTATAGATTTATACCTGACATCTGTCTTGGTTCTCAATAGGTGATGCAAAATGGAAGAATTGCACAAGCAGGCACATTTGAAGAACTTCTGAAACAAAATATAGGATTTGAAGTTTTAGTTGGTGCGCATAGCAAAGCACTACAATCTGTTCTGACAGTTGAAAATTCCAGTAGGACGTGTCAAGATCCGGGAACTGATGGTGAATCCAACACAGATATGACTTCAAATGCAGAACTGCTACAAACACAGCATGGCTCAGAGCATAACCTTCCTCTAGAGATAACAGAAAAAAGAGGAAAACTCGTGCAAGACGAAGAAAGAGAGAGAGGAAGCATTGGGAAAGAAGTTTACTGGTCCTATATAACCACTGTGAAAGGTGGAGTCCTGATTCCAATAATACTTTTGGCACAGTCATCATTCCAAGTACTGCAGATAGCAAGTAACTACTGGATGGCATGGGCTTCTCCTCCTACAAGTGAAACAGAGCCTAAGTTGGAGATGAGCTTTATATTACTTGTTTATTCACTACTGGCCGTTGGAAGTTCACTCTGTGTCTTGGTGCGAGCCATGCTAGTGGCAATAACAGGGCTCTGGACTGCACAAAAGCTCTTCATTAACATGCTGCATAGTGTACTCCGTGCTCCAATGGCATTTTTTGACTCAACCCCAGCTGGAAGAATCTTAAATCGGGTGAGTTGCATATTAAGCTAAACAAATTTTCTCTGAACGTATCGTAGTTCTTGATGCAAAATGCTAAGTCTCTTCCATGCCCTCCATCATAATAGATTATTAGGAGGAACTTGATGTAAGTTAGTACTTGCACTTGGACTAAAGGTTAAACTCAAACTTCAATGGTGTTGGAGCTCAATAGCTACATATAATTTATATGTGAATGCATAACAAAAACTCACGGTCTTAAGTTGTTTTATTTCCAGGCATCAACTGATCAAAGTGTTCTAGACTTGGAAATGGCAACCAAATTAGGGTGGTGTGCTTTCTCAATAATACAGATTCTCGGGACCATTGCAGTGATGTCACAGGTAGCATGGCAAGTGTTTGTCATCTTCATTCCAGTAACTGCAATCTGCATATGGTACCAAGTAAGTGACAGTTCACATTTATTCTAAGCTATCTACTTTCTAGAGAGAAATCGAAAAAATGCTAAAGCAAATGTCAAGTTTGCGATGAAAAGAATAGTTTTACCAATTCATTTTTATGCATAATTGTTCCAGCAATATTACATACCAACAGCAAGAGAACTGGCGCGCTTAGCAGGAGTACAAAGAGCTCCTATCCTGCACCACTTTGCGGAATCACTAGCTGGTGCAGCAACAATCCGCTCATTTGATCAAGAAAATCGTTTCATTGATGCAAACCTTGGCCTCATTGATGGCCATTCGAGGCCCTGGTTTCACAATGTCTCAGCAATGGAATGGCTTTCTTTCAGACTAAATATACTGTCCAATTTTGTATTTGCCTTCTCACTGGTTGTGCTGGTGACGCTTCCTGAAGGAATCATTAATCCAAGTGAGTATGATGCATTCTATTACCTTGTTCTCTTTTCTTAGAAAATTAATGTTAGTTCATAGAATAGATATTCATGCATGTTATTGTGTAGCTATTTCTCAAATATGTTATTTTCGCACAGCCTAATGCTTAAGTTATAACTTCATGAATGATCACTGATCCAAAAATGAAAAAAATTTCCAACAGGCATTGCAGGACTAGCAGTTACATATGGAATAAATTTGAATGTTCTGCAAGCTACAGTCATATGGAACATCTGCAATGCAGAAAACAAGATGATATCAGTAGAAAGAATTCTTCAGTACTCAAACTTAGCTAGCGAAGCAGCGCTTGAGATCGAAGAATGCAGACCACCCAACAACTGGCCAGAAATTGGAACAATTTGTGTCAGAAATTTGCAGGTATGGCTAGCATGATTGTAAACATAATAAATCTGCCCAAAAAATGTTAACAAACGGTTCAATCACATTTTGATATCGAAGTTCCTTCCTCTCAGGCATCCAAAATCTGTCATATAATAATTTTCACTGTCTTACTCCGACAGATCCGTTATGCCGAGCATCTTCCATCTGTCCTGAAAAATGTTAGCTGCACATTTCCTGGAAGAAAGAAAATTGGTGTTGTGGGAAGAACAGGAGGTGGGAAATCAACACTTATACAGGCTATTTTCAGGATTGTTGAGCCTAGAGAAGGGAGCATCATAATTGATAATGTGGACATTTGTAAGATTGGCCTTCATGACTTAAGATCAAGACTTAGCATCATTCCACAGGACCCTACAATGTTCGAGGGAACTGTTCGAGGGAACCTTGACCCTCTCGTGCAATACTCGGACAATGAAGTATGGCAGGTAATTGATCTTCATAAGACATAACCAGTTTCACTTGAGAGGTAGGGTGACATGCAAAATTTTCATCAGAATATAGCTAGTAGCATGTCAGGATTTCTTTGCAGTGCAAAACTACTAAGCTGATAATCATAATCATGGACTTAACAGTACCTCAATTTTTCAGGCTCTCGATAAATGCCAACTCGGTGAACTGATGCGCGCAAAGGAAGAGAAGTTGGATGCTACAGGTCAGGTTCACGAACTATGGTAATAATAATGTTTCTGCTAGTGAAAGCTACTAACATTAGAATGTCTCGAGCAGTGGTCGAAAATGGGGAAAACTGGAGCGTGGGTCAAAGGCAGTTATTCTGTCTTGGAAGGGCATTGCTAAAGAAAAGCAGCATTCTGGTGCTGGACGAAGCAACAGCATCGGTTGATTCTGCAACTGATGGAGTGATACAGAAGATTATTAGTCAAGAGTTCAAAGATAGAACAGTTGTGACAATAGCTCACAGAATCCACACTGTCATCGACAGTGATCTTGTTTTGGTCCTAAGTGATGGTAAGTATCGATGAAAAGGTATTTGTGTGGTTACACAGACAAGACATAAGCCCTGCGGATTGCTTGAAAACAAACTGAAACTCTTTTGTGTTGACAGGAAGAGTTGCAGAGTTTGACACACCTGCAAAACTACTAGAGAGAGAGGATTCATTCTTCTCTAAGCTTATAAGGGAGTACTCCATGCGATCAAAGACCTTCAACAGCTTAGAAAGTCTGCAGAATTAGATCCTGCTTTTGGGAATCAAAAACATTTGAAAGTAAATGACAGAATGGAGATGAAAGCACATTACCCTTTATTCAGTTAGCACAATAAAGCAGACAGAAACGACTCCCCTGCTTGAAGTAGTATCTGAATATCTTTGTTAGTAAATTGTAATAATCTAGGATGAAGGTAACAGTCAAAGTCAGAGTCCCTTTGACTCATGAAATCCTTATCCTGAATCCTAATATCTTATCTAGCATATCATGTCTGAGAATGTTTTTTAGTATAAAACAAAACTTCAAAACATTTGAATCAGGAGTAGTGAAAATGATTATGTGTAAAAATCTATTTGTAGATGATGAATAGTCTACTGGTCATACTATGGCATTTGAATTGAACGTCGACCACCTACATATACAAGAAAAAAACGATCAAGAACATGGGTACATCGTTTTAATCTTATAATATGACTAGTTGATAGCAAGGAACCTGAGATAGAACCTCATGCCAAGCCCATTGGAAGCTAAAGTGGAAACCTTGATCAACGTCCCATGTTTGCATCGGAATTCATAGAATAAAAAAATTTTCTTTTGGTGCATGTTTTGCAAGAGGATGGAGAGGAGATTTCAATGTTATTTACAAAATTGTCTGAAGCAGAGCTTCAGCAGCCAGCAGGGAAATAATGGGAGCTTCACATAACTTGATGATGCAACACGAATAAGATATGAAAATGATACTAATTCTAATATAAAATTTGTTTGCCATGTTGACAAGAAAATTGTCGGAAGCTACGATAGCCAGCAAGCAAATATTTGTTTGACATGTTGACACGAATTCTAATATAAAATTTTTATATTTTACACAATACGAATATAATTTTTCATGACAAAAACACAAATTTTATATGATTCTATACACGAATTATCAAGTCTATTTGAACATGCGGTGTACCATAGCCTGCAAGTGGCCGAGTGGGAGGAGAGAAGGAAAGCTGCACAAGCTTATTGAATGTTAGGTTTCAAGAATTTGGAAGAGAACATTCTGCTCCAAAGGAGACTTATTTCTCTTTTGAGGATCTTGGAGCCGGCTATCGTTTTCTTCTTATTAATCAGGAAACAAGAACTTGCTTCTTGCTTTGGACAAACTCGATTTGCTCTGAACGGCAAGAGAGGAAGTCTTGCAAAGCCAGTAGAAACTTTAGCCTAACAAATAAGACCAACCTGACGTTAACATGCCTCTCATTTCACTTCAGATAACCCACATGACTAGCCCTGTTCGAGGAAAGAATTAGAGTCGGATATAATAAAGGATACCAAACTTAAAGAAGGGAAATTCAGAGATTTAAGGAGGATATAACTATGCAAATAAATGGTTAAACAGACTCCATGTATTATAAAAACAACAGTTCAGTCCATGGGGTCAAACACCAATCCACAAAAAGGAGTTAATATGTTGACAGCTGCGTGGGTAAATAAATACCATTTCCAACTATAGAACATATGAAAACAAGCTAAATTTACTCTATATTTGTCAACCCTCTGTCTCTCCAGTTGGCTTTCCTCAAGTTGGGGAGAACAATACGTTTAAGAAACTTTGGTGGAATCATCCCCTGGTATATCATCCTCATCATGATAAATATTCTCTGCCATTTGCCATATTTGAAGAATGTTATCTTCGGCTACACTAGCAATAACCCAATCTTCACATGGGTTCCATGAAAAATCAGAAATTTTGCTGGTGTGACCCCCATGAATGAAGAGCAACTCAGGTGGACCATCTTCAGCATCCTCTGGTGTCTGTTCTTCATCAATCCTGCAAACAAGATTCAAATCATTATAATATAATATTATCAGTATGAAGATAACCGCCTGTAATTGCATAAAAAGAAATTAACTAGGTGATCCAGTCAATTTTGTTATGACAAAAGTTGACATGACAATATACTGCATAGTTCCTTTCTCCTTTCTTTCTCTTTGCTCGTAAACCTAGTAAAGGTGAACACAATTTGGCAATGAATTACTCACCTGCTAAGATCCCATACCATGAGCCTTCTACCAAGACAACATGATGCTAAGATTGTCTCATTCTTTGGATTCCATCCAACTTGGAAAACTTCTTCCCTGTGGTACACCATTCAAAAACCAACTTCATGAGACACAAAGATAAACACTACCTAATTAGTTATGAACATATCTTCAAGGATTGCACAAATGCATTAAGCATCCAAAAAGAGAGAAAATAAGAATATTTCATGAATCCACAGTTATAATGATAGTATGCCTTGAGTAGAGTTTCTTACTTGTGGCTATCAAAGGTGTGGAGTGCGGTACTGATCTTGCGGAGATCAAATAACTTTACTGTCTTATCAGTAGAACCCGTTGCCACGACCCACTCATTAAAAGGATTGAAAGCTAAGCAGTTAACCTTATAACATGGAAATAATGCCATCAAACTACAGAAATTGTAATTACTTGACATATAGTATTGAAAAATAGCTACTTGTTAACATTCCAATCAGGAAAAGCACAAATTATCAGAGCATATATAGATTAAATTTTACTGTATTCATCTGAATTATGACTAAACAATCGGCACACCAACTGAAGGCAGAACAGAGTGGTACTAAACTAATATGGATAAATGAAGCGAAGTGAATTGAGTTGAGTCCATATGCAGTTGTCTTGAATACTTCCTATCTCCAATAAGTAAATTCCTTTCCTAAGTCCTAAGAAATATTCGATCTAACTAAAACAGAAAGAACAGAAATTAGCGAATGCAGAATTGTTTAGTAAAAAAAGTTGTACTTTATATACACTGTATGCACACACATTACATGCATAGAATAAAAAAGAATAGAAAAATTTGATTGAAATTTGATTGATATGCAGTAAGCACCTCACCTCACTCTGGTGAGCAACTACGGACTGGATAGGCTTGGTGACAGATGGGGTTCGCAGGTCCCAAATAAGTAGGTATTGATCATCCCCAACGGAACCAAACAAGTACTCGTGTCTGAGATGCCAGGCAACGTCTTCGACAACACCCTCGTGGACCTTGAAGATCTGCGTAGCATCAAGAGACTTGTTCTTGGGAGTGGCATTGATGTCCCATAGACAAATCTGAGCATCATCAGAACCACTAAGCAAATGGCCTTGCTTGAACTTGCTCCAAGACAGCCCATAACCCTCAGTGCAATGGCCCCTGAGCCTCAAATCAGGAGTGCAGGCCCCATCCAAAGGCGGCTTCGACGGATGCTTGCTGTAGTCGAACACAAAAACCTCAGCGCTGACGGTCTTGGTGGCTATAATAAAAGGATTCTGAGGCATATAACGAGCCCTATTGACCTCCCCTTCGTGATTGATCTGCTGAATTATCTGGACCTTGCCGCTGGCGCATCCGAAGCCGCCGAAATCGGAGCGGTCGTGGTCGTAGTGGCGAGCATCGTTCTCGGAGTCCTGAAGGGGGAGCTGGACCTGGGCGAGCATGAGGTAATTGGGCTCGTTTTCGGAGGTGTGGGTGCCCAAGATCATCTTTTGAACGGAGTAGTCCTTGCCGGGAGGCTCGTCGCGGTCGGGAAGCCATTCGACGGTAAGAGAGGGCCACTCGAGGGCGTGGGTGATTACCAGATCGTAGAGAAAAGGAGTGTTCTTTTTCCAAATTTTGTACTCCTCGTTGATCAGCCTCTCCTCAATCTCCCCACGCATTTCCTCCTCGTCCTTCCCCATTTCTCAGATTAGGGTTTTTCTTATCTTTCGTTTCCCAATTCCCGCCAAGGGTTTTGATTTGGGACTCAAACAAACTTACTACTAAGGTCTAAGAGAGAGAATTCTTTCAGCTTATTTCTGTAACCCTAGGCCTGGGCGCCTGGCATTGTCACACTGCTACTGGCGGGTTTTTATAATATATTATATATACACTTTTTTTTTGTGAAAAACGAAACATATTATTAACTATTATATTATTATTAGATAAGTAGGATTAATATTAATCATTGTTAATAAATATATGATTATTATCTTATATAAACATGATTATTATTAATTATTACCCCCTCTGTCTCAATAAATTTTTCACTTTTGATTAAATAAATTGTTCCATTAAAAATATTATATTGAAAAAAACAACAAATTTTAATACTATATTTTCTCTTTTACTCTTATTATACTTCAGTTTTAATCATTAAAAAGTTTAATGCCTACCACTTTTAAGGATAATTTGAACGATTTGAATCATTTATATAATATGACATAAAGAATTTTTAACCTCCTAAAACTACATGTTTTGTCAACAAATGATAATTGTAATGAGGCAGAGGGAGTATTAATTACATCATCAATGAATTTTTTAAATCCACAAACAAAATAAATTATCATTTTAAATTTCTTTTTTAATGTATCATCTTCAAATTTTACTTTACTTGCTTTAAATAAAAAAATATAATATCTTATGTTTACAAAATAAAATCAATTATACATATATAAATGGATACTAATAATAACATTACATTATTATATCGATTACTATTTTGTTAGCTAAATTCGATAATCTTAACTACAATATAATAATTATTTAAATTTGATAATTTTAAACATAATATAATAACATAAAAATAATATGAAAAACAAAATTAAAAAAAATTGACAAAACCAATTAAAAAATTCTGACAAAAGCCTTAATAAATGAATAAAAAAAAGAACTTAAAATATCGACGACAATATAAATTATGGTTTAATAATTTTTATTTTTTATGCACATATAAACAGACGACTTATCGTATCAAATCTACTGATGGTGATACCCTTTCTCTCTTCCTCTCCTCTTGCCTTTACAATTCCTATTATCATTATTATTATTATTATACTTGAAACATTATATAGATGTGAAGAAACGTATTTCTAAAATCATTCACAAGATCTGAAAATACTCCCAACATCTTACAATATATATATATATATATATATATATAAAAATCTTAAGCACCTTAACATTAACAATTGTATGTTTGATTTTGGACAGTCTATTTACTTTTAATTAATGGAATAAAAGTCAATTACTTTTATTAGCACTTGATAATAGAACCATATACAAATACATAAAAGAAAAAAAAAACACGAGATCCAAAAAAAAAAAACCAAACCAAACCCAAACAAAAAGCATTCCTTTGTTCCTAATGACGACACTCACTGGAGAATGATTCAACTGGCAGTCTGATTCCCCTTCTGTAAAACCCCATGCTGTTTTTGGGTTCCACAGGCAGGCAGGCAGGCAACTCTGGTGCAAATGATCAAGTTGAGAAAATCAATCAATGCCCAAAGTTGAATAAGGTTCAAACCCTCCCTGGCAATTCACAAATATTTCAGATCAATGTCGCCTAAACTAGATTGATTAAAAGTCTTCTGTTTAGGTAATGAAAATGCAAGTTTATAAATGCATCAAGCGCACAAGCAAGAAGCACTTCCAGGAAATCTATGAAAGAATTGAAGAAAGGCATAGCTTTCAAGGAATCCCAAACTATAATCTTCTTGATGAAGCAGATTTCATTGAATGCATCAAGGGTTATAAAGAATTTGAAACAAATGAACACCTCATGTCATGTATGATGAGATGAAAATAATTTATTTTCTACTTTCATGGAAGCAACAAATTTGATTGCCGATATTATTAAATTGGTTCTACTGAAAGATGCTACTCACGGAGCAGTCATCATGAACACGCCATATGGTCTCTCCCAGAAGGTTTGCCACTGAGAGGACTGTCAACTGAGGAAAATAGTTCTGCTCTGACACTGGGATGGTGTTTGTTATGATTACTTCCTGGAAAAGACCACTCGACAACCTCTCTATTGCCGGAGGACTGTGCAACCAAACAAACAAATGGTTGAATATGATGAGCATTTGCCAAGGCATAATAATACATTTGGATATGGCAATCTTTATCAAAGAACATACAACCAAGAGAACTCAGTAAAACAAAGAGTTATTATGAATTCACCCAGAATGATTGCAAAAAGGCAACCAATATACAAATATGTGGGATCCTTTAATCAACCATTTCATCATACATCAAAGTTTCTAAAGAACTTTGGAGAGTATAAGTACTTGTGATCTCCAACAGCCTGATTTCATTGAGATAAATGCATGTGAAGGAATTCAGAATGGAAGTCATTTAGTACAAAAGTACTTTTAACAGTCTGGTACCAGATTTACTTAAGACACTCAGTTGGACTTTTTTTACTGTCAAAAAAGATAATCAGTTCTCCTAGTATTTCGAGGCTTGAGCATCAATTGCCTTCGTAGCATTTCAAACACAAGTCACTAATAAATCCTAGACTTTTCCTAAAACTGCTGCAAGAGGATTCAGAATAAACTCAAACTATTAAGAGATGTGGAAACCCTTGTGCCAGGCGAAATTGCTCAAATATGCGTGTATTTATCTGGAAGCAACTTCTGCTAAACAGATTCTCACACCATGCTAAAGAACAACCAATCATCTTGTGGTATTAAGGATCAACATACCTAAAAACAGCATGGGTACTACATGCATACACTTCCCGGGCCCCTTCTTGATGCAACAGAGCTGCACCTTTGGCAATTGTACCTGTGAAACCCAGAAAGCAATAATTAACATTTAATAAGGATGCAGTAACTAGCATTCACATCTTAAAACTCATAAAGCAGAGATAAAATATGGCATGGTCAATATATGCTGATTCCTAGGACACAATGAAATATCATATGAATCACATTCTTCCTAAAAGATAAAGAGATAATACATAACTCACCAGCTGTGTCAATCATGTCATCCACCACAACTGCTACCTTTCCTTTAACATCACCTATCAAATTCATGACCTACAAGATAATATTTGCATGTTGATTTGAGTTCAAATTGAGATTTATGGTGTATTACTTTACAGCTTAAAAAGGGTTAACAAGAAAGAGAGCAAGGGATCAAGCACGAGATTAGAAGAAGACATGGAATTGAAGAGTGTTATTCCCATCAGCTTCCAAAATTTTGCCATCTATATGGCAAGGGCAAAGCCACTACATTACATGAATTCAGTTAGTTAATATTATTATCAAATGACATGATATTAACCTGCCTTGTACCTTCTTTATCATACTCTAGTGCATTTCTTTTGAGGTTCGTGAAAACTCAAAATTCTATCAATCATTTTCTTTTCCTCAAAAATATTGAAATCTTAGTTAATCAAGACAATTGGAAAAAAAAAATCTGGTCCTACCCAACTATGAAGCATAACATAACATTCATTAATGAGTAGATCTCACCTCTGCAACATTATGCCCATGACGCCTTTTATCGACAATTGCAAGAGGTGCATCAGATAATTTTTTGGCAAAAGCACGTGCTCTAGCAACACCACCAACATCTGGTGAGACTACCACCAAATCATCAGAACATATTGTCTTGCTGGCAAGATAATCAAGAATCACAGGCTGGAATTGCAGAGAAATATTTGCAATGAGCAAAAAGTTTACATAGCAAATGTCGCTGACACTGAACAGTACAGCATGCAAGAAGAACAAATACAGTAGTGGATAAAGCTTTTGCAATAACAATTGATAAGTTAATCTCAAACATAGTAAGAAAATAAAGCCAACTCCCCATTAGAGATTTATATTTCAGGCTTTTCATAAGTACTAAAGTAATTTGATATAAATTCCAATTTAATTTCTTGTACCATACTTCAATGTTTCTGCTTAATGCTTACACACAATATAGATTCGCAACTCTAAACATAGAACATCAAAGGGATACAGATAATACCTGACCATAAACATGATCCACAGGGATATCAAAGTAACCCATGGATTGCCCAGAATGAAGGTCACAAGCAAGAACACGGTTTGCACCTGCTTCTGTAATCAAATTTGCTACGAGTTTGGCAGCAATAGATTCACGCCCTTGAGTCTGGAAGAAAGTGGATAAATATAACCATTAAAGCAGTATTTATGCGTTCTATGAAACATGCATATGCAGAGTAGAGCTATTATCTCCAGTTGTGCCTTTGTCATATTTAGGACTTCTAAAGTTTCATGCTTGACAAAAACATCTTTTCTTTTCTTCTTGTTTAGATCCAAGGACTTAATGGTTTGATAAGATATTTGGAAACCCTAAAAAGCCAATATATTGTGTCTGAAGAACCAAATAGCTAGGTAAATGATTCAACAAATTTAATTTTGTACTTCAAAAAGCTATTTTGGAATTAATATGAATCAAATAGAATTAACCTACTCTACATTGTTTCGAACAATAAAATAGGACATAGAATTCACAATTTGGAACCAAAAAGAAGACAATTCTATCACATAAATGAAATGATTTCAAGAAATGGAATTGATAACAATTCAACTGGAAATCTGGAACTGAATTCCATTTGATCAAGTATTCCAATAGCATCACTAAGTTTTGAAAGCAAGAAAAGAATATGGCAAATTCTATTGATTGTTCTAAAATGGGAAGAGTTACCTTTCTGTCAGCCCTGGCATAGCCAAAATAGGGAATGACAGCAGTAATATTCTTAGCAGAAGCCCTTCGACAAGCATCAACCATAATCAGAAGCTCCATAAGATTCTCATTGGCAGGGGGACAAGTGGGTTGCACGAGGTACACATCACACCCTCTCACACTCTCTTGCAACTGAACATAAATCTCACCATCAGCAAAACGCTTTATCTTGATTTTCCCAAGCTCCAGACCCATATAACAAGCAATTTCCTATCCATTGCAGAAACAGCAATATCAGAAATTACGCAAACGTATACAAGCACATAGATACTTATTAGATAGCTAAAAAATCTGAAAGAAAGTGTTCTAAAAGCATAGAATTATATAGCATAATTAAAACCTGAGCTAGAGCAGGATTAGCAGTGCCAGAAAATATACGAAGCCTAGTGTCATTTCTGTTGATAACGTTTTCCAACTGGGTATTTGACGAGAAAAAGGTGGGCAATGCAGGGCCAGTGGTGAGGAGAGGATAGTGAGGCTTTCCATTCTCGAACTTCAACGGCTCCACCACACTACAGCTCTAAAACACCGCAATCAAAAAAAAAACACAGATTTTAGCTTACTCTTAGCTAGCAGGAGAACCGTAAGAAATTAATGTAGAAGACAAGAAAGAATGAAAGAAAGAGAACTTGCAGTGACAAACAGCAAGTAAAAGGAAAAGGAAACTCACGAAGCGGTGGCTGAGAGGGAAGCGACGGTGGGTCGTAAAGAGAGAGGCGGGAGAAAGCCGTGAATTGGAAGAGACGAGGAGAGATGAAGCCATGAATTCAACCTCTTTATCAAATCGGTGGTCTTTCTTGTTTAGGGTTTCAAATGCTCTTCTTCATCTCCTATGTATTCAACCGTCGACTGTTCTACTGGGCAGTTGCTGTTCGAGTCCTTGGCAGAGGTTTTAGTTAATAATTGTAAATATTTTTAATTTTAGGTAGGCATTTAAGCAAGAAAAAAGAAAATGTTATGCAACTTAGCCCGTCCAATTTCAAAAGTGATTCAATTAAGTCCTTTTCTTTTCCCAAAAGAATCACATTAAACAACCAAATGAATTTTATTACAAATTTCATAAAATTTAAAATAAAAATAAATATTTTAAATTTATTTATTAAGGAAGAATCGTGATTCAAAGACATTATTTATGAGTAGAATTTGTTCATTAACTAAGTATCACATATAATCTCTTATTATTTTAAAATATTTTCTTATGCAAGTTTAATGTGTTCATTTGTTAATTTTGAACTGAATTAATTTAATCATATTATTTTATATTTTCATTAAGCAAACCGAATTTATAAATTTTAAAAAATTTAACTAATTAATTCGATTTAAAAATTATGTATTCACTCTTCATTTTGTAAAGATGCACTAATTTGCTTTTGATTCTCCCTTTTATTATTTTTTTTCATAAGAAAGTAAAAAAAAAATCGATCTTTAAACATAATTTCTCCTTACAAAAGAATAACAATGATTTTTTTTCTTCTTTGATCAGCCAAGGTTGGCAGTCTTTGTTTTTTTTTTTTTCAACATCAAACAAATTTGACATAAGAGTTTGTCCAGTCCCCAACAAATCCAAAATAAAAAGGGCAACACTTGCACAAGTATGCCCTATATTTATTATGAAAGGAAGAAAGCTTCCATCCTAATACCATATAGAATCCAAAAGAATTACAAACTAATACTATGTTCATCTTGTCAATGCTCCTACAATTTCAAAACCAGCTAGAAACTGCTGTCAAAGCCAATCACTAAGTTTCAACCAAGGGTAAACCCTTAACTTTCAGACAAAAGTGTGAAGATCAGCACAAACACTTAATTGTCTGTCTGCTCCTGCTCTGACGTGATAGAAGCCCCATGTCGTAGAATAGGGAGTAGCAAGCAAGGTTCATGAAGAAACTCCATATGGAAGCAGTGCAGCAGCCACAATTCTACCTTCCTCATTCAGTATGTTGTAAGTAGATGCAGCATTTCTCTGCAACAGGAGAAAGCAAAATATTGAGCCAGTTCCTCTTGGTGCTTCACCATCGGCTATGAACAAGTATGGAATCACTTCCATCAACAACAAACAGCATTTATGCTCATGCATTAACCAGGACAGAATATAGATTTGATGATTTTAGAAGAGATGTAAGTGGATTTCTAATAGATGAACATAAAATCGCTCTTGATGCTTAAATTAGGCGCATTGAAATGAGAAACTGCAGCTGAAATTCAGTGCTGTGGTCTAGATAGAACTAAGGTTTGAGGCCTCAAAGTTTAGGTTAGTAATTTAATTAGGATCTTTAAATAACAGATAAATTAGAAGCCTTCAACCTCAAGCTTGTAGTGTTGGCAATAGATTGAACAGGGAAGGAAAGAAGGCCCAACCTCTGCCATGTAGGAAATTAGTCACGCAGGTAAATGATATCAAGCAATATAACCATAAAATGACAAAATTATGTTGTCAAACTCAGGTAGCGACTATAATAATGCAATGAAATAGAAAATACCGAGTCTAGGGCTTCCAACTTCATGCCTGTAGATCGAATGAAGTTCCTGAATTCAGGATCTACAGGTTCTATGTGCCTTCCACAGCCAAGAATCAAGATTTCTACGAAAACAAGAAAGAGAGAGAGATGCTCCATGAGAATCAAAAATAGGAGAAAAGAAAAAACAGAAACACACAATGACACAAACAAGCTTATTTCTATGCCCAATTGCATTGGATATTTTTCTCAGCTTTCACTTGTTCTCCAGAATGCTACATAGACAAGCACAATGCTGCAAATACCATGCCTTGGTTAAAATGTTACTAGAGACCTCACCTAAAAACAAAATGATGTCATGAAATAGCCATAATTATCCAAAAATTCTCATGACTAAAAGTTTTCATGGGTTAAATCTTGCCCAAGCTAACTCTGAAGGACCAGTTCCCAAAAGGAGCCAATGGCTGTGATGCTTGCATCTTTGCATTATGATTTCTATTTTAATATCTAAGCAAAATGCCTAAACTCTAAATGACATAAAACTCGAATTAGATCGACAAGATGATTGAACCCAGGGGATTCATCACAGGTATTCTTTATTGGGCATCAAATTTCTTCTTCATGTGGATATGGTTTAAGATCTCACCTGGAATAGGTCGTATGATTTGGAAGATGGATAAGCTGCACAAAGTACAACAAAGATGAAATGTAAGATAGAGGTGCCCTAAAGTTGCACTAATCCATTTCATTGTTCTAGGGGACAAACATCTATTAGCAACCTGCAGCTTAGGCATGATGAAGACATGGCATGACACTAGTCCATTTTGAGTAGGTGACATAAAAGGTTAGGCTTTAGAAGAAAACTATTATCTAAATCCACGGTAGGAAAATTTAGAGCAAGCAATTCATGTATGCCATGCCATGTAAAATTGTATTTATGTCATATAAAAAACAAATTTTATATTAAAATTCATGTTGACAAGCTAAACACAAAACATTTTTTTTTAACTTTTACTAAATTCATATACAATTTTTACCAAATTTTAACCCGTTTTACTAAATTCATATGCAATTTTTTATCAAATTTTAGCTTACATCACCTTGGTATCTCTTTTCATCAATTTTTTGTGTCATGTCATCATGTTGTGCATAGGATTACGGGGTCTAGGAAAAATGATAACACCATAGGTAAAGTGAAAAGGAGTAATTTACACAATGGATGGCATAACAGACATACTTGATTTTAGATTAAGAAAGCATAGCAGAAAAGCATAGATAGAAGTAAAAAAGAGGCAAGCAAATACCTTTCGGGAGTAATCTCAGAAAACTTACAGGGGCCCCAAGAAGTGAGCAAATTTCCCACACAAAGCAAGCTGCCGTCGTATTTGACTCCATTCACGGTGAACCCTGTTTCCGTATATCTGCCAAATCAAATAAAAAATCCCAGATGAAAATCAAGGTCCGTGTTCGAGAAAAAGAGGTTGAATTTGATGTTAGCCAATAGAATTAAGATTAAAGAGAACAGGAAGAAGAAAATACCCTTGGAAACGAAGCTGGTCTTCGGGGACATTGTCGATGAGATTGATCTGATCGTAGAGAGAGAAAGCGCGTCTGAGGGATGGCAAGGCTTGAGCTTGACTTCGCGTTGAAGACGGTGAGTGCTTCCTCAGGCTTCTGATCAGCTTTGGGAGCGTTTCTACTGCTTTGCCTCTCACTGCCATCTCCTTCTGTATTCCTCCGCCTCTTCCCTGCCTCTCCGCTCAGTTCTCTACTTCTTTACTTGCTGTTGCCCGATCGCCCAACTCCACGAATGAAGGAAACGGCAGCGTTTTGCTATTTTGTTATTGTTACTTATTATGAAATATTTTTAAAATAATTTTTTGGAATGTTTTATACTCTTATTTTTATATTTAAAAATCTATTTTTAATTTTTTGACCTTTTTAAAAACAAAAAGTATAATACATACATATTTAAAAATAAATATGTAATATAAAATAATAAAAAATTAAAATTCAAAGTTTTTATTTTAATATGCATAAAAATCAAATAAAAATACTACTACTAACTAAAAAATATGCAGTAGTAATAAGTTTTGACTACCACAAATATCGGATCATTTTGATTCAATAATTGGAGCATAATTTTCTATTCAAAGAATAGGATTCAAATTTACTCTTCTATATATAAAAAATTTGATCACGACATATCAATTAAATACAAAAAATTAAGGGACGAAATAAAGGTAAACTTGAATAAATTTTGAGCATTGGTAATTGATTCAAATGAGATCATCTCCATCTTTAAACTTCAAAAATTTTGTAGGATTGAGATTCGAGTGTTATATATTGTTTGTATTTTTTTTAGGTCAAAAACATTCATTGTACTAAAAAAATTAGAATCCAATGGCAATTTAGTTGCTTAAGCCATATTTTTTATTTTATTTCTACTACAAATTAATATTGCAGCAACGATGTGATCATGGATGAATAATTCAGGTGCTGCTATAAATAATTATTATGTAAGTGTAAATTGATGAATAACTATAATAATGCTCAATACTAGGCTGCTTGCTCGACAAAGAAAAATGAAAAATGCCATATCTCAATTAGGGATTGTTAAGTGTGACTTGAAATTTGTCAAATTCGGTGCCCTTTTTTTGACCAACGAAATGAAGCCTTAATTGTTTTAGTTGGCAGCTCTTAATTTGGTCCAATTGCAAGCTTTCTTCATTACGTAGAATTTCGGCTGCCATTATTTCAACCAATGGCCAACCATATGCAAGCTTCTCAACCAATCGAATTAATGCTTAAACACCTTCTCGATTTGCCGCCTATAAATGGAGCATGGACATTGCATAATGATGCAGTAGAAGCAAGCAGAAGCCAAGCCGAGAGAGTAAGAGCAAAAAGAGTATTGGGTTATTTTGAGAACTGTTGTTCTCGGGTTTACGGGAAGAGCTCTGTAAGGTGGAGTGTAAAACACTTGTAATCTTCATCTTCTTGTTATAGTAAAATTTCTCGTTGTTTTCGCATGTGGACGTAGGCTTACAAGCCGAACCACGTATATCATGTGTCCTTGTTGCTTTATTTTTCTTGCATTTTATTTCTTGGTGTATAGTCCAGGTGAATTGTTTGCAGTCTATTTTCACCCCGCTGCGCAACAAACTGGTATCAGAGCACGTTGTACGAGACGACTAAGATGGCTGCAAGTACATCATCGATCAAATATGAAGTCGAGAAGTTCACCGGAAGGAATAGCTTCAGTCTATGGCGCATCAAGATGCGAGTGAGGCTGGTTCAACAAGGTTTGGTGAAAGCTCTAGTTGGTATAGACAAATTACCGGATACACTTTCAGACGATCAGAAGAACGAGGTTATGGAGAAGGCACATAGTGCAATCTTGCTCAGCTTTGGAGATGAAATTTTGCGAGAGGTAGTGGATGAAACCACCGCGCCAGGTTTGTGGCTCAAGCTAGAGAGCAAGTATATGACAAAGACGTTGACAAACCGATTATACCTCAAGCAAAGGCTTTACACCCTAAAAATGGAGGAAGGTATGCCCATACACCAGCACCTAGATACTTTTAATACCATTATTATGGATCTCAAAAATATCGATATTATTATCGATGATGAAGATCAAGCCTTGATTCTACTGTGTTCGTTGCCACCATCGTACGAGAATTTTGTTGATACGATGTTATATAGTCGTGATGATATTTTTCTTGACGATGTTAAAAGTGTCTTGGGTTCCACTGAGTTAAGGAAGAAACTTACCGGCAAGGCAATTGAAAACAATCAAGGTGAAGGTCTAGTCACTCGAGGAAGATCCAAAACAAAGAGTGGTAGTTCAAGCAGGAATCACAACAGATCAAAGTCCAGAAAAAGAATTCAATGTTTCTATTGCAGAAAATTTGGGCACATGAAGAAAGATTGTCCAAAGAAGAAGGATAAAGTTGAATCGTCAGAGCAGCCAGAAAATGGTGCAAACGTGGTCGATTCACAGTCTTCTGAAGATGCCGAAATAGTTCTAGCAGTATTAGAATCGCAGGTCAGCGAGAAATGGATTCTTGGTACAGCTGCTACATTTCACATTAGCACTTCCAGAAATTTATTTGCCACATACAAAACGTGTGTAGGCTCAGTGCTAATGGGGAATGATCACGCATGTCAGGTCATGGGAATTAGCACAGTCCGTATTAAGATGTTTGATAGTATTGTCAGAACCTTGACAGATGTTCGGCATATTCCTGAGATGAAGAAGAACTTGATATCCTTGAGCACTCTGGACACTAAAGGCTTCCGATACTTTGGTGAAGGTGGAGTATTGAAAGTATCCTCAGGTACCTTGATTGTGATGCGTGGACATTTGGAGCGAGGACTTTAAATCTTGGATGGTACCACTGTTACTGGTGCTGTAGCAGTTTCATCATCAATTGATCCAGATTCTGACACCACCAGGTTATGGCATATGCGACTTGGCCATATGAGTGAGAGAGGTCTTTCAGTATTGAGCAAGCGAGGTTTACTGTGTGGACAAAGTGCTGGGAAGCTTGACTTCTGTGAACACTGTGTCTTTGGCAAGCAGACTCGAGTAAAGTTCAGCACTGGGATTCATCGAACCAAAGGTACGGTTGATTATATTCATTCTGATCTTTAGGGTCTCTCTCCAACAATCTCAAAGGGTGGTCTATTAACTTTTATTGATGATTACTCGAGAAAGGTTTGGGTGTATTTTCTAAAGCACAAACACCAAGTGCTTGTCACCTTCAAGCAATTCAAAGCCTTGATCGAAAATCAAACAGGGACAAAGATCAAGAGGTTTTGAACGGATAATGGTTTGGAATATTGCTCAGGTGAATTTGACGAGTTTTGCAAAAATGAAGGAATAGTGAGACACCGCACTGTTCGACGCACACCACAGCAAAATGGAGTTGCAGAACGGATGAATAAAACTCTCTTGGAGCGAGCTCGGTGCATGAGATCAAATGCTGGGCTTGGTGAAGACTTTTGAGCTGAAGTTGTAAATACTGCATGCTATTTAGTAAATAGATCTAAGTCTACAGCTATTGAGCTGAAGACTCCAGAGGAAGTATGGTCTGGTTCTCCTGGTGATTACTCAAGCTTACGAGTGTTTGGCTGTCCTACTTATGCTCATGTTAATGAGGGGAAACTTAAACCCATAGCGAAAAAATGCATATTTCTGGGGTACGACCAAGGGGTGAAGGGATACAGGTTGTGGTGTCTTGACCCAGAATCACCCAAGTTCATTTACAGCAGAGACGTGACTTTTGATGAGTCATCCATGCTCTGATCCACCAACAATTCTCGGGAAAAGGAGGAGTCAAGTGGTAAAAGAGATCACGGTGTGGAGCAGCAGGTGGAGTTTCAGGTGGAGGCTCTTAGTAATTCTATGGAAAGTACTTCAGTCTAGGACAATCGTATTGAGGTACAAGATTCTCATGATGTATCTCAAGAGCAGCAATATAGCATTGCCACTGGAAGAGAGAGGAGACAGATTAAACCTCCTCAGCGTTATGCAGATGCAAGTCTGGTTTCTTATGCACTCAGTGTGGTGGAATCCATCGGTACAGAACCTTCCAGTTATAATGATGCAGTCACATGTGAAGAGTCAGCACAGTGGGCAATTGCTATGAATGAAGAAATAGAATCTCTTCATAAAAATCAGATGTGGGAGTTGGTTGAACCGTCAAATAATCAAAGGATTATTGGCTGCAAATGGGTCTTCAAGAAAAAAGAAGGCATCCCGGGGGCTGATGCAACAAGATACAAGGCACGGTTGGTAGCTAAAGGCTTTAGTCAAAAGGAAGGGATTGATTTCAATGAAGTATTCTCTCCGGTGGTAAAGCATAGCTTCATTCGCGTGTTGCTTGCCATGGTAGCCAAGTTTGATATAGAACTTGAGCAACTAGATGTGAATACAACATTTCTGCATGGTGAGCTCGAGGAAAAGATCTACATGCATCAGCTAGAGGGTTTCACAATACCTGGTAAGGAAGATTATGTTTGCTTATTAAAAAAGTCTTTATATGGATTAAAGCAATCACCAAGGCAGTGGTATAAGCGGTTTGACACCTTTATGATAGAACATGACTATATTCGATGTGATTATGATGCTTGTGTCTATCATAGGCAACTCTCAGATGGTTCATACATATATTTGTTGCTTTATGTTGATGACATGTTAATTGCTGCTAAAAACATGTTGGAAATCAACAAGTTAAAATCACAGCTAAGCGGTGAGTTCGAGATGAAGGATTTAGGAGCTGCTAAGAAGATTCTAGGAATGGAGATTCACAGAGACCGAAAGGATGGCAAGCTTTTCTTATCACAAGAAAATTATATTAGAAGAGTGCTTGAACGTTTCGGTATGGATAAGGCTAAACCTGTGAACACCCCTTTAGCAGCACACTTTAGGCTCTCGGCTCAGTTATCACCACAATCTGATGAGGAGCAGCAGCAAATGTCTCGTATCCCATACGCGAATGCAGTTGGGAGTTTAATGTATGCCATGGTTTGCACTCGACCAGATATTTCACATGCAGTCAGTGTAGTGAGCAGATATATGGTTTGTCCAGGTAAGGAACATTAGCAGGCTGTGAAATGGATTCTCAGGTATTTGAGAGGTACGGTGGATTTATGCTTAGTGTATGATCAGAGTGTCTGTTCTAGAGACATCACGGGTTTTGTGGACTCTGATTATGCTGGCGATTTGGATAGAAGAAGATCTCTGACAGGTTATGTTTTCACTCTTTTCGGAGGAGGCATAAGTTGGAAGGCTGTGTTACAGTCTACCATAACCTTGTCTACAACCGAGGCAGAATATATGGCAGCAGCAGAAGCAGTGAAAGAAGCCTTATGGATGAAAGGTCTGGCTAGCGGTCTGGGTTTGCAGCAGGATTCTACTGTTGTATTTTGTGATAACCAGAGTGCAATTCATCTGACGAAAAATCAAATGTATCACGAGCGGACCAAGCACATTGATGTCAGATATCATTTTGTTCGAGATCATGTTACGCAAGGTGATGTTGTGATCAAAAAGATTGCTACGGAGGATAATCCTGCGGACATGCTAACGAAGACTATCCTTGCACTCAAGTTCAAGCATTACTTGGACTTGATTGGTATCCGCAATTGTTGACACCTAATTTTGTCTCATTTTGTTATTATTATTATTATTATTATTATTATTATTATTATTATTATTATTATTATTATTATTATTATTTATATTTATTATTATTTTTATTATTTGGTTTATTATTATTATTTATGTTGTTATTATTATTATTATTACTATTATATTATTATTTTTTATTTTTTGTGTGTTGTCCAATCTTGTCACTCATCCACCAACTCTGCTGTCCCATCCCCGCCGGTCCCCTACTTCCCAAGCCATCCCATCGCCGGCTGCCACCACCAGCTACTCTACCCTATCCCATCACACCAAACCCCAGGCCAGATCCCTCTAAAAGCCAGACTCATCTTCACTACCCAAGGGAGCCTCAACCAAAAACCGGGGAAAACCCCCTTTACCCTCACCACCTCTACCTCTGTCGGAAGCCATTCACCACCCGAGACCCTCACTCCCTCACCAGGGGAGCCAACACCATTCCTCACCCCGAGCATCACCGTTGCTCCTACCAGCTCACACCACCATTCGGCCTCTCTGTTTCCCGAATACTAGCAACAACCACTACCCAGAAACAAAACCCAAACCTTGTCCGAGATCCACTAGCCACCGTGACCCCAACCATTACCATCACCAGTCGAAAAACCCTCTTGACCCTTGAAACCGCTTTCCTCCAAACCAGCAGCCCCCTAGCCTCACATGAACACCACACACACAGCCATCGTTGAGCACCCTCATAGGCCATTGATCACCACCATCTTCTTAGCTCACAACCCCAACACCCATAACCTACCATCAACAGCCACCGATCCCAAAACTACAAACCACCCGAGACCCAAACCTACAAACCACCCGAGACCCAAACCAAAACCAAACCCGTAAGCCACAAACCTAGATCTAAGCCATCACCTGCAAGAAAAACAAAAACAAAAACACAAACCCAAACCTAAACACATCCAAAACTGAAAAAATCAAAAATAAAAAGGGAAGCCGAGGGTTTCGACCTCAGATCTACAAGGTTAGGGTTAGTTTTGAGAGAAAAGGGGTTCAAATTTGAGGAAAAGGAGGAGAGAGGAATTTTTTTGGGTCTCGGTAGGACCAACCGGCGACGCCGGAGACGGCGTCCGGCAGCGGCAACGGTGGCCGAAAATCGCAGTGGAGAGGGAGGCTGAGAGAGTTTTTGGATTTTTTTTGGTTGATATCGGTGAAATGAAGGATAACAAAAAATTGGGCCTTTTATGTAGGTGCAAAACGCACCGTTTTGGGAGAGCTGGACCCGCACGTTGATCCGACCCGACCCGACCCAAGATCCGCGTGACTCGACTCCACTACCCGCTTCCACTGGCAGATTGGGCTTTGCTGTTTGGGCCCAGTTTTTGGCAGATTTTCCTTTGGGCCCAAGCCCAAACTCATTTAGGTATTTTTTTTCTTTCTTTTGTTTATTTATTTATTTAGTATTTATTTGTTTTGTAAAAAAAAATTAATTAAATTAATTAAAAAAATTAATTAATTAAAAATTAAAAAAATTATTATTATGTGTGCTTTTAATATATTTTCATGTCAATCAAAAAAATAAATAAAAAAATATAAAATAAATGTTTTTTTCATCTAAATAAATGAAATTTAAATTTGATTAAATGAGTCCGATGATGGGATGTTACGGAAGTCACAAGTAGTGATTCCTTAACTGATCTCTAGGTGAGAAGAGTCTACTGAATATTGTCAAAAGTATTGAAGTATTTAGTATGATTTTTCAATAATTTAAATTTTTGAAAAAAAATTGAAATTTTAAAATTAATAATAAAATTAAAATTAAGTAAAAATTGTCCGATGATGGGATGTTATGGAAGTCACAAATAGTGATTCCTTAACTGATCCCTAGGTGAGAAGAGTCTACTAAATATTGTCAAAAGTATTGAGGTATTTAGTATGATTTTTCAATAATTTAAATTTTTGAAAATAAAAATTGAAATTTTAAAATTAATAATAAAATTAAAATTAAGTAAAAATTGTCCGATGATGGGATGTTATGGAAGTCACAAGTAGTGATTCCTTAATTGATCCCTAGGTGAGAAGAGTCTACTAAATATTGTCAAAAGTATTGAGATATTTAGTATGATTTTTCAATAATTTAAAATTTTGAAAATAAAAATAAAAATTTTAAAATTAATAATAAAATTAAAATTAAGTAAAAATTGTTCGATGATGGGATGCTACGGAAGTCACAAGTAGCGATTCCTAGCTGATCCCTAGGTGAGAAGAGTAGTACTAAATGTTGCCAAAAGTATTGGAATATTTAGTATGATTTTTCAATAATTTAATTTTTTGATAAACATAAAAATAAATAATTTTTTCTAAAAAGAAAATAGAAAAAGAAAATAAATAATAAAATTTAAATTAAAATGAATGTCGATGATGGGATGTTACGGAAGTCACAAATAGTGATTCCTAACTGATCCCTAGGTGAGAAGAGTCGTACTAAATGTTGCCAAAAGTATTGGAATATTTAGTATGATTTTTCAATAATTTAAATTTTTATTAAAAAAGAAAATGAATAAGTTTTTTTAAAAAAACAAAGAAATATAAATAAATAAACAAATAAATAATGAAATTTGAAATAAAAAATTCATTTGCATCATTTTATTTGTTTGCATCATGTGCATTCATAATAATTTTCGAAGCATATGTGAATCTACCGAGGATGAGATTCTATAGAAGTCACAAGTAGTGATTCTTAAGAAATCTCTAGGTGAGGAAAATTATTTTAAATGCTACCAAAAGTATTGGAATATTCGATTTAATTATTCAATACAAAAGGGTTCACATTCACTTTCGATAAATAAAATCTAACATTTTTTTCAAAATAAAAAATTATTTTAATAAATGATAAATATGTTTAAATGATTGTAATAAATAGAAATTATTTTTAAATATTAATTCAAGACCATTTTATTAAAATTAAAAGATAACACATGATTACTATGGTACCGTTTTTTAACGGGCGTCGTGGGGGTGCTAATCCTTCCCCACGCGTAACCATACTCCAGAACCCGATTTTTGTTTTCGCAAACCAAAAATTATCTTTTTAATAAAACTTAATTAATTTTGAGATTTTGTTAAAAAGATAAATACTTTAGGTGACCAATCACACTTAGACAAAAAAGATTGGTGGCGACTCCCTTTGTTTTTAAACGTTTTCAAAATCGTCGAGCGCGAAGCCGTTACGATAGTAATCAATGATGCTGAAAGGTAGTTAAGGCGAAGATTTTAAGAGTTTCGAGAAATGCGACTTGAAAGCAATTTTCAAGTCAAGGTGGAGATTTGTTAAGTGTGACTTGAAATTTGTCAAATTCGGTGCCCCTTTTTTTGACCAACGAAATAAAGCCTTAATTGTTTTAGTTGGCAGCTCTTAATTTGGTCCAATTGCAAGCTTCCTTCATTGCGTAGAATTTCGGCTGCCATTATTTCAACCAATGGCCAACCATCTGCAAGCTTCCCAACCAATCGAATTAATGCTTAAGCACCTTCTCGATTTGCCGCCTATAAATGGAGCATGGACATTGCATAGTGATGTAGTAGAAGCAAGCAGAAGCCAAGCCGAGAGAGTGAGAGCAAAAAGAGTGTTGGGTTATTTTGAGAACTGTTGTTCTCGGGTATACGGGGAGAGCCCTGTGAGGTGGAGTGTAAAACACTTGTAATCTTCATCTTCTTGTTATAGTAAAATTTCTCTTTGTTTTTGCCCGTGGACGTAGGCTTACAAGCCGAACCACGTATATCGTGTGTCCTTGTTGATTTATTTTTCTTGCATTTTATTTCAGTCTAGGTGAATTGTTTACAGTCTATTTTAACCCCGCTGTGCAACAGGGATGGCAATGGGTATCCTATAAACGGGTACCTGGCACTATCCGCTCCGTTTCAGTTGGGTTAGGATAGTATATAATCGAGTTTGGGTAGTGAAATTACTACCAGTCACGGATTTGAGTAATTATCTTAAGGTATCCGCTACCCGAACTTGATTATAAATAATAATTAATTAATACAATATTTATATTTTCTATATATAAATTATTTATTATTAATGTTGTATTTAATTAAATTAAGTCATTAAATATTATAATTATGATTTTTAACTTTAATTTATTTTTATGAGCTAAATTAAATTTATTAATTTATTTTTTTAATTAAGTTATTTCAAAATTGATTTTAAATTTAAATTTGAAAGTCAAATTTTGACTTAATAAACGGGTAATTAACGAGTTCGGGTAGTTAAACGGTATTTTCTATTTTATTTTATTGGCTAGAAGTATTTTCTATTTTATAGGGTTAATATTCGGATAACATAAATAAAAATAATCGAGTAGTTAATCAAATTCGAGTATTATACATATTAACCGGGTTCAGATTCGGACAAGTACTCGACCCGTTTACATTCCTAATCCCAATCCCATGTCATCGATTTCTTTCTCCCAGATTCATTGGAGAATAGTCTACACTATAATTCCTTCTTCTGCGCTTTATTTAGATCACATAGCAAGTGCATCCCATGACAATGGCATTGATATCTCCAAAACATGCACTTGTCAAAACACCAGTGATACACCTTAAACACTAAGCTCTGCTGCTGTTGTTTTTGCTGTTTCTGCTGTCTGCCCGTCATTGTTGATATGATATTCTCCGATTTTTCCTTCGAACTTGATGTATTTATACCACTTAGCGCAAATTATGTAGACAACAAGATCAGCTGTCGTCAGAGCTGCTAACAGGAAGTAAAACCTGTCCAGATGGCCGCGGTTGAGGTTTCCAGGAATCCACCCAGGCATGTCATCTCTTGTTGATATCTTCATAACGGTGGTCACCAGCAAGCTGCTTACGTAATTTCCCAGTGATATAGACGTCATGCAAAGCGCACTTCCAAAGCTCTTCAGCCCGTCCGGCGCCTGCCCGTTGAAGAACTCCAATTGACCAACATACATGAAAACCTCGGATGCTCCGATGAACGTGTACTGAGGGATTTGCCAGAATATGCTCAAAGAGCTCGCGTTTTTGCAGCTTGGGCAGTCTTTGTTTGCGTGCTTTAACCTGAAAAGCTCCACGATTCCGGCTGACACCATTGCCAGTATTGCTATAACGAGCCCAATCCCCATTCTCTGGAGCTCGGTTAGGCCTTCTGGTTTTTTCTTTATTCTTGCGACGACGGGGTCGAGAACTCGCCGGTAAATGAAAATGAATGTTGCCACGCTGAGTATGTCAAAGCTAGACATGCTTGCCGCCGGGATGCGGAAGTTTGAGATTTTGGTCTTCATGGCGTCGCCCTGTTCTACAAAGAGTGATGCCATTTGAGTGAAGACGACAGAGTAGAGAATGGTGCATAACCAGATTGGGAGGAGTCTTAACACGCATTTCACCTCTTCAACTTGTGTTACTGTGCACAGATGCCATGGATTGAGGCCATCGATGTTTTTCTCTAGCTTCGGTGTCATGATTGCTGCTCTATCCAAAAACCTGCAAACATGAATATGAACCCAATGTTTATAACTACCAACCAGCGAGATATTCCTCGTTTTAACAAAATATTCTCAATTTTGTTGCATAAAAGATATATTGGTTTATTTTTGGTTAAACGGAAATTTATAAAAACAGAAGCAAACTACAACTCAAAGTTCCATGGGAAAGACACTCCCCAAGCATCAGCGGCTAAGAAACTCTCTAGATACATGAGGACTACAAAGTTGCTCATAATCAACATCTAAAGAACATGCCATGTTCGCCAATTTATCAGCACAAAAGTTACTTTCTTAGTAGGAGTGCTGGATCTCAACTTTCCAGGGTCTATGATGAATTTCCATTATATCTTCAATAATGTTTCTCAACGGATGGAGAGTGCTGTCCGCAGAATTTATCAAATCTATGGCTACCTTGGCATCAAGCTCACATAAAACCACCCGATGCCCTTCAGTCCATGCTAACAGTAATCCCAATCTAAGTGATTGTAGTTCTGCAGTTATATTTGAACAAACCCCAAGATGCGCCTGAAAACCACCAAACCATTCACCGTTGATATAACGTAATATCCCCCCTGCACCCGCAATACCTGGATTGTTCTGAGCCGCTCCGTCAGTGTTCAGCTTAACTACACCACAGGGAGGCGGTGACCAACTAATCATCTCCGAATCCTTCTTTATAGGGTTCATAAAAGACAGTTATGACTTTCAATCTTTACACACGCATATATAACATAACATATCCTCACAATATTCCTATATAAGATTAGAGTATTACAAACGCAAGAATCTACCTGAAACCTTCAGTGTGGAGTATCTTTTTGGCTCCATTCATGGCAGATTCCTTCTTCTCCAGTTCAAACAAATTCTCTCCTCCTGGAGTCATCCTAACCCTCCATTTTCTTGTTGCAGCAACCAGCACTTGGCAGAACCTTGAGAGAGGGTTGCCCTTGGGTTCGAAGTGCCTATATCTGGGAGTCCCAATCAGAAACAAGATTAATGCTAGAAATGCAGAGCCAGCAGATGCCCAAAACCCAAGTGCCCACATGCCCTGATCCTCAAAATACTCAAGTATAGTGTTGGAAAAGAGTGATCCAAGGTTTAAAGCCAAGTAGAAGTAGCTGAAGAAGGCTACTTTTGAGTGCCCCTCTTTAGGGTCCTCCTCGTCAAACTGATCAGCCCCAAACGTGGCGATGTTCGGCTGGTAGCCTCCGTTTCCCAGCGCCACGAGGTAAATGGCAAGGTAGAAGAACACGATGTGGAAACTGGAGTGTGATCCGCATGGGGTGTCTTCATCACCGCAGCCTCTGGGCTTGAGTAAGAATACAGTGGATGAAATTGATAACAAAACCAAACCCTGCGCGAAAAAGCATTTTCAACCTAACAATCATAAACACGAGCTAAAATAAAGCAAACACGACATTGTGTTTGTGTTTTACACGATACAAGCATAAACCAGAGAAGTTGATTGTGACTTACAAGGACAAAGATGGCCTGAAATATGGCACAAGTCTTGTACCTTCCCCAGTAGGAGTCACTAAGAAAGGCACCAAGCAGAGAGAAAATGTAGACTGTCCCAGTCCATTTGCTGACATTGTTTGCAGCATCTGCGTTGTCTTGGCCCAGCACCCTTGTTAAGAATAGCACCAGGTTGACCCCAACTCCAAAGAATGCCAATGTTGCCAGCCCTTGGTTAACTGTTGAAAGAGTTTGAATTGAATGAATTATACTCAAATTAAGGCTAACTCAAATTCAATTCAAGATCGACTGAGGGATCTAGTTTGAATTAGCCCTGGTCCATACATGTATTACTTGATCATCATCTTCTGTGCAGCGCTCACGTTTGTATACGTGACCCTACATTTTATAATCGACACAAGATCGAAATATTTTGTCTATTCTCTTTTGAAGGGCGTGATGTGATACATGCATGATTTTGCTTTATTTGCAATGTAAGCATGGAGATTTACCTAGCAGTAGAAATCCAGAAACCCAAGTTCCAGTTCTGCCTCGAATAGCAGGATGACCATATCGATCCACTGTTCCATCCAAGGTATATTCCTCTTCCTCCTTTGCAGTCTTTTTTTGAATACTCGCCAGATATACAAATGTTAATAATTAAGCTTAAATAATCTCAAAAAGGAAAAAAGACGTGTACAAAAGTATATACCACTGCCATAATTGCCATACCAAAACAGAAAGTGGGTAGACGTAGAGTTAATTAATGAGTTTAGCCTTTTTTTTTTTTTTATAAATCACACGTATCTTTATCCGTTGTAATGATTTGAGATTAATCTTGTTCGTCATAGTTAAGGCTCCTCACCGCTACCTAAAGGTGTGTTTAGTGGGAGTCAAACTCGAAAACTCTTTCCACAAACTCAACTGCGTTGCTCGAAAACTCTTTCCACAAACTCAACTGCGTTGCCAATTGAGCCACAACTCATAGGTAATTAATGAGTTTAGATGTATAAACAGCATTAGACACAATAATTTTAAATATGACATAATAATATAATATAATATATTGAGTGTTAATTTAGCCGGTTCCGAATTCGGATAAAAGAGGAGGATGATGGTAAGTTTGAACAACTAATCACCAAAACTAGTTCAATCTTATGAAATGAACCAATAATATAATATCTATAATATAAAAAATATGAATTAAAATTTAATAAAAATTAAAAGAATATATTTTATGTTTAACTATCGACATCTTGTGGCCAAGCTTATACGCTGGCGAGGGGGTTCAAGTTTTGAAACTAAACGTTCCAAAACTGTTGGATGATCAGCGATTCTCAGCAAACAGCAGAGAAGGACGCCCGGTAAAGTCTCTGAATATTGAAAGGGACACTCAGAAAACCTCCCAAATACATAGGAGATCAAACATGGATTCCTTTGGCATCACAGAAATACAATAATCAAAAGAGACAACCCCGAAGCACCCTCATGCAAAGCCGTACGATGATCCAGCTAGCTTGTTGATGCATGCATGATGAAGAAAAACAGAAAACAAAACCACCAACCTCTTTGCAAATGTTATTCAGACAAGCCATAAGGACGGAATCTCGCAGAAACTAAATTTAGCAAGAACAAAAGCTTGGGAGAAGAGAGTAGAAGACGAGACAAGAAAGCCTAGGAGGATAATTAATAGCCCTTGTTTGAAGGCAATGAGTCTTGCAGAGTTGGGTTGCGGTATATATAGAAGATGGCAGCATTTAATGGATGGCACCCAAGGGTTGTGGTTCAGTTGGTAACGCAAGTTGAGTTTGTGGAAAGAGCTTTCGGGTTCGACTTCCACTAAACACATTTTTGGGTAAGGGTGAAGAGTCTTAACTGTGAATAAACCTCAAACAAGATTAATCTCAAATCGTTAAAACGGATGAGAATACTTGTGATTTATAAAAAAAAAAGCATTTAATGGACGGCTGAAGTTCGTGGGCGAAGAACAGGGGTGGCCCACGTGTAGAGGTGGGGGAAAGAAATTGAAAAGGAAAGCAAAAAGCTTCAGGAAGCAACATGCTTGACTTGAATTTTGATATAGATGGGGCCGGAGGCGAAGGAAAGGAAAAGAAAGAGCCGTGATATTGTTGGATACAGCGATAAGCTAGCCACCAGTTTCAGCTCCACCGTCGCAGTCAGTGGTAATTAATCTTATAAAGGTTATTGGACTTATAAGACAACACAGCAGGCTTATCAACAAATTTATAGCCTGTGCACGTAATTTTGTATCATGTTGATCAGTTCATACCTTGAGTTGTATATATGTTGGAGTGATATGATTCGGTACAAAAACAGATATAAGAAGAAAGATTAGAACACGTATAAAACAAAGATTCTCTCTCTTCTTTAACCTTAAAATCTTATTTTATTTCTTTACTTTAATAAACATTGATTTGGAATTTTGGATGATGAAAAACACTTTGAAATCTTAATTAACTCAAATGTCCTCTAACTTTATCTTCTCTCTTGCAAAAATCAGTATCATTCGACTTTGGTCACGTAACTCCAAATCTTGAAAAACAATGGTTGATGGAATAAAGCTCAGCAATTACATATTCACATCCAACAATGACTTACTTTTAGTCCCTTTTTCACGCAGAGGGCGCTGGCTGTGACTAAGCCGTCTTGATTTTGACATGTTTGAAACATGCCCTTTTGCACACATGATGAATCACTCTTTCTGGTAAGACTTCTCATTTCGGAGTTGTGAGTTTCATAGGGCCCTGGAGCTGATCAAAGTGTAATGTCGGCAGAGTGAGTGAATCCACTCTTTCTTTGCTCATTGATCCGACAAATCCATTTGCAGGAAGCTTATAGAAGCCAATTGCATTTCGAGTTTATGATATGAAAGCATTTATGAAAAATTTGAAGATAATTATGTAATTTTATATAAAGATATTACAATATTAGAAAAGATTATTATTTTTTATACCGTCATTGGAGTTTTTTGACTTTACAAGCAAAGTTATGATAAATAGAATAATTATCTTAATTATATTAAAATAAATTATCAAGTTTAATTTTTTGATTGTCAATAAATCACTCAAATCTATCAATAAATGATTATAAGAAGTAAATTAAATTTTTTTTAAATGCATTCAAATATGATTCGAATTTTAAAATTATTAATTATTAAAAATTTTTTACTATTTACTTAACTCAAATTGAATTAGTTTTGAATTCTAAAACGAATGAATATATACTAATACATTAAAAAAAAAGGGTCAAATCTAACAAATTTAAGGAACTGTTATGCCCCTAGAAATCTCCGTCATAATTCGCAAATGCTTACGTAGTAATCAAGAAATTGATAAGAACTGTAATGATTAAAGATGTGATTTGCATGGCGTTATCATGACGTGGAAAGAGGCCAATCTATGCTTGTTTTATTACCCAAATTTGATGCAAATGCAATGCATGTGGACGCTGCTTTACATATAAATAATATATTTTTCTTTTGTTTTTCTGCTGCTGCAGGCTGCAGTGCAGCCTTAGACCCGTTTCAACGGGGTAGTCAGCAATTTGACGTTTAACAGTGGCAGTAGCACCGACGGTCCGTTCCTGCTGTCCACGGGAGAAAGCGAGAGTGAATCAGCCGAAGGAATTTCTGCGAACCGCCACAAATGTGCTGCAGCCAAGCCCGAAGAAATTTATTTCATGCATTATTTAATTTGTAAGAAATCATTGTTTGTGAGTTGTAATAGTAAATGAATAGTTCTAAATATACCTATTTTTTTATGCACTCACTTTCATTTATGTTATAAATAGTAAACTATAGAAAGAATAGGATAATTAGGTTCATTCAGAAATTCTCGGAGTAAATTTATGACTTTATAAGTAATTACCACTTGTAATAGTAAATTAATTATCTTCAAAATTAAATTTAATGAAATTAATAAAAACAATGTGAAACATAAAGAATAAAACAAAATTCTAACCTAATAATAAAAAGGGAGTTTTGGGATTTTGATATTTTAAATTTAAATTTCATCATCCGTGAGTATGTGTGAGTGTGAGACTTTGTTTATTGATTATTTATTAAGGAACTTTTTATGGTAAAATCAAAAATTTTGATTTTATTATAAAATTAACGAACATATATAATTAAATATAAATTTAATATTGAGTATAATTAATACTAATTATTTATTACTTTACTTTATTCGAGTAAAGTGATTTTCATATATGGTTAAAAAATATAATATATTGATTATGATTGTAACCAATGCTTAAAAGGTATTCCATGCTTGAAAAACAACATTTAATTTGATAAATCTCTAATTAATGTAAACAAATTTGATTGTAAACAAAAACATATGAATATCTTCATAAACTCTTTTTTATTAAGAATATCCTTATAAAATTAATCTTACTAATCTTTTAAATCAAGAAATTTTACTTTATTAATTAAATCGATGGTGGCAAAACTTTAAATTTCACAAATATATATAACTTATATATATTATATGTCATATATATAATATATGCTTATTTACTAATTAATAATTTGAGTTTTAATTAATATTTCATCTACCTGTAATTTGAGCATAGTCTATGAAATAATGGTCCCATGGACTAAAGGATATGATAAAAATGATCACAAAACAATGCCGACGTGACTAAATTAGAGTCACAAGTTATGGAGTAATGTAAATGACTACTAATTAATTTCCGAAATAATATTAGAAAGACTAGCTGAACCAAAATATAATAATAAATGGTGATATATATCTATTTTCTTTACTCTAGTGGAATGGTCATAGCTCCTTATTATTAGTGTTTGTTATTGCTAGCTATCGCCTAACAAATTACAATTTCCCATTAATTGATTTGAACTATAATACATAGCAAATTCAATTATCAATTAGATGTATTTAATGGAAGCATTAATTATCTAATTAATTGTTTGATTCAATGAATGACTTTGGATTTATTAAATAACTAGTTTTTACTCGTGCGATGCACGAATTAGTTGTAATTATTTAAATTTATAAATATATATAAAATAATGTTATTTAGTTTATTTGTTTAAAGTATAGATAAAATATGTCTAATATAATCAATATATCTAATTATAAAAGAATTAAATATTTAATTAAAAATTATAAAATTCAAAAGATAAAATAAACGAATATTAAGAAGAATAAAAAATAAAAACATGTCATATATAATATTATTGAGCACATCACAAAATGTTAAAATAGAATTTAAAAGTATATTTTAACAATTTCAAGTGTTATAGTAACATTTTTAGGCATATTATAACCATTGACCTAAATAATCATTATTATAAATATGCTCTTTTACATACATATAATATAAATATGCATTCTTTTATATATTTATATATATATATAATTATAACATAAAAATATTTATACTTATATATGAAAGCATAATAACTTGTATAATGAACGAATTAATTTTATTTATTTAAATATGTATGTAACATATATATTTATAAATTTATATGTTTTATGCATAAATTTTATTTATTTAGAAAAATAACAATTTTAAATATTTAAATAATATACATGATATTAATGACTTAGTTTTATACTTTTCAATTTAGATAGTAAAATATTTTTTAAATAAATTAAAATTAAAATTATTTATTTTATAATATAAATAGATATCAATTAATATTTTATAGAAATTTTCAAATAGATAATATTAAAATTATGTTTGTTTTTAAATATTTTTGGATTAGATAATATTAAGAATTAATTTAATATATTCTTTTTTTAAAATATTCAAAAATTATAGGAATTAAATAAATTTTAGGAAAGTGAAAAAGTAGAGAAATTAATACTTATTATTCTTTCATAAAAAATACTTATTATTCTTTTTGACTTATGTAGACATGAAATTAATGATACTTACATGCCATTCAAATAGAATATCCATGTAAGCATATGTGTAGGTATCTTACCAAATTTGTTATGTACCTTGTAATTTAATATGTATATTAGATAAGAATTTTTTTAGAAAATAATAATTTTAAATATTTAAATAATATACATGATGTTGATGGCATATTTCTATACTTTTAAGTTTAGACAATAAAATATCTTTAAATAAATTAAAAATATTTAGTTTATAATATAAATAGATATCAATTAATATTTTATTTAAATTTCCAATTAGATATTATTAAAATTATATGTTTTTAAATATTTTTGGATTAGATAGTATTTAAAATTGAGAAATTCTAGGGATTAGAGAAATTTTAGGGAAATAAACAAGTAAAGAAGTTAATACTTATTATTCTTTTTGACTTAGGTGGATATAAAATTAATGTTGCTTACATGTCATTTAAAGAGATTGTCCACGTAAATGTCTATGTAAGCATCTTACCAAATTTGTTATGTAATTTGTAATATAATATATATATTAGATTACCTAACCATTACCTAACAATTTGACAAATAAAATGGATAAATGGTCAGGTAATCGCATGCAACTAGAATTCTCTATGGATCATGTCGGGTCTGGTAGGGTTGAGTTCAAGGGTCTGGGCAGAGTGTTAAGAGATTACAAAGGTGTGCGAATCTAATCTAACCTTATTTTTTATCTATTTTTTTTTTGTTCAAATCCATTTTATCATACAATGAAGAAGATGGGGTCCATCCAAAGCCTTTTAAACAGTATTATTTTTTTGAAAAATTAAAATAAAATCTAAGAACATTAAAAATACACATACTAAGATTATTATCTCATGGTTAAACAAAATTTTTGACAGCCTACGAAAGTACAACAATCTTCTCGACAAGATTTACAACCTTTACTCGTTTTTTTGGTTTGTTTCTTTTGTTCATATTTTTAAAAAAGCAAATTTGCAAAACTTGAAGTTAGGTGTGCATCCAATTTTGTGGTATGGTTATAACAGATTACTCCATTAATAAAACCAGTTTTTACCTTTCAAAGAAACTAAAAAATACATAATAATTAATGAGTATAAAAACAATAAATTCAAATAAATTTTAAAAAAATACAAAAAAATTTTTGCGGTCAAATTAAATTGCAAAAAAAAAAAAGTTCAAAGTAAAGAATGCATCAACATACTTTCCAAAAACTTTTTTACTTATATATACTCAAAAATATTGTTTTTAAAACTTATAAAATACAAAATCATATTTTATTAAAATATCAAATTAACTACATTATAATAATAAATAAAGATTATAATTGTGTGGCCAAGAAGGCTTGTGCTTTAATTAATAGGTGTTCTGTATGTGATAAAGGAGGTTTACATTTTTTAAATATTTCTTAAGTGGTATGTGCCACTATCAATATCTTAATTTCATTTAAAAAGTCTAAGAACTCTTATAATAATGTATTGGATAATAATTCATTATTTTTTGGTATAATCACATATGTCCTCATTTGTTTTATTGTCTAAGACTAATTCTATTTGTGAATGGAGTGGTAAATAGTAAAGTCCTCATGTAACAGTCTGAGTGTACTTTATTGCACAATATTTACTCATATTTTATATATCTCTATCGGTTGAGCTGTTTGTGATGCTTATAGTAAATAACCGTTACATTAACAAACAATATTCTTATTCACGGAACGATTCAGAAATGTGAATATTACATTATTTCGTATCATATCTACATTCCCTGTATTTTGCTCATATTTAAAGTAGTATTGTACAAATTTTCTGAACATATAAAAGAAAGTAATATACTTTCGATATCGTGTATCTGCTGACTCAGGTAACCAATCTAGCAACCGATAACTCCGGATGGTACATCTCTTAATCCAAATCAATAACCTGTGGAGTGGAAATGAAGGGGTGAGCGAACCACGTACTCAGTAAAAGAGTTGTATGTTGCTTGATAGAATGAAGCTATATGCCATAAACCGATTTTTTATTTTTCCTAACAGTGTACTAAGCACAAAAGAAATGATACTATAGTCGGTTGGGAAATCCAGATAGAGCATGGAAAGTATTTTGAAATACCTGTCTTGTCCCGAAAACCCAGAGCAACTATAGGAAGTAATTTATAATTTGTTCTGATAAAACAATTTAACACTCATTTTTCCATAAACATAATTGGAATAAGCCATTTATTTTCCTGCACTTCAGTACAGTACAAAACACATGATAGTTCAGTAGTAAACAGTACAGTTCAGTAAGTATAACATTGTAGAAAAACAGTAGGAATCATGTCCTGTAATAGTGGCTTTCAAGTATCCAAATAATGGAGTAAACAATTTAATAATTATTCTATTTTAGAAATAATTTTCATAATATCATTTCTCCAGTAAACAGTAATTCTCATGATTCCTTTTCAGTAACCAGTAATCAGTACTTTTCCACTTCAGTAATTAGTAAATCCTAGTACAGTACAGTAAACAGTATTCAATACTTTCATTTCAGTAAACAGTAAGTTGAGATTAGGCATCACCCTACATGGTATCATGCTATAATCGTCCACTAGGGACACAGTACAGTAAACAATCTAGAGCTATGGCCATCGTTTAAGGGGCGTCCTCGAGTACACTTGTCAGGTGTTGTCGGGATTGCTGATAATTTGGTAGGTTTATCAGCCACGTGAACAGTAACAGTATAACAGTGAGCATGAATCTTAAGGCCAAAGTCTCAAAATCAATTTATTTTCTCATAAAATACCTTTAAGGGATATGTTATAAATTATACCATTTATTTAAATAATAAATTCCAAAAAGGTATTTATTCTCATTTTCACATACCGTAAATCAGTCAGTAAATATTCATGTATCAAGTGAGAAAAACAAATAAATATTCATTTTGAATATTTAATATCATATAAAACATAGTTAATTTCTCACTTTCATGAAAATATAAAACATGAATATTTAATTTTATACTTTCCCATAATTTCCAATTTATGGAAAAGTTGATGGAAATTATATTTAAAAATTTCTATTTAAATCATTTCAAGTATCTAAAATATTTTATAATATTTTAAAATATTTTTGGAATTTTTCCGATAGCATAACGGCTGTGAATTCCTAACCTTCTACACACAATTCACAGTATATAAATCAGCTTATCAACCACAATTTTGCATGTTTTCAAACCAAATTATGCTTCCGATATTCTTATAAAATTTAATTCAAGAAAACATGCAATTCATTAAATCACTACAACTCACACACTTCTCCCTTACCTGTCTTACGAAGCCGAGCTTCCTGGTTACGTTCATTCAAACTCGTAACTCCCGACTGCAAAATAATTTTATCCAAATTTATTTATATTTTTCCTTTTAAATTTTAAGCCACTAGCATTCATAAAATACAGACACTAATGTCATAATATATGCACAACTAATATAATTTATACTGGTGCTAACACTCAACTTCCTCATTTTAGCTTCTTTTTCGGTTTTAATTTTACCAACCTTTCTCTTTAAATTTCTATAGTTGTTTTCTAGTATCAACCCCAAAATTCAACATTAATTCATATCTAACCATAGCCATGGCCAAAGCCCTCTCTTTGGCCATATCTTGACTTTAATTCTTTTTCTTCAATTTATTGTTTCCAATTGTTAAATGCTTGTCCACGTGAGCCTTTCCCTCTTATTTTTATGCATGAACCATAAATTTTCCTATTTACTCATGTCCAAACCGAAACCCCCTTTAATAACCAAATTTTGATTCTTCATCCCTTTCACGATTCCAAGCTTCCTATTCATTTTCTTCATGTTCTTTTAACCATTTCACATCATCTTCATACAATTTCCAGCACAATTTCTTCGTTGTTCTCATCTATCCTAAATTCACATCTTGCTCTAATTTCATCTTCTAATGAGGTTTAACTAAAAATAAGTCTATAACCATGATTCTCATGTTAAGAAACACATAAATCCACCATTTAATATCAATAAAACTTTAGAATTATTGAACTTACCTTAACCGAATTTCACCTCCAAAACAGAACAAGTTTTCTGCCTCATGTTAGCGCCTCTTCTCTTGTTTTTTAGCTGGTTCTAAGGTGGAGGTAAGGTTTAGGGAGAAAATTAGGTGATTAACTAACGAAGGAATGAAGTTTTACTAATGATTTCATGGGAGAACTAAGTGAAAACTGGTCACAACATGCAGCAAACAGAATACATCGTGGAGTATCAGGGGAAAATCAGTGAAAAGATGTAAATTTTTACTGAAGTTTGGTTTTTTTAGTCTTTCATTTATCCAATAGGAGTTGGTCACCTTTCTTGCTTATCCATTTTTCCTCATTATTTTTATGTCTTATAAGCATTAAATTTGCGAAGAAAACTGCAACAAAGGAACAGCTAGGTAGTAAGTTTTTGCTGCACATTTCTTGACTTGGTGCGTCCTCTTTTGTAGTCTCCAACCAATGAAATTATTTCCATATAAAATGTTAAAATTCTCTTTCTTTAAGCCTTCTTTTTCATTGTTCTTTATACCGTAAAACTATTTTTCATTTCACTTAGAAAATTTCCAGCTGGACAATGGCGTGCTGTCCCATTTCTTTGGCTGCACGTTCTTGACTTCTTTGCTCTCTTTTGATGCATAATTCAACCAATAAAATTCCAGCCACATATCCACTTAATAAAACCATCTTCATCTGTTATTATTTATTCAATTTCACACCATAAATTTGCAACAAATTTGTGTCCAGCCGTGCATCATAACAGCAAAAAAAAATTGATGCACGGTTTGGACTTTGTTTCTTCACCTCCTTTAATATACTCACCAATGAAATTTAATCACTAGTCCAATATATAAATTTTCCTATCTTATAATTCATTTATTTGTATTTTATGCATGAAATAACACTTCCATTCTTAATTTTCTGATTTGTTTTCTTCCTTTATTCTATGTTTTCAATTCATTCCTTAATATTCATTTCAATTCTTATACACCATATTATAAATTATAACTCCAATAATTTCTTAATTTAAAGTGAAAATCCATATTCAATATTTATTTAATTCCACTAAATAATTTATTTTCACTATCAATTCATTTACAAATATAGTGTACAGTATTATAAAATCGAGTCTCACACCTCACAACAGTGATGACTCTAAAATTCAAACCATATCCAAATATCTGGATAAAAAATTCACTTTTATTTCTTCTAATCACTTGTTGATATAATCAATTAATTGTTAAATATAAAAGGTGGCAATCAAATTATATGTTGAACCAGCACATTACAGTTTTAGTCAATTCCCAGCACATAGATTTATTAAATAGGATTTAGGGCAATTAGGTTCTCTTGTTTTTAATTAAGTCATTTTGAATATTTTTTTATCATTTGGTTTTTGAGTCATTTATGTTAGGTTGCCTTGAATTTTAGCTAGATTTCTGTTGGTTATATTATATAGACACATTATAATATATAGTTTTTTTTTTCACATTTTTAGTGAAAATTAAAAGAAAAAGTTATTATTTGACTTTTACTCTGGTACTTTTGTCTTAATTCTCATTTTTAGTCTTAGATATATGGATAATCAGTAAATATATCTTTCGATTTTAATTGAATTAATTAATATATAATCAATTTTAATGGAATTAATCAATATATATTTTTTATACAAACGCTGCACGACTATAATAGATATTGAGATCCCACGAGCCGAGCTAGTTTTCTACAACCATATTTTGTCAATATTGATTATCTAACCCTATTCATTGAAACATTAGTTCAAATCATTTCCGGATGGAAGAGAGTTATATAGATGTTGAGATTTGAATTTTAAATTTATTAAAAATTATATTTTAAAGAAATTTTATGAGTAATTAAATTTTTTAGTATAATAGATCATTGATCTAAGAGAAAATAATATGCAAGTGCTTTCGAATTTCAGATCTAATTTTCAAATCTTAAGGATGAGAATGTGATCATTCGAACCAATTTTCAATCTCCAAAAATAAATTAGATTAACATACTAATATTTCATTTATAACATAAATATAAATTATTATGTATTACAAGTGATCAACTTTCTCACCGCTAAGATATGATCCAACTTAGGTACGCTACCTAAAGCGGCCATCTAGACTATAGAAAGTACTTATGTTTTATAATGGGATGCAAAATTTATATTTCCAATCTAAAAACAATTAATTATAAGTTATGATGAAGAAAATTAGGACCACAAAAAATATAAAACATTATATATATATATATATATATATATATATATATATATATATAAAGGATAACATCATCCAACATTAATTTATCTTACGTGCATGCTTACAAAACAAATTTGATTATTCTAGTAGCATTACGCTAAAAGTTCAAACAAAACCAAACCAAACCAAAGACATAGGCTTGAAAACATCATTTAGCCTACTTTGGTTTGATAATAGGATGCTAAAACTATATTTCTAATATAAAATCAATAGATTATAAGCAACAACGAAGAAAATTACCCTCGCAAAAAATATAAAACATAATATATATATATATATATATATATATATATAAAATAACATCATTTAACATTTATCTTACGTGCATGCTTACAAAACGAAGTTGATTCGAGTAGCATTACTTTAAAAGTTCAAACAAAACCAAACCAAAGACATAGGTGAAAAATGGTTCATGAATCCATGGCTAGATGTCACTTATTGGTCAAATGGAAACAAATTAAAAGTCCATTGACAACAAGTGGAAAGTGGAAAAGCTTGTACAATTTGATTTAGGAATTCTGTTTGCATATGTAATGAATCACTAATCAAAGACAAAGCAAGCTAGGAAGAAGACGAATCAAGTTGAATTTGTAAATGGAGGGATTTGCCATTTGCGTTTTGCAGGAGGAGTCAACATTATTGCCTAAACGTGATGCAACATGCATAGCTTTTCCATGGCAAGAAAGAAAACCTTCAAATGGGTAGGTTGGTTTAGACTTTGTGTCCAACTTCGCTTTCCATTCCATATCTATGGTTAACATCAATGCTCATGCACTTCTGCTCAATAGCACGAAAGAGCCACAAGTAATCAATTGCATCACGGCTTGTTGTTTTCCCAAACAGGCATGAATATGATACCAATAAATACACAAGGAAAATATAGACTAAAATTTGATAAAAATTATATATAAATATGATTTACAATATCGATATAAATTTCATATGTAATTTTCGTATTTTACATGATATCAACATAAATTATATACACAAATTATCAAATCTACTTTCAAGCAAGTAATGATATTTAATAAGTGAATAAGCACACTCAAATCTCTTCCGATGCTTGCTTGCTTATCACTCTTCTACATTTTCGGCAGCCTGATCTCGAAGTGGCCAGTTTGTCAAACACATATATTTGATATATTAGATTGTCACCACTTTCTTTGGATAAGCACCGGTTGACTACCACGACTTCAACAAGTCAAGTTTTATGATTTCCATGAGAATTCACATACCAAGGATTTTTTTGTTGTTCAACATACCAAGGATTGAAAATATAGTATTGATCAGTTGAAAATTCTTACAATTAAATATTATTTTTCGTGTATACGTAATTTAATTTATCGTTGATCTTATTACGAAATACACTATGACGAGGATTTACTTGGATTATTTCATGACCTTAATTATAAAGAATATCTTTGATGGTTTATATTTCATAAATAAAACAATCAACACTTGGATACGCGGCCTTGATGATTCATTCCGGCCTTCATTACTTTGCACGAAAGCATATATTGTAGAATATCTCACACATATCTCAATCAATTGACAATTACATCAGCAAATGCTTTGGACATTATATATACATATAAACGAGAAAAATATTTACACGATTGATTTTAAATTTATTAAACTTGAATTTGAGTATTAGTTTAAGGATAATTATTTTACACATTATCAGTGAAATTATTTAATTCTATAAGTAGCCTTAAAATGATGACACATGTTTTATTTTATTTATTTTTTATGTTTTAATATTTTTCAAATGCATGCGTCATTATCTTAATTTTGCTTGTGAAGTAAAAAAACTTCACCGACGATGTATAAAATAATTGTCCTTAATTTAAATTAGGATTTATATATGATGCACTGACAGTGTATAATTTCTATACACTGTCAATGCACCAGAGGTTGACACCTCATCAATAGGCCGTTATATACAAATATAAATAATTTTTTTAATTTGCTCATAAGGGCTTATTGATGAGGTATCAACTTCTGGTGCATAAACTATACACTGTCAGTGCATAGAAACTATACACTGTCAGTGCATCATATACAAACTTTTTAAATTATCATGTTATTACTTTATAAAAATTCTGCAAATTTAAAATTTAAATCTCAACCTCTATTTTTTTAATTAGATATCTTCGTTGTATCATAAATATTTGCTAAACGTTAAAAATACTTAATAATTAATTGAAGTCTATAAATAAATAAATAAATAAATAAATAAATATATATATATATATATATATATATAGTGAAATTGAACAAAAAAAAGAAAAAAATCGTACATGTAGCAGCTATAGCTATAATTGACCAGTTAGTCACATGCATCTTCTAGAGCAATTTCTTGTGTTCTTAGATGCATTGTTGAGAGGGTAATGACTTCCCATCATTACAAAGTGGAAATACAGAAGTACCACTTGAAGTACCACTTGAAATACACAAGTACCACTTGAAACAGACAAATGTAGATCTGCTTTGCTTCTCTTTGCTTATTTGTAAAATTTGCGTATAAGGTTGCAATCGCAAGCATGGGGATGTATGTAATCCTAGGTACTAGGTGGGGTTCAATTTGGTTAAATTAGGCGGGCATGGTACATTTATGAGCCATATAGTTAGGATTAAAGGTGTTTAAATTTCAGTTTGAGTGAATCTAATATAACATATATTATATTACAAATTACATAGCAAATTTGATAAGATTCCTATATAAACGCCTACATGGACAGTCTTTTTGAATGACATATGAGTATTATTAATTTCATATCTACCTAAGTCAAAAGGAATAATAAGAATTAACATTTTTACTTTTTCATTTCCTTAAAATTTCTCTAATCCCTAGAATTTCTCAATCTTTTTAAAAAAATCTTAAATTAATTTTAAATACTATTAATCCAAAAATATTTAAAAAGAAAAATAATTTTAATATTATCTAATTGAAAAACTAAATAAAATACTAATTGATATCTAATTATATTATAAAATAAATAATTTTAATTTATTTAAAAAATACTTTACTGTCTAAATTGAATAGTATAAAAATAAACCATCAATACCATGTATACTATTTAAATAATTAAAAGTATTATTTTTTAGATAAATAAATCTAATCTAATATACATATTAAATTGCAAGGTACATAGTAAATTTAGCAAAATGCCTATACAGATGCTTACATGATAGTCTACTTGAATGACATATAAGCCTCATTAATTTCATGTCAACCTAAGTCAAAGAGAAAAGTAAGTACTAACTTCTCTACTTTTTCACTTTCCTAAAATTTTTCTAATTTCTAGAATTTTTGAATCTTTTTAAAAAAGAATATATTAAATTAATTGTAAATACTATCTAATAAAAAATATTTAAAAAGAAACATAATTTTAATATTATCTATTTGAAAAATTAAATTAAATATTAATTGATATCTATTTATATTATAAAATAAATAATTTTAATTTTAAATTATTTAAAAATAATATTTTATTATTTAAACTGAAAAGTATAAAACTAAGCCATTAACACCATGTTTATTATTTAAATATTTAAAATTATTATTTTTCTAAACAAATAAAATTTATGTATAAAACATATAAATTTATAAATATATATGCTACATACATATTTAAATAGATAAAAGTTAATTTGTGCATTACACAAGTTACTGTGCTTTCATATATAAATATAAATACTTTTATGTTATAATCACTTATATATATAAATATATGTATAATAATGCATATTTATATTATATGCATATAAAATGCATATTTATAATGATGATTATTTAGGTCAATAATAATATGCCTCAAAATGTGTAAGACCCGAAATTTTACTATATAATATACCATATTTGTACATGAGTGATAGTAAAATAAATTCTTTAGTAAAATTAAAGAAAACATGGAATACAAAATTCCACTTTCCATTTTAAGTCATGAATTATAAAAGAATAGATGGGAGTTAATCTTGATAAAATTTAATCTATGGTATGAAAGCATTAAATGAAAGTGTGAAAGGCATTAAGTTGAGTGGTGGACAAATGATGAACAAAGGAAATAAAGGTCAATAACAGTAGATGAAAGTGGCGTGAAGAGGAAGGAGACAAGAAGAGAATTTAGTCAAATTGTAGTACGAAGCTTCCCCTTAGCTGCTCCTTTTGGCTGGAATGGTCTTCACCATTTAATGAGAGAAGACAATTTGTACACGTCATCCCCATTAGATTTGCCATATTTTCTTCAACCATTAATGAACAAGGAAAATGGTGAGTAAAGGGATTGGAAGCTACGAGATCACCTAACCAGCTATAAAAGTTGAGTGAGCTAAACCAAATGTAATACAATTCTCTGCAAAATCAACATCACCGATTTCTCTTTTCTCATCTTAGTTCGTTTCTTTCTTATTTATTGGACAAGAACTACTCTCTTACTATCTAAGTATCTAGTCTTCCTTCATAAATTTTCTTTCACTCACAAAACCATACAAGTGAATCAAGGAGAGAAGGACTGAAGTGTGGAACACCAAGGCAAGTTGTGAGTTGTGTTGGCTCAATCAAAACAGGTAAATAAATTTCCAGCCAACGTTGTATTTAATCTTTAGTTTATAGTGAAGATATGCTAAGTAGGAGATGTGTGGGTATGTTACTTGGCATGAAAGTATGTAGTAAGTTAATATGGCCAAATTCTTAATAGTTGGGAATGTTAATGGTTGAATATAAACTACTGTGAATACATATGTAACGTGAGAAGAAGATACATGTTGGGCGAATGTGAGTTCGGCAAACAGGCGAGCGAGGGGCCAGGTTACTCGCCCAAAGGCTGTGGCGAGCTCAATAAATGTATGAGTCGGCGACATGCATGTTCGCCAACTCTTTGGAAAATGAGATCAATTGCCAAATGGACGATGGCGAATGGCGAGGGCTATGATCGCCCAAAATGTAGGGAATTGAGGATTGCCAAAGGGGCGGGAATGATATAATCGCCCGAGGTGGAATATTAGTGGTCGCCAATGAGGCGAGTAGGAAAAGAAGAGGTCGCCAAGGGTTAACTTAATTGATAGGCGAGCCCATTTCTGAATGAAAAGCCACGAATGGCGAACTGACATGAAAGAGCCGGACGAGTTGAGTTGACGTGGGCGAACTCCCATGTTGGGCGAACTCCCAGAAATGAGCCAATATTGAAATGCGAACTCTGTGGGCGAATGGCGAACTTAGTCTCGCCAAAGTGCCACTATTATTAGGAAAATATAAATAGTTTTGGAAAATATTCTAAAAAGAAATATTCATAGTTTAAATAAATGCTTTTGCAGACGGGAATTGAGGAAGGCGGGCGAGAAGTAAGGCTTCATCAGACGAGGTAAGGGAGATGTGTGTGTGAAGTAAATACATGTCCTGTGGAGTTAAATTTTATGAAATTATTGAGAGATGGTTTCGTTTTTGACATGCATTATTATGAAAAATCGTGTGCTTGGGCGAACTTATAAAACGGCGGGCGAGCTCACTTTTATTATATTTGATATCTTGGGCGAATAGCCTTGTTTTAAAAAAAAAAAGAATGTCGGGCGAACCAATTTGGCGAACCCCTATTATGGTGTTTTGGGGCGGGCGACCCCTGTTTGCATGGATGGGCGAGTCGATCAGGACAATGCCAGAATGGGCGAGCCAAGTCAACTTGTTTTAAAGCTGTGTATTGGCGGGCGAATACGTGTTCGCCGTACTTGGTGAACTGATTTATGAGTATTCTCATCGTAAAATAAATAAATAAAAAATAATAATAATAAAGATTTTTCTTTTTATTTGAAAAAGGTTGACTTGGGCGAGTTGACCTGGGTGAGTTGACTTGGGCGAGTTGACTAGCAAATTGACTTTAGGCGAGTTGACCATGAGCGAGCCAGTTTAAACCCGTGCCTTCCTCACACGGAAGTTGGTGAGATTGCGGGCTGTTGTTACAATTTTATAAAACCTTTTGGAAAATAATTACTTAAAAGGTGTTTTATGAGATATTGAATTGATTTTGAGACTTTAGGCCCCTAATTTCGTGCATTATCAATTATGAGTCTGATGGACCCGCCAAGTCATCAGAGGTCTCGAGGTCACCTGGCAAGTGGACCCCGAGAACCACCCATAGATTGTGGCCATAAATCTACTGTATCCCTATTGGGATGATTATTCCGTTCTCGCAAGAGAGAGGGGGAACGATGTGAAATCCCCAATTTTCATGTAATCCCTCTATGTTTGTAAAGTATTTCAATCTAATATGATTAAATGAATATGAAGTTGATGTGTAATGGATGTATGAATGATGTATGCATGAGGTATGAAGTATGGAAGAAATAAGAAATGGAAAGTCAAATAGTCAAGAAATTTAATGGACATCAGGAAAATAAGTGAGGTATGAGAAAAGAATTAATATCAGAAAATTAAGTGTAACTAAAGACAAGTGTTATATGGGAGAAAGAAGACCAATTAAATGAATGGTCAAATAATAATGATTAAAAGTTAAGATGAATTGATTTAATTGGATGATGATAAAACCATATCAGATTTTCATAATTAAGTGATATGTGTGGCTGATTGTCGACCCTAAAAGGTATCTACACGCAAGTGCACGTGGTCTTCAAGTAATACGGAGGTGAGTCCGGAAAATATCGTCCCACAGAGACTGGTGTTGCAAAGGCTAGCTAAGTTTTGGATACTATTATTTAAGGTATATCCTAGCAAATTATAAAGGTTTGATTATATGGGTGATCTACAATGGCAAACAAAATAAAATAAAACAAATGGAATTAATAAAATAAAATAAAATAACAAAATTAAAATAAAATGAAATAAAAAAATTACTTACAGTGGAAATGATATTTGAATGATTGAAATGGCTATGTAAATGCTAATAAGACTAATCAAATGTAACTCCTAAATTTACCTAATTAATATATAGACCTAATATGAACTTAAGACACTTAAATGACATTTAAAATGAGACAAAAACAGAACCTAAAAGACCCTATAATTCACGCCTAAACAGATTTTGCATAAAACAACTAATTAAATGCTACATGTAATTTAATCAAACACCTAATAAACTCTAACTTTAAATGCATGAAACTTTAATGTACCTAAAGACTCACTAAAAGACATTAAGAAGGACTTAAAGCAGAACCTAAAGACCCCTAAAACTAACGCCTAATGCTGACCTAAAATAATGCAGAAAAAGGCTAAATAAATTTAGGAAAAATGCTACCTAATGCTATCTAAACAATCCCCCATAATTCTCCCTAATTTATATGACCTAAACCTAACTTAACCTTAATAAAATGTAGCCTAATCTAGTCCGAAACAGCCATGGAAACTGACCAAACAGATTTCACAAAACTGATCAGGAAATTTCAAATAACATGAATACATGGGAAGCAATGACTAAGTATACTATGCCAATTAAATTCTAAAAATTTCCTAAAAATAATATGACCCTAATATGACAAAAAGCTACTGGAAATGCACTGAAAACAACTTAAAAACAGACCTTAAAATATCCTACTAGTTACGCCAAACACTGAGCAGAAAAACCAATTACAGGACATTAAATATGCTAACCTACGACATTCAACAAATACTTAATAAACATGATCCCTAAACTAATGAAATGATTGCTAAACCACTGGACACTTAAAAGACCATAAACATGCTCCAAAACAGTAGCCAAAACTCACTCAAAATCGAAACAAAAGGAGCTGACAAAGGTGAAAACCGAAAATAAACCAACAGAGGTCATTCACGCCACTGCACTACTCCATTGTGAGATTTTTCTGTATTTTCCTTTAAAAGAAACACTTAAAACCAAAAATATGACATTAAAGTAGACATACGAAACAGTAAAGAAAAATTATAAACCATAAAAAAAATGCTGGAAAACAGTAAATAAAATATCACTAAAGAAAAGTGTAGACAAAGTTCAAGAACAAGAACTATGGAGGTATTGTTTCAACCTTTTGAATCCCCATTCTCATAGAACCTCATCAATAATCAAAATAAAATAAAATGAAAGAGTAGAAGAAGATATCATTGCAAGAAATATAAATGAACACTAAGATTAAAAGAGAACTTGAAAGAAACTTTACTAAACTTAAAGGTAATGTGAACAAAGTAAGTAACTTGCATAAAAAAGGAAAGAACTTGAAAAAACTAGAAAGATGGTGGCTGCTTCTAAACTTCTCAAGACATAAAAGAAATGCTGGAAAGTAAATAAAATTAAACCCTAGGCAGCCTCCCTTAGGTTAGGTCTCATAAAGTTGCTTATATAGTCACTTAACCTAGGGATACAACGGTAATTCCTATCCTAGATGAGTTGGCATTAATTGCCACTTGTCTTCATGTCCTTGGCTCTTCAAAATAGATATTTCCATGTCACTTAAGTGCCCACATCAGCCATAGACACCTCTCTCTTTCTAGCACCTTCCTCTTTGTCTTCTAGTCCATATAAGCATGCAAGGTGGCAAGGGCATGTGTCCTCCATGTGTTGGCATGTGTCTTTTGTTCTTATCTACTAAGAGTGAGTAGGATGATGACATGTGGCATGCTAGATGTCAAAAGATGAGAGAGAAAATGAAGAGTCATGCTCCCTTGTCTTGTAGTGGTCCAGTCTCCTTTCTTGCTCATTTTCAGTCTATTTTCTACCGAAAAGACTGAAATTCATCTATAATCTATTTTTCTGCACAATATGAGGAATTTAATAAAATTAGGGGAATAATTAATAAAATCATGGAGGATTTAAATAATTATTAATCAATAAAATACTAAAATAACTCTATTTTCATAGAGTTATCACTGATATGAGAATGGAGGAAGAGAATTAATGGGTCAAAGGGTCAAGAAGAGGATTAATGGCTGAAATGATGATAGGATAAAGGAGCAATTAATGAAATTGCATGACTCATCAGCCCATCAGTCATCACCCTACGCCAGCCTCTATTCCAGCCCTCTCCCTCTCGTTCCATCCAAGCTTCCAAGTCTCCTTCCATAGTTACCTTGACAAGCTACCTTATTCCTCCATCGATCCCTTTAGCTAGTTGAACGAAAATCGATCCTTGTCACTAGACTAAGTGATATCCAAAGTTTGGTAGATTGAATCCAAGTATTGGAGGAGATCTCAAAGTTTGAGATTTTGGTTACTAGCAAAAGGTAAGAGAAGAAGATGATTTAGTCAATTTGATTCATGGTTTGGAGTTGTACTAAGTTGATATGATGTATGTATGATGATTGTTTAAAGGTTTAAATTGATTTGATGTTACAGCTTTGAAAGAGTAAAAGCTAGGGTTACACGCCAAGTGATTTCGCGTGTCCGAAGGAATCAAGGTAAGAAATTTATGTAACGGACGTAAGGCGGCTATGTCCGCATGTTTTATGATGTTTATTTGTGGTTTGGAAAGAAACACCAGCTGATTTCATGCAGGAAAAATGACATTTTCGGACTTGTCTCCTAGTACCAATTAGGCTAGGGGCAGCTGACTGCCATAAAGGGAAGTCGACTGCCTAGAGACAACCAAAACGCCGTTTTTTCGAAAACCGACTCAAACCAGTCGACTGCTATGTAGGCCAGTCGACTGCTATTTACCCAGTAAGCATTCTGTTTCAAACTAGTCGATTGCTATATGGGACAGTCGACTGCTATTTGCCAAAAATGCATTCTGTTTCAAACCAGTCGACTGCTATATGGGACAGTCGACTGCTAGTTGCCAAAGAAGCATTCTGTTTGAAAACCAGTCGACTGCTATATGACCAGTCGACTGCTATTTGCTAAATAAGCATTCTGTTTGAAAACCAGTCGACTGCTATATGGACCGGTCGACTGCCCTTATATGTTTTCAAAGATGAAAATATCGGAATTTTAAATGAAAATAATTTCGATAAATGAAAGTATGAAGCAGTAGCCGACTGCCCTATGAGGCCAGTCGACTACCCTGTTTTGAAAAGAGGTTTTCAAACCTATTTTCAGAAAGTATGAAATGTCATGGCAAGAAGCTATATGGCATATGTTTTGAGATTATGCACTTTCATGTTTCTAGTAGGGGCTCTGATCAAGTCTTGAAATGATGTATGTTATGGGCTGAGGAACCATAAGTCAGGCCTCAGTCGCTACAGAAGGACACTTGACTAGTGTTAACTGTAGCTACCAACAGTTGGCCAATCTGTCTATATTTCATGTTAGGCTAAGGGAGGATTCCTGGCCCCATGGGGTACGCCACATGATGATGATAATGATGATGATGATGATGATGATGATGATGATGATGCAGTGCATAACTCCATAAAAGTACAAATAGTTTTTAAGTTATCAAAAACTATATGTATATACGATTTCAAAGAAATAAAGAAATCAAAAGTACTTGGTGTACTTGTATAAGAAGTTTTAAAAAGAAGTATAAGATGTTTTAAGAAAAGTATGTATGTATGTAAATGATATTTGAAAGAAGTACATGAAGTATGTTTTGAAGAAGTATAGAAGTATACGAAACATGCTATGTTATAAAAGCATGTAAAGTATGTTTTAAAGATAGAAGATGATGCATGTTTTATATGTATGCTATAATTTAAAAGAAGCATACAAAGTATGATTGCCATGTCATTTGAAATAAATATGCATGGTTGCAAACAATGCATGAAAGATGTTTATGATGCATGTTTTATAATGATTTTACATGACATTATAGAGCCAAGTAGGAAAAATGCATATAGAGGCATAGCACGCTCTTTTACATATTTTTCTTACTGAGCGTAAACTCACCCTTTTACGAACATTTTTCATACAGACTATCTGAAGTAATCCCTCGCTCTCGATAGAAGAGCCTACGAGTGGATCTTGAAAGCTTACCTTCGAGAAACGCTTCCCAAGTAGTATAGAAGGTATACTTATGTAATTATGCAAAGTAAGTTGTAATTCAGCTATGGTACAATACAACTAACATTAATTTATATAAGATGTCGGGGATTTAAGTTAGGATGATGTATGAGATCCTGTGGAAACGGATGATATATATATATGTATCATTAGTCTGTTTTATTGAAATTGAATTATTCATATTGAGCTGTTAGATATTAAACTTAAGAAAGAAAAGCATGATTGACATTGACAAGCAAATCTAATCAAGTTAAGTAGAAAAGAAAAAAAAGTGAATTGTTAATGTATGGTGACGGGGACGTCACAAACGATGAGAGCATGATTTATTCATATGGTGATGCCTAGTCTCAACCTATTGAATTATTGTTTACTAAGAGGATTCGTTGAATCCTATTTACTGTTTATTACTTGATATTGTAAAATGTTAGCCTGTGAATTAAATTTGAAAAAATGTTTACGATATCCATTATTTTCTCAAATGGGTTTACTGTTAAGGAAAACAAGTGTTTTGGGAGATATGGTTTGATTTGTATAAAGCAGCATACATCTTCTTTACTGAGCATATTATCGCTCACCCCCTTATTTTCCACTCTACAAATTATCGATCTTGGATTAAGAGAATTAGTCTCCAAGGAGTATCGACTGCTAAAGTCAGTAGTTATTCGATATTGAAGGTACATCATATTCTTTTATATGTTCAGTGAAATTATACAGTACTACTTTAAATAGAGGGAATGTATATGCATCTTAAGGAAATAATATAATAATTCTTGTAAAAGTGTTAGGAGTTGTTAAGCATCACAGACAGCCCAACTGGTAAGTAACTGTAATTTATAAGTGAATATTATGTATTTTGTGGACTTGGGATGTTACAAAATGTTACTCTAACACTTGAAATTGTTAAAATAATATACTTTTAAGTTCTATTTTAATATTTTGTTGATGTGCTCAATAATATTATTTATTATATGTTTTTATTTTTTTTATTCTTCTTAATATTTGTTTATCTTATGTTTTAAATTTTATAACTTTTTAATTAATTATTTAATTCTTTTATAATTTGATATCTTGATTATATTAGATATATTATATATATTAAACAAATAAATTAAATAATATTATTTTATATATTTATAAATTTAAATAATTCAAACTAACTCGTGAATCGCATAAGTAAAACTAGTTAACTGATTAAAGTAATCGGTTGGTTAATGAAAATGAGTTGGAAAGAATTTTGGTTTTCGGTTAATTTGATTAATTAAATGAAATTTAAACCAAAATATAAAAAGATCTAAAAATAAAATTAAAATATATGAAACTTAAACATTTTTTAATATTTGAAATTTAGATGATGTTTTAAATTTAATTATTAAAGCTTTTAACTTAATACTTTGGTACAGAATATTTTGTTAAACTATATTATTTTGTTTGTTTCAAATATGAGAAATTAATAATTTAACTTATATATTTTATTATTTCAATTCAACTCTATAAATATATAATTAATTTGATTAGTTTTGGAATTTATATGTATATATATATGTATTTATATATGATGCACTATGCTCTCAAGGCATTAAATGTTGATATCTCATCATTAATAAATCTTTATAAGTAAAATGAAAAAATTATTTGTATTTATTTTAAAAGGCTTATGATTTATTTAGTTTGCTTATTGATAAGCGGTCAACATCTTATACATTAACAATGTATAGAGATATATAGTCTTTCTTTTTTGGTGCAATAGATATATATATATTGTCAGTGCATCATATATAAACTTTATATATAAATGTGTGTGTGTATATATATATGTACACACACATACACTTCAACTCTGGTCATCATTAAAGGTGTTCATTCAGTCAATTCAATTTATTTCGATCTAAATTGATTGAAACTGAATTTAATTGAATTATATTGTCTTTGTTTGGTACATATATATATATATATATGTATGCATTGGTCCATAGAAGTTTGGTACATATAATTATGTCCTCCAAGTAAAGGTGTTCATTCAGTCAATTCAATTTATTTTGATCTAAATTGATTGAAACTGAATTTAATTGAATTATATTGCCTTTGTTTGGTACATATATAAATATATATATATATATATATATATATATATATATATATATATATATAAATAGTTTGGTCTATAGAAGTTTGGTACATATAATTATGTCTATGACATGGAGGCCAAGAGGATGAGGCTCTCTATTGGTTGAAGGAAAACTCAGTTTGTGCCAACAACCTCTTGGTTTAGTGGTTAAGGATGAGTTGTAGTATATTGTAAGTATTGAGTTCGAACCCAAGCACCTATTTCCAGTTATTTAATATTCCTCTTGTACAAAAAAAAAAAACTCAATTTCTGTTTTCCGATAGGCTAAGAAGGCAAGAAGATTGGTCTTGACTTGTTCACCTATGACTAAAATGGACCTGTTTTTGGAGGTTAAAATCAAAGTTGAGTGCTTACAAGTTTAAATGGTTTTAATGCCCGAGTGACTAAGGCCACTGGTCTATAGCCCAAGTTTTATTTAGTGGCAGCACTAACAGACTAGCACTAGTAGATGAATCTGTCTGTACTTTATGTCACATGAATCTATCTTTACTTTATGAGTGTAAATCACTTAACCTAAGTATTCAACTAACTGAATTAGTACATAACTAAACTCAAGTTCACACATGGTATAACTTGAACTTGAGAATTATCATTTATGTATATACATATATATATATATATAAATATTAAATATATTTAGATAAGTCCGTAAATCACTTAAATTTTTAACTTATTGAACCAATATATAACTAAACTAAATTAAACTAAACTGAAGCTTGTACGCATTGAGACTTAAATCTGAGAGCTTTTGTTTACTAGATTATTCGTGGACCAGATCAAACCTAAGTAGTATATTACATGATTTTATGTTAATTTAGACCTGACTAGACTTGAGAATGAATTTATTCCTCACCACTAAGGCAAAAACTCATTCACATGCATATACCTATCTATACATATATATATATATATTTTTGTCTCCTCACTCTCCTTTGAGTGACACTTGTCCATTTATTTTTTTTTGCCCTCAACAATTTTTTTTACTTAGGTCCTTTTATTTTGTTTTCTCAACAATTTTTCTCTTAACAATTTTTTTAGTTAAATCCTTAACATGTTTTTTGTATGACTCTTTAACTCTTTTTAATCCAATCTTCTATTATTGTTTTATGGTATTACTTTATATTTTTATTTATTTGCTTCTTCTATTTGCATATATTTTTCTTTCGAATAAAAATTATTATATGAAAGGGTTTTTACCTCTAACTTTTTCAGAAAAAAATACTTTTACTTTGCATATTATACTTTGTAGTAAATATAAATAGTTCAATTAGTTATTCTTAAAATAAAAATGCTTATAGATGGGTTTAAAATCTTACACTTGATTAATAATATGAACAAAACATTCTTAGCTAATTTTTTTTTACTTTTTCGTTAAATTGTCTGAACCACTATGTTGTATATATATTTTGGTGATTTTACTTTTTATTGTTATTGCATCATTCTCTTAATTTGTTTGTTTCTAGAACAGATTATCTGTTTGTCATACTATTTAACTTAAGTATTGTGTATTTTTTTATTCAAGCTAATACAATTTTCTCAAAAAATTATTTTTGGACATTTTGTTTGATATATAAACTCTATTCTTAGTAAACATGTTTTTCTTTTGTACTAAACAATATGAAAGAAATAAATATTTTTATGACCAATAACTTTTATCTAATAATCAATTTTACTAACTTTAAAAATTACAAAATAAAAATAGACCTGCAGCATCGCGCGAGTTTGTGTCTAGTACATATATATATATATATATATATATTTGTCTCCTTACCTCTTTATTGCTTGACACTTGTCTCTTTTTATTGCTTCCCACTTGTCACTTTTATGAAAAGAACAATTAAATGTAAAAGACAATTAAATGTAAAATATTTAAATATTATTAAATGTAACAATTTTCTAATTAGTTTTAATTAATACTGGATTAGTTTTAATTGACAAAATATTAGTTTTTAATTTATATATATTAACAAAATTATCTCCCAAACTCTCTTCTCATTAAGCTATGTTACTCATTTGTTTTTTTTATAATGTTTTTTATGTCTCAGAAACTTAATTTTTGTAGCAATCATATTTGTTTGTTTAAAATAAAAAGAATCCACTTTATTTAAAAGTTAAATTTGCTAACAAAATTTATTCTCATATAAAAGTAAGACAATTAATTGTTGTCCTTCACATCATTTTTAAGAGATTCACTCTCTCACATTTGTCACTCAATTCTATTAATACAAAAAGTTGAAACTAATATTTTATTGATATTTAATTAATTAATAGATTAATATTTTTAATTAGAAATTAATATTTTATTAATAAAAAATTAAAATAATGAGTTATTAAAACTAAAATTTTAATAAATTCATATTTTGTTAATTAAAAACTAATATTTTTATAATTAAAAGATTAAAACTTTATGTTATGATTTTACCTTTTTCAAAAAAAAAAAGATATGTGGCAAGCAAACAGAAAATCTAAAATTTTACAAATAGTATAAAAATTAAAAAAAGGATAAAATTATAAAATAAATCAATAAAGTCAAAGGATCAATTTTTAAAAATTAAACACAAATAAACACAAAATAATTATAAAAATAAATTTACGAATCAAATTCAAAATATTTTCATTAATTATGAAAATTGAAAATTATTAAAGAGAAAATAAAATAATATATAGATAATTTCAACATTAAACATTTAAAGATTTCAAAAAAAATAAAAAGAAAGAGTAGTGATAGGGGATTACTTAATTTGGATTTATCTTGATACTGGCAAATTTGATTCAAACTCAATAAAAATTTAAATATTTATAATTTTTTATTTTGGTTTATTTAATCTTCTAACTTTGTGTTAGAATTTTATTTTATATTTTGAAAAAAAAGAATAAAAAATAAATAAAATGTTTAATAGATAAATTAAATATTATCATTTTTATTTAAAAAATTAATATTTTTAAATAATAATCTTGATTTATTATTATTTTTAATAAATAATATTTATAATTTTTTTTAAGAAAAAAAGTAACTGTGCGTAGCAGGGGTATCTTCTAATGTATATACATATCTATACAGATACATATATATATATATATATATATTTTTGTCTCCAAACCCTCCGCATGTCAAGCTTTGGCTTTTTTTTCTTTTTTTTTTCAATTTTTCCCTTTTTTGGTTTTTCAACCTTTTTTATTTGTTTTTTTTCATAAATTTAAAGAACAAAAAAAGTTATTTATATGTGAATTTTATTTTTAATAGAGAAAAAAATAAACAACATAAAAAATTGATCTTTAATTTTTATATATTTATTTTCATAAAAAATTATTCGTTCAAATAATAAATTTTTATATATTTATTTTAATATTTATCAATAATTGTTGACACCTAATTTTGTCCCATTTTTGTTATTATTTTTTGTTTTATTATTATTAGAATTATTATCTTTTTCTTTTATTATTATTATTATTATTATTATCTATTTATTATTTATTTTATTTTCATTTTTATGTATTTCTATTATTATTATTATTATTATTATTATTATTATTATTATTATTATTATTATTATTATTATTATTTATTTCTTTTTGTTGTTTTTTTCGTTTTTTCTGTCCAGTCCAATCTGTCCATCACCCATCCCTTCCTGCCAGACTAGCCACCCTCACCGAGACAACCACCCTCTGCTAGCCCATCCCCTCTTCACCAACCGCAACCAACTCTGTAATTCTCTCACCCTATAAGCAACCAATGACTCAAGCCCTAAAAAAAAAAGGAGGATTGCTACCGGGGGGTCCAGCTTTTTCTTTCTCTAACAGACTCAATACCACCACCCACTGCTCCCACATTCCAACCCAAAAACCACCGTAAACCACCACCCAAATCACCACCCCCCAACAACACCACCGTCATCACAACCCCAAAAACCACAAGAAACCCTAACCTAAAACCGAAACCCCAAAACCTCCCAAACCTAAAAGCACACCTGCAAAAAAAAAAAAAAGAAACCAACAACAACAACAAAAGCATGAAGCCTGAAGACTACCAACACCAGATCTGAAAAAAACAACAAAAAAAGGGGAGAGGAAGCCGAGGGTTTCAACTTCAGATTCGCGAGGCTAGGTGATTTTTTTGGTGAAACGGATGCTAGATCTGGGCTTAGGAAGCTAAGAGGAATCGAAAAAGCGGTAGCTTTTCCATTTTTGGCCACCGATGGCGGTGGCCGGCGGAGGCGGACGACGGCCCAGACGACGGTCGGAAATCACCTCGCCGGGAATCGCACGGGAAGAGCTTCAAAGGCTCTCTGTTTTTTTTTTTGGAGAAAGAAGGAAAAAGTGAAAAGAAAAAAAAAAGAAGGGTTTTATAGAAGAGGTCTGACCCGCGTGTGGACCCTGGTTCCGACCCGGGATCCGCGCGCCCGACCTGGGAAGAAGATCCGCGCGCCGCTCCAGCATCCTACCCGACCCGATCGCGTCCGACCCGGCTCCAGCCCGCTCGCGACCCGCGCGCCCAGGCCTGACTGACCCAATCCGGCCCACTCGTTTGGGCCATCTTCTTGGGCCATTGAAGGGTTTTCTTTAGGCTCTTAGCCCAAATTCATTTTTGGTAATTATTTTTATTTATTTATTTATTTAGTGTTTATTAATTTTATAAAAAAGGAAGAAAATTTTAATTAGAAAATTAAAAATTTAAAATATAAAATTTTTTTAAATAATAATAATAATAATAATAATAATAATATTATTATTATTATTATTATTATTATTATTATTATTATTATTATTATTAGCGCATGTTGCAAAATAAAAATTGAAAAATTTTCTTTATTTATATTTTTATTAATTATTATAATTGATTAGAAAACATATTAAAAAAATATGAAATATGATGAAAGTTAAATTTGAGCATAATAATAAAATTTAAATTAAAATGAATGTCCGATGATGGGATGTTATGGAAGTCACAAGTAGTGATTCCTTAACTGATCCCTAGGTGAGAAGAGTCTGCTAAATATTGTCAAAAGTATTGAGGTATTTAGTATGATTTTTCAATAATTTAAATTTTTGAAAATAAAATAAGTTCTTTTTCAAAATTAATAATAAAATTTAAATTTAATTATGAATGCCCGATGATGGGATGCTACGGAAGTCACAAGTAGTGATTCCTAGCTGATCCCTAGGTGAGAAGAAATATACTAAATGTTGCCAAAAGTATTAAGATATTTAGTATAATTTTTCAATAATTTAATTTTTTGTTAAACATAAAAATAAATAATTTTTTAAAAGAAAATAGAAAAAAGGAAATAAATAATAAAATTTAAATTAGATTAAATAAAGTCCGATAATGGGATGCTACGGTAGTCACAAGTAGTGATTCCTAGCTGATCCCTAGGTGAGAAGAGTCGTACTAGATGTTGCCAAAAGTATTGGAATATTTAGTATGATTTTTCAATAATTTAATTTTTTTATTAAAAATAAAAATAAATAATATTTTTTTAAAAGAAAATAGAAAAAGGAAACTAATAATAAAATTAAAATTTAATTGAATAATTGTCCGATGATGGGATGTTATGGAAGTCACAAGTAGTGATTCCTAACTGATCCCTAGGTGAGAAGAGTTGTACTAAATGTTGCCAAAAGTATTGGAATATTTAGTATGATTTTTCAATAATTTAAATTTTTATATAAAAAGAAAATGAATAAGTTTTTGTTTTAAAAACAAAGAAATATAAATAAATAAACAAATAAATAATGAAATTTGAAATAAAAAAAATTCATTTGCATCATTTTTATTTATTTGCATCATGTGCATTCATAATAATTTTCGAAGCAAGTGTGAACCTTCCAAGGTTGAGATTCTGTAGAAGTCACAAGTAGTGATTCTTTAGAAATCTCTAGGTGAGGAGAATTATTTCAAATGCTGCCAAAAGTATTGGAGTATTTAATTTAATTATTCAATACAAAAGAGTTCACACTCACTTTCGATAAACAAAATCTAACCTTCTTTTTAAATGAAAAATAATTTTGATAAATAATAAAATGCATAAAAAATGAAATAAAAAGGAATTATTTTTAAATATTAAATTAAGACCATTTTATTAAAACCAAAGGATAACATGTGATTATTATGGTACCGTTTTTTAACGGGCATCGTGGGGGTGCTAATCCTTCCCCACGCGTAACCGTACTCCTGGATCCGATTTTGTTTTCGCAGACCAAAAAATTATCTTTTTAATAAAACTTAATTAATTTTGAGATTTTGTTAAAAAGATAAATATTTTAGGTGGCCAATCACACCTAGTCAAAAAAAGATTGGTGGCGACTCTCTTTGTTTTTAAATGTTTTCAAAATCGTCGAGCGCGAAGCCGTTACGACAATAATAATAATAAATTTTAAAAATATAAAATCAATCTCCAAAAATATTGTTTAACTAACACATAATAATTAACAAATACTCAATAATTAAATAATTCTTCAAATGCATATACAGTACATTTTTTTAACGATAGATTACATTTACAAATGCATTTATAGTATATATTTTGTAGATCATTAATTTTTATATATTTAATGTTGATAATTAATAAAATAAAAATATTTTAATATTAAATATATATTTTAAAACATTTTAAAAATTAATTAAGTTAATAATTTTTAATATTATTTAAATTATATAAAAATCACTTTTTTTTGCTTCACGTTCAGCTTCACATTGGTTCTGTCATTCACTCATTTTCTTTCACCTTTCTAACCCATACCATTCAATGTTTTATCTCCCATACGAGCCATGTGTCATGTCTTAATTGATTTAGCATTTTATTTCTGTTTTTTTAAATATTTTTTTATTATGCCCTCTAATTTATTTTTAGGTTTTCATTTTTTAGTTAAGTTCTTTAATTTTATTTTATTTTTGAATTTTTTTTGTTATGCCTTTTAATCTATTTTTAAATCTTCAATTTTTTTCTCCAGCAATAATATGATTCGGCGCATAAATTAAAAAAATTCAAAATAAAAATATTATAGAGGGTTTAACAAATGATGCATTCTAAATATAAAAAATTAATAAAAAATAAAATAAAAAAAATTCATTTATCTTTGAGTTGATTTTTAATCAAGGAAAAAAAATCTAACAACACAAAAGCTAATTAATTTAGATATTTTTAATTAAAAAAGTTTAGATCTAATTTCTCTAAATCTATTTTTTAAAATTATATCTCTACTAACATATGTAAACTTACTAAATACGAAAAATATACTAGCCATATAAAATCAATCTCAAATCACAATAATAGGTTCTTCTCTCGCCTCATAATAAATTTTTTAAAATATTTTTTATATTTATTAATAATGATAATAATTTTAAAAATATAAAAACAATATTCAAATATATTATTTAACCGACACATGGCAAATATTTAAAAATAAATAATACTTCAAATACATATAAATTATGTATTTTCCAAATTTTGCTTTCAAATAAAAATTATTATATGAAAGGGTTTTTTTTTCTCTAACTTTTCTAGGAAAAATAGTTTTACTTTACATATTGTACTTTGGAGTAAATATCAATAATTCAATTAGTTATTCTTAAAATAAAAATGTTTACATATGTATTTAAAACCTTACACATAATTAATAATATGAACAAAACATTCTTACCTAATTTTTTCTTACTTCTTTTTTAAATTGTCTAAACCATTATGCCGTATATAAAGATATATATATATATATATATTAATGCTTTAGTTTTTATTGTTGTTGTATTATTATCTTAATTTGTTTGTTTCTAACACAAATTATCTGTTTGTCATACTATTTAATTTAGGTATTGTGTATTTTTTTAATCCAAGCTAATCTAAATTTTTCAAAAAATTATTTTTGGATATGTTGTTTGATATATAAACTCTATCATTAGTAAAAACGTTTCTTTTATAATTCTTTCCTTAGTAAACATGTTTCTTTTTTGTACTAAACATTATGAATGAAATAAATATTTTTTATGTCCAATAACTCTTATTTAATAATCAATTTAACTAACTTTAAAAATTACAAAATAAAAATAGACCCGCAGCATTGCGCGGGCTTATATCTAGTATATATCTATACTATAATATTTTTGTCTCCATCTCTCCCATGTGTGACACTTGTCCAAAAATTTTTTTTTTGCCCTCAACAATTTTTCTTTTTAGTTAGGTCCTTTTTTTTCAACAATTTTTTTAGTTAAATCATTCACATGTTTTTTGTCCAATTATTTTTTTTTTGCCCTCAACAAGTTTTTTTTTACTTAGGTCCTTTTATTTTTTTTATCAATAATTTTTTTAGTTAAATCCTTAACATGTTTTTTGTTATATATAATTTATAAATGTAAGTTCTTTTTTTTTTTATGGAGAACAATAGACAATAAAATGTTGTTTTAAAAAATAATGTGGCTAGGAAATGCTATAATTTTTTCCCGGTATTTATTTGGAAAAATGATTTTTTTGAAAAATTATGTAAGTAATTTTTTTAAGTAAATCAATACATACTATTAAAGATAGCTTTTGTCAATTGAAGAAATTGGTGATAACGCATGTATGAACACTGTTTTGTCAATTGAAACAATTGGTAATGACGTGTGTATTACAGTTGTGTCGATTGGCGAGCGATTTATGCAATTGTGTGGACTGGCAAGCTATGTCGGATGGTAAGTTGTTTATGTTGTTGTGTGAATTGGCAAGCTATGGGGTTGGCGAGCTGATGTAGTATAAGGGTTAACGAGCTGTTATGCTGTTGTGCAAAATGGCGAGCTGTGTTGGTTTGGCGAGTTGATGCAGTATTACGATAGTTGAATCGAAGAAAATGACAGTTTCTACAGCTTTGTGGATTGGCGAGCATTTCTACAGTTGTGTGGATTGGCGAGCTATGTGCTTTGGCGAGTTGCTATCTTGTTTGTGAGGGTTGGCGAGCTACTGTAGTATGTGCTCCTTTTATTAGAGTATATTTCTCATTGATGTAAATATGTTGTTGTTGAATTGACGACAAGGGAAGTTTCTACAGTTGTGTAGATTGACGAGTAGTTTATGCAGTTGTGTGGATTAGCGAGCTACGGATTGGCGACCTGTTATACTATTTGTGTGGGTTGGCGATCTGCTGCAGTATGTGCATCGTTTATTAGAGTATATTTCTTTTTTATTTAAATATTTTGTTGTTGAATCAAAGAAAATGGAAGTTTCTACAGCTGTGTGGATTGGCCAGTAGTTATATGGATTTGCGGGCTGGCAAGCTATGTGCTTTGGCGAGCTGCTATGCTCTTTGTGAGGGTTGGCGAGCTGCTGCAGTATGTGCCTCATTTATTAGAGTATATTTCTTATTGATTTAAATATTTTGTTGTTGAATCGAAAAAAGGGCAGTTTCTACAGTTGTGTAGATTGGCGAGCGGTTATGCAGTTGTTTAGTTTGGCGAGCTATGTGCTTTGGCGAGCTGCTATGCTCTTTGTGAGGGTTGGCGAGCTGCTGCAGTATGTGCCTCATTTATTAGAGTATATTTCTTATTGATTTAAATATTTTGTTGTTGAATCGAAAAAAAGGACAGTTTCTACAGTTGTGTAGATTGGCGAGCGGTTATGCAGTTGTGTAGTTTGGCGAGCTATGTGGTTGGTGAGCTGTTATGCTGTTATGTGGGTTGGCGAGCTTCTACAATATGTACATCTTTTATTACAATATATTTCTTATTGATTTAAATATTTTGTTGTGGAATCGAAGAAAATGAAAGTTTCTACAGCTGTGTACATTGGCGAGTGAACATGCAGTTTGTGTAGATTGGCGAGCTATATACTTTGGCGAGCTTCTATGCTGTTGTGTGAATTGGCGAGCTATGTCAATTGTTGTTCCATGTTTACATTGAACCAAAATTTCAATAAGGTTTTGTAACAAATTAATGAGCATGATTGTTCAACTCTTGAGTATTTTAATTTTTAACTCTTCATTTGTATGGATTGAGTTTGAACAAAAAACTGTAAAAAAAAAAATTTTCCCGCAGCGAAGCATGAGCAATTTTCTAGTATATATATTTGTCTCCTCCTCTCTATTTGCTTGACACTTGTCCATTTATTTTTTTTCCCTCAACAATTTTTTTTTACTTTGGTCCTTTTGTTTTTTTTTCTGAACAATTTTTTCTCAACAATTTTTTTAGTTAAATCCTTAACATGTTTTTTTGTATATTGTGTATTGTATGTTCTAGATTTGTTGTATTTTATTCAATTGCTGCAATACTTTCTCTAAAGGTAACTTTAATCTATATGTAACAATAGTGATATTATTTCTACTTTTACTTCTTTTGTTATTCCATGTGTATATTGAACCAAAATTTCAATCAGGTTTTGTAACAAATTAACGAGTAAGATTGTTCAAATCTTGAGTATTTTAATTTTTAACTCTTTATTTGTATGCACTAAGTTTGAACAAAAATTATAAAAAAAATGTTCTCGTAGCGAAGCACGGATAATTTTCTAGTATCTAATATATATATATATATATATATATATATATATATATATATATATATATACATGCATACACGAAGGGATTCTTTGGGTGGCTCACCTCATAAATCCGTAGAGTGTAATAGAATCATTGAATGTTTTGTCCAAACTTTCTTCTGATTGCAGATATGATGAAAAAATATTATCATTTTTATTTAAAAAATTAATATTTTTAAATAATAATTTTGATTTATTATTATTTTATATAAATAATATTTATAATTTTTTTTAAAAAAAAAGTAGCTGTACGTAGCAGAGTAATTTTCTAATATATATACATATATCTAATATATATATATATATATATATGTATATGTATGCACATGGATATACATATATGTATACATACATACACGAAGGGATTCTTTGGGTGGCCCACCTCATAAATCCGTAGAGTGTAATAGAATCATTGAATGTTTTGTCCAAACTTTCTTCTGATTGCAGATATGATGAAAAAAGTACTATTCTTATTACTCTTCTAGTTGAATTGAAGCTGATGCAATGAAGAAAAGGCGGTGGTGGTAGCCTGGTTGGGAAAGGCAAAAGGCAATCCTGCTGCTGCAAATAACAGCGGCTGCTTTGGGGGAAAGCGGGATTTTGCAGACTCACCAATCAAGTTACCACTGCTACGGTTCTATCTCTCACTTTTCTGAAACCTTTCTTTATGTTGTTCACATTGTAATTGAAAATAACGAAACTTAAAAGCTAGCCTAGTTAGGAGAAGACAAGCTAGAAAGTTGAAAGTTGAAAGTTGAAAGTTGAAAGGTGTTAGGTCCACTTAAAGGTTGTGGCTCAGTTGGTAACGCAGGTTGAGTTTGTGAGAAGAGCTTTCGAATTCGACTCTCACTAAACACAATTTTAGAGAGAGATGAAAAGCCTTAATTGTGACTAAATTCCGAACAAAATTAGTCTCAGACAATTAAAACGGATGAAAAAACTTGTAATTTACACCAAAAAAGAAAGGTGTTAGGTCCATATATGTATTAGCCAATTGTCATATTCAAAGATTCAAACTTTAGGGACTTTTGAGTGAGAATTTTCAAATCTCGTAAATTCTTTAAGACAAGATAAATAGAGGCGGCGTTTAAAAGAATCACATAAATTAATTTTAATTTATCCATTAAAGTTTTTCTTTTAAACCATTTTTTTAACTATGAAGGAATAAATAATTCATTCATTTCTTCTTAAGATTTTTTTTCTTTTTTTTAAAATCTATTCTTTTTAAGTTCATTCGTCTCTTTCTAAAGTTTTTTTTTGTAACTCTCTATTTTATTCCTAATATTCGATTGTCATTGACTTAAACATCTGAATGCTTTTTAAATTGGATAATTATTACATACACTGACAGTAGAGTTTTTTTATTCCACAAGCAACGTTAAGATCGTAACATGTGTCTTATAAAAATATTAAAATAAATAAAACAGGACATATATTACGATTTTAACATTGTTTGTAGAATAAAAAAACTCTACTATCAGTGTATGTAATAATTATCCTTTTAAATTTTTTGAAATTTGACACTTTCTAATGACTAATGAGCTTTTCCTAGGTGCAAAGCGCCAACTACTCATCCGAGAAATGTCAAAAGAAGCCCACCAATGCATTAAAAGACATTAACAACCAAATAAGGTTGGGTCTAGTTGTTGTGTACTTGTGTGTGTTGCCTGTTGTTATTTTTTTAAAAAAGAATTAAATTTGAGATTTGATTTTCATTTTTTTAATATCTTTATGAAAAAAAAAACATTAACAAAAAAAATGGAATTAGAGTGCCTACTTGAATTAACCCAATTGTAGATATTTACATTGAAGACACTACTTACTATTATCATTAAAAATTATTATCAAATCAATTGTCCATAAAATTTTTTAACTTTATGAATGAAATTAATATAATAATTCAATTTTAAAATACTAATAAAATTTCTTATTTTAGTTTTAAAGGAGTGCAGAATTCTAAGGGGTCGTTTGTTTTTGTTTTTGTTTCCTGTTTTCTTTTTTTGTTTTCAGTTTTTTTGGAAACAAAAACAGAAAACACGTTTGGCAACATGTTTCCGTTTTCAAAAAAAGAAAACGAAAACAAGAATTTTCAAAATTGTTGGAAACAAGAATTTCTTGTTTTCATTGATTTCGGAAACATGTTTTCATTTCTGTTACTGTTCATAAGTAAGTGAACAGAGTTTATATATTAATATAATACTAATATTTTATAATAAAAATATAAATAAAATTAATTAATTTTTAAATAAAATAATATTAAATTTTAATATAAAATATTATTTAATATTTTAAAATTAATATATTTATTTTAATATAGAAAAGTTGAAAACATAAAAAGCAATTAAATAAATATTACATTGAACTATAATATTATAATATTATTTAATTTAATTTTTTATAATAATTTATTGAATATATTAAATATTTTAAATAATATCATTTATTATAATTTTGATATGTTAATAATTAATACTATTATCTAATATAATTAATTTTTATTTTACTAAAGAATATTATTATTTAATATTATATTCTATCTTAAATTTAAAATATATCACTACTACTATTAAATAAGTTAATATTATTAAATAAGTAAATACTTAACATTAAATAATATTATTGATATTAAATATAATATATTTTAATAACTATATAATTTATTATAAATTAATTAGTTAAATATTTTATTTAATAATGTAATATTATTATTATTACAATTAAATAAAAATTATTATTAAATATAATTTATGATTATTACAATTAAATTCAATAATATTATTTTATTTAATATTTTATTTAATTATAACATTATTTAAATTATATTAAATTTTTATAATATTAAATAAAAATATTTAATATTAGTATTAAATAATATAAAATAATATTATCTACATATTATTATTTAATAAATATATTATTTTTTATTTAATTTTTAAAATTTTGTTTTGTGAATTGAATTATTATATATGTATCAGTTTAAATATTTGTTTTCAAAACGTAACAGCATTAAACAAACATATTTTCTGTTTTTAGAAATTGAAAATAAAATAAAACAAAATAAAAATAAAATTTTCAAAAATAAAAAACATAAAACAGAAAACAGAAAACGATATCAAACGACCCTACGTGTTCCTCATTCGTACGTGACAGATTGTGGTTTTTGGTTTTACTTCATTTCGGTTTTGTAAAATTGGAACCCACAGTTCAACTCATTTCTAGTCAACTTTTTTTCTACTGAGTTCTGTGTTCTGAGTTCTCTCTCCGCCATACTCGAGTCTTGCTCTCCAGTTCCAACTCATACTCGTATACTACACTAAACTCTTCTTCCTGCTTCCTTTACTCATTCAGCTTTATTATATGCGACAAAAGGCAGACAGACAGTGATGGGCTGCTTTCAGTCCAAAACCACCCACCTTCCTTCACCTGATCAGCCCTCTCCTCCTCCTCCACAAGACTGCTCAGATCTAGGTCCTTGTCTTCTCCTTTCATTTCTTTTCTTCACCCATGGACTATTTTTGTTTTTTGTTTTTTGTGTGATGGTTTTTTTTGTTCTTTACTTTATTGGTTATCAGATGGGAATGAGGAGCTGCCGGCGGTGCCCGCATTCAAGGAGTTCGGCCTGGCTGAGCTGCGGGCTGCGACCAATGGATTCAGCAGTGAGCTCATAGTGTCGGAGAGCGGAGAGAAGGCTCCCAATGTGGTGTACAGAGGGAAGCTGAAGAACAGTGGAGTGGTGGCCATTAAGCGATTCTCGAGGCAGTCATGGCCCGACCCTCACCAGTTTGTTAACGAAGCTGCCGGAGTTGGGAAAGTCCGCCACAAGAGATTGGTCAATTTGATCGGCTGCTGCGCCGAGGGGGACGAGCGCTTGTTGGTCGCTGAGTATATGCCTAATGATACCCTCTCTAAGCATCTCTTCCACTGTAAGTCTTTTTCCTTCATGAAGAAAAACACCTTCATTTAGTCCCTGGTTTTGTGTATGTTTGAAATGCCATGAATGATGCAGGGGAAAAGCAGCCTTTGCCATGGGAAATGCGCCTAAGAGTTGCTTATCATATTGCACAAGCCCTTGACCACTGCAGCGCTAAAAACCTTAAAATTTATCACGATTTAAATGCTTACAGAGTTCTTTTTGATGAGGTATGCTATTTGTCTTACCTGTACTTTCCCTGCTTAGTGAGTGGGGGCTCTTTGTGGAGGAGATTGAATGACACCTTGTTTAGTATTACTAAAATAGTTCAGCTTGGGAATGGTTTTGTTATTATGTCCATTTGTTTCAGCATTCTGTATGGTTCAGCCTTTGAATCTTTTGGAGATTATGATTTAGCTTGGGAATGAATTACACCATGTTTAGTATTACTACGATAGTTCAGCTTGGGATTGGTTTTATTCTTATATCCATTAGTTTCAGCATTCTGTATGATTCGATGTTTGAATCTTTTGGCTATTATGATTTAAGGCGGCAGCTTCTTTTCGAAACGGGTGGAAAGTGGTATTTCTTTAACAGTTTAGAGCCCTTCTTGCTTATTTTCCCTCATGCATGAGATTTAGATTAAGTTTTTTCACTACATTCAGAATGTCAATCCTTTCTCGTTTGAAGAGTCCTTGTAGTGGTCGCCAGGCTGGCATGGGTTTTTGGTTTGAGGGAGATCTCAAATTTGATTGTTTCAGCAGGATAGACTAATAGAGAGAGTAGCATTGACAACAAAGAAAAAAAGATCCATTAATTATTAAATTGTCATTTTCCATAAGTGAAATTATATATTGATGTGTGCTTCATGTTTGTGACTTGTCTTCGGAAGCAGATAAGTTGCCAGCATTGACATTAAACTTTTCTGTTTCTTTGCTGCTTTTAATTTCACCAAATGCCAGGATGGTGATCCTCGATTATCTAGTTTTGGACTAATGAAAAATAGCCGAGATGGAAAAAGCTACAGTACTAATTTGGCTTATACTCCTCCTGAATTTTTGAGGACAGGTACATTCTTTTGATTTCACTTGCTCATATATGGACTACTAAGATTTTCAGTTTTAACAAATTAAATTGTTTTCCTTTTTAATCTTAAAATAAGAAAGAACAGACAGCCCTTCTGAAAAGATAGGGATTTTAGTTACTGAATGGATATCCTTTCACTGTGGATCTACTTGAATGTTCAATCTGCAGGCAGGGTCATCCCCGAGAGTGTGATTTACAGTTATGGAACTGTTCTCCTGGATCTCTCAAGTGGAAAACATATCCCTCCCAGCCATGTATGATACATTAATTCTATATCCAAATGTAGTTTTATTCTTTATATTTCCCAACTAATACCGCTCTTAAATTTCTTAGTGATGAAAAATTGCTTTTCTGTTAGAATGTGGTGAATCTTTCTTGAGTTTCTTTACTTGGCAACTGTTTCTTTGATAATTGAGCTCGTCATTGGAACTCAGTGATGATGCTGTACATGTAAGAAGTACCGGGAACTAAGGCTTTTGGTGTTTTTGTGTGTATTTGGTAGGCTTAATATCTACTATACTATTCTGGAACAGTGCTGTAGTTGATATTGAGTTTTATCTGTGTCTGTTAAGATGAGTCAAGGAAAAATGGAAATATTATACACACACACACACACACACACACGCTCAAGCAAGCACTGAATCAGATGAGTCTTTCTCTTTTTTATCCTTGGTCTGGCCCTAGTTTGGGACTGTGATTTGATTTTGGGCTTGTTTTTTGGTGAGACATTCTGCTTATTTATTTTTTTGGTTTTTGTTCTTAAAAACTTCTGAGTATGCAGCAACTACATCTGCTGTCAATTTTGTGTGTCGATTTTAACACTATTATGTGTATGTTGAATCTCTAGGCATTGGATTTGATAAGAGGAAAGAATTTATTGTTGCTAATGGATTCTTCCCTGGAAGGACAATATGCTGATGAGGATGCCAGCGAATTGGTTGAATTGGCTTCAAAATGTCTTCAGTATGAGGCTCGAGATCGACCTGATATCAAATTCCTCCTTTCAGCAGTGGAACCTCTTCAAAAACAGAAAGAGGTGAAAATTTCAAGTCATCGAGCTCACTGCCATTTCAATTTTAGGCTGTGATGTGTGGATGCATCTTAAACCCTACTAAATTAATATGTTTGCATTGCTTTCCATAGGTTGCATCACATGTTCTACTGGGCCTATCAAGAACCCCTGTGGCGCAGCCAACTATGCTTTCCCCGCTTGGAAAGGCATGTGCTAGGATGGATCTTACTGCAGTGCATGATATCTTGCTTAAAACTGGTTATAAAGATGAAGAAGGCGCAGAAAATGAGGTCAGTTACCGCCAATTTGCTATCTTGATGCTACAAAATAATTTGGCTATGCATGGTTTCATTTTCTCTGTCTGTCTCTCTCACGGTCCTATTTGCCGCCACTGTGTTATCGGTGAAGCTGTCATTCCAAGAGTGGACACAACAGGTTCAAGATATGCTGAACACAAAGAAATTTGGGGATATTGCATTTAGAGACAAAGATTTCAAAAATGCTATTGATTATTACTCGAAGGTACCTTTCTTCCTCTGGTGGATATGTTTACCATTCACAAGCTCGATTAGTGGGATGTTAAGTATCTTGTTCCAAATTTTTGGCCTTTGTTGAATCTCCAAAAGGCAGTTTAACCTGCTGATATGTTAAGTATCTAGTCCCGAATTTTCTCTTTAGCTACTCAAAATAAAGCTTCATTTTTGTTTTGGGAATTATAGAATTGCTCTAGCTTGATCTTTCGGCTTAGTTCCTGAATGTCCTTTCTTCATGCATTTGAACTAATTTCAACCTGTGTTTTGTGTTTTAAAAGTGGCTCATCTTTTCCCCCTGAACGCAGTTGGTATCGATGATGTCTGTTGCATCTGGAACCGTATTTGTCAGAAGAGCCCTCTCATACTTGATGATCGGCCAAGCAGAATTTGCATTGAGAGATGCGATGCAGGCTCAGGTGTGCTTGCCCGAATGGCCCACTGCCTTCTACATGCAAGCTCTCGCCCTCTCCAAGCTTGGAATGGAAACTGATGCGCAGGACATGCTCAACGATGGAGCCTTATTCGAGGCAAAGAAGCAGAATGGCTGGCGTGTCTAAGCAGCAATGTCTCAAGTTTTCAGTCAGTATTCTTTTTTTCTTGATTCTTTTGCCTGTTTGGATCGCGTGCTGCTGAGAGCTTGGAAGAAGATGGTAGCAGAAAGGAAGTTTAGTTGTGAGGATCGGTTCGATCGAGTCTTTTTATTCTGTGGGAGGATAGCTTGACATAAAGAAATGTATATGAAGAAATACTTAGAGAAGTAACAAGCCAATGACTTTGATTTTGGTGGTGCTGATTTTCTGTAAAAGTTTCATTTCAGCTGTGATCTTTACGGATTAAAAGGTGAAGAGTGAAGACAGGAAATGCTGCACTATGAAATAATACAAAATTACTATATAAAAAAGTACGGATTAAAATTTTGATAAAAATAATATATAAATAAAAAATTAAAAAATTGATATTTGGTATTTAATTCACGACAGAATTGTAACATAATAAAATAACTCCTATACTTTACATGATTTTGACAAGAAATAAGCACGGCACTTAATAGTTATTGCATGCCGGATTTAATAATCCTCTAGGCTCTAGCCATTAAATTCATGACATCAAACCCACTTACTATATTTTTTATATTTCCGTTATTGATATTTGACATGGAAAAAATGAGAAAATGATGGATATTTAATTGGAAATAAAATTAATTAATTTGTTGCCACTCGAGTAAAAATATAAAATAAAAATTTTAATATCGTAGAAATAAAAAACGAAAAATAAATAAAAGGAGAGGAAATAATGAAAATAAGTCAGTAGGAGGACCGCAGCAGCGGACAGAAGATTTCAGCCCTCAATTCCTCATCCGCCCATCGGTACATTCTTTTCATCCCTGCTCTCTTTTCAATTCCTTATTATTAGTCTTTGCTCCTTCAATTCCCGTTTCTCCCAGTTTTTTAGGGTTCTTTTCTGTTAGAATTACAGCATTTAGCTTTTGCAATGCCGTGTTTACTGGACTCTGAAATTGCCATGTCCGCTCCGCTCTGAAAGTTTGCATTGATTGTCAGAGACCGGGCAGTTTTACTTTTACACATGGGGCAGCAGCTTGTGTGCCTGAGAGGAGTCAATCTGCATCAACACCTTGCTGCTGCCGCTGTTCACTGCTCACTGCTTCTGGATTTTTATTTGCAGGATTTTTTTTCAGTTTAATTATGCAATTCAAATGATAATTAAGGCTGAGCTTGGTAGAGGTAAAAATGAAGAGATGAAAAAATAGAGGGAGAAAAGTGAAAAGATAAAAAAAATATATATCTTTTTAAGTTAGTCTAGTAAGAAAGACAAAAAAATTTTCTAATATGATGCAAGGTAAAAGTTGTTCTTTCGTGATTTGTTAACGCAGAAGGAAAGTTATGCAAACATGATTCTTTTTAGATTTTACAATGTAAGAATTTTATGCGTTGGGTTTTTTTTTAATAGAGTGAAAAAGTAAGAGGAAAGAAAATAAAATAAATGATTTAAGGTAATTTAATATTGTCTTCCGATAATCAATTTTTTTTAATTTAATTCAAAGTTGTGCCAATTACCGAGACATAAAATTGATGAGTCACATGATAGAACTACGGGAGAGAGTGATAGAACGGAGGTTAAGAAAGAATGTAGAGATATCGGAGAATCAATTTAATTTTATACCGAGTCGATCAACTATGGAGGCAATATATTTGCTTAGACAACTTATGGAGCGCTCTTGAGTAATGGGTAAAGATATCCATATGGTCTTTATAGATTTGGAGAAAGCATATGATAAAGTACCTAGGGAGGTACTATGGTGGTCCTTAATGAAGAAAAGAGTTCCTTTGAAATATATTTAAAATATTTAAAGACATGTATAGAGATGCAATGACACATATGAGGGCATATGGAGGGCAAACAAGTGAGTTTCCTATCACGGTGAGATTACACAAAGGGTCAGTGTTGAGTCCATTCTTGTTTGCGGTAGTTATGGACGAACTGACAAAATCCATTAAGGATAAGGTGCCATGGTATATGATGTTTGCAGATGATATTATCCTATGTGTAGAAACTAGAGCGGAGATCAATGCAAAGTTGGAATTATGGAGACAAACGTTGGAATCAAAAGGATTTAAACTAAGCAGAGTGAAAACTGAATACATGGACTATAAATTCAGTTCTAACAGAGTGGAAGAGCATGATGTAGTGACGTTAGATGGGGTGGCGATACCTAAGTGGGACCATTTTTGATATCTGGGATCGATAGTACAGATGGATGGAGAGATTGATGGTGATGTGACCTATAGGATCCAGGTTGGATGGAGTAAATGGAGAAATGCTACAGGTGTGTTGTACGATAACGAAATTCCTATATGGTTGAAAGGCAAGTTTTATAGCACAGTTGTTAGACCAACGTTGTTATATGGTAGTGAATGTTGGGCGACTAAGAGGCTACATACACAAAAGATGGGTGTAATATAAATGTGAATGTTGCGGTGGATATGTGGATATACAAGAAATGATAGAATGAGAAATGATGATATTCGTAAGATGATTGGAGTGGTACCTATCGAAGACAAGATGTGTGAAAATCGTTTACGTTAGTTTGGACATATAAGACGTAGACTTGTAGATGCTCAATTAGGAGAATAGAAGCTATGGATGTTGAGAGAAGGGTTAAGACCAGAGGAAGATCGAAAAAGACTTGGAAGGAAGTAGTTTGGAAAGATATGAAGGTTTTAGAATTGGATGAGCAAATGACCTTAGATAGGAATCTATGGAGGAGGAGAATACATATGGACGATCTAACGAGAATTCAAATATTGGTTCATATAGTCTATTCAAATCTCTTAGGATAAAGGCTCTGATGATAATGATGATGAATTTGAAGAGATTGAATTATGTGAGTAGCAGAGTAAACATTCATCATTCCTATTTTCTTTCTTTTCTAATTTCTTCTATACCAAGGTTTTTCAAAATTCATTTTCTTTCACTTTTTCTTCTATCACTTTTTTTCTTCATACTTTCATCTTTACCAAATACAACCTGAGAGTATTTGGGCTAATAGTAATGGAATTCACCTTGTGTAAGAGTTATGGGAATAAATAACGTAACTGTTTAAAATAGATAGAAGCTAGTTCCTTGCATTAGAAGCATATGCGTTTTCCCCCATTTTAAGAATTTTGTCTCCATTCTTTAGGGTGTAGAAGGTTCTTATTAACAGATCACATTCAATCCTTCTACACTGTACAAGTCCTTTTCTGTTGCTTGTGATAATGTATGTTTTCCATTGAAGTTGAAGATGAGCTTTGGTGTAGCAATAAAAGTTTTTTTTTATTTTTTTATTTTGTGATTTAGAAGTTATGGATTCAAATCACGAAATAGTTTTTTGGTTAATCAGGAAAGAAAATTGCACATATACGACCCTATGCGGATCTCAAAATATGAAAGCTTTGGGCATTGAATATATCCATTTCTTTTGAGTGTTGATTATCAAATAGAATAATCTTACTTGCTTCACCCAGAGCTTGCAGATTTTCATTTTATGGATAATAAGACATCCGGCAAGGAGGTGACGCGGGAGTCACTCATTGCTATCTCTGACTTTGTACCGGACAAAGGTGTTGCTTCTAAACTCTCACCTGATAATTTGAATGGTGAGAAGCTGGTTGAAGGTATAGATTCTGATGGAGCCGAAAAATACAGGTCTGCATTGATCTCAATATCCTATTCCCAGTCCCCTGACAAGAAGGGCTTACCATCTGCACTGAACGAACCGAAGAATTAGCACTGAGCGGATTCTTGTCTCCATTGGGAGAAGGGTTTTCTGAACCTTGTGAATGGGTGCATGTAATGCATTGTTAAATCATGGCATGTTATGATCTAGAACTCTTGTCGTTCAGTGTGTGTAGACTTGTAATTTATGATGATGAAACTGCCAATGTATCTGTTGAACCTGATTATTTGCCATGTAAACCTCACATAGACTTTGCAATCAATCTATGCTTTCTCTTGAACATGTGTCTTCTTCATCAGTTCAATGCATGCTTTGCAAATTAAATTCTTCTCTAACATTCTGTGAAATGTGTTATTTGATGCGGTTTAAGCAGGGTGTCATGGCTGGAGTCGGGCCAAATTCAACTTGTTTCTTTAACCATTGAGCCAAGTGTAAAGGTACCTTTGCTACCATACCTAACACATTTAGTAGTTTGGTGTTGATGGTATTGGTTCTTACTCAAATTGTCCTCGATAAGTTCAGGAAAATGCTTTAAAAGTTTGAGCGAATGCTGGTGGAATGTTTTTGAAAATTAGTAAAAATTTGTTCAGGTAAACATGTTGCTCGGGACTTTTCTTGATGTCAGAGTGTTTTTGGTTGACTTTGTGTAATGGCACTCTATGCCTTTATCTATTTAATAATAATATAAATTTTCCTTTAAAATAAATGATAACGAGCTTGAAGCTTTTGTATTGGTGGAGGTGATTGTTAATAGGGCGGACTGGAGGTAATTTAGTACTAGGATTGAGTTTGGTTTAATTTGAGTTCAATCGAATTTAGATTTTGAAACATGAGTTCGATTCGATAAAATATTCGAGTAACTTGAAATAGATTTAATAGGTTCAAATTTGATTTAATAAATTTAATTTATCAATTTTTCATTCATATATTATTAAAGTAAAATAATAAATTAATAATAAAATATAAAAACTATATATTAAAAATATTTTGCTGAAACTTGCGAGTCACTTGATCTTACTATTAAAATACTTAAATTCAATTCGACTTGATACTCGAATAGCTCGAATTTGAGTAATTCATGAATAGATTGATTTGTTCATTCAGCTAATTAGTAACAGGCCGTTAATTCCTAGTTGATAAGTCTGACTGAAATCTCACCATTAACCTGCGATCATGTTGTGGTCATGCTGCCACAGTATCATCCAACGGTTGTGGTTGCTGTTTATCTTTGAATAAATTTTCTTTTCAGTTCCAGAAAAGAAGAAATTATTATGGAATGGAAGTGTTCACGTCCAATGCAAAAGAGATGAGACAGAAAGCCAAAAGAAAGGGAATTTGAAACTCTGAAGGCTTGAGAGATTCTCGTCCTCTCTGTTTCTGTTTTGGGGACTGCTAGCAGCAGTCGTTCCGACAGTCGCCCTTGAACACTCGGGCGTCTGTAAAGCCACGTTACCTCATGTTTGAGGTTCAATACCGGCTACCGATAAAACAAGTAACCTGATTTCTTAAATTTGTTTAAATTTTTATTAATATAAAAATACAAAATAGAAAAATAATAACAAATAAGTTTATTTAAAAGCAATCAAAAGTATAACCCAATAATTTCAAATTTTATCTGAAACCAAAACTTCTAATAAAAAAACTGTTCATTGAATACAAGACTACCCATGCATCAGATAAAAAAGCTTGAAGAAAATAAATATTAAAACTTGAAGAATCTCTAGATCTTACATAAGCTTTTTTCTCTTCATTTGTAATACTTATGTAAATAATTTTTTTTAATAAAATGACTTGACTGTTATTATATTTGTATCTTTGTTTCATATTTAAAGTTATTGGCTACAGTTTTGATTGCTTTTGAATATATTTTTTACTGTTATTTTCTTATTTTATATTTTTGTAATGATAAAATTTTGAAAAAAAAAACTGAAGAAATCAGGTTACTTATTATAAACTGTAGTCGGTTTTGAACTTTAAAGATGAGCAACGTGGCTTTACAGACGCCCGAGTGCTCAAGGACGTCTGTTGGAACGACTGCTCCTAGCAGTCCTCTTCTGTTTTATGTGGCTAACTGATAACGGAAACGTCGTCGTATTTCGGTTCAGTCTCAATCAACGGCACTCTAGGACAGACAGGATACAAGGATTTAAAGCCACCACCAAATCCTGCATCAACTGTCCTAACTTTAGGGGACATTTGATTTGCCCTCAAAGCAACCAAATTTTAGTGGTTAGTGTTCACAATTAAATCAAAATTTATTTTTTTAATTATTGTTAATTATTTTATAGATAATTATTTCATATGTTGTCGATCAAATTTTTTTACTTCACAAGCTAAATTAAAATCATGATATATGTCTTATTTTATTTATTATTTATTTTTTAAAATATTTTTATAAGAAATGTACTATGATTCTAACATCACTTATAGAGTAAAAAAAATTCCCTTACAATGTATGTAATGATTATCTTTATTTTATTAGTAAATTTTTTTATTTTAATATAATTAATTATTTTAGTTGGAGTGCGGGCACAAAAAGAAGGTTAGTAAGAGATTAGGATGGTCAGATATAAAATTCATTTAACTCAATGAAAATTATTATCATTAGCCTATTTTGTAATGGGATTAAATTTTTGGATATGATATGAAGATTAGGAGTATAAATGAGTCAAGTTATTTATGAACTGTTCAAGTTCGATTTAATGATTACTCAAGCTTGACTTGTTTATTTTATAGTCGAACCTGAGCTACTCAAGTAATAAGTCGAGCTTAGTTCGAGGCTTTTAATACTCAGCTCGAGTAGCTCGCAAGCTTAATCAAATTTTTTTAATATATATTTTTAATATTTTAATATTAATTTACTACTTAAAAATTGACAAATTTAGCTTATTGAGTTGGAATCAAACTGTTCAAGTATTTTGTCGAGTTAAACTCGAGCTTCAAAAACCAAGCATAATTTAATTTAAGTTAAATTTCGAATCTTAAGTTTTTGAATCAAACTGAATTCATACTTAATATTAGATTGTCTCGATTCAATGCAATTACACCATAATTATAATTTATAATGAAGCTTGTGCGCGTAAGAAAGTGGCTAAAAAATACTTATGAAATGAAATTGAAGTAAATAAAATTGTGTATTGTGTTGTAATTTCTATTAAAATTATCATTTTAGAAGTTGTCAGATTAACAAACTTACTTATGTGTGATGTTTTCGTGATTAAAACAAGTGATATTGAAATTCTAGGTTTCTGAAATGACAATTAATATGCGCTACGTGACATGCTTAATTTTTAAGTTTTGATGACAAAAATAATTTTTAATGGTGAAAAGGTCAAACACAATTATTTTTGAAAAGACATGGATATTTGAAATTTCGAAGAGCAACATTTTGTTGTACTTTCCGGTGTCAAGATTAAACAACAAGTGATTGAAAAAATTACGGGAGACTTACATTTAATCTACGAAAATTTTACGGTTTTATCTCACAAAAAATGTTTCGTAAGTATAAATTCAAGTTTTTACATATATATGATTGTAAAGTCTCACAAACTCTTGATGTGAGATTGAGATGTTACAAACTTCTCGAATTTAAAGCTTGATGTCCTCGTTAAGCCCAATTAGAACAGAATCAGGATCACATCAAACGTTGAAAATCTAAAAGTGACTCATAGTGTAGTACTTAGTTCTCGCAAGAATCTAGAGGTGCTCCCGCATTTAGGTCCCGTAACAGACTGGTAGACCGCTTTTGATACAATCTGTGGAGATCCACACTCAACCTGCAAGATATTGACCAAAATTAACTACACTCAAAATATTCAATTCCTGAAGCATATGTAGTAATTTCAGGCCCAACATTAATTAATTAAATTAATTTCACATAAATATAAATATTCAAATAATAAGGCAATTTGCTAATTTCATGCAAGAGATTTACCTTTCCTTGTATCATCCAATAGGTGAAGATTTCAGACAACTTTCTTTTTATTCTCACCTTGCTTAAACAATCTCATTAAACTAGAAATCCATTCTACCAAAAAAAACTTTATATTCATTGCTATCATTATTATCATATTTATTATTTGGATACTTTTAAATGGTTTTGTCCCACAAAAGGCACCTCGCAAGTATGGGTTTTGGTCTCTACATATATAACATTGCAAAGTCTCACAAATTTCCGATGTGGAATTAGGGTTTTACAAAAGTGAAAGTGAATTTTTTCTCAAAGTATTTGAATATGGTTCGAATCTTAAAATAACTATTATTGGAAAGATTTTACCGTTTACCACTTTCAGCCCGATCAAGATTAGACTTAAATAGTAAAATGGATAAAGATACTTGTGATACAAAAAAAAAGTATAAGGATTTTGACCAAAGCACAATAACAAAAATTTAATCAAATCTGTTTCAAGAATAATTAGACAACTCATTATATTTTTAAATACTTGAAATTGTTAATTAAAAAAATTTATTCAAAAAGATCAAAAGGGAGAATAGGACACTTTACCAATATACAAAAAGAGTTCAAAAGATGCAACTGCAAACATATAAGGGTTAGAGAAAAGAATGAGAAGATGGTTGTATTGCATGCACACGCAAAAATTTGCTGACAACATGATAATGAATTTTGAAACTATTTCTAATATTCAACTCATGAAAAAAATACTTCGAATCATAACAAAACGATGGCTGCTATTAAGGAATCAAAGATATTTCAATGTGATGACAATTGATGACTTTCAAGAATCATTTGAAATCCATGAATAATAATTCCATGAAAGAGTTACATTAAAAGTTGAGTAAGGTTGGAAAGTCACGCAAATGTGACGAAAGAAAAAAAATGAACTAATAAACACAAGTAAATCAAGTAAAAAAAAAGATAGATATATAAAAAATTTCAAGCTTGGCCAAAAGCAAAGAGGAAGAGGTAATTTTGATCAAAATTAAAATAAATCTAATAGGATGATTATCTAATACATTGTTGGTAAGTTTTTTCAATTTCACAAATGAGATTGGGATGATGACATATATCTTACTTTATTTTCTTAATATTCTTAATGGACATGTATCATCATTCTAACTTTATTTGTGAAATAAAAAATTTCATTGACAATTTATCTTATATTATTCCAATCTAATATTCAATATTACAAATGTAAGAAGTATGATCGATATTAGGTTAAATATAAATCTCAAAGTCCAATATTTCATTTCATAATTATAAAAAAAATAATTATTTTAAAAAATATTATTGTGTTTTGTTGCGTCGTGTCATGTAACTCATCTGCCCAATTATTTAATCGAATTTGACAAAAAAATTATCCTAATCTAATGCTTGAGACTAAGCTTATTGGCTTCACATATGGACAATGGAAGCCACTAATTATTAATCCAATGTGAGCAAGACAGAGAAAAAGTTGTTAAGAAATATTTTTGGGAATTATTTTCAAGCCAAAATGGACAAAAGAAATAAAAACTATGTTTGGAAAAGATGGAAGAAGAGGAACTCATCATTCACATCACCTTCACCGTCTGTGATGACAGAAAAAACAAAGCCAATGACAAGCAATTTTCGACGAAAGTAAAGCCCCGAGCTGACAACATCAAGAACGGTTCCACTTGAAAACGTCGGAAATAGCTTTAGCAAATAGTATGCATAATTGCGAGATCACATAAGTGATTACGGTTTGGATTTATGTATAAATTATTTGAGTTAGAATTTTTTTAATTTTTTGTTTGTAAATGATTTGTAAGTTCAAAAATTTTATATTTAAAAGCTCAATGAATTTATAAATCTCAAAGTTAATTGGTGACTTTTTTTAACTTTGGTGATGATGTAACTTTTCTACTTCTAAATTTTTTTCAAGAAAAAAAAGCAAGCATAGTTGAATTTGGGTTTAGATTGTATGGTTTATAAGATCATTTTTAATAGGTGACTCAACAAGTTTGAGATTTAAATTCTAACATATGTAGCTCTCTTTTTTTTTTATTCTTGGATTTCGATTTCTTTTGGTCAAAAAATTAACAAACTGTTGAAAAAGAAACAAATAAAACAGATATAGGATTACAGCTCTTGTCCACTTGAGGTACTATGAAGATAAAAAACTTGAACTTCTTCTTGGACTTCAACTTCTGGAATTGAACTTCTTTGATCACGAACAGTCACGAACTAAATGCAGAAAAAGACTTCAAGGCGTGCTGCTATAATGCCACTTTCCTTAAGACTTATTTCACCCCCACCAGTTATGGTATGCAACAGGGTTTATGGAAATAGCCTCAGGATACAATAAAATCAACTTGTTTAATATTACCTTGCACTTGTAATATTAAACCACTAAACACTTTAGACAAATACAAAAGTATTATGTCTTAGCCAAAGTTTTCTGCAGCAAACAATGTCTAAGAGACTTGTTTTCTGTTTTGATATTGGGAGAGAAAGAAGAATTCAGAATATTTTCGTTATCTTTTATTCTGTTTTCTTGAATGAACATTGTCATCTCTTTTATAGAGATAATTTCAAGATATGTGATCTTTGGTTTGAATGATACAACCTTTCAATTGTGTTGTTTCATTTAAACAAACACATCATTCAGATTGTTCACAACCTCTCAAATTCAATGGTTATGTCCTTTAACCATTCTGTAGTGAAAGATTACCCTTTGAATGAGGTTGCACCTATTCAAAGAAAACTAGTCGTTACAATTCATTTTGCACTAGAGCAGTTGACTGCCATAAAAGGCAGTTGACTGCCTTTGGATTTCCAGGCAAGGAAGTCGGATGCCCGAAAATAGCATCTGAATGCCCTAGTGTATTTTTGAAACAGTATGCAACTTCCAGGAGGGCAGTCGATTGCCTTCATATGACAGTCGACTTCCTTAAAGTAACTTAAAATCAGAGTATTCACATTGTATAGGCAGTTGACTGCCCTATTTGGGCAGTTGACTGCCATCCCGGGGCATCCGACTGCCCTCCCAGGGCATCCAACTGCCCAAGTGCATTTTTCGGATAGAATACTTACTGCGCAAGGGCAGTTGACTGCCCTATAAATTAAGTAAAAATCATTTTAACATGATTTTACTTCACCCAGAGTCATACCAAACACTAGTTTTACTTGTACATTGATTAAACAACATTTAATCAATCTTTTCACTTTATATTTTGAAATTTTCTAACACAAACCAGATTCAATTATGACAATGTTAAAAGTAAGATTAAATTTGGAGACAATTCAATGTTTACCACATTAAAATGATATAAAAAATATAAAAGTTAAACTGATACAGATTAAAATTTTGATAAAAATTATATATGAATTTGATAAAAATTAAAAAATTAATTTTATATTTAATAAATTTACACAAATTATAATACAATAATTTTCATATTTATACAGTTTGATATGAAATGAACATGACATATTTACATATTGTCATAAAATAAGCAAAATGAAAAGAAAGAAAAAGTAGACCAATTATGGAAAATTAAGGGTAAATGAATAAATTTGACTTCATTTTGAGAGTTAGCATTTTATTTATTATTATTATTATTATTATTATTATTTTGTATTTATATGTAGTTGATTGCCCTCACTATGTAATTCCAAGAAACATTCGTCGGTCCTCACTTTGTGGACAGAATTGAATAACGTAAAGTGTAAGCTCGTAAGTCGCAATCAAGAAAGGACTAGATGAAAGTGTGTGCGTGGTCAGTGGTGTCAGCTGTGCTGAGTGGATATTGCAAAATCCATTAGGACCATAAGATAAATAAACCCCAAACAACTAATTTTAACTACTTGTGAGGAGTACAAAAGAAAAAAAAACTTATTTAATTATATATCTAATGAGACATAAAAATGTTGAAATAGTATTTATCAAAGATAATATGTGTGAAAATCGTTTCTGTTAGTTCGACATATACAACATAAACCTATAAATGCTTTGATTATGAAAGTAAAGGTTATGAATGATAAAATAATAATCAAAGCCAGAGGAAGATTGAAAAAAGCTTGAAAAGAAGTTATTCGAAAAGATATGGAAGAATTAAAGTTTGATGAACATAATGATTTGGATAGAAATGTGTGAATAAGGAGAATTTATATGGACGGTTTAACGTGAGTTCAGATATGAGTTCATATAGTGTATCTCAATCTATTAAGGTAAAAGTTCTGATGATAATTAGGATGATGAATATATATTAAATATCTTTGATATGAGAAGGAAAAAATAGGTTCTGATATTTGAATATCATATTTGCACAATTTTTATGCTAAAATCTGAGAATAGATTCAATCTGATAATTCTAGACACGACAAGAATAAAAAATACTAATGTAATATAAGCTAAAATTTGATAAAATTTATATATAAATATGATAAAATTTAAAAAAGAAAGTTTGTGTTGATATAAATTTTGATACAAAATTTTTGTGTTTTATGTGACAATTTTACATAATATGAATATGAATTATACATACGAATTACCAAGTTCAAAATAGGAGAAGGGATTACAGATGATTTGAACTTGGATACCATCCCTTAAGAGTGATTCTATGAACCATTCAATTGATTGTTAGATTCTAATTTATTATTATATTATTAATACATTCATTTGATATTCATTAAATCATCTTAATAGTCAAATATATTCTCAACTTTTTTGTACAAAATAAATATAAGCCCTTAATCTTAATTTTATTGTAAAAGTCTATAAACTTTTTTTTACTATAAATAAACCCTTAACCTCTTAAAATAATGCAATTAAATAAAATAAGTAAGAGGTGAATATCGTATAAGCCCTTCACCTTTTTATTTTAGGGTAAATTTCACTAAGGTACTCAAGGTTTCACTATAATTCAACTCTAATTTATTAGTTTTGAAAATGGACACTTTGGTCTAAAATCACAAATGATTTTAACATATATAAGTTAATTACTAAACATGAATTAATAACATCACATTCCCAACTATCAACAATGAATTTTATTACTATATTATTTTTAAGTAATTTTTAAAAATTATTTTATGGAAGATTTTTATTTTTTAATATCAAGAAAGAGTATTATGGATATTTCATGAGTAATAAATGTTTAGGTTAATAGATTTTTTAAAGTAACTTAATAGAACAATTTTTTATATCGTCGAATTTATAATTTTGGACCAAAGTGTCTGTTTTTCAAATTAGTGGATTAGAGTTGAATTATGGTAAAATATCGAGAACTTTAGTGAAATTTACAATTTATTTTGTTGTAAAAATTAATAACTAATTTGAATTTTATTGCATTATTTTGAAATGTCAAAGATTTATACAGTAAAATTAAAAGTTGATAGCTTATTTGCATTTTATACAAAAAGTTGAGGATATTAATCCATTCAACTACTAGTCCTTTAAAATTTATGACATTATTTTCTTTCTGAAAAAAAAGATTTTATATATCCAAAACTTAAACATGAATTATGGGTATCTTACAAGTTACATGCAAAGAAAAAATCCAAACTACAATTTCTTACCTTAAAAAAAAATTATCCTCTAAAAGATACTCACAGATTCAATGGATCACAAAAGTAAGCAAAATTCTATAAATATGGTTTGCAGGTATGGTAAGTAGAGAGTAAAGAGAAACCTTTTGAAAGAGAATCAAATCCAGTTAGAAACGACAAAAGACCAGATGTAGGCCGGCAAGCTCTTTGTCTTTTTCTTCCCATGGTCCGTTGGTATATAGTTAGTGAATTAGTGCAATAACAGCAAAGTTTCCCCATTTGCCTGTCATTGCCGTGTTTGTGCTCTTGCTTTCCTTTCTTTGCATCGCTGTCCCTGTATGCTATTGAGTGAGTGAGTGCTGCCCTTTGGCCAGGGTGATTGCAAGTAGAGAGTAAAGAGAAACCTTTTGAAAGAGAATCAAATCCAGTTAGAAACGACAAAAGACCAGATGTAGGCCGGCAAGCTCTTTGTCTTTTTCTTCCCATGGTCCTTTGGTATATAGTTAGTGAATTAGTGCAATAACAGCAAAGTTTCCCCATTTGCCTGTCATTACCGTGTTTGTGCTCTTGCTTTCCTTTCTTTGCATCGCTGTCCTTGTATGCTATTGAGTGAGTGAGTGCTGCCCTTTGGCCAGGGTGATTGCATGTGTGTGTGTATATATATCTATGAAGTTGAGAGCATAGGGTATAGCAAGATTTAATGTTCTTTGAGAGCAGTCTCTGAAGCTTCGAGCTGTGCAGCAATGGAGGTCTTGGGTTCGCCGTGGATGGTTGTTTGCTTGGCAACATTGGCTGGCTTTGCGTTTGTGAAATGGGTTCTGGAGAGAGTGAACTGCTGGGTGTACGAAACCAAGTTGGGCGATAAACAGCACTCTCTGCCCCCAGGGGACTTAGGTTGGCCTTTCATTGGCAACATGTGGTCGTTTCTCCGAGCTTTCCGGTCCAACGATCCTGATTCCTTCATGCGCTCCTACTTTTCCAGGTACTTTACCCTTTTTCTCTACTTCACCATGTTTGGTTAGTCTGTTTTCTCTCTCTTTCTTCTCAATACCCTTTTTATTGTTTTCATTTCTTTCTTTGATTTCAAGTTCAAGTGTACAAGATGGTGGAAGCAGAAAACACCCATGTTTCCACGAGAATAATCTGTGGAAACTGCCATGGCAGCAGAGGATCTAGCCTTCTGGGCTTCTATGTTCTATCCATCAAACAATTTGGAATTGGACCCGTTTTTTCTCCTTGGAATCACAGCCCGTTTTCATTTTCACTTTTTCATCAATTCACGTGCTGCTATGCCATGTAGAGTTTGCCCTGTCGTTCTCTTGTTGTTGCCATGATTGATCTCTTCGAGTTTGCAGCTTTGAAGCTGTGGTTCAAACTGAACCAGCTAACTTTGATTGACAGAGAGAGAGCGGCTGGCAGGCCTCTTTTGTCATTTTTGCTGTCACATAAGTTTAACAGTAACACGTTGAGCTTATTCTGGCCTTAGCTTTGGCTTTGGCTATAGCTGTGGCAATTTAGTAAGTAGTAGGTGGCATGATTCAAGCGCCATAAACTGCCATGGAAGCTCCAACTTTCACCGTCCACCTTAGCCAGTCCTGCCAACTTTTCATACAAAACAAAAACACATGTACTTCTTGTTGGGTGGGAGTTGGGGCCATGTGAGCTCACCTTGAACTCTGTTTGTAGACCCACCATTTCTTGTCACCTACTGTAATTCCACTTCGCTATCTTACCTGGGCTTCTGTTGTTTCTTTCTCAATGGCAGTCGGTAAAGTCGTTTGACACTTTCTGCTTAACTTCTTGGGAGCCTTGCAAACAAACATCTTCATGTTCATAGAGGACTGACAAAGATTCTCATGTAACTAATAACTTTTGCTGTGTGTGATTAAACAAACAACGCAGATTCGGACAAATTGGAATCTACAAGGCTTTCATGTTCGGGAACCCAAGTGTGATTGTGACAATGCCTGAAACGTGTAAAAGAGTGTTAAACGATGATGATGCATTCAAGCCTGGGTGGCCTACTTCCGCAGTGGAGCTGATTGGAAAGAAATCGTTCATTGGCATTTCGTATGAAGAACACAAGCGTCTGCGCCGGTTAACTGCAGCTCCTGTCAATGGCCATGAAGCACTGTCCATTTACATCCCGTATATTGAAAAGATTGTGATCTCTGCCTTGGACAAATGGTCTAACATGGGAGAAATCGAATTCCTGACGCAACTCCGAAAGCTCACTTTCAGGATAATCATGTATATTTTCCTCAGCTCAGAAAGCGAAGAGGTTATGGATGCCCTGGAGAGTGAATACACAACGCTCAACTATGGAGTCAGAGCCATGGCAATCAATGTCCCAGGATTTTCTTATTACAAAGCTCTCAAGGTGAGATTTCGATTTTCTTTCTTCTTTCTTGCATGTGAAGTTATTGTTGTAATCGAATTCATGTTCTTTCTCAGGCTCGGAAAAACCTGGTGAGGGTTTTTCAATCTGTGGTGAGTCAGCGGAGACAGCAGAGGAAAACAAATAACTCGACAAAGAAGCGAGACATGTTGGATGCCTTGTTGGATGTGAAAGACGAGAAAGGTGAAACATTGGATGAAGAGGAAATCATTGATATCATGTTGATGTACCTGAATGCTGGCCATGAATCTTCCGGCCATACTACAATGTGGGCGACCATTTTCCTGCAACAACACCCCGAATTACTAGAAAAAGCAAAGGTAAACACAATTTGAACGTTCTAAACATTCTATTTGTTTGGTTAAATATATAATTCTAGAGCATTGGTAAAGCATTCGAGTGCTGCAGTTTCATGATCAGACTTGACAATATTGTATGCAGGAAGAGCAAGAGAGGATCCTGAAGAAAAGGCCACCAACCCAGAACGGTTTAACTCTCAAGGAAATTCGAGATATGGAATATCTTTCCAAGGTAACTCTGTTGTATCAGCTAATTTTATGGTTTTGGATTCTAAGTATTACTTGGAACCAGTCATTTGACTCCATAACTTGATTTGTGAAGGTGATTGATGAAACTCTTCGGCTGATAACGTTCTCACTGACAGTCTTCCGCGAGGCGAAAAAAGATGTCAATATAGGCGGTCAGTCTATATATGTATATACACAAACTTCCCAGGAGGATGCCTAGTGATATTCTCACAGCATACATGAATTTCTTGCATTTTCAGGTTATACCATTCCTGAGGGCTGGAAAGTTCTGGTCTGGTTCAGAACCATTCACTTGGATCCTAAGATTTATCCGAACCCGAAAGAATTCGACCCTTCTCGATGGGATGTAAGTTTCATACTGCTTTTCATAGTTCTTTAAAATAACTTAATGTTCATCAACCATGGAAGCAAAGCATAACCTGTTGATTAATACATTGCAGGATTACAACGCCAAAGCAGGAACTTTCCTTCCCTTCGGAGCAGGAAGCCGATTGTGCCCTGGAAACGATCTTGCCAAGCTTGAAATCGCCATTTTTCTTCATCATTTCATCCTTAACTATCGGTAAGTTATTCTGAAATTGCATTGAGGGCAGCCCGCAGCAGGCTTCTCTAAGAATGATAGCACAAACAGAACACTTTCTTCCTTTGGTGATTTGCAGGCTGCAGAGGCTTAATCCTGACTGTAAAGTTAGGTATCTGCCGCATACAAGGCCTGCGGATAATTGCTTGGCAAGGATCAAGAAGCTGCCTCCTTCTGTGCCCAAGGAAGAATAATGGAAGATTTCAATGGGGGTTTCGTGTTCACTGTCAGTGCATCCACAGATATCCTAGCTATGATAATAATTTCTTTTCTGCCAGACTGTATGTTAATAATCAATAAAGCAATGTTTCATCAGCTTAATGCTTGGTTCTTCATTGATTGCTGAGGAAAATGAATAAGAAAAGTAAATGTTATTATTCCATTTGTCTATTATATCCTGATCCAACTCATGCTTGCTTTCACAATCCATCAATTACTTCACTAGTGCACAGAACTGTTATTTATACAAGAAACAAGGATACACAAAAAAAAAAGGGAGAAATGTGGCATTTCATATAGTGTTTACATTGGAACCCAAACAATTTCGTCACGACCCCTAATTAAAAAAAAATACAAGAATAGTTTTTTTTTTTGGTTGCAAGAAGAATATTAAATAATTGAGGATGAAAATGTTTGGATTCGAACCCAAAACTTACAATATACCACAACTTTTTCTTAATCATTAGACCAAGCGGTTGTTGGCAAAAATAGCTAAAGCTATCCCAACGCACAATTATAAAAAAGATACAAGGTGATGTCTGTAAATGCCAAGCTCTGTTATTCCGGCCTTGTTCCTTTTTTTTTTTTTGAGAAATTCCCGCCTTGTTCCTTAAACAAGCAACAAGGAACACAAGAACAGCTAAAGACACTTGAATTCCATGATCAAGTAAAAATTTTTTACTTTACTATAATATCAACGTAATCGCACATGAATTTTATTGTAAAATAAAAATTTTAACTTTATTGTAAAATCAGCGTAAAATCATATGACTTAGTTTTAATAGGCATAAAATATGTTAAAAATATCTTTAACATATGGAATAAATATAAAATTAATATAAATAAATATTACTACAAGAAAATTTTGCTATAAGATGTGACTCATGTGTTTACAATACTTGTAATATATTTTATGACTTTTGACATTAAATTTATATTTATTATCATATATTAAATATGGTAAAAAATTTTGACTTTATTATAAAAATTTCCGACACTCCATCGCTTGCCCATCATCAGAGCTCTCCATGAAAAAAAAAAAAAAAACTTTAGGATTTGAGACTAAGAGATCTTAGTTGGTAGACAGAGAGTTAAAACTTAAAACACCCCATTGGAAGTTCGAACAAAGATTCACTGAATATTTTTTTTAGAATATTCATATTTCTACTGTGAATATTCATTTTTCTTCTGAAGATTTACTGAATATTCATATTTCTACTGTGAAGGTAGATAGAGATAAAGGCATTGAGCAAGGATATGCAATGCAATTATGCAAGGCAGCAAGGGAATATTATAAATTTATTATTGATACTTTATTCAATTAAATCAGATTAAAAAATTCAAAGTCAAAGACAAAACGGAAAATTAGCAATAAGCTTCCATATAAGTTCCCCAATTGCCATGTGCAATTAGCTTACAGCTTGCAATTGCATTCAATACGTTTGACTTTGATTATTTCCTAGTTCATACTTGGACAGGACAAGAACAACATTATAACAGTCACACCACCGCTTCATGATCACCTTTCTGGGAGTTGGCTATGGAGAAAGAAGATTATCCGCCGGATTTCAGATGCCCCATATCCATGGAAGTCATGAAGGATCCTGTGACCATTATTGTCACCGGATTCTCCTACGAGCGCAAGAACATCGAGAAATGGTTCCATGGCTACAACAAGAAGACCTGTCCGGCTACCATGCAATGCCTGCAGAGTTTGGATTTGACCCCGAATCACACCCTCAAGCGTCTCATTCTTGCATGGCCGCAGGAGAAGAGAGTCTCTCGCTCATCTTCTCCGCCGCAGCCATCTCTCAAGCATAGCGAGATGGTTTCCCTGCTCAGCACGCTCGCATCGTCTCCTTTCAAGGAAACTTCTTTGAAGAAAATCCGGTCGATGGTCGAGTCGGGGGATGATTCAAGGTCTGACTTCATTCGATCCGGTGGCGTTGAGGCTGTTGTTCAAGTTCTAGTTAATCAGATTCAGACTGTCGTTGACAATTCCGATTTTGTTAGCTTTCAAGCCTGCGAGGAGGCTCTGGGAATCTTGCACCGACTCCCATTGTCTGAAGAACACGAAGCTCTTCAACTGTTATTGAAGCCAGAATCCATGAAATCAATAGCATATGTTCTTCAACGTGGAAGTGCTGAAGCCAGGCTTCACGCCATCACTATTTTCAGACAGATAGCTAAAACGGATTTCGACTGGAACCTTTTGCTCGAAGATCAAGGCATTGACTTGTTGAAATCTTTGTTAGAACTGGTCTATGATCAGATATGCAGCAAGGGAAGTTCATCCGCCATGGAAGTTCTGATTGAAATATTATCATCATCAAAGAAAACCCGAGCAAAGGCCATTGAAGCCGGCGCTGTCAGCGTCCTTGTCGAGCTCTTACCGGACTCCAACAGATCCAAATGTGAGAAAATGCTGCTTTTGATCAAGCTACTGTGTGAATGCGCAGAAGGAAGGACGGCCATGGCGGAACATAGTTTGGGTATCCCTGCTGTTTCCAAACAGTTGTTGCATGTGTCTAACTCGGCCACCAAACTCGGCGTGAAGATTCTGTGGTTGATGGCCGCTGTTCAGCCGACGGCGAGGGTTTTGGAGGAAATGCTCCTGTACGGAGCCGTGAAGAAGCTGGTGACATTGATGCATTTGGAAGGAGAATCACCAACGAAAGAGAAGGTGGTGGCCATGTTGAAGTTGCATGGTAATTCTTGGAAGCGTCATCCCTGTTTTCCTTGTGACTTGAAGGATTCTCCATAAATGGAAATTTGAGAAAGTAATTGGTGGAAAATTTGGGATGAAATTTTTTCTATAGTTGCTGAAATTTCAATTTGTTTTGGATTACTCTTGGAGAAGTTTAACCTATGGTTGAATTGATGTTTTTTTATTTTTTTAATTGTATAAATTATATCATAAGATTCAAAATCTTCCCATAAAAATTTAAAACTATTTAGGCAATTTTATGTTTCTCTGGTATAATTTTTCAAGATTTAAAATTGGGTGATTAAGCTATTGAAGTTCAGGCCAACAAAGAAAAAAGATATGGTCTAGTTTTGAGATATGCTCGATGCTGAAATTAGTGTCTCCTTCACTAAGAAAATAAAAGAAAAGAAAATAGAGTTTAGGGTTTTTTGAGGGAGGAGAGTTGGTGATGAGAGTATGAAAGAGTTAGTATTCTTAGACCCTCTTTTTTATATTTATTGAACATGAACTTAAAGCTTGATTTGTTGTATTTTTGACCCAGTGTATATATATATATATATATATATATATATATATATATATATATATATATATATATATATATATATATATATATATGGGCCTAACAAAAACTTGAAAATATATTTTATTTGATATAGTCAAATTAGATAATGATGCTAAGATTACAAAATGGATAATTATCTAATAAATTGTCAGTACAATTTTTAAACTTTACAAATAAAATTAAGATAACAAAATATACTTTAATTCTCTGATAAAGTAATGAATAATTACCCTCATAAAATTTGATTGTTTCGAGCTAAACATTTAGTTTAATATTAATTATAATGCAAATCAATCTAGATATTTCTCTTTAAATTTAAAATTTTCTATATATACCTTTTCATTTTTATCACTTTCTTTATAGTATTTTTTTTTAATTATTAGCCAATATAATGTCATGTTGCCTCCATAAAAGATTGCCAATACATAATAATATATAAACAGCAGCATTTACTGTGGTAATTTTTAATGGGCTAATAAGAATTCAGTGTTATGTTACCCTATGAATAATGCCCATAACAGCTTATTACTCATCCAAGGACTGAAATGCATATACCTAAATGGACTTGCCTATTACAGAGTTCGGGTATAGGCTAGGGTTTAAGATTTTGGGAACCCAAACTTTCTGCCTTACGCGAAATCATTTTTACCTGTAATCTAAAGCTTTGCAATGGCATATGGTGGCAACTTGAACTTGGGTCTGGTGGGAAGCTTTAGATCTTCCCATTCTTCATGGCTCACCTTGGAGAAATAGCAGTCAACTGCAGTGTTAGCAATAAGCTCCAGTCTGGATGGCTCCCACTGGCAAACACAAAAGGGAAGGGAATTCAATCTGCCAGCTTAAGAAACTTCGTGAAATGGAGATTAGTGACTGAAGACTCAGGAAAGAGAATATCAACCTTAGGGTTCTTATCCTTATCCAGTAGTATAGCCCTGCAACCCTGCATTAAGAAGTAAGATTTTAAGAATTTGGGGGAAGAGAGAGAAATGAAGTTAAAATACATAAATGAGTCAGCTGAAACCTCGAAAAAGTCTTTGCTGACTTCTCCCCGCATGACATGACACACCATTCTATACTCACGAACAAGGCATGCACCCACTCCTTGGAGCCTCCCTTCTCTAATCTGATATAGTAAGAGCGGAGTCAACTTTAAGCTGAAACAATTCATCAAGCTTCAAACAATCTCCTAATTCAATAATCCATGGTCCTTCAAAAATATTTAAGGAAATCAATTTGTTTTATGGGAAAAAAGGTAATATTGAATAAGTATATTTCTTATGCTTATAATCGTTAATGGTGAATTTCAAAATGAATCAAATCAGGAAATATGATAAACACTGCACACTTTCGGTTTGTCGGGTAGGGATATTTTCTTGAAAGGAGAAATCGTAAAGAAACCTCAAAAATTACTGATATATCATTGGCATATCTCAACTGGCATGAAAATGTTTAACTTACCGATCTAAGAGAAATTTTAAGACTTGTTGGTGAAGCCTTTTTCAATGTTTGAGTCGTAGCAGAGATCCAACCATCCAATTGGTGAACAACCTCGCTCTCCTGTGTAAGCATGTTCATGAGATTGTTGTCGTAGGCAGAATAAACTGATGGTATAATAAATTGCAGGGAATTTCAAAGCAGATGCAAGAAACATTGAGCATCATTTACTTACAAGAGCGGATAGTATTTCTTCAACTGTTTTTCTGGAGAAGCATCTATCAATGACATTTAATCTGCAGCAATATCACCAATGATAATGAGGAACACAGCAGTATGACATCGGCAATTTTGGCTTCAAAGAACAAAGTTCAGATTCTAAATATGACGTGCCCAATCAACCTTTTGGAATGTATAAAAGTTGCAAATATGTGCCTTCGGTCTACAGTTATAGGCTAACTCATCTTCCATAAACAGGGAATTAAATATTTAAAATACAAGGGCAGGTACTAAAATATTTTTATAATGCAAGATCTCTCACTTTTTCCCCCAGTTGGGCTGCAGATATCAAACCATTTATTTAGGAAAATGAATAGTTAATGAAAAACTAACCGATTGTACACACTCTGCTCTTTCAAAGAGGGTTGCTCGGAGTATTGATCAATAATTGATGAAATGATTACCGAATCACTGGAATCTACATTCCGTAATGCAGCTTCTAACATAGGTAATTTCTGTTAATTAAGTGAACAGATATAAACAAATAAAATAAGTACAAGTTCTAAAATTGTCAAAAGCATTTAAGTAAAATTTCAAACACACAAAGAAAGAGAGGTTCACTTGGTCCTTTTTGGATTATGAATTCAGAAGAGATTTTAAGGATTCCAATGAAACACTGAGTACTATCAAATGCTTTACAATGCAGGAAAAACAATTCCACATATGGCAATTTGAATGGATGGTGACATTTTTCTGGAATCAAAAAATATAAACATGGTTTCAATCCTTCAAAAACTAAATTTCAATTCCAGTGTGAGAAAATTTGCAATGAAGCCCTTAAAAGATATGCTTATATCCTTGTGTTTCATAAACATTCTTAGATAGGTTACTTAAAGACGATACCAAAGACAGAAGCAGAGTTCTTCTAACTAGCTGTAAATCTTTTGCAAAAGCATTACTGCCCTGATTTGGGTCATGTAAATCAACTCAACTTAATTAAGACTGATCTCAATCTTCGTTGGGTTTACATGAGTTTTCACTCCATTCTACTATATTTCTAATCATTTTAATCTGAGTTATGTACCTAAAATAATCACAGTGCAGCTTTTACTCAGATCACACAGCATAGATAAAGTAGGAGAAGTTTTAGTTTCTTTTATAAGGGCAGACATGGATCTGGTTTTAGTTTTCCCAGGCAAAGAAAAACCGAAGCAGACACTTGCTATGTGTTCCATCTTATCATGTTTTCTCAACCAACCCATATGAATATATTTTTCCTCAAATATATTTGAACTCAACTATGTTCATAATCCAGCAAGTATATTAGGCTGCGAAGCATACTGCTGAGGGGACAAAGTGAGTTGCAAGGCCACATGCAAGCATTTCAGCACCATCCAACCTTGAACCAGTAAGACCGAGGTATTCTCCTGCCAGAATATGGAGAAGAAATGTGAAGCCAAATACAAAGGAAATTCAAGTGTACAAGTTTTTGGGTCAGCAAGAACAAGCAACCCGATGTGACACAGATCTATGAACCAACTAGACCCAACAAAGGGAAAAGATAGCCGTTGTATCTATCATAAAGCCGAATCCAATTTATAGTGCCTTTTTCCTTTGTTTTTTTCCTTATAACTTCAACAGGCATTGGCCAAATCCTGGTTGCTATTGAAGAGGTTAAACGAAGATTCATCTTATTTTTGAAAGGATTTAGAACATCAAATTTTGATAATAATAGTAATTAAGGGCACACATTAGATATTCAAGGACATAAGTGTGATTACCGAAAAATCCAGGGAGTCTTGACAAGAAATATGAAGCTCCTACGTCTGGGAAGAGTCCCAAAGCTGTTTCAGGCATTGCAAAAACCTACACAATGTCCAATATTTAAACACATAGATAGAGAAAACCAAAACTGCTATACCTATTATCTGATTGTATCAAATTTATAGAAAATGTAAAAAGTAGACAAGATCTGTTGAATCACATTATTATAATTGGAGATTTTGCATATCAGAATTGCTCATATAGCCATGTTTTCTACTAATATATACAAGGAAATTCAAAAATACTTCAGCGGCGACATAAAAAGATAAATACCGAGTTCTCAGTTGCAACACGGAATCTACCATGCAGTGAAACACCAGCCCCACCTCCCATAACGATTCCATTAAGAATTGAAACCTTCAATGAGATTTGCATTGTCACAATTAGAACAAAAATATTATACATGATATAGGCTAAAGCCAGCATACTTTTGAATGACTCTTATGTGAAAATTTACTAAGACAATTGGGTTACCTGTGGTTTGCTATAGGTTGCCATCAAATAATTTAAGGTGAACTCCTTTGAAAAAAAGTTGGCACCTACTCTCCAGCCATCTAAACATATAAATGGATAACAAAAGATCATTGACTTTAAATTCATCCAACAAAACAGAAGAAAAAAAGAAGGCTCTTTGGCATCAGCACTTGAAATGAGTCCACTGTGCTAGCAAAAGAGCAATCATAAATAGTAACTAATGTGAGGTAGACAACTAGGAAATAAAGGTGATTGCAAACTAATAATGTGGGTAATATTTTGGACCTAAATGATAAGTAGAGGTATCCTATAACCATAGAAATGAAAGAATCTATACCTGCCCCAATATCACGTACCACAGCTGCAACGTCTCCACCAGCACAAAAGGCTCTTCCTTTTCCCTAAGGACAAATGGCCAGCTATCAAGTATAATCTCTTTAATGCAAAAATATTGGGTTGCATGAGTCAATGAAGGAAATTAATCTTACGGAGAGGAACGCTCAAAAAAGATGCTTCTTACCTAGCAAATCTTCCAGAATCATACAAAAAACTTACTTCAAAATTCATGCAAACTAACTAAGTCTTTCAATAATTTAATTAAAGTAAGGATTATCAATGGTCAAGACTCAGATGAAAATGTACCTTTCAACCGTATTCTGTCAATTAAGTGGCACCAATGAGAAGTAAATCTTTAGATGGGAATGTTACCTAAGAACTGTATATGATTACTAAAATGATATGTAAGAGCTCAATTATACTTCCAAAAGGAATTGTGATGAAGATCATAAATTGAGACAAAACATAATCATGACTTTTGATCATTTATGACAATACTGATGTGCTAAGATTGTTAATGCAAAACAAAAATAGCCTTTTTCTATTTGACATTCTAGGAACAACCCAAAATGTGACATCAAACAAATTTGATTGACTCCCCTGAAATGGGATAAGAGCAGAGACCAGGCATGCTTGCATGCGACCCAAAAAAATCATTACACTCAAATTTCTTAATTTCATGTTCCTCTCATTTGTTTGGGTCATATTGTTTCCTTTAATAAAGTAAAAGAAAATGGGTACAAAAGCCGTCTCTTCATATGTCTGTACCTTCAATATTACCAGCTTGACATTAGGATCCTCCTCATAGGCAAGAAAAAGTTCGAATAACCGAGAAACCTGCATAAAGAGAGAAAATATTATTGTTATTTTATGTTTCAAAGAATTCATACGGCTATAAGGTTGTTGACGGACAATGTATAACACTCATGCAGATAATATAGAAAAAGAAGAAAAGCATGGTTATAAAAGTGTTTGCTGCAGATCCTGAAAACACAATTCTATTCAAAGGAAGAAAACCTGATAGGTTATTACATGTAGTTGACATAGAAGACATGCAAAAGAAATGAACCAGCAGTAAAAAGAATAACTATAGAAAAGAAAGTTGTTTGACTCGCCTATATTTTGGATATTGTAGTCTGACAAGACATCAGTGAATTCTCAAACCTTAAAACCATAACTGCAGTACAAGCATAAACAATAGCAACTAGAATTTTATTTCAGATTAACCAAGGCTAGCCAGATAGGTTAATTGAGGTTCTTTGGCATATCCATATGTTAATTACTAAGGAAAATTACAACGCAAAGCATTTGATTTTAAAACCTAGTGTATGACATAAGGGTAATTCCCAAAAACTGAAAGAGTTGAAGCACTCTATTAGCAACAAATCATACCATCTGAAATGAAAGAGCATTGAGCTGCTTAGGCCTGTTTAAGGTTAGAATTCTTGCAAAGGAGTTGGCTTCTACAAGAACCTGCACAGAAAATGAAGGAACATAAGTGATCCTCAAGAATATACCAAAGTTAAGCTGGGAAGCAACTCATAATCCGCCAGACAGATTGAAATATTTGTAATTGAGATGAATTTCAATTGCAAGAATAGTTTAAGTTAATCTAAGCTCTATGTGGTAGCAAACAGAGAGTGACAAGAGAGGAAAGTCATCTGGGTTTTGTCTCCTATACAACACGATTTGAGACTTCAAATCAAGCCTTTTGAATGAAGAAAATGATTAGAACACAGAACAAAATAAACCCAAGAATCCTGAAAGGGGTAAACAGAGCATTAAACTGAAGAAGCACCTGGTCCTGTTGGGAAGAAACGAATGAAGCCATGAGTATTGTTGATTTGTACTTGAAAGCACTAAACTTCCTGCTTGGAACGAGAAGCAACACCTGGGAAATGAATTTTTTTAGGATACTGGGAAATGATGGAGTTGAGGCTCTAGTACAGTTTTAACTCCCAAACCCAAGGCTGGTTATAAATTTGATGAGCATTGAGCAGTCGATTTTTTCCGGTAACCCAGAAAAAAATTGTTTTCGACTAACCGTGCCGTGTAAAACTATACTTGTATACCGAGAAATATAAAAGCTTTGTATTAAAATTTAAGAATAATAGCTAAATAAACCTTTAATCATCAATTCAAAATTGAATTAAACTCTCAACATTTTATAACGTAAAAATTAATTTACAAATTTTTATTTCAGTAGAAATAAATCCTCAACCTTCTAAAATTATGTAATTAAGTCCAAATCTGTTAAATGACACTAACTGTCGTTAATATATCTAACGTGAAAGCTGACGTGGATAGTTTAGTTGGTTGCATGTGGTATGCCATGTGTGCAATACTAATGACAGTTAGTGTCATTTAACAAATTTGAACTTAATTGCATAATTTTAGAAAGTTGATGGTTTAATTCCACTGAAATAAAAGTTTATGAATTGATTTCCACGCGATAAAACGTTGAGGGCTTAATTCTATTTTGAGTTAAATATTGAGGGCTTATTTGGCTATTAAGCTTAAAATTTATATTAATATATTAAATAGAGTTTATATATAATGCACTGATAATTTATAATTTTTATACATTGTCAATGGATCACATAATACAACTTCATTAATGAGTAAAACTTAAAAATACACAAACCTTTAATAATAAATTTAAAAGCTTCAATAATATTTACATTTAAAGACTTATGCAATTTTAGATTATTTTAATATATTAAATATAAAATTAATTTTAATTTATTTTAATATAAAGTTTTGTATTAAATTTTATTTTAATATATTAAATATAAAATTAATTTTAATTTATATTATATTTATATATAAATTTTGTGAAATTTTAATTTATTCATATTATGTTAAATTGGTCTTCAACTTAATAGGTTTATTTAAAGATGAAAATTTTATTTTTAATTTTTAGCTTTATTTTTAATTTTACTATAACAACTATGCTAATTTATAAATTTTTATTATTTTTAATATTTAAATTTAATAATACATAATTTTTTATATATTTAATTATGAGGAGGAATCCAATTACACATGTGTAAAACAAATTTAATTTTACACACTTTCATATCTTTTTATATGATTTATAATTTTTTTAATCCCACCGTTGAATTTTATGTTCTATTCACATAGATCATGCATGCCAAACTTCAAATTAATCGAATACGTCTAACTATTTATTTCATAAAATAAAATTTCAACCGTTGATATATATTGAAAAAAATATTATTCTCGATTAAAATGATAGAAATAGCAGATTGATTCAAAATTTTACATACATAATAAATATGAGTAGTTTGTTAAATCCAACGGTTGGTTTGCAAAAATATTAATCTTATATGAAAATATAAAACTGTGTAAAACAAATTTGTTTTACACATGTGTAAGTGGATCTCTATTCTTTAATTATTTATATTATATAAATTATATTCTAAAAAATTGATTGATGATTTTATATATCGAAAATTAATCGATTTTTATCGAAATCGAATTAAATAGTCAATTGATCAATTTAAATCAATTTCAAAAAATTAAATCATTTAAGCCGTCTTCTAATTAGTGAAAAAAAAAAGATCGAAAAAAATTCATCCATCCAAGTCTGACTTCATCATTGATTTGGCTTAAAGACTGTTGGCTCTTATTTAACCATTCGATAAGTGTTCGAATCCCGCGGGGATCGTCTTTTGATCCATAAATTGATAGCACAGCAGCAAGACAAGACAGCAAGCGAGCAGGAGAGAAAAGTAATGGAGCAGATGAAGGTAGATGAGAAGGAAGCGCTGGCATGCTGCGGCAGCACCCAATTCGCCAAGCAAATGGCTTTGGCCTCTCCATTTCCTTCCTTGGATCACGCTATCTCCGCCGCCAGGGATATCTGGTTCAACAAGGTCGCTTCTTTTTCTCTCTCTCGTTCTTTCTGTCATCAATTGATCTTTATTGTTCTTTACTAAACAATCAGAGTAATAATAAAGTTTCTTTTTTCAATCAATTTGATACTGAAGGTTGATGTTGTTGGTTGGCTGGAAGCGTTTGCTGCTCATCCTCAGATCGGAGAATCCCCTTCTCCTTCTTCTCACACCACCAGTGCTCAGTCCGTCTCTCTCTTAGAAATATGAACTTTGATTTGTGTTGCCCACGTTGGTTGTTGATTCATTTGAAATTCTCTCACTTTTACAGGTGGAGTAAGGGAGAACAATCAACTGCTCTAGCCACTGCCACTGATTCTGGGCTGCAGGTTTGAATTATGCTTATGAAAACTATTAAGTAGATCTGACAATCAGTGTTTGTGTCATATTTCGTGTTAAAATGTCAAATATAATTTTTTTTAACTTTGTTTTTCATATTCATGTATAACTTTTATCAAAATTTTAACTCAGGTCACATTCATGTCTTTTATTTGTATTGTTTTCGTGTCATATTACTATATATCGTGTCACTATATTATGTTTAAAATTGTTAGGTCTAGTATGAGCCAAGGCATTGAAAACAATGCTCTCAAGAAACACAATTGCCAAGCTACCTATATGCACACTCACACACAGTAAATAGTTAATGTTGTTGGATTAATTCCTGTTAAAAATGATCACCTTGGTCTTGTAGGAACTAGCTGACTGGAATGCTCGATATAGGCAAAAGTTTGGACATGTATTTCTAATCTGTGCTGCTGGGAGGAGTGCCGCTGAAATACTTTCTGAATTGAAGGTAAAGCTTGAACTTACATTGCTTCACAAGCTACCATAATATAAAAGTTAAGCTTCCTTGAAATGATGCCTTTGCAGAGGTTTTTGTGAAATAATTTTTTTGACTTTGGTTGCTTGCTTGGAAATTGCAATCTTTTATTTGAGTGGTTGCCTGAGTTTAGACTTTAGATCATTTACAGGCAATAGGATGTAACTATTACATTTAGGAGTATCTATTAATAGCTGAGCATATCACTTGGTTGAGAACATGTTCTTCTATAATCTGTGCATCATTTAAAGTTCTTGAATTTGATGTCTGCTGACCAGCTTACACTTATCTTCATCGTTTTGAATATTTGTTAAGTGGTCAGTCTACTATTCTGAAGTTGATATGGACTATTCTAAATTTGCTCTTGTAGAATCGGTACTCGAACAAGCCCATAGTTGAGCTTGAGATAGCAGCCCAGGAGCAAATGAAAGTAACAGAATTACGTCTTAGGAAGCTTCTCTCTGCTAAAGCAAAGGCTGATTCAACAGACAGCCAGTCTTCAATGGTAGTCGTAAGAAAAGCCGAAGGTACTTTTAATTTTCAGTTCTCCATTATGCTTCTTCATTTTTCTCTCTTGAAAACAGAACATAGGTTTCCTTTCATTGTGCATGCACAGACTCCCAACACTTGCATTTGAAGTCCCTCACCTACATGCTATTTAACATTGCACATTTTCTCGTGGTAAGTGATGTTGCTAGGGTACTTTATTCTATCGGCTGATTACCTTGCACGTACCTAAAAGAATAGCATGAAGTGCATTCTGAAACATATGAAATGCTATGGAAGTGCTGCAAATTCTAACTATCTAAGAACCGAGTCCTTAATACCAATGCACGGTAACTACTTTCTTCATTGCAAAAATAAATAATTAATAGAGTTCCCTTGTTTTCATTGTAGTCCTCTACATTATACAAAATACTAATGGTTAACATAATCTTTTGGTGAAAACAAATCCAAAACAAAATGAGTTACTTGTAACCGTTCTTAAAAGGTTAGATACCTAGTATTGTTTTCAAATTTTTAACTGCTTAAAATGTTCTTGAGCTTTTGTCAGTTGCCACAACATTTTGGAGATTTTTATCTTCTTTCTAATTCATGCATGCGTTGCAGTTGTTTAGATTTAAGTCACCATTCTTCTTTTTTCTTTCTTCATTTCTTAAAATCTAGAAGACCGTATGGGCATAATTGGGCAGCATTTAACTGCTTCTTCTGAAGGTTTTCCTGGTAAAGCATCTCAAATCCAAGCTCGAACTCGGCCGCCCATTACTACCCATGTCTTGGATGTATCTAGGGGATCTCCAGCTGCTGGTATTGAGGTACGTTTGGAAATGTGGAAGGGCAGTCAACCTCGTCCATTGTTTGGTGAGACCGATACAGGTGGCTGGGTACTTCAAGGATCTTCAACTACCGATAGAGATGGACGAAGCGGTCAGTTAATCAGCATGGTAGATGCTCTGAGCCCTGGAGTATACCAGATAAGTTTTAACACGGGTAAGTACAATCCTGTTGGCTTTTTCCCATATGTCTCGATTGTCTTTGAAATCAAAGAGACACAGATATTGAAGCATTTTCACGTTCCTCTGCTGCTTTCACCATTCTCGTTCTCAACTTACCGTGGGAGCTAGACTGCTAGAGGAATATGTTATGTTTCTGTTATCATCCACTTAACATGCTGAATTGAGCATATGGCAAACTAAACGAGGGGTTCATCATTTCATATCATTACTATTTGTTGGGTTAGTTATTGTGATGAAAGGGAGACGTGCTCGTTATATCAATAAAAATGAACTAATGCTTTTGTGTTGTGGAAAAGATTGTAGATGAAAATATAAAATGGAAATGCGAATGCATTACCATCCTCTTCTATTTCCATGCCACGTCTACAATTTGATGTATATCACGAGAGTCTCTGCTGTATGTCATGTCCTGTAAAATATGAATATTTTGTCAAAATTTGTGTCGATATATCAAAAACAAAATGTTATTTTGAGCTTTTATTAAATTCACATATAATTTTTATTAAATTTTAGTGTGTATTGTTTTTGTTTCTCTTTTTCATATCATGTTATTGTATTGTGCTTAAGATTACCAATAAAGAAAAAGAATGCTACTGTTTCCGCCTTTCCGGTGGGATGCCGAAACACTAGGAATCTAAATTGGGAACTAAGAAGTAACGCTGAAAATCCCAAAGGCCTAACTTGTCCTTTAATTTTGTTTTTTGGACGCTTCTAGTCTAAAAGAAGAAACAATGCAAATGTTGAGATCCAAACATTATAGCCACAGAATGTCGGCATTAAAGCAAGGGACAGTTATTTGAGTCATTGCCCAAAGTCACTATAGAATTTTTGAGCCGCGAAGCCTCAAAAGAAGGTTTATTTTGCTTTAATATATAGATAATTATCTTGATTTTACATGTAGAATTAGAATGATGATATATGTCATAACGGTTTTACGCTCGACGATTTTGAAAAACATTTAAAAACAAAATGGAGTCACCAACAATCTTTTTTGATTAGGTGTGATTGGCCACCTAAAAATGTTTATCTTTTTAACAAAATCTTAAAATTAATTAAGTTTTATTAAAAAGATAATTTGTGGTCTGCGAAAACAAAATCTGGTTCGGGAGTACGGTTACGCGTGAGAAAGGATTAGCATTCCCACAAAGTTCGTTAAAAAACGGTACCATTGTAATCATGTGTTATCCTTTTTGTTTTAATGAAATGGTCTTAATTTAATATTTAAAAAGAATTCCATTTATTTTGAAATCATTTTTTATTTGTATTAATTTTGAAACATTTAAATTTTATTTTTTATTTGAAATAAGTAAAAATCTTTTGTATTGAAAATTATTCCGAAATACCCCAATACTCTGGTAGCATTTCGGATAATTTCCTCACCTAGAGATTTCTTAAGAATCACTACTTGTGAGTTCTATATAATCTTATCATCGAAAGATTTATACTCGCTTCAAAAATTATTATGAATGCATATGATGCAAACAGATAATGAATGATGCAAATGAATTTTTTAATTTTTTATATAAATATTTCTTTATTTATTTAAAAAAAAATTTATTATTGAAAAATTGCACTAAGTATCTCAATACTCTGGTAACATTTGAAATAATTTTCCTCACCTAGAGATTTTTTAAGAATCACTACTTGTGAGTTCTATAGAATCTCATCTTCGGTGGGGCTCACGCTATTTTATAATTGATCATATACACATGTAGTATTGATAAAAACGTATGATGCATATGAAACTTAAGAAATCATATATATATATATATATATATTATAAAACAGAAAACAAAGGTAACACGTGTCGCAATATCATTATTCTCATTTTTTTTACTTAATCTTAAATTTTTATTTCATTTTAAATTATCTTTTTTTACTTAATTAATATTCTGTTAACTACTATCGTACATAATTTTTTACAGTTTTTTAACTGACAACTCACCACTATCACACATATTTTTTTACGGTTTTTTAACTGACAACTCAACAATATTAAGATAATGCTAACTGACAAATCACCACAATCACACAGTTTTTTTCAGTTTTTTAACTAACAACTCACCAAAATCACATATAATCCTTCCGTTGCTATGAGGCGTTCATTCTCCAACAGAATATCTATATATGATTTGGCACTTTATTTATTTTTTCAAACAATTTATTTATTTTTTCGTTGTTTTGCTATCTTCCAAGTTTAAATATTACATCAATTATAGAGGAATATGCCGTTGCGTGAAAACTAAATCCAAATTTATATATTATAATTTGATTGTGTAAAATATAAATGTTAATATATCAAATTTTATATTAATACATTAATTACGAGATAAATTTTAATTTTTACTAAGTTTTAAATTGTATTATTTTATTTTATTCTATTATTGTATTGTTAAGAATTATCTATTTATCCCTTTTAAATATTTATTATTAAAATTTTAAACATTATTTAGTTATACTATCAAATTATCTAATAATATATATTTTAAAAAAATAAATAAAATAATTAATTTAATAAATATTTAATTTTCACATTTTATCAAAATTTTCATGATATTATCAATATTAAATCCGTATTAATTTTTTAAATAAATATCTAATTAAATCTTTTATATATCTAATCAAATCTTTTAAAATTATTATCAAATCTATTTTAAATTATCCCTTTTAAATATTTGTTAGTCAAATTTTAAACATTATTAGTTATGCTATCAAATTATCTAATAATATATATTTTAAAAAAATAAATAAAATAATTAATTTAGTAAATATTTAATTTTCACATTTTATCAAAATTTTCATGATATTATCAATATTAAATCCGTATTAATTTTTAAAATAAATATCTATAAATATCTAATTAAATCTTTTATATATCTAATCAAATCTTTTAAAATTATTATCAAATCTATTTTAAATTATTTATTATCTAATTAATAAATAAAAACCAACTTCTACTTACTGTAAAACTGCTCCTTCCATGTTTTAATATCCCTCTATCTTCCTCATTCTGAATTACGTTCTAATAACCCTCTATACTCCTCACTCTAAATCCACATTCTAATAACTATTTCTGATTCTTACTACAAAACAATTCAATCATCTTCTCCGGTTTCCTTGCTTCAGTTACAAGTTTGCACATTGTCATAGCATAAACATCAAAAAGGTAAATTTGCCTTTCATCTTTATAGATGAACTTTTGGATTTGTAATTTGTTTTTTTTTTTGTGTGTTACATTTTTTAAGTTTAATGCCATAGCTTACAAATTTGGTCATCTTTCATGTTTTATTTCAACTTTTAGTGAAAAATCGTTCTTCATCAAATACAAGGAAGATATCAATAGAGATTCCTGCTAATTGTGTACATATGAAGAAGATGATAATTTGCATCAAACACCAGCAAAAAAATATGTACACGCGAGTAAGGTTTTACGTTTATTCATTATTTCAGCTTTTAGTGGAAAATCGTTCTTCATCAAATACAAGGAAGATATCAACAGAGATGCTTGCTAATTCGTGTACATATCAAGAAGATGATAATTTGCGTCAAACACCAGCAAAAAAAATATGTACATGCGAGTAAGGTTTTACGTTTATTCATTAATTAGTTGAATTCTTTCTGTTCCATAAATAGATAACAATTATGTATGATGTAAACATAATTGCAGGAGTATAGATCCGGCAGCATCATTTGAAGATTCTCAGAACTGAAGACCTTTTTTTTCGATGATTGAACTTTTACTTTTTAATTTAAGTGTTGGATTCATTTTATTTTGGATGTTAGTGTTTCTTATTTTTGAATGCATTATTTATATATTTCATTCATCATCATTTCATATTTATTTTTTCTTATAAGATTTTATATTAATAAATTAATTTCTAATTGCTTACTTGATTAAATTACATTAATTAATTATATATTTAATTTTATCATCTAAATAACTAAATTGTAAATAAAATTTATTTTTTATTAACATACACTTTTAAGAATACAAAATTTCCGTGCATCGCACGGGTCATATACTAGTTTTATTTATTTTGATTTTATTAATGAAACTCTTGATATTGAAAAATTTAGCTAAATATCTCAATACTCTGGTAACATTTTGCCAATTCTTCTCACCTAGGGATCAATCAAGAAATCACTATTTGTGAGTTTCATGACATCCCATCATCGGAAGAATTCCATTTATTTTAGAATTTTAATATTTGTACATAAGATGCTAGCATATGGCATATGATGCATATGGAATTATGAAAAGAACTTTGTATTTTAATTTTTATTAACGAAACTCTTAATATTGAAAAATTTAACTAAATATCCCAATACTCTGGTAATATTTAGCCAATTCCTCTCACCTAGGGATCAGTCAAGAAATCACTACTTGTGGGTTTCATGACATCCCATCATCGGAAGAATTTCATTTATTTTAAAATTAATTTTTTTGTGCACATGATACAAGCATATAGTACATGATGCACATGGAATTATAAAAAGAGCTTTATATTTTGATTTTATTAATGAAACACTTAATATTGAAAAATTTAACTAAATATCTCAATACTCTGGTAACATTTAGCTAATTCCTCTCACTTAGAGATCAGTCAAGAAATCACCACTTGTGGGTTTCATGACATCCCATCATCGGAAGAATTTCATTTGTTTTATTTTATTTTTATTGATTTGTGATTTTTATATATATTTTATTATTATAGTTTTTTATAAAAAAAATAAGCATGAAATTGAATGTTGAGAAATAACATCAAATATCTCAATACTCTGATAACATTCAGCATAATTCCTTTTACCTAAAGTTTTTCGAGGAATCACTACTTGCGAGTTCTACGAAGACTTATCATTGGGATTTCATACTTAATTTATTTTATTTTTTATTGATTTATTATTTTTATATATTTTTTATTATTATATATATTTTTAAAAAAATAAGCATGAAATTGAATATTGAGAAATAACATCGAATATCCCAATACTCTGATAACATTCGGTATAATTCCTCTCACCTAAAGTTTTTTGAAGAATTGCTACTTGCGAATTCTATGAAGACTTATCATTGGGATTTCATACTTATTTTATTTTATTTTTTATTGATTTATTATTTTTATATATTTTTTATTATTATACATATTTTTTAAAAAAATAGGCATGAAATTGAATATTGAGAAATAATATCGAATATCTCAATACTCTAGTAACATTCGGTATAATTCCTCTCACCTAAAGTTTTTTGAAGAATCGCTACTTGCAAGTTCTACGAAGACTTATCATTGGGATTTCATACTTATTTTATTTTATTTTTTTATTGATTTATTATTTTTATATATATTTTATTATATATATTTTTTTAAAAAATAAGCATGAAATTGAATATTGAGAAATAATATCGAATATCCCAATACTCTGGTAACATTCGGTATAATTCCTCTCACTTAAAGTTTTTTGAAGAATCGCTACTTGCGAGTTCTACGAAAACTTATCATTGGGATTCCATACTTATTTTATTTTATTTTTATTGATTTATTTATTTACTTTACTATTATTCTTTATTTATTATTATTATTATTATTTCCTTAACTCACATTTCATTTTTCTTAACAAATTGTCAAATAAAAATTTATTTTATTTTAAAGCTATGTTTTTATGTATACTTTATGCATATATATATATATATATATATATATATATATAAATATATATATATATATATATTATATTCTATGTACAAAATGTATACATTTTTATATATTTTTAAAGCTATATATTTTATGTATTTACATGTATGTATTTTACACATTTATTTATATACATTTTAAAACTATATATTTATACATTTTCTTTTATATATTTATTAATATATGTAGTTTATGTACATAACATTTACATACTTTAAAACCATGTATTTTACATATTTTATATTTATTTATCTTTTCTTTTAAAACTATATGTTTATTTTAGTTTATTCTATTTTTGTATATATTATATTATATTATTTATTATTATTATTATTATTATTATTGTGTTTTGCCATGATAATAAATAAAAAAACCTAAAATAAATTATTTATTAAAACAAATAAATGAATAAATTAAATGAAAAAGGAAATATACCCAACAGTTCAAAAGAGGGCCCAAAATCGAGCCCAAGCAACAGAGGCCCAAGTCTGCCAAGGGAGACGGGCCGAAGCAGGTCGACGCGCAGGTCGGGCGCAGTGCGCAGGTCGCGTGAGCGGGTCAGCACGCGAACTTCAGGTCGGGTTAAGGGCGACGCGTGGATCTTGGCATCCCAAAACGCACCGTTTCAACCTCTTTAAATAGCCCCTCCTTTTTCTTTCAACTCTTCATTTCACCGATTTTCCCCAAAAAAATTCCTAAAACCTCCAAAATTCTCTCGGGCTCTCTCCAGCTTCTGAACAGCTTCCACCGCACCGGCCGCCGTATGCCGCCGTACTCCGGTCACTGATGGTCTACCTGTAACCTTAGAAACACTCTCCTCGCCTCCCTCTTTTCAGATCTAACCTCCGTTTAGCCCAAAAATCACTCCAACCTCCCAGATCTAGTTTTCCCAAAAGCCTTTTCCCTTTTTTTTTGTTTTGTTTTTTCTGTTTTTTTTTTGGTTGATGGTTTTGGATCTGGTTGTCGGTTCTTTTGTGTTTGCTATTGTTTGGTTTGTTTTTCCTTTTTGTAGGTACTATAGAGGCCTTAGATGTTAGATCTAGGGTTTTGGGAGGTCTCGATTCTGGGGTTTTCGGATCTGGGTTAGGGGGTTGGTTTCGTTGGTGGTGATGATGATGATCTGGGTGATGGTTGGTGGCCGATGGTGGTGGTTTAGGTCTCGGTGATGTTGAATGGTGGCGAGTGGGGGATAGGATCTGGGATGGCTTTTGGGTAGTGGGGAGTTGGCAATGGTGATGACGGTGATGATGGTGATCTGTGGTGACTGGACGGTGGTGTGTGGTTGGTCTTTTAGTATTTCTGAGTCTGAAGTTTCCGAAGGCAAGAAGAACCCGAAGAAAATCTAGTTCTTTTAAACGAATTCAGGATCAACCTTTGATCCGGAGGGTTAGAACCAATCTAGGTTCTTCTTATTGTTTTCCAAATCTCCAAGGCAGTGTCAGGATGGGATTGATACATGGGAAAGTTGAGTTTTGGTGACACCCGAGACCTAGGGGGAAGGGTTGGGGGTGCCGGCGGTTGGAAGCATCCCATCTGGCCTCAAACATGCAGCTGGCGATGGACTCCCATTAAATGTGATTGCAATATACTAATAATAATGATAAGATAAACAGAAAAATAATACTAATAAAATAGATAATAATAATAATAATAATAATAATAATAATAATAATAATAATAATAACAACAACAACAAGTAAAATAAAATAAAAGTAAAAAATAATAAAAATAGAATAAAGATAATAATAATAATAATGATAATAATAATAACAAAAATAATAAAAAAACAAAAAAAACAAATAATAACAAAAATAAATAAATAAATAAATAAAATATATAATAACAAAAATAAAAATAAAAGTATAAAGATAATAATAATAACAATAATAATAAGAACAAATAAAAATAAAAAAGATAATAATAATAAAAATATAATATAAAAATAACAATAATAATAACATAAAAATAACAATAATAATAAAAATAATAATAAGATAAAATAAAAACAAATAATATATATAATAATAAAGATAATAATAGTATAAAAGTAAAAAAATGACAATAATAACAGTAATAATAATAAAATAAAGATAAAAACAATAAAAACATATATATAAACATAATAGTAATAATAATGATAAAAGAAAACAACAACAGATAATAAACATAATAATAAAAATAATAACAAATAATACAAATAATAATAAAATAATAATAATAATAAAGATAACGAAATATAAAAAAAATCAAACTTAGCCTATTTTAATGGGCTTGGAAGCCCAATGTTTTGCTTTGGGCTTTGAAGGCCCAATTGAATGTAATTCTATTGATTTGGACAATATTTGATGTTTACAATATATATTATCTTATTTAATTTTTATTTTTTTAATAATTTTAAAAGACATATATCATTATTATAATTTCGCTTATTAAGTAAAAAAAATTTTCACTATAAGATATTAATTCTTAATATATATGTGTATATATATATATATATATATATATATATATATATATATATATTTATATATATATTCTCAAACTTAACATGTATTGTGCTCGTGGAATACAACCCCCATACAACAATGGCCAACACATACCCATAATGGTTCATGATTAAGATTATTATTTTTTACTCAAAAAAGTTATTTTTTTAAAGCAAACCCCAAACGCATTCATGATTTTTCGTTTATGTTAAATTGATGTTTAATATGTCAATATGAATCCTAACATAATTTTTATATTAAACACAATTCGATAACGAACACAATATAAATACATGAATAATCAAATTTCCTTCTTCCTTCTTTACCTATTTATCAAGTTTCTACCACCAACTTATTAATTAATGAATTAATGTCACTCAAACATTTGGAAAAAATCATGGCGTAAAGTGAAGATAGTTAGAGGCATTTCTGCAAGTTTCAAGCAGTGGGTGAGCAACTCTCAACATTTCCTACCAACCTCTTAATTTCCTCCTTGTGTAAGACACATTAGGTTTGTTTGGTTACATCCATGGATTCTCTGTTTTCTTTTTCCCACACATTTCCTCCCTTGCTTCATCTTTTGTTCCAGTTTAACGTTGAATTATATACATTTATATAGTGCAATTTCCTTTATTGGTGCTAATTAATCGAAGAGCTGTTTGCTAAAATGGCTGCAACAAAGGATGAGAAAGCGGATAAACCGAAGACCGACGGAGTGATCACGGCGGTTTACAAGGTTAATCTTCACTGCCAGCAATGCGCATCGGAGATAAAGAAGCCTCTGATGAAGATGGAAGGTACGTTTACGCTCGATTACAGACAATTTTCTTTAAGGATTTTTCTGTGACGCGCGAAACCATGGATCGTGAAATAGCTTGCATGCATGGTGCTGTGGTGCAGGAGTTCATAACGTGGAAGCCCTGACAGACAAAGGTGAAATTAGGGTTAAAGGCGTGATTGATGTAATCAAAATCCAGAAGGTGATAGAAAAGCTGAGTAAGAAGAAGGTAGAGTTAATATCGCCTCAACCGGTGAAGCTCACAGAGAAAGAGAAAGCTGCTGCAACGCTAAAGAAAGCCAAGGAAACGAAAGAGGTAATACACATGCATGTTTGTTTCATACGTTACCGTTGGTAATTAGATCTAACAATTTGCATGTATATTTCATATTTATATTGTGTTAAATTGATTTGTATCATGCAAAACACAAAAATTATTGCGTCAAAATTTATAATCACTCGTCAAACAAAAAAAATAATTTTTAGCTTAAACTAAATTCATATATAATTTTTCTCAAAATTTAATAACAAATTAATGTCAAACTAAATATTCATTTGCACGTCATCGCACCTCCGCGGTAACTTTTAAAGAACAAAATCTAAACAAATGCATTGTGGGGATTAAAGGGGGCAACGATAGTCTAGTTGGAGATTGAATCTTGCTGTAGGCTTCTAAAATTACATTTTTGGCCTTTCTAAATTTTTTTTAATTTTGTTAAATTTCATTTATTTATATTAATTTTAAAATATTTTTAAAAATAATATTTAACTATTTAATATTAAAATATTAATTGATATGAAATACTTTTATTAATTTCTAATATATTAAAAAAATTTGATATAAATTTTTTTATTACTTTTTAATTATTTATTAATTTTATTAATATAAAAAATATTATATTCTTTATTATATATAAATTTTAATCTAATATTATTAATAGTTATTTTTTCTTTTCATTAGATTCACTTCATCATTTTGCTACAATTGCATTCGAACACATATTACAATCGTTAAAGTAATTAATTCGCATCTTTAATCTATTGGAATCAATTTTACCATTCATCTAAACAAACAGTAAGTCTTGCTTGCAAATATAAACACTCCGTTTCATATCCCCTACATGCAGGAAATTCTACGTACTACGACAATTAAGGTGCATCTACATTGCGACAAGTGTGAGCAAGAACTACGGAAGAAGCTACTGAAGCACAAAGGTTAGCAACTGAAATTTTCCGCCATTAACGTCCGTTCAATGAGTTAATGCATGCATGGTGTTTCTTCATCATAAATGCAGGTATCTTTAGTGTTAAGACCGACAAGAAAGCACAAACAGTAACAATACAAGGAACAATTGAGCCCGATAAGCTGCTATCATACATGAGAAAGAAGGTGCATAAACATGCAGAGATTATAAGCTCGAAACCAGAGAAAAAGGAAGAAAAGAAAAAGGAAGAAAAGAAGAAGGAAGAAAAAAAAGAAGAAAAAAAGGAAGAAAAGAAGGAAAATCCAAAACCTGAAGCCAAGAAGGATGATTCGAAAGCTGGATCAGCTGAATCTAGTGGAAAAACTGAAGTTGTGGAATTCAAGCAAGAAGAAAAAGTAGAGGCGAAAACTATAGAGGACAATGTTCCGTATTTTATTCACTATGTCTACGCTCCCCAGTTGTTTAGTGATGAAAATCCCAATGCATGTTCTATTATATAAAAGATGATAAAAACTTAACAACTAAGATTTAGCTTAATGATCATCCTTTCTTTAAAAGGATTAGCTAGATTCGATTTTTCTTTTTCGATGCCTTGTTATGTACAAAAAAATAAAGCCTTGAAATTTAGTGAGATGCACAAACTTTCGGTTATTTAAGGCACATGATTGCAGAATTTTTTCTATGAACATAAAAAGACCTTTCTTTGCTCCCAAGGATGGGTTTAGCTAGTAACTCGTTAAGCTTAGTTGCCCCATGTCATGGGTTCGAGTGTCAGTGACTCCTGGTAAAGTAAGCATCTCGTTTGAGCCCTGCTCAGATGGTGAGTCAGCCCATTCTTCTCTCATTTTTATCTAATCGAAAAAAAAAAGAGACCTTTCTTTCTCTTGAACTTTTTTATGAAAGTTGTTAAACTTTTTTTTTTCTTTGAAGAGTTTTTTTACATTTTACAATGAGTTTTGTTCTCAATTCTTTGAAAAATCGTATGAATAAGAGTTTCAATGTTATGTATATCATTATCCTTTTCATCTCTCATCGAAGTTACATTTTCAATTTGAATATGCAAAACCAACTCACACAAAATAATTAATCTTATGTTTCAAATATATTTGGTAATTATTTCCAAATCTTATGTTTCAAATATATAGCATAATTTATCAATTCTGAATACTTAAAAAAAAATCAATTCTGAAATACAATTGGAAAGTCTAAAAAAATTAGTTTTCCAACATCATTGCACTTAGTAACAATATCATTCAATTTAATTTGATCAAACAGCTCTAGAATATGTTATTTTAAAGCCCACCTACAATAAGAAATGATTTTGTTTCAATTGCATGCCACAATTTAATACCAACTTATGTTTGTGAAACACTTGGAAAAGAGTTACCAAGTACTTTAAAGAATTGTCTAAGTCACATATATTATCATCTTCAAGTTACCTTTGATGCCTGGCTGAAAGTTGCTCATTATTACTTGCTTCTTGAAACATGTTATTATGAAATACAACTTTCAAAAAGCTGATTCCATAATAAATTTTCATACTCCATTTCATTACGTTGTATTCAACCTACTCAGCCTCTCAAAAATTTCACTTTGTAAACTTGAGTTTGATTGCAAAAGCTGTCAATTAAGTGTTATCACTCTTAAATTATTAGGTTTGAGTGTGATTGATTACTAATGCAATCTAGTTGTTGAACTGGACGAGGAAGAATTTTTGTAAATCAAAGCACTTCCGCAAACACTTTACTCTTGTTCATTCAAGATTAAACGTTTAAATGTACATATTGTAAATAACTTACTTTAAAAGAATTTTATTTCAATTAAATAATCGAAAAGATTATTATTCAATACATTGTTAATGAAATTTTTTAATTCTACAAATAATATTAAAATAATAACACATATTGTTTAAAAATATTTAAAAAATAAAAAATAAAAAAAGTGAAGTATGTATATGTCATCATCTTAATTTTACTTGTAAAATCAAAAACTTCCTTAAAAGTATATTGGATAATAATGTGGATCACTTTTTAGAAGGTTTTTTTAGTGAGATAGAAGGGTGTCTTTGGCATTTTCTCGAAAAATACATTAAAAAAATTTCATGTTACACCAATTGTTATTTATTTTTTAAAAATCGTGGGATTATATCCTCCAACGCACTTAACTGTAATTCTCCCAATTCTACTATTCTAGTGTTGTGTTTTTTTTATTTTATTTAGGCTAAAATATAAAAAAAATCCTGAACATTATTATTTTATTTTAAAAAAATCCTCATATTATTATTGTATTCAAATAAACTTTTGTACTTTGATTCATACTCAAATAAATCTTTATTTCAAATAAAAAGATTACATATATATTATATATATAAATTGTTTTAAACTTATTTAACCAATCAAAATTCAATTAATTCGATTCAATTAAGTCACTTTCAGAGTTAATTTTTATATGTTGATTTATTTGATTAAGTCAAATCTAAAATTACTAATTAAACCGGCTGAATTAATTTGATAGTTTTTAAAATATATAATATACATAATTAAATATTATGTAATATATTCTATCTAACTAATCTTTTTTTATGTAAGAAGTTAAGTTTTAAACTCAATCAAAAAAATCGATTATTCACTTATATAAAAAGATTAATTTATGTTAATAGCTTATTTAGATATAAATTAAATGTTAAGGACTTATCTAGATACAAATTAAAGTTTAAGAACTTATTCAAATTCAAATAAAAAAATTAAAAACTTATTTAGATATAATAAAAATACAAAAACTTATTCAAATAAAGTAATAAAAGTTAAATGCTTTTTTAATATTTTACCCTTTTATTTATTTCATTTAATCAGCATTTTTTTTCCTTCCGTCTGCCAATTCTACGCACGAAAAATCCAGCTATAAATAGCGGAAACATAGAAGCAAACTAGTCTCCCGATCTTGTTGAATTTGAAAGAAAAAATGTATCATCCGACCAGAGGCGGCGTTCGTGGTGGCCGAGATCGTAAGTTTTCCCCTCTTTTCTCCTCTTTGTTTCACGCGTTTCTATGTTTTCTAGTGTTTTCGTCTTCAATATAGTAACTCTTAGATTTTGCACGTTTTCGTTTGAACATAATCTTCTTGTAACAACCAATTTTATGATCAGAGAAAAAAGGGATTGGAAACTAATTAAATTTTCTTACTAAAATGGTTGCTTTAGAGAATTCTGCAAAATCTAATTTTCTATTCTTGAATTAGTAAGAGTTTAACCCTAAATTGGACTTTTGGAATGTTAATCTTAGATTGGTCTTGTAGCTATGAAATTCGGCTTTATCTTTTGTCAGTGGAGGGGGTGGGCTTGCTTTGTCTTTCTTAATTCATATTTTCTCTGTAATATGTTGGGATTCTGAGAAACCTGAATTCGTTGACCTGAAGCAGGGTTTACATGTAAGATGTTCGAGTTAGGGCTTATCCAATGAATAAAAGGGGATTTGAATTCCATGGAAGTAAACTTGAGGTTTAATGTCAAATTCATCAAATCTGATAGGCTTGTGTCGTGTAATCTAATTAACTTTTGCGAATGAGTGGCATGTTTGTGGTATAGCATCGCTGTTGAACCTAATCTTCTTAGTTATTCACTTAAAGTACAACTCATTGGATCTGGAAATGCATGTATCCGACCAGATACCTTAACGGAGGGGGTGGGCTTGCTTTGTCTTTCTTAATTCATATTTTCTCAGTGGAGGGGGTGGGCTTGCTTTGTCTTTCTTAATTCATATTTTCTCTGTAATATGTTGGGATTCTGAGAAACCTGAATTCGTTGACCTGAAGCAGGGTTTACATGTAAGATGTTCTAGTTAGGGCTTATCCAATGAATAAAAGGGGATTTGAATTCCATGGAAGTAAACTTGAGGTTTAATGTCAAATTCATCAAATCCGATAGGCTTGTGTCGTGTAACCTAATTAACTTTTGCGAATGAGTGGCATGTTTGTGGTATAGCATTGCTGTCAAACCTAATCTTCTTAGTTATTCACTTAAAGTACAACTCATTGGATCTGGAAATGCATTTATCCGACCAGATACCTTAACGTTGAGAAAAGCTAGCAAACTTCAACTTTATGCTGCACTATTAGCAACCTAAGACAGTTATATTATCAAATACTACACTGGTCGCTTGGAGAAGGGATAATGGAAAGAACACAAATGCTAGATTTAGAACTACTGTTCTTTCACCTTGGTTGAGGATTGACACTTTGATCTTTCAATTCCTACTAGCTTTTGGTATTTTAAATTTGTGACTGCTTTTCATGTTTTAGTATATGGAGGTTTGAGACATGAGATTGAAAATTTTAGAAATTGAGATTTTTTTTATTATTTCTTGTGTATTTGTTTGAAACATTTGGTTCTATATCTTGTTTACATAATAGTTAGGCAACTTCTACTGTAACTTTGTCTAATGCCTGTATGTGTGTGTATGAGTTTGTGTATATTCTCCATGCACTAGTGTAGGTGAATTACAATCAGGAAATGAATACTTTATTGTTACTTGCAGAATTTAGTTGGGAGGATGTAAAGGTTGATAAACATCGGGAGAATTATCTTGGCCACAGTCTTAAGGCACCTGTTGGGAGATGGCAAAAAGGTATGATTTTCTCTTACTTTTCAGTTTGTTGTACATAGCTATTGTATTTTTGTAAGCTGGAGGATGAGTGATTATTGACTTGCTAGAATAGGATGTTGGGCTTCTAAAGTGATTGATCATATAGTATGTTGAAACTGAGGTTCTGACTGCAATTTTTTATTGCTCTTCTTTGATATTGTTATTGTCATTTTTTTTTATGATGACATGTTGGTTATGGTACAGTTTGTTGCTTGGATTTTAAGTAGGGTATTACCTTCCTCTAATAATGATATCATATTATATTTTTCTAACAACCAAGATACAGTGCTAAGGAAGACTTTATTTCAAGGTAGTTTTATAAGATGCATAAGTTATTTGGGCCTTTAGAGTATGGCCATCATATGTTTTATAAGCTGCATAAGTTAGTACTGATGTACTAGATATCTAATCTGTATTTTATCAACTCAGAAGCAAAAGCTTTTAATGATGTTTTAGATATTCAACTACTGTATTGTTCAGCTCATAAAAATGAGATACAACTTGGACCCATCAGTTCCAACAACTTATTTTCTTCACCTGTTACTTGATTATTGTAGAATAGATCTGTCAAGAAGTGCTATTTATTTTTGTGGTTTTGGCTTCTTTGTTTTGTATTATTGCTGGAATACTTGGTGCTCTGAAATTTTGCTAGAAGCAAAGTCTATTGGCTCCAACTGAAGTGAATCTATAAAAATTACAGGGAAGGATCTGCACTGGTACGCAAGGGATAAAAAATCCAGTGGTTCAGATGCAGAGGCTTTAAAAGAAGAAATTAGAAGAGTAAAGGAAGAGGAGGAGCAGGCCATGAGGGAGGCTCTTGGCTTGGCTCCTAAACGTTCTAATCAACCTCAAGGCAATCGTCTTGATAAGCATGAGCTTTCAGAACTTGTGAAGCGGGGGTCTACTGCTGAGGACTTGGGTGCAGGCCATGCTGAAGCAGCACGAGTCCATGGTCTTGGTTTCTCAAGGTACGTGGTAGATTCATATTATTTTTAACAAGTTCTCAAGATATATGTCAATCTGTGGGAACAGTATTGTTCTTATTTTTTTACAATAAACGATCCATCCCGCGATTAATGTCCTTTATTGACATTCACCTTGGTCCCTTTTTCCGTTTCTTTTGTTCTTGCTGCAGATTGCCACGCCCATGGGAAGATCCAAGTACGCTTCCCTCCAGTCAGAAAGAAGCCTCACCCGAGATGGTAAAGGTGGATGAACCCTTGCCATTGACCACTAACACTGCAGAAGGTGAATCAGCTGATGAAAGCAGCAAGAAGAGAAAGAGACGAGAGGAGAAGCGACAGGAAAAGCACGTTAAGAATGACAGACATGAGAAGCATGAGAGACACGAGAAGCGGCATGAAAAGCATGGGAAGCGTGAGAAACATGAGAAGCAGTATTCTCGTGATTCAGACAATAAGAGAAGACGTAGGAAGGATAAGGAAAAGGGGCGTTATTCCGACTCTGCCTGAACATCTTTCTGCCCACCTTGGTATCGTTTCCTGTGTTTAGATTCGTATCTTTGTATCTCTTCTGCCTAAGTTGAATATTCAAATTTCCAACTAATTCATACCATGTCTTTGGTTATCATTATTGCTGCGATGGGTCTTCCGAAATTCTGGGGCCGTTTTTTTTGGTTGAATGCAACGGTACGAATCATACCAAATGATTTTAGGAACTTGCCGGCGAATGGAGAATGTAGGCTGTGTCTGTTGAAAGAATGCAAGTAGACATCAGCTTTGGGCTATAAAGTAGGGGCACCATGCTGGGATAACTCGGCTAAAATCACTAGGAAATCTTTGGGATGCCAATTGTTCTTGTGAAATGTATATTTCCATCTGAGTGAGCTCTAGCATATTTCATTGCAATTTAAAAATTTTACCGTTGAAATAATTTTACAGAATATGTTCACCACTAAATTCAGTTGGGTTTAAAGATGCGAAGTTCAAATTTTGAAGTCAATTGAATGAATTCAATTTATTAATTTTCAATTATATATTATAAAAATAAAATGTAAATTAATAATCAAATATTAAAAGTATATATTAAAAAATTTAAATTGGATTGATGAATTGTTTGAAATCGAATGTTAAAATATTTAAAATTGATTTGAATCATAACTCAAGGTGTAGATATTTTATTTTGTCTGGATATTAATTTGTAAAAATAAAAATAACTAACTTGATTAATTAGGTGATCTTGTGTTAAAATTAAGGTAGGATAATTATTTAATTAGATATTTTAATTTTAGAACTTAGCTAGAGTTTGACAATTAAGATTATTAAGAAAAAAAAAGAAAAGAAATTGTTAACATGAGTAAGTAATTTTAGAATAGGATAATTATATAAATTAGGATTTGTTAATTTATTAGGATATTTTTTAGATTTTTAAATTAGAGTTATTATTAGATTAATATTGGACTTAGTAGAGTTGGATTAGAATAAGAATTAGATAGATAATTAAGTCTAAAAAAATTTTAAAAAATAATAAAAAACATAAAGACTATAGGTAATTTAATGGTATTTAAATTCTATTTTTTTAATTGTGCAAAGAGGTTAAAAACTAGAGGTGGCAAAAGTTGACCCGATTCAAAAAAATCCATCCAATTAACTCGAATCCAAACTCGACCGATCCGATTTGACTAAAAAAGTCAACAACCAAAATCCAATCCGATCCGAATTAATCTGAAACCAAATTTATCCGAATTTACATTGATCCAAACCCGATCGGATCCGAATTCGAATTGATCCAAACCCAAATTCATTTGAATTTATATTGATCCGAACCCGAATTGATTTGAACCCAAATTGACCTGAATCCAAATTACTCCGAATCCAAATTTACCCAAACCTGAAAAGATTTAAACTTAAATTTAATATTATTAATAAATATTTAAATGTTGAAATTAATTATCAAAGTATTTTAATATAGTAAAAATATAATTTTTTTCAATAATATGAGTGTTATATATATTTTTAATCTAGTTAAACTTAAATATTCACTTTTATATTGCATTCCTTTGAACCTAATGTATAATTATTTAATGGCTAATCATAATAAAGTACAAAAGCTATATCATTACACTTAATGTTTCAAATTATTCTATAAAAAATTAAGATATATTAAAGATTGTTTTATGATATTTAGTAGGAATTATTAAATCACTTTGATTCATAAAGTTATTAATTATTATAGATAATAAAAATAAAATGAAAAAAAATGTAATTAATTTATGAATATTGGTAAATATATTATAAAGAAAACTATCATACATATTATTAAATATTTTGATTATTTCAATCCCAGTTGTACTATAAGTCATGTAAGAAGAAAATTTTATTTTCATGAGTTTTGTAATTCTTAGAAATATGGTTTCAGTTGATTTTCATACCAGATAAATCACATCAAGATGACCAAGGCTTAACCCAATAAAGCTATCCAATCGACGCGAATCCAAATCCAGCCCACCCGAATCCAAATTCGAATAACCCGAATTAACTAAAAAAGTCAATGACCCAAACCTGATCTAATCCGAACCCGAATTAATCTGAATCCAAATTGATCCGAACTCGAAATAGGCCGATTTTTCCTTGACTCAAACCTAATCTTATCCGAATCTGAAATGATCCAATTTTTTCTTAACCCAAAATTATCCAGCTCAAATCCGATCTCATTTGCCACCTCTATTAAAAACCCACGGTTTGAGGAGATAGATTTCTGAAGTAGCACACAGCCAACTCTGTCATGTTGCTTTTGAACTAGCCTACAGTATCACTATCATCTTCAATCTTCATCAACGTCACTGCACCCATAGATTCATCACCATCCAAGCAACCACCGCAAGCCGGCCAAGATTACCAACCTCCACTACTACACTTAGCCTCCTTGCCGGCCGCTTGTTCAATGCTGCACCTACGACCAACGCTGCTACACCACTTATTTCACCGCTGCTGTTCCAAGCCTGCCGCACCATTAAACACACAGTCACTGCCCAGGCCGAGATTGTCACCATCTTCATCCCTTCAGTCTTTATCATCACTTCAAACTGGTCTGGCATTACCCACGCCGCTCTTGATCAGTTACGCAGCTTCATCGTCGCCACCTCTGTTCTAGACATTGCCCGCCGGTCTTCGCCTCCCTGCTCCGATCATCATTATCTTCTAAACAGTGAACTACTGCAACATGCAGAAGAAAGTGAGAAGAAGAACAACTCGTGCGGTTGCTGTATTAAGAGTTGCTGTGTTGATCAATTTACAGGTTTTTTTTTAATTGTTTAACTGATTGATTGACAATTAATTAATTTAATAAATACGATCTGGTTATTAGTTAGTAATTTGTATATTAATAAGAATTTAATTTGATAACAATCTGTATGCATGTTATTTAATTTAATTCAATAATTTGATAATTTGATTTAATAATAAAATTTAATTGATGTAGATTTGTGTGATAACTAAATAAAGTTTTTTTTTGTCTAGACCATCCGGTATTCCCATACCTTTGGTATAGGACTAATCCGGATTCAAGCCGGGCAGGACCCAAAGGGCGGCAAAGCTCTCCCTCAAGAGTTTTAACACAATTGCATACCCAGGGACTCAAATTCGTGATTTGTTGGCTAGTGATACTAGGATGTATTAACTTGGTTGCATGTGTAATTAGGATTGAATTGAAAAAACACAGTTGATATATTGGAAAAGATTTAGGAGTTTAATCTTTAGAAAAATACAACCTCCTAGGAAAATGTAATAAGATAAATAAAATTATAAATAATAAAAATTCATAAATATAAGATTTGATAAATAATGCTAAGACTTAATAAATAAAAATATTAGGTAATTATCAAAGATAAATATGAATTATACAAAATATGAAATTCCAAAAAAGTCAATCAAAATTCATTGAAAATTTTTATGTGAAAGAATCTTTCTTAAGTTAAGTCAAATTAATGGAATACTTTTAAAAGACTTTTCAATAAATTACAATTCATGTTTATTTTTTATAAATAAAAATAAAAATAAGTTAAAAGAATTAGTTATAAATAAATAAAGATAAGTAAATAAATAAATAAAATTAGATAAATAAATGAATAAATAAATAGAATAGCTTGGAATAAAAATCATAAGAAATAAAATAAATAAAAAGGAGTAAATATGAGTTATACTAATGATGAAATTTCAAAAAAATCAATTAAGACTCTTTGAAAATTTTTAAGTGAAGAAATTTTTTTTAAGCTGAGCCAAATTGATAGAACTAAAGGTAAATCTTCAATAAAACATAATTCATATTTATTTCTTAAAAATAAAATAAAAATAAGAATCTAAAAATAAAATATTAGAAAATTTAAGAAATTTAGAAAATAGCTATGAAGTCAAAATTAGAAAAAATAAAATTGATCATAAAAATTTTACCAAAAAAAATTGATCATAAAATACTTAATTTATCTAACAATGGAGTTCAAGAAAAACAATGAAGTTCAAGAAAATCGATCAAGACTCCTTAAACATCTTGAGATGAAGGAAATTTCTAAGGCTAGAGCCAAATTGATTAAAAAATATAAAAAATGTTCTCAATACATAAACAGTTCAAAATTAATACAAACACAAAACAAATTATAAAAATAACCTAAAGTTAGTTGATACTATTTTAAGATGAACGTTATAAAAATGCTAATCCTTCCCCACACGTAACCATACTTACGTAATCATACTTCTGAACTTTAAGATCTTTGAACGTAAACTAAGTTTTATATTTAGACAAAAATTAAAGATCAATCACATCTTAGTTTGGATGGTTGACAGCGACTTTATAAATTTAAGTACAGCTAGCTGGTTTCTCGTTTGAGGCTGCCCGCTCCGTAGCCTATCTTAAAGCTTGGGAAAGAGGCCAGCATGTTATGACACAAGTAATAATCGAAACAATCTCTAATAGCTCATAAATAATTTAACTTATTTGAATTCCTGCTCATGATTTGCAAAATTTAACCCCTGACAAGTGGTAAAATTGATATCCTTACCCAAATATTCACTATCCTAACGTATAGAGCCAGAAATCAAGACTGGCGCCTAATCTTAAGTTACACATGAAAACATTTAAACCTACTAGATTCTACAATATATGTTCAGCAAGCCAAGGGTTGAAGCAAGCAAAGTATAATGAGAGTCAATGGAGTTATAGAGTTATAAAGAAAAGACAGAAATAATGTTGGGAACTAACATTTCCCAGAATGTTTTCAAAGTCAAACTGAGATTTGTCTTAAGCAAACAGCTTTCGCAGATAAGCTGCAGAATATGAATGTCTTAATGAAATCAAAGACAACTGGAATACCTGAGTTCACTTCAGGCATGCTTGTTTTTTGGTTTCTTTCTTCAAAATCGAATGAATTTGAAGAATATTATTTGAAAGTTCACATAGTTACTAAAGCAACTGGGTAGGAACAAAATCAAACCAGTTCCACCCATTTTTGTTTGTTTAAATCATATCATTATCATTTAGCCAAAGCAGCTTTGTCATTTAGGTGAGAGCTGTTGGAAGAATCAGTGGTTGCCGAGCTTAGCACCAGCAACAGAAGGTGCTGCACCCCTGGCTGCCTTGACATAGGAGGCATAGTCACTGTAATGCATAGTAAATAATGTGCTCTGGTAGCGGGTCAGTTTTATACGCTTCCTAAGTGACTCGGTGATGGGGCCAGAGAAGCCTGACTTTCGCATAAGTGAGTCAATTGCCTCCACTTTAGTCCATCCTGAACAGGAACAGAAACACATATCAGCAAATTTTGCTCAGAAAACTAGGTTCGCTGTGATCTAAGTTACTAAGTGTCTGTTCACTAATAGAACTTACGCACAACTAAACCTTTAATGTAAATCCCCAAACAAAAGCTTATAGTACACTAAAACTAGAGTTCTGAAACAAAATACAAATAAAAATGCAACTGTTCTTGTCATTAGACATCTCTTCCAATGAGGCAGAAATTACTAATTCTTGCTTCAATTGAAACTACTTCTTCCAGATGCTTTGGTTTGAAACTTGTTCAGAGCATAGCAGCAAAAATGATAACTGTGAAAGCAAATATACGGTAAAAGCAGGTAACAAGTGACCCAGCTAGCATGTATGACTAATAAAAAGAACTGCTAAATCACCTATATAACTTAAAAAGATAAGAATGCATAACAAGAAAAGAAACAAGAAATTCACGCATTGCAATTCAAATTCAAATTTCAGCAGCCTGTAACAAGAAAGCAAAGAAAATTCTCCACATCACATCAGTTCATTAAGGCTTAAAATAGGCTACCTTCGTGTGCCGGCACCTCAGGTAAGTATGTGGCAGTTCGCCTTAAATTATAGTCATCAGTAAACTCAATAATTATGCCATGCTTTCCGACCTAAAAGAAAAAAAGTAATCAAAAATTAGAAGTAGGAAGGACAGAAAAATGCAAGGGCAGATATCAAAACATATATTATTGCCCAAAATACACTATTAGAATTGGTCTTTTACATTAACACTCTATATCTCAATAACTCAAATATTCAATATTCAAAACCTAATGGAATCTAAGAATGACATAGTTATTTATAGCCAAACCCAAAACCCTAACAAAATGCAAAATACCAATAGTAACCCTAAAACCCCAAATACTTGGAAAATAAGTAAATATACTAATAAAAATAACCTAAAAGATTATAAAATATCCTAAATATATATATATATATAGAAGTTACAATTAAACCCATAAAATATAAAATAAATTGCTAGATGGTTTAATCCTTCAACTAGTATGTTTGCGGCCTCCATCACATTACCAAGTATAGAAACATATCGATGCCACACCAACATTCCACCCTATAGAAAATAAAACAATAATCGCCCAGCAAAATGGAAGGCCATATCCAAATTGGATCTTCAAAACTGCAGATTATTTGATCAAGCAATACATTTGCAGAGAAATATAATCATAATATATTAATCACAAAGACAAAACACTGCCTATATTCCTCACTAAGATCTTAAAAGATCCAAATTGAGATGAAATACATACCTCCCAATCAAGATAGTTATTAGCTGTTTCATAATCAGTCAAAATAGAAACTGTGCATTCTAAGTAAGGCAGTTCTTTAGCTTGTATAGGGGGAAATCTGCGGTCCCTCAAAGCACTGCAAGCATTAAAAATGAGAAGGCAAACAACATATATTAGAAATGTCACAATGCATGCGAGGAGAAAAATAAGAAGTATGCCAAATTGGAAGCAACAAAATTAATTGACTAAGAGGAACTTGTAGTTGGTTTTGCAGCACATAGAGCGAAAACGAACTTAATTTTAAAATGACCAAAACCATGTGGTTAAAAACCAAACAAAAGCTGCAAAGAGTTGTAATGGCATTTCTTTAGAGATCCAGCTGCATATTTTATTTCAACAGGAACGATCAAATATTATGTAGGAAGAAATCTTAATGGAGGAAAGTATTATCCAGATTCAAGGTTTCTCAATTTCTTTAGAGTAAATATATAGAACAAAATTGTTAAAGGCATTCCATTAGCAAATTAAATAAATACTAATAAAGTGCTACAGGCATTCGAGCATTATCCTCTATTACTTTCACATGGAATGACTGATCTCAGCACTTTTACCCTATACTGAACTGTTTTACCATCACAATAACCACTGCTTGAAAATCACACTTAGTTAAATAGAGTAAAGGTAGGGGGAAATGAGAGCCACTGAATCTCAAGATATAGCAGCCTCCGATCTCCAAAAAACTTGTATCTATAACAGCATTTTCCCATTTTTTTCATCTTTTTAGGTCTATTCGCAGTGCTCCTTCTCTTTTATAATGCACCTTCCACAATCCGATTTTTTTTAGGTCAAAAGAACATAATGAATTTAATATTATTTAAAAAAGGACAGAAAAAACTGAAAAAAAACAAGAGTTTTAAGAATAAGCTCACTACAGACATTGCCATAGTAGGTATCTCAGCTATATGGGGTGTGCACAGATGCAGAGAGAGGAGAAAATTTAAAATCCAAAGTACAAGTTTTTAATTTTTGGTCTTCACACCTAGTCAGAGCATAGTCCCTAAACCCGTTAATCAAGTGACGAGCTTCAAGAGTGCCAATACATCCTCGTAGACGAGGCTCCCCACCATTCACAACCTTCTTCCAAGTGACAAACAATGGGCTGAAAACAGAAGACCATTTGTTTCAGATGAAGGCAAAATTCTCAAAATTAATAGAAATAAATGAGAACAAAGAAAAACTAAAAAAAAAAAAACAAGAGACAGTATGAATTGACACTGCTATTGTAATAAAAGCCAAAAGTACCAACACCTCAAAAGCATAAGAAAACTGAAAAAAAGCAGTAAAACACGGGGAAAAAAAAGCACAACACTGCAGAAATTCTCTATCTGATGGTGAAAAGCAACCAGAAATAAATTCAACGTTCAAATTCTTTTCTAATAATCAGTGCCATAACAGCAGCACAACCTCGGCAGAAATAAAACAGGAAATAAACATTGCCATAAAAACTTCACAACCAAAATGAAAGAGAAAATAGAGAATGGCAATGGACAGACAGTGAAGAAGCCAACAAACAGCACTCACTTATAATTAAATCAACACAATATAACAGATAGAAAACAAAGAACGGAATCAATACAATAGCTATCACTCTATCACATATTACCAAGTCAAAGCTAGTAAAGTGCTCAAATGAAAGAGCATAAAACAGCGCTACTCAATGTGTTCTTCGATTCACAAAAGATTTATCCAAATAGATAGTGTTTAAAGGAAGCGTATATCTCTTTTACAAATGCTTTAGAGCCACATTTATTTGATTTTAGAATTAATGAAGGGATTGCTAACCGGTATCAAAGCTGAAATATTGATACATAACCGGAACATAACAACTTGTAAAGAAAAACATCCAACAGAAATGGAAGCTCACAAGTCAACAAACGCCATGAATTTCTCCATTCCATCAGTAAATGCCCTCTCTCAAACAAGGTCAATTTTGTACTTTACCAAATAATTGAAATTGTAATACCAAAAATCATTAGTATTTCATAAGATTCTGTTAACAATATCTGGTTAAAGAACAATGCTCTCCCATTATTTTCAAAACACAGACATGCACAAACATAAAAAAAATTTCAACCTTAATTTTTTGTTGTTGACCAAAACACGAGCACATAAATTTCGAAAAACCATAAAATTAATTACTCAATTCTACTAATAAAAATAAAAAAAAGGAAAAAATTGATCGACTACGGAGATTAAAAAAAAAAGAAAAACCTAGAAAAATAAAATAAAATCATCATCATCATCATCATCATAATCCAACGCACCATTATCAAAGAAAAAGAGGAAACTCTGCTTGAAATAACAAATGCATGAACGTAATAAGAAACGAAAAATTACTGGTGGCCCTCGTCGAAGGCCGGCGGAGCAGCGTCCTCGCTGTTGTAGTGGGCGACCAAAGTGTCGAAGCAGTACACCACCATTTCCCTATTTGCCGACACCATCTTCGCAATTCAGACGACAATTTCTACCTTTCTTTTCTTAATCTCCAAACTTCTTCACCGATCGCCTGGCCTGCCCTTCCCCCTTTTATTCCCCCACGTCACCTTTTTTCGCCTAAATTTGAAAAATAAATAAACAAAAAAGCAAAGACTCTTTATTTTTAATTTCGCTGAAATAATTGAGGGAAAAAAGAAAACCTTTATTTTTCTCTTTCACTTTGCTCGGCGTGTCGTGGTTTCCTTTCGATAATTCAATAGTTTTTTACGTGAAAACAAAAGATGGGCCCGCGATGATTAACACTAGACGCAGTTAAGTGTTAGAAATGCAGACGAGTAAGAATTCGATAATGGTTATTTGAATTCGAGATTGAATTTAAGTTTTAAAAAATTAAATTTGATTAAATTAGAATTTAATATCTAATTATTTTTATTTAGCTTGATTACACTCTTAATAGACATAAGATTTAATTTATACTTTTTTATATGAGGTAATTATTGTAGGATAGGTTTAATAACCAAATGTGTCATCCACGTTTGTCACAAAATAAAATTAAGTCATCAACGTTTAAATGCATGAAAATCAGTCTTAAACGTTATAAAATAATTGAATGAAGGATAATTTCGTTAAATTTTTTAATTTCCGTTATCTCTACCAATAATAAAACTTAACGAAAATTAAAAGATTTAATGGAAATGTTCTTAATTCAATTATTTTGTAACGTTTAGGACTGATTTTCATGCATTTAAACGTTAAAGACTTAATTTCATTTTGTGACAAATGTAGATGATACATTTGGCTATTAAACCTTGTAGGATATACTATCATTATATAAATTTTATATAATTGTTATTGAATCATGTTATAATACGCTTAATTCATAGTTAATAAAATGTTATAATATTATTAAATGAAAATAATAAATGTTCCAATTAACTGACATTACATTAACATAAAAAATTTGACTGTAAATGCCTATTATTTTCATTTGTATTTCATCCATATTTTTATAATTTTTTGTAAAAATTTTGATTAAATTTGTTGTCCTATGGAATTTTTGTAATCCTTAATATTTGACAAAACTTTTCAAAAAATATTATTCATTTGTATTTCATCTATATTTTTTTTTTATAAAAATTTTGATTAAATTTGATGTCGCACGTCAACTGACATGCCCAAATCCGACGAAATGACCAAAATCTAGCAATAAAAAATATAAAAGAAATGGAGAACATACAAATACTTTTCTTCCAACCAATTTAAAAATATTATTTTTTTTGTTACAAAGATATAATAAAAAAATTTTCCAATAATCATGCAACTTCCTTCTATTCTATTTATTTTCTTATTTTTTCAATATATTTTTAAATGTATATGAATTAAAAAATCAATTTTATTTAAAAATTATATCATAAATACTTTTAATACTATTTTATTACTTTAATAAAAGATTTTTTTTGTTTTTTTATTAAACGAAGCTTCGTTCACGTCGCTTAGCCCGTCACGCCCACTCTTCCCATTAGCCAAAGCCTAAGAAGCAGTATCCATTCCAATTTGTTGAGGTTGTTCTTCTTCTCTGTTTTCTCTTTATAATTATTGCTATTATTATATTTTTTTTAATCCTTGGTTAAGATCCTTTATCATTATCTTCGTTTTTTTTATTTTCTTGGTAAATTTCTATCTCATGATCTCTTCTAAAATATCAAAATCTTTCATTAGATCGACCAAATATTACTGATTTGAGTCCTTAACTTCAATTTAGGGGAAAAGTAGAGAGATTTGCAGTCAATTCAGCTTTGCTTCTTATTTTTTTCCTTTGAGATTCTATTGGGAGTTTAATTGATCGTTAGGGTTTAGTTTTGTAGGCTTCGATGCGCTGCTAAGTCTCGTAAGACAAGATCTACTGATGAAAAGGGGTTTTTCTTTTCTTTTTCCATTTTGGGAATTGAATTTTGTTAGTATAGTAATATATGCTTTGTTTTTGTAACCAATATATATATATATATATATATATATATATATATATATATATATATATATATATATATGCTTTGTTTCGCTTATCATGTTTTGGCACGAATTGGTAGTATGGAAATCTAGCCAAAGTTGTCTTTTTTTCAGCCACGTATTTTTTTTTTATGGTAGATGGGAATTTCAGTGGATTCATTCAGCTTCAGTTGCATTTATCTTTTTTTTTTTTTGGTTTGGCATTGTTTTCTTCTTTTTAATGAAAGAATCAAAATTTTGTAGTAATGTTTATAAATGCTTTGCTAAGTTAATGTGGCTCTGCAGATCTTGTCAACTTTTTCTGTGGATCTTGATACATCGGAATATCCAGCTGAGAAATGAGTCAGAAAGGCTTGATTTATAGCTTTGTTGCAAAAGGAACTGTTGTTTTAGCAGAGCACACATCATATTCTGGGAACTTTGGTACCATTGCTGTTCAATGTTTACAGAAGTTGCCTTCAAATAGTAGCAAGTTCACATATTCATGTGATGGTCACACGTTTAACTTCCTCGTTGAAAATGGATTTGGTACTATTTCTTGTTTTTTCTTAACGTTGGTCACATTTCTGAGATCAAGATATGTGGTTGATGATGTTTTTTTTCCATTTGCAGTGTTTCTAGTTGTTGCAGATGAATCAGTTGGCAGGAGTGTGCCTTTTGTTTTTCTCGAACGAGTGCAAGATGATTTTAAACAGCGATATGGTGCAAGTATAAGAAATGAGGGTCCCCATCCACTAGCTGATGATGACGATGATGATGACTTATTTGAAGACCGGTTTAGCATTGCATATAATCTTGACAGAGAATTTGGGTGTGTATATACTGGGCTAGGTTAAATTGTTATATTTTACAATTACCCTATGATGTGCTATTGTTTTATAGACATGATAGTGTAAACTTTTAGTATCCTCTGCTAGAATGAATACTTACTTGTGGTTCCATACTATGTATAACAGACCAAGGCTTAAGGAGCACATGCAATATTGTATGAACCATCCAGAAGAAATTAGTAAGCTCTCGAAATTAAAAGCTCAAATAACTGAGGTTAAGGGGATTATGATGGATAACATTGAGAAGGTATGTATTTCTTTCCTGGAAGAGTTGCATAAGTGTGGAAAATATGGACATGTGATTTTGAATGTAGAGATTAAGAATTTTGTAACAATCTTCATTTTCCAAATGGCTAGTGTACAGATTTCTGTGGTTATCATTGTACTTAGTTGTAAATCATCAACTTGTAATTTTGTGTTAGTCTGGATCTGTTTTCTTCTTTTTATTTTTTGTTTTCAAGAATAAGATTCAGAGCTACTACTTCAAGTTTTTGGTCAAGTAGGTGGTAACTTGCGGGTATAAGTTTAAGTTTATATTGGTAAATCTAGTGGTCTTGATCAAATTTTACAAGTAGCTCCAGCTAGGCCTAAGACGCTCTAAATCAAAGATGCTGTTAAATACTGATGGAAATGTATGAAAATGGTATCACGAGTGTCCAAAGGAATCCCCGCTGCAGTTTAGAGTTAACCGCTATATGAGCTGCAGAAGTCATCTTGCTCTGGAATTGGCTTTCACAGCAGGTGTTGTATGAATGAGTTTTTCCATCTCAGATAACTTTCTTAATTATCTTTTCTGAAGTAATTTACTTATATCATTGTTTTCCCTCATAAGGAATAACCTTCTTCACATAGTGAAAAACTAATTGTTGATTAGTGGACAGGACAATTTACTTGTATGCATCCAGTAGACACCTTTTGAGACATGGCTGCATTTTAGAATATTTATACACCCGGGGTGGAATTTAAAACTTTACAGTCGGGTTCATTCACATGACACATGTCCATATAACTAAATAAGTAGTTAATAGTGTCAGCTTCCTTATTTATAGTTAGAATGACAGTTTTCAAGTGAATAGACCCATTTGTTCTTGCAGTTTCTGAACTCCATAAGAAGGTTTTGTGTAGTTAGTGTCTTGGTCAATTCATCAAGTATTTATTGATTCAAAAGTTAGATTGGCTGTCAATTTAATAAGTCTAGGCATGATAGACCCCTTAGTGAATGCAGGCTATGTGAGCAACCTTGGTAAGGACTTAGAAGTATTTCCAGCTCCTTGTGGTGCATTACTTTAGTGAGGTGCAATATGATGTCAGCCCAAACACCATGGGGTAGTAAAGTCCCGAGCAAAATATCTTCTTGTGCTTTTCCATGCTGTGGATATTTTGGCTACTAGTACAAACTCTTATGCATGGATGAGGTTTGATCGGTAAATTTAACAGGACCTAAATTTTTTATTCCAAAAGTTTCTATTAAAAAGTTCAGGACCATGTCTGAAATGAATATTCCTCTGGCAAAGCAGCTAGTGTCAGGGTCCACTAATTTCCCCAAAACTAAGATGTAGAAAACGTAGTCGTTATTGCTAAAGGTTTGGTATATTGATTATGGTTCATGGTTTGCAAGACAACAAGACTGGAGATGGCTTGCATATACTTAAGAATAGATTAGATGCAGAGACTTGCCTGCCCTCTCTCTCTCTCTCCCCCCTTAAGTATCACAAGTGTTTTACGGGGCTGGAGGACTCTGGACTGTTCTTTCTATATTTTAGTTTTTTGGACTGATTTAATAACTTCTGACTGCTGTCTATTTCCCAAGACAATTTTCAAGGACCTGATTTATGAAATTTTATGCTATGAATATTTTGTAGCAATGCTACTTTGGTGCCTTCATAAAACCGTTTGATATGGTTAATCTTCACTTGAGCCTATGCATGCAGGTGTTGGATCGCGGGGAGAAAATTGAACTTCTAGTCGACAAAACTGAAAACTTACAGTTCCAGGTTGGTGCTGTTTTCTCTTTGATTGAACAAATCCAGAAAGGGTTCAACTGTAAGTTCATAATATACGCATGCTTCGTGCGGATGCATGTTTTGTATACAGGCTGATAGCTTCCAGAGGCAAGGCCGGCAACTTCGCCGGAAGATGTGGCTGCAGAGTCTCCAAATGAAACTGATGGTAGCAGGAGCTATTATTGTATTGATCATCATATTGTGGCTGATTGCATGTGGAGGTTTCAAATGTTGATGCACAAACCAAGTTTGGAACTCCTAGCTGGCATCGCTTGTCTTTTCTTTTGTAGTAATTTTTTCCTTCTTTAGATGTACAAAATCGTTGTGCTCATGTTTGTACATGGATCATTGGCGATTGCTGTTGGTATGTTTAACAGTGTAATCAAACATCTGTAATAGGCTAAAATAACAAAAAGGCTTTTGAACTTCATAAATAGGTTCTTATACTTTTATCCCACTCGAATGAATCTGTATTTTTAAATATATATATTTATATATTTATTCATAATTAGGGACGGGCAAAGTGTTGTAATTGAGCTCTTCTAAATTCAAGTTTGGTTGGATTAAAAAATTTGAAATCTGAAATTTGGTTTGAATTCGGTTGAAATATCAATTGAATATAGTTTTTTTGAATCGAAAAATTTGATTCAACAAAATATTTATGTTGTTTGAACTCAACTCATTTGTTTTATTATTTTTAATCATAATATTATGAAAGTAAATTAGAAAATTAATAATAAAATATATAAGAAATGCTTGATTAGGTTTACTTGCTCTCATGTAACTTGATTTATTTATCCCTTAAAAGAAATTAGATTGTTTGGAATTGAGTTCAAATTTTTTTTGGTGTAATTATAAATATTTTTATTCATTTTATGGTATGAAATTATTTTTATTCGAACGGAAGTGATAAACAGTATAAATAATAATTCTAAATTTGTACTTATCTTAACATGCAATTTTTATCTAAATTAAATAATTTATTTTCTTAAAATTATTTTTTTCAAAAAATTACCTGATTTAATCAAATAACTCCGCCTGTGTGAGTTAATGCAGCCGGTCCCAAGCCCGGGTAAAGGAGGAGGGTGGCGGTAGGTTTGGACAACCAGCCTTAAAAACTAGTCCAATCTCATGAAATGAACCAATATCAAAACATCGTTGGGGCGTCCCCTACACAGCGACGCGCTGCATCGAAACCCGGGTGTAGTGAAAAGTGGGCAAGGGTTGCTAGGTCGTCGCCCGGAAGTGACGCGCCACATCGACGCCTGGATGTGGTGTTAAATAGGCAAAGGTTCCCACACCATAATGGATGGGGGTGGGTAAAGAAGTTAGTCCATAACCATAAGCTTAGGTTAGGATCTTGGAATATAGGTACGCTTAGTGGTAAGTTAGGTGAGATTTGTGAGGTTATGAGTAGGAGGAGGGTTAACATCTTGTGTCTCCAGGAGACCAAATGGGTTGGGGAAAAGGCTAGAGAGATAGCACCTTGGCAGTATAAGCTTTGGTACACAGGGAAAGATAGAGACCGAAATGGAGTAGGTATCATTATAGATAAAGAGTACCATAAGGATGTTGTACAGATTAAGAGACAAGGGGATAGGATTATTTTGGTTAAACTAGTTTTAGGAGAAGAGGTGTTGAATGTCATTAGCGTGTATGCACCCCAGATAGGACTTGATGAGGTTAGTAAACGACAGTTTTGGGAGGATTTAGATAAGGTAGTACAAGAAGTACCCATAGGAGAAAACCTTTTTATTGGCGGTGATCTTAATGGACATGTAGGTACAAGTAGAGAGGGTTTTGAGAGAGTACACGGGGGTTTTAGTTATGGTGTAAGAAATGAGGGAGGAGATGCTATCTTAAATTTTGCTTTATCTTATGACCTAATCCTAGCAAATACATTGTTTAAGAAGAGAGATTCTCATCTTATAACCTTTAGAAGTGGACCAAGAGCAAGTCAGATAGATTTCTTTTTAACTAGGAGTAGGGATAGACATAGATGTTTGGATTGTAAGGTTATCCCAGGTGAGAGTGTTACTGCGCAACATAGACTCTTAGTTCTAGATATGAAGATAGATAGACGACATCGAAGGAACCAACAAAAAGGAATTGAACGGATTCGATGGTGGAAGCTAAAAGAAGATTGCCATACAACATGTAGAGATAGTTGGATTCAAAAAGAGGCTTGGACAACAGAAGAGAACCCAAATGTAATGTGGAATAAGATGGCAAAATGCATTCGGGAGGTAGGCAAAGAGACATTAGGAGTATCAAACGGAAGAGTGCCGACTGGAAAGGACGCAACATGGTGGACTGCAGCAGTAAAAGATGCTATAAAGACTAAGCGAGAGCGTTACAAGGCTTTGAAGAAGAACAATACAGAAGAGAGTTTTTCGGAATATAAGGTAGCAAGAAAGGAGGCAAAGAAGGCTGTGGCAGAAGCTAAGACGAAGGTTGCGAAAGAGATTTACGACAAGTTGAACACAAAGGAGGGAGAGAAAAGGATATACAGATTGGCGCGAGCAAGAGAAAGGAGGAGTCGCGACCTAGGAGTCGTGAAATGTATTAAGGATGAGCATCAAAGAACTCTCGTTAAAGATAATGACATTAAGGACAGGTGGCGAGATTATTTTAACAAATTATTTAATGACGGACAAAATAAAGTTTTGGATAATATTTCGGTGCCTCTCAAGGATTTAAATCGATGCTTTATGCGTAGAATCCAAGAGACAGAGGTAAAAGAGGCACTAAAGATGATGAAAAATGGAAAAGCTGTTGGACCTGATGACATCCCAATTGAAGTTTGGAAATGCCTTGGAGATGTAGGAGTTAGGTGGTTGACAAATCTATTTAATAAGATTTGGCACACTAACAAAATGCCAGAGGAATGGAGGAAGAGTGTTTTAGTACCTTTATATAAGAACAAGGGAGATATTCAAAGTTGCGCCAACTACCGAGGCATAAAATTGATGAGTCACACGATGAAACTATGGGAGAGAGTGATAGAACGGAGATTAAGAAAGAATGTAGAGATATCGGAGAATCAATTTGGTTTTATGCCGGGTCGATCAACTATGGAGGCAATACATTTGCTGAGACAACTTATGGAGCGCTTTCGAGTAATGGGTAAAGATCTCCATATGGTCTTTATAGATTTGGAGAAAGCATATGATAAAGTGCCTAGGGAGGTACTATGGTGGTCCTTAATGAAGAAAAGAGTTCCTTTGAAATATATTAAACTAATTAAGGACATGTATAGAGATGCAAGGACACATGTGAGGACAGGTGAGGGGCAAACAAATGAGTTTCCTATCACGGTGGGATTACACCAAGGGTCAGCGTTGAGTCCATTCTTGTTTGCGGTAGTTATGGACGAACTAACAAAATCCATCCAGGATAAGGTGCCTTGGTGTATGATGTTTGCAGATGATATTGTCCTATGTGCGGAAATTAGAGCGGAGATCAATACAAAGTTGGAATTATGGAGACAAACGTTGGAATCAAAAGGATTTAAACTAAGCAGAGTGAAGACTGAATACATGGAGTGTAAATTTAGTTCTAACCGACTGGAAGAGCATGATGTAGTGAAGTTAGATGGGGTGGCGATACCTAAGCGGGATCATTTTCGATACTTGGGATCAATAGTACAGATGGATGGAGAGATTGATGGTGATGTGACCTATAGGATTCAGGCTGGATGGAGTAAGTGGAGAAGTGCTACAGGTGTGTTGTGCGATAAAGGAATTCCTACATGGTTGAAAGGCAAGTTTTATAGGACAGTTGTTAGACCAACATTGTTATATGGTAGTGAATGTTGGGCAACTAAGCGGCTACATACACAAAAAATGAGTGTAACGGAAATGAGAATGTTACGGTGGATATGTGGATATACAAGAAAGGATAGAATGAGAAATGATGATATTCGTAAGATGATTGGAGTGGTACCTATCGAAGACAAAATGTGTGAAAATCGTTTACGTTGGTTTGGACATGTAAGACGTAGACCTGTAGATGCTCCAGTTAGGAGAATAGAGGCTATGAATGTTGAGAGAAGGGTTAAGACTAGAGGAAGACCTAAAAAGACTTGGAAGGAAGTAGTTTGGAAAGACATGAAGGTTTTAGAATTAGATGAGCAAATGGCCTTGAATAGGAATTTATGGAGGCAAAGAATACATATGGACGATCTAACGTGATTTTAGATATTGGTTCATATAGCCTACCCCAATCTATTGGGATAAAGGCTCTGATGATGATGATGATGATGACCTGATTTAATCAAATCAAAATCAAGTCAACCAAAATTATTTCAAATTTAGATAAATTCAATTCTGTTCAAATAATAATATATTTTTTCTAGTTGAATCTGGACTCAATTGAATCCAATCATTGGATTCGATTCTTTTAAGGAAATATAATATTATTCGAATATTTAAGAAAAAAATACAAAAGTGAAAGATTATTTGAATATTCGAGGAAAAAAAAACAAAGAGGATAGCACCGGTGGTAGCGCTAGTGTCACGGACTAAGCTTTCTCACAACGAAGCAGCAGGCCGTGCGGCACTTGGATGGTCTCGTCCACACAAGTCAGCCAATTATCTCGATTATCTGGGCAAGTCATGAGCCAACAATAAGTTAGAACAAGGGACACGGCAAAATCTCGGGGCATAAATAAAGCATACCATCATAACCACAGGTGCCTCCATGGGAAAAAAAATGTTTTTATTGATAATGAAAATATTACAAAGCTTACAAAAGAGCGTTGAGATTTCCACACCATCGTCGGGGCCAAGGAGGGCAGCCCTAGATGGGTGTGCTTGTACATACCTTAACCAGTGAGCCAGCCCAACATTCCGCCGACTGGTCACCCCCCCTAAAGAGCTAAAGAGATTTTATAGCTATGCTACCAGTAACCATAAAAATGTTTGAAACGGGGACACTTTTCCTAATTCCATGGATTCTATTTTCCTAAGCCCATGGATTCTGTTTTCCCCGATGCCCCTCTACCCGATCATGGCCCTATACAAGGTTGGCTCATGATATCCTACCCGGTCATGGCCCTATACAAGGTTGGCTCATGACATTCTCCCCCACTCAATCTGTCGACGTCCTCGTTGACTTGCTGGCTTGGAACTCTTCAATCTTCTGCTTGAAAGCCCTTAGGTAACTTTCTCTTTCCCAACTGACTTCTTCCGGTCCTAGGCCCTCCCACTTTACCAAGTACTCATGGATTGATCTTCTTGACACCACCGAATGTCGGTCTGCTAAGATTTCTTCAACACGACGCTCTGAGGGTGGCTTCATGCTGATGGCCGCCCTAGTTGATCTACTTCTGCTAGGATCTGTTGGATCTGAGTGGAATGGCTTTAAGTTACTCACGTGGAACACCGGGTGTACCTTCATCCATTTTGGAGGGTCGATTTTGTAGGAGGACTGTCCCACCTTGTCAAGAATTGTCACTGGACCCTCATATTTTCGCACCAATCGGCGATCCCGCTTTCGCAGGAATCTAAGCTGTTCAGGCACCAATCTCACCAGGACTGAGTCACCAATACTAAACTGTTGTGCTCTCCGATCTTTGTCCGCCCACTTCTTCATGCGCTTCGATGCCTTCTCCAAGTAAGCCCGAGCGACCTCAGTGTTCTGTTTCCACTCCTTAGTAAAGTTAAAGGCTCTGGGGTTCTTCCCTTTGTAAGCCTCAATGGATGTGTGGGGTAATCGTGGTTGTTGTCCCATGACCACTTCAAACGGACTCTTGTTGGTGGATGAGCTCTTTTGAGCATTGAAGCATAATTGTGCTACATCTAAAAGCGGTGGCCAGTTCTTTTGGTTGGCTTGTACAAAGTGCCTCAGATATTCCTCTAACAATCCGTTAAAGCGCTCGGTTTGCCCATCCGTCTGAGGATGGTAACTCGATGAGATACTCAGTTGGGACCCCAATATGTTGAAGAGCTCCCGCCAAAATGATCCCGTGAATCTCGGGTCTCTGTCACTAACGATGTTTTGTGGAATACCCCAATATTTCACTACATGCTTGAAGATAAGCCGAGCAGTGTCTTCCGCTGTACAATACTTTTGAGCTGGTATGAAAGTGGCATACTTCGAAAAACGATCGATCACTACTAAAATTGATCCAAGATCACCAACTCTAGGGAGGCCCGTGATGAAATCAAGGGAAATGCTTTCCCAGGGCTTAGTTGGTACTGCTAGTGGTTCAAGTAACCCAGCTTGCTTCTTTCTTTCAACTTTATCTTGCTGGCAGACGAGGCACGTCTTTGTGTAGTCCATCACATCTTGTCTCATGTGAGGCCAATAGTAGCCCTGTCTTAGTAGAGCAAAGGTGCGGTGCCAGCCCGGATGACCGGCCCACGGGGTGTCGTGACATTCTTTCATCAACATCTGTCTCAAGTTCCCGGCTCTTGGTACAAACAATCTGGGCCCCTTTGTCAACAATGCTCCATTCTCCACCCAAAAGTACTTGGATTTCCCATCTTCTACCATCTTCATTATGGACTTGGCTTGGGGGTCTTTAGTTAGGTTCTCTTCGATTAGCTTGCGAATATCAGTGGTCACCATGGTAGCTGACATGGGAGCTATTCTTCTTAGTGCTGCTAGTTCCGTTCGACGGCTCAGGGCATCCGCTACTTGATTAGAGCTCCCCATCTTATACTCAAAGCGAAAATCAAATTCGGCTAAGAACTCTTGCCATCTCGCCTGCTTAGCCGTGAGCTTGGGTTGAGTAAGGAAATGGCTCACTGCAGTGTTATCCGTCTTAACAACGAACTTCGACCCGAGCAGATAATGTCGCCACGCCCTTAAGCAATGAATTACTGCTAGGAGCTCCTTTTCTTGGGCGGTGTATCTCCTTTCTGTCTCATTTAGCTTGCGACTTTCAAAGGCGACCGGGTGTCTCTCTTGCAATAATACTCCCCCAATAGCAAAATCTGAAGCATCTGTTTGTACTTCGAAAGGTTTTCCAAGATCAGGGAGGACTAATACGGGATCTTTCATCAACACTACTTTTAGGCTCTCGAAGGCCTCTTGGCATTCTGAAGTCCACGACCACCTCTTATCCTTTTTCAATAATTCGGTGAGGGCCGTTATTCTTCGGGAGTATCCCTCCACAAACTTTCTGTAATAGTTGGCTAACCCAAGAAAAGAGCGCAGTTCTTTGACATTCTTCGGGGACGCCCATTCCCTGATAGCCTTGACTTTCTCCATGTCCATCCGAATTTGGCCCTGTTCCACAATGTGCCCTAAGAAATGGATTCGAGTTTGGGCAAAGCAACATTTCTCTCTTTTCACATACAATTGATTTTCACGAAGCCTCCGGAAAACAAGTCTCAAGTGTTTCTGATGCTCCTCTATGGTTGAACTAAAAACCAAGATGTCGTCTAGGTAGATTACCACGAACTTATCAAGATAGTCATGGAATACCTGGTTCATTAAAGTGCAAAAAGTGGCAGGAGCATTGGTTAGTCCAAAAGGCATTACTAAAAATTCAAATGCACCATACCGGGTCACACATGTGGTTTTCGGTTCATCTCCTTCGGCGATTCGGACCTGATGGTACCCGGACCGAAGGTCGAGTTTGGAGAAGTACTTGGCTTGACTCAACTGGTCAAAGAGATCTGCAATCAAAGGTATTGGGTATTTGTTCCTCACCGTTACTTTGTTCAAGGCCCTATAATCGACACACAGTCGTAAACTTCCATCTTGTTTTCTTTGGAAGAGTACAGGAGAGCCAAAAGGGGCCTTAGATGGCCTGATGAACCCAGCTTGCAACAACTCATCTAGCTGCTTCCTCAACTCAGCCAATTCTGGGGGAGCCATACGATAGGGTCCCTTTGCAGGTGGTTTGACTCCCGGGACTAGTTCAATCTCATGATCTATAGCACGGCGCGGGGGTAATATCTGGGGCAATCGATCCGGCATCACCTCCTTAAACTCTTCCAAAACTGTGGTAATCTCATCTGGCACCAACTCTGACCCTGTTCCTTCTTTGTAGATCGGTAGGGCTACATATGAGGGCTCTCCCCTCTTGATCCCTTTCTTGAACTGTAGAGCTGAGATAATTTTTCCACTTTTGGGGAGAATAGTGGCCGGCACTACACAAGGGCGTTCCCCCAAGAATAGCAAGCAACTAGCAGCAGGAACCGGGATTGCCTGAGCCACTGTCATGAAGTCCAATCCCAAAACAACATCAAAGTCATCCATGGCGGAAACGGTGAAATTCACGCCTCCTTCCCAAGGTCCAACTTTGGTCATCACGTTCTTGGAGCTCCCACTAATGGCGGCGGCCGGTGAGTTCACCGCTTTCATTTGCCCACAATCCTTATCTACTTTCAGATCACACCTCTTAGCTTCGGTGGGAGTGATGAAAGTGTCGGTCGCGCCTGTGTCCACCATGGCCCTTGTTTTCTTCCCATTTATCTCCAACTCGACATACATTAAGCCTTTCTCCGGCTCCTTCTTCATCACACTCAATTGAGAATGAAGTGCATTTAAGAATCGAATTGAGCCCATCCTCGCAGGTTCATTTACATCATCCTCAGTAGTTTGTGGTGGTTGAGTTGTCTCTTGAGAAGTAGTCCTGAGGGCACTCAAGGCACCTCTGTGGGGACAGTCCGCAACTCGGTGTGGTCCCTTGTTAGCTTTAAATTGCCATACATATTTTGAAATGACAAAAACTTAAGTGAGCTTTAATGTTTTAATTCATATTGTAAATTTGCCTTATCACACATGATTTTCTCAATACATTTTAAGTGATCATACCCAAACATTAAGACCATGATTTAATGATACATCCTTATTGGTCTTAATTCTTTATAAATGTTTTGAATATTTTAGAAAATCACTTAATGAATTTTTGGACAATGTTTTTATCAAAGAAAGTCATGAAAAACTCCCACAAAAGTGCCAATATGTTTTGGGTTGAATTAGGATCAAAGACCACATCATTTCTAACCCAAAAGTGCAGGAAAAACCCATTCTGGAGGAATGGGATCGATCCCCTAAGGAAAGGGATCGATCCCTTTTTGGCAGTGTGCCCCGGAAGGCCAAAATGAAGCATGGGATCGATCCCCTAAGGAAAGGGATCGATCCCTTTATGTCAGAAAGTCTCCAACGGCTATTTTCTGTGAGATACAACGACTAGTTTCGGTTTTGGCTCCAACCAACGTCCACAAACCATCCAAGGGACTATAAATAGAGGCTTAGAAGCTAAAGGAAGGAAGAGGAACAATCAAGCAACATCTTTCATCATCTTATTCATCTTTCTCAAGCCTCAAACAACAATCAAGAGCTCCAAAGTCTACATCATCTATCATTCTCATATTCATTGTAGTGCTTAGCACAAATATTGTATAGGCTTCTCATTGAGCTTAATTTCTGTAATCACTTGCCTACCTAGAGGCTTATCTTTGATTACATTATTTGTATCTCATCAATCCTTGTAAAGGGGAGGTTTCTCTTAAGCCTAGAAAAGAGGGAGGTTTCTCTTTAGCCTTAGAAAAAGAGGGAGGTTACTCTTGAGCCTAGAAAAAGAGAGAGGTTTCTCTTGATCCTTGAAAAGAGGGAGTGTAACAAATTCAAGTATAGTGAATTTGGGGAAAATCCTTGGGAGCGTCTCAAGGTAGAGGACGTAGGCAAGGTAGCCGAACCTCTATAAATCGATTGTGTAAATCTCTCTCTCCTTACTCTTTATTTACTTGCACTTATATTGTGTTTATTTCATTGAACTTGAATTGCATGCTTGTCTAGCCTAGAGAACTTAGAAAATATCAATATAGGCTAGAGAATTTAGAGAAACCGAAAAACGAGCTTAAGATTAGATAAAAACCGATTCACCCCCCCTCTCGGTATCGCCTATAAGAGCAAACAATTGGTATCAGAGCTTGGGCTCGAGATTGATTTAGACTAACCTCTATCGAGCAAAACGATCATAAATGGCTCTAGGTGATGATTTTGAGACTAGCTCACAAACTTTAGAAGAATATTCATTTGATGAGCTTCAAGATGCATTTAATGAGCTAAGTGATGAATATAAATCAATGCATGCAAAATATAACAAAAAGTTAAATAAATTTAGAAAAGAGAATGAAATTTTGATGAATACTAATGCTGAGTTGGAGGAGAAAATAAAAGATCTAAGCTCAAAGAATGATGAACTCACCAAGGTGAAATTAGAGCTAGAAAAGAAATTAGAAGACATTAAAGATCAATTGGCAAATCCTAGCTCTTTGACTATTGAGGATGAAAAGGAGAAACCTAGCTCTAGTAAATGCAATGACCATTCTTATGATGATTTACAAAATGCTTTTGATGAGCTAGCTAGTAAATTTGAATGCATGAATTCAAAATACAAGAAAATGATTACAAAACTAGAAATGGAAAATGATGAGTTATTGAATGCCAAGCTTGATTTTGAAAAGAAATTAGAAGAAGCAAATCTAGAAATTAATGAAGTAAATAAAAAGAACTTAAATTTGCATAATTCATTTTCTAGATTCTACATGGGTCAACAAAAGCTAGATCATATGTTAGAGACCCAAAGAGCTTTCTTTGACAAAGATGGGTTAGGCTATAATGAAAAACAAAAAGAAACTCATCTTAGGAATTTCTTAGTAAGCAAAAATTCTATGCATGATACATCTCTCACATGCTCACTATGCAATAGGATAGGACACTCTTCACAAGCATGCACATATAGAAAAACCACATTTAGAGGAAGAGTTGTTAGAAAAATGTGGGTGCCAAAGCATGCGATAAATAATGATGAATTATGCTTGAAATGGATCCCAAAAGGATCTAAAATTGTGAATACTAACTCTCATGGACCCAAGAAAGTTTGGGTACCAAAGCATGCTTGAATTTGTGTGTTGTAGGAGTGTTAGAGCATGGAGATACAAGATACTATGAAGTTTGAATGCTCAACACATCCTCATGGAGTTTGCTTGTGCCAATGAGAAAAAAAGAAAAGGCTTGAGGATCCATCTTTGACAAGATCACAACATTTTTTTTTAAAGGATAGCTCAAGGTGGACTCAACAATTCAAGGCAAAGCATACTCAAGCAAAGGAGTTTTGTAAGATTAATTCTTTACTCCTTAAAACTTTTATTTGATTATTTGTGATTTGATGAGAAATTTGGTTGATGATTCTTGATGCATTGTGAGTTGAATGATAGAACAAAAGGCATGATGAATGATTGTTGAATGTTTGATGAATAGTACTTGATACATTGAATGAAAAGCATGATTTGTGATTTTGAAATGATTTTTGATTTCCTGCATCTTGAGCAAGTTTGATATGTCTAGATAATATATTTGGTTGCTCAAAAGATGTCAAATATGTCATATATGCAAAATGCCTTGTCATGAGCCTTAATGAAGAATATGCATGTTGACAATCATGACATGTTGTTCACAAGTAGGATGATTTGATGTTATATGTGCTTAAAATCTATGAGAACAAGTTTGTTTTGGCATATTTGTGATTTCTAATGATTTGGTTTGGCCAAAGTATGCATAACTATCAAAATGACCTCCTTTGAGGCCAAAAATGCCTTTATTGTGTAAATTCTTCCAAAATTGCAAAATCTTTTGTAAAATGGTTTTTCATTCAGATTTTTCATTCATACAAGTCCAAAATCATGTTTTACAAATGTCTAAACCTTTACTTGGACTTAAATTACTCAAAAATGAAGTTTTGGCACCTCAAAGGTTGGATTTTCTGTCAAAAACTGCAGACACAGGATGAGGGATCGATCCCTTAGCAAGAAGGATCGATCCCCTTGAGCAGAATGCAGGAAATTTGCATTCTGGAATTAAGGGATCGATCCCCATCCCAAAGGGATCGATCCCCCCAGGCTAAAATGGCTATTCTGCACTTTTTTAACCGAATTTGAGAAGGATTTTTCACTTTCTTGATATCTTCTTTCTTCTCAAGTTAAAATTCATTGTTTTAACTTCTTGTTGATGATCTTTAATGTATGAAAATTCATTTTTCATTGATATCATGCCTCAACTTCATCAATTAATATCATTTCCAACAAATGGTATCACTTTCAACAATCTATATCATTTTTCTTGAACTCACAAGTGCAAAATCAGTTTTCTCATTGAAAATGGTCATGAATTGCATAAATCTTGAAATAATCTTGAAATATACTTTAAATGAATACTTAAACATAATTTTGAGATCTATTTCAATGATTTATGGATATATTTGAGAATTTGATGAACTTGTGCATAATGAGTGTTTTTCATATCTTTTGTTCATCTTAGTCAAGCATGCTTATAGGATTATGTCTCTTGGCTTGACTTATCAATTCCACACTAGATTTCATGATAATTTTACATCTAGTGGATTGATTTCAAATATAAATTCAACAATTGGTAATGGTCATTGGCCTATAATTTGTGATGGTAAATGGATCCTCAATGTTCAAATGCATGAAACTTTATCATCCTTGTACTTAAAGAACTAAGGTCTTAATGACAACACCAACATTCAAAGATAAATGCAAACTTGAACAAATTTAATATCCATGCATTTATTATTTGAATATTTCCTTGCTCATAATTAGTTAAGGACTTGAATTAGAAAATGAGCATAGGATTTGTGTGCTTGAAACCATGGAAGAAAATATGTTTGCTTGAATTCCTTGATGTTTTGAATCTTCCATATGGTATCAATTTGTGAATATGAATATGGATTAATCTTTTATGATTGTGTACATTTGATGATCTGTGTTGTGTTCTTGCATATTTAGAATGAGTATTTTCTTGACATGAACACACTACACATAGATATTGGATTCATGCAAAATGCCTAAGTTAACCATTAGTAACAATTGGTATTTAGATTGAAATAACAATTAGTATCATTGGAAACCATATTTTCAATAATTGGTAAGCCAAAACTAAATTACCAATTGGTTTGAGCTTTAAATTGACAATTCTTCTCATGCTTTTTAAGATTGAAATGACTAATAGAGAAGAATTCTCTTAGGATATTTTTGTATGAAACTCTTGTGTGCTAGAATTTGAAGTTAATTGCTATATGATTTAATTCTAGACACAATATTTCTTGAGAATGATTTATGAGCACATGCATATGATATGTTATATAATTTTAGCTCATAATCATGATGTATTACCATGCACCTTGTTGGCTCTTATAGGCGATACCGAGAGGGGGGGTGAATCGGTTTTTATCTAATCTTAAGCTCGTTTTTCGGTTTCTCTAAATTCTCTAGCCTATATTGATATTTTCTAAGTTCTCTAGGCTAGACAAGCATGCAATTCAAGTTCAATGAAATAAACACAATATAAGTGCAAGTAAATAAAGAGTAAGGAGAGAGAGATTTACACAATCGATTTATAGAGGTTCGGCTACCTTGCCTACGTCCTCTACCTTGAGACGCTCCCAAGGATTTTCCCCAAATTCACTATACTTGAATTTGTTACACTCCCTCTTTTCAAGGATCAAGAGAAACCTCTCTCTTTTTCTAGGCTCAAGAGTAACCTCCCTCTTTTTCTAAGGCTAAAGAGAAACCTCCCTCTTTTTCTAAGGCTAAAGAGAAACCTCCCTCTTTTTCAAGGCTAAAGAGAAACCTCCCCTTTTACAAGGAATGAATTGGTTTACAAGAGAAGTAATCAAAGAAGGCCTCTAGATAGGCAAGTGATTACAGAGATTAAGCACAAGTAAAAGCCTATACAAAGTTTGTGCTAAGCAATACAAGAAATAGATGAATGATAGAAGATGAAGACTCTTTATCTCTTGAATTGATGTTGAGGCTTGAGGAAGATGAATAAGATGATGAAAGATGTTGCTTGGTTGTTCCTCTTCCTTCCTTTAGCTTCTAAGCCTCTATTTATAGTCCCTTGGATGGTTTGTGGACGTTGGTTGGAGCCAAAACCGAAGCTAGTCGTTGTATCTCACAGAAAATAGCCGTTAGAGACTTTCTGACATAAAGGGATCGATCCCTTTCCTTAGGGGATCGATCCCATGCTTCATTTTGGCCTTCCGGGGCACACTGCCAAAAAGGGATCGATCCCTTTCCTTAGGGGATCGATCCCATTCCTCCAGAATGGGTTTTTCCTGCACTTTTGGGTTAGAAATGATGTGGTCTTTGATCCTAATTCAACCCAAAACATATTGGCACTTTTGTGGGAGTTTTTCATGACTTTCTTTGATAAAAACATTGTCCAAAAATTCATTAAGTGATTTTCTAAAATATTCAAAACATTTATAAAGAATTAAGACCAATAAGGATGTATCATTAAATCATGGTCTTAATGTTTGGGTATGATCACTTAAAATGTATTGAGAAAATCATGTGTGATAAGGCAAATTTACAATATGAATTAAAACATTAAAGCTCACTTAAGTTTTTGTCATTTCAAAATATGTATGGCAATTTAAAGCTAACAATCTCCCCCTTTTTGATATGACAAAACTTAATGTAAATTTGCTTTGAAAATTCTTTGATAAAATACTCCCCCTCAAATAAAGCAGGATTTTATAAAGCTCCCCCTTAATATAAGCATGGGTTTTGAAAATGAATTTTTAAACTATTTCTCCCCCTTAATATCTCTCTCTATATCTATCTCTCCCTTTTTCTATCTCTCCCCCTTTTTGTCATAGCAAAAAGAAGGAAAAATAATAAAAAATATGCTCCCCCTAAACTCATGGCTATGTGAGAATAAATAAAAATGCTCCATCCAACAAGAAACATGTTAGTACATGGGACTTATAGCACAAATAAATAAGTCAATATTCTCAAAGAGTATGAAATATTCATGCAATGAATATGACTTATGATCCAATACCAATTGTTTATAAATAATTTGGATACCAATTGTTGATAAGTAATTTTGCAAGAAGGTTCCAATTGGTAAGAAGTTAAGCAAGCACCTAAGTATATCAATTGTTCTCTAAGGTCCGACTAAGGTGCATGGTAATACATCATGATTATGAGCTAAAATTATATAACATATCATATGCATGTGCTCATAAATCATTCTCAAGAAATATTGTGTCTAGAATTAAATCATATAGCAATTAACTTCAAATTCTAGCACACAAGAGTTTCATACAAAAATATCCTAAGAGAATTCTTCTCTATTAGTCATTTCAATCTTAAAGAGCATGAGAAGAATTGTCAATTTAAAGCTCAAACCAATTGGTAATTTAGTTTTGGCTTACCAATTATTGAAAATATGGTTTCCAATGATACTAATTGTTATTTCAATCTAAATACCAATTGTTACTAATGGTTAACTTAGGCATTTTGCATGAATCCAATATCTATGTGTAGTGTGTTCATGTCAAGAAAATACTCATTCTAAATATGCAAGAACACAACACAGATCATCAAATATGCATATGGATCAATTAAACATTAGTACACAATCATAAAAGATTAATCCATATTCATATTCACAAATTGATACCATATGGAAGATTCAAAACATCAAGGAATTCAAGCAAACATATTTTCTTCCATGGTTTCAAGCACACAAATCCTATGCTCATTTTCTAATTCAAGTCCTTAACTAATTATGAGCAAGGAAATATTCAAATAATAAATGCATGGATATTAAATTTGTTCAAGTTTGCATTTATCTTTGAATGTTGGTGTTGTCATTAAGACCTTAGTTCTTTAAGTACAAGGATGATAAAGTTTCATGCATTTGAACATTGAGGATCCATTTACCATCACAAATTATAGGCCAATGACCATTACCAATTGTTGAATTTATATTTGAAATCAATCCACTAGATGTAAAATTATCATGAAACCTAGTGTGGAATTGATAAGTCAAGCCAAAAGACATAATCCTATAAGCATGCTTGACTAAGATGAACAAAAGATATGAAAAACACTCATTATGCACAAGTTCATCAAATTCTCAAATATATCCATAAATCATTGAAATAGATCTCAAAATTATGTTTAAGTATTCATTTAAAGTATATTTCAAGATTATTTCAAGATTTATGCAATTCATGACCATTTTCAATGAGAAAACTGATTTTGCACTTGTGAGTTCAAGAAAAATGATATAGATTGTTGAAAGTGATACCATTTGTTGGAAATGATATTAATTGATGAAGTTGAGGCATGATATCAATGAAAAATGAGTTTTTATAGTTTAAAGATCATCAAAAAGAAGTTAAAAGACTGGATTTTAACTTGAGAAGAAAGAGGATATCAAGAAAGTGAAAAATCCTTCTCAAATTCGGTTGAAAAAGTGCAGAAAAGCCCTTTTTGGCCTTGGGGGATCGATCCCTTTAGGATGGGGATCGATCCCTTAACTCCAGAATGTAATTTCCTGCATTCTGTTCAAGGGGGATCGATCCTGCTACAGTGGGGATCGATCCCTCATACGTTTCTGCAGATTCTGCAGATGTTTTACCAGAAAAATTGGACTTGTGAGGTACCAAAACTTCGTTTTTGAGTAATTTAAGTCCAAGTAAGGGTTTAAACATATGTAAAACATGATTTTGGACTTGTATGAATGAAAAATCTGAATGAAAAACCATTTTACAAAAGATTTTGCAATTTTGGAAGAATTTACACAATAAAATGCATTTTTGGCCTCAAAGGAGGTCATTTTGAGATTTAAGCATATTTTGACCAAACCAATGCATTGAATTACATAAATATGTCAAAACAAACTTGTTCACATAGATTTTAAGCACATATAACATCAAATCATCATACTTGTGAACATTATGCCATGATTTCTAATATGCATATTCTTCATTAAGGCTCATGACATGGAATTTTGCATATATGACATATTTGGCAATTTGAGGCAAGTAAATCTATTATCAACACATAGAAAACTTGCTCAAACTACAGAAATTCAATAATCATTTCAAAATCACAAAACATGCCTTTCATTCAATCATCAATATTTGTTCATCCAACATTCAAAAATCATTTATCATGCCTTTTTGATCAATCATTCAACTCACAAAGCATCAAAGATCATCAACCAAGTGCCTCAATAAATCATACAAATAATTTTAGCAAACAATGAGTTTTGAAGAGATAGGATTTAAGCTTACAAAACTCCTTTGCTTGAGAATGCTTTGCCTTGAATTGTTGAATCCACCTTAGGCCTTTCTTGAAGGATTGTTGTGACCTTGCTAAGGGTGGATCCTCAAGCTCTTTCTCTCTCTCATTGGCACAAGCAAACTTCATGAGGATGTGTTGAGCATATAAACTTCATTGTTCTATTGTATTCTCATGCTCTAACACTCCTACAACAAACAAATTCAAGCATGCTTTGGTACCCAAATTTTCTTGGGTCCATGAGAGTTAGTACAAATAATTTTTGATCCTTTTGGGATCCATTTCAAGCACAATTCATCATTATTTATTGCATGCTTTGGCACCCACATTTTTCTAACAACTCTTCCTCTAAATGTGGTTTTTCTATATGTGCATGCTTGTGAAGAGTGTCCTATTCTATTGCATAGTGAGCATGTAAGAGATAGATCATGCATGGTATTTTTGCTCACTAGGAAATTCTTAAGATGAGTTTCTTTTTGTTTAGCATTATAGCCTAACCCATCTTTGTCAAAGAAAGCTCTTTGGGTCTCTAACATGTGATCTAGCTTTTGTTGACCCATATAAAACCTAGAAAATGAGTTATGCAAATTTGTGTTCTTTTTATTTAACTCATTTATTTCTAGATTAGCTTCCTCTAATTTCTTTTGAAATGCTAACTTAGCATTCAATAGCTCATCATTTTCCATTTTTAATTTTGTGATCATTTTCTTGTATTTTGAGTTCATGCATTCAAATTCACTAGCTAGCTCATCAAAAGCATCTTGTAAATCATCATAAGAATGATTATTGCATTCACTAGAGCTAGGTTTTTCCTTTTCATCCTCAATAGTCAAAGAGCTAGGATTTGCCAATTTATCTTTAATATCTTCTAATTTCTTTTCTAGCTCTAATTTCACCTTGGTGAGTTCATCATTCTTTGAGCCTAGATCTTTTATTTTCTCCTCCAACTCAACATTTGTATTGATCAAAATTTCATTCTCTTTTCTAAATTTATTTAACTTTTTGTTATATTTTGCATGCATTGATTTATATTCATCACTTAGCTCATTAAATGCATCTTGAAGCTCATCAAATGAATATTCTTCTAAAGTTTGTGAGCTAGTCTCAAAATCATCACCTAGAGCCATTTATGATCGTTTTGCTCGATAGAGGTTAGTCTAAATCAATCTCGAGCCCAAGCTCTGATACCAATTGTTGGCTCTTATAGGCGATACCGAGAGGGGGGGTGAATCGGTTTTTATCTAATCTTAAGCTCGTTTTTCGGTTTCTCTAAATTCTCTAGCCTATATTGATATTTTCTAAGTTCTCTAGGCTAGACAAGCATGCAATTCAAGTTCAATGAAATAAACACAATATAAGTGCAAGTAAATAAAGAGTAAGGAGAGAGAGATTTACACAATCGATTTATAGAGGTTCGGCTACCTTGCCTACGTCCTCTACCTTGAGACGCTCCCAAGGATTTTCCCCAAATTCACTATACTTGAATTTGTTACACTCCCTCTTTTCAAGGATCAAGAGAAACCTCTCTCTTTTTCTAGGCTCAAGAGTAACCTCCCTCTTTTTCTAAGGCTAAAGAGAAACCTCCCTCTTTTTCTAAGGCTAAAGAGAAACCTCCCTCTTTTTCAAGGCTAAAGAGAAACCTCCCCTTTTACAAGGAATGAATTGGTTTACAAGAGAAGTAATCAAAGAAGGCCTCTAGATAGGCAAGTGATTACAGAGATTAAGCACAAGTAAAAGCCTATACAAAGTTTGTGCTAAGCAATACAAGAAATAGATGAATGATAGAAGATGAAGACTCTTTATCTCTTGAATTGATGTTGAGGCTTGAGGAAGATGAATAAGATGATGAAAGATGTTGCTTGGTTGTTCCTCTTCCTTCCTTTAGCTTCTAAGCCTCTATTTATAGTCCCTTGGATGGTTTGTGGACGTTGGTTGGAGCCAAAACCGAAGCTAGTCGTTGTATCTCACAGAAAATAGCCGTTGGAGACTTTCTGACATAAAGGGATCGATCCCTTTCCTTAGGGGATCGATCCCATGCTTCATTTTGGCCTTCCGGGGCACACTGCCAAAAAGGGATCGATCCCTTTCCTTAGGGGATCGATCCCATTCCTCCAGAATGGGTTTTTCCTGCACTTTTGGGTTAGAAATGATGTGGTCTTTGATCCTAATTCAACCCAAAACATATTGGCACTTTTGTGGGAGTTTTTCATGACTTTCTTTGATAAAAACATTGTCCAAAAATTCATTAAGTGATTTTCTAAAATATTCAAAACATTTATAAAGAATTAAGACCAATAAGGATGTATCATTAAATCATGGTCTTAATGTTTGGGTATGATCACTTAAAATGTATTGAGAAAATCATGTGTGATAAGGCAAATTTACAATATGAATTAAAACATTAAAGCTCACTTAAGTTTTTGTCATTTCAAAATATGTATGGCAATTTAAAGCTAACACACCTTAGTCGGACCTTAGAGAACAATTGATATACTTAGGTGCTTGCTTAACTTCTTACCAATTGGAACCTTCTTGCAAAATTACTTATCAACAATTGGTATCCAAATTATTTATAAACAATTGGTATTGGATCATAAGTCATATTCATTGCATGAATATTTCATACTCTTTGAGAATATTGACTTATTTATTTGTGCTATAAGTCCCATGTACTAACATGTTTCTTGTTGGATGGAGCATTTTTATTTATTCTCACATAGCCATGATTTTAGGGGGAGCATATTTTTTATTATTTTTCCTTCTTTTTGCTATGACAAAAAGGGGGAGAGATAGAAAAAGGGAGAGATAGAAAAAGGGAGAGATAGACATAGAGAGAGATATTAAGGGGGAGAAATAGTTTAAAAATTCATTTTCAAAACCCATGCTTATATTAAGGGGGAGCTTTATAAAATCCTGCTTTATTTGAGGGGGAGTATTTTATCAAAGAATTTTCAAAGCAAATTTACATTAAGTTTTGTCATATCAAAAAGGGGGAGATTGTTAGCTTTAAATTGCCATACATATTTTGAAATGACAAAAACTTAAGTGAGCTTTAATGTTTTAATTCATATTGTAAATTTGCCTTATCACACATGATTTTCTCAATACATTTTAAGTGATCATACCCAAACATTAAGACCATGATTTAATGATACATCCTTATTGGTCTTAATTCTTTATAAATGTTTTGAATATTTTAGAAAATCACTTAATGAATTTTTGGACAATGTTTTTATCAAAGAAAGTCATGAAAAACTCCCACAAAAGTGCCAATATGTTTTGGGTTGAATTAGGATCAAAGACCACATCATTTCTAACCCAAAAGTGCAGGAAAAACCCATTCTGGAGGAATGGGATCGATCCCCTAAGGAAAGGGATCGATCCCTTTTTGGCAGTGTGCCCCGGAAGGCCAAAATGAAGCATGGGATCGATCCCCTAAGGAAAGGGATCGATCCCTTTATGTCAGAAAGTCTCCAACGGCTATTTTCTGTGAGATACAACGACTAGTTTCGGTTTTGGCTCCAACCAACGTCCACAAACCATCCAAGGGACTATAAATAGAGGCTTAGAAGCTAAAGGAAGGAAGAGGAACAATCAAGCAACATCTTTCATCATCTTATTCATCTTTCTCAAGCCTCAAACAACAATCAAGAGCTCCAAAGTCTACATCATCTATCATTCTCATATTCATTGTAGTGCTTAGCACAAATATTGTATAGGCTTCTCATTGAGCTTAATTTCTGTAATCACTTGCCTACCTAGAGGCTTATCTTTGATTACATTATTTGTATCTCATCAATCCTTGTAAAGGGGAGGTTTCTCTTAAGCCTAGAAAAGAGGGAGGTTTCTCTTTAGCCTTAGAAAAAGAGGGAGGTTACTCTTGAGCCTAGAAAAAGAGAGAGGTTTCTCTTGATCCTTGAAAAGAGGGAGTGTAACAAATTCAAGTATAGTGAATTTGGGGAAAATCCTTGGGAGCGTCTCAAGGTAGAGGACGTAGGCAAGGTAGCCGAACCTCTATAAATCGATTGTGTAAATCTCTCTCTCCTTACTCTTTATTTACTTGCACTTATATTGTGTTTATTTCATTGAACTTGAATTGCATGCTTGTCTAGCCTAGAGAACTTAGAAAATATCAATATAGGCTAGAGAATTTAGAGAAACCGAAAAACGAGCTTAAGATTAGATAAAAACCGATTCACCCCCCCTCTCGGTATCGCCTATAAGAGCAAACATCCCTGACAAAGGAAGCAAGCTAATGGCTGTCTTGGCTTGAAGCTTTGGGCGTAGTTTGTCTTGGATTGGGGTGTTTCTCGAATGGGCGGCCTTTTGTCTGCTCCCCCACTTGATGATCTATCTACTCTAGCCAACTTTCCCCCAGTCCCATAATTGGAGTTACTGCCAGCTGAAGGAGGGAACTTACGTTTGTTTGAGCTATCATTGTAATCGTTTAGGCGTTCGGCGGCAGCCATAGCTGTGGCTACATCTTGTACCTTTTGCCTTTGAAGTTCAGTCCTAGCCCAAGGCTTAAGTCCCTCAAGGAAATAGAACATCTTGTCTTTTTCAGACATGTCCCTAATATCCAACATCAGGCTAGAGAAGCTCCTGACAAACTCTCGCACCGTTCCTGTTTGTACCAACTCTCTCAACTTCCTTCGAGCCAAGTATTCCACATTCTCCGGGAAGAATTGGTTCTTCAACTCTTGCTTTAGATCCTTCCATGTTTTGATGGGGCACTCATCGCCAGTAAACTTTGAACGCCACCATAACTTGGCATCTCCAGCAAGATACATTGAGGCCATCGCAACCTTTTCCTCCTCTGATTCTGTGCGCACCGCCCGAAAGTATTGTTCGATGTCAAACAAGAAATTCTCAAGCTCTTTTGCATCTCTTGCCCCTTCGTAACGGCGCGGCTCCGGCACCTTAGCTCTTTTCCCTTTTTCTGCTGTGCTAGAACCCGCCCGACCCACAGCAATTTGAAGCACACTGATCTGAGCCTTGAGTTCCTCGAACTCTTTTTGGATAACGCTCAGTGCCTCTCTAGTCTCCTCGCTCAAGTTGGCTACGGAGTCGGACAGCTCCCGCTGGGCTGTCTCTATTTCTTCCAATCGGTCATTAGTGACCATGTGAGCTTTAACGGCAGCCACTGCGGCCTCAAGCTCCTCAATTCTCTCTCGCTCATCAGACCCTCCTCGAGTCATCACCATTTTCTTTTGCTTGCTAGCACACTTGCCTAGCTCGGATACCAACTGTCACGGACTAAGCTTTCTCACAACGAAGCAGCAGGCCGTGCGGCACTTGGATGGTCTCGTCCACACAAGTCAGCCAATTATCTCGATTATCTGGGCAAGTCATGAGCCAACAATAAGTTAGAACAAGGGACACGGCAAAATCTTGGGGCATAAATAAAGCATACCATCATAACCACAGGTGCCTCCATGGGAAAAAAAAATGTTTTTATTGATAATGAAAATATTACAAAGCTTACAAAAGAGCGTTGAGATTTCCACACCATCGTCGGGGCCAAGGAGGGCAGCCCTAGATGGGTGTGCTTGTACATACCTTAACCAGTGAGCCAGCCCAACATTCCGCCGACTGGTCACCCCCCCTAAAGAGCTAAAGAGATTTTATAGCTATGCTACCAGTAACCATAAAAATGTTTGAAACGGGGACACTTTTCCTAATTCCATGGATTCTATTTTCCTAAGCCCATGGATTCTGTTTTCCCCGATGCCCCTCTACCCGATCATGGCCCTATACAAGGTTGGCTCATGATATCCTACCCGGTCATGGCCCTATACAAGGTTGGCTCATGACAGCTAGCGTGAATTGAAGTCTCTCTCTTATACATATCCAATGCAAACAATTTTCTTCCGCCTTATCTTTTCCTTTTCTCAACAGCTTGGTGTCACAAACTCCATTATTCCAATACAATTCTCTTCATCAATCGATTCCCCTAAAGCAAACCCTTGCTCTCTCTCTTGCTTTCGTCTCTTACAACCCACCTCCCATGGACGCCGAGCTTTCTACCTCGGAAATCAGCTCTCAGCCGCTCTCCAGCTCCCCAGGTGATGATTCTACGTTTGTAACTAGTTCAGTAAGAAAACATGCTTTGGAAGCTGATGATAATGGTCAAACTAGTGATGATGAGAATGGTGAGGAGGAGAAGCTTGAAACAGCGCCCGAGAGGAAACTTGTGGCTGGCCTACGTGAAGAAATTCCCACTCCGGGGGAAGATAGCGAAGCCTCTTTTATCCATTGTGATGGCTCACCTGAGGCTGGTAATAATGGTTCAGAGGGATTTAGAGGTGAGTGTTCGATCGACAACCTTGATACTCGAGGTGTTGGTAATGGAGCGAAGGAGGACAAGGTGGAAATAGGCTCGGTTGGCGATGCTGACCAATCTAGTTTAGCAGTGGAAAGCAGAAAGGAAGGTAGGATTGGGATGGTTGAGAATAATTCGGTTTCTGGCGGTGGAGCTGAGCAGGCTGATCCTGTGACTGCATAAGCAGTAGATGGTTTGAAATTTTCCGGTGGAGATGAGTTGGCGGCTGATGCGACACCTTTAGCTCGAGATGATTCAGACAGTAAGAAGTCTGAGATTAAGGCGACGGAGGCTGGGAATGGGAGCATGGATAATGGCTCTAATCAGATTAGTCATGAAACCGAGAATTTCGATAGTGATTCTCAAAGCAGAAGATTGGTAAACATGGCAGTGGAAGAATCTCATTCTTCCAAGTCTGTGGAACAATCTACAAGTTCTGAAGAAGAGAAGCACTGTGAGGATGAAGCTGGTGAAATCGAAGGCTCAGATACTGATGAAGAAACTGAAGATGTAAGCTTTGAGAATGCTAAAGCTGCGAAGCAATTCTTGGAGGAGATAGAACGAGGGTCTGCCATTGGCTCTCACTCAAGCACTGATGCTCACAGAAATGATGGTCAGATTGTGGTCAATTCAGATGAAGAAGGGGAGGAGAAGGAGTTATTTGATTCTGCTGTTTTGACAGCTCTCTTGAAAGCAGCAAGTGGCGCTGGCTCTTATGGTGGTAACATCACTATAACCTCCCAGGATGGATCCAGGCTTTTCTCTGTTGAGCGTCCTGCAGATTTAGGATCGTCACTCCACAATGCAAAGCCTGCACTGCGATCAAACCAACCTAACGTGTTCAGTCCATTCGCCGTCACAACTGAGAGAGACTCGGACAACAACTTGAGTGAAGAGGATAAGAAAAAACTAGAAAAGTTACAGCTGATAAGAGTCAACTTCTTGAGGCTTGTTCATAGGCTAGGACATTCTCCGGAGGATTCCATAGCCGCCAAGGTTCTATACAGACTGGGGCTTGTTGCAGGGAGGCAAACCAGTCAATTGTTTAGCCTTGATGCTGCAAAGAGGAAAGCTTGGGAACTTGAAACAGTGGGTAAAGATGATTTAAGCTTCTCCTTGAACATACTTGTTCTTGGGAAGATTGGGGTGGGTAAGAGCGCCACAATAAATTCGATATTTGGTGAGGAGAAGACCCCAGTTCATGCATTTCAACCTGCCACTGGAGTTGTGAAAGAGATTACTGGAATGGTAGAGGGTGTTAAACTCAGGGTCATTGATACCCCAGGTTTGAAATCTTCAGCCATGGAGCAAGGTGCCAACCGCAGGGTCCTAGATTCTATAAAGAAATTCATAAAGAAGTGTCCCCCTGATATTGTACTTTATGTTGATCGGCTTGATACGCAAAGCCGGGATCTTAATGATCTGCCATTGTTAAGATCAATCACTGATTCCCTTGGCTCCTCTATCTGGAAAAATGGCATAGTTATTTTGACTCATGGTGCTTCTGCACCTCCAGATGGGCCATCTGGCGCAGCTTTGAGTTACGAGGCATTTGTTGCCCAACGGTCTCATGTTGTTCAGCAATCTATTGGTCGAGCTGTTGGTGATCTGCGCCTGATGAATCCGAGTTTGATGAATCCTGTTTCTCTTGTTGAAAACCATCCTTCATGTCGAAAAAATAGAGATGACCACAAGGTGCTTCCTAATGGTCAAACATGGAGACCTCAGCTCTTTGATTTTCGTGTACGTTCGCCTCCTCTTTCGTACTTGTTATCTCGGTTGTTGCAGTCTCGCAGCCATCCTAAACTCTTCGCTGATCAGGGCGGTGAGGATGGTAACTCAGATATTGATATGGCTGATTTATCCGATTCTGATCAAGAAGAGGATGAGTATGATCAGCTCCCACCTTTCAAACCTCTAAAAGGAAAGCACAGCTTGCTAAGATTAGCAAGGAGCAAAGGCAGGCATATTTTGAGGAGTATGATTACAGGGTGAAGCTTCTCCAGAAAAAGAACTGGAAGGAGGAGTTGAGAAGAGTGAGAGATATGAAGAAGAAAGGAAAGCCTGCTGTTGATGAAAATGGTTTCACGGGGGAAGATGCTGATCAGGAAACTGATGCTCCAGCTGCTGTACAAGTTCCTTTACCTGATATGGTCGTGCCACCTTCCTTTGATTCCGATAATCCAGCCTACAGGTACCGGTTCTTGGAACCAGCTTCTCAGGTCTTGGCGAGGCCAGTTATGGACACTCATGGTTGGGATCATGATTGTGGGTATGATGGTGTTAATGCTGAACATAGTCTAGCAATTGCCAGAAAGTTTCCTGCAACAGTTGCAGTGCAAGTCACAAAGGATAAGAAAAGAGTTTAGCATCCATTTGGATTCTTCAGTTTCCACCGAGCATGGAGAAAATGGATCTAGCATGGCAGGCTTTGACATTCAAAACGTTGGAAAGCAATTAGCTTATGTTCTCCGAGAGGAGACCAAATTCAAGAATCTCAAAAAGAACAAAACAGCTGCAGGCGTTTCTGTCACATTTTTAGGTGAGAATATTGCAACCGGGTTCAAACTCGAGGATCGTATTGTTGTTAGAAAACGGCTGGTGTTGGTTGGTAGCACTGGGACTGTTAGATCCCAAGGTGATTCAGCATATGGAGGCAATTTAGAAGTGCAGCTCAGAGATGCAGATTTTCCAGTTGACCAGGATCAATCCTCTTTGGATTTCTCTTTAGTCAAATGGAGAGGGGACTTGGCATTGGGTGCCAGTTTTCAGTCTCAGCTTTCTGTTGGCCGGAGTTCGAAAATAGCAGTTCGTGCAACACTAAACAATAAGATGCTTGGACAAATTACAGTTCGAACAAGTAGCTCAGATCAGCTTCAGATTGCACTTACTGCCATTCCTCCTATTGCCATGGCAATTTACAAAAGAATCCATCCCGGGGTTAGTGAGAACTATTTTATGTATTAGGTGCAGAAAGAATCCCAACCCCCAAATCAGATTATATCAGAGAGGCATTGCATAGTCTGCTAGAATGATGTTTATTGCATAACTAAATGTTATCAAGCTTGAGTTTGTTTAGCAATTTTGGTTTATAATAAGCTTTTTTGTACATGAATGTTTGGCTTTTAGCCTAGGCATTTACTCGCTGAGATCTATATGGCCCTGCAACATAATTATTCCACATGTTTGGTTTTTCATGTTCTGCTTTAATGTAATGTTATGAGATCCGTTTTTGATGTTCTGTTTTTAGCCGGGATTCAAACCCTAACACCTGTAATTCCTCACCTTATTCTCAGATTTCGGCTTCTTTAATGCTAAAAAGAATGTTATTATTAAGCATGAGTAATCTGTTTGTTTAGCAATTTTCCTTAATAACAAAGCTTTTTCATACATGAATGTCTGGTTTCTTATGTTCTGCTCTAATGTAATGAGAAAAATCGATCCTAGCCTTCAAGATGTGTCCATTGATATGCTTGAATATATACTATACTCTTTCTAAGCGTTGCTTTGTTTCTGCAACATCAGTTCAAACTGCATACTTTGTTGAGTTAAAATCAATCTTACTGTAAAATTTTCCATGGATGATTGAAGCGAATTCTTGGTTGGGCATTAACCGATAAGACTGTGGCCATGTGTGCCATCGCAGTGGCACAGGCCCTAACCTCAGCCCCTCTAATTTGCAGGCCTGAGCTGACAACAGTGCCGCAGCCCACAGTGCATGAATCTTCTAATTTTAAAAGAATAGTTTGCCGTTAAAGAAAAAAAAAATCTCACATTGACACAAAAACAACTATATATTAACATAAAATAATAAAATTCAACATAATTTTCTTTTTATTAACCTTGTTTTAGGATTTGAAAACATGGACCCTCTAACTTTAAAAGAATAGTTTGCATTAATATATATATATATATATATATATATATATTAGATTGACAAAATTTATTTTTTTTCTAAATTAGGAGGACGCTTATTCTTTTATCATTTTCTTTATAGCTCATGAAAAATAAAATGCAAGGTATACCAAAAGAAAATTTTCAAAGAAGGAAACTAGAATGTTCTTAATTTTGATAATAAAGCCCTCATATTAAGAAAAATAATATGAATTTTGGTAAAATAATTTACAAGATTGCAACGGTAAAATCATTTTTTTCCCTCATTTCGATCTGCTAGTGCTCATTTTCTTATCTTACCAAATACAAAAAAAAATTATACTATGTTCATGTGTTTTTTTCGTGCTTTTTTCCAAACACACCCGGAAAAAAAAACTATATTTTATATCTTTTTATTTTTCTAATCTCCTAACAGTCTGGTTCTCACCTTTTTTTTTAATTATCTTCACTGTTTTTTAGATTTAACAATTTGTATATTTATTTTGCATAAAAATTATTGTATTATAATTTGTGTAAATATGTTTAAACACAAAATATATTTTTTTTATTTTTTTTCAATTTTAAACCTTATCAAATTTTTACATATTTATAATTATATCTGGTTCAAAATTACTTAGATTAATCTTGTCAGAGGGGTCTAAAGTAAAAATAAAGACAAATAGACAATTGACTAGTCATATGGCTGAATGAGAGTGGAAATGACAAAAAAAAAATATTATTTGATAACTATAAAAATCCAATTAAAAAAATTAAAAGAGAAGTGGGGCGATGGACACGCGCCTTCAATTATGTGAGGCATGCAAACACCTGGTGCATGCGGTCAGCTTCAAAGGCAGTGAGCTGTGAGCGCATCTTCTCTCTCAAATCCTTTCACTTTCTCTATCCTACTTCCCTATAAATCATCAATGAAGGCTGAAGCTAATCCAACCGCCAAAACCCAATCGCAGAAAGAAACCCATCTTTCTAATTCTAATGGAAACTAACTCTTCCTCTTTCTCTAGCTTCCAGTCTTACCTCCGGGCCCTGGCTCAGACCCCAGCTCGCTTGGCTCGCCGTGCACCCTCTGTTTCTTCCTCACATGAAGAATTGAGCCGGGTGAAGGCCCGTTCCGGAGCCGACATGCAGAGGAGTCTCCGTTGGTTCGACTTAGTTGGGCTGGGGATTGGAGGCATGGTCGGAGCGGGTGTGTTCGTGACCACCGGCAGAGCCAGCCGCCGCTACGCTGGCCCTGCCATCGTAATCTCTTACGCCATTGCTGGCCTCTCCGCCCTCCTCTCCGCCTTCTGCTACACGGAGTTCGCTGTCCACATGCCCGTAGCTGGCGGCGCATTCAGCTACCTTCGAATCACCTTCGGGGAGTTTGCCGCATTTTTGGCTGGATCCAATCTGATAATGGAATACGTAACGTCAAACGCAGCGGTTGCCAGAAGCTTCACCTCTTACTTGGGTGCCGCAATCGGCATATCCACCGCAAAATGGAGATTCACAGTCGCCGGACTCCCCCAAGGATTCAACGAAATCGACCTGGTGGCGGTTGCCGTGGTAGTGATCCTCACTCTCTTAATCTGTTACAGCACCAGAGAAAGTTCGGTAGTGAACATGATTCTCACCGCATTGCATATCCTTTTCATAGCGTTTGTAATCTTGATGGGTTTCTGGAAAGGCGATTGGAACAATTTCACGCGTCCAGCGAACCCCCAGAATCCATCCGGCTTCTTTCCCAACGGAGTTTCCGGTGTCTTCGATGGCGCTGCCGTGGTTTATTTGAGTTACATCGGCTACGACGCTGTGTCAACCATGGCGGAGGAAGTCCGTGATCCAGCCAAGGATATTCCCATCGCAGTGTCAGGCTCCGTCGTCGTCGTTACCTTTCTCTACTGTCTGATGGCCGCTTCCATGTCCAAGCTCATTCCTTACGACATGGTACTACTCGTTAAAGTATAAATGACTCAAGTAACTCATAAGGTATTAGAGTTAGAATTAAAGGTCATATAAATTTGACTAGAACCAATTAGATTCTAAATTTATCCGAATTTGATTAGTTAATTTTTAAATTGAGTTTCACTTCAAATTATTTATGGTTTACAAGTTTAAAAATCAAAATTACTGAATCAAGTTTAAAGTATTAAACTTAATGATCTAAATTTATTAAGTCAAATTCAAACAATTCAAATATATTATCAAACAAATTTAAATTTTAAAAATTTAATTTAATGGAATTGAAATTAAATTTCGAATCCTAAATTTGAGAATAAAATCAAATTTAAATTTAATATTAAATCAACTTAATTCTATTTCTGCCTTTTTCCTCCGGTTATGTTATTGATGATTAATTGGGTGTGGTGATATGCATACAGATTGATGTGGAGGCGCCGTTTTCGGTTGCGTTCAGAGGGAGATCGGACGGCTGGGAGTGGGTGTCGAGGGTGATTGGAGTGGGGGCCAGCTTCGGGATACTGACGTCGCTGTTGGTGGCAATGCTGGGACAGGCTCGGTACCTGTGCGTCATCGGACGATCCAACGTGGTCCCCGCCTGGTTCGCCCAGGTCCACCCCAAAACATCGACCCCCGTCCACGCCTCCGCCTTTCTTGGTACGGCTTTCGAAATTTTTTATTTTTTATTTAATTTAAATAATATTTGCTGAGTTTTTTATTCTTTTTATCAAATGGTTAACTTACATGTATCGATGACGAGAATTTCTAAATAAATTTTATTTTTTGTTCTTTATACTTCCGTTTTTTTATTATGTTTACTGTTTATTAGATATGAATGGGATATAAAAAAATAAAATAAAATTTATTTAGAAGTTCTCATCGATGACGGTTCATTGGGTTCTATGTGCATTTCCATTTTCCATTAATTTTCGAGTTTGGCTACGGCCGTTACAAATGGACCCACTTCACTTGAACCATTTTCAATCGGGCTGATGTGTTTCAAAGCTCAAGATTGCTTTGGATTTATTTTTTCTTAATTTTTGTTTTTGCATTAGTACTCTTTTTTTCCTTAAGCCACGTGGCCAATAATCTTTTAATCATGTTTGCAAAATTTAGAAAATCAAATAAGATTTAATACACTAATATACCCTCTACATCTACTACAAAATAAAATTAAACTTTCAATATTTAATTACATAGAAATCAATCTATTAAGTTTTATTTTAAGCAATTAAGTACATTTTCGTTAAGTCCCTCTAATGCCATTAAATTTTAATTGTTGTGCAAGGATAACGACAGTTAAAAAATTTAACGAAAATAAATCTAATTCTGTTATTTTGAAACATTTAGGTTTTAATTGCTTAAAATAAAACTTAATATATTGATTTTCATGTAATTAAACGTTGATAGTTTAATTCCATTTTATGATAAACATTGAGAGCATATATAGATATTAAGCCATTCAATTTTTTAAATAATCTTGTGATGCAAAATTTAAAAATTTAAATATTGAATATTGATTCAAATGACTATATTTTTATCTCATGTGTGAGTTTTGCTGGTTTGAGTAGGTTTAGAAAACCTAAGCAAGTTTTTGCGAAGGCCAAGCATGTGATAGGGAAAACTGTGTAATAAATTGGAAAGAGAGCACGAGATAGACATTATTGACTGATCATTTCAGCGCTGCTTTCACCGAATCTCTTTCATATCTGTTTCAAAGCAACTTAAGATTTTATGCTGTATGTGTGGAGAGTTCTGCTCTGTAATGGGCCATCCACCTTTAATGACAGAAGATAAAGACCTTGAATTGTAGCCCATGATTGAAAGTGACCTTTGTTCACAAGGTCACCAGTGAAAGTTCTTTTACAAAGGATAAGGTTTATGAGCTTGATGCATATGGTACATAGGCACTTCAACCACCTAGGACATCTTTGGAATTTCATGCATGCATGGCACGAGCCTATGCTTAGTATGATCTTTTGACTTTTCTTTTTGTTAACTGTGTATTATTTTGTTGGATTACTATCTCATCCATTGTCACTAACACAGATTTTTATGTGTTATGTGTAAAGACCACGTGATACATAAACAGATATGTTTGTAAAATTTTTAAACTCCATGATTGGTGGATGTGATGATAATCCTATTTCTTTTTCTGTTGCTCATTCAATTCCCAACTTCCTCTCCATTCTCAGGCATCTTCACAGCTGCAATTGCCCTTATCACTGATCTAAGCATCCTCCTCGACCTGGTATCCATTGGCACACTCTTTGTGTTCTACATGGTAGCAAATGCAGTGATCTACAGGCGATACGTCGTCTTGGGAATGACAAAGCCATGGCCTACAATATCCTTCCTATGCTTATTGTCCCTCACATCTCTCATATTCACCATACTGTGGCATGTTGCACCCCCAGGCAAGCACAAAGCCCTTGTACTTGCTGCTTGTGTTGTGATTGCATTGTCCATATCACTAATCTTTCATTGCATGGTACCGCAAGCGCGGAGACCCGCATTCTGGGGTGTCCCTTTCATGCCTTGGCTACCTTCTACATCAATTTTCTTGAACATATTTCTGCTGGGGTCTCTGGATGGACCATCGTACGTCCGATTCGGGTTCTTTTCAGCTCTAGCAGTGCTTGTATATGTCTTGTTCAGCGTTCATGCTAGTTTTGATGCTGAAGTAAATGGCTCTTTGGGTCAACAGAGTGGTGAAATCCTTAAAGAATCAGCAGAAGGTGAAGACCCTAGTCACAAAGTGTAATATCTTTCTTTTGGCTTCTTTATTCCCTCTAAGAACATTTTTAGTATGGTTGATGGGCACTTAGCAAGGTGAGAAAAATGGAAAAAATAGGATTGAATAGAATAAAAGAGAATAGATTGGAATTTTGCAGAAATGGCAACTTGTATACAGTTCTTTTGAGCTACGCTAATTAGATTCTGAACCTTTATACATTGCCATGTGATCCATCACTAGCTGCTTTTGTTTGAATTGGGAACTTCACATAAATGAAAAGGCAACCAAGCAAGCAACGATGCAAATTTCCACTTTATCCGAATTCAATAAATTATTCCACTTTATCTGAATCCAACAAAGTATTGATGTGGAAGACTTCAATCATCTTAGAAAAATTTGTTAATTTATTATTCACAAGGACTAATTCAATTGATAGAAAGAGATATTTTGTCTTTTCTTTCATCAATTAAATTTTGTTTTTACAAGAAATATTTTAAAAAGGGTTTATATTTAGGATTATTATTGAAGACATTGTCAATGGAGTTTTTAAACTCTACAAACAATGTTAAGACGATGACGCATACTATGAAATATTTAAAAATATAAAAAATAAATAAAATAGAGTATGTATTATCATCTTAATTTTATTTTTGTTTGATAGTATATTATATAATAATCTTATATTTAATGCATCGACAGTGCAAACATTCTATACCCTATCAATCAACTACAAAGTGCCACCGCATTAACAAGTAAAGTTAAAAAATATGCAAATTCTTAAAATAAATATCAATAAAATTTGTTAATTTATTTTTAAGAGCTTGTGTATTCTTTTTTTCTTTTTTTACAAATAGTTTAGAAATAAATGAAATTATTCTATCTCCAAAGTCAAGACACATCGCAAGCTATTAAATTTTTACCTATGAATTTTTTGAAATTTACAATTGCTTACCAATGAGAGATATTGTGATTGACTGACTTATATATTATCATTACATCAAATATAAACTCTTTTAAAAATATAAGTTAAAAGTGCTTTCTATTTAACTCAAATCTTATAGAATGATTTTCTGTAAGTTAAAGTTGTTTTTTATTTAACTCATGAGTTATAGCTCAGTTGAAAACGCAAGTTGAATTTGTGAGAAAAATTTTCGGATTTAACCCTCACTAAACACACTTTTGAAGAGGAATGAGGAGCCTTAATTGTAACAAAATTTCGAGTAAAATTAGTCTCGGACTATTAAAACGGATGAAAATACTTATAGTTTACATCGAAAAAAATCTTATAGAATGATTTTCTTATTAAAAAATCAACTCTCAATTTTAAGGTTGAAGATAACAATTACCTTGGGAACTAATCATGAAGTAGATAATTGGTAAGTAAAATACGAAAAGAGGAAAGACAATTTCCGAATCTAGAAAATGCACAAGAAAGAGTGCGTCCATGCCTCCCCTGTCCTCTATCGATCTCTGGATTGACAAAATAAAGGGACAAGTGATAATGGGCCACACTGTTGGTTTCGTGTTTGTTTTTCTATCATCTCATAATTATTTAATCATCTTTGTCTGCTTGATGTTTTTGACCCCTCTGAATATTGTCTTGTGGACATAATGGTACAGTTGGATTTACCACTCAGATCACTTTCCAATTGCACTGTGTCGGAGGCTTTGAGAAACGCTCAAAATGCCAAGAAAAAGACAAAAACGCAAAAATGAAGGTATATGTTCTTTAGATTTTTTGTGTTCGAAAATTTCTGACTTTGCAAATTTCAACTTGGTATGGGGTAACCCAAAAAAAAAACTTGGTATGGGAAACTCGGCTTGAAGTCAATGAGGTTTTAGTTAGGTGACAAAAGACCTTTTCTGATCTTGGTATTTGAAGATCAAGTTTGAATCGATAAAATACTCAAACAGCCTAATCTCAATTTAATAAGTTTGAATTCTTAATTTAATAAGTTTGAATTCGATTAGATATGATTGATTTGTCAATTTCCAACCATATATAATCAAGCTCGAACTCGAGTTTGACTCAATAAAATATTTGAACAACTCGATCACAACTCAATAAACTCAAAATCGACTTGATAGGATCAATTTGTTTATATATAATAAAAAAAAATGATAATAATAAAACATTAAACATATATATTCAAAAAAAGTCGATTAAACTCACAAACTGTTTAAACCGAATATTAAAATACTTGAATTTAACTCAACTTATGACTTGAATAACTTAAACTCGACTCGAAAATAATCAAATCAAACTCAAAGCAATTATCCAATCAAAGTAACTCACGAACAGTCTAACTCATTCACACTCCTACCTTCATATCACAAAGGAACGTTGCACTAACATTCCCTGTGTTTGGTTTAAACATATTTTATATAAATATAATATTTAATTATTATTATTACAACCTTTTTGTTATTAATAATTTCTAAAAAACTGAATTGTTGAACCTGTGATTGAGTTTCAAATAATGTGAAAAGCAAATTGTTGATTATGCGTTTATTTCATTCTTTCCCACTCAGACATTGTTGAGCGCGTAAGTTATAGTTAAACATAAGTGATTTCGATCGTTATATAATATCGAGAAAAAAATAAATCGTTTCTAAATTCGAATCATTTTGGATTTAAATTCAGATCTTTCAAGTTGATACTCTGATTCAGTCCAAACCAAGTCCTCTTTATTAATCAATCTTGCTGTTGGTTTTTTTACCAAATTCATCCTCACTTTGCTTCAAGATCTAAGTTCTTTCTTCTTTTTACTAGATCAGCTTCAAGCTCAAATCAATATGAATTTTAACTAATATAATTACTAAGCCTGAAACACTTATGTAAGCTCATTAGCAGATATCACACAGAATTTTATTGTCATCAAAATTAGTATATTATTACATTTACTAAACATATTCATGATTTATTTTCCTACGAGCTTAAAAAACCAGGCTTTATGTTATGTTTGGAGGTTAGGTTTTGATTATTACCATAAATAATATTGAAAGTTTATTCAATTGAGATTTTTGACAATGATTAAGAATCATTAATCTCAAACATCACAATACTATGTCTGGGGGAAGAAAAAAAGGCATCTCAATTTATTAACAACCAGACACAATAAGATTATCCGTTACTATATTGGAGAGTAGATATTAAGAAAAGAGACACACCTGTAGAAGAAGTAAAGCTCATCGAAAGTCAAGGGTCACAAGTCACAACATTTATTTCTTTTACTTGCAATTATTAGGTTCAAAGCAAAGCAGTCATAATGTACTAAGACGTCCAAATCAATTCTTGGAGGCCTCTTCACTTGTCTGCAGAAAGAAAAAGAGAAATGTTGAAACTTGAAACTGCCAAAAAGAAAAGAGATACAAGAAAAGGAACAAAATGTGGTGCAAGATTACAATCACCTAATCACTGAGAAATTACGACAAGTGATTGAGTTGATTACTTAAGGATATAGTTAACGCACCAAATCCGTTTCTATCTGTTGTAATAATAAGGTTGTGCTTGGCACAGTAAAACAGTGGAAAAATGCATAATGGTCAGTGAAAAATCAGAAAGAAAACGAATTTTAAGTGTATCTGGTAGAGAAGAAAATAGAAAGAAAAGGAAATCACATTATTTATGGAGCATAATCGAAAAATCACTCTGATTCTAATTTCATTGACTCATTTTTCTATCATACCAAGCAAGAGGAAGAACTACTAATTCTTTTCCAATCCACTTTTTATCCTTTCTACCCAACACAATAGAGGGAAAAAAATTGTTTTCCATCCTTCTAATTTTCTTTTATTCAAATTTTCTATCATTTCTATTCTTCCATCTACCAAGCATAGCCCAAATGTGAAATTTAGAGTTGGTAATAAGACATTCTTTCCGTAGACCCATTACATCAAAATAGATTATTACTTCAACAAAAACAAGCAAAAGTGGCACTATCATGTTACCACATATCTTTTCCGAATTAGAAGTAGCATGACTACTTTCAAAATTTCATCCAGCCAGTTGTTATTTAAATCCCAAACTTTAGACATTTGGATTTGAACCATCTTAGATGAGGGGGATATCAAATGAGTGTATTATCATGTAATCTTTTGCTGATCTCATGTTGACTATAACTGTAAACTTAAACCTAGTTGAATTAATTCTTCGCCTAGTAATCAACATCAGACTCGTACATTATGAGTTATAAGCTATAACCCTCGAAATAATAGAGCATTTTCAGCTACTCTTTATATCAATTTCTACATGATTTAACCTCTAGCCACCAATGATTAGATACTATTGATTCTCCTCTTCTTGCTCTTTTTTCCTTTCTTTTTCCTTTAAAATTTTGTGGGGTAGAAGTATGAAAATAACCACCCAAATATTTTATTCCATACCCAAATTAAACAAACATTTAAAATAAAACGCATGAAAACAAAAAAACTTAACAAATCATACCTTCTCAGCACCCGCTTTCTCTTTCTCTGCCTTTTCCTTCTCAGCCTTCTTCTTCAGCTTCTCCAGCCTCTCCTTCTCCATTTTCTTCATGCAAAGAATCAAAATCAACAAACAGTACTCATGATACAAAAACTGGAAAAAACACATAGAGATAAACAAGCTAATCATACAGACTAAGTTGGTCTTTAGAATTAAGGGAAAAAGGAAGTAACAATCAAACAAAGAAACCCACATAGTACTTATCTCATATCTGGCTGCAGGTACAAAAGGGAAGGAAAGAAAGATCTCATAAATTATGCTGCCCTATGGTGTGTTTGGAATAAAATGCAAATGGAGCTGTTTCATTTCAAGAACAAAATGTTAAAAAGAGAGAGAGAGGCAAACCCAATGCACAATGCTCTTGTTGGAATTTGCCTTGAATCCGATATCGAAAGTATAGGAGAAGTTATAAGGGCTCTTCCTTTATAAATAATATGTTAGGCTTGAATTATAAAATATCCCAAAAAGTTGTAAACACCAAAAAGATAACTAAAGTTTGGGCTATTATAAAGGATGTAGTTAAGTTTTTTGGATAGTTGGGCTTTGAGTTTGTATGTATTTTGCAATTTTTCTCTCTAAAAATTACAGTGTAATTGTTTGATTGATTATTAGTTTGGTTGGGTGGCTATAAGCCAATTTGGTTGGGCCAAACCACAGTAATTATTGTGTTTGTTTTTATTTTCTTCCGTTTTTTTTTGTCCCAATGAGTGGTATTAGAGATGAAGGTTCATGATTTTGTGAGAGAAGGAAAGCTATGTCTGAAGCTATGTTTGAAGATATGCCTAAATTTGAGATTTCTTTATTTGATAGTAAGAGTAATTTTATGTTATGGCAAAGGACAATTTAGGATCTTCTAGTGCAACGCTTAGATTTAGATTTAGCATTAGAAGAAAATAAGCCAGATGAAATGTCTCATAAAGATTGGGATAGACTTCAGAAGTAGGTTGTGAGCACAATTAGATTAGCACTTGCTTCAAAGATTAAGTACAATGTGTTGACTGAGACAACACCAATCAGATTGTGAAAAAAGCTGGGAGACATCTATGCATCAAAATCGCTGATGAATGGATTGAGTTTGAAGATGGATCTATATTCTTTGAAGATGGATGAAGGTACGAATCTTCATGATTACCTAAATGAATTTAATAAGCTAGTTTCACATTTATTGGCTTTTGATTCTAAAGAGTTCAAAGAAAAAGAAAAGGAATTCCTACTGTTGTCATCTTTGCCTAAATCCTATAGACCATTAGTTCAAACTTTATTGGTAAGTAAAACTACTTTGACGTTGAATGATGTGATTGCTGTGTTGCATGAAAACAAAAGATTCATGAGCAAAGAAGATTTTTCATCTGCAGGAAGTGTGTTAGTTGCTGTAGAAGGTATCACTTGAGGAATGATTACTGAGAGACATGATGGATCAAGAGGGAGATCAAAATCAAAATTCAAAAATTATAGTAAGGTGAAATGTAATTATTGTAGAGAGAATAATCATATCCAAGCACGCTGTAAGACATTAAGGGAGGATACGACTGCATTCAAAAAAACCCAACAAAAGAATGATGATGGAAAGAAGAATGAGACATGTGTTGCTCTGACTGATTTAGATGATGATAGTTTGTTTTTGGCAACTTGTTTAGATAGGTCTTATACTTACGAAAAAAGTTGGGCTTTAGATTCAACTGTGTCGATGCATATTTGCAATGATAAAAACCGCTTTGCTGAATTGAAAGAGGTTGAAAGTTCAGGCAATATTGCGATTGGGAATGGTAATAGAATAAAGATTAAAGGTATTAGGAGTGTTCAACTCAAGCTTCATGATGGTGGTGTCAGGACTCTTCGTAATGTGAGGTATGTGCTCAATTTTAGTTTAGCTACAATTTGATTTTTTTGGGTGAGTTAGCTTCACGTGGGTACACATATATTGGTAATGATGATTGCTGCAAAATATACAAGAATGGTGATTTAATTTTGCAAGAATAGAGGAATGAAAAATAACTATATTTGCTTAATGATGCAAAGGATAGAGTTTGTTCACAAGAATAAGAAGACTCAAAAGCATATTAATTTTTCAAATGTTGTTGAGCAGTTTGGGAGTTTGGAAATTCAAGTCAAGGGAGGATTTATTAGGATTTGCCTTGAATCCCACATCAAAAGTATAAAAGAAGTTATAAGGGCTCTTCTCTTATAAATAAAATGTTAGGCTTGGTTCGTAAAGTATCTCAAAGAATTGTAAATACCAATAGAATAACAAGGGTTTGAGTTATTATAAAGGGTGTAGTTGGGTTTTTTGTTTGTAATTTTTTTCTCTAAAAATTACAAACCACATTAAAAATTATTGTATTTGTTTTTATTTTCTTCCGTTTATGTGGGTATTTAATTTGAGGGATATTTTGTTTCAACAGTTCTCACTTTGAAGAGTATCACAGGTAAGCAACCTTCTCTTCACATTCACGAAGAGATTGTTTCCGTAAGTTAACCGTGACTTTGAGGTCACAAAGAAGTAAAATCTACCGTTTGAATGATTCAAAACATAGCAAGATATAGATTCAAATGACTTGCACAAAATCTCCTAAAATTTCCAAGCATATGAAAACTTACAGCAACTCAACATTTTCTATCTAAAACCCGAGGCTGATATGTCTTATTGGCAATGAACAGAGGTGAACTAATCAAACATCGAACTAAAATTAAGCCCTTTTGGGTTCAATCTACTCAAGACAAATCAATAAACAAATAAAAATAACAAAATATAAGCACAAAATCTCATAAAAATAGCACTAAAGGTTTCACTTCCCATTTTCTCAGAAACAAACAGTAATCTAATCCCTAAGCATGTTTAACAAGGGAAGAGAATCAACGATCCGATTCAAATTTAATATCCTCATCAATTTTTTTTCATCAGCCTACCGCTAGCTTTATCTATCTCCAGAAACAAACAGAGCTTCTCATAAACTAAATAAAAATAAAACCTGGATGTAGACGTTCTCCTTAGCGCGTTCCTCCTCGCTCAGGATGTTACCCTTACCATCGCTCAAGTACCGAATCGAACCGCGAGTTGACTCCATTGACCGGTAGCGCGTCGCAGTACTGAATCGACTCAGTGCTGATCTCATTGCCATTTTTACACGTTTTCCTTCTCAAAATCTTAATTCCTTTGTTATTTATTATAAATGAAGATAAACCAGAAGCTTCGGCTTTATTAAAGAAGGAAGCAGACAGATCCACTCAGTTCGGATTTGGATATCGGGTCGGTAATCAAATGCAATCATTTCAACTAAATTTTTTATCAGATTTTTAACTAAAATTATACTTTTAATAATATTCTTAACAATTTATTATTTTGATCGTACTATTTAATAATACTTTTTAATAATATCTATGTTTCCAATTTTTAATATTTAAATTATTTGTAGTTTTAATAACAAATATTATTGTATTACTCTTTAATAATCACTATAAGTAAAGTATACATTTAATAATAGAGATTTTAAATTAACTATACTATTTTCATATGATAAATATTAATAATAAATATACTATTTCTTAATAACTTTAACGTCAGTAGAAATTATATTTTAATAACAAACAATACTATGCGGAATAATAATAATGATTTAACAATTTGTCAAAAAATCTTGAAATTAAATAAAAAAAATTTTAGTTTTTTGTACTAAGAGTTTTTGACCGAAAGAATGATATTAAAATCCGTTGATAATATATTATTTGTTTGCAAAATTTCTTCAAACAGAAAATATTAAAAGTGAAAAAATGACTAATTTTAAACAAAAATACTTACGAATATTCATTCCATTAATTAAAAATATTCGTGGTACCGCTTTATTTTTCTAAAGAACTGATTTAACCTAAAATTCCTTTTCTATTTTTTGATTCTCAATCTAAGATTTATCACGAACATTTGAAAGCAAATTAACCTCGATGCACGCAAGATATCATTTTATGTGAAGAATATTAAACGATAAATCATCTCATTTTCTATTCATTCATATGCCTTGATTGGATCCAATGGAACCGTGGACTCTTCTCACCATATGGCAAACGATGTGCTCTCCTCCATGCGTTTAGATGAAATTAAGCTTTTTAAATAATTTAATATTTAATTACTTTCTCATAAACGAGTCATTAAAAAGCTAAAATTTGATCTGACAATTTTAAACAAGACATAAAAATAAGAGAAATAAAAAAGACAACCACAATGCAAAAAACAATCAGACGTACATAACCTTCCTTTCATATTAATAGGGATTTTTAAGTCATAAAAAAAAAAATCTTTACCATTGCATTTTTGTTTGATAAAAATGACACGAATAAAAAAATGTATATGAATGTTACAAAAACTGAAAAAAAATTGTGTTTGATACATCGAAATAAATTTTAACAATTTTTTTTTTCATATTTTAAACGAAACAAAAACGTTTCACATGACACAATCAATCACAAGAAAAACATCTACTTCCTTCTAACTCTTAGCATATATATAGCTAAAGAGCGGAAAATGTTCTATTAGGAATTTAGGATTTGAAGAGGATTAAGGTTATTATATTACAAATATACACTTCATACGCAGCCATGTAAGTGCAATGCAACAACCCCCATTCTACAAAGAAATGGTCGATGCACAAAACGTCATCTACTTTCCTTCTTTTTGCTTATTTTCCTCACAAATCCCTTTGCAACTAAGAGATTAAAACAATAGATAAAAACAATCTTCTTTAAAAGTACTAACAGAACCACCATAACAATTCAAGCAATGATATACAATATGAACTACTGGAAAAGCAATGAACTTGTCGGCTTCCTTACTGGAAACAGCAGGATCAGGACAATCGTTTTGGTTCGTTTAAATTCTTGCCCTCAAAGAATTCTCCCAACATTCGTTCGAGGTCCTCTGCCGTATACTTGATGTATTTCTGTGGATTCTTCCCACTCTCAACTAGAGGTCTGCAGTCCATCAAAAATCAAAAATAAGAATAACAAGTTGGAATAGAGGACAGAACAGATTTTCCAAAATGAGTAATATATCAGAGTTACTTTCAATTAATTTTAGTATCAAATACGAAACTTATGCAAATATGGAAATTTATCTTCAGCATTCTGAATGTAGTTACTTCAAAGATGAGAGATGACAAAAGCCATATTCTAGTGTCATAACAACAGCATGAAGAAAGAAGGTTGTGGCTTCCAGGGAAAATTAAAACGTGCATGCATGCAAAAACCCATATTGACAAAATTGCAGAACTACTATAATGTTACTCCCAAAATTGCTTAAATCAATATTAGGATTATCAGTAGTGCGCAAATGTACCCGAAGCGTTTTAGAAATGATCTGTAGGCTGGCAACAAGACTTCAGCAACTGCAAGCCTCAGGGACTCCCTCAACTCTGTGTCGGGCACCGTCCATTGAGATTGTCTCTGATGAAGCTCCTCAAACTGCACATTGAAAACCTTGAACCTGATCCATGAATAACTTGCACATCAAGATCAGAGGTTCAGGACAAATAAAACACATGGATCCAGGTTTTTTTTTTTATTTATGGAGTTAAGGAAAAAGCCAGAGGGGCGAACAGGATCCAGTTAAAAATGACCTGTCTTTAACCAATGCTCTGGAAACGCCACTGCTGTTGCCTCCATCACCACCTAGTGCTGCACTACCACCTCCAGATGAGGTCAATCCTTGTACAGAGAGACACTGCAGGATCTACAGTAGAAAAAACCATTGAGAAAAAGTTAGTTAATTGTACCTGAGAAATAGCCTTGTCATGGATGGAGAAAATCATCTCATTTGGGAGCTTAAACCAGATATTACTGGTCCAAGGCTAAAGTGTCCATGGTAATTAATGGAGTCTTCTAATTATCTACTACAAAGTTGTTGTTGTTGTTTTTGCTTACAATTTACAGTTTAAGTGCTTTGTCTTAAAAAGATCCCTGATTTCTAGCATGGCAATAAATAGCATTCCAGATGGTACATGTTGCTGTATGCACTACATTAGCAGTGAATATATCAAGTTATTTAGCATTATGGTCTATATGGTATTTTTTAGAGTTAGATACATGAGCAAGTAATAAAAACCAGTTTTCCACAAGGCCAATATGAGCACAAGACAAGAAGATGGCAGAAGAATATGTAGCAAACAATGGCCGAATAGGTGACATTTTCATTCCTGTGCAAATATGCTCAATGTAGACATTTGTTCCTTATTCATCAGTTTGTAGACAAGTCAAAGCACTTAACATGATTAAATTGTAAATATCAATATATCATTTCATACACAACAGTCCAAACTAGTAGCTTACTATCAACAGTCTATTGAGATAAATGAGTAATTAAATTTCTGAATAACTTAGTAAGAAACATCAATAAAAGGCATAATGCCAAATTCGTCCTGTTCTTGCATCAAGTCCATTAGTTCATCAGAAAAATACCTTGTGCCAAGCATTCCTTTTGTATTGATTTGCATACTGCTGCACAATCCTCCTGTGTCTTTGGACCCAATCATCCCCTAAAAGGTCTTTGGCTTCAGACCTAAACAAGAATTACTAAGTATCAGTACTACATGTAAGATGAACAAGCAACCTCAAAATTACAAGAAAATTCAGATTTACAACAGACCTGCGCACAGATCTCACCATATAGTGAATATTATTCATGAGAAATAAGTTAGTCAAAGAAGGATCTTTATACTGCTTGGATTTTCCCTCCAAATTTGTTTGAAGAGCCTGCATAATTCTCATTGTTACAGAAGCCAACTGAGAATTCGTACCATCAGCATTTTCAAATTCCTGGAAAAGTTGCTTCAATGTTGATTGGTAGCTGCAGGAATTCAACATATTATTGCAAGTTCAACAGTGTGAATATATCTATTGCCAATGGCATCATGCAGCAAAAAAAAAAAAAAGCAACCAGAGCATATTAACAGTGAACCACAAAACTGACTTCAGGAACAAGACAATGTGAAATGTCAGGATCATATCCTGATTTGATTATGAAAATTGTTAGATGGTTAATAATGCATTGATATTCAAATGTCCAGTCCTCTCATTTGCTAAAACTAGAACTACATAAAGAATTTTTTTTTTTTGAAATAGAATTAATATAGATAAGTTCTAAAGATCACATATCGATAAGTTCTAAAGATAGCAGGTCATGCATATCTGTTTCAATGTAAAAGCAATATACAATTAGCATCATATGAACAAGCTAAGCAAGTAATTACCGCAAAGTTAGACAGGTTTATTAGGTTCTTTATCTTCTTTTGGATGAAGGATGATTGGAATTAAGTTATTTTTTCATATATCAGATTGCATATCACTGATAATGTCCACCAAACTATGAAATTTCTTCTACCATAGATATTCTTGTACTAGTTAATTTGGTGCGAGATCCTTCCACTAGGATAAGTGGTACTTTTGAACAAGACAAAGCAATATATTTGAAACAAATAATCATTGAATAACTATAAACAATTTTATAAAAGAAATAAATGAATATAACAATACAAAATTTAAAAAAAAAGAGGGGCAGCCAGTGTTCACTTGTGCAAGCATGAGAGAGAGAGTAATCAAGGGTTAAAGTACGATGAATTTTTTATACACTAAAGCCGATGGAAAGCACGCATTATCATTACCCAAAGAGATAGAACAATAAAATACAAGCTGAAGAAAGCAGAACTTACTCGAATAAAAACTTTACATAATTAATCACATAGCTGGTTAAAGGATGGACAGTGCCATCCAGAACTGCAGTTTTTGTTGCATCTTTTTCAACTGCCTCTTCAAAATCACCAAAGGTCTCTTGAGCTGTCTGGGCAAGCCACTTTGTTAATCCAAATGCCGATTCCCTAATCTCAGAGCATGCTTTACCTTTGAAAATTGTTTCGATCTGCAAAAGAATCCATATATTAAGTTAATAACAAGTACCTCGCAGCATTTGAGTATGCCCCACCTTTACAGCAGGGAAGTGAAGGCTACAAATTGGCCGCTAGATTGTCAACCAATGTGGAAGAGCAAGTTAAATCTGATAGTATAAATCATGAATCTCGAAGAGTTTACCTAGTTTTTTCATAAATAAATTTTTGGTAACCATTACATGTCTAACCCATGAGATGAAGAAATCATAAGAAAAGTTATAAAAGAAACTACTTTAAAATCTTAATATCGAATTTCAAAAGAATAAAATACAAAAGTATGATTTGAAAGGTATACATTTGGTGCAGGCTGGAGATGAATTTTAACATCAATAGAACAATGCAAAATTAAATAGATTCTCATCAATTTGAACACTAGTTTCAGTAGCTTTAATTGGAAGTAACTGTCTTCATATGCTCCAATACTTGGTAAATACAAGTGATTATAAACCATAAATTAATCAAGGAAATATGCAGATCTAATAGAAAGTCATAGTTTTACAATGGAAGCCATTTGTTGCCATAATTTTTATTATGAACAAAACAAAGATAAAAGATAAAAAAAAGAATAAAAACAAAACAAAGTGCTGCCCCTATTTCTGATTTTAGAATTATTCTAATTCAGTCAAACACTGTAGGGTGAATGTTTGGCCAAGGCAAAATAAAATATCAGAAATTCCATTTGATCCATGTATTATTAGCAATTTAGTCATTATGGAAGGCCTAGAAAATTCCAGATCTAACTAAACTGAAATGGAACTACATAAAATGGGCACTTCTATTTACACATTTCCTAAGTCCCATTCAATTTAATGAGCTTGGGACACACTACAAGAGTTTGTAATATTAACCATACCTCAGAGTGAAGTTCTCTCAATATCTCATACATGTCTAGAAGTACAAATAATTTTTCTGGTGATCTCTTGCTTCTTGCAATTGCTTCACCAAAACTAAGTAGAACAGAAACACTACTTGCAGTAACTTCAGCAAAACATTGATCGCTAAGAGAATCAAAGCCTTCAAACATTTGATCACAAACTTTTCGTTCTCCGGCAAACAGCAGTTTGACCTGTTCAAAAATAACTAGTCATAAGAGCATGTTGATTGAAATTTCTCCATATTCCACAATGTTACTTACAGCAATACGCATGAAGTGAATCCAATTTCCAATCTTTGCCTCCAGAACCTCCCATTGCATTTTCTGGACATCATCTTTGCTAAGTTTTTCAACACCCAATTTGCGGAGACTTTCTTCCAGAACCAAAGAACGAGTTTCTCTGATTAAAGAATGAAAATGTTAGATCTGTCGCAGGCAAAACAATAATGAAAATCACTCGACAGTAGGTATGAATTTGTTTATCTAAGGAAGCTAACAGAGTATACGTCTACTGTAGGCAACACTTCTAAATAATCACAATCCCACCTCACATCTCTGTCCAAAAGTTTAACTTGGCATTTAATGCTAGCTTTCGATGGTGATAGAAATGCAAAATAAATCAGAAGCAAGTTCAAAATATTTTTGAAGCAGAAATGAGCAGAAGCAGTTTCTTATAATACTTTAGTGCATCAACCATGCAAAGCCCATTTTAAACTTTGAGCTCCCTTCGAAGCATTGTCCTACCCCATTCCTTAGCTATTTCAAATTCTATTAATTTACGACGACAGAAATGAAATTTTATTGAAGCGGCACTACAACATGGTGGGAATGCTGTTACATCCCATTAAATTTTGAGATATTTATTAGTGGCAGATAAAACTTATGTAGATGACCCTAATAAACTTGTTATTAATAATTGTTTTAATTCAGTAATATAAAAGTTTTTTTTTGTTTTACTTTTGGTCATTGCATGAGGACAAGAAGATAATTGCACACACCTCACAAACTCAAAAAAGGGGATTATTCCAAGCAAATAATAAAGACCTTAGCATTATTGGAATGACCTTCGCATTATACCAAACCTTTTAGTGATTTATTTGTTCAAAAAAGATTATAAGGCTTGAAGTATAAGCAAGTATACAAGTAAGAGAAAAGAAGCATAAATAACTACAGATCAAGAGTGAAAATCTTACTTATAAATCCTGAGTACTTGCTGCTGGTGACCAGCTTGAACCATTTGCTGGGCCAGATCATGCAATAATGGCATAATCCGAGGTGGTATAAGAGTGGGAGGAGTATAGACAGCAGTTTCCAACTCAATGTTTTGATGCTCAGAATGGTTATGTGATGTACCTCTGCCAGCAGCGTCACCTTGGTTTCCAGGCGATCCTGGCGACGGACGTAGAGCATTTGGAAGGCCATCAAAGAGACGATCAGGTTCAATAGGTTTGCTGAAATTCAATTAAAAGGAAAAAGAAATAAATGTAAGGAACAAAACATAATGACAATTGCAAGATTAAGCAAAGTACAAAAATATATCCTAAAAAATTTATATCCAATCCTATGATTATTGAGAAAATACCCATAAAATAGATTATTGTTAAACTCCCTGAAAGTATAAACTCCATAAAAAATATAAAATAAGAAATTAAAGTATTTCTCAGTTAATGGTTTGATGTATAACTAGACTAAAGTATGGGAAGAATCAGTACCAAAGAATGACGTAGCTAGCAGTATTAACATTATCAGTTAATAATCGGCAATTAGACCATTTAGATCTCAACCTGATAGCTGTTAACCATATTTTGCAATCAGATTAATAATAAGACTATGGCATTTGCCCTGCATATTCTGAAAAAGAAACATGACAGAAATGACGCTTAATATTACAAGGATAGAATGACTTGGTAAAGATCTTGTAAACTTCATTTATTCATCTTCAATGTCTATACAGGAAGCTAATGATGCTTTTATATAGATGTAGCTGGTGTAACTAAGTAACTGCCTTTCTAATTAACAATAACAGCTAACTAACTCAATAACAGAAGGTTTGTTTCTCTATTCTAATACTCAAAGCACACATACATGCCCACACTCACACAATATAAATGTAAGAAACATGGTGGAAACACACTCAAAACATCCACGCAATTGCTTATGATATTAATAACAAGAAAGTATTGTAAGGACGATATATATTAGTCGTAAGAAGAGGAAATTGCAATATGCAACGGAGCCACAGGGCTTGGTTTTTAGGCAGAGAGGTAAAAGATCTGATGACAGGAAATTTCAATACTAGACTAGAAGTCATCATCTCATTATGAAGCCTAAGTTAAACAAGCCAAGAATTATTAACTGTACAATTCAGAAGAAGAGAACACAAAGTCAAAAGTACTTATCAAGTTAGGAGCAGAAACCTGTAAGAATTTAACCGCTGCTTAAACTCATCCTCTAGCTTTGAAATAGCTTTAGCAAGTAAAGCATTAGCTTGGTTAAGCATGTCATCGCTATTCCTAAAGTTCTTGTGTCTGCTAAAAAACTGAATGTTGTTTCTTAGCTGTTCAATTGCTGCTAGATAACCTTCTAGATCCTCATGTGGCCCCTTAAGTATTTTAGCCTCTGCCTACAAAAAATCAAACAATCAATAGTATAACATCCAAATGCATGAACACATCTAGCTATTTCTTACAGTAAAGAAATTCCACAACTTACGGACAGAATTTTTTACAATAAATAAGTTCCACAATTCCTGGATTAGGTTTGAATTAGACATAAACTAACATACCGCTAAACAATAGATCCATAACTTCTTTCTTCTTTCTAGTAAGAAAAATGTTAGAAACGGCGAACCTGACGAAAGAGATCGAATTGCGCCAAAATAACTTCGGCAGACTTCAAAGTCTTGTCTATATTCTCATGAGCTTTTCTTATAGCATGAGTTCTAATCTGTAAAACTCAAACCAGCAAAGAAAAATAAGGAAATTTCCCCTGATCTGCGTTTTATTGCAGGAAATATCCATGGAAAAAGCAGAAAGGAAACCTGAGTGGGACGCATGGCAGTCTCGAGGGCGGAGAGGCGGCTGTCGAAGGAGCCGAGAATGGAGACGACGTTGTCTGTAATGGTTTGGCTCTTCTGGAGAGCCTCTCTCATCATTGCTGCTCTTTCGCTTAAGGAATCCATCCCCATAACTGCTATTCCCATCTTTCTTCTTCTGCTTCTTTTGTTTCGCTTCCTTTCTTCCTCAGTCGATAATTATATCAGAGCAATAGTTTATTCTGAATTTGGTGAAGAAAATGGGTTGACATTTCTAACAGCAGACACTTTCCTTTCTCTTGTCTTTGATTTCGGTCTTTGACAAATGTCAGTGTTTAAAAACCGGACCGGCCGGTTATCAAGATCGAATCTAGCCTTTGTTACTTTTAAGTTTTAACCACCATATGACCATATGAAAATAACATTTACAAAGGTAACACAATCAAAATTTGGCATAAACTATTTTTTTATTTTCTATATCAACATAAATTTTAATATTATAATGTTTTATTTTACACAATACTAATATGATTTAAATATATATATATATATAGCCAATGAGGTTATGGTTTGATGACAAGGAAGAGGTCATGGCTTGATGACAAGGAAGAGGTCTTGAGATTTTGAGATCTCAAATTCAAATCTCACTAAATGTGATATTTGTTTAGTTTGTTATTGTTTAATTAGTTTGTTAAATATTGTTATTGTATTTATCAGTTCAACAAATTACTTGTTCATCAAATGTAATATCTGATTATGATTGTAACTTTGAATGAGATGCACTCTTTTAAAATATATATATATATATATATATATACAAATTATCAAATTTAATCGAAAGTTTTATTGATCTAGAAGTGTAATTGAGTTAAACTGTTTAAATTCAATTCAAAGATTATTTAAATTTAAATTTTTTTATTTTTTAACAAAATTTGAAATTGAATTATTTAAATAATCGAATCGAAACAAATTTAAATATTTTAACTTGAATTATTTAAATAATAAATTGAATCGAATTCAAATATTTTAATATTTGATATGGGTCATTTACAAACTTAATCAAATTTTTTCTAATAAATATTTTTTATATTTTATTATTTATTTAAAATTTTAAAATTAAATTTGATTTAATTCAAATCAAATTTTTAATTTTTAAATTAAATCAAACATAAACTAAACACTAAATTATATTTCGAATATTAAAATTTTAAATTGATCTAAAGCTCAAACTTAACATTAAAGCATCTAGGCTCGGCTAGAATTACATGGTTAAACAAGCAAAATAAATATCTTCCTCCCATTGTCGGACTGTCATCATCAAAGCAGTTTGTATCCCGAAGAAAATGTAAGCTGAAAGAAATATATAATTGATTGGCTATGGCATTACGCCGCTCCCTTTTCGTTTATTCCCCTCTCCATCGTGCCCCTCTTGTCTTCCCTTCCAAGCCCATTTGTTTCTTCCCAGAATACCCTTCTTATTCCTCTAAATCTACCAACCATCGGAAGCCTCAAACTCCGTTCTCCTGCAGTTGCTGCTCTTCGTCCTCCATGGAAGCTCCTCCTCAAGGTTACAGGAGAAACGTGGGCATTTGTCTCATCAATTCCTCGAAAAAGGTCTTCATACGTGCAGTTTTTCCTCCCAATTTAGTTTCTTTTTTGGGGTTTTGCTAATGAATTTATTCATTTGATTTTTTTCTTCTTTTTTTTTTTGTAGATTTTTTCTGCATCGAGACTAGACATTCCCAATGCTTGGCAAATGCCGCAGGTTTGTTTTTGCTAGATTTTGTTTCTTTAAATTTGTTTTTCCTTCTAGCCTTTTTCCAGTTAACAGAACTGGCTTTGATTACATCCATTAGAGCAGTTTTTTCTTTGGATTGAGGGAGGGGAGGGAAAGGGAAAGGGAAAATCCTCTGCTTGTTTGGGTAAATTTCGAGTTAGGAGGGAAAGGACGGATTGTCAACACTCCTCCATTTCCCTTGAAAAGCTCAAGTTTTCAATCCTCCAGATTGGCAAGAAAACAAGGGAAAAGTTTCATTCTTTCATGGAATCCGAGTGAAAATTTATATGAAAATTTTAACTAGCATGACTCCTAGCTTGCAGGGGATTTGCCTTCATTTATTTATGGCTTTTTTTTCTTATATTTATATTTGCATTGTTGGACAGGATGCATGACAGTGCTCTAGTTATACGACTATTTTTCCTTGTAATTTGAAGTGTGAAAAAAGAAAACCATCATGAGTGTTTGAGATTTTATAGCATACATCGTTGCTGATTCGTAAAGGAGTTGGCTAGTGTCTTGTTGTCCATCTTGCAATCATTCAATTCTTTTTGAATTAGCTACTTCTCATCCTCCATCATTTTTGGTACTTTTCAATAATATTCTTGGCTGCCTCCAGTCTGGAACTGCACTTTGCATTAGAAGTTGTGCCTTTTGAATAGCAGAGCTATATATTGAAGTTAACTAAACTTCAAAACTTCAAGTTCTATTGCAATAAGAGCTGTTTGATGAATATAGTGAACTTTCTTTACTTATATTTAATGATGCGCAGGGTGGGATTGATGACGGTGAAGATCCAAAAGTTGCAGCTCTTAGGGAATTAAAGGAAGAAACAGGTGTTAGCTCAGCAGAAGTTCTTGCAGAGGTTTGTTTTAATATGCCTTTCATCGTCATCATCATTATTATTATTGTTTTGGATAAATGAATTTTTTTTCTTTCACCACTAAAAGAAGCAGGAAGAACCTACTACGTGCTAAACATAAAAATGGGACTAACAATATGCAAACAGTTTACTATTGATATTTTTTAATGTTAAGGCCGTAGCATTCACTCAATCCCTGTTATGCAGTGAAACAATAGCAGGTAGACTTGAAATCTTGATTCGGACATCCTCCACAATATGTTTAAGCACAGATGTATGAAAAGAACTTGGCTGGTGTATCTGCAAGAATTCCTAGCCCTCCAATAATAGATGTAGGCGGACCAGGATAACTGAAGGATAGAAGATATAAATGCCTGCTACTTAAGTGTTTTTAACAGCCAATTGAAGTCTGTTGTCCGGTCACCAGGGTCCCTTTGAATGAAAGAGGGATGCAGTATTTTCCTCCGTATCAGTTTAGAGAATGTATCCGTATCCGTAAGACGTAGACCCGTAGATGCTCCAGTTAGGAGAATAGAGGCTATGGATGTTGAGAGAAGGGTTAAGACTAGAGGAAGACCGAAAAAGACTTGGAAGGAAGTAGTTTGGAAAGACATGGAGGTTTTAGAATTAGATGAGCAAATGACCTTGAATAGGAATCTATGGAGGCAGAGAATACATATGGACGATCTAACATGATTTTAGATATTGGTTCATATAGCCTACCCCAATCTATTGGGATAAAGGCTCTGACGATGATGATGATGATGATCAGTTTAGAGAATGTGCAAGTGAAAACTATATGATTCCTAGAGTCTTCAGGTTCACTGAAGAAACAATGACGTGAGCCTTGAATATCAATATCCCATGAAGCGAACCTGGATGGAGTGGGTAGTCTGTCCAGGATGGTAAGCCAAGCGATGAAAGAATCCATGAATATGATTAGGGAACCATTTCAACCTATGCCGTAAGACTTTGGAGGCATCTTAGTTAGAGGTTTTCTCCCTTGTGTGCCAATTTCCAACTTTTTGCACACATACACGGAAGTCCAACTCTGACATGTTTTAAGTTTGAATTATAGGTTGGCAGCTACTGGGTTTGTGAGTTTTATTGTATTGGTGATCTAGATATATAGCTGTGCATATTTTATTGAGATTTACTTTCTCCATTTCTTTTTAATTCTGCCTTGCAGGTACCATATTGGCTGACATATGACTTCCCACCAGAAGTTAGGGAAAAACTGAAATATCAATGGGGCTCAGACTGGAAAGGTCAAGCTCAAAAGTGGTGAGTTCTTGAATTAGTCTTAAAGTGGGTAGTTTGCAATATATATTTATATATGTGTTTGTGTGTGTGTGTGTGTGTGTGTGTTGGAAAGACAAACTTAAGTTGGTTGTGTTAGGCTGGTAGAGACTGATCAACAAATGAGATATGGTATAGTGTCTCAAGTATGCATAGATGCATTCATGTCTCTGTGTATGTGTCTGTCTTACACAGCCATCAAACAACTTTTTATCAGCGAACTTAGACCAGTCATTCATTTTGACTTGAATTGGAATTTGGTAGAGAGCAGAAGCAAGTTCAAATTAAGTCAATAGTTTTTGAAATTTATTCTGCAATGCTAATATGCACATGCTAGCTCTGGTTCAAGAAGTGATATGTCATCCAACTATCGTTTTTTGGGTTATAATTTGTAAAGGTCCCTGTTTGTTTTGATATTCCATGCTACGTGGACTTCTCTCTAAATTGACCATAACAAACAGGTTTCTTCTTAAACTCACTGGGAAGGAGGAAGAAATCAATCTTTTGGGTGATGGAACTGAGAAGCCTGAGTTTGGTGAATGGTCATGGATGACACCAGAGCAAATATTTGAGCTTGTGGGTACCCCCTTACTTTAACCATTTTGTATCAGTTCAAGTCAGATTAGCTAGCATTCTATCTGTTGTCTATTTAATAATATCTGTTCATTTCTCATTCTGTGCAGGCAGTGGATTTCAAGAAACCTGTTTACAAAGAAGTTTTGTCAGTTTTTACACCCTACCTCCAATAAGATCTTTTTGAATTGCTAATAGTTTACAGCATCACTTCCAATGTACTGAGAACATAGTTGGATACAATGAGTTGGGTTTTTATCTTGGGTGAATATTTTTAATAGGAACTATGAAAATGATGTATTTGCACGGCTCCTATGGCTATCAGCAACCTATTGTCTCACTCACGGAAAGTCTTGGCTGCTTGAAAAATTTACGCTGTTCTAATGTGATGACAGGACGTCGGGTGATTTGAGCAGTATGATGGTAAGAGGGTATTTATTGTAACAATCTCAAACAAATGCTTGATGAATATTTGGAGTTGCTCATTTGGAATTCTTCATTCACATTGAACTTGTTTCATTTCCAACGTACAAGATTACTCACTTTCCTCTATCCTGTTTCTCTTTCCAGTGTTCAAAAAATTTTGAAGGTAAAACAAGTAAATTACTTCAACAAATAGTTCTAGCAGTCCTAATGAAAATAATTTCATGCATGCGTGGGAAAAGTATAACTTCATCAGTCAAGACTCAACACTTACAAAGTAGACATGGACCAAAATATTAACTTTGCAAGGACATAAAAGTGATAAAATCACATTCCCATGAAAGAATAATATAGCCTTATCCTCTGTGTTTTCAAATTTCAGGTATGTGCTGAATCTTACATTCCCAACTTAGGAATGTCGCGAACCAAGCATGGTAATCTCTGAAATAAAAGATAGATTCGAGACAGCAAGATATCCTGAACCAAATGCACCCCAATAATAATCTTCAATTCCTCATCCTCGTACCTGAAATATAGTAAAAAAAAAAGAAGTTAGGGAGTCCTCAAAAGTTCGACAAATCCAGACAGGAGTAAAATTTCAAGGCAAAAGTTCAACATATTTTGCATTTGCAGAAGCTTTGTTAATCATCAAGATCCGAGAATGCATTCTTTAGCATGGAACATCTCATCACTAGATTTAGCATCTTTCTTGTATACATATTCATAGACCTAAGCATGTTAATCGGGACGGACTAACAATAATGAAAATATACAAAACCAGCTGAACAAAAAAAAAAAAAAGATAATCAGCAAAGGGTTATTTAATCATCTTTGAACATACTTGCTGACGTCCTTTGTGGAACTAGTCAATCTGGTGGAATCAGTTATACTTTAGAATCTCTGAGAATACAAACACCAGCATCATTCATATAACAGAATTCTTCATTATTCTGGTTTCCATTATCAAAGGGATGACTAAATGCCATGCCAGAAAGAAGAACAGCCATCAAATGAAGAATACTACATTTGCATACAGCATTAGATTGGCCTCAAGTGAACCGATTCCACCAGATAGATCAGCGATATATAAGTTCTAATGTTATAGACTAGTTGCTAAACAAGTAAATTCTTGCAAAATCACCAGTCACTCATCACAAAATCAGCAACTGAAAAAATCATCTCAAGTATATTTTGCATATAAAGTCACAAAATCAAAAGAGCAATGGTCATACATCATCTTGTCGTTTGTCGAGTATATTTTGTATATGACCAGTGATAATCTCAGCAACAATTTCAGGAGAAAAACTTTTTATCATGTCCTTCCTCGCCTGCCTACCTTTAGCCCTGGCCTCCTCTGAATTACTAATCACATGCCTCATAAGTGCTCGGAGCTCACTGACTGAAGGTTCAGCCCACAAATGCCCCTTAAATGGTCCATCCATTACTTTGCTCATTCTTTCCACAGGCAAAGGATAGCTATTCTCCTTTCTCAAATATTCAGTAGGCCCTGACCAATTAGTTGTTATTACCGGCAAGGACATTGCCATGGCTTCCACAATAGGCCTTCCCCATCCTTCTCCTCTTGATGGAAGCAAAAATGCATCGGCTGCCTTGTACAATCGCGGCAAATCAGTGTGAGCTATGTGGGTATCAATGACATACACAGGCGCCCACCCATTAACCGGCTTTTCCATATCAGAATCTTCCACAAACTGGACAATCTTGTTGTCAAAATCTCTACTAGAATGATAAGGATTAGTCAACAAGTACAAAACCACCCCATCATCCTTGGAGAACTCTTTCAAGTATGATTTGAGCAACACATCCCATCCTTTCCTAAACTCCCACTTAAAAACACTCAAGAACACAAACTTCTTCCCAGGATTTGAATTGGTAATTTTTGCACCTAAAACAAGATTCCCTTTGGAAGCAATATCCAATGGCTCATACTTGGAGGGATCAAAGAACTTCACATCAATAGGCTGCACAACTTTCACAACCTTAGCAGGATCAACGCCACTTTGCACAAATGTGGACACATGAAACTCAGTAGGAACCCAAACAGAATCCATTCTATTACAACGCTTAACATGTTGCGCATTCACTCTGTCAGTCTCAAACATGGTCCTGCCGATGACAAACATGAAATCACGATAACCAGTTGGAGGACAAGGAAGAGTTTCAAACAATGGCGGATGCCAAGCACCAGGCTCACTATGGCAAACTACAATGGTTTCATTCATCCTGCATTCCGTTTGGTAAAGCTGAATTGCCAAATTCCTTATATCTTGAGGCAATCCCTCCCAGAACTCCAGGGACTCTAGATCACCATGTTGATCAATACCCAATTTGAAACCTAGGTTTTCCACGTTTTTCATGTATTCATTGAGTGCTAAAACATAAGACCAAGCTTCTGAACTATACCCACCACCTGAAAGGAAGGGAGCCATCCATAGGACACAGTGAGAATGGAATTTGTTGGGTTTCCTGGGTTTGAGCAAAAATGACAGAAGCGATTGAAAGAAAGTTCGGTGGCGTGAACCGAGGCTTGATTTCAACTGCTGGATCTTGTAAAAGTCAGTTCTGTTAAAACTAAACGATATTGCTAAGAACAGAACAAATATCGAAGAAAAACTGATAATGAAGGACTTCAGATTCGGGATCATCTCATGGACTGGATTTACATCACCAAATCTGTAAGAAACGGCTAGAGAATCCACGGACAAAAGTAAACGATACTGTGAAATGCAGCTATAACTTGAGAAAGATGAAAAGTACCTGAAACAGAGTTTAGCATCTATAACTCTAATGGCTTTTGACAATGGGAAGTTGTTGTAGGTAGCTTTGATGTTGATTCTAACTGAATTTTCTTATAGTTTGCTTGTTTAATGGGACGAGTGTGGAGGCTTCTATTTGAACTACGTTTTTTTCTCTTTACACTACACCAAAAAAATTCACTTCCACAAATTACAATTTTAACCTCTATGCAATAAACTATTTCCTCATCCTGCTAGACGCCTCCTTCCTCAGCCTTCCTCAGCCCCTCTTGCGCAGGGTCGCGCGACACATCCTGCTACGTTTCGCGCTCCATCTCCTCCTCCCCTCTAGCCCCTGGCCGTGCAAGCTCACCTACGTGCGCTAGTTCGCCCAACGCACGAGCTCGCCCAAACACGAGCTCGCCCAGCCCACAAGCTCGCCTGAGCGAGAGCTGGCTTCCATGTGGGCTTCCTTTGGCTGCACTCCTTTTACTCTTGACTGCAATGGATTTGACTTTGGCAATGGAACTCACCCTCGCGCAAGCTGGCTTGCGCGAGCCCTGCCCCTTAGCGCAAGCGAGTTTGCGCTAGAATTGGGATCTCGCGCAAGTTAACTTGCGCAAGTCTTGCGATCCCGCGCAAGAGATATTGCGCGGTATCTCAATTTTCGCGCAAATGAACTTGCGCGCTGCTTCTGCAGTCCGAATAGATTCTGTCTGGGTTTAAATTCCAACATGAGTCTGCGTGAGCCACCAGCCGATGGAGCCAGAAAATGAAAAAGAGCATAAATTTACCTGGCTGTGCATGTGGGTGTGGGCGTGGGTGTGGAAGATTTGGAGCGCTCGGAGATCTGTCGAAGGAAGGAAGAGGAAGATGGAGGCTTGTGTAAATTTTTTAAGGATAATTTTGTAATTTTATGGGTTGTGTTTAATGAGTTCGTGGAAATTGTAGTGTAAACAGAAAAAATTGCGGTGAAATTAGAAGTTCCCGACGAGTGTCGATAGACACGATAATTTCAGCCAAAGCCCAAAGGCTTGACAGGGTTGGGAAGGACGAGAAAAAAGATACAGTTTTAAACCAAATTGTTTAAAATTAAATTAAATGGAATATGTTATTTTATTTTTATTAATTAGATTGAATTTATAAATTTAAAAAATTAAACTGATCAAACTTAATTCGATTAATTTTTGAATTTATTAATTAATAAAATATATTTAAATCAAATTTATCTTAATCAAATACTAAGTTAACAAATCTATATATATTGTTGTAAAAAAAAAAAACCAACTCTATATATATTAAATTTAAAACCTTGTTCAAACACCAAATATTAAATATACTTTTGGATTTCATGTGAATTTTAGTTCTAATTTTTAAATTTTTTTATATTTTGATTAAAATTAATACAATTAAAACCGAATTAACAAAAAATTAAAATTCTAATTAAAAATCATTTTCGATGAGTGATTAAAATTATTAGTCGAATTAAATCTGTTTAATTAATTAATTCAATTAAAACTAAAATATGAACATCCCTGTCCAATTGATCCAACCAATTTGACATGTACCCTTCAAAATATGAAAGATGTATATATATATATATATATATATATATATATAATGAATAAATATATAAATAATTAAGCCAAGGAAGTTCATCCCCCTGTGATTCCCAAGGCATTATATTATAGGGCAGAGCTTCCATTCGAATCAAAGCCCAAGAATATACCTAGTCGGAAACGGCCCCTTCCTGAAGATGGAAGAGTTGCAGCCGTCGGAAACGGACAATCTTTGATATTTAGATCTTGTTAATGGAAGTTCTCAATTTCAACAAAAGAAACAAAAGAAATAAAACATATTTACAGCTGAAGTTTATTATTTATAACAACAAACAGCACTGTAACTGTCTTGCATCTTTAACTATTTAACATGAAAGTGCTGCGAGAATGTTATTTCTTTGACATTAAATAAAAGAGACTATCCCGCTGATTATTGGACAATGAACAAGCAGGAAGCAGAACATGAACCATGTTTCGAGCATGGTATATTTGTCTGGTGGCAACTACATCTTTGACCAGAAACGGCTCAAGCTAGCCTCGATCGATCCGTGAGGTTCATCCGTCGGTAGATAAACATCATCATTGAACTGCAGAGATCATCGTAAAATGTCACAAAGAAAGATTCAGTTTTTCCAGGGTAAATCCATTTATTACATGACTCAACATTTGACCTGCATCATCTTCCATATAAGTTCTAACAAGAGCAACAAAAATTCATTCTGTTTCTCCTAGCTTTCGATTGAAAACACTGTTTAAATAAGACTCTAACTAAACCTGACAATCCTGACATAATACAAAAACGATATAAGTGAAAAAACATATGATTCCAGCTAAATTTTGATAAAATTTATATATAAATATGACAAAAGCTAAACTAAGATTGTGTTTAGCATATTGACACATAAAATTTTCATATTTTATATGACACGAACATAAATAATATACAAGAATTGTCAGATCTAACCAGTACATTTATGAACAAGGGTGGAAAAGGATAAATTTCTGGTAGAAAAGGTAATCGAACAACGGCTATAAAACATGAGATAGACCTTCAATACATTTGAGCGTTTCAGCTGACAGAACTCGAAAATGTTTTTAATCTGCTTGACCGTCAAATATCATTATCTAAAGACCTCTTCAATCCGATATATTAGCTTTTATCCATTCCTCGTATTCTATTTGAGTTCTACCCCACACACCACCCCTCTCCTTTTTCAAACTATTGGTTCCAGATGAGTACTTTCCAGCAGATATCAAATGGCAAAGAGACATACCTTTACAATGTTGCCGTTATCTTTGCTTGATAAATTAACAGGTAAGAAATGGATATTTGGCATTTTTAATTTAATTGATGAGACATCAGGGAACCTAAAAAACAAAACCAAGATGAAATCAATTCTCCCAACAGAGGCATGTAAAAACCGGAACCATGATGCTATTCGGTGTCTAATAGTAAAGAGTTCTAACAGCATGCATGATCATACACTGGTGCATACATGACAATGTGTGTGAGTACACATGTACATGCAAGCATGCACACAAGAGAGAGAGAGAGAGAGAGAGAGAGAGAGAGAGAGAGAGAGAGAGAGCATGTATGTGCATGCACTGATGCACGTGTGACAATGTGTGTAAGTACACAATACACGTGAGCCGGCACATATGCGAAAAGAGTAACAGCATGTATGTGCATGAACTGGTGCACGTGACAATGTGTGTGAGTACACAAGTATGCACACGCAAGCAAGCACAGCAGAGAGAGAGAGAGAGAGAGAGAGAGAGAAAGAGAGAACCTGCTAAGCACAGCCTTTGCCATCTGAAAAAGAGTGCTTTGAACAGATGCACTATATACACCTCCTTCAGGAGGACCAAAGAAAGTGTCAGCCAAAATTTTTTTCACATTCAAGTATCGGTCATTGAAGTAAAGTGGCTCTTGAGGGATGCTAGAGACAGATTCATATGAATACCTGCATCCACAAACCACATTTGTTTTGGTGAAATTAGCACCCTCTAAACTCAAACAAAACATAAGGTATAAGAATCAAGGCAAAATCTCAATGTATTATATTGGCATCAAACTCATATGAAACAAACCTGAAGCATGATAAAAGCTCTCTTCAAGAAAAGGCTTTTACATTGTTGCATATAGTTAATAACAAATTACCCACACACCTTCTTTAACTTAGCTCAAATAATTAACAAATAGAAAAAGAAATCATACCTCCAAGATGCAGTAACCTCTGTTGCTACCATCCTTTCTCGTGTTTCAGGAAGAGCTGTGTATTTGTCCCTGATGAACCCTTCAAATCCTGACTGTTCACAAGCACATACTCCAAAAATCAGCACAGAAATAAAGATGTAGCTTAGAAGATAGAAATGAAAGAGTATCATTGAATCAAGCACCAAATCTCAATCCTCACACAAGTACCAAAATTGAAGAAAAAGTTAACAAGATGCTGCAGATAATACCAGAACTTCAAATTTCTCCTTATATTATGTTGACAAGACACCATATGGCTATACCTTAAACTGCATCAATGATGTTAACAAGCCAGTAATAATTATTGCTTCAACAAGGTGCATATGTGTTGGCCATTTAAAAAATTAAAATAAAAACTTGGTGCACGCATGTAGCACTAAAGGATGCAGTGGGAACATATTGAAAACATATTACAAATATGATCAGCATTAGAGGACACAGGGCGTATTTAGGGCATTGGAACACATCATCCAGAGAATTAAGAGATCTTTTTATGAGAACAACAGAAGTTTTCGCTTGTAATTCTTCACCCAAGAAACTGCCCCCTTGTGCACTACAGTGTCTAATACCATTGTAAAGGAGGTAACAAATATGAAGATACAAAATAGTATCATTTATCTAGCACAAGGTAAGTTGCTACTTCTGAGACAGCATATGCATCAAATTACCAACACAACTACTCAAGAGGTGTCATTTTGATAGGTGACATTCAAGCATACCTACGTCCAGCATTTCTTAAATAGATTTGTGTTCTACAAATAGAAATATGGCAGACACATACTGGCTTTTGGCTAATTATATAGTTGTCACAAAATAACCTTTCATATGTTACTTCATATGGCTGGAAACAAGAACATCTTATTAAGATAACATAGCTTAGAATAGAACTTCATATTTCTTTCTTATCACTCATAAGGAGCTTGTTTTAAGAATGGATTTAAAACAACCTATTTCACGTTTACAAGACAGTATACTTGCCAATTTTTGAATAATGTAATAAGCAACATTATATTCAGAAGATTTTGTTAAGATCCAAGAAATTTATTAACGTGAGAAAACAAGCTCTTTATTGGTTACAGATAAGGAAGACCAGGAGAGCAGTGGTTCATGTGAAAGGATATTTAAAAACATATGAGCCAACTGCATCATATAGAATACAAAAAGACCAACAAAGTTACCTTGGTTGTCTTAAGCAAAGACAGCCCTTCAATACCAGAAGTCAGCTGTAAAATGCCAGACTTCTGTACAGTTGCTTCAGCTGTGTGTTTCTCCGATCCAAGTTTAAAGCCTTCAATAAACAAGATAACAAAAATTTATCGGATATTAAGGACATAAAGTGGAAGTATTGATGGTAGTTGATCCCACAAGAAATTCATTATATTAAGCAGAACTATTGCAACCTCACCCTAAATTGGGAAGACTAACCATGTTCATGTGGTTGATCATTTATAGAAACACGTTCCCATGGCTTTTCCACTACCTTTACTATTGCAGTAAAAACCTACAGAAAAGAGATACTAAAGTCTCCATCAGTTAAATGGCAATCATTTTACATAACATTTAATGCAGAACACCCAAATGACTTAAGTGTTATACAGTGCTAATATGCTTTAAAACAAAGGTCACAAAAGGTATCAACAAACAAGTGGTCAAGCAAGGCTAACTAAGATGCTCATTATGCACATGCAGTTATTCGAAATGAATAGATGAATGAATAAGGTCTGGTTAGAAAAACAAGGCTGACTAAGAGGACATGAATAGTTTCTTTGTCATTTGCACATCAAAATTATTTTTTGTTTTCCCTGGTCAAGGTTAATAGATGAATGAATAAGGCCTGGCTAGAAATGATCTTACATCCCAACTCAAATACATTTACCCAAAACATTGTTGAGGTATACCCTGTAAGAAGGAAATATTGAACATTGTTGAGGTATATCGCTAGATTCTTGTTTTACTTTACTACATATATTCACAAATAGTACCCTTATTTGTTCTGAACAGAAAGCCGAGAGTACTGTACTCAAAAGTCGGAATGACACGTCTGTTATTTAATCCCTAAACCTCAAATTGCCCAAGACACCAAAATGAATGTGGTATCAAACTTAGTAACGCAGCAGTAAGAGAAACTCTATACTTTGTTTTCTTCCAGATGTAGGGAATGCATCATCCTGAAGCAGAAAAGGAAAGTGATTCTCTATCATATAAGAAAGAGAAGGAATCATCCAGCTCTCAACCATTTTCTTCATAACATTAGAATAAATTCTTAAATATCAAGAAACAACCTGTGGATAAAATGATGTGAAGTGCTTGCCAAGCAGAACCGCAAACTCCTCTGCTGAAAGTTGCTCTGAACATTCCTTTGCTTTGACATAAACCTGTATTGACAATGCCAAGATATGAGAAAGAATTTCTCAATCAAAATGACTGTAAAAATGATAAATACTCAAGTAAGAAATTATCATTTGAAGATCAATTATTATACCTCTACACAACTGCAATTTTGATTTCTTCTACCAAAATTATCTATTTAACTTTTAAGGATTAAGAATCCATAAATACTCAATTAAGAATTTTTATTTATTTATTTTTATAACATAAGGGGAGAAGGGAAATTGAGCAAAGAGCTAACAACCGTTAGGCCAAGCCTGAGCCTGAGTTGTTAATAATGAATTCAAATTCTAAGACTGAAACAAAAATTGTAAAGAGGCAGAGCGAGCATAAACAGTACATGAATTCAACAGATAGAGAATCCTTTTACCAAATGTGGGAAGATTTACACTAAAAATCAAGTTTTTACAAACAAATCTCGTTTCTTTTTAAATAATTAAAGTTGATTAATCATCCATTTTTAGATCCGTACACAAATCAAAAGCTTTAGATTTGGAACTCATATAACGACAACACCATATTCTTCTTCTCTTTTCTTTCTTCTTTTCCCAAAAAGAAGTAGATATTAATATTATTTTAATGGCTTTTCCCGGAAACCTGAAACATTTCAGATCGCAGTACAGAATTTACATCAGATGGACCAATCAACCTACCAACCCCACCGAACCTTGAAATTGAATAAAGGAAGAAAGAAAACATAGGGTAGAGTACTAGTAAGGATCCTTACAGTGTTTTTCATGGTGTCAGTAGCGACGATGTCAGAGTTGTCGTCACGGACATAGGCGGCTACGCAATTGGAAAGCAAGCTGATGTCGACGTTCCATTCCACCATGAAATGGCGTCGCCCTTCTTTGCTCCTCCAAACTCTGCCTACTCTCACCCTTGCCTTTCCATGCCTTTGCTCGAAGTTGAATCCGTCCAGCTCCTTCGCCATTGCTCTTCCTCCGCTGTGCTTCTCAGATTCGGGAAATTCCGCTTTTAAATTATTGCTGGAAGCAGAGGACAGAGACTGCTTTTGAATATTATAAGCAAAAGCTTGCACGCACCTATTTCTATCACCCACTCTCTCCACCATAGCTGATTAATCTTCTTTTTATTTATTTATTTATTTACTTTTTTTACGATTTATCTGTCAATCAAATACCGAAGAAAAATTGAAATTTTAAGTTAGAGTCTAAGTAAATATGAATTTAAATTAATTTAATTATTTATTAATTTATTTAATTTATTATATTTATTTATTAGTTTATTTAGTTTGAATAATGTAATTTTTATAATTTTTTTACGTAAATTACAGATTTTTTCATTCGTTTTAATTATCTGAGATTAATTCTATTCGGGATTTAGTCATAGTTAAGACTCTTTACCCCTCTCTAAAGATGTGTTTAGTGGGAGTTAAACTCAAGAGCTCTTTCCACAAACTCAGTCTGCGTTGCTAACTGAGCCACAACTCTTGGGTTATGTAATTTTTATAGTTACATGTTTATAAAATGTAATATATTGATTATGATTGTAATTTTTAATAAAAATATATTACTAAAAACGAACAAATAAAAAATTCCTTTATTATCTTTTCTTTTATTGGCCAAGTGGCCAACTATAATTAATTTACTTATTTTGACTGAAAATCCTTTATTAAAATATAAATAAATTAAAATTAGGATAAAGAAGAGGAGCGCAATGACAGGCGGATGACGATTGAGGAAGACGCGGGAAACTCAGAAAAATTTTGTTAAACTCCCGACTCAGCCAACAGTTTCTGGTTTTTGAAGGTTTACTGTGGGCAATGAGACAAATATTTCCACTTAGACAAAACATTTCAGATCACGTAAAATAAGGTAAATTTTATTTTAAAATTATTGACGATATAAAAACATAAATATTTTTATAATTTTTATTAAATTTATATGTGATTTTTATTTTGTGTTTTTATTTATATTTTTTATCCCATCACTTCGTTAAAAATCAGAAAAATTTTGCTAAACTCTCGACTCAGCCCACAGTTTCTGGTTTTTGAAGGCTTACGCTTAATGTGGGCAATGAGACAAATATTTCCACTTTGACAAAACATTTCAGACCACGTAAAATAAAGTAAATTTTATATTAAAATTATTGACGATATAAAAACATAAATATTTTTATAATTTTTATTAAATTTATATATAATTATTATTTTGTGTTTTTATTTATATTTTTTATCCCATCACTTTGTTAAAATTATAAATTTACTTCTAGTCAATCCAACATTAAGAACGAGAAAATTCTTTAAAAACCACTTCTAAGTTTTTCATTTTTTTTGTTCATTACTTCTAAGCTTATCTGTGTAATCAATTTTATATGATTTCGTGTATTGATTTAAATTATGTAATTTATTTTTAAGGATAAAAATTTTATAAATATAAAATTTGAATAATAATTTTATATTGAGTTAATGCATCATTTAACCTCCGAACTATACCACTTTTATTACTTTGGTATCTAATGAATTTTTGTTATCACTTTGGTACCTGAACATTACTTCCGTCATATACTTTCGTACCTAAGACTAACGCTGTTTGAAAATGCTGACGTGGCTTAGAATGCCCAATAAGAATTTGACACGTGGCAATAAATGCCACATCATTTTCACGTCACATCAACTTTATTTCTTTTTTATATTTTTAACAAATTGAAAAAAATTTTAAAAATATTCAAAAAAAATTCTTTGAAAAAAATATTTAAATTAAAATATTTTTTATAAATTTAAAATAAGAATAAATAAAAATAAGAAATGAGAAAGAATTGAAGAGGGGAGAGAAGAAAGAGGAAGGGAGGGAAGGGGGTCGCCAACGACGGTGTACCTCATCGAAATCACATCGGTGATGTACTAGGTTTTCTTTGAAATTTTGAAATTCGGAAGAAAAATAATTGTTCTCTTTATTTTTTAGTTATTAGTTCTCTGATTTAGCTTTTATTTTACTGCTACTGTTTGTCTTCCATCATTCTTCTCTTGTTCTTTTTCTCACTACTTTGCTAAGAATCTCTTTCTTTTAGGCCACATTTTTTGCTTCTTCAAGTCTCCTTCTTTGCCATCTTTAAATGATGACTTGAGGCTAATAATTTTCAAAGTAATCATAAAACCCTCTTTGGCTGCCCTCCTTTTTTCCTCTGTTGCGGTTAATAAAATGGCAACGGTTCTAGGGCAGTTGATTTGGGAGATCGTGAAGAAGAACAACTGTTTCCTGGTAAAGGAGTTCGGAAGAGGCAACGTCAGCGTCCAGTTCAGTAAGGAGAGCAACAATCTCTACAATCTCAACTCTTACAAAGCATTCTGGTCTAGCTAAGAAGAAGACTGTAACTATTCAGTCTGGAGGAAAGGATCAGTCAATGTTGCTTGCCACCACAAAGACCAAGAAGCAGAACAAACCTACAAGTTTGCTTCATAAATCTGTTATGAGGAATGAGTTTCCTAGGATGGCTAAGGTTGTTGTCAATCAGGTTGTAGATAATTACAACCAACCAGATTTGAAGAAGGCAGCCCTCGCAAGGCTTAGTGCCATTCATAGGAGCCTTAAGGTAGCCAAATGCGGAGTTAAGAAGGGGAACAGGCAGGCTGTTAAAATCCGTGGTAGAAAGTGAGATAGATTTTTAGGGAAATTGTCATGCTTGTTCTGGTGTTGGTTTTCTTTCATTCCAAAAGTTTCAGACAGTAATTTTTCACTACTATTGATGTATTGGAAGAATTGCCACCTCTGCCAGGGATGTTAAGCCTAAATTTTGAGATATTTTCTTTCGAGTTTAATATCTGCAGATCTGGAAGTTTCAAAAAAAAAAGATCCAAGCCCAAAGCTTTCGTCTTGGAATGAAGAAGGTGGCTGAATTTAGGATGAGCTGAGGGGATGAGGTTTTGTACTGATTTCAATTTTGAGTTTCCTGTATTTGGTTTTGTATACTGATTTCAATTTTGAGTTTCTTGTATTTGGTTTTGTATCTGTTTGTTGGGTTTATGGATGAATGTGGGTGTGTTTTTTTCTGCTGGGTTTGGAGAATAATACAAAACCAGGACAGAAGAAACAAAAAAACAAGAGGATTCTTTGTGGTTTTTTTTAATTAGTTTTTATTTAACTAATATTTTTACCTATTTGTAAATAATTTTTAAGTATGTTTACGTATTTTTATATTTTTTATATTTTTTAAATATTTTTACTTATTTTTAAATGTTTTTGAAATATTTTTTAAGAAAAAACGAAATATGACTGACATGGTGCCACGTGTTAAATTCTTATTGGACATTCCAAGCCACATCAGCATTTTCAAACAGCGTTAGTCTTAGGTACTAAAGTGTCTGACGGAAGTAAAGTTCAGGTACCAAAGTGATAATAAAAATTTATTAAGTACCAAAATGATAAAAGTGATATAGTTCGGTGCTAAATGATTCATTGACCCTTTTATGTTTTATAGATTTATATTTGAAAAGGAAATTTTTTTTGTGTAAGCACATATATTCTTATCTGTTAATCCTATTCGGATCGGGAGTGATAAACGAGACTTCAAGACTCTAATTCTGTTCAATAGAAACTCCAAGACTCGAAGTCTGTTCAGATACTTGAGGAAGAAGTTTACTTCCACTTCTTTTATGAAAAGAAATTTTCAAAAACATCTATTATTAGGTGCAATAACAAAAGTATTTTAATGAAGAGTTTATATATGATGCACTGACGGTATATAATTTTTATATACTATCAATGCATCAAAAGCTGACACATCATCAATTGACAAATTAAAAAATATGTCAAGCTCTTGAAAGTAGACCTGCTAAAGGGCTGGGCTATCCGCCCAAGCCTGAAGGCCCGTTTAAAATTTGGTCGGTTTAGACAAAAATATCTGATGAAATAATCGAGCTTGGGCAAAATTTTTAGGCCCATTTAAAAATCGGGCTGAGCCTCGGGCTTGACCTTTCAAAGCCCGAGCCTAGCCCGGCCCGACCTGAATTTATAATTTATTATTTTTTATATTTCTTTTTTAATATTAATTAAATTTTTTATATTTATTTATTAAGTATAATATAATTATATGTATATAAAACATTATTGATTAATAAACATGATTATAAATATTTAATATAGAAATTGATATACAAATTTTGAAAAATTAAATTAAATTTTAAAGGGTATAAAATAATAAAAAACAAATAAATAAAAAATTAAAATATAAAAAATTATTTTTTGATCGAGCTCGAGCTTGTAGTATAAAAATGAAACAAGCTTGGACAAAAAATCAAGCTCGAATTTTCGAGCCGAGCCGGGCTTAGGCATACATCAAATTTATTATTACTTGTCATGGGCCCGGCTCGAGCCCGACCCATGATCAAGTTTACTTGAAAGTAAATATAAATAATTTTTTAATTTATTTATAAAAATTTATTGATAAGGTATTAATCTCATATTTATTAATATTATATAAAAATTAGGGTAAATTACACCCAACTCTTTAAGGTTTGGTCATAATTTAACTTCAATCCATTAATTTTAAAAATGGATACTCCGCCCCAAAAATCTTAACACCGTTAAGAATAATTAACAGAAAATGTAAAATGACAAAACTATCCCTCAGAATTTTCGACCCAAACTCTGACCATTACCCTATCCTTCTTTCCCTTTGCTATCATGTTTTACTATTCTTACACTTTTCCTAAAATCTTCCTGAATCTCGAATTTTTTCACAAAAATCAAACATTTCATCACTTGTTCTACTTTGGATTTCAAAAACCCAGTGTTTATTTCTTCGTTCTAACTTTGATTTCTAAAACCCAGTGTTTAAGGTTAGATTGAAAAACCCATTGTCGATTTCTCTATCGCCTGGGTCAATCTTGCCGCACCATCGCCTCTGTTCACAGCTCATGTCGCCACCAGCACCGAAACCTTGGTTCGTCGTGCCTGCATTCAACCACGATTGGTCTCTCTCGCACTGGTCTCTCTGTCGCTCAAAGGTTTGTAAGATTTTCAAGACTATATCTCTGTATTTTTTTTTTGGAGTCTCGTGGATGTTTCTTAGTGGATGTATATAAGGAATTGGATAGGATTTCAGAAAATAATTAAAGAAATTGATAAACCAATTGACAACTGCTCATGCCAAAAAATTAATTAAATTTTACTCGATAAATTTAGTGTTTCAAAGCTAAAAACCAATTGATCATAGATAAAGTTTTCTGATTCTTGGATAGTGAAACAGCTGCATTTTTCTTGGCTAAGCAATTTGCAAAAGAAAAAAAAAGGAAAGAGCTTACATCATACTGGTTTAAGTCCTTGTCAAGTAACTTTGCAAGGAAATGGTTAGCCTTTACAATGCACTTTGTCCCAACTTGACCATAACTAGGCCTAGGTGCAAAATTCAAAGAATTGCTTGAACTAGGAAAACCCATTTCTGTTCCAGACAAATTATGATCATTCTGAATAGACCCATCTGAAGTTGCAGCCAAAATATCAACAGAAGCTGGATTCACAGGCTTATGTGCTATAGTGCAAGGCCTCAAGACTACTTTGCTCATTACAAGCTTTACCTTCTTTTCCAACATTAAAACCCCAATCTTTCACCTTTGTTTCAGCATCTCAGTTCTACATAGAGTTGTTCTTTCTGCTCCATTCAAAGTCATATCCTCTATTAATTCTCACTAAATAATGTATGCATCTAATTCCATAGTCTTAGTTAGTTCTCTGCCATAGTCTTAATAATCAAAATTTTCATTGATATGGATATATATATATATATATATATCTACAATATATATATATATGTATATATTCATATATGTTTATATTGTTTTCTTTTATCTAGAATTGAGTTAATACTTACAACTCTTTTTTTTTTTGTTGGAATAGTGGCTGATGGCAAATTCAGAGCTACATGATTTGGTGGTTCATTGCAACTTTAATACTCAAGTGATCGCAAATGTTAATGGTGATAGATACTCCTACATAGAGTTGGTCAATGATATCTTGGAGCTCACAATTGATGATTCCACAGCTGGAAAGGGAAGGACTTTTGTCATTCAAGCTCGGAATCCAAAGTCAGCAAAATTGGTTGAGCTGAAAAGTGATGCTGACATACTGCAGCTGTTCCAAATGTATGAAGGTGTGAATGAAATCAACATTTACGTTGAAACAACTCTAGCTATTCCTCTTGCCACTGTGTTCGAATCAGTGAGGGAAGGTATGCCTTATTCCACACATGGTGTTGGTGGGAATGCTAGTGGCAAATTTGATTTTGATAATTTGGTGACTGAAAGTGAGTCTGACAGTGAACTTGAAATGGACTGTGGTGAGGAAGAGCAATATGATATTACTAGTGATGATGGTGAATGGATGGTTGAGAGTGAGGATGAACATAGTGAATCAGACGATAATGGTAATGATAATCTTGAAGAGAGTGTAGAGTCTGGTAATGATAATGAGTTATCTGATATTGGTAGTGATGTTGAAGAAGGAAATGTTGGAAGTTTTGATTCTGATAGAGAGGGTAAAGCAATTAATAGAGCTATGGAAGGAATAAAATTTTCAGTTGATGATAATGGAAAAATAAACATTGCTAAGGACATGTTATTTAACAGTGTTTATCACTTTAGGGAGGTTCTTACTAACTATGTCATACAGAAATGGATAGATATAATAAGGGTTAAAAATGACAAGACAAGAGTTACAACATTTTATAAGGGAAATGGTTGTAGTTGGAAAATTCATGCAACTATCATTGCTGATAGGAAGACGTTTAAGATAAGAAGATGTGATGGTGAACACACTTGTATTAGGGTTAGCAATAATCATGGTGCTACAACTTCTGTTTGGATAGCAAAAAAACTTGGATTAAAGTTGCATGTTGAACCAGATATGTCTTATAAATTGATGCAACATGAACTGAGTGAGAATTATGGGTTAACTGTGAATCTAAAGAAGTTGTATGGAGCTAGGAAAAGAGCACAGAAAGAATCCCAAGGGACTTATGCAAAGTGTTACGGTTTGCTGCCTTTATATGCTCAAATGGTAAGGGATATCAATCCTGGTAGCATTGTTGTCCTGCAATCAGAAAGGCCTGACATTAGTGTTAACCCAACCTTTAAAAGGTTTTTTCTTTCATTTGATGCCATGAAGGAAGGGTTTGTTAATGGTTGTAGGCCTTTTATTGGTGTGGATAGATGCCATCTAAAGGGGTCTTATGGGGGAGCTTTGTTAGCAGCAGTAGCAATTGACGAGAATTATAAGTTGTTTCCAGTTGCTATTGCAATTGTGGAACTTGAAAATAGAGATTCACGGGGATGGTTTTGGGGGCTGTTAAGTTCTGTGATTAGTGATTTCAATAGACCATTAACAATAATGAGTGATGGCCAAAAGGTATTGTCGTAACGATTTCGCGCTCGATGATTTTGAAAACATTTAAAAAAAAAAACAAAGGGAGTCGCCACCAATCTTTTTTGACAAGGTGTGATTGGTCACCTCAAAATTTTTATCTTTTAAACAAAATCTCAAAATTAATTAAGTTTTATTAAAAATACAATTTTTGGTCTGCGAAAACAAAAGTTAGGTTCGGGAGTACGGTTACGTGTGGGGAAGGATTAACACCCCCACAACGCCCGTTTAAAAAGTGGTACAATTGTAATCATGTGTTATCCTTTGGTTTTAATTAAATGGTCTTAATTTAACATTTAAAAAGAACTCCATTTATTTTGAAATCATTTTTTATTTAGATTAAGTTTGAAACAATTAAATTTTATTTTTTTATTTGAAATAAGTGAAAATCTTTTGTATTGAAAATTATTCCGAAGTACCCCAATATTTCTGGTAGCATTTCAGATAATTTCCTCACCTAAAGATTTTTTAAGAATCACTACTTGTGAGTTCTGTAGAATCTCATCATCGGACCATTGGTTAATTATTAAATTTCATTATTTATTTTTCTTTGTTTTTTTAAATAAATTATTTATTTTCATTTTTAATAAAAATTTAAATTGTTGAAAAATCATACTAAATATCCCAATACTCTGGTAACATTTAGTAGACTCTTCTCACTCAGGGATCAGTTAAGAAATCACTACTTGTGAGTTTCATAACATCCCATCATCAGGCCATTGTTTAATTATTAAATTTTATTATTTATTTTTCTTTTTTACAAAAAAATAATTTATTTATTTTCATTTTTAATAAAAATTTAAATTATTGAAAAATCATACTAAATATCTCAATACTCTGGTAACATTTAGTAGACTATTCTCATCTAAGGATCAGTTAAGAAATCACTACTTATGAATTTCATAACATCTCATCATCAGGTCATTGTTTAATTATTAAATTTCATTATTTATTTTTCTTTGTTTTTTTATAAAAAATAAATTATTTATTTCATTTTTAATAAAAATTCAAATTATTGAAAAATCATACTAAATATCCCAATACTCTGGTAACATTTAGTAGACTCTTCTCACCTAGGGATCAGTCAAGAAATCACTACTTGTAAGTTTCATGACATCCCATCATCGGACAATTGTTTAGTTAAATTTATTCTATTATTATTATTTTTTCTTATTTTCTTTTCTCTTTTTTTAAAGAAAAACTTAATTCCATGTAACTAAATTAATTATATTTTAAATTATTATACATCAGAGTAAAAATGAATATTTTTGATATAAAAATGTATTAAAAGCACACAAATTAAATTATTTAAAAAAATAAATAAATAAAAGAGTAAAAAAAACAATGCCCAAATTAGTTTGGGTTTAGAACCCAAAAAAAGCCTTCAAAAGAGCCCAAAATCAGGCCCAAACGGCAAGGCCCAAGTCTGTTGGTTGAGGCGGGCTGCGAGCAAGCCGAATTTGGTAGGCTGAAATAGGTCGCACGCGGGTTGGATCGGGTCAGTACGTAGGTTGTGAACAGATGGTGGAGTCGGGTCGTCAGTCCGGTGCGCGGATCCCGGGTTCCGGGTCGAGTCAGCACGCGGATCTTCTCCAAGGGCCAAAACGACGTAGTTTCGTTCTTCTATAAATAACCCTTTTTATTTTTTTGTTTCACTTTTTTAGATTTCTCCCAAAAAATCACAAAAAAAACCTCTCTCCCCTTTCTGCCTTTCTTCCCAAAATCCGGCCAGAGCTATTGTCGGGGCTTTCCGAAAGCTTCTTGTCTCTCGAGCCCGATTCTAACCTTGGATTTGCCTAAAACTCTCCCAAACTCCCTAGATCTGACCTAAGCCAAAAGCCTTTTCCCCTTTTTTTATTTTCGTTTTTTTATCTAGATTTTGTTTTGGTTTGTGTTGTTGTTGGTTTTGTGTTTTGCAGGTGTTGGAGGGTATTTATTTATTTTTGGGTTTAGTTCTTGAGGGGTCTCGAGTCTGTGTGGGAGGTGGTGGCTGAGCCGGGACCTGGGTGGTGGCCGAAATAGGCTGGGGAGCTCGGGTTAGGGGGTTGAATTGGGATGGCAGCAGTGGTTTTTGGTGAGCAGAGGATCCCGGGTGGCTGTAAGGGGCTGTGAAGGATGGTCAAAAATGGTGGCTTGGTTGAAGTTGGGTTTAGCTCTGTGAGGGTCGAGAAAATGCCCCCTCTTTTTCTGCCTTTTGCAGTGGCCCCAAATGATGTGTTTTTAGAGAGAAGTCTGTATAGGGTTTGGTGTAGATGGGATGAGGTGATAGAGTTGGTGACCGGCGGAGATGGGACGGCCTAGGGAGATGGGCAATGGTGGAGGCCGACGGGTATGGGGGTACTGAACCCCATTCAATGCTGATGGAACCAAATAAAAACAAAAACAAATAAAATAAAAGAAATAAAAATAAAAATAAAAATAAAAATAAAGTAAAATAATAATAATAATAATAATAATAACAATAATAAGTATTAAATTTGTCAAAATAATTTGTAAAATTTGGACAAAATTAGGTGTCTACAGGTATGTAACATCAAAACTATTTCATATTCATTTTCTCTATGTTTTGACTGTATTTTGACATTGATTTTTGTTTTATGGTAGGGATTAGCAGAAGTAATGATAGATTTTGCCACACGCAAGGCAACGAAGGTGTGCTAGGCATTTATATAGTAATTTCATACAACAATTTCAAGGATTGCAGTTGAAGATCAATTTTTGGAAAGCTGTCAAAACACCTAATCAGTGGGAATGGAATGAAGCAAGGGAAGAAATAAAGAAGGAAAATAATGATGCATACAATTGGTTGATGGATAAGCCACCGCAATTGTGGGCAAAACACACTTTTGATCCAGCCATGAAGAGTGACCATGTTACAAATAACATGGCTGAAAATTTTAATCATTGGATTGGCAATATTAGAGGTAAACCAATACTCACTCTCTTGGAGGATATTAGAATAAAGTTGATGAAAAGGTTTCATGATAGATATGAGAAAGCTTGTTCATGGGATACACTTATTACCCCAAATATTAGAAAAAAACTAGATGCAAGCAACTATAATGGTAGGTTTTGTAGAGTTGTACCTACCAGTGTGAGTGAGTTTAATGTCTTTGAAGGTGCAAAAAGTTATTTTGTGAACTTGCAGCATGGTGTTTGGAGTTGCCCTTATGGTGTTTGGGAGATATCAGGCCTGCCATGTAAGCATGCAGCAACTTTCATAATTCACAAAAGAGCTGATATTGAACTGTACTGTCATGACTATTACTCCAAGCATACTTTCATGAAGACATATAATGACTTCATTCACCCTATCCAAGATATTACTATGGCTAAGTTAGAGGTCAACATGATCCATTAGAGCCTCTGTTGCTTCGTCGTATGCTTGATTGACCTAGAAAGAATAGGAGAGAATCTGTTAAACTAGTAGTTGGAGGAAAAAATGCATGAAGAAGGAGCACTGGTAGATGCACTTTTTGCCACAAACTTGGTCATAACAAAAGAACTTGTCCTAGATTTGATATTGGAAGTAATGAAAAGATAATTCAAGATATCTTACAAGTTTTATTAAAAGTCAATAAGCTTACCTTTTTATTGCTTATACTGTGTTTAATTTTTTAGGCAAAGAAACAAACTACTATTGGTAGTGGATCAAGAGCTGATAGTAGCAGATCTGGTGGATCAAGAGCTGCTGGTAGGGGATCAAGGGCTGCTGATACAAGATCTGCTGGTAAGGGATCAAGGGTTGCTGGTAGGGGATCTAGAGCTGCACATGTGATTGAGACATCTGCAAATGCCATGGCTAGTTCTTCAACTGTTGGTTTAGGGACACAAGCTAGTGTTTCTAGTGGAAATCCAAACTATGATGATGAAAGGGCGTCTCAGGTATGAGATAGTAGGTTATAGTGATATGTAACTAAGATGGATGTGTAGTTTTTGTTTTTTTTTTTTGTTTGAAGAATATGGTTGAAGAAAATGGTTGAAGAACATGGTGATAAGGTTATAGTGAGAAGCATATGGATATGCTGTTAGGTTTAGATTGTTTTTGCTTTTAGTTTGAAGAATATAGTGATATGTCCTTGTCATATTATAATGATGAAATTTGCATTTTGTATTTCAAGGTAATTACATTGGTATTGAGAAATTTGCATTTGATAAATATTTAATGGGACCACTTCAATGGCTGAGATTTGTGTTGTGTTCAAGGCATTGAAGTGGTCCCAACAACTTTGTTTTGGCAAGTTATAATATGGCTTGATGAGTTGTTGCAGTCATAAAAAGGGGAAACAATATTGAAGTGGCCCTGTTGGTATTGTATATATTTTGTTATGTGTTTTCTTTTAGCCTTATATTGATAATGAAGTGATCTTTTTAATGAGTTGTGGACCTAGCAAAAGAATTCAGAACACCTTAGCACATTAAGCTACAACCTTCTGTACTTCATTCCCAATGATATTGAAATACACATATTGCTTTTACATTACATTACATAACACGAATAAGTATTTTTTTAATAGTAAAAAGTCTACAGTGATATCTATTAAAATAACTTAGCATACATTACGTAACACTAATAACTAACAAAGCTTAACATTAAATTTGTTCAACATTATTTGCTAAATATAACTACTAAAATAACTATGAACAAAATAACAATCATTGTTTTCAATGATTTCACAGCACGCTCAATTCTTTTGTAATGCTCCCTTGTAGCTTCAGTTTCTTTCTTCATTTCTATCATACAATTTGTAATCTTCGAGGCATTTCTTCTCATATCGATATCTTCATTGAACATAGGACGCACAATAATCGGACGCCACCACTGAAAAAATCCACAATTCCTCTCTTGACAAGTAAAATAGAGTTTTGCATAATTATACTCAAATTCTAATATTCTTACTGCAGCTCCTCGATCACACTTACAATGTTTGTTTTGAAACTGAATATCATAGTTGGGTGCATGACTATTGCTTGAAGAAGGCATGATAATATCATAAACTCTTAGATAGCAAATTGAACCAATGGTTAGTTTTGAGGTTTATTCTAAATAATAAATTCTAATGAATAATAAATAATAATAATAATAAGCAAATAATAAATAATAAACAAATAAATTGATAAATTTAGTGCAGTACATGAAACACAAATTTAATAAATTATAAATATCAAACAATAAACAAATAAAAAAACAGAAGATAAATTAAAAGTAAAAAAATAAAAAATAAACAAATAAATCTATAAATTTAGTGCAGAACATGAAAGACAAATTTAATAAATAATAAATTATAAATAACAAACAATAAATAAACAAAAAATAAATTAGAAGTAAAAAAAATCAATACCTTTCTAGTGTAACCAGCAGAAGTAATCTAATTGCATTTGAGGATTGTGGATTATATAAAGCTTTACAAAGGTAAAATAGTCAATAAGTTGGGTTTTTAACCATTGATCTCACGGTGGACTCACAGATGGACTAAGTTGTCTTGCGACAGACAAAAGTTTAGGGCAGAGTGTCCAATTTTAAAACTAATGGACTGAAGTTGAATTATGATCAAATCTAAAAAAAATCGGGTGTAATTTACCTTAAAAATTATATAATATCACTGTATCTCACATATATATATATATATCTATACATCTATACGTATATCTATAACTATATATATTTTTGTCTCTAAACCCTCCACATGTCAAGCTTTGGCTTTTTTTCTTTTTTTTTTCAATTTTTCCCTTTTTTGGTTTTTCAACCTTTTTTATTTGTTTTTTTTTTCATAAATTTAAAGAACAAAAAAAGTTATTTATATGTGAATTTTATTTTTAATAGAGAAAAAAATAAACAACATAAAAAATTGATCTTTAAATTTTATATATTTATTTTCATAAAAAATTATTCGTTCAAATAATAAATTTTTATATATTTATTTTAATATTTATCAATAATAATAATAAATTTTAAAAATATAAAATCAATCTCCAAAAATATTGTTTAACTAACACATAACAATTAACAAATACTCAATAATTAAATAATTCTTCAAATGCATATACAGTATATTTTTTTAACGATAAATTACATTTACAAATGCATTTATAGTATATATTTTGTAGATCATTAATTTCTATATATTTAATGTTGATAATTAATAAAATAAAAATATTTTAATATTAAATATATATTTTAAAACATTTTAAAAATTAATTAAGTTAATAATTTTTAATATTATTTAAATTATATAAAAATCATTTTTTTTGCTCCACGTCCAGCTTCACATTGGTTCTGTCATTCACTCATTTTCTTTCACCTTTCTAACCCATACCATTCAATGTTTTATCTCCCATACGAGCCATATGTCGTGTCTTAATTGATTTAGTATTTTATTTCTGTTTTTTAAATATTTTTTTATTATGCCCTCTAATTTATTTTTAAGTTTTCATTTTTTAGTTAAGTTCTTTAATTTTATTTTATTTTTGAATTTTTTTGTTATGCCTTTTAATCTATTTTTAAATCTTCAATTTTTTTCTCCAGAAATAATATGATTTGGCGCATAAATTAAAAAAATTCAAAATAAAAATATGATAGAGGGTTTAACAAATGATGCATTCTAAATATAAAAAATTAATAAAAAATAAAATAAAAAAATTCATTTATCTTTGAGTTGATTTTTAATCAAGGAAAAAAATCTAACAACACAAAAGCTAATTAATTTAGATATTTTTAATTAAAAAAGTTTAGATCTAATTTCTCTAAATCTATTTTTTAAAATTATATCTCCACTAGCAAATGTAAACTTACTAAATACGAAAAATATACTAGCTATATAAAATCAATCTCAAATCACAATAATAGGTTCTTCTCTCGTCTCATAATAAATTTTTTAAAACATTTTTTATATTTATTAATAATGAAAATAATTTTAAAAATATAAAAACAATATTCAAATATATTATTTAACTGACACATGGCAAATATTTAAAAATAAATAATACTTCAAATACATATAAATTATGTATTTTCCAAATTTTGCTTTCAAATAAAAATTATTATATGAAAGAGTTTTTTTTTCTCTACCTTTTCTAAGAAAAATAGTTTTACTTTACATATTGTACTTTGGAGTAAATATAAATAATTCAATTAGTTATTCTTAAAATGAAAATGTTTACAGATGTGTTTAAAACCTTACACATAATTAATAATATGAACAAAACATTCTTACCTAATTTTTTCTTACTTTTTTTTAAATTGTCTGAACCATTATGCCGTATATAAAGATATATATATATATTAATGCTTTAGTTTTTATTGTTGTTGTATTATTATCTTAATTTGTTTGTTTCTAACACAAATTATCTGTTTGTCATACTATTTAATTTAAGTATTGTGTATTTTTTTAATCCAAGCTAATCTAAATTTTTCAAAAAATTATTTTTGGATATGTTGTTTGATATATAAACTCTATCATTAATAAATACGTTTCTTTTATAAATCTTTCCTTAGTAAACATGTTTCTTTTTTGTACTAAACATTATGAAGAAAATAAATATTTCTTTTGTCCAATAACTCTTATTTAATAATCAACTTAACTAACTTTAAAAATTACAAAATAAAAATAGACCCGCAGCATTGCGCGGGCTTATATCTAGTATATATATATTTTTGTCTCCTCCTCTCCCATAGCTTGACACTTGTCCATTTTTTTTTGCCCTCAACAATTTTTTTTTACTTAGGTCCTTTTTTTTTTCTCAACAATTTTTTTAGTTAAATCATTAACATGTTTTTTGTCCAATTATTTTTTTTGCCCTCAACAACTTTTTTTTTACTTAGGTCCTTTTATTTTTTTCTCAACAATTTTTTTAGTTAAATCCTTAACATGTTTTTTGTTATATATAATTTATAAATGTAAATTCTTTTTTTTATGAAGAACAATAGACAATAAAATGTTGTTTTAGAAAATAATGTAGCTAGGAAATGCTATAATTTTTTTTCCTGTATTTATTTGGAAAAAAGATGATGATTTTTTTGAAAAATTATGTAAGTAATTTTTTTTAAGTAAATCAATACATACTATTAAAGATAGCTTTTGTCAATTGAAGAAATTGGTGATGACTATTGTATGAACACTGTTTTGTCAATTGAAGCAATTGGTGATGACGCGTGTATTACAGCTGTGTCCATTGGCGAGCGATTTATGCAATTGTGTGGACTGGCGAGCTATGTCGGATGGCAAGCTGTTTATGCTATTGTGTGAATTGGCGAGCTATGGGGTTGGCGAGCTAATGTAGTATGAGGGTTGACGAGCTGTTATGCTGTTGTGCAAAATGGCAAGCTGTGTTGGTTTGGCAAGTTGATGCAGTATTACGATAGTTGAATAAAAAAATGGCAGTTTCTACAGCTTTGTGGATTGGCAAGCGTTTCTACAGTTGGTGGATTGGCGAGCTAAGTGCTTTGGCGAGTTGTTATGCTGTTTGTGAGGGTTGGCGAGCTGCTGTAGTATGTGCACCTTTTATTAGAGTATATTTCTTATTGATGTAAATATGTTGTTGTTGAATCGACGACAAGGGAAGTTTCTACAGTTGTGTAGATTGGCGAGTAGTTTATGCAGTTGTGCGGATTAGCGAGCTACGAATTGGTGTGCTGTTATGCTATTTGTGTGGGTTGGCTATCTGCTGCAGTATGTGCATTTTTTATTGGAGTATATTTCTTTTTTATTTAAATATTTTGTGGTTGAATCGAAGAAAAGGGAAGTTTCTACAGCTGTGTGGATTGGCGAACAGTTATGTGGATTTGCGGGTTGGCAAGCTATGTGCTATGGCGAGCTGTTATGCTCTTTATGAGGGTTGGCGAGCTACTGTATTATGTGCCTTATTTATTAAAGTATATTTTTTATTGATTTAAATATTTTGTTGTTGAATCGAAAAAAAGGAGAGTTTCTATAGCTGTGTAGATTGGTGAGCGGTTATGCAGTTGTGTAGTTTGGCGAGCTATGTAGTTGTTGAGCTGTTATGCTGTTATGTGGGTAGGCGAGCTTCTGCAGTATGTGCCTCTTTTATTAGAGTATATTTCTTATTGATTTAAATATTTTGTTGTAGAATCAAAAAAAGGGAAGTTTCTACAACTGTGTAGATTGGCGAGTGGTCATGCAGTTTGTGTGGATTGGCGAGCTATATACTTTGGCGAGCTTCTATACTGTTGTGTGGATTGGCGACCTATGTCGATTGTTGCTCCATGTTTACATTGAACTAAAATTACAATAAGGTTTTGTAACAAATTAACGAGCATGATTGTTCAACTCTTGAGTATTTTAATTTTTAACTCTTCATTTGTATGCACTAAATTTGAACAAAAATTGTAAAAAAAAAAATTTTCCCGTAGCGAAACATGGGCAATTTTCTAGTACATATATCTATACTATATTATATTTTTGTCTCCTCCTCTCCATTTGAGTGACACTTGTCCATTTATTTTTTTTTGCCCTCAACAACTTTTTATTTTATTTAGGTCCCTTTATTTCTTTTTCAACAATTTTTTTAGTTAAATCTTTAACATGTTTTTTATATGGCTCTTTAACTTTTTTAATCCAGTCTTCTATTATTGTTTTATGGTATCGCTTTATATTTTTATTTATTTGCTTCTTCTACTTATATATATTTTGCTTTCGAATGAAATTTATTATATAAAAGGTTTTTTTACCTCTAAATCTTGCAGAAAAAAATACTTTTACTTTGCATATTGTACTTTGGAGTAAATATAAATAGTTTAATTAGTTATTCTTAAAATAAAAATACTTACAGAGCTAATTTTTCTTACTTCTTTGTTAAATTGTCTGAACCACTATACCGTATATATATTTTGATGCTTTTAGTTTTTGTTGTTGTTGCATCATCATCTTGATTTGTTTGTTTCTAGCACAAATTATCTGTTTATCATACTATTTAACTTCAGTATTATGTATTTTTTTAAATTCAAGCTAATTCAGATTTCTCAAAAATTATTTTTGGACATTTATTTGATATATAAGCCCTATCCTTAGTAAATATGTTTCTCTTTTGTACTAAATAATATGAAGGAAATAAATAATTTTATGACCAACAACTCTTATCTAATAATCAATTTTACTAACTTTAAAAATTACAAAATAAAAATAGACTCGCAGCATCGTGCGGGTTTTTAACTAGTATATATATATTTTTGTCTCATCCTCTCCAATAGCTTGACACTTGTCCATTTATTTTTTTTTCCCCTCAACAAATTTTTTTTTACTTAGGTCCTTTTTTTTCTCAACAATTTTTTAGTTAAATTATTAACATGTTTTTTGTCCAATTATTTTTTTTCCCTCAACAACTTTTTTTTACTTAGGTCCTTTTATTTTTTTTCTCAACAATTTTTTTGTTAAATCCTTAACATGTTTTTTGTTATATATAATTTATAAATGTAAATTCTTTTTTAATGGAGAACAATAGACAATAAAATGTTGTTTTAGAAAATAATGTAGCTTGGAAATGCTATAATTTTTTTCCTGTATTTATTTAGAAAAAAGATGTTGATTTTTTTGAAAAATTATGTAAGTAATTGTTTTTAAATAAATCAATACATACTATTAAAGATAGCTTTTGTCAATTAAAGAAATTGGTGATGACGCTTGAATGAACATTGTTTTGTCAATTGAAGCAATTGGTGTTGACGCGTGTATTACAATTGTGTCGATTGGCGAGCGATTTATGCAGTTGTGTGGACTGGCGAGCTATGTCGGATGTTAAGCTGTTTATGCTGTTATGTGAATTGGCAAGCTATGGGGTTGGCGAGTTGATATAGTCTGAGGGTTGGTGAGCTAATGTAGTATGAGGGTTGACGAGCTATTATGCTATTGTGCAAAATGGCGAGCTGTGTTGGTTTGGCTAGTTGATGCAGTATTACGATAGTTGAATCGAAGAAAATGGCAGTTTCTACAGCTTTGTAGATTGGCGAGTGTTTCTATAGTTGTGTGGATTGGCGAGCTATGTGCTTTGGCGAGTTGCTATGTTGTTTGTGAGGGTTGGCGAGCTGCTGTAGTATGTGCTCTTTTTATTAGAGTATATTTCTTATTGATGTAAATATGTAGTTGTTGAATTGAAGACAATGGAAGTTTCTACAGTTGTGTAGATTGACGAGTAATTTATGCAGTTGTGTGGATTAGCGAGCTACAAATTGGCGAGCTGTTATGCTATTTGTGTGGGTTGGCGATCTGATGCAGTATGTGCATCTTTTATTAGAGTATATTTCTTTTTTATTTAAATATTTTGTTGTTGAATCGAAGAAAAGGAAAGTTTCTACAGCTGTGTGGATTGGCGAGCAGTGATGTGGATTTGCGGGTTGGTAAGCTATGTGCTTTGGCGAGCTGCTATGCTCTTTGTGAGGGTTGGCGAGCTGCTGCAGTATGTGCCTCGTTTATTAGAGTACATTTCTTATTGATTTAAATATTTTGTTGTTGAATCGAAAAAAAGGGTAGTTTCTACAACTATATAGATTGGCAAGCGGTTATGCAGTTGTGTAGTTTGGCGAGCTATGTGGTTGGTGAGTTGTTATGCTATTATGTGGGTTGACGAGCTTTTGTAGTATGTGCCTCTTTTATTAGAGTATATTTCTTATTGATTTAAATATTTTGTTGTGGAATCGAAGAAAAGAGAAGTTTCTACAGCTGTGTAGATTGGCGAGCGGTCATGCAGTTTATGTGGATTGGCGAGCGGTCATGCAGTTTGTGTGGATTGGTGAGCTATATACTTTGGCGAGCTTCTATACTGTTATGTGGATTGGCAACCTATGTCGATTGTTGCTACATGTTTACATTGAACCAAAATTTCAATCAGGTTTTGTAACAAATTAACGAGCATGATTGTTCAACTTTTGATTATTTTAATTTTTAACTCTTCATTTATATGCACAGAGTTTAAACAAAAGATTGTAAAGAAAAAATTTTTCTCGTAACGAAGCACGAGTAATTTTTTAATATATATATAAATCTTTTTATAAATTTTTTTAAATAAAAAACTCTGATTAAAAATTGCAATTTTTGTGTTTCAAAGAGAATTTTTTAAAACCAAAAAGCCCTTTACCCCTTTGTATGCCTTCCCTCTCTATCCTTTCAAATCTCTTTTCACTCTGAAATCCTACCTACTACCACGACGGGCGCCGGCGGTTCCGGTTATCCCACTGCCACCGGCATCTTGTTTCTTTCTTCTTCCACTGCGGAGGTCCTCCATTTTTTTTCAATTTCTTTCCTCCCCCATTTCCCTCTTTATCTACTCTCTCCCTTTCTTTTCTCCTTTTCTGTTCACTCTTTATAACCTAGTCATTTCTTTTCTTTTCCTTGGCCGACCATCATCATTTTTAAGATCTGTCTCAGATAGCTGCTGGCAGCTCTGAGTTTCCGGCATCCGTTGGCTGTGTAGCTGCCACCGTCGGCTGCGTCCTCTGTGGCGGATTTAGCCTTTGTTTTTTACCTCTCGTTTTGCTGGAATCGTGATGGCTATGGGCATGGCTATGGTTGGTTGTTTTTGTTTCTCAAAATGCTGATGTGGTAGGTGACGTGGCAGCCTTGTCAACTTTATACTCACCAAAATCCCTTATACTCGCTTCCTAGAAACTTCCATTTAGAACTACGCGTAAGATTGAAAGACAAGGATCCTTTGAACTCGTCTCGGCCGATCCTCCGAATTCATCAAATCAAAAAGTCAAAATCAAATCTAAATCCCTCTCCTTTCTTCGTTCTCTTTCTTTAAGCTTACGAAGAATCAAGGAAAGAAGATGAAGAGAGTCTTCGGCGTTAAGAAAGACAAGGAACCGCCACCGACGATTGAAGATGCCACGGATAGGGTTTCTCTATATCTCCTTTTTTATTTTTCTTTTGATCTTAAATTTTCGTTTGATCTGTCGATTTCTGAGTTAGTAATAGGGTTTCTCTGTTTGATTAGGCATGATTCATTTCAAAATATTGTGATTTGTGAAATAATATGGATGAGATTTTGTAATCAGATAAACAAAAGAGGCGATACGGTAGATGACAAGCTGAAGAAGCTGGATGCTGAGCTGAGTAGGTACAAAGAACAGATAAAAAAGACGAGGCCTGGCCCTGCTCAGGAGGCTCTTAAAGCTCGAGCCATGAGGGTTCTCAAGCAAAAACGAATGTACTTGCTTCTTCTCTATCAAATTATTCCTTAATCTTCTTCTACCGCTATTTATGTCGAGTTTCTACGTTTGTACTGTCTTTGAAGTTTGGCAATTCTTTTACTTCATATGATATATATGATATGTTGGATGGATTATAATAGTCATTTAAGCCTACGGTATGTTTCTTTATGGAAATCTGTATGCTTTATGAATATGCCTTTTCGATTTGTTACTTGATTGAAATTTTTAGCTGAAGGTTGTAAATTTTTGTACCTTTTCCAGAAATTAATAATTGATTATTTGAATTATCTTTTTTTTTGTGCCATTTTGGGTAAATTATTTTGTTTTATTAATGTGATGCTAGTTGATACGTATTATTTAGTTGTGTTTGAAATCATATAAAGTGTTGTTTTATTATCCTTTTCATCATATCTGATACTTATGGCTTTTGGTTAGGTATGAAGGGCAACGTGATATGCTTTACAATCAGACATTCAACCTCGATCAAGTTGCTTTTGCTTCTGAGGGTATTAAAGATGCTCAGCAAACTGTATGTGGTAGCCTTTGACTTCATTGTTGTATATGTTCCATTTTATATAACTGACCTGTTGCAGAGTTGCAGTAACTGATAAGATTTTCTTCTAGAATAATATTGTTATGTGTTAATTCGTTGATAATTGCTCATCAATGATAAGTTTTTATTCTAGAATAATATTATTGTATGTTCCATTTTATATAACTGACCTGTAGCAGAGTTGCTGTAACTGATTAGATTTTCTTCTAGAATAATATTGTTATGTGTTCATTCATTATTGCTCATCCTGTGTATGCTTTCTGAGGAGCATTAATGTAATTGAGTAGCCATTAATTGTTTTTATAAGATTGGTCGTACTCTCTACCTCGCATAAACTGTTTGTTACATTCTATGGTGGATTTATTGGGGCTATGGTATATTTACGGTAAAACATTTGTGTTTCTTGGTAGCGCCTAAAGGGGCATAATTCAGGAAAAACCGGTTGGAGCTTTTTCAGTTCCCTTATTGGAGTCTGCTGCCTACCTCAGGAGAGGTAGGAGATGAACCATTTTGTTACTGGGGAGAGGTTTCTTCATTGAATATGTGAATAATGATTAATCTATATCCTGAATTGTTTATACTCATTGTGGCATCAATTCAAGCCAATAGGATATGGATGCCTTGAAAATTATTGCATCACATATGTTAGAACTACATCACATTGCAAATTTTAATCATATTTATTTTCCTGTGCCAGATGTCAGCCCTGAAGTCTGCCAACAAGGAGCTGAAAGGAATGATGAAGACTGTGAAGATTCAAGACATAGACGTCTGTACTTTCTTTATAATTTCCATTCTCCATCTTGCTTTAATAATAAAGAATTTCTAGTGATTTGATTCCTTTTATTTATAGAACCTTCAAGATGAGATGATGGACCTGATGGATGTGAGCAACGAAATTCAAGAGACCTTGGGTAGAAGCTATAATGTGCCTGATGACATTGATGAGGATGAACTCATGGGCGGTAAGCTTTGACCTTATCTGAAGTCACAAGCACGGACTTTAAAAGTTTAAATATTATTTGCTTTGTTACCTCATATAATTTGATAGCAGTGTTGCAGATTTTGTTTTACCTGTGAGGATGGAAGAAGTAAATGGTGGAATTTGTATTGATATCTTTGCTGTTGTTACTGTTATTTGATTTGCTAAATAATAACTCATCCAGCCCTTCATAATCAGTGCCACAATCTTGGCTTATTGGGGGCCTGTACTTAGTGTCTGAAAGACTTTAGGTTCTGCTCACATGTAACTTACATGTTGCCTTGCCCTCTATAGTTTTATGATGATCCATTATGGATTGCAGAACTTGATGCTCTGGAAGCAGACATGGGAAGTGAAGCTGACGGTGTTCCCTCTTATCTTCAACCTGATAAGGAGGAACCTGATTTGGATGCAGAGCTCAATATGCCTTCAGCACCCATGGGAAATACAACAGCACCAGCTGGAAGGTCCAATGTCCAGGTAAAACTATTACCCAGCAATTTTAGTCAAGTTCTATATTAGCACTAATACAAGAAGTTACATGTTACCTTATATAGGAAGCCCAGTGTTCTTAAAAATTGGGATATTTGTATTGTTGACCCCATTCTTTCTTTACACTCCATGTTATAATTACATGTTTTGTTTCATTTGTGGTACACTTCGTTTGCACCACCCCTATTTTAACAATACGACAAATTATTTTTTTCAAATGACTGTTAGATTTTGTGTTGGTTTTGTACTACCATCTAAGCTCCTTGTCTCTATCAAGAGTATCTGTGCTTTCTGCATTTCCACCCATGGTCATCCGCACTGTAACTCCTGTTAATAGCTGGCTTCTTGAGCTCCTGTCATTTCTAGTAGCTATAATAGGTTTATAGAGCTGCTGAAATATTTATAAGATATGATTTTGCATCTATCTTAGTTATCTCTATTCGTTTTAACTTTGATGCTTGGCAGGGTGAGGATGAACTTGGTTTGCCTACTGTTCCTCGAGCATCTGTCCGCAGTTAGATGATCTGCTACTATGCGTCACTGCATGCAATATAGGAGGAACGTGGATGGAGCATGCCCTTGTAAACACATTGTGCAGAATTAACTAGTTTTTCTACTGCGATTTAATTGATTTTAATGGGATGGGATTTATATATAATAAGCATTACTGCATAAGGGGGTAAAATTTGTCTTGATGGGAATATTAATATCTATGGTTGCCAACCAGGATCCAACTGCATGATAGAACCTCGCAATGAGTTGGGTATAGGAAATGTAGTATGTGGTAGACATATGAAGTATTGATGGGTTGTTTTTCTCTTTTTTATTCTTTTTTTGTCTGATGATTCCTGAAATGGTTGATCATTGAAAACTAAAAAAGCTTGCAACGTCAAGGTGAGAGATTGAATGAATTGATTAGTTGTGTGTGTTAAGCAGTGCTATTTTTTGTGGGGGGGGGGGGGGGGGGGGGGGGGGGGGTAATTGGATAAGAAATTAAATTTTGATTCGAATTAAATTTTATAGTATATCATAATTTTTTCTTTTAATGAATTTTTTTAATCCCTCCAATTCTTTAGGTAAGAAAGCTGAAACAAGGTCTCGAGGATTAGTTTCTTGGTATAGCTTGTACTCCTTTGGGGTCAATGAAATTAGTAAACCCAGTACCGGCGGTTGTGGAATGATTAATTGGATGTTTTATTTTTTCAGGTTGCACAGAAAAATAAATCGGTCACCCTTGGACTTCAGTGGTGCAAAAGGTTAATTACTAAAAATTTCATCGTTGATGGATCCGCAGTAAAAAACTAAAAAATTCATTGTTGATGAATCCGCTGTAATAAGAACCAAGGATTAATGAAACTCAAAGTAGATGGTTCTGACATGAGCGAACGCGCGGTTGTTGACTGTGCGATAGGTTATCATTACAGTGTTACTAAAATTAGCGAGGGTGGAACCAATCTCACCGTCATCTAAATTAAATGCCATCGCAACTGGACGATGCCAACTGCTTAAATGCCATTGCACAGCCAGAGCGGACTCTAATTTTGTTGAATTCATGACTATTAATTAAAGAATGTCTTGTTTTGTTAACCAAAAAAAAAAAAGAATGTCTTGATTTAATCCTTGACCTTTAGATTTTCCATTTTTGTGGACCAAACCCACCATTGACCTTTAGATTTAGGTATACGATCCTAATTGGCCTCCCAATAATGAAAGCAAAAATGAAAGAGAAATTTCATTCCCCGTAGAATAAGTAACATACTATAATTACAATTAAAGAAGGTTGGTGGAAGGAGCAAATGGGAGATGATTACCCCACTCACACACACAGAAAAAGCAAATGCCTAAGCCACATTGCTTTTCTGCACTCCACTCTCTGCCTACCTTCCTTTCCACCTTCCAAAGAAAACTGTTAAAAAGAGTAAAACTACTACACCGTATTCATGGCCACCCAACCCAATTTCTGTACAAAAGACAAAGAGCAGCTTGACCTTAGGCATGGTGACATTCATTAATTTAATCACGTTACCCCACATGGCAACTTGATTCTTTCTCGACTCCCGAGGACCATTGGCTCCTTCCATGTTTCTTCTTCAACCTGAAACATAAACAACAAGAAGAACCAATCACATGATGAATAAGATATTTTATGATGATGTTTTGGATCAGATCTGAGGAAACAAGCTGAGTTCTAGGTAAACTAGATTAGCTAATGTGATTTGGACTTGCTTCATGTGAACATTAATATTCTGAAATATACAAAGAATGTTATCATTTTACAATCTCAATCTTAGAACATATACTAAGTAGATTAAGGTTTGGTAAACGTATGTAGATATGTACTAAAAAGAGTGGAAGTTGTAAATGATAAAAAAAAAGGGTCAAAATTAGAGAAAGATCTAAATGAATTTAGAAAGAAATCATTCGAAAAGATATAACAATACGAGAACTGAAATGATGCGTTGGATTGGATTGGTATGAGACAATGAGTGGAAAAAAAAATTTATGCTAATGGCTTAACGTGAATTTATATAACCTATCCAGTATTAAAATAAAAGCTCTAAATATGATGATGAATCTTGATTTTAAACACAATATGGTGATTTTCGATCATTTTCAAGTTGTACCCAGTTAGACATTAAGCATGCACGAGTTACCGTACAACAGTCCCAAACAAAACTCTATGTTTACAAGATTTAGAGTTACACAAGCTGGTATCAGATTCTGAGTCGTGCTTACTAAGATTGACATTAGATTGAGCAAACCTCAAAGGTCAGAAGGACCGCAACAAACACGTGTCAGGTAAGAACAGGCAAAAAGACAGAATATCTCTGCTCTGAAGCAAGCTTTTGGGTGGTGAAGTTCTTTATAAATCAAACAAGTTCAACTAAAAGTATGTGTTAATTAATACCAAACCAAACAATAATCGAAAGGCAGGTAAGCAGTCGTGTCTGAAAACCTAACAAACCAAAAGGAAAAGGATGGAGGAGGCCAGTTCTGTCATAAAGAAAAAGTGTTGAATTTAACAGAAAGGAAGATGCCGCTTGTTTTATTTTACTTTCTTTTCATAATTGGGAAGACTCTAGGTTGTTCTATTTCAAATCCAACTACATGCCAAATTTTTTCTTAATCACTCGATTAAAATAAAAAATTGTTGATTGATATATCACAACCCATTTCTTAATCACTTGATAAAAGTAAGAGATTGTTGATTGTTGGCTTTATTTCGCTTAACTGGACTAATGCTGACTATATTTAGCAATGCCAGCAGTGGATGAAAGAAAGAGATTGTTAATGAACATGTCACTGACTTTTTCTTAATGGCAAGAGATTGTTCCTTGTTGGCTTTATTTTATTTAATTGGACTTGAGAAATTCCAAATTAATGCTGACCAAACTTAGCAATCTTAGCCTGAAATCATGGAGAGTTGTTACCAAAACAGACCAGTGTTATCAGAAATGGAAACGAGTTTGACTCTCAAGTGTCCGCACTAAAATCAGCCCCTAACACAAACGAGTTAACTCAGCCTAATTCTAAGCTCTAATGTACAGATTTTAATGAGAAAAGAGTGACCCAGTGATTAGAACGCTTACCTAAATTCACTTCAATCTCTGAATATGACATCCTCGGCAATGGCCATCAAGGGTTTCAAGCAATCCGGTGAGAACTTTCGAGCAAAGAAATATGAATAAGTGGCATTCGACTTCCTCAATGTATGTAAAAGCTCCGGTGAAACTTCCGGCGCATGGTAGGTATGCGGATGACCATCGACACTGTCAGTCCAGTTGACTCTGGTTAATGTGTAATGGCTGCAGCCCTTTGGATCCTCCATTGACAATAATGTAGGGAAATAGTGTTCCTCGGCGTAGCAAGAGTCCAAGTCTATGCAAGGGAGTTTAAACTTCCGCCATAGCTTCCTTTCTTTGAGTACAAGCAAAGCATGTCTTTTCGCCAGCACGAAAAACTGAGATCCAACCCTGAATTGGTCGAACGATATTTCCGGGAGCATCACGCCGTCGCCTCGAGCGACGTAGCGGTTGTGCAAATGTGGATCGTCGGACAAAATCTCGATGTAGCTTCTGTGAGAACGTTGGGTTAGGAAGGCTTTGGATGCTGCACTTGGGTTCCCGAGAAGGGAAGTGTAAATGTATTGGAATGAATGGAGAGGAATACAATGCTGGGATAACAGCGCAAAGTACAAATTGAACGGATCGTCGATGATGGCGTTGGCGAGGAGTCTCCGGGCGGCGGCGATGAGCGTTGGGGAGGCGCGTTCAGTTCTCTTGGCGGGGATGAAATTGGCTTTTACCGACCACTGTGGCACCGACAGCTTGGCCGATGGATCGGCATGGACATAGACATTGAACAGGAGCTCGTTTCCCTGGAAAAACCGCTGCCACAAGGGAGCAAACACGAGATCCGAGTTCGTAAGGAAAAGGAAAGCGATCTTCGGCTTGGGATTTGTGGTTCCCAGATGGGAAATCCTGGAAACTCCACGGCTTGATGCGAGAGTAGCTTCGTGGAAGAGCTGGAGATCGTCCACTTCATCCCGGTAAGAAATCGGAGATTGCTTTTGTTTCCTGAGAGGCAGGATTTGCGGGGCAAAGAGAAAGAGTATGAAAAGAGAAAAGAAAAGGGTAAGAGAGTACACAACCGGAGACGCTGAAGACAACATTGGTTGGGCTTCCAAGCTTTTGGCTATGGCAGCAGCAGGTTGATTTGCAGGGTTTATATACAACCCAACTGTTTGGCTACAAGGAAAGGGAAGGAAAAATTTAAGATTCCTTACTACTACAGAACTTCAGTGATTCTACCATCTCGTTTACTCCATTGACGAAAGCGGAGAAAAGGGTTATGAGATGAGAAGATCTGATTTTGGCGATGAGAAGTGAGGTAGAAGAAAAGGATGAAATATTGTACTGAAAACTGCGGAAAAGGACAACAATGGTGGTCTGGTGGGGGTTAGACTCTCAGTCTCATTAATTATCAATTAAATTAATATTATTCTATGATAAAGAAAAAAATCTGCTAAGGAAGTAGATCATTGCATCCCATGGGATATCTCTATCCAACATCCGGTAGTTTCTTGTAAATTGCAAGATTAAAAGATAAAAAAAAACGTTACGAGTTATAATTTATTAAAATTTATATATAAATATAATCAAAATTAAAAAAATTATTTGATGTATTTAATCAAATTTCAACATAAAATTTTTATATTTTTTTATCGAAATCATCCGATATTATCACACTATTTTGATATAAAACTATCTAAATTTGAGTCATACAAGATCTAAAAAGATACACAGCTCTTCCTCAAAAATTTTAATATAATTGTATTAGTTAAATTAAAACAATCTTCTATTAATTGATTTACGTGCTTTTGAATTAAAGTTTTTATATTTTATACCATATAAACAAAAATTTTATATACAAATTAGTGACATAGATCTAATGAAGCCAGCGGTCATTACTCCCGTGACCTTGGGGCAGTTGGTGGCCTTTAAAAATATAACCGACAACTTTGCTTTGTAATATTTTGGAAGAGCTCGTAGATCGGATGGGATGGATTTATCAGACCTCTCGGACCCAAAGCCAAGCTTGATTCTCTTCGTTTGACTATCATATTCTATTCTTAAAATATAATATTTATTAAAAATAGATATATAATCAAATCTGAAAGTGAAGCTTGTTGTTTATTTTTTTTAATATTAGTCGTATTTGATTTTTTTTGACCCTCCTGTATCTTTTTTATGCGATTATTTCGAAGTTAGAAAACTGTTAGGCCACATAAAAGTAGAGTGCCTCTCTCAATACGGTTTGTTCCATACGCATGACTCAACTCAGATCATGCTTAAGAAAGAATAAATCTTTTACTACTCAATCTCAACTAATATTGGTTTCGTATTTAATATTTTGTTTGTGAGTATTAAGTGAATGTGTTTATAAATGTGTATAAAATTTATTATTATTAAACAATAAATGATCACTTAATGATAATGAGTTTTAAACAAAATTTAAATAAGTTTCATAAGAGAATAAATTTATCTTTATTCGTAATCGTTTGTTAAAATTAATAACATGATGAATGAAAACAAAAAATGTTTGAAAATTGTTTATCAAACATTTTGATTATTTATTACCTTAGTTAAAACTAAATAAAAAATACTTTATTTATAAGTAAAATAATTTATTTAGGCTTGACTGAGTTAAACTTAAGATTAAAAATTCATTTTTGAATCCACCTTAAGTCGATCTATAACTTGATTCGTGAACATTTCTATTCTAATTTTTTTTAATAATTAGTATATTATTCTAGCTACATTATAGTAAATTGAGGGAAAATATTTTTTAGTTATTTTAATTTAATAAATATTTAATTATTATTTTTTAAAATTCATTTAAATGAATATATTCATTTAATTTAAATTTTTGATTCAAATTCTTTAATAAAAATTAAATTAATTTACAAAAATATTTATATATTATTATATTGTTTTGTAATTATTTAAAAAGTGTATTATTATATTATTGTTATTAATTTATTAATGCTTCATCATTCAATCAAATAAGTAATTTTTTTAATTTTGATAATAATAATGAATTATTATCGTTATTTGAAATTTATTTTTTATTAGACTAAATTGTAAGAGTCTAGTCCAAATTTAAGTCTAGCCAATCAAGTACCAGCAAGTCAACAACTCCATTCTTTGTTTTCTTATTTTTTTTCCTTCCTCTTTATTTCGGTAAACAGTGTCATATTCAACCTAGAAAGAAAAACCTATCAATTTTTTTCAGACTTGATAGTTAAATATATTTTCATTTTGTTGCATCATATAAATATAAATCCTTAACTTTTAATTTTATTGTAAAAGTTCATAAATTTTTATTTTAATATAAATAAGTCCTCAATTTTTAAAACATTTCAATTAGTTAAAATAAATAAGAGATTAAAACTTTTATAAGTTCTCAATCTTTTTTTATTGCAAAAAATATATAATTAATTTTGACTTAACTGAATTATTTTGAAAAATTAAAGATTTATTTAGTAAAATTAAAAGTCAAAAACTTATTTTCATTTTTCTACACAGTGTTAAGAATATATTTGATCATTAAGTCAATTTTTTCATTTTATTTCCTTCAACTTTATATTTATAAAATTTTCTTTTCTCTCTCTCTAAAATAAAAAACCTTATCATCTCTCCCCAAATATTCAAACCTATAGATTTTGACATCGGACACTGGTCCAACTGTCACTTGTTAGCATCGATTGTTGTCCATCGGCATCTAAGTTCATACAAAGCTTACCTAAAAACTTATCATACAATATAAAAAAATACAAAAATTACACTGATTAAAATTTCAACAAAAACTATAAATAAATTTGATAAATATTAAAAAAATACTTAATATTTAATTTATCACATGAACTATAACACAATAATTTACACATTGTATATAATTTAACACGATAAACACTAAATATCATGAGAATAGCTAGGTCATTGCAACATTAAAGTTATCAATATTTGTTCATAGGTTGGGCCAAATAGGGTTTGAATTAAGTCTAAATATATATCAAGACTTTATGTCTAGCCAACCCTATCCTTGCTTGAATTTCAAGTCTAATATTTTATCAAAACCTGTTTTTACAAACAACAGAAAAACCTAAGTCCGTTCAAACTTGCTCTTTTTTTTTTCAATTTAATGTTTATATTGTAAATTTTTTATATGTTAAATATAGCAAAGCTGAAATACATTACTTGAACTAGTATTCAATATTTTTATGACATTATTTTTCAAGACTAAGTTAAATGTGCTTCATCTTAGACTTACAATTATAAAATTACTTATTTATTGATAACATTTGAAATGAATTGGCTAAATTATTAATTAAATTTATTTTACTAACAATTTCATTAATATAATTGTAACTTTTAATTAAAATTTTTAAATAAATTATTAGCATCATCGGAGTTTTAAAAGGAGTTGTGATAACTGGTTTAAATTTTGAAAAATTAAGGCCCGTAAATATCATAAACTTTAAAATTTACATATGTTTCATTGAAATTATTCTAAAGTATTATCATTTTAAGAATATGTTAATGAAGTATTCCTTAATTATAATTTACATAATAGTTGACGTATAAATTATAACGCTACAAATAGGTCTAGTTAGACCTGAGCTTTTTGGAAACAAAACTAATGCTCGACTTAGTTTTTAATGGAGTTTAATTTATTAACTTAAGTTTATTTTATGGACTTAATATATTTATTTAAATTTACTCAAAATTCGGCCCAACTTTTGGATTTGAACCGATGGTCTGATTAGTCAAAAAGTCTAAGGTCACCCACCCACCAATCCTGCACTGTTTTCATTCAACAACAAATGACCATATCAACGGCCCAGATTGGGCCTCAATAAATGAGAACTGTAGTGAATGGAATTCTAGATCCTTCTATAATTTCATTTCCAATTTTAATGCGAATAAAAACAAGCTTCTAGCTTGCATCCACCTCTCAAAGTGTTTCAACTTTAGATCTGGACCGTCCATTTTCTCCCATATAACTCAATCTCTAACCACACCAATCTCCCTCTCTCTCTCGTTCTGTTTCCCTCGCCGTCTCGCCTGCGACTCTCGTGGCTCTCGTCAACCCTCGCTTATCTATCCAAGATCTGTCAGTTCTTTCTCTCTTAAATCTCAATTTTTCGTTTATGCTCTGATTTTTGTGGGTATTTATTGTTGATTTTTTTTTGGTTTTACGATCTGATCAGATAAAAGTTAGAATCGAAGATGTTTGGGAGAGCACCGAAGAAAAGCGACAATACCAAGTACTATGAGATATTGGGCGTATCCAAAAACGCTTCCCAAGATGATTTGAAGAAGGCTTACAGAAAAGCTGCTATCAAGAACCATCCTGATAAGGGTGGTGACCCTGAAAAGGTTAGTCTTTTGTTGTTGTTTTATGGATTGATTTGGTGTTTAGTCAACTGGGATTTCTCTGTTTTGTTGATTCTTTTTGTTGAACAGGGCGAATTACGAACTGATCTGTTATTTTCGAGTTTCGTGTTTTTATTTTGAATGAAGTAATTGGTTATCTATCGGGCTGAAGTGAAGTCCATTAATTCTAGAACGGTTAAAAATTTTGGGTTTAGAGTATGTTTGATTGAATGTTGTTGAATTGTCTAGAGAGTAGCTTGTTTGATTATGGTTGTGTTTTGGTATTCAGTTTAAAGAGTTGGCTCAAGCTTACGAGGTGCTGAGTGATCCGGAGAAGCGTGAGATATATGACCAGTATGGCGAGGATGCCCTTAAAGAAGGAATGGGTGGAGGTGGTGGTGGCCATGACCCATTTGATATCTTCCAATCATTCTTTGGTGGCAACCCTTTTGGTGGTGAGACTTTGAATTAAAACTTGCTGTTTCGATTTCGGTGATTTAAATGTAGTTGAAGTTTTAATCACTTCGAGCTGAAAACTTGGTTGTCTGTGCAGGTGGCGGAAGCAGCAGAGGCCGAAGACAACGAAGGGGAGAGGATGTAATCCACCCCCTCAAGGTTTCTTTGGAAGATGTCTACAACGGAACATCCAAAAAGCTTTCTCTTTCACGCAACGTAATTTGCTCCAAGTGCAAGGGGTTAGTATTTGATTTAGTAGTGTTTTGTGGCATTGATAGTGGTTAGACTGCTCTTTTCCTCGGTCTATGTTGAAAGTTGTTTTACATGAAAATAATTTGCAGTAAAGGGTCTAAGTCAGGTGCATCAATGAAATGCTCTGGTTGTCAAGGTTCTGGAATGAAAGTCTCCATCAGACACCTTGGCCCTTCCATGATTCAACAGATGCAGCATCCTTGCAATGAGTGTAAGGGTACTGGTGAAACCATCAATGACAAGGATCGCTGCACACAGTGCAAAGGTGAGAAGGTTGTGCAGGAGAAGAAAGTCTTGGAGGTTATTGTCGAGAAAGGTATGCAGAATGGACAGAAGATTACTTTCCCAGGAGAAGCTGATGAAGCAGTAAGGCTGATAAATCTGTTTTTTTCAATTTTAAAATGAACTTGGATTTTATTGTATATCTTTGAATCCAGCTATCTTGCTGTTGCTAACTTGGTTGTTTGCTAACAATTTCTCTTTCGCAGCCTGACACAGTCACTGGAGACATTGTTTTTATCCTACAACAGAAAGATCATTCTAAGTTTAAAAGAAAGGGTGATGATATATTTGTAGAGCATACATTGACACTTACTGAGGCACTTTGCGGCTTCCAGTTTATACTGACCCACCTAGATGGCAGACAACTCCTCATTAAGTCGCAACCTGGTGAAGTGGTGAAGCCTGGTAAGTGGGGAATTTCTGTCAGCTTGCATAAAATTGTGCCGTTCTTTTTATGATAAATGTCTGTGCACCTTCATTATTTTTGGTTGTATCATTAGCTTTTGAATTTTGTTGATTTAACATGAACCCTTTTCATGTGTTAGTGGGTATCAATTTTTCTAATTGGTTTTCATTTAGTGGATATCAACCTTTCTAGCAGATGTCCCTTAATGAGTTCTGTGTTTTAGCTGCATTTGATATTGATCTCTGCTTCCCTCTTTGTGTAACATAGACCAATGCAAGGCCATAAATGACGAAGGAATGCCTATGTATCAAAGGCCATTCATGAGGGGAAAACTGTACATTCACTTCACGGTCGATTTTCCTGACTCCCTGACCCCCGACCAGTGCAAGGCACTAGAGGCTGTGCTACCTCCAAGAGCCTCAATCCAGATGACTGACATGGAGCTGGATGAGTGCGAGGAAACCACTCTACACGATGTAAACATGGACGAAGAGATGCGTAGAAAACAGGCTCAGGCTCAGGAGGCTTATGAGGAAGACGAGGACATGCATGGTGGTGCACAGAGGGTGCAATGCGCTCAGCAATGATAGAACAAATGTGAGTGTGCAGACGGTGGTTTGGTTGAGGAAATGGCCTGAAGTGGGAAGGGGACGGAATGGTATTATGGTTTAACAAAATTATTTGAGAATATGATTCTCAATCAACATTGTTGTCGTTTACTAGTCTTTTTCTAGAGTGCATGTTTTTGCTAATGGAATTCCCGTTATATGCTTTCGAAAACTGATAATGTACGGTAAGATTTAGCTGTGAAACTTGAACAACTTGTTTTGGCATACACACCAAACTTTTTCCCTCTTATTTTTTCATTTAAATTTGAGAAAACTATTCAGGATTAATTATCTTAATCTCATCTCATGATGGTAGAGTCAAAATTCAATTCACGCTTGAATTTTAAATGATTTGCAAATTTTGAAAAAATCATAAAAATCATAGATTTGTAAATTTCGATAATAAATTAATAGTGTGCAGATAGAGAAACATTTTAATAAATTAGTGGTGTGCAGATAGAGAAACATTTCTAGTCCTAAACTTTTATGAATGATATGAATAAAAATAAAGAATCTTCACCAAGGTATTCTCTTTGTGTGACCTGTTCTTTAAAAAAAAGTCGCAAATGTTAAGCTAAGATTAGATCTGGTAATTTATTTGTTGTGTTAATTTATAATAAAATATATAATCTGATAGTTTTTAATTTTTCAGTTTTTATTAAAATTTTAAATTGTTTTTTTCCTTTTTTTGTTTGTATTACATAATCGTATAAAAATTTTTATGTTCATATTATTTAAACCATTAATTTATTAGTGATTAAATTCAAAATTTCTAAAATCTTTAAAATATTAAGGTATTTTCGGGGATAAGATTTTTGAAATTCTTTACTCAATAACTATGTGAAATTTACAATATGTTTACGTAATCAATACAATAAAAATTCTGGGGATTTTTTTTTTTGATCATGAAAATTCTGGAGTTTTTTGCCTTTCCATCTCGTCCATGTCATTTTTTCTTTTTGTCTTACTCTCTTTTCTAGATGGGTAATTACCGCCGTAGTTTTTGGAAGTCTAAATTATTTAAAGCTTAGTTTATGAAGTCTATGTTATTCAAAGCTTAAAACGAGTAATGTTGTAACCAAAAAAAAAAATAAAACGAGTAATGTTAATAAATTTGAGGTTTTATCTGGAAGACTTTTGATACGTGCATCCATCAAGCAAAACTAGATAAGTTTAAAGAATTAAATCGATAGTTTAATATTTTAAATATATATCAAACTAATATTAATTAATTCAAGAATACGTAGATCAGTTAGTAATAGGTTGTTCTAGCTTAATCAAAGGTTTCGAGTTTGAGTCTTGGATATCCAGCTGTGTTAAAACTCTTAAAAAAGAGTTTACCACTATTTGGATCTTGTCTGACTCGGATTCAAATTAATCTTATATCAAAATAGTGTGAAAATGCTGAATGATTTCAATAAAAAAAAACTAATATTAATTAAATAAAATAATATATTTCAATTAAGTCCAATTGAGCTTTGAACTTCGGCCCCACTTCATCTAGTACCGTTTCTAAAAATCTGCCATATGAAGCCGTAGCCTTTATGTTTTGGTAAGAAAAGTTGAAAAGAAATAAAAATGAAAATTTTATTAATTCAATAATTTTCATACTCACTTTTCTATTGCATTAACAATTTTTTCATTTATTTTTTATTTTTATTACTAAATAAAGCTTTAGTTTCCTTTTCAAAAATCATGCATTGAACCTGAATTTTTTTTTTTAAGCAGTACCTACCTTATATGAGAAGTAATAATCATAATCAAGTATTATATTTATAAAATTTAATTAATATAAAATCACTTAATTCAGTTAATTAAATTAATAAATAATTAAATTCATTAATAACCAAATTCAAATTTACGACAGAGGAAATTTAAACAAAAAATTTCAAAACTTCCATTTTACCACTAAACGAAACCAAAAGGCTACATAGGAGCTTTGTTGTGAGGAAAAAGTTGATAAAATAAAAGAAATTGATTAGCCGGCTTGGTGCCCATTTACAGCAGGGTGGAGTCATTTTCACCATGCCATTGTCTCCAAAAGTCATTCGAAAAAATACTTAGCAATTTTGAATTCGATTAGATAAATTTGAATTTGACTCAAATTTGATTTATAATTTTTTAATTATATAATATTATGATAAAATGATAAATTAATAATAAAAAATAAAAAATATATGTTTAAATAGTTTGATTAGTTTTATTAATTGCTTGAGTTAGATATTAAAACATTTGATTGATTATTCAAATAGTTAGAATTTGAGTTTGGTTAAAAAATAAACGAGTCAAATTCTAATAATTTTTTAGTCAAATTTAATTAATTCAATATTAGATTTAATTCGTTTACACCCTTGGATTTGACATTTTAATTTTGTTTTATGCTAATTTATATAAAATACAAAATTTATTATATTATAATTCAAATTAATACGTGAAATATAAAATTAATTTTTTAAAATTTCATTAAAATTCTATATATTTTCTATAAACACTTTTTATCTCGATTTTTCATTTTTCTTTTTGAGCACAGTTGACAATCAAAGCAGAATGATCACATTTCAAACAACATGACATCTCATGAAGCCAATATATAAATCGCAAGCAGCTATGTCACTGTCAACTTCTCTCTTTCTGACCTTCTCTCAAGCGCCTAACATATTTTCTTCCTTAAATAACATCTCCACGGATTAACACCTCTTCTTTCTGTTTTTTTCAACCCTCATTTCTCCAACTAATTTTCCTTAATCAACATTGCTTCCATTCCATATCCAGAAGCTTCAAAGCCTTAAGCTAATTCTTTCTGTTGTCTTGCCTCACGGGTTTAAGACTTAAGTCGAGCTTTCGTAGGATCTTAGAGAGAACTTCGATGCTTGGGGGTCTCAATTTATCAACATATCTCCCACTTTCATGTCCAGAAGCTTTAAGTTTTAAAGCTAATTCTTTCGGTTGTATTGCCAAAGTCGAACTTTCATACGACTTTAGACAGAATTTTGATGCGTGCGGATCTCCAGAGATGAATAGCACAGAGAATTCCAGTGACTCTCAACAGTTCGGTGGATTTGCTTATGCAGTTGGATTCTCCACAGCTATCATTGCCCTCCTGTTTGCGATAACCCTCACAACCTACTTCTGCACCCGCCAGAATACGACATCAACTCATGCAACTACTCCCTCCACTCAGTCCACCGGCCGAGAATCGGCCGCCATGGAACAAGGCCTCGACGAGGAGACTCTACGCAGCTACCCCAAACTCCTTTATTCAGAAGCAAAGCTTCGTCAAGTTGAGTCGTTGTCGCCACCTTCGTCGAGTTGCTCCATATGTTTAGGCGACTATGATGATGCAGATATGCTACGTTTGTTGCCTGATTGCGGTCATATTTTTCATCTGCGGTGTGTTGATTCTTGGCTGAGGCTGAATCCTACTTGCCCGATCTGTCGAAACTCCCCGGTGCCGACGCCGCTCGCGACGCCTCTGTCGGAGGTCACGCCGTTGGCAATGCTAAGGGTGTGATCAAATCTAAGGTTTTGTTTAGTAAAAAAGCTTGCATTAGAGTTCAAGGATATTTTGGTTTATATCTTCATATAACACTGTCAATAATTCTTTTTGGACTAAATATCATCTTTTTGTAAATTAATACATAGTTCATGTATGCTCGATGCTTGAGTTATGTTGATTCCATTTCGATTGTTAACGTAATATTACAATTAATGTTACAATCAATTGTAATATTACAGTTGACTTAGATTAATTGATTACAGTTGACTAATTGATTACGATAATGTAAACGTAATATTACAATTAATGTTACAATCAATTGTAATATTATAGTTACCTTAGACTAATTGATTATAGTTGACTAATTGATTATGATTGATTTTAGGACTTAATTACGATTTTATTTCCTGATTGTATTTCCTTTATTGTCATGTTCTATTGCCTATATAAAGGTCTTTAACCTTCTTGTAATGTATCATCAGAAATACAATTCCTTCTTTCCTTCTTTCATTCTTTCTTTTTTTTATCTCTTTCTCTTATAATCTCTTTCTTTACATGGTATCAGAGCAAATTTTCTGTTCATCCCGAAGGTGAATCATCTTGGGATAACTCGTTTCTTTCCATTTTTTTTCAAAACCCAATCATCTAGAAAAGATGATAAGTACTCAAAGAGAAACCGCGCAACCAATATCAGTAATTCTTGATGGGCATAACTACAATCGATGGGCTTCAGCTATGCGCAGTTATTTAAAGGGGATGAAACTATGGCTTGTTGTCACTGGAGAACGTAAGGCACCGGTCAAACAAATAGAAGAATCTGATGAGAAGTACGCAAATCGACTTGAAGAATGGGAAAGTAAGAACCATCGGATCCTTACATGGTTCACCAACACTATTGTTCCCTCTATCAATGTACCTTTTGGACGCTTTGATCTTGCTAAGGAAGCTTGGGATTTCATTGCAACACGGTACAGTTCTACTACTCTTTCTCATTAATACCATCTTATGATCACTTTGTCTCATCTTCGCCAAGAATCAGGTCAGTCAATTGATGAATTTCATTCCAAAATGCAACATTTATGGGATATGCTTGAGAATTCTGAGCCAGAGTTCAAAAATGATCGAGATATTTTTATTGATTATCGGAATCAACTTCGACTTATTCAATTTCTCATGGCTCTTCGAGATGATTTTGAGAATACCAGGTCTTCACTTTTGCGTCGACACCCTCTACCGACTATGGATAATGCACTTACAGAGTTGATTTCTGAAGAAACTCGGTTAGCTATAACTAGAACTCATCAAACAGACACTATTGTTGCTGCAACTCCTAAACAACGCACTTCGCCTTGTTTTCGATGCGGACGAAGCAATCATCTTGTTGCCCATTGTAAAGCAATATTTCATTCTAATGGAGCATGGATTTCTGACTCCAAATCTTCTTCGGCAATGCCTTGTTTGCGATGTGGTAGGACTAATCATCCTGTTGAAAAATGCAAGGCTACATTTCATGCCAATGGAACACGTCTTGATGGTTCTCCAAGCACCAAGGCTGCTGCAGCAACCAACACTGAGTCTATTACCTTTGAATCTTCTTCTAACAAATTTACAATCTCGACTGATGACCTTCAAGTTTTGATCAATCAAGTAATGTCTCAAAATCACACTACTGCCATGTCTGCTGCTACATCAGGTAACACTTGGTTGTTAGATACTGTTTGTGGAAACCATATGACTGCTGATCCTTATTTATTTAAGAATACAATGCCTATTTCTAATAATTCCATCATTACAACTGCTAATGGTTCCACCTTGAAAGCCACCCACATTGGTAATGTTGAAACTTCCACTCTTTGTATACCTAATACTTATCTTGTTCCTAACCTTGCCTTTAACTTGCTTTCTGTTGGCCAACTTTGTGATCTCGGTCTTGACTTACATTTTTCAAAACAATATGGTTGTATTGTGCAGGATCCTCGAACAGATCAGAAAGTTGGGACAGGGCGTAAGGTTGGAACACTGTTTGAACTTGAAAGCCTAAAAGTTCCACAAAACTTGATCACCGCTGCTACATCTCAAACACCTATTCCAGCTTCTTTAGAGTTATGGCACTCTAGGTTAGGTCATGCATCTATTTCTCGAATAAAATCACTATCTTCTACTGGTGTTTTAGGTAAAGTTTCTCAGGACATTTTTGATTGTTTATCTTGTCAACTTGGAAAACAAAGTGCATTACCATTCAATAAAAGTGAATCTTCTTCTTCTTCACCATTTGATTTAGTCCATTCTGACATTTGGGGTCCAGCTCCAACATCAACTATAGGAGGTTCATGTTATTTTGTTATTTTTATTGATGACTTTTCACGATATACTTGGACTTATTTATTCAAACAACGATCTGAACTCTTGTCAATTTTCAATGAATTCAATAATATGATACAAACTCAGTTTTCTCGCAAGATAAAAGTTTTTTAGGTCTGACAATGCTGGTGAATATACATCAATTGAGTTCAGTAAATTGTTAAAGAATGATGGAACTCTTTCTCATCGATCTTGTGCACACACTTCATAACAAAATGGTAGAGCTGAAAGGAAACACCGTCATATCCTAGACACTGTTCGTGCCCTTCTTGTTTCATCCTCTCTTCCTGAACAATTCTGGGGCGAAGCTGCTCTTACTGCTGTTTACACTATCAACAGAGTTCCTACAGCAGTGCTAGGCATGCGAACTCCTTTTGAGTGTCTATACAATAAGACCCCTGACTATCATTTTCTTAAAGTTTTTGGATGTGCTTGTTTTGTTCTACTTTCTGATCATGAAAGAACTAAACTTGAACCTCGAGCTCGTTTATGTTGTTTTCTAGGGTACGGTATAGAACATAAAGGCTATAGGTGTTATGATCCAATTTCTAAGCGTCTTCGTGTCTCGCGTCATGTGGTCTTTTGGGAGCATAAGCCATTTACTAGTGTTTCCGCATTGCCATCCCAATCTTCTTCTCCACAGGTTTTCACAGACCTATCTTTTGATATTTCACTAGCTGACGAGAATCTTGCAGGTATTTTTAGCTCAAACAGTGACCAATCTTCCTTGTCTCCCTTAACTTTTGATTTGATCGAGGCTCCTGCTGATACATCCGTGCCTTCCTCATATGTACCTCCTCCTCTTCGTCGCTCCACTAGAGTAAGGGAACCAAATACTCAACTTCGTGATTTTCATTGTTATTATGCCTTAGCCACATTACATGAACCTCGTAATTTTCGTGAGGCAGCTTCTAATCCTATGTGGCAACAAGCAATGGCAGAAGAGTTACAAGCTCTTGAGAAAACACATACTTGGGACATTGTTGATCGACAACCTGATAAGTCAGTCATTGATTGTAAGTGGGTTTACAAGATCAAGACTCGGTCTGATGGCTCAATTGAACGTTACAAAGCACGCCTTGTTGCTTGGGGATTTACTCAAGAATATGGCATTGATTATGAAGAGACTTTTGCTCCAGTCGCTCGTCTCACATCTGTTCGCTCCCTCTTAGCTATTGCTACATCTAGAAAATGGCCAACATATCAAATGGATGTTAAGAATGCATTTCTAAATGGTGATCTTATTGAAGAAGTTTACATGAAGCCACCTCCTGGTTCTTCTGTACCGTCTAACAAGGTTTGTCGTCTTCGACGAGCATTGTATGGTCTTAAGCAAGCCCCTAGAGCTTGGTTTTCAAAATTTAGTACCACTATTGGTCAGTTGGGTTTTACATCCAGTGCCTATGATTCTGCTCTTTTTTCTCGAAAAACTAGCCAAGGTACCACCCTTCTTTTACTTTATGTGGATGACATGATTATTACAGGTGATGATAGTGATGGTATTCAAGATCTCAAGACTTTTCTCCATTCCCAGTTTGAGATGAAGGATCTTGGTTCTTTGAGTTACTTTTTGGGTATTGAGGTTACCTTTGATTCTACGGGCTTACACTTATCACAAACAAAGTATGCTTCTGATCTTATTGCCAAAGCAGGATTGACAGATAGTAAGATTTCCTCTTCACCACTAGAACAGAACATCAAGCTTTCTCATTCTGATGGTAGTCTTCTCCCAGACCCGACTTTGTATCATACTTTGCTGGGTAGTCTTGTTTATCTGACGGTTACTCGCCCAGATATTGCTTATGTTGTTCACTTGGTCAGTCAGTTTCTTTCAGCTCCACGTTCTACTCATTTTGCTGCTGTTCTTCGTATCCTAAGATATGTAAAGGGTACTATGTTTCATGGACTGCATTTTCCTTCTCATCATTGGATTTGCAATGTTATTGTGATGCTGATTGGGCAGGGGATCCTACTGATCGTCGTTCTACCACTGGTTATTGTTTCTTTCTTGGTTCGTCACTTATCTCTTGGCGTAGTAAGAAACAAACTGTTGTCTCTTGCTCCAGTACTGAGGATGAGTATCGAGCTCTTGCAGATGCAACATCTGAACTCCTATGGTTACGATGGCTTCTTCAAGACATGGGTGTTTCTCATCATTTCGGTACTCCAATCCATTGTGATAATCAAAGTGCTATTCAAATAGCTCATAATGATGTCTTTCATGAGCGTACTAAACATATCGAGATTGATTGTCACTTTGTTCGTCATCATATGCTTAGCCAAACTCTACGGCTTGTTCCTGTCACTACCACAGATTAGAAAGCAGATATATTCACCAAAGCACATCCACCTGGACAATTTCTTGCACAAGTTTCCAAACTCAAGTTGGCTTCCACATTACCACCTTGAGTTTGCGGGAGGATGTTAACGTAATATTACAATTAATGTTACAATCAATTGTAATATTACAGTTGACTTAGATTAATTGATTACAGTTGACTAATTGATTACGATAATGTAAACGTAATATTACAATTAATGTTACAATCAATTGTAATATTATAGTTACATTAGACTAATTGATTATAGTTGACTAATTGATTATGATTGATTTTATGACTTAATTACGATTTTATTTCCTGATTGTATTTCCTTTATTGTCATGTTCTATTGCTTATATAAAGGCCTTTAATCTTCTTGTAATGTATCATCAGAAATACAATTCCTTCTTTCATTCTTTCTTTTTTTTATCTCTTTCTCTTATAATCTCTTTCTTTACATCGATGTTATAAACTCGTGAATAGAGCTACTCCTGTTTTCTTTTCTTCTTTTTTTTTAATTTCCGTTTTCATTCTTATTTTTTAAAAACATTAATTCAAATTCATCTGCACGATCTAACGATTAAGACATTTTTCTATTCAATAACACGTAGATCAACTTGTAGAAGATTGTTATAGCTTAATCAAAAATCTCGAATTCGAATCATAAGTAAGTTACTCTATTAAAACTCTTAAAAAAGAGCTTTGTCACTTTTTGTGTTTTATCTAACTGAATTTCGGATTAATTTTATAAAAAAATAATGTAAAAATACCGGATAATTTCGCAAAAAAAAGACATCTTTCTTGCAGGTAGGCAGCGGCGATTCGACTTTCCCTACGAGCAAGGTACTATGATATATAATGGTGATCGAGTGTTAATTTATCGGCAATAATTCATTGATTTGACGTGGTAAAAATGTATCTCAAATTCAAACTCTCGATTATTTTTTCATTAAATGCATATTAAAAGCATAGACTTTTTGTTTGTTTCTTTAAATAAAAAAAGATAAAATTGAATTGACAGATTCTTACCGCCATGGACACGTATTCACCCAAATTCGGAACGAGACAAAAAAAAAGGTTTAGAATCAATTGCTTTGACTTTGATAGTGGCACTAAAAAATTTAGCGGCCAACAGAAAGGAGATTCGAGTGCTCCAAGGCGTAAGTGGATCCAAAGTCTGCGGATCGATATGTTTAAAAACAGGCTGCATGATAAAATTGAAAAAAAAAATACATTAAGGATAATTTAAATAAATATTTTTAAATAAAAAATTTAAAATTTAAAAAATATATAAAAGGGTAATTTCCCTTTCATACCATTTGTTAAGCGGACTAGCAATTCGTGCGAACCAATTCGCGGGCCATGGTTCTCATTTGGATCCTTTCTCTTTTATCCAATCCAACCCAATTGCCCAAGCCGAAATTCTTTGCCTCTCGATTCCCCTCACCTCCTCATATGGCAATAGATGTCGTATAATATGGTATACGGACATGCCCGACTTAATTATATCGAGTTTTGGTATTTTATAAACAAATAATTATCAGATTATGATAGTAATATTACTATCCGTATCAGGTTCAAGTAGGGTTCGAGTAACACTTTTTGAGTATCCTAAATCCGAACTTGTTTAGCTTTAAACGGGTAGTCATGAGTACCCTAACCCGCCATCCGTTTATGTATACAAATAATATCTTGTTTATTAGGAGATTTGAACATTGGCCAAAAAATTTACTTAGTAAGCTCTTAACCAAGTGAACCAACATCACGAAAATTACTTTATATTTTAGAATAAATTATACTGTTATGTTGTTGGCAATAATAATAATAAAACATATGAATATTTTTATGATATTAAATTTATTAACTATGCTCAAGATAATAAGATTTTTAAATTTTAAACATAAAATATTCAAATTAAATCATCAAAATTTTATGTAGTAAATTAAGATAAAATTCTTAACATATATGATATTTTAGAATAATGTATAAATATATATATATGTTCTACTTTATTATAATGTATAAATCTTAACATATACATAAATATTTTTTGGTTAAAAAATATGTATTTGTATATTGTTCTATTGTAAGAGATTATAAATATGAACATTAATCATGCTAATCCAAACTACATGCATATATTATGAGAAATTGAATGTATAAAATAAAAAGTAATAATATATTCTAAACCTATTATAGATCATAAGATATTAAAATGAAAAACATTTGAAATTAAAAATAATAATATGCTTTAAGGAATTGTATAATTTATCTTATAGCACATGATAAAACACTATTATAATATACCATATAAATCATTATCATAAGATACACACATGTATGAATTATTTATGTATTTTATTTTAAGCCAAATGCTCAAATATTACTTTAAGATAACAATAATATACAAATAGCTATAATATAAAACACTATTTATTAACTATTCTTTGTACTTTATTGTAAAATACATGATAAGACTTACACTAAGAGATTAAATTAACATGAGAGATTATTATAATATAAGTACAAATTATCATGATAACATAGTAAGGTACACCTATCATATAGCAATGGATATCTTGTAATTGGGCTAAGAAAAAATTTATTAATTATTTTATATACTTTATTCTAAAACACATGATAAAACTTTATTTATATTAAGAGATTATATCGTTTATTTTATATCACATAATAAGAATAAGAGACTCTTACAATATAATATTAACATATACAAATTATTATGCTAGGATATACACATTAATGATTTATTTTATATATTTTATTCTAAATCACATGATAATATATTATATAGTTGAAGTTAAAAACATTATGTAATTCTAAATAACATTTATAACAATAAAAATTTATAAATTTTTTATTAAAATCACATGTATACTTATAATAATTAAAAATATATAATTTATTTTAAATTATATTGTAATTTATAAGAAATTATTTAAAAAATAACATATAAATATTAATATATTTAAAATATTATTTTTATCTTTTAATAATTTTATTGAACAATTAACTTAAAACTTAAAGGATTAAATGATTAGATAAAGAATAACGGAATAGATATATCCTAAGCCTATAATTATAATACCTACCAAATTTCTTAAACCTAAAACCCAATCCAATGACCCAAACCCAAACCCAAACCAAATTTCCTAAACCTAAAATCCCTATCCATGTTTATCATTTTCGTTTTTGAATGATTCAAAGTATCAAAGACATTAATCAAGAAATCAGCATAAAAACTTTGACAAAGCAACAAAGGATCTTAGATTAAACCTAAAGGGGTTGGGTTCCACAACAAGAAACTGAAGGATGCCCCGTGACTGTCAGGAATGACCATTGTGAGGCGTTAGTGATGAGGGCTTGACAATGGGCTTGACTGTAAGGCACCGTCAGGAGCTGCGGCAGTCGAGAGTTGAAGCCGTGAAGAGCTAAGGTCGTGAGGAACTGTAGATATAGAAAATGGAGGGTACTGGCCGCTAGGTCATGTACTAAGCAGAACTCAGTAGATCTCTCTGTAGATCTGAAAATTTCTTCCACCAATAAGTCTGATCAGTTTACCAGATTGAAAGAATTTTAAATATGTTTGGGTTTTTTTTAATCAATTTATCAATTTATAGTTTATCAGGATCGAAGGAATTGTTGTAACTATAATTTTAATAATAAAATAAATCCTTAATGTTGTGATATTATATAAAATCTTAATGCTAGAACGTTTCAAAGCTTATATCTTTAATTAATTGCTAAACTGTTAGGGGATTTGAAATCATTAATATTATAGCCATTTATGTCTTCAATAAGCCAATAAATATTGGTTTGGCCGGTTAGTCATAATAATTGGGAGGTTACTTATTTCTTTATTATTTTGTATGAGTTACAAATTTGTGAAGTGTATAAATAGGAGTTCTAATCCTCAAATGATATACAACAATTCACTATGATAATTGAAACATAATCTTATTCTTGGACAAGAGAAAGGTGTTTGTTTTAAGAGCTCTTTACTCTACATGTTAGTGCAGAACTGTAGAGTGTACAACGAAGATAGGTTGGGCTGTTGTATCCTGGAGGCGACACGCTTAGAGTTCTTGTTGCACCGGTGATATAATTCCCGCAGAGGCGTGAATTGTCTTAAAGAGAGCGAGATATCCGTGCCTTAGTCCAACTCTTCGTGATCATAAAATAATTCTAATTTATATTTTCTTTATATTATTTTGATTACTAACAATTTTTTATTTTTGTTTCAGCTTCTAGCACCTACAACTTTGAGAGGAATTCCTACAATCTTGAGACGAGTTCCAACAATTTTAAGACGATTCAATAGTCTTGAGAAAATATTTTAACTCAAGAAAATAAGGATTTATCTCTTCAGTAAAATATTGGTGAGATCATATTTCTTGTTTATTTAATGTGTTGTTGCTAGAAGAAGAAAACTAAAGGTATGTTATCTTGCTTTGAACTTTATAATTTAATAGGAGAACAACACTTCCTTGCTGGGCATATTTCAATTACTATTATAACTAAATTTTTATATGATCTTAAACAAAATAAATAGCATGAAATTTTGATATATGTGCATGAAAAATCAAATTAATATTAGTGATTACATTCACTGCCCTAAGTTTCAATATAAGCTTTAACTATTGATTATTTATCATTTATACGTATGATTACGTTTTACTTTTTGTAATTTGAAATGCTAAAGTTTGGGTGAAATGCTATTCAAGCAAATGAGTTAAAGTTATATATTAAATGTTGCTCGCACGCATGTGAAATAAGAATATAAGGCATGCTGTTAATTTCTTTGTTTTGCTCATTGCATTTTAAATTTATAAAATGTGGAATCTGCTTCATATAGTAGTTAGAATTTCTTGCGTGTTTAATAGGGGATTGAGTAAAGCATTTGTTGTTTAAAAAGAAACTGCCTACTATTAATTATGGGAGACAAAATGGTTGTGGTTTATAATTCTTGATATAATTGTGAATGATTTGTTCGAGAAATATTTTAAAATTCGAAAGACGAAATTTCATTAATAGAGCAATTGATCTTTCATGAAGTTATTTCACTTTTTGAATGCTTTTAATATTTTAATTGAAGTTGTCGTAACGGCTTCGTGCTCGACGATTTTGAAAAAGCGTTTAAAAACAAAAGAGAGTCGCCACCAATCTTTTTTGACTAGGTGTGATTGGCCACCTAAAATATTTATCTTTTTAACAAAATCTCAAAATTAATTAAGTTTTATTAAAAAGATAATTTTTGGTCTGCGAAAACAAAACTTGGGTTCGGAGGTACGGTTACGCGTGGGGAAGGATTAGCACCCCCATGACGCCCGTTAAAAACGGTACCATAATAATCATGTGTTATCTTTAATTTTAATAAAATAGTCTTGAATTAATATTTAAAAATAATTCTTATTCCATTGCAATCAGTTTTATTTTTTTATTCAAAGTCATTTTTTTATAAAAAAATCATTTTTGTTTTATTTTAAAAAGTTAAATTTTATTTTTCAAAAGTGAATGTGAACCTTTTTGTATTGAAAAATTAAATCAAATATCCCAATACTCTGGTAACATTTGAAATAATCCCTCTCACATAGGGATCAGTCAAGAAATCACTACTTGTGAGTCTGATGACATCCCATCCTCGGAAGAATTCCATTTATTATTTTCCTTTATTTATGCACATGATGCCAACATATGATTTACAATGCATATGGAATTATGAAAATAATTTTATATTTTGATTTTTATTAATGAAACTCTTGATATTGAGAAATTTGGCTAAATATCCCAATACTCTGGTAACATTTAGCTAATCCCTCTCACCTAGGGATCAGTCAAGAAATCACTACTTGTGAGTCTCATGACATCCCATCCTCGGTAAAATATTTAATTAAATTTTAATTTTATTATTAATTAAAAAAACTTATTGATTTAATTTTCTAACAAAAATTTAAATTATTGAAAAATCATACTAAATATCCCAATACTCTGGTAACATTTAGTACGACTCTTCTCACCTAGGGATCAGTCAAGAAATCACTACTTGTGAGTTTCATGACATCCCATCATCGAAAAAATTCCATCTTACTTTTCTTTATTTTATTCTATTTTATTATTTTTTACCTAAACAATTATTTCCATAAAACAAGTGAATGAAATAAATGAAAAAAAAGAACTGTACCCTCTTCGGGCGAACTCCTTGAGCGGGCGAGTAAGTGGGTTTCCTTCTCTACGGGCGGGCGATCTCTTCGACCAAACAAGCGTGTGGAGAGAGAGCACTACGCGAATCCTGCTTCGCTTTAGATGGGCGGGCGAGTTCGAGAACGGGCTAGCTCTCTGGCGGGCGAGCTCCTTGAATGGCCTAGCTCCTTGGCGGGCGAGCTCCTTGGCGGGCGATCTAACTCACGGATCTTGTATCTTTCCGCTGGCGGACGAGCGAACTCACGGATCTTGGTTGCGTCTATTGGGAGCAACACTCGGATCCCAATCCTCTTTCCACGGGAGGGCTAGATTGCGAGTCGCGCGGATTCTGGGTCGAGTCAGGGGCAATGCGCGGATTTTTGACCTCCCTTTTTACGGGCGGGCGATCTCGTGGATCTTCCTTTTCCTTTTAGCGGGTTGTGCGAGCTCTTTGAACGGAAGAGTGGACTCACGGATCCTGCTCCTCTTGTCGCGGGCGGGCGAACTAAGGCGGGTTCCAGTTAGGTCAAGTCCACACGCGGGTCGCCTCCTTTACTCTTCGTTTCTCCTTAGCTATAAAAGGGAACCCCCCTTTTTTTTTCCAACCTGTTTTTCATCAGGTTTCACACCAACACTCAAAATCCAAAATCTTCTCTGCCCATTTTTCGCCAAACGACTACCAGCCACCGTGCCCCGGTTGCCAGTGACTATCCATAACCTCAGGAACGCTCACCTTACCTCCCTCTTTCCAGATCTGACTTCCGTTTAGCCCAAATATCACTCCAACCTCTCAAATCTAACTTTCCCACAAGCCTTCTCCTTTCTTTTTTTTTTTGTACTCTTCGATTTTTTTGGGTTGATGGTTTTGGATCTGGTGGTTGGTTCTTTTGTGTTCTTCTATTGTTTGGCTTGTTTCTTTTTTGCAGGTTTCTTAGGATTGGTTTTGGGAAGTGTTGAGTTTGGGTTTCGGTGTAGTGGATTTTTAGATCTGGGTTAGAAGGGGGTTGGTTTCGATGGCTGTGAGTGGTTGGAGAGTTGAGGTTGTGGTGTTTCTGTGGTGAGAATGGTGTTTTGGTGGTGGTGAGGATGATGGTGGCTTCGGTGGTGGTGAGGATGATGGTGGCTTCGGTGGTGGTGACGAGTGGCTACAGGGGTGGTGTGGCGTTTGTAGTGGTGATGGCGAGGTGATGCGGATGGTGGTGGTGTTTGGTTGTTGGCCCTGGAGGAGGGGGTGCCGGTTGTTCCTGTGGTTTATGCTCTCTGTTTTTTCCTTCTCCAGCGGTCCCTTTTCCTCCTCTTCGTTGTCTTCTTAAACCAGTTTGGAGCCCTTACCGTAGCCTTTCAGAGTCACAAGATCCCTAGGTCTCTATGGAGCGGGATTCACGGGATGGGGAAGATGGGACAATGGGTATGGCTTGCGACAGGGGAGAAGATCTGGTCGCCGGCGACAGTAGGGGCGGCAGATTTGGGAGGCTGGCGGCAAGTGTAAAATAATAATAATAATAATAATAATAATAACATATAATAATAATAATCATAAAAATAAAACTAAAATAATAATAATAATAGCAATAATAATAAAATGGGACAAAATTAAGTGTCAACAGCTGCCCCTCTTTGCTCATTGCTGAGGATCAGGAATACAGCAAAGATAATAGACACACTAATTTTGTCCGGCTTATAACCTAATCTCTTTTTCTTTTCTTCTTCTTTTTTTTTTATTTTTTATTTTTTATTTTCATTCTTTTTTCTTCTTCTTTTTCTTTTTCTTCTTTTTTCCTTTGTCTTCTTCTTTTTTGTATGCACTCCTCTTGCAGCAGAAGCGATGGAACTTTAAATTTAAATCATCCACATTTTTTTTATGTGCTCCTCTTGCAGCAGAGGCGATGAAACTTTAAATATTTTACCCGGAGGACTTGAGATTTGTGCCTGGAGGACTTATGATTTGTGCTCGGAGGACTTAAATGCTTTTTCTGAAAAGTGCTCCTCTTGCAGCAGAGGCAATGAAACTTTAAATATTTTGCCCGGAGGACTTATGATTTGTGCCCGAAGGACTTGAATTTGTGCCCAGAGGACTTAAATTTATGCACGGAGGACTTAAATGCTTTTTCTGGAAAATGCTCCTCTTGCAGCAGAGGCGATGGAACTTTAAAATTTTGCCCGGAGGACTTGGAATTTGTGCCCGGAGGACTTAAATTTGTTCCCGGAGGACTTAAATGCTTTTTCTGAAAAGTGCTCCTCTTGCAGCAGAGGCAATGAAACTTTAAATATTTTGCCCGGAGGACTTGAGATTTGTGCCCGGAGGACTCGAGATTTGTGCCCGGAGGACTTAAATGCTTTTTCTGAAAAGTGCTCATCTTGCAGCAGAGGCGATGAAACTTTAAAATTTTGCCCGGAGGACTTGAGGTTTACGCCCGGAGGTCTTAGAATTGTGCCTTGAGGACTTAAATGCTTTTTCTGGAAAGTGCTACTCTTGCAGCAGAGGCGATGAAACTTTAAACTTTTGCCCGGAGGACTTGAGATTTTGCCCGGAGGTCTTTGATTTTGTGAAAAGTGCTCCTCTTGCAGCAGAGGCGGTGAAACTTTAAAATTTTGCCCGGAGGACTTGAGATTTTGCCCGGAGGACTTACAATTTGTGCCCGGAGGTCTTTGATTTTGTGAAAAGTGCTCCTCTTGCAGCAGAGGCGGTGAAACTTTAAAATTTTGCCCGGAAGACTTGAGATTTTGCCCGGAGGACTTACAATTTGTGCCCGGAGGTATTTGATTTTGTGAAAAGTGCTCCTCTTGCAGCAGAGGCGATGAAACTTTAAATATTTTGCCCGGAGGACTTGAGATTTGTGCCCAGAGGACTTGAGATTTTTTTCTGAAAAGTGCTCCTCTTGCAGCAGAGGCGATGAAACTTTAAATATTTTGCCCGGAGGTCTTAAATTTATGCCCGGAGGACTTAAAATTGGTGCCCGGAGGACTTATGATTTGTGCCCGGAGGACTTAAATGCTTTTCTGAAAAGTGCTCCTCTTGCAGTAGAGGCATTGAAACTTTAAATTTTGTTTGGTCTTCTTTTTTCTTTCTTCTTTTTTTCTTTTCTTTCTTTCTTTTCCTTCTCTTTTTTCTTGGAAAAGGTTGCATAACCTTTGAAAACTTGATTGAGTGGTGTTGAGTTTTCGACTTGAGAAACATGTTTTAATCTCAAAATTTTACCTGAAAACTTTCAATGTTGATGTTGTATGATATTGTGTATGTATGCATGAATGCATGACACTCAATCCTGTACATTTTCTAACTTTAAAACTCTTTCCTATCTTGCCAAAGAGGCATGTCATTTGCCTTTTTTGTCTCCTTTGCCCCCAACATGATCATGAAAGCTCCTTTCTGTTTCCCATTTTTGCAGGGTTCTTGCATTCTCATCACAGCCTTTTGACTAATAGCACGAAACATTTTCCCATAACTATTTTCCAGGAGGGAATGAATCCAAATTTCACAAGTGATATTTGATTCTTTCAAAATATTAGTGATTACTTTTCACGATGAGTGACATAAATCCTACTCGGACCTCTTTCAACTGGACAATTGAAAGTTTGATGCACCAGGTGTTTTGTTTGGGGGATACTTTGCCATTTATCTAAAAACAATGGTTCCTTTCTTGGCCCAAAATGGTTTTCCTAAAACACCATCGTTTTTCTTCCCTTCTTTTTTGAACAAAATTTTGAATGAGAAAAGAAACAAAATATTCACAACTTGATTTGACAATCTCTCAAATTCTCAAATAATGACGTTCTACAAATGCTAAGATCGGGCATGAATGACTGAAGGCTTTTCTATTTTAGGAAGGGTATGTACAAGAAGTAAGGTTCGAACTTTTTCAAAAAAATGTCAGCAATCAAATGACATCAAAACTTTGGATATCCCAAGAGTTTCTTAAGGCTTGTTGACTCTTTTTCCATATTTTCAATTCATTTCACTGCTTGACTTGGTTGCACGAAAAGTTCATTGTTTGTTCTAGACTGCCCTTTTTCGGGTTTTCACCCTAGAGCTTCATTCTTTCTTTTATTTTCTCTTTTTTCTTCATTTTTTGTTTGATTGATTGTTCCACCATGCATTCAAGAATTCAAATTTCATTCAAACCAAATAATGGCGAGAATCTTCCAAAGAAGAGCTCTTCGATACAAGCATCCCCATTTGATCAAAATGGACTTTTAAGTATGTAATGTAGGCCATGGTTCAGGGTTTTGAAAGAATGGGTAAATAGGCCCAAAATGTGTTTGAAGGTGATCAATCCAAGGACCATTTATTCTCCTATGGTTGTCCATCATTTTCACTCTTCGAAACACCTTTCTTTTTCCAATTTTCCATGTATCTCTTCTATTTCTTCTTCTCTTTTTCTTTCTTTTTCTTCTTCTTCTTTTTTCTTCCCTTTTTTTTTAACATCCTATTCATCCTTCGAAACATCTTTCTTTGTGTACTTTCACATGTATCCTTCCTCATTTCTCTTTCTTTTTTCTTTTCTTTTTTTCATTGATTCATATCCAAGATTTCAAAAATATAGTAAATCTTATTTGATCAAAAACAAAAGTTAAATCATTCATCTTCTTTGAAGAGATATTTTTCGCACATGCCCCTCAGTGTGGAGGGTGATCCTTGAAGGAGGTTTATTATGAAAAAAGCTATTAGGCTCAAATGGGGTAGCAACAGGATAACGTTTATATTTGTGAATGGAATATGAAAGACGGCCATTCGTCATCTCAAATTAAGATACTTCTATTGAAAAGCAATTCTTAGGACAAGTTCTTCTTTTGGCTTTGAAATCATCTAAATATCATGCTTGCATGGTGTCACAATCAATTTTATTTTTTCTTTTTCTTCCCTTTTCTTTCTTCCTTTTCTTTCTCTTCTCTTTTTTTGATTTTCTTGTAATGCAGCACTTTAATATGACAGAACTTGACCTCACACATCGAAAATTCATTTAAGGAAAAGGTGATGCACGACTCAAGGTATTATACAGATGGACAATGGTGAAAAATCTTCAACTTTGGTTCTCTCTTTTTTCTTGCCCCTTCTCTTTTTTTTTATCTTGCCCCAAAACATGGACGAAAAGGGCATCTCGGGAGTACAAGATTGAAGAATTTGGGATTTGTACAAGAATTTTGGTGGAAATGTATTTCACAATGATCTTGCCACCTATTTGACCGCCATTATCCAAAATCTTCGAGATTGTCATTGATTTCCAAAAAATTTCAAAAAGTTTTGCAAATCTGTTATTTCTTGAAAATCAATAATAGTAAAGCCCTATCATGGTCAAAGTGAAAACAAAATAGAACTTTCAAAATCTTATGCCCCAATTTAGCTTTTTAGCTCTCGACTGACTTAGATTTTATGGAGACATGATGCAAAAATGATTTAAGATATTCATCTTTGACCGTAAGCACCGATTTTCTTATAATCATTTATCATTATCGTGAAGAAAAGAAACATTCTTGTCATATGCCACTGGAAAATAAATTATGCAAAAAGTTGTGCTCATACAATTGTCACCTATGCCAACGGAAACAACAAGCATTTTCCAACAAAATATAGACTTCAAAATCTCAAAATCTTCGTTTTCCTCCATATTAATCTGCCAAAATGCCATGATTTTACACCAAAGTGGACTTCCACTATTCCATGAGTTTTTGAGTCAAGATTCCACCATTGATGAGCTCTTCAATCCTTTCCTTCAATTGTCTGCATTTTTCTGTCGAATGCCCGATTGCCCCCATGTGATAGTCACATCTACTATTCAGATCATAACTCTTGGATAATGGGTTTGGGGCTGTCCTCAAAGAAACAGGGGTCAAATATTGGTTTTTCACTAGAAAAGGCAAGAGATCAGAAATTGAGATAGGAATTTTTCCTTGGTTGCTTCTCGATCTTTTTCTGTTGTTTATTGATTGTTGAGGAGGTTGAGCTACTGGCCTAGGCATAAAGATAGGCGCTTGAGCAACTGTTGGAGGGTAAGAGTTTGCTGGAAATCCTGGTTGCGAGATTGGTGAATAAAGAAAAGGATCACAGGAAGCATTGTTCGAGGTTGGACGGTATAATTGGTGAGACAAATAGGGATTATGTGGAGTGGGATTTTTGAGAAATTGCCCCTCAAATGTCGCAGCTTGCACTTCTTCTTCCATTCTTTCAGGCCTATTATCGGCTATGTCACCTATCTTAATCTTGCCTCTCTTGATTGCATTCTCAATCATCTCTCCAGAGGCTACCATGTCGGCAAAATTCTTAGTAACATTCCCAATCATTCTATTATAATATGGTGTCTGGAGGGTACTAAGAAACAGAGTCGCAGTCTCTTTTTCTGTGAGGGGAGGCTGGATCTGGGTGGCAACATTCTTCCATCTCTGGGCATATTCTCTAAAGCCTTCAGTAGCTTTCTTTTCCATAGTTTGTAAGGATAAACGATCTGGGGCCGAATCCACAATATGCCTATATTGGGCGACAAATGCCCTTGCCAAATCTTCCCATGAGTGAATATCACCCCTGCCTAGTTGTGTATACCACCTAGCAGCAGATCCTTTAAGGCTATCTTGGAAGACATGAATCAACAGTTTATCATCATGCACATGAGCTGCCATCTTTCTACAATACATAGTGATATGGGCCTTTGGACAAGTGGTCCCATCATATTTCTCAAATTTTAGAGCTTTAAACTTTGAAGGAATGACCACACCAGGCACTAAGCATAATCCGGCAGCATCTAAAGATCCATGAAAATCCATTCCTTCAACAATTCGAAGCCTTTCTTCTATAAGCTCTATCTTTTGCCGAGAATTTGAGCCTCCTTCCACTTGTAGCATCCCTTGCTCTTTATGACTATCCAAATTAGCAACATGAACTGGTTCGAGGGGGTTCATGGTGGGAATTTCATGCCCTTGAAACTGACTAGGGTCGACTGCAGACGGCATATTAGGGCACACATAACCCTCGGTGAGCATTGCTTGTGGCTCTTGAGATGATTGGGTTTCTCGTGAGCCAATGTTAAGTGGACAAAAAGAATCCTCAGTATTTCGGAACCGATGCCCATCTTGGGTAGCTAGTTCTCCCATTTTTCCATTGCTCAGCTTCTCCCACAAACCTGCCATCTGTGAAAATTGCTCTCTCATCTCTTGTTGAGCTTTTTCCAACCTTTCCATTCGACTCATTTCTGTCTCTTCCATGGTCCAAAACTATCTCCGAAGTTTTTCAATGATCGAGCTATATCTACACCGAATCCGTCACAACCTAAAATTAGATGTCATGCTTGCCATGCTAATGTGATGCTTTTAGTGTATGGAAATTGTGAAATAAAAAGAAAATTCAATCTTGTTGTTATTTCAGAGAATCACAAGTTGTACCCCAACTGAAAATTGTTGTTTGACCATTTATTTGGTTTGATCAAAATCATATTATTCACATATGAATGAAGCGGATGCAAACTTAAATAAAACCTTGTAACATTCATATTCATAAAGGAATTGTGTTCATAAAGGAATTGTTACAAGATTCAAAAAGTTCCTTACTAGACTCTCTACTATTCTAATGCCCCTTACATTCAAAGTCCTTCAAAAAGAAATTTCACAACAACAGCTGGTTGTTCATCCTCTAAACCCTAATCAAGCGTTGCAAATTCCTGGCTGACCACTTCCCCTATATCGAGCACTTTTGTGTCAATCAATCCCTTCACCTTATACTTGAAAGCCTTACAATCTTCGATGGAATGCCCAATATTTCCTGCATGGTACTCACATCTTGCATTTGCGTTGTACCATATTGGGTACGGAGGCTCCAAGGGTTTTAAGAACACGGGGGCAATAAGGTGCCTTTCAAGTAGATAGGAAAAAAGTTTGCCATATGTTATGAGTAAAGGGTCAAGCTGCGTGCGCTTCATTTTCTTGGATTGTTTTTGGCCAATAGCTTGAGTTTTAACTTGAGCAGGTGGTGGCGCAAAAGCTAGGGTGTTAGGGATTTGCTGAAAAGGCGGTCGAATAGAATTGGCATGAGCATATGGGTTCACAGACGAACAGGTATGTAGAGGTTGGGCAAGACTAGGAGATCCTGTTCCAAAAGCTTGAACATATGGTTGAAAAGTAGGTCAAGGATAAAAGCTTGGCCGTGGACCAATTCGTGGAGGTCGAACAAAAGTAAGAGGTTCTGTTTGGAGTGCTTGGATAGGTGGTTGAAAAGAATTAGGATGAAGGTTAGGGTTTTGTAATGGCCTACTTGGTATGGATTGTTTGAGGCCATAAGGTTCTGCTTTAGTTGTAAGGCCCTTAAGTTCATCCATTACTTTTTCTACCCTTTTCATAGCCTCTTCTACCATGGGATCATCGTCTGGACAGTTGAGAGCATCGGAATGTCCCTGGCAAGCCATTTCATGAAAAGTTGATTGGTCTCCACTTGCTGATGATTCAACATGTAGTTGTCTTGGAAGTGACGATGACCCTTGAGGATGGACCACTTTAGTCTCTCCAAAGCTTTCAAGCATTTTCATTATCTTAGCCAGCTTCCCTTTTATCTCTCGTATATCATGTCTAAACTCCTCTTGATTATTCTCCAAAGCAGTAAGTCTAGCTTCTAATTGATCTCCCATGTCTCTGACCTCCTTTAACCCTAAAAAGATGAATGCCCTCCTTATTATGTGATATGAATGCATTAATGTAAAACTTTAAGAATAAAAGAATCAAAATTTTCCGTTATTTAAGTTCAATGAATGAATTCTTTTCATGTTTTGTTTTTTTTTAGACAAAGAAGAAAAATCGAATGAATTATTATTTCATTCTTCACAATTGTAACATTGTGAAATTTTATTTGAAGACAAATATCTTTTGATTTCATGAATTTGAAAGATGATACGAAAAAGAAGTAGTAAAACGTTCCCTCATGTGTCCTAATTTCGGGATAATCTCTACAAAATCGAACATGGCTCTAGCTAGGATTGGCTCCTTAAGGCCTTTTACATGCTGGGTTGGGTTTCTAAAAAGGTCAAAAGGTTCCCAATTTATACCTTACTGTCATCCACACTGGACTAGTAAGATTTAATTTGAGTGGGAGTATTTCGATTGCCATTGCGGAGGTGATTACCTCACGAGAGCAAAGGTACTCTACTCCCTCCTAAGAAGGACGGAACCCGGGTATAGAGCTCATGTCATGCAAATGCAAGTGTAAGTGTGTGCATGGGGGAACACGCCAATCATTCATCACACTATGACTCTAATGCTATATGTCCAAACAATTTGTTAATAACACTATATAAATATAAAACATAAAATAAATAACATAAAATGCAAATGCAAACAAAATTATTTTCAAAATCCAAGTGAATTAAGTTTAAATATCAACCAAGACTATTAAATTAAAACTTTGGATAACACATCATTAATGAATGCTTGACCCTCAAAAAGCGTCCCCAGTGGAGTCGCCAAGCTGTCGTAACGGCTTCGCGCTCAACGATTTTGAAAAAGCGTTTAAAAACAAAAGGAAGTCACCACCAATCTTTTTTGACTAGGTATGATTGGCCACCTAAAATATTTATCTTTTTAACAAAATCTCAAAATTAATTAAGTTTTATTAAAAAGATAATTTTTGGTCTGCGAAAACAAAACTTGGGTTCGGGGGTACGGTTACGCGTGGGGAAGGATTAGCACCCCCACGACGCCCGTTAAAAACGGTACCATAATAATCATGTGTTATCCTTTAATTTTAATAAAATAGTCTTGAATTAATATTTAAAAATAATTCTTATTCCATTGCAATCATTTTTATTCTTTTTATTCAAAGTCATTTTTTTATAAAAAAAATCATTTTTGTTTTATTTTAAAAAGTTAAATTTTATTTTTCAAAAGTGAATGTGAACCTTTTTGTATTGAAAAATTAAATCAAATATCTCAATACTCTGGTAACATTTGAAATAATCCCTCTCACCTAGGGATCAGTCAAGAAATCACTACTTGTGAGTCTCATGACATCCCATCCTCGGTAAAATATTTAATTAAATTTTAATTTTATTATTAATTAAAAAAACTTATTGATTTAATTTTCTAACAAAAATTTAAATTATTGAAAAATCATACTAAATATCCCAATACTCTAGTAACATTTAGTACGACTCTTCTCACCTAGGGATCAGTCAAGAAATCACTACTTGTGAGTTTCATGACATCCCATCATCGAAAAAATTCCATCTTACTTTTCTTTATTTTATTCTATTTTATTATTTTTTACCTAAACAATTATTTCCATAAAACAAGTGAATGAAACAAATGAAAGAAAAGAACTGTACCCTCTTCGGGCGAACTCCTTGAGCGGGCAAGTAAGTGGGTTTCCTTCTCTACGGGCGGGCGATCTCTTCGACCAAACAAGCGTGTGGAGAGAGAGCACTACGCGAATCCTGCTTCGCTTTAGATGGGCGGGCGAGTTCGAGAACGGGCTAGCTCTCTGGCGGGCGAGCTCCTTGAATGGCCTAGCTCCTTGGCGGGTGAGCTCCTTGGCGGGCGATCTAACTCGCGGATCTTGTATTTTTCCGCTGGCGGACGAGCGAACTCACGGATCTTGGTTGCGTCTATTGGGAGCAACACTCGGATCCCAATCCTCTTTCCACGGGAGGGCTAGATTGCGAGTCGCGCGGATTCTGGGTCGAGTCAGGGGCGATGCGCGGATTTTTGACCTCTCTTTTTACGGGCGGGCGATCTCGTGGATCTTCCTTTTCCTTTTAGCGGGTTGTGCGAGCTCTTTGAACGGAAGAGTGGACTCACGGATCCTGCTCCTCTTGTCGCGGGCGGGCGAACTAAGGCGGGTTCCAGTTAGGTCAAGTCCACACGCGGGTCGCCTCCTTTACTCTTCGTTTCTCCTTAGCTATAAAAGGCAACCCCCCCTTTTTTCCAACCTGTTTTTCATCAGGTTTCACACCAACACTCAAAATCCAAAATCTTCTCCTCCCCTTTTTCGCCAAACGACTACCAGCCACCGTGCGCCGGTTGCCAGTGACTATCCATAACCTCAGGAACGCTCACCTTACCTCCCTCTTTCCAGATCTGACTTCCGTTTAGCCCAAATATCACTCTAACCTCTCAAATCTAACTTTCCCACAAGCCTTCTCCTTTCTTTTTTTTTCTATACTCTTCGATTTTTTTGGGTTGATGGTTTTGGATCTGGTGGTTGGTTCTTTTGTGTTCTTCTATTGTTTGGCTTGTTTCTTTTTTGCAGATTTCTTAGGATTGGTTTTGGGAAGTGTTGAGTTTGGGTTTCGGTGTAGTGGATTTTTAGATCTGGGTTAGGAGGGGGTTGGTTTCGATGGCTGTGAGTGGTTGGAGAGTTGAGGTTGTGGTGTTTCTGTGGTGAGAATGGTGTTTTGGTGGTGGTGAGGATGATGGTAGCTTCGGTAGTGGTGAGGATGATGGTGGCTTCGGTGGTGGTGACGAATGGCTACGGGGGTGGTGTGGTGTTGGTAATGGTGATGGCGAGGTGATGCAGATGGTGGTGGTGTTTGGTTGTTGGCCCTGGAGGAGGGGGTGCCGGTTGTTCCTGTGGTTTATGCTCTCTGTTTTTTCCTTCTCCAGCGGTCCCTTTTCCTCCTCTTCGTTGTCTTCTTAAACCAGTTTGGAGCCCTTACCGTAGCCTTTCAGAGTCACAAGATCCCTAGGTCTCTGTGGAGCGGGATTCACAGGATGGGGAAGATGGGACAATGGGTATGGCTTGCGACAGGGGAGAAGATCTGGTCGCCGGCGACAGTAGGGGTGGCAGATTTGGGAGGCTGGCGGCAAGTGTAAAATAATAATAATAATAATAATAATAATAATAATAATAATAATAATAATAATAATAATAATAAAAATAATAATCATAAAAATAAAACTAAAATAATAATAATAACAATAATAGTAAAATGGGACAAAATTAGGTGTCAACAGAAGTGATTGGATATTATATAAGTGAAGGTGAACAATCCACAATGGAGAATTTGGTAAAGATTGCATATCTTTAGTCATGTGAATAAATTAGACTACTGATCACAAATAAATTTGTGATTCCTAGTAGTATCGCTTTTGATATTGGATGAAATAAGGATACTGGTCACAATATATTTGTGATTCCTAGTAGATGATATTGATGTTGGATATTAAGACTACTGGTCATATAAAATATATGATTCATAGTAGTAGACGTTTGATAAAATTAGTCTATTGGTTACAAAAAAATTTGTGATTCCTAGTAGTATGATTTATTATGATGGAGCATGAAAATGCTACAAGCCCTACTATATAAATATAGTTGTGGCAAGAAAATCAAATACATCATTTGTGTGACTACTTGACAGCTCTTAAAATTAGATCATAAGATATATTTGTGATAGCACTACTATCATTGCTAGAGTGCATAACCATTACTACAATGGTAAAACCGGATCTATTAGAAAGAAAAACACTATGATGAGATCTCATGGGATTATAAGTGTGAATTATATTATAAAGGCCTTTACTTGAGGTAAGATCTGGAGTACATCGAGGGGGATGGAATTTTTGCCCAAATAATCTGAAATCTCCTATGAGGATACCCAACCTAATGATCAGAGATCCTGAGAGTTAGGTTCAATGGGAAGAACGAATCATAGAGAGGTCGTTGAAAGATACATATTAAGAAGCTTTAAGCTCATTTGTCCATCCCTATAATGTAGTGTATCTTTCTTGTAACGATGGAGGGTTGATTCTTTAAGAATCTTAATGGAAATCTATAGCTCATTATGAGTGGAGTGTAGCAGTTACAGGAACACTCTTGATAGATTTCACCTATGTGAGTATTGGAGTGGGGCCGCTCCTATGAAGCTTGGTTGGGCAAGTTTCTAGATTACTCACTAAGTCTGGGATCAAGCACAAGGCCGTAATGTGCTGGCTTAAAAAGAAGCTTGTAAATACCTGAATTATTGTGTGTACTGCAAACTCTTGTCTCCCTTGTACAGCCAAAGTTCAATGCGTATGACACACTATTGGCTTAGGATCAAGATTTGCTACTATACTAAGTAAATGTTCAATGCGGTCGCACACCTTTATTAAGCATAATAATTCATCTCTGTCCAAGTTAAAAAAAATAATTAAAACTTTTAAAATATTCTTTTATTATTAAAATGGAGAGGGAATTGTTATAACTATAATTTTAATATAAAATAAATCCTTAATGTTGTGATATTATATAAAATCTTAATGCTAGAACGTTTCAAAGCTTATATCTTTTATTAATTGCTAAAATGTTAGGGGATTTGAAATCATTAATATTATAGCCATTTATGTCTTCAATAAGCCAATAAATATTGGTTTGGCCGGTTAGTCATAATAATTGGGAGGTTACTTATTTCTTTATTATTTTGTATGAGTTACAAATTTGTGAAGTGTATAAATAGGAGTTCTAATCCTCAAATGATATACAACAATTCACTATGATAATTGAAACATAATCTTATTCTTGGACAAGAGAAAGGTGTTTGTTTTAAGAGCTCTTTACTCTACATGTTAGTGCAGAACTGTAGAGTGTACAACGAAGATAGGTTAGACTGTTGTATCCTAGAGGCGACACACTTAGAGTTGAGTTCCTGCTGCACCGGTGATATAATTCCCGCAGATGCGTGAATCGTCTTAAAGAGAGCGAGATATCCGTGCCTTAGTCCAACTCTTCGTGATCATAAAATAATTCTAATTTATATTTTCTTTATATTATTTTGATTACTAACAATTTTTTATTTTTGTTTCAGCTTCTAGCACCTACAACTTTGAGAGGAATTCCAACAATCTTGAGACGAGTTCCAACAGGAATTGTTACGGCTTGAAGGAATTTAAAATATAATTGAGTTTTTTTAAATTGATTTATATTTATTTTTAGTTTCATAAACAGATTTACGATATAATTGTTGTATTTTTAAAGTTGTTTGTTTAATTTTATAGTTGATTGTTGAATTGTGATTGAGCTTTGTTTGATTTTATCTATCTAATTAATAAAAAAATTGCATAATCTGAATTTATTTCAACTCAGTTTGGGCTTAGGCTAAATAATTAGTATTTATTAAATTAATTATAAAGTCAAAATTTTGAATTTTTAAACGGATAATTAAGCAAATTCAGGTAGTAATCGGGTATTGTTAAAATTATTAGGATAAAATTCGGGTAGAACGGATAAAAATTATACGAATAATTATAAGGTTCAGATAATTTGTTATATAAACAGATTCGAGATCGGATACCTCAAAATTAACGAATGCCCTATCCGTTGCCATTCCTACTCCTCACAAGTCACTTGGCCAACACCGAACCCACTCCGCCCTCTTCTTTTCCTCCTTTCTTCAGTTCACTGCACTCTCAGCTTCCGAAGCTTCCAGCTAGCTACAGTACCACTTGTAGCTTTCTCTAAATTAGTGTTGTAGAAGATTATAGATATAGGTGTGAATTTCTTGCCGATAATTGTTGAGACCTGACGATAATTTCCCAACTTAATTTCTTTTCTTTTTGAAGAAAGAGTGAAATAAGCGCCAGAAGCTAAAGTTTGTGGCTTTCATTTGAGGTTAAATTCACTAAAAAGTCTTTTATTATTCCTTAGTTCTTCATTCTCTCACTCATTTCATCAAACTGGTGATGTGCATTTGCAACAAATTGTATTCTTTTGTTTTGAATTAAATTAAAAATAAATAAATAATTGTAATTTTCCAGGTTGAAATGGATGAGCTGTTGCAGAAGCATTTGTTTGCAACTCATGCAATTGCTGCTTCAGGTTCTGCGGTTCTAGGCACTGCTCTTACTTACCCTCTTGACACCATCAAATCCCTTATTCAGGTTCACCTTCTTTTCATGTTAATCTGTTTTTCCTTTCATATTCTTATGAGCCTTAGCTTGTTCAAGAAAAAACAAGAATCTGTTTATATCTAATATATGTTGTATATTCTGATCTTTTGAGGCGAACAGGTTGGTTCAGGTTCCAGTAAACAATTAACTGCCTCTCAGGTTATAAATCGAGTTCGAGCTTTGTCAGGATATTCAGGTAAGTCCTCAAGCTTCTCTTTTATTTATTTATTTAGAACATTGGTATTTCACTTCAAAGTTGAAATGTTACTTGGTAGTTATTTGTTTTATTTGTTTGATGCTAATTGATAAAACGGATGGAATGTCTCGTGATTGTTTGATTTTTTTAACTTACAGTATATGTAATGATTGCATATATGGAAAAATAGAAATGATAATTGCCATTATGGGAACTTGATATGCTTATGTTTTCTATTTTAGTTTTTTCCATTAATAGCTGATGGTTATCGAAATTTCAAATTTGTTTGATAATTTTGTCTTGCTTGCCCTGGCGGCTTTCAAGTACATTAGGAATTATAAATGAAGGAAAAGAGGAATTACTATGCTGATAGTAAAGGAGAGAGGTAATGATAGGGAGAGAAAAGCTTATGCGCGAAGGTAATGCGCTGTGCTTTTGGATGAAAGCTAAACTGCAGAGGAGAATGTGTGATATTTGGCGGCAGCAAAATGGATTTTGATGCTGCCTATTCTTTTTCCTCTTTGATATTTAAACTAAAGGTAGAGTACAATGAAGACAGAGTTGACATGGTTGAAAGATGGAGCTGTAATTTGGGAGCCTATTCTTTTTCCTCTTTGATATTTAAACTAAAGGTAGAGTACAATGAAGACAGAGTTGACATGGTTGAAAGATGGATCTGTAATTTGGGAAAGGACGGAGCAGGACTCTAGCATGTTATTTTAAAATGATCGAAGTTGCATGTTCAGCAGTTGTTTGCTTTGATGCCTTTAAAATTTGAAATCTGGAAATATAACACTAAATTAATATAAGCTACCAATAGGCATGGCAATTCATAGCAGTTATTTCAACTTTAAGTTTGGTCTATCTATTTCCTCTTCGTTTCTTAATTGTTTCCCTCGCCTTTTTGCATTGTCATCCATTGGTTAATACTACCATATAAACACGTATTGCCTCCATCTCAAGTTTCTTAATTGTTTCCCTCTCTCATTTTGATATTTCTATTTTAAAATTTTTTATAATGTTTTTACTATAATTTTTATACAAATTTTTTTTAAAAATATTAATATCAAACAGTGAAAAAGTAAGAGTTGCAAGTATGAAAAAGGAAAGAGGACAGAGTTTTGGGACAATCCAAAATGAAAAGATGGACATTCGTTCTGTTATCTTGACGCATTTCGGAATTTTGAATATTCAGCTATTGAAACTATAATTTGCAGTTTCTCTTCCCCCACCCCTCTTCTTTTGGTCCCTTCCTTGCTTTCTCTTTTTAGCATTGTTTTTATTAAAGGAATTTTGTCATGGTCAGTATCCTAACTTTTATGTGGATATTTTGCTTTGTTTTGAATTATAGGTTTGTACAGTGGGTTTGAGTGGTTGGCCTGGGGGAGAATTTTTGGTCTGGGAGCTCGCTTTGGAATATATGAAGTTTTGACAGCCTTCTATAAAGGTATTCTTGTCATTTACTGAAAGGTGTTTTAGAAGTCATATTACCTTGAATGTTGTGTGCTTAATATTGCAGGCATGTTGCATATTCCTCTCCCTCGATTTTGGTGCTTAGAAACCATGCAAGCCAACTTAGGAGTTATTATGGCATTGATCATTATGGAACTGAGTAGATAACGAAGTTAGTCCATCTTAATTTGATTCCTAATACATGCCATATTCAGAAACCAAGGATCCTTGTCTTAGATTTTCTGAGTTAGTGCTTTGCTTTTAATTTATCTTCAGAGTAACCATGTCTTTGAAGCGCTTCTTAACCATCAAATACAAACCAACCCTTCTCCACTTGCTACCCATCTAGCTTTATATTAAGCATGAGTATTCTTCCTTTTTCCCCCTCTTTATGGTGTCCCATTTGCTATTTATATGTACATAAGCATAGCCAAATGGGTACAGATGTTTGAAAACTAATTTGTCAATAGTATCTATTCGTTTTATTTGAGAATGGATTCAATTGAGTATCTGCATCCTAATGAGAACTAAAATCTGCGAGTTTTATACCATATCTAACTATAATGAGTTTTCTTTCCATTGCATCTACACCTTTAACTGCATCATGTTGTGATATGGCTGTTTTGCAGATGGCCGAGAAGATAACTATGTGTATGTCTCCGAGGCCCTTACAGCGGGGATGGCAGCTGGTGCTGTGGAGTCACTAACAAGCTCGCCATTTGAACTTATTAAACTCCGTGCACAGGTGACCTCTGCTTCTCGCATTTCAAGAGCAACATCAGTAACAGAAAATAAAGCTGTTGTGCCAGTAATTGCCAGATTGCTACGTGGATATACTCCAGATATGAAGGCATTGAACCATTCTGTAGGTATGTTGTCCATCTTAAACAGCAAACATCCTAATATGGTTGGTGCCATACAAGATTACCCTTGGATGATGACTGGGTCTGGAAGGCCACCATCAGTTTGTGATGTTCGGAGGCCATCCCAAATCATTTCTTTGGAAGGATGGGGTGCATTATGGAGAGGCCTTCGTTCTGGAGTTGCTCGTGACTCTGTATTCGGTGGCATATTTTTCTCTACTTGGCAATTTTTGCAGCTAGCAATGCTTGATTGGAAGGCAGTTGGGATGGATCCTCCACCCAGGTTCTTTTTTCAGCTTTTTCCTTGCCATTTGGTGCACAGAGTGTCCCCTGTTGAATTTTTTTAGTTTATCATATGCAAGCAACTCCTAAGCATTGTTCTCAGTATGTTTCACAGTTCATGTGATGTTATGATAAATAGAAGGATCCTGAACCAATTATGGCAAAAAATTAGCTAATTTATTTGTTTAAATTTACTGTAGTCTCTTTGGGGACTTGAGACCATGATTTTTATTTTTTAATATACTCTTACTGTGTTGATGTGATTGTACAAAAATCTAATGCTTGTAAGGGAAAGAAGTTATTAAAAAAAATGAAGACAAGAAACGGAAGTTTTTGGATGCCCAGGTCTGTTGCCTAAGGGAGATTATTAAAGTTTAATAATTAAGAAAACGTAATGTTGCATTGTCTTTTCTGTGTCATGTTATTCACTGCTGGTGTGATAGTAGTAAATTGCATGTGTGTGTATGGTAAAGTAATCAAGTTTCAGCTGGTCAAACTTTTTAATCATGTTCTAGTGTGTTTGTGTGACTTTATTAAGCTTTTGTTCATAGTTGATAACTTTATTTGTTTATGAAGCATAAACCTTTGTTTCTCATGTCTGTTCTATCAACAGACTTCAAGAAGGAAAAGATTTGAGGAATCCTTGTTTGCATCTTGTTGTCTCGTAAAGTATGCCACATGTTGGACCTAACCACTTTGGCATGGCTGTATAAGACTAAATATGAAATAAAGAAATGAGATGGCATATCCCTATATGGTGCTTTGTGAAATTTTCTGCCATGAGTTTCGGGCATTGCCTGAATTTTCAGTAAGATTTTGATTTTTAGACGGTAGCTTCTATGGCTAATATTTGGAATCCTTTTGTCCTTCTTCCTCAGATATGATGAAGAAATTCCTCCACTCTCCCCTTTAGCTGTTAGTCTTGCAGCAGGGTTTTCAGGTCTAGTAGCTGCTGCTGCATCTCAAGGTTTTGACACTTGCAAAAGTCGATCACAATGTACAGTGTTTCCCAAGGTATTTCTTTTGTTTTGCGCTGCTTCATCTTTGACGATAGTTATAGCATACGGCTTTGGTCATCCAAATTACCTTTAAATGCCATAATCATGGCATTTTGATTTGAATTGCTCATATGCAGATTGCCTTTATGTAGCCACTTTTTTCCTTGCAGTTCATTTCAATGGAGAGAAGGCTTCTCAAGTGGAAAATACCTGGGAAAAGATTTGAGAGACTTACAGGGATCCACCCTGCAGATAGAGACATCTTGTTTCGTGGCATTTGGTTACGGATGGCTCGTAGTGGAATTGCATCATTCGTAATTGTGGGAAGTTATTATTTGTCCATTGCTCATCTTTTTCCCAGTAATTGATGCTTTGAGAGCTCGCATCAGTAAAGGATTTGGAAGGGAAAAAAGGATGGGGAAGGGCTAAAATGAATTGAGAAATGGTGGTCTGCTGGGAACAAATGGAGGATAAAAAAAGGTTTTAGCATAGTGTTACACATACTAATTCATATACTGCATTGATGCTAGGATAAGAGCGTGACAGGGCTGCTGCCAACTGAGTATTTATTTAGATGGCAAGCATATTAGATAGACTCTCAGAAGTTACAGGTGCGTAATGTTTTCCTTAGATGATTAGGAATTTAAAAAAAGAAAGTCTGTCTAAATAGTAGATTGAAGCTAAATTGGCAGGTGGCTGTGGGTCTGTGCTGGGAAGCAAATGGTGCGGTGAGCTGAAATTAGTTCAATTGTTTGGGAATGATTAAAGGTTTTTATTTGGAGTATTTGGATTTTTTTTATACAAATAAGGGTTAATGTTTGAATTTCAGATTTGTTTTCAGGCTTGTTTGATGGAGAATTATTTTATGTTTGATGTATGAATTTAAATAAAATAATTTTTTTATACAATTTGATGCAACAAAAATGTAATATATATATAAAAGATTATTATCCTATTCACTGTAAAAAAAAAACGTCACAAGCAAGATTAGGATGATAACATGTGTCATTTAAAAATATTAAAAAAATAAAAAATAAATAAAATAGAACATATATTATTATTTTGATTTTATTTGTGGAATTAAAAAATTTCATTGATAGTGAATAAGGTAATTTTTTATATATAAAAATTGTCAAGTAAATTTTTTTTAAAAATGTTTGATAATGATCTATTGGCCGTTATACTTGTTTTCAACTTTTTTAATTTTAATTTAAAGTGCATGTTTAATCAACTTAATGGTAAATCTAGTGAAAAACATGACATGCATGTTACTTACTTTTGTTTTGACAAATTTATATGCGAAGGCCTAATTTTTTTTTTTTTTATGGAGGAGGTAATAATGATTAAGTCAAGTTAATATTAGTAGTAATAAATAATTTGTTTTTAATTTTTTGGTACATAGTAGTAAATAATTAGTTGTTAATATATGTACGTAAATAAAAGGGAAAAATGTAACCAAAAAAAAATAAAAGGGAAAAAGACTCGCTGAGGCATAATCTGAAATGCCATGACCGTTACGCGTTCGCTCTTTTCTGCTCCACAAAAATCATTATATACTTTAACAACTGTTCCCGCCTCTCTCGGTATCCCACGTGTCCATATGAGACATTTCCTTCATATTACTCTCCACGTGGCACTAATTTTATGGATCCAGCTCACCTAGCCAGAAGGAAACTTTCTGCATTGGATTCCTGACAGATTGGACAATTTCCTTCATTGAAATTTTAAAAATATAAGCTTTCTAGCCGTTGAACCTCGGCCCGCCTTCTCTCTCTTTGCCACAGCCAGACTGAAGCTCATTCTTTGGTTTCATCGTTTTCGCCAGTTAGACTTGAACACCAAATCATCAATTTCTCTTTTCAATTTTTTTTTGTTCGAAAACCAGATTAAATTTAACACCTGGGTCTTTTCTTGGGCGGAAAATAAAAGGAAAAAGAATGAAGAGTGTGAAAGGGAAGCTGTTGAAGAAGCTGAAATCAATCAAACCAGTTGATTACCTAAAGCCAGATCGAGTTCTTCAAGTTCTTGCAATAGATGGGTTTATGGATTCTTGTCCGAAGACACCAAATCCCACAGAACAACCCAAGTTGTTCTGCAGCGAGTCAGAAGAAGACAAGATTAAAGAGAGCTCTGTAACAGTTGAAGAACAGTCTGAAACCATTGATGTAGCAGAGCTAATGAAAGGTCTTGAAGATGAAGATGATGATGAAAAAATGGATTCGAATGATGAGGTTGACGACAAAGAGAACATTAGGCCAACAACAATGAAGCCAAATATTGATGTCCTTGAGACAGGGAAATGTAGGCAGAATGCCCCATTATCAGAGACTGATGTCCTGTCTTTCCGGAAGCCGGATTTGAACTCTTGTACTCTCTTTGACCCGAACCTACTGGTTGCCTTCGAACAAGCGGTGAAGGAGTATTTCAGGATGAGTGAAGAAGAAAGAAAAGCAAGAATTGAGCAAGAGAATCGTGACAGTCTTGTAAATGGAGAAAACGAGCCCCCGTTTAAAACTCGCCGGATTGAAGATAATGCTGACGCTGATGGCGATGTTAACGGCGATCCTCTGTTGAGCTATGAAGAGAAATGTCCGCCTGGAGGCGATGGAGCAGTCATTCTTTACACAACGACACTCAAAGGAATAAGAAAAACTTTCGAGGATTGCAACAGCGTTCGGTTTCTCTTGGAGAGTTTCCGGGTGATTTTCTATGAACGAGATGTATCAATGCATGCACAATACAAGGAAGAGTTATGGCAGATTTTGGGTGGGAAAGTAATGCCGCCAAGACTTTTCATAAAAGGAAGATACATTGGTGGAGCTGAAGAAGTTCTCGCTTTGCATGAGCAAGGGAAGCTTAAGCTGCTATTCCATGGCGTTCCTGTTGATAAATCCAATGCCCCCTGTGAAGGCTGTGGTGGAGTCAGGTTTGTGCTTTGCTTCATGTGCAATGGCAGCCATAGAATCATTGCGGATGGTGGGTTGTCGAGTAAATGCGTGCAGTGCAATGAGAATGGCTTGATTATATGCCCCATCTGCTGCTGAAATGATTGAAACTCTGTTCTTTCTTTGCTTGTCTTCTCTCGATTCTATTTCTTTGTTAGGTGTTATTCTAGCCATTCTTTCAAGATTCCTTTGTTGCTTCCAAACAGAAGATGGAATTTGCCAGATACTGTTGTAAAATTGATAAATATACTGAATTAATTTATCATGCTTTTGGATCTTTCTGAGTTTCCTCAGGTGAAAGTTGGGGCAATAAAAGATATTTTAATTCAAGAACGCATACAAGTTTCACGCATTTCAAAATTCAACTATCTCTTCTCATTCATACATACTCTTGCACAGTTTGCTCGAGCTGATTTTTAGAAAAGGTCCTGCAGATGAGCTTCAAAGAATGGTCTAAGTGAACGAAACATGAAAGGATGTTTTTATGCTCTTGTTTATTTGTTTATTTTTAATATTATTCGTATTCAGTTCATATTTGATAAACTCATTTTAGTGAATATATTCATGAACATATGTTTGTGAATTCTAAATAAATGTGTACAAACATATCTTGGTAAATCTTAATATGTTCGTGCATACTAAACGAATCATTTATACAAATAAATTGTATTTATCTTAATACATATGATGCCAGATTAAGAAATTTTACACAAATATGTAATTATTATTCATAAATGCCAGATTAATAATTACATATTAAAAATGAGTTATAAATAAATCTGTAATTAAAAAATATTGTTATATAAAAGGGTTTTAAACAAATCTTAGATAAATTTATTCATAAATATAGACAAGCGAATTATACTTCTATTTGTGATCGTTTCGTTAAAATAAATGAATGGATATAAACTATCTCTTTCTCTTTATCGGAATTAGTTTTAGATCAATGTTTCTTTGTGTTTTGCATTTGATTTGTCATTCATATGATCTCAGTTAATTTTCTTACTTTAAATTAATTGGAGATTGAAGTATAAGTATTTTGTAGTCGATTGAAATAAAAATAACATTTCACGTCCTTTAATAAGGGTAATTATTATCTTTTGAAAGAATTTTAAGAAAAGAAACATTAAGTTTTAAGATTAAAATATGAATTTAATTTCAAATGTCTTAAATATGAAAGTATATTAAATTAATGTTTTCTGAGGGGAAAAATTAATTTTTTATTTGTTTAAGAATCAAGACTATAAGTTAACTAAAAATATAAAAATTCAAATTACTTAAAAATGTAAAAAATATTATAATTATTAAATAAATATTTAGAAATTCAAATCAAATAAAAAAAATATCTTTTTTTAAACAATCAAATCAAAATAATTAAATGCAAAATTTAGAAGTATAAAGGAGACAATTTTTTCATAAGTTATTTGAATTCAATTTGATAATTAGTCGAGTTTAATTCAATTATTTTCAAGTTAGGTTCAACATCAAACAATTAAGTAACAAGTCAAGTTAGATTATCTAAAGCTCAACCAAAAAGTGGTTGGAAAAAGTGGAAGTAGACTTCTTTTACAAGTATTTGGATAGAGTTTAAGTTTTGGAGTTCTCACTGTTGGAGGACTTTATCGTTTACCACTCCAAGTCCGAACATAATTAATCTCAGACCGTAAAATGAATGATAATACTTACACCAAACCCATTTTGGATGGTTAGTGGCCATTAGTGTGAACCGATAAAACACATAAAGACAAAATGGTAGGAGGGTCTTGCTCTCTTTTTTTTTTTTTATTTTACTAAAAAATATATCTTTAAGTGTTTTTTTTATTATTTTCATTTTATTGGAATCAATATCACTTTCAATTCAAACTAACATTTAATACATGACTTGAATTATTTTTTTTAGCATATATTTTTTATATTTTATGTATTTATTGTTTTATATTCATAAGTCATAATATATGATTGAAAAATGGTAAATTATTTTTATAAAATTAAAATTTAATTTATTTAATCAAATTGAATCGAATTTGAAATTTAAAAATAAAACTATTCGAGTACGAAATTGATAGAAGAACGGTTCCATTTGTCTGGATTACATCCCATCAACAAACATAAAAAAAATGCTGTACACGTGTCAAAGAATCCGTATTCCACATACCTTAGTTCTGCATCGCAGGTCTCACTGAGCTCTCAAATGAGTTACCGGCTCCGAAGCAGCAGCAGCGTCCTCAACACTGAGTGCAGTGCCCTTTCGAAACTCACCTTTTTCCATAATTCCAGGCAAATTCCTCCATATTTTCAATCACATTTCATTTTCTCTTTACTTTTCTCTCCCTTCTCATTTCTTTTTTCCTTCTTTGATAGGGTTTGGTGTTGCAGTAAGAAGAGCAAGAAAATGGAAATGGAGGATCATAATCTCTCTAAATTTACTGTAATCAATGATCCTCAATCTCTCAACGACAAAATTTCGGCCATTCGCAACGCTGGCCCTTCTAAGCTCCAGGTTCTTTAATATTATTGTTTTTAATTTTCCAATAAAAAGTTTATTCATTTCTTTACGCATCATTTCCTTGATTAATTTTTCATATATTCATTTTATTATTGTTGCTTGCATGATTTATACTTTTCTAGAAGAATTTTGTTGGAATTGAGAGGCATTATCAGTTCGTTTTTAATCAATTATGATAATTTAAGTTTCTTTCTGTTGGTGCTGTTGCTATTTGCTATTTTGCTTTCCACTCGTTGAAAGTTTGAAACACAAAAGAAAATAGATGTTTGGGTACAAAAGCAAATTGAATATTATACAGAAAACGTATAATTTTTGAAGATGACTGAATAAAAGATTATGATTCTATATAGACTAATTATGTCACCATTGGTGTTACATTTTAACTATTTATCCATTTTAAATAGATTATGAAATGATACTGCTATTGGTGTCACCATTGGTGTTACATTTTAACTATTCTATATAGACTTTTTCCGTGTTGCAGTTTTTCAAAACAAAATGTAATTAGCAGAAAACAGGTAGCAAAAGCACCAATGGAACAGAGTCTGATTTTCCATTTGCTTTTTCTATTTACCAAGTTTAGGAAGTAAAAGACGAAATAGCAAATGCAGACATGCAGCTAGAAAAAACAACATTTAATGGAGTCTAGGTTTTATGCTTGTGTGGTTTCACAATATAAAGTTTGAATATCAGGTGATTGCAGATTTTGATGCTACTTTGACGAGATACTGGATCAATGGACATCGTGGACAAAGTAGGTTTACCATGGTTCTATCTTTATATTATGATCATAAGTTGTCTGTGGATTTTTGGTTTTCATTTTTTTCCTCTAACATAACATGTATAGGCAGTCATGGCCTTTTGAAGCAAGGAAATCCTGAGTATGATGCCAAGAGACGAGCATTATTTGAATATTATCATCCATTAGAGTTCTCTCCGACAATTCCACTCGAAGAGAAAACCAAACTAATGGAAGAGTGGTATGTTACTCAACCATTCATTGATTTAGTAGCTCATAAGCTGTGAATGATAGGAAACGGTTTATTTCATGTTACTTGTGAATAATACCTTGTTTATTTAAACAAGGACACAAAAACCTTTAGCTTTGCATCATCTGGATTTCAGTTATGTTTTGAGAAACTAATGCTATTGATTCTAAACCTTGTAGGTGGGGGAAAACCCATGGTCTTCTCATTCAAGGAGGCCTTACATATGATGCAATAAAGAACTCTGTAGCTAATGCTAATATTGCCTTTAGGGATGGTGTGGTTGAACTCTTTGAGTTTTTGGAGGTACCTATTTATCTCAACGAGTTTTTAATTATTTTCTTTTTAGTTTTCATTTGGGTAACTTAGCTTTGTTAGGAAGGATCCAGATTTCAAATGTAGTATAATTTGCTACGAGGACACTCAATTAAAAAAAGATAATCTGAAAAGGTTTATAAAAATATAAAAAAAAAAAGATCATCATCATCATCATCATCATCAGAGCCTTTATCCCAATAGATTGGGGTAGGCTATATGAACCAATATCTAAAATCACGTTAGATCGTCCATATGTATTCTTTGCCTCCATAGATTCCTATTCAAGGCCATTTGCTCATCTAATTCTAAAACTTCCATGTCTTTCCAAACTACTTCCTTCCAAGTCTTTTTCGGTCTTCCTCTAGTCTTAACCCTTCTCTCAACATCCATAGCCTCTATTCTCCTAACTGGAGCATCTACAGGTCTACGTCTTACATGTCCAAACCAACGTAAACGATTTTCACACATTTTGTCTTCGATAGGTACCACTCCAATCATCTTACGAATATCATCATTTCTCATTCTATCCTTTCTTGTATATCCACATATCCATCGTAACATTCTCATTTTTGTTACACTCATCTTTTGTGTATGTAGCCTCTTAGTCGCCCAACATTCACTACCATATAACAATGTTGGTCTAACAACTGTCCTATAAAACTTGCCTTTCAACCATGTAGGAATTCCTTTATCGCACAACACACCTGTAGCACTTCTCCACTTACTCCATCCAGCCTGGATCCTATAGGTCACATCACCATCAATCTCTCCATCCATCTGTATTATTGATCCCAAGTATCGAAAATGATCCCGCTTAGGTATCGTCACCCCATCTAACTTCACTACATCATGCTCTTCCAGTCGGTTAGAACTGAATTTACACTCCATGTATTCAGTCTTCACTCTGCTTAGTTTAAATCCTTTTGGTTCCAACGTTTGTCTCCATAATTCCAACTTTGTATTGATCTCCGCTCTAGTTTCCGCACATAGGACAATATCATCTGCAAACATCATATACCAAGGCACCTTATCCTAGATGGATTTTGTCAATTCGTCCATAACTACCGCAAACAAGAATGGACTCAACGCTGACCCTTGCACTATGTTTGGATAAACATTAGTAAAGGAAAGGAATAGAAAGGAAAGGAATGTAAACTAGAGAAAAGGAGAGGAAAGGAAAGGATACATGTACCCCTTGTTTGGATAGCTAAAATTAATAAAGGAAAGGAAAGGAAAGTAATCCTAACAATCCTTGTTTGGTTAAACAATGGGAAGGAAAAGAAATGATTTATTGTAATGCTTTTTTTCCAATTATAACCCTTTTTGTTTTAAATTTTATAAGATAATAAGGTTAAATTTGATATTCTACATGTTAAAACTTTTTTCAAGTTTCCTTTCCTTCCCCTTTACACCAAATTGAGGTTTTAAAAAAACTGAGTAACTCAAGGGAAAGCAAGGGGTGCTCACTCCCCCTCTCTTTCCTTTCCCTAGCTAAAAAATCTTCCCAAACAAAAGAAAGGTTTACAACCTTCCTTTGTTTTACTTTACTTTCCTTTCCTTTCCCTTCCCCACCCTCAATCCAAACATAGGCTTGGTGTAATCCCACCGTGATAGGAAACTCACTTGTTTGCCCCCCACCTGTCCTCACATGTGTCCTTGCGCCTCTATACATGTCCTTAATTAGTTTAATGTATTTTAAAGGAACTCTTTTCTTCATTAAGGACCACCAGAGTACCTCCCTAGGCACTTTATCATATGCTTTCTCCAAATCTATAAAGACCATATGAAGATCTTTACCCATTACTCGAAAGCGCTCCATAAGTTGTCTAAGCAAATATATTGCCTCCATAGTTGATCGACCCTTAAAAAAAGATATTTTAAAAAATTATTTAAAGTTATTAAATAGTAGTAGATTACTAATTTGTGTTATGTTTATTGTTTTTACTAAATTAATATTAAAAAAATAAAATTAGACTAAATTTAAGTTTAGCTGGTCAGTCTTTCGGATTGTTTGGGTCTGATTCATTTCATGTTCAGATATTTTGGGTTAAGTACTTTTCCTGCTCAGGTTGGGCAACTTTGGGTTTTTGATGTTTTCAGTTAAACCAATTAGTTCGGGCTTGGATGGGTTGAGAGGATTTTTTTGGATTCCTGTCAGCTTTGACAGCTCTAGTTCCACCTGCTCATCTTGTTGTCCATTTTCATATAATGTATGTATAGATTATAAGAATTAGAGTTAGGGCCCGGGAATGAATTTCTAAAAGGAAGGTTCTGGTTCCATGGAAAGATTGCTGGAATTTTCTGGCAGCTGTAGAATTAGAATGAGAAAGTTTATGGGTGTTGTTCTTGTGTTGTGGATAGTAACTTGAAGCACAATGCAATAGGCAAAAGACTGAAGATAGGAGATAACCAATCACTTGAGCACAAATTCTTCAAAAACCCTCCAATTTACATTTTAATAAAAATTAAACCCTACAATAGAAACCGATATAAATAAGCACACACTAACTTGTCTTCTTGGACTTCAATTCTAAAAACATTTCAACTAGGAAAACGGACTCAACTTGTGTAAACTGAAGACCACATGAAAGTCCAAATTGTCATCTAAACTTCCAATGGCCCATAACTAAAACTGATTCCAGCAAAACAAAATGACCAAAATGCCCTGTGGAGCAGGAATTAAAAGTTGCTACAGACCCCCATACATGGAAATAACTGAATTTAAAAAATGGAGTTCTAAATTGCTAGCCCTGAAATTATAGACATGAAAGGAATAAAGTTTCTTCTTCTATGTTTGTATCACAGAACGGGCATCATTGCTAGTCTCTCTGGTCTATTTTACATATAAATTGAAAAAACTATCCTATTATGATCCAGGAATTGAAAAAGAATAGAGAAAAAAGGAGGAGGTTTTTAATAAATTCAAAATGGTTTAAATCTATATACGCATGTATATCCATACGTGTTTGTGAGGCTAGCATTTTTTTTTTCCAGTTTTGCCTCAAATTCATTGTTTTCCTCTGGAATATTCAGGAGAGAGATGTCCCTGTTCTCATATTTTCAGCAGGGCTTGCAGATATTATAGAGGAGGTTAGTCAGGCAAAATTTTCTTTATTGTGCACCTGTGGTCATCTATCAGAAGTAGCCTTTTAGCCATTGGTTTCTGGTCTAATCTGCATCTTATGCATTGTTTGATTTTTTTCTTACTATATCAGGTCCTGAGGCAGAAAGTTCACAGATCTTTCAAGAACATTAAGATTGTCTCAAACCGGATGGTGTTTGATGACTGTGGTCACCTTGTATCTTTCAAAGGTGTCCTTTATTTACATTGTTCTCTGCTGAAATTATTGCTGCTAATACGTTAACAAATGTTATTGGCTCTTCTCCCTTGTGTTGTTGTTTCTATTTGTTTAAAGAGAGGTGGTTGAATTATATTTCAGATTAGTTTGTATTTACTCCAGTATTCTCTGGTACCATCTTTTAATTTGCATTTATCAGTTTGGCTTTATCCCTCTACTTGGGTCTTGAGAAACACTCGAACAAGCTGAGGTGTTGTGTTTGATGAAATTGACAACTATAGGAAGAAAGAGTCCCATGGGGTTAAGTTATGGCTCATATACCATGCAAGATATCATTTTCTTTCCTTGTGGGAAAAGTGATTGGTGGATACTTAATATGAGTTTTAAAAAACTTGGACCATCTATCTCGTCATCTTGTATGTTCACGTAGCACGTTGTTTTGCAATATAATGGAATAATATCTAATGAACTTGTTAATCGTTAATTTTGATTTGCCTTCGAACTCCATTTTGTACAGGGAAGTTGATTCACAGTCTGAATAAAAATGAGCATGCTCTTGATATGGCTGCACCTCTCCATGATCAAGCGGGTGGTATTGATGATCCTATCACAGACAATGCCTCAGTGAAGCAGAGGACTAATGTGCTACTTCTAGGTGATCACATTGGTGATTTGGGAATGTCTGATGGCTTGAATTATGAGAGTCGTATATCCGTCGGGTTTCTGTAAGTAAACATTAGCAATTAGAAAGCCATTTTATCAAACATGCCAAGTCACATTGTTGATACCCTACAAAGCCGTTTTGATCAAACATGCAAGTCACCATGTTTCCCTGAGAGCAATTTTATCCACTACTTAGCAATTACAAGAATTTGGTTTCTCTGCATAAAAGCATTTTGGTAAAGGCCTACAACTTCGGCAAATGCTTCCTTCAATCTCTTTGATAAAACTTTTGCATTAATCTGATATACACTCTCTGCAAGACCAATCGGCCAAGGGTCTTTGAGGTTTAGGAGCCTACTTTTCCAGGGATAATAGTAACAACAGCGGCATTTAGCCTTTCTACAAAAAAGTTGGTCCTACAAAAATTCTCACGCTCTAAAAATGTCCTTATTAATCGAAAGAAAGTCATTATGAAACTGTCTGGTGGAGTCTTGTCATTGCTACAATCAGACAGCTTGAAACCCTTTATCCTAAATTCCCCTGCAAATAAAATTTCTGCACTAGAAGAAAAACTGGTACTCAGTGCTTCCACTATCATGTTATTTAGTTGTGACTTGTGATATATTGTCATTACAGTTTGTTTACCTACCTTTTCTCATTATTATTGTTCTGATTCCACTTTTTGTTCTAGAACAATTTTGATAACATTCTTTGTAAGAATGTATCCAACTGCATATCTCTATGAAATACTTTCCAGGAATGACAACATTGAGAAGAATCTCGATAGCTACCGCAATGCCTTTGATATTGTTTACTTGGTAAGTCAAATAATATTACGTTTCATCCCCCCCAGCTCTCTCTCTTTTATTTTTTGAGTTTTAAACCTGGTTGTTATAAGAGTCACTATTCCCACTTATATATAACAGTTGATTGCCACATTAACATTTTGGGATGTTCCATTATGCTGTTGATAAGGTGTTGTACTCATCTGCTCAAGCTGGTTCCTTTCAGTATTCAAGTGTGTAAGCATCGTCTGTATCTATATTCTAGAGATGCATAGCTTGTCCAATGTCCTCTTAGAGGAAGTGGGATTATCTTCTCCTTGTGAAGTGTGAACATAGACATTCATGTTTTTGTTAAGTGCATTTTGCACATGGCTGTGGAAGAGGCTAGGAAAATTGAGAAAAGCTTTTGGCAGGCAACAGTTTTGCTAATTGCTAGTCATCTTCCTTTCTGCAGAATGACACACCCATGTGGGGAGTGGTGAAGCTTGCAACTCAGCTCTGTTCTATGGAAGTTGATTGATTACCAAAGGATTATGGATATGCTATTATTTGCTTATCTTTTGAATGAAGATTTTGATATCCAAAATGGACTCCCAAAAAAAAATTGCTTTCTAATGTCAAGTTTATGTTTCTCAGCCTTGGCGTTGCCAATATTGCCCAACTCAAGAAATCTTTAATTTGTTCCTGATTAGTATTTTGCTTTAACTTCTGCATTTATTCTATGGGAAAGTATTATAAGCATTAGGGTGTCTAATTGATACGATTTGAGATGATTCTATATTATATTTGAATTTTATTCGATTTAAAAATTTGAAACTTGAAATTTGATTTGAATTTGATAGACTTTAATTTTTGAAATTTGAATTTGATTTAACAGAACACATACATTTTTTTGAGTTGTATTTGATAAATTTGATTTGTTATTTTATACTTCTATATTACGAGGGTATTAACATCCTCAACTCATTATTCTATCATTTGATTCAAAAATAAAAGAATTACTCGAGCAATTTAATCCATTTATTCTCCTAACAAACAATATTTTGTCCATTAGAAGAAGTCAAAGGGTAGGTGTTAGAATGCTCAATGATGCGAGTTGGGGGCGGCGCGGCTCAGCGCAGGCAGGCAGGCAGGCACCGCAGCAAGAATCACAAGTCACGGTGTTCTATATTGACCCTCAAAGCTCTACTGCCGTACCAAGGCTTGAATATTTTGCTACACCCTACAGTAACTTTGTTTCAATAACTTCCCTAGGTGAGCTCTTCGGTCCACAATCAATGGCGTGCGTACTATCAACCATTTAATCTTACTTTTTAAAGTTTAAATATTTCACGAATGCTATAAAGTTGAACTTTGCTTAATACTTTGTTTTTAATATTTTTTAAGATTTTATATTTATAAATAAAAATAGTTACAATTATTAATAAAATAAATAAATCAAACAAAAGAAATAAACATAAAATTAAATCAAATATATATAATATAAAAATTAAGTGTAAAATTTTAGAGACTTCAAATACTCTTTGCCATTATGACATTATTTATTGTAAATGCAACTAAATGGCATTATGGAAGAAAGTAAATGCATAACAACAATTAAAAAGACCCAGTAATTATTACTTAGTGTAGGTTTAATATTCGATTTTTTTTTATTTTCCTTCACTTTCCTATGAACTAAAAATATTACATAAGTTTGTGAGAAGAGCTTTCGGGTTCGACTTTTACTGAACACTTTTGGAGAGGGATAAAGAGCCTTAATTGTGACCCTGAACAAGATTAGTCTCATACCGTTAAAACGGATAAAAATACTTGTGATTTATACAAAAAAAATTACATAACAATAACGAATTAAAATGTAATGCAAAAAAAGTAATAATTTTACATTATTTATATGAAGCTCAAATTATACTACATTTTACTATCAAAATTATATCATACCTCATTAATAAAATTTTTAAATTTTATTAACAATATGACATGTATTTTTAAAGTATATAAAAAACAAAAAATAAATTAAAAATAAGACATACAATTAACTTTAGAAATTAAAATGCTTTTGTCATCAATATTCTAATTAAATGACTTCAAAAATTATAACATATTATAAGATTCTCAATCTCATTTCCAATTATAATAGACAAATCATAATGTATTGATCATATCTTAACGTGACATAGTTAATCAAGAAAATAGGTAAACAAAAGCAACAAGTCAACAACCAAAACAATCAAACAGAGCATAAGGATGGAGAATAGAAGAGATTGTATCAAAGTCAAACTTGTTCAAAACATGCACAATTATCCAACAGTTAAACCTTAAATAGTACGAGTTAAAATAAAAAACTTTATTGATTAATGATTTTTCCTTGAGCATTTCAGATCATGACCATGGCTGCAATAAGATTAAACTAATTATAAAAAGACAAAGACAACAATCCAGAAATCCCTCCATTAATACAACAATCAACCGATAGCCCCCGCAAATGGAAAAAAGCCATAGTCCGGCCAAACGCGTTTTCCTGCTACTCTGTCCAAACACACGTTTAAGCCTCTTTCTATTTTTTATACTATAAAAGATCAGATTAGATTAGATATAAACAAAGCTGGGAATGGGACTTTCAATTTCCACTCTCTTTTAAGATTTGGACTGCCGAATATAACTTCATTTCAACTACTAAGCCTAATGCCAAGACCTGGTAAACCATAACCCAGACCTTTTTTTTTTTTTTTCATTTTTTCGAAGGATCTTCTTCTAACTTTCTCTTCTTCAACTCTACTCATTTGGGTTTCTGTGTTTATTCCTTTTGGATTATTGCTTTATTCTTTTAAAGCATATAAGTTGAATTGTTCAATTCTTTTCAGCTTTTGTTATCTTAATTTGATTTCTATTGTATATGCTGTCAAGCTTCTGCTTTCTGAATTAGAGATCCAAGGATTTGTATGTATTTTTCTGGTGTAGGCTTTTGTGTTGACTTTTTTGTTTTGTTTTGTGGGGTGCACTTTGTTTCAATAAATCAGGCTCTTAAACTTGCTTCTTCAATCTTTTTTCATAGTTGTTGGAATCATTAGCATTATTTTCAGGGATAATTTTTGAAGCTTGGAGGTAAGTACAAAGTTTTTCATGGTTCAGGCTTTGATTTTGATATAATCTTTTTCCTCAAAGTCTAGATGAGAATATAGGGAGCTTGGTTTTGGTTTGGGAGATCAGATCTTTATGTGTTTGATTGGCCTGTCTATTGGTTTTAGATATTGATTTTAAAGATTGTGATAGTATTTTGAAGAAGAAATCTAAGTGTGAGAATAGATGGGTAATACTTGTGTAGGACCAAGCATTTCCAAAAATGGATTTTTTCAGTCGGTTTCTGCTGCAATGTGGCGAACCCGATTGCCTGATGACTCAGTTTCTCAAACTAATGAGGAAACTGGGAGTCAGAGAGCATCTAAAGAACCTGAATCACCATTACCAGTCCAGAACAAACCTCCAGAACAAATGACAATGCCCAAACCAGAGACCAAACAAGAGACTAAACCAGAAACTGAACCTGAAAAACCAACAAAACCCAAGTCCCCTCATATGAAGAGGATATCCAGTGCGGGGCTCAGGACTGAGTCAGTTTTACAAACAAGGACTGGTAATTTCAAGGACTACTATAGCCTGGGGAGAAAATTAGGACAAGGGCAATTCGGGACGAGTTTCCTTTGTGTGGAGAAGTCAACTGGAAAAGAGTATGCTTGCAAATCAATTGCAAAGAGAAAGTTGTTAACTGATGAGGATGTAGAGGATGTGAGAAGAGAGATTCAAATAATGTACCACTTGGCAGGGCATCCAAATGTTATATCGATAAAAGGGGCTTATGAGGATGCAGTGGCAGTTCATGTTGTCATGGAATTATGTGCTGGTGGAGAGCTTTTTGATAGAATTATTCAGCGCGGACATTACACAGAAAGAAAGGCAGCTGCACTTACAAGGACTATAGTCGGGGTTGTGGAAGCTTGCCACTCTTTGGGGGTGATGCATAGAGACCTCAAGCCTGAGAATTTTCTTTTTGTCAATCAGCAGGAGGATTCACTTCTCAAGACAATTGATTTTGGATTATCAATGTTCTTCAAGCCAGGTATAAACTGATTGATCTTATTCTCTTTCAAGTACCCAAAAGTCGTAATATTTGATTTCTTATTTACCTATTTTAGTCATTCCTTCACTCGGCTATAATATCACTTGCATGTCGTAATATTAGCTTTCTTATTTACCTATTTTAGTCGTAATATTAGTGCTCTCATCATTGATTCAGGCTTGTAAGTTGTGTTTGTTTTTTTTTTTTATGTCTGTGGCACGCAAGGTTTTTTTCCCTTGTACTCTTGCATGGACATTATGCTGTTGCATTATCTTTTGAGTCTTCGAGTTCCACAATTAAATTTGAGTTTGGACCCCAACCTTGAAGCCGGTTATGTCTTTCTTAAATAAGCATTATTTAAGAAAGATTATCTTTTAGTTAGCATTGGCATGAAATTTACTAGGTTTTTCTTTTGTTTATCTGTAATAAAATATTTATAGAGCTTTTAATCCTGCATCGAGTTCATTCTTCGTTAGTTTCATGGTCAATATAACATGAAGACCTAGTAAATTTGACCTCCACTTGTGATTTATTGATATCAATAGAGGAATTAAGAGAAGATTTGCTTTTTTATTTTGTATTCCTCTTGGTCACTTTCTCCATGTAGGTGAAAGATTTACAGATGTGGTCGGGAGCCCATACTATGTTGCCCCAGAAGTCTTACGAAAGCGTTATGGTCCAGAAGCAGATGTATGGAGTGCAGGAGTAATTCTTTACATTCTCCTAAGTGGAGTTCCTCCGTTTTGGGCTGGTAACAAACTTTCTGATGCATAAGATTTTACCATTTTGATTCATCACATGCAAGTGCATTCATAGTTTAGCCAATTGCAATTATTTTAGCAGCCCTTTTATTTAAACCATCGTGATTATGTTTTGATCTTCACTTTCTTCATTTTTTCCCCCATGATGTAGAAAACGAGCAAGGTATATTTGAACAGGTCTTGCATGGTGACCTTGATTTTGACTCAGATCCTTGGCCTAGCATCTCTGAAAGTGCCAAAGATTTGGTTAGAAGAATGCTCGTTCGAGACCCCAGGAGAAGGTTAACTGCACATGAAGTTTTGTGTAAGTCAAATTCTTTTACTCCTGCTTTTATTTTTGTTCTTACTTATGCTGGCAAGTCGGTGCTTCCCATGCCATTGGCATTGTTGTAATCCCTTTCTTTCATTTTGTGCTTGGGTTAGGCATCCTTCAACTTTAGACATTGGGTTTTCATGTGTCACAGGGTGGCTGGTTTCCTTGTTAAAAAAAATAAAAACATGTTATTATCGGTTAATTATTAAGGCTATATTTTGTACGTATGAATGGATATCTTCATTTAAATAAATTATAGTATTTTGTTTAACTTTTTGCCTTTGCTTTAAAGCAATTCTTCAAAAGCAAATAGCCAAAAGCAAGTGGTGAAAGCATCACACAGATGAAGTCTTTTGTTGCATCTTAATAGCATAGCTGCAAACCTAAACCTATGCAATTCTTATTTCCTAGAAAGATTTTCGTCTGCCGTGTTATCCACAATGTAGATGTCAAATTTATATGGTTAAATATAAATCAATAGATTTCAGGAGGGCACCTTTTTCCATTGCTAATATTATTTAAAATCTTTGCAGGCCACCCTTGGATACAGATTGATGGTGTTGCTCCTGACAAGCCTCTTGATTCTGCAGTTTTAAGTCGTATGAAGCAATTTTCTGCAATGAATAAGCTCAAGAAAATGGCCCTTAGAGTAAGTCTCTGGACATGCTAGACATGATTTACTTGAAAATCATAACTTCTTTTCAAGATCTTTTATTTGCTAGATTTTCTATTTTTGTTGATGAACTGAATTTTTTTTTCTTTTCTCTTGCAGGTAATTGCAGAGAGCCTCTCTGAAGAAGAAATAGCTGGCCTCAAAGAAATGTTCAAGATGATAGACACTGACAACAGTGGTCAGATCACCTATGAAGAACTCAAAGCAGGATTGAAAAGAGTTGGAGCTAATCTTAAGGAGTCTGAAATTTATGACCTTATGCAAGCGGTAAGTATGAGACAAAATTTGGATATAGTATATATGTTAAACAAGTCTACTAAAGGTTTCTCCTTTTATACCAACTGCTACTCTGTCTAGACAAGTGTTAGGGGGATTTGGGATGATTTTTGTAAGGATAATAAGCTAAATATTTTTCCTCATTCTCTATTGAAAGAAAAGCACAGGGCGTTACGGCATTGCCTCAATTGCGTGGACCCAAGAATCCTTCCAGGACCATAGAAATCCATTTCTTGACCTTTGTCCATCAAACCTAAGCACAATGGTGACACCTTGAATATCTTCCTCGTACCACACTGAAGCAACAAGCATAGAGATGTTTAATTCAAGAAGGAAAGATCTTAAAAGGAGACATGTTAAAGTGGATGGCTAGTTTTACATTTCTAAAGCAGATATGATTAAGGATAGTCTGTGAATTTGTAGAACTCTCTTTGTCTGGTTCTACTCAATTTAGGATCTTTATTGTTTAAATGCAACAAGATATAGAGTTAAAGGGAGAAAGAATGGAAGATTGACCCTATGGTGCTATGGAGTGTCTTTAACCATGGAATCCATCTGGATGCTGTAGAGGTCTCATGTCATTCATCTAACAATTGGAACTGGCCCATTCCTCGAACAGTTTTGTACAAGTATAAACTTGCATCTGTTATACCTAGTACAATCTCTTTGTCCAAAGGTGACAGTGGACGGCATAGTTTTAGTTTCACAATACTGATATCCAGAGAGGAGCAAGTAGTTTTTCTTTGTTATCCGGAATTCTTTCTGATTTGCACAAGAATTTGAATTGGGAAGACAGTTTTTCTTCTTTTTAGTTATGATTTTATTTGCTGTATACAGAATACCAAATTAATTGCGAATAAGCAATGATGAGTTGTTTCTAATGCAAACATCTTCATGAGCTGCAGGCTGATGTTGATAATAGCGGCACGATTGACTATGGGGAATTTGTAGCTGCTACACTGCACCTAAACAAAATCGAGAGAGAAGATCATTTATTTGCTGCCTTTTCCTACTTTGATAAGGATGGTAGTGGTTATATTACTCCAGATGAGCTCCAACAAGCTTGTGAGGAGTTTGGCATAGAGGATGTTCGCCTTGAAGAAATGATCCGAGAAGTTGATCAGGATAATGTAAGTGGTTTGCTTTATTTTCCATTTTTTATTTGATCATAAGAACGGGAAGTATTTTAAAGCTGTGGTTCAGTGGTTAAGTGAGTTCACCAAGTGAGTGATCTTGGGTTCAAGTTTTAAGCTAGCTCATCTTGCTTAGCCAAGACTGGAGTTGGTAGTCCTTTCCTTTTTCTTCACTGCCGCTGCCTGGATCTGTAAATATTTGGTCCTAGAATCATGTTTTCAGATATGGGTTTACATAAAGTTGTCTAATTCTTATTAGAAAACCCTCAATGCATCCATTGGTCATAACCTCATCCCTCATTTCAAAGAAAACTCTCCAGAAATGTTATGCTTTTGCATAGCAAAGTTGTGCTAAAGAATCATCATATGGAATATAAAATGCATTTAGCACTTTGTTGATTGTATCATCTGTCAACTGATCGAGTCTTCTACCGATCATATGCAGGATGGACGCATAGATTACAATGAATTCGTGGCCATGATGCAGAAAGGAAATGTTGCCCCAAATGCTGCCGGTGCTGGTAAAAAAGGCCCACAAAATAGTTTTAGCATCGGATTTAGGGAAGCGTTAAAACTTTAGTGTAGGCAATTGTTCTTGTCCTTTGTACCTTTTAAGTTTTGAGAGAACTGAGATTTGTATAGTAAGCCAAAATGTTCATGATCAAATTTCACTTGATTTTAGTTCGAAACATTCATCCTCTCTTCCAATTGATATCTCATGTATTCTAACTAGAATTAAAAGCAACTGTTTCCCTTGTTATGTGACAATGTGATAAAAGCATGAGTGCATGGCTGTTTGTATTGAAAGGAGTACCAGTGTTCATTGAAGGAGCAGTCAGGCCATTGCAATGAGCACTTGTCCATTTTCTTCTTTTTTCTTGCCTTGCAATTAAAATTAGCCATTTTCTGCCCTTTTTTTTCTCTTGTTCACTTTACACACAAGAAAGGGATACAATAGCCTGATTTGAATTGTAGACTTATTGAATGCTGTTTCTTAAAAATTGTTGTAGGAATTAGTTGATAAGTTGCAGGTTTGAACTTGTATTTTTTTTGTTTATTAGAAATATAATTTATTTATTGTTAATAATATTAAATTGAATTATGCATTATAATAGTGAAAAGAAAATTACTAAAGATAATCATTGTATTGTGCTTATTTACATTTTTTTGAAAACGTTGAATAGATTAAATTAATTAAAAAATTAATCATCAAATTGTGTAAAAAATTTACTTATAATATTTTTGAACATATTTTCATAAAAATAAAAAAATGTTTATATTTTAATAATAGAGTTCTATGTTAATAAAGTAGCAATTAGTTTTTATTTTAATTTGTAAATGCAAATTAATTTATCAAAATGTTGTATTTTATTTAAAAAAGAAAAGGACTTTTTTATTAAAAAAATAATATATTTTGACTAAGAGGTATTTACAATTTTTTTTAACTGTGAAGAAAAGTTTTTTTTCTCTAAATTACTAAAAAACGTACCGTCAAATCACCACCGTTAAATTGCAATCACCATGTCAGATCAGCATTAAATAAACCCACCCACTTTTTCTCAGTTAATATTTGGTCCATCTTCGCCTGTTACTTTCTTTAAGACCATTGACGCGTAACGTTATCACTGCTCTCTAACAATGACTCAATGAGATACCAAAAATACGTAAACTTTCCGTATAAATACCTTCCCCAATTGTTTATTATAGTTTTTCCTTTTTTTTTTTTGCCCTTCCTGCGTACGACAAACAACAAAAACCCTAATTAACGCAACATTTTCTCTCTTTTAAATTTTTTTCCTCAAAATTCCCAAACCCTAACTTTCATTCTCTTTCTCTTTCTTTCTCCCCTGATGGCGACGGCGCGTGAGGAGAGCAACCCTTACGGCGGCGGATTAGGAGCCGGAGGAAAGTTTAGGAAACGGCCTTTTAGGAGGACAACGCAAACTACGCCATACGATCGACCACCAACCGCAATACGGAATCCCAGCGGTGCTGGTGATAGAAATGGTTGGTTATCGAAATTGGTGGAGCCAGCGCAGAGGCTTATTACTTCCAGTGCTCACAGGCTCTTTGCCTCCGTCTTTAGGAAACGACTGCCTCCTCCGCCGCAAGCGCCAGAGTCAGGTAAGGCTTTTGTCTCGGCTCTCTTTTATTGTTTCTCAAATTAAAATACAGAGAAAAAAGCAGTTTTTTTTTTGTGGAAATGCGTTCGTTAGGTTGCTTTTATGTTGGGGTTTTGGAGTGGTAGGTTGCTAACATTCGGTTCGGGAATTTGTAGTTTCTGGTTGAGGAGGACATTAGGGAGTTAGGGTTTTGCTTTTGCTTATTCCAGGTTGAAATTTTGAGTATAAGAAATTGTTTGTCATTAATTATAGTTCTCGTTATAATTGTGCCCTTTTTATTGAAATGAGAGCAGTTTCTTCTTCAGCAGATTAATGTGTACTAAAAAATATGTTAAGAACAGGAATATATAAAATATTTTAAAGCATGTAGTTCAATTTTTTCTTGCAAATTAATGTACGGGATATGTTAACCATGGGTAAATTATAGATTAGTGATTACAATCTGTTATTCTTTTATGAGGTTTTTATATAAGGCATGTTGGAAGTTTAAATTACCATTAGTTAGGTTTTTTTTTTGGGTGTTGATTAAGCATTGCATGTAATAATGTTATCAGAGACTAATCAGGAAGCAAGGGAGACTCCACCAACAGAAACTTCAACAGTAAGTATTCAAGTTACATTTTAATCCTATTTGTGCTTATGTTCCTGTTAACTTGATTAATGATCTCTACTCAATAAGTATCTTATTTTTGGTTTTAACATTTACAGAGCTGGAAAAAATGAAAAACTATTGATTGCAAACTTTGAACATGTAGAGTTTTTTTATTTTCCTTTCTTCAATATAGTTATGTGTGGGAAATGCTATGTGGTAGTATTAACTTTGCGTTTGGTTAAAAAATCTATTTAGTGCAATACTTCCAAGTTGAATCATTTTCTTTGGTGGAAGATTGGACTTTTTGGCTCATAGGTTGCATTTAGAAAGTTGAATTTGAAAGAAGGGATTTCGATTTCAAATTTATTACAAAATTGTTTGATGGATTGCATAATAACATGACTTTCTTTATTATTTTCAAATGCATGGACTTATTAGTTCTCTACTCAGTAATAAATCTGAAGTACATATGCCAAATAAGGAACTTGAAATTCATCTTCTTGTACCTTCTCAAATACATAAAAATGTTGAATCTCCTTCTCAAATACATAAAAATGTTGAATCTTTAACTAACTTCTGCAGATTGTGTTCGTTTATCCTCGCAATTTATTATGACCCCAAATCCACTTTCAAACTATGTTGCAAAGATATCATTAAAGTTTGTGATTGGGTTTAAATGCACTTTTGAATAAATTCTTAAGGCAATTATGTTGTGACAATATGAGGGTTTTTTTGACTTCTTTAAACATTTTGTATTTGCAGTTTTCCTTTCAGTTTTCCTAAAACGTTTTTGATTGCCTATTTTTCAATTTCTCGAAAATCTTTTCATTACATAAATAACTATTTTCAAAGAATGAAAATGTTAGACACATTTGCTATTGAAATTTCCTTAGTAGTACACGCTAAGAACGTTATGCGAACATGAGTAATTTGATATTCTTAAACTAAGATCCTGTTTGGTTCGAACAGAAGTTTTTTTCAACTAGAGCTGTTCAAAACTATTGTAGAGAGAAACTAAAATAGTGTTTGGCAAATTTAATATATAAGTACTGTAGGATGTAGAAAAATATTTGATAATGTTTTAATTTATTTTTAATAAATAGGTTAAGTAAAACAACTTTGTATTATTTTAAAATAAAAAATAAATGAATAAAAGAGAAAATTTTAACCAAATAAAAACGGTGAATGTCAAAAAGATATAATTCTCCCTACAATTAATGAATTGTTGAAGGGTAAACTAAGAATAAAAAAAAAATCTCATTAGCACTTGTTGTAGGAGCTTCAATCTATGGATTTGTCTAAATGCCAAATGGGCTTCCCACATAAGCTATAAATTAAAAAGAAAAAAAAATTGAGTCAAATGCTTGGCTACAGAAAAGCTCGTCTATAAGGTAGCGCCTAACGCCCCTAAATTTAAGATTGGAAATACTGCCAAAAAAAGAATACAGTTGAGAATGGTACATAAAAAAATGAAGTGAAACTTGGAGTGAAGATAATGATTAGAAAAAAAAAATACGTCCATCTCTGTGTATGTTTGTGTTTATATCTTTGTGTAAACATAGCTTGATGCGTGTATGTCTGTTTTCCTTTCTATGACAGTCATCAAACTTTGTATTTAAGGCAACTTGATCTGTGTTGAGGTTAATTGCGATTTACAAAGCCAATCATGTTGGGATCCATTTTTTTTAAAGCCATTTTGCTGCAAACTGCTATACTTTACTTTATTGGGGATTTGAACTTGAGGAATTTGTATGGCCTGTAAGAGCATCATTTCATCATTAACCAGTTTCAGCATTTCCTTACATTTTGTTTGAAAATAAGTTTTTTTTTTGTTTGAAATAATTAAACTATTTCATTGTCATTTTTCAGATAGATTTTCTATTCTGTTCACCAAACAATTTTTCACTAGATTTAATTTATTGTGTGTAAGTGAACAAAGAGCACTTTTTTTTTTTAACTAGACACATTCTTTTCTTGGTATGTTACCTTACTCAGGAGCAATAGAGAGTAAGTAGTGGGTCACATGTCCTAAATGTTGGAGAGAGGCTTTGTCCAAAATTCTCATTTCTGACCTTTATTCATTTTGAATTGTGGATGCTCCTTTCAGGTTATCTGCCTCTTTTTTTTTATGATATTGTTATGTTCTTATTTGTAATTTCTGTTTTGTGGTTTCTACTGCGATGAATCCAACATATGCTTTGCTGTTCTTTTGTAAATCTGTCCACACAGGATCCTCCTGTTGTGCAAGGAGCTTTGGTGGGACCTGAGAATCCTGGTAATCATAAGGATGAAGGTGGAGTTGCTGAACTCGAGGAAATTTTGAAGCAGAAGACATTTACGAGGCAAGATGATCTAAAATTGCATCTTATTGAAGTTAAATTGAAATGCATGGTTAATTGTGCTACTTAGTTTTAAGGGAACTTTTCAAAATTAAATTAGTGTCACTTACTATGATAATTTACATTTTGTGATTGTGTGCACTTATGCTTTAGGATGTTGAAGCTTTTATTTCCCTCAATTTCCTTCATTTGGAATAAAGGCGGAGAGTATGAATTGGATTGAATCTCTTTATGCATTTGCAATTTCTAGTTATTCTTGAAACCTTCCTATTTGGTTACTGTGCTATCTGATTTCCAATTTATACTTGTTTTCATGCTTTGTAATTTTCCTTTGTTGCTTCAGCTTGGATTCGAATAAACTTCACCGGCCGTATTTTTGTGTGCTTATCATGTTTCTTTGTCCTTGACAGTAAATCTTTCAACATGAATTTGATTTAATGCTATAGATAATTAATGTTATTATTATTCTTTTGCAGATCTGAAATTGATCGTTTGACGAGTTTACTACGTTCAAGAACTGTTGATATTTCTAGTGGAAATGAAGAAAAGAGGTCTGAAGTGAAACCAGTGGTGTCATATGACAAGAAAGAAGAATTTCCAAAGACCCCAGCTAGAGAAAATGGGACTGAGAACCATCTTATTTCAACATCTTTTGTCAGCTCAACTGTAAGGAAAAGTTTTCCTTCATTTTGCTTTTGGGGTAACATACCCTCAAGTGCTTTTTGATAGGTCTGCATATTTTTAATTTCATAGATGGAATAAAAAAATTTCCATTGCAGGTCCTTCACGAGGATGTTGCTTCACCTGCTGAGCTTGCAAAAGCTTACATGGGCAGTAGGCCTTCAAAAGTATCTGTATCGACACTTGGATTACAAAATCAAGGGCCAAGGGGAGATTTAACTTTGCTAAGCAATAAAATTTTCCCTTCTAAATCACCCGTAATGTCACTTGCGCCAAGATCTTCTGGCCAGTTTGGGAATGTTGGAAATGGTTTTATGACCCCAAGATCACGGGGCAGGTCTGCAATATACAGTATGGCGCGTACACCTTATTCCAGGGTTAACTCAGCAATTGTCATCAAGGTCCTTATGCTCGACAATCATTTTCTCTTTTGTAATTGCTTTTTTATCATATTTCTTGTTCTAGTTGTTTGCGACTTCCACAGGGTGCTAGCACATCAAGTGATGCTTTTGGTGGACCATCTTCATCATCTCAGAGTGCATGGGAGCAAAACAGAATTTCTAGCTCCAGACAAGGGGTACTAATTCAGGATCATTTTATTTCTCTCTTTCAGGATTTCCTCATCTAGAGAAATGACACTGGATATATTTTTTCATTTGCAGGTTTTAAAGCGCAGGAGTTCTGTATTAGACAATGATATAGGATCAATTGGTCCTATTCGCCGGATTCGTCAAAAATCTAATCTTCTTTCTTCAAAAAACTTAAGTTTTCCTGCTTCTGCTGGTCCTCTATCTACCCATGTAGCTGGCACTAGTTCAGCTGGTTTAGATGCTCTAACCGAGAATGGGGATAACAACACTCCTGGCACAAGTTTTACCCCTGTTCCTTCCAAGTCCAGTGAGATGGCCTCAAAAATATTACAGCAACTTGACAAGTTGGTCTCTCCAGGGGAAAAATCACCAACTAAGTTGTCACCATCAATGCTACGTGGGCAGGCTCTTAAAAGCATTGAAAATGCAGATTCTTCGAAATTTCTGGGGAATATGCATGATAGTGACAAGTTGAGTGGTTCTCACACTGCACTACCTGATATTCGAGACTCTGTGTCTGACAAGCATGACAAGATCAAAGAAAATGGCTCTACAATGTTGTTTCCTCTCCCTGACAAATCAATTCCTGTAGTAAATGGCGTAGACACTGATAGTTTAATGAAGGATAATAATGAGCCTTCTGTTAAAGCAGCTGATTCCAATGTGGTCAAGTCTGCTGTGCAACTACCTCAACAAAAGAGACGGGCTTTTCAGATGAGTGCACATGAGGTATGCATTGATAGGTCATTTTCTTCATGACTTTTTGCTGATCAAATAGAGCAAAGTATGAATGATAAAAAATCCTTAAGTTGCTTTTGCCTATCAAGTGCTATTGCTTTGATGCATGATGCCAGAAGAAAAGACTGTCAAAACAATTACTTTTGGATTGAGGAAGGAAATTTATAAGCTTCACATTTTTTTTCTTTGTTCTGTTTCCTTTTTTATCACCTTAAAGGTTTATGCTTTCTGTCACAGGATTATCTGGACCTGGATGATGATGACCATCCGAATGGAGCCTCAGCTGCTACATATGGTGAAGGGAGAGAGAGGTTGGATAATTGTGTCATGGGGAGCAAGAGTGCTCCCACTGAAGCTATATTAGTAGAGAAGCCTTCTAGTCTTTCTGAAGTTAAGCCTATTTCAACTTCTGCATCCAACGAACAACCTGATTTGAGAATATCTGATGGATCAGCTGTTGTTGAAAACAATGCTGGTATTACTTTTCCAGTTGCACAGGTGGCTACTTCATCTGCCCCAGCACTGTTGTTGGCATCTCAGTCAACTTCAGCAGCCAATAAAGACACTGCCTCTAAGGAAGCAAAGGCCAGTTCTCCTGTGCTTAGCTTTGGGGAGAAAGTTGCTCCAGCAAAGCAGTCAGATCGTGCTGCTCCCACATTTAGCTTTGCCTCTACAAATGTTGGTGGTGATGTTTCATCAGCTAGTGGATCTTCAGGTGTTAAGCTTTCCACAAGTTCAGACAAAAAACTAGAGAAGTCAAACAGGTTGGTATATATGCAATTATTCAACAGTTCTTCGTTGGAGGGTTGTTTACTTCTGCCTTCACTTCTCTTCCCTTTTTTTTCTTTCTGTGCCTCAAATGCAGGCATTGTACATGGAATCATTAAGTGTTGATTGAATGGAATAGACTAGGGGTTTACTGAAAGGGAGTAAAAGGTTTACGCTACTATGTTCGAGAGTTCTGTTAAAAGGAGGGGAAGGGATTTTGGAGGTGAATCTAGGCCTTTCCAAGTCCCTTACAACTTCAGTTTCAATTTTTCTTTTTAAAATCCTCCTGATTTGAAAGTTGAGTATAACATTTAATGATTTCTGCTTGGGATTGTGTTTTTCACTCTTCAGAATTTATTTTAATAATGATTTCATGTCAGTACGTCCTGTTTATAATACATTTTCATCAGATTGATTAAAGCTGCGACTATAACTTTTAGGAAATACCAGGATTACAATAAGAAACTTTTGATTGTTGTAATTCTTGCATCACTTGTGATCATTGACCTTTGATCCTTACTACATAGCTGATTTTCAACATAGTAGTTTTCAACTTTAACTTTAAATTTTTGTTCATATTTAGTATTCATGAAAGGGTTGAGATAGTGCAACAAAAGGGTAAGCAAGCTCGCACTGTATATCTATGTTGGCTGGTAGAATACCTTGAACACTCATCGTATCATCTTTAATCATCTGTATCATTTTGACCACTGCACATATGTTAGTTTACAGTTATAAGTTTAAAGCATAATCTCTCTTTTGTTGGTGGAAGTTTTAATCAAATTCTTGATTTAGTCTAAAGGTTAAAAAATTTCACAACCCGGAAGTTTGCTTTTGTCCATCTATTTGCACACAAGACTAACACCGTTAGTAAAATGAGTAATGTGTCCCAAAACGCATAAGAATCTGCCACCTGTCTCAAAATGCCACATGTCATGATTTTGTTGGATGTTTTTGGATACATCACCATTTGACTAACGGTTTTTCTCTAATATGCAAACTGATGGATGCGGGCAAAGTTTACATGATTGCTAGTTTTTAAGCTACAGGTATTAAATTGAGAATGACTATAATTTGCGTATCAAATGTGTGATTAACCCTTTTTAAAATAAATTGTTGATGGTTAACTTAGTAAGCTATGGCTTTTCAGATAAATTAGTAATAATTGACGAAAGGCAAGAAATTAAAGGTGTGTACTTAATCAGTATAGCAGAAAAAAGTTGTTTTTCTTCTCAGGGGTTCTTTTATAAGATTTAGCTTCTGTTTGGCATCTCCAGTCATCTCCCCTCTTTCACTTTGGTAACAATCTCAAAAAGAATTGTTTCTTTTGAGCACAATGATTGATCTGCAAAGATGGTTTACACAATGATTGGTCAGTATATATGATTTACTTCTGGAACATTATCCTATAAAACATTTGCTGTTTTATGTGCAGCGTTGCTACTGCTGTTCCTGTTGCAACCAATTATTTGTCAGATAAAACTGATAAGGAGAACACTCTGAACGGGATCTCCTTCAGGACACCTGAAACTGCAATATCCTCTGCTGTATCGACTTCATCATCAGCTGGAAGCATCTTCAAGTTTGGTGCCTCGAATAACAGTTCTACTTTGAATAATGGGTCTCTTGCTTCAAGTCCTTTTTCATTCTCTTCGCCGATGCCATCTCTGGTACCCAGTAATGGTCAAAGTTCATCCAGTAGTTCTACCAACTATTGGTCCTTCACCGCCAAAAGTGATACTTCTGCTGCTGCCACCACTTCCACAACTGCCAATATCACCATCAGCAGTACTAGCAGCCCCTCAACGGAGGCTTTGGCCCCTTCCTTTACAGCTACACCTGTTTTCAAATTTGCATCCTCTGGGGACTCGTCAACTTCAGTTTCAACATCATCAGCAACTTCAGGGGAAGCAACTGAAGCCAAGACCCAGGATACAAGCTCCGGCAATGTAGCCATTGTTCCTTTTGGTAGTACATCTGCTTTTACTAGCTCTGGAAGTAATATTTTTGGTGGTACATCTGCAGTTACAGGCACTGTGAGCAGCCCTTCTGGTTCTACAACAGCTGTAGTCACAACATCTGGAAATAGCAGTTCCAGTGTTACATCTTCCACCATCACAAACTCCGGAAGTGGCTTTTTCAGCGGCACATTTTCCACAGTGACAAGTACAGGCAATGGTATTTTTGGTGGTACATCTGCAACTACAGGCACAAACAGTAGTGTTTTTGGTGGTACATCTTTGTCAACAGCTAGTACAGGAAGTATTTTTTCCACTACATCTGCAATCACGAGCACAGGAAGCAACATCTTTGGATTCAGTGCTCCTGCTGCATCCACATCTACTACACAGACTCAGGTTTTAAATCCTTTTAGTGCTGTTAATACCCAAGCATCTGCAGCTGGAGCTGGCATTGGTACTTCAACTCAAAGCATGCCTATTCAGTTTTCGTCACCTGCATCATCTCCATCATTTGGGCTGGCTGGGAATACAACTTTCTCCTCTGGCAGTTCATTGTTTGGGTCATCAGCATCTGTAGCGAAACCTTTTGGTTCAGGGGCAACATTTGGACTGAGCTCTTCCTCTTCTGGAACCAACTCTCTGAGCTCTGGCAGTGCCATTGCTTCTGGCGCATTTGGTTCCAATTGGGAAGCCCCTAAGATACCAATATTTGGTGCGTCCTCATCAGGTTTTTCCTTTGGATCATCAGCTTCTGTTACTGCTCCTAGCAGTGCACCTAGCATCTTTGGGTCATCCACCGGTGCCTCTTCAAGTTCCTTGTTTTCATTCACTTCAGCTGCAGCTGCTACTCCACAGCCTGTGTTTGGTAACACTACTTCTGGCTTGGTGTTTGGATCAACTCCCCCTAGTAACAATGATCAAATGGAGGATAGTATGGCAGAGGACACAATTCAGGCTTCTCCACCAACCGTTCCGACATTTGGCCAACAGCCAATCTCACCACCCACATCCGGGTTCGTTTTTGGTGCATCAAACCCACCATCAGGAGCAAGTTCATTCCAATTTGGAGGCCAACCAAGCATGCCCACACCACAGAATCCATCTCCATTTCAGGCTTCTGGTAGTCTGGAATTTGGTGCTGGAGGGAGCTTTTCACTGGGCAGCGGTGGCGGAGACAAGTCTGGCAGAAAATTTGTGAAGGTCCGCAAGCAGCGGAAGAAGTAAAAAGTTCCGATTGCGGTAGGTAACTGTTTCATGTGAGAAATCTCATGATCGATTGAATAATTATCAACGCAGAGGAGAAGAACATCTGCTGATTGTTGCTGTATGTGGTAGCCATCTGAAATTGTTTAGTGCCAGCAGGATTGACTGGTCACTTGGAACTTTGAAAAATGGTGCACATTCTGCTTGTTCATTTACAGTTTTCCTCATTTCTTTTGGGCTGCTGGCAAAGCGTGTCACAATTTTGTATGGTCTTCCTAGTAAAATTTGAGAAAACATATGTACTGTACTAGTATAATTAGCTGATAGATTTTCAGGTTTGAGCAAATGTGCTTTGGACCTTGATCTGTGTACCCTTGTCATATGTAACATAAAGACAATGAAAATTGGCTGTGAATTTCATTTTTAGATAGAAATCTCCACTGAGTTCTTTCTCTTAGAAAATATCACCAATGAATATCAAACTAGACAATTATATAAACTACCTAGTTATAGATCAGATGGTTCAGGTTCATACCGTCACTCTCCGTCACTCTTAAAAAAGAGATATTTATGGGGTTTGAAGTTAAATTTTATCGCCTGCAGTTACGTTTTGACGGACAATCTCAAATGACATGATATCAAAAAAAGTGAAAAAAGCGATACGAGTTTTATGTACAGTAAAAACAATCAAAAAATTATATTTGATATATTCATACGAATTTTAATATAAAATTTTCGTATTTTATACTATATAAAATCAAATTACCAAATATACTTGCAATCTCTTCTATATTTCTTCCAATTTTGTTTTCTTTTTGTTATAAAATAAAAAAACTGTAAAAACAAATGTAAAGTAAAAAGGATTGATATGTTCTTTATCCACATTTAAGAGCTTGGGTATCACTCTTTTTTATAAAACAAAGATTGAAGATGGTCATAACTTTGATATCTTCTTCAGGAGGCTTCATAGTTTGTTGACCTTCTACTGCTTCCATGGCAATCGATGTTGAAGCTTTTTCTCTGCCCATAGCAAAATACCAACTTTGCGTGCCAAGAAAAGAGAATAGCTCCAGCAATACTCCATCCATTGCTCACCTTCGTTTCCCTTACCATCCACTTTTATGGAATTGCAAACTCTGTAAAAATTAAGCTTCAAATGACACTCCAGATTTTCTTCCATCAGGAAACGAAATTACCAAAGAAAGCGAGACTTTGGTAGATTTCACCCCTCCGTGATGCCGCTGCTGTGCCCACACACCTATGACCTACCTAATTTATAAGTAGCTCCAGCGATACTATGGAGGTTTTGTCAGTTTTTAGGTGCATTAAAACATCTGCACATCATTTCTGACGGCATTAATGTAACGCATGTCATGATATTTAATTTTCATCTATTTCATGCAATGTATTTATTAAACCAAATAAAATTAACGTCTGACAATTGTTCAGCACGTCAAATATTAAATTAATTTAATTTTTATCAATTAAATTATTTTTTATATTAATCTTTTTTCACGTCTTTTATTTGCGACACTGTATCTGGTCATTATATTATAATTTCGTAATATCTACATTTCAGATCTAAAATTATTTGAATATGTAATTTGTGTATAAAAATTATTTTAGCTTCAAAATTATCTAAGGAACCATAAGAAGCTCGTTCGAGTACAATCTCGACGGCGAGAAAAACTGCCGGGATTATCTCTCCGCCAGCAGAATAACTACCCTTAAATCTTAATCACAATCAATTTTCACTAAAAATAACAAAAAAAAAAATAACCAAAGCTTTTGAACACAACCATGGCATATCAGACCCAACATGGAATACTATTACAACAATGGCAGGATATGTCGAGTGTTTTTCTTTCGTTCACAGTGTTTAACCGAACACAACATAATAAACCAAGAAGTTTTCTACATGAGAGAGTTTCAGAGTACACTCATGGACATTATCTGACGAGCGAGACCTGGGTCTTGCTGCAGCAGCTCCCTCAAGTTGTTCTCGACCTCTGCGATCTGCTTTTCCAAGTACTCCTTCGAGGTCTGTGGAAACTCAATAAATTAGGTTAACTTTCAAAGAGAATGGATCAGAGTAACATAAAAAATGCAGTAAAATTGCTCAGAGTAACATAACAATTTCAAGAGGGAAGGTAAACATTTGCATTACTTTGACTCACTTACGGCTCTTAAACCGACTACCATGCAACAAAACATCTAGCAACCAATCAACAATTAGCTAGTAAACTTTTCTGCAAACTTTTATACTGAAATTTGGTAATGCATTTACATGTATAAAAACTATGCACTTACGTTACAAAGGTGGTGGAAGTCTGAGAACAAGGAAGAGATTGCAAGTTATAGGATTTGAACCCAGGCCTATTGTATGTCACTTCTTAAGAGTGATTGTATGAATAATTTGAACTAAGCCTCAGGTTCCACCTACATTATTCTTTCTTTCGGTAAGCGCAAACAACAGACACATTATTCCTTCTTTCTTATGAGCTTAAAGTGCACAAACAACAGAATGCCTTTTACAACTCGTAAAGTTCTTGTAACAAATTAAGCTTAGGAATGAAATTTCATAAGATTAAACAAAAGCCACACTGGAACACAATAATAGAAGCCATAAAATCAAAATAAATATCATGATGGTTTAATATACGGTAGTTATGGCATAAAATAAAACATAATGAAGAAAACATAGTGAGGTGACCTGTTAAATATGTAAACAAAACCCTTTAGCAGGCTTTGTGATTCTGATAAATAAGTGAAAGGTCCAACAAAAGGGAAAGTTTGTAACAGTAATAAAAGGGAAAAATGGTCAGAAATTAAACAAACAAGGCAAAAGGAGAAGATGCATGCACAAACAGCTTTACATGACCACACAAAATTACCTGTAATGAAGCAATTGCAGACTCACTATCTTTCAGCTTCTGTTCGTGTTCATTCATTAAAACTGACTTAGGCTCCAAAACAAACCTGGACAGATGATGAAAGATTAAGAGAGGAAAATAAAAATGCCCATCAGTCCATGTCATGAATTGTTACTTCCTTGTAGGCCATGAATCATGGTTAACATTTAATAAAGTTATAGGCTACTCACGTTCTCCCTGCAAAACAGTAAACAAACATGTTATTGCTCTGCAGATTTGCACAATCAATCTATAATCCAGGAAAACTATCAGCTCTTAAGTCACAAGATTCGAAACAGCCTATACCGAATTCCAAGTGTGAAACTAAAGAGAAGCCTTGATTTGTGATCTTTTAATGGCTAAACACAACAACAGTATCTCATGGCAATGCAAAATCATAGCTTCAATATCATACCTATGGACTTGTATGTATTTGTATCATCAGATAGCTGACCTAGCTCCTCCAACGTTAAGAAAGCACGCTTCTTTTCTCCTTCCTTGTTTCGCATCTGGTTTTGCACCTAGAAGCCATAGGATTCACTTACTTCAGTCCCGGAGGTTAACATATCGCAACAAAACTGACAGTGCCACACTGCTAATCTGAAAATAATACTTACCTGTTTCAATTTGCCGGTGAGCTCAATCATTCGACCTTGAATCTCTAAAAATGCCTGTTATCGAACACAAAGTCATTAACATTTGTGAGATTTCACTTTAAACATTACCGGCAATCAAGTCGAAAAAGAATTGTTTGGAAAACAAGCCAAAAGAGAAGACTCTGGTTCTTACTGTTTTGTTAACTTCGTCGGCCATATCTGAAGATTCAAGCGGGGGGAGTTTAAGGTAACACCTGTATGAAGGAACTGGCTTCTTTAATTGTCTTTCCGGTGTCGGGTCGGGTTCCGGTGAAGAGGAAAAGATTCGAGTTATCGGTGTCAGATAAAGAAGTTTCGGAGTGTTGAGGGAGAGAAAGAGAATTACGCCGTCATGAAGAGACCCGATGGTATTGTGAAACAGGGCTTTTAGATCACTTTTTATCCAACGGCCAACATTTTGTTTTTATGTATCTAATGGTTCGTGTTAGTTAGGATAATAATACAATTTTTATTTTTTTTAAAGCTTTTCGAGGTTTTTTTTTTACTGTAATTATTGTTATCCTAATTCATTTTACTGTAGGAGGTTAATATTGTTCAGATTATAAGTGGTATACGATCAAACATTTCCTATCTAGGATTCGATTTTCAAGCATTTTTTTAAAAATAGTTATTTGGTCTAATTTAATGGATTAATTAATCATACCAAGAATTTTTCAAGTGTCTCTTCAAGTTTTTTTATTAACTAATAGCTCTAATAGTTCATAGTCACAAATTGTTAAAAAATATTAAAAATAAAAAACTAATTAAAAATATATAATAATTTTTTATTTCGTCTATAAAATTCAAAATTACTCCAATAAAAAATTTAAAAAAGATTATTTGATACATGATTAATAAATTTTTAAACTCCACTAAAGAATAATTATCCATAATACTATTCCTTAAAATATATTAAAAATTAAAACATGTGATAGTTTAATCGCTCTCATTTACGAAATTAAAATTTTTTATATTTGATTTATTAAATTTCGAACTCATATATATAAAAAAATCACTAATAATAAGGAGAGATGAATTATAGGAAAAGATAAAAAAAAAGTATTCACAAAAGAAAAACAGTAATTACAATTTCTTTATCTTAAGTGGTGAACACAAAAAAATATATATTTATTTTATTATTCCCAAATATATTTTTGTTGCCATGCCTTTTTTACTTTCTTCTTATTTAGTGGGAACATCACACAGAATTAAACCTCCACCCATTCCTTTTTCATATCTCCTCCTAACCAAACAACAGTAGCTAGCACAACTCTTCCACCGCCGCCGCCACTACCACCGTATTACAACACACAATTAAAAAAAATACAAACATCTTGAAGGTAACAGCAACCAACCAGGGTGACCAATTTCCTTCCCTTTGAATCATGGAATTTCTGCATAATGAAGGGAAAATAAAAAAGAAAAATGAACAAAAGAAATCTAAAATCCTATTGTAATCTGTAGAGTGCAAATCATCACATCACATCTCATTCAAGGACTTCATACTATGCTGGTTCACTTGCATTGGATAGTTAATAAAGTAATTGGTAAAAATTATTGTGGCAATCTGTTTTTTTTTTTTGTTTAATTAACAGATTTCAAGCATTAGTAGCTCAAATGAACATGCCTTGAGTTTCAAAACGGAAAGTTTGTAGAATCTCAATATCTGCATTTTCTCTTCTCCATCCACATCAGAGATCTTCATTGTCATATAAATATATATATATATATATATTGACATATATAAGGACAGATTTATTTCATTATGATTCAGCATTGAATATGTTTAGGCCAAGAAAAAAAAATTCTGTAGAGACAAAGATCCACCAATTCTGTTGTTGAGCTTTAAAATCACAACTTAGTCAGACACATTAAATGTATTATTAAATATCCACATGTGTCATGTTTTACAGGGTGGTACAGGTACCTGGATTTAGCTGTAAGGGTTTCTCATTATTAAAAAAAAAAAAGCAAAGGTTATGGGAAAATAAAGTAAAAATCTGTGGCCATTGTTGAAACTGTTAAAATCATGGTGGCAGCCTTGCCTGATTGGCAAGAAAAATTCTAAATATACTTTTTTTTTTTTTACTATTCATCCTCCATTTCTGTGAGATGAACAGTAATCTAATGAAGAAAATGGAGAAAATGGAGGTAAAAAAATAAAAAAGTGGATATGAAAAGAATTTTTCGATTGGCAATGGAGCAAATTCTTATGTAGATGAGCAATGACAAGATCTGAAAACGACCGACAAACTAATGTAATCAACTGCAGCATACATTACTCTTCTTAATTTGGTTATAGGTGGATCTGTTAACATGTAAAAGATAAATATAGACGTAGAATCAGAACCAGATTTTTACCTTTTCATCGTTTGAAGTTTTCTCTCTCATATATGGGGAATCATGGTTCTGTTCATACTTGGCAAGTGCTGAAACGAGAATCTTGTCCAATTGCCACAAGCATTCGGCATGCAACTTCAAGCAACTTCCCTGCCAAACAATTAGGTAATATAGTATTAGGCACAACCATGGTTTTTCAATTAAAATATAGAAGATCAACTGAAAGCTACATATTAACTTCATGAAAACAGCTCCCCGCCTTACAAAAATTGTTAAATTAATGATTGATTGGAAAAAAATAATATAAAATATTATATCATAAGCTCTCAAATTAGTTAGATTATATAGATCAGAAAGATCAAACAATCTTTTATGTTCACAAACTTATACTCCATCTGGTAGGAATGACGCAAAGAGAACGTGTTATTATGAATTTTAACCATTCGGTTAAAAAAAATTTCACCCTTTCTTGCTAGGAAGAACATATTTAGACTGGGAAACCCCAACCATGTCATTGAGGTCCACTGACTGTTAATACTTTTACTAGAAATAAAATTGTTGCAATAAGAACAACAAAACAAATCACGCTCCATAATATGGTGCAATGATAATGTAGGAAGGAAACAAATATGTGAGTAAAGACACCCTGTTGGAAGTTTATATTTTTTAGAAGAGAATGAGCAGTCAAGATTCCTCTAAAGTCTAAACAAAATATAATTCTAGTTGTGGTTGAACTTTCATATTCTGCTTCTACCGACCCTAGATTTTCATATACAATTTTATGCTTGTTTTTGACATGTTTTGCCTCATCAAAACTCCTAAAGACGGCAAAAAGTTGCTTTCATTTCTTAAGCTTTTTTATGATTTAAGAAAATTAAGCTTGTTTTGTTCCTATTGTTTGGTAAGTATATAAAATAAAGACTGATTTGTTCTTGTTTCTAAAAATTCACTGCTAAGAACAAAATAGACTTTGATAATTGCTAGCAATTTTACTTTTCTTACATGCTAAATCTAAAAGGTTAACAGAAAGGATAGGATATGCCAATAATATACTAAAAAGTTTCTATTTAATATCCTGTCAATGTATAAATTTCATACATTGTTGTTTAATCATATCATGATACCTTATTAATTAGTAAATTTAATAATACAATTTTAAAGATTTTCCATTTTAAAATTATGAATTAACGAAGTGACATGTTATAATTCACTAACAATATATGAGATTGACACGCAAACAATGCATATCAAATATAAATTTATATAAAAGAAAGTAAAAATGTAAATGATTATTTGAGATCAGATTTACTAAGGCAATCAACTAAAATATTAATTACCACAATAATGAAATGTAAGGCATGATGCCATTGACATATGCTAAGGTAAAATAGAAGTTAACTTCAATCTAAAACTATTCTTCTATAGCCTCACATGAAAGAAGTTGGGGAAAGGTGGTGAGTCATGTCATTCAAATATATATACTTGGGGGACAAGTGTATAGTGTAATTTGCCCTCACAACAACCAAGTGATGTAAAGCTAGAAAACAATTCCAAGTCACAATTCAATGAAGTTTCAATAAAAAAAAAAGACTATTGAGGTTAAATTATTTCAATGAAAGCTGCAATCTAACTCTCTAAGACATAACTAAGCTACCAAACTTATTAGCAAAGTAAATATATATTGAGATTAATCTCCAAATCTACTAAAAATAATCTCTTAAAAAAATCGTAGGAATCAATTAAGCTAATACTCGTATTAAAAAAAAACCTTCATTGTGAATTACCTAAAGAACTTAAAATTAAAGACCAAACTCAACTGGTAATTGACATCTCCTTTTTACCTGCCATTGTGTTTAGTTCCAAAAAGCTAGATGTCCTAAACTTTTAGTCCAAGGCACAACCTTGTGTACTATAGCTTCTAGATAATTTATTTGTATATTCAACAAAAGTATAAGCTTTCTTTTTATTAGATGTGAAAATAAAAGTAAACGTTTTAACCCAAAAAAATCATAAATATATAACCTATATAAGACATAAATCACTATTTGCCAAAAAAATTATTAAAAAATTATATTTGATGAATTATTTGTGTATAAATTTTACACACAATCATTTAATTATATCATCACATCTCATTAACCAGTAAATTTAAGAATATTTATCTTTTAAAAACTTTTCATTTTAGAATTAATAAATTTATAGTGCCATATTAATAATGTATAAAATTATAAAAAAGAAAATAATCACATATACCAAACATATCCTTAAATCATTAACAAAGCCTCAGATCAAAAAAAAAAAAATCATTAATAAAGCCAAGCACAGAAAAAGACAGTTGTAGCCTCTGATCGATTTTGACCCACCGACACTCTCCATTTACCAACACTACCCGCCACCAAAAGTCCACCTGAAACCACCGTCCCTGCCGCCGCTACTATTCCCAAACCCGCTAAAAACTTGAAATTTTTTTTTCTAATTTTGCAAAGAATGATAAATTTAACAGTCAATTCAATGTAAAAGGCAGTAATAATATTACTTACCTCTTCTGGGTTTAGCTGTAGCAACCTTGATGGTTTTCCTTTCTTCCTCAGATTTCTCTTCCGGCGGGAAAAGAACGCCGTCAATCCCCTGAACCGAGATCCTTCCGTCGGTATAAATATCGGGGTCGAACAAATATGCAGATCCATCGCTGTGCCCGAACTTAACAGACCCGTCAGCTTCCTGAGCCAACACTTTATGCGGCAACCTCAATGTATCGTACGACACTTTCCCAAACCTCCTCACCGCATTGTACATACTTTCCTCGGTTTGGTACTCGGGAATCACATGGTAATAAATGATTTGTTCCGGTGCACCCGGCTCGCTTAGCTGGTCGGTGGTCAACTTAGCCATGGCCTCGTCGTTGGGTGCTAAAACGGTTAAAACGTAGCCTTCGGAAACCAGGCGCCCCATTTCGGTGGCTAACGATGTTAAATTGACTAAAATATCAGCCATTTCATTGTAGCCTCCGTATTGTAGCAATGTTTGTATGAAATCTTTAACTTGCCTCATTCCATTGAAATGATGGTGAGGACCACCTGGTCCTGGAGCTGGTGCGGGAGCCAGTGATGGGCCTGGCGCCATGGCGTCGTAAATTGGGAGGACTGGTGGCGCGCCGGGCTTGACCGGAGGGGCTGCTTTTTTCAAACGGTGGGTTCTGGGATCAACTTCCGGAGCCCCTTCTGGTTTAACGGCGGAGATTGAACGGAGACTTCTACGATTGTTGAAATCTTGTTGTACGGATCGAGGGATTAGTAGCTGTTCGATGCCATGGATGACACCATCCGGACGGGCCACAGCATTGGGGCTAATGACTTTGGCTGTGCCAATGAATTTGGCGCCGGAGGAAACTTCACTGGAGAGCTCAACTCGGCCATTGGACAAGGAACGGTGGTGAGTTGACTGCGATGTTGAATTCGGCCATAAATGCGGTTCTATCCTGGCGGGCACAATGTGGTGAAGCAAGAGAGTTTGGAGGGACTTAAGATTGCCAGGTTCCAGCAAAAACCGCTTAAATTCAGGGTCGAGATCCCGCTCTAGAGCTTCATTTTTAGGAGCAAAAATGGTGATATTGTGTTTCCCAACCGTTTCTTCCAAGGTCTGCAACAGCAAAGCTTTCTCCACCAATTCCGCAAGCTCCGTGTAATGCGAGTCCAGCAAAGCCACGAGGACTGAGTTGGCATTGATCTGACCCGAGTGATTAGTTGCCGCTGTGGTTTCTTGCAATGCCAGGGAGAGTCTAAAGCCTGAGAGAAGAAGAATAAAGTTGCAGAACAACAACAAAGCCATGATGCTATAAAAACTCTAATCGTTCAGTTGGGTTTTCTTTGTTGAAGAGAGCTTTTATTTGCTTCAAATACTAGTTTTCGTTTTCCTTTCTTTTTTATGCTTCTCTTTCTCTCTCAAGCCGCAGCTTTTAGCTTTGCTTTCGCAATCTGTCACCTTGGTGAATGTTTTGTAGCTTTTGTTTATTCTGAAACTGGTTATTAAGTGAAGTAATTAATGGAGAAAGGACGATGGAAATGCAACTGAAAAATGGAAAGTGGATGGTGGAGGGTTAAAATAGCGTCGGTTGCGGGTAAAAATGAAAGCGAACACGTGGGAATGAGGAAATGTTTTTCAATGATTGCCGGCTAGCCAAAGCTTTGTTTTTTGGGAGGGGTTTGGTCGGAAGAAAGTTCTATTTAGAGTTGATTGGGAGTCTGTTTCAAGATTTCTAAAGAGACAAAATATGAGAAAAAATTTAAAAAAAATCTTATTAAATTTGATAAAAATTGAAATTTTATATAAAATTTCCTTAGTAAGTTTGAGAATTTTAAATAAAATACGGTGATATAATATGATAATAATTAAAAATATAAAAAATTTAAAATTTTATGAAAAATATATTTAAATTTGATAAAATTAAAAGAATTATTTATATATTAACACAAATTTTGATACGATATTTTAATGTTTTACTTTTAGAGTTTGTATATGATGCACTGACAGTGTATAGTTTTTATACACTATCAATGCATCAGAGGTTAACACCTCATCAATAGGCTCTTATGAGCAAATTAAATAAATTTATTTATATTTGCATATAAGGACCTATTGATGAGGTGTCAACCTCTGATGTATTGACAGTGTATAAAAATTATACACCGTCAGTGCATCATATATAAATCCTTACTTTTATTAATAAGATTAAACTTAGAAACTAACAATATTATATACTAGATTATTAATCTACTTCCTAAGTTACACTTGTAAAGTTGTGCGGAAGGGTCCATTGGAAAGAACCCATCCCTACATCATCAAAGGCCTAGCTATGAAGACAAGGAAAAGAATTTCAAACTTGAAATGACAATTAATTATTTCATTTGGAGAGTAAGTTTTTGTTTTTAATTAAATTGGAAATTAAATCTTCATATAACAAGGTTAAGTAATTATTTATGTTCTATAATTACTAGAAAAACTTACTGGATAGATTAGAACTTTTTAATATAAATTAATAAATAAATATTTTTGAACATTAAAATTATGCAAATAAACAAATACATAAAAGCATCATGTAGAACTAAGATTGGTCTAAGAGTGATATTAGGAATTAGGAAATAATCAAAGAGAAGTTATGTTGAATATGGTAACACGAGTTTTTCTTGTTGTTAAAGGATTATTGTATGGGTGTAGGTTGCTTTAAAACTTGCACAAGTCAAGTAGATTTTTGCTTTTACGTATATACTAAAAAAAAAAAAACCAAACCCATACTTTCTTTGAAACATCTATATTCCAAATATGGATTAATGAAGTACTCTTATTTGATAAAGACAACAATGGAAATGTCAAGCCCAAAGATTACCCAAAAAGAATCAAATCTGAAGACAAGTCAGCCCAAAGAGAAAGGATTTGTCAAGTGGGCCATTAAATAGAAATTAAACCAAGTATTTTGCTAGGACCCATAAATAGCATAAACTAGATATAAGCCCGCGTAATTTTACGGGTCTATTTTTATTTTGTAATTTTTAAAGTTAGTTAAGTTGATTATTAAATAAGAGTTATTGGACATAAGAAATATTTATTTCCTTCATAATGTTTAGTACAAAAAAGAAACATGTTTACTAAGGAAAGATTTATAAAAGAAACGTGTTTACTAATGATAGAGTTTATATATCAAACAACATATCCAAAAATAATTTTTTGAAAAATTTAGATTAGCTTGGATTAAAAAAATACACAATACTTAAATTAAATAGTATGACAAACAGATAATTTGTGTTAGAAACAAACAAATTAAGATAATAATACAACAACAATAAAAACTAAAGCATTAATATATATATATCTTTATATACGACATAATGGTTTAGACAATTTAAAAAAGAAGTAAGAAAAAATTAGGTAAGAATGTTTTGTTCATATTATTAATTATGTGTAAGGTTTTAAACCCATCTGTAAATATTTTCATTTTAAGAATAACTAATTGAATTATTTATATTTACTCCAAAGTAAAATATGTAAAGTAAAACTATTTTTCTTAGAAAAGTTAGAGAAAAAAAATCCTTTCATATAATAATTTTTATTTGAAAGCAAAATTTGGAAAATACATAATTTATACGTATTTGAAGTATTATTTATTTTTAAATATTTGCCATGTGTCGGTTAAATGATATATTTGAATATTGTTTTTATATTTTTAAAATTATTATCATTATTAATAAATATAAAAAATGTTTTAAAAATTTTATTATGAGGCGAGAGAAGAACCTATTATTGTGATTTGAGATTGATTTTATATAGCTAATATATTTTTCGTATTTACTAAGTTTACATTTGCTAGTGAAGATATAATTTTAAAAAATAGATTTAGAGAAATTAGATCTAAACGTTTTTAATTAAAAATATCTAAATTAATTAGCTTTTGTGTTGTTAGATTTTTTTTCCTTGATTAAAAATCAACTCAAAGATAAATGCATTTTTTTATTTTATTTTTTTATTAATTTTTTATATTTAGAATGCATCATTTGTTAAACCCTCTATCATATTTTTATTTTGAATTTTTTTAATTTATGCGCCGAATCATATTATTACTGGAGAAAAAAATTGAAGATTTAAAAATAGATTAAAAGGCATAACAAAAAAATTCAAAAATAAAATAAAATTAAAGAACTTAACTAAAAAATGAAAACTTAAAAATAAATTAGAGGGCATAATAAAAAAATATTTAAAAAAACAGAAATAAAATGCTAAATCAATTAAGACACGACACATGGCTCGTATGGCAGATAAAACATTGAATGGTATGGGTTAGAAAGGTGAAAGAAAATGAGTGAATGACAGAACCAATGTGAAGCTGGACGTAGAGCAAAAAAAAGTGATTTTTATATAATTTAAATAATATTAAAAATTATTAACTTAATTAATTTTTAAAATGTTTTAACATATATATTTAATATTAAAATATTTTTATTTTATTAATTATCAACATTAAATATATAGAAATTAATGATCTACAAAATATATACTATAAATGCATTTGTAAATGTAATCTATCGTTAAAAAAAATGTACTGTATATGCATTTGAAGAATTATTTAATTATTGAGTATTTGTTAATTGTTATGTGTTAGTTAAACAATATTTTTGGAGATTGATTTTATATTTTTAAAATTTATTATCATTATTGATAAATATTAAAATAAATATATAAAAATTTATTATTTGAACGAATAATTTTTTATGAAAATAAATATATAAAATTTAAAGATCAATTTTTTATGTAGTTTATTTTTTTCTCTATTAAAAATAAAATTCACATATAAATAAATTTTTTTGTTCTTTAAATTTATGAACAAATAAATAAATAAAAAGGTTGAAAAACCAAAAAAGGGAAAAATTGAAAAAAAAAAGAAAAAAAGCCAAAGCTTGACATGTGGAAGGTTTGGAGACAAAAATATATATAGTTACTAGATATAAGCCCGTGCGATGCTACGGGTCTATTTTTATTTTGCAATTTTTAAAGTTAGTTAAGTTGATTATTAAATAAGAGTTATTGGACATAAGAAATATTTATTTCCTTCATAATGTTTAGTACAAAAAAGAAACATGTTTACTAAGGAAAAATTTATAAAAGAAACGTGTTTACTAATGATAGAATTTATATATCAAACAATATATCCAAAAATAATTTTTTGAAAAATTTAGATTAGCTTGGATTAAAAAAATACACAATACTTAAGTTAAATAGTATGACAAACAGATAATTTGTGTTAGAAAGAAACAAATTAAGATAATAATACAACAACAATAAAAACTAAAGCATTAATATATATATTTTTATATACGGCATAATGGTTCAGACAATTTAAAAAAGAAGTAGGAAAAAATTAGGTAAGAATGTTTTGTTCATATTATTAATTATGTGTAAGGTTTTAAACTCATCTGTAAACATTTTTATTTTAAGAATAACTAATTGAATTATTTATATTTACTCCAAAGTACAATATGTAAAGTAAAAGCATTTTTCCTAGAAAAGTTAGAGAAAAAAAACTCTTTCATATAATAATTTTTATTTGAAAGTAAAATTTGGAAAATACATAATTTATATGTATTTGAAGTATTATTTATTTTTAAATATTTGCCATGTGTCGGTTAAATAATATATTTGAATATTATTTTTATATTTTTAAAATTATTATCATTATTAATAAATATAAAAAATGTTTTAAAAAATTTATTATGAGGCGAGAGAAGAACCTATTATTGTGATTTGAGATTGATTTTATATAGCTAGTATATTTTTTGTGTTTAGTAAGTTTACATCTGTAGTGGAGATATAATTTTAAAAAATAGATTTAGAGAAATTAGATCCAAATTTTTTTAATTAAAAATATCTAAATCAATTAATTTTTATGTTGTTTGATTTTTTTTCCTTGATTAAAAATCAAATCACAGATAAATGAATTTTTTTATTTTATTTTTTATTAATTTTTTATATTTAGAATGCATCATTTGTTAAACCCTCTATCATATTTTTGTTTTGAATTTTTTTAATTTATGCGCTGAATCATATTATTACTGGAGAAAAAAATTGAAGATTTAAAAATAGATTAAAAGGTATAACAAAAAAAATTCAAAAATAAATAAAATTAAAGAACTTAACTAAAAAATGAAAACCTAAAAATAAATTAGAGGGCATAATAAAAAAATATTAAAAAAACAGAAATAAAATCCTAAATCAATTAAGACACGACACATGGCTCGTATGGGAGATAAAACATTGAATGATATGGGTTAGAAAGGTGAAAGAAAATGAGTGAATGACAGAACTAATGTGAAGCTGGACGTGGAGCAAAAAAATATGATTTTTATATAATTTAAATAATATTAAAAATTATTAACTTAATTAATTTTTAAAATGTTTTAACATATATATATTTAATATTAAAATATTTTTATTTTATTACTTATCAACATTAAATATATAGAAATTAATGATCTACAAAATATATACTATAAATGCATTTGTAAATGTAATCTATCGTTAAAAAAATGTACTGTATATGCATTTAAAGAATTATTTAATTATTGAGTATTTGTTAATTGTTATGTGTTAGTTAAACAATATTTTTGAAAATTGATTTTATATTTTTAAAATTTATTATCATTATTGATAAATATTAAAATAAATATATAAAAATTTATTATTTGAACCAATAATTTTTTATGAAAATAAATATATAAAATTTAAAGATCAATTTTTTATGTTGTTTATTTTTTTCTTTATCAAAATAAAATTCACATATAAATGATTTTTTTTTGTTCTTTAAATTTATGAAAAAAAAACAAATAAAAAAGGTTGAAAAACAAAAAAGGGAAAAACTGAAAAAAAAAAAGAAAAAAGCCAAAAATTGACATGTGGCATTTGAGGAGACAAATATATATATATATATATATATATATATATATATATATATATATATATATATTTATAGCAGCATATAGTTATCAAGTTTGAATTGGATAGACGGTCGGAGCAGCTGACTCGGAGACCAAGAGGCAAGAGCCGAGGGTCATTGGACTAGTTATGTTTTTAACCCACTAAATGCCGACATGCTTATTGGGCCGGGTTGGCCCGACCCGGTTCGCAACCGGATCGGGTCAATCCGGCCCAAAATCCGAACCGGTACTGTATCGGTTGGGAACTGGCCCGGCCCGATATGTTACCGGGCTGGGCCGGTTTTAGTTTATTAAAACCGGGCCCGGTAAGGGCCCGGCCCGTTAAGAACCGGGCCCGTTAAGGGCCCGGTTCATAACCGGATCGGTTCGAACCGGTCCGGTTTAAAAAAAAAAAACAAAAACTGCAGTTGCACTGCAGCATGCCTCTGCGAGTCTGCTTTTTGATGGGCCCATCAATCTTTCTTTTCTTTTTTTTTATTTTTTTATTTTAATTAAAATAAAAAAAAAGTCTAAAAAGCAAAAAAAAAAGGACCGAACCGGTTTAAACCGGTTCGGTCCGGTTTTGAGGCGAACCGGTCCAGCGAACTGGGCCGGTTCGCCTCTTATAGGAAATAGAACCGGTCCGAACCGGACCGGTTCGATACCGGTTCGGACCAGTTTTCTCATGGTTAGGGCCGGAACCGGTGAAAATCGGTCCGGAACCGGCCCGATCTGGCCCGTAACCAGCTCTAGACGTGCTTGATTTTTTAACAAAGCCGATGACCCATTGAGCCAACAGGGTTTGAGAAGTCGTTATAACAAAATAGCATTTAAAGCCATGTCAATTTTCTTGTTACATTGTCCTTTCCTTCGAAAAGCTAACACAACTAAGTGTAGAAGAGAAAAAATAAAAAAGTGATGAGACATGACAAATTGGAGATACGTATATTTGAAATATCTTATTCTTTGTTGTTGGGGTAGAGATAATTACTAAGAAAAAAACAAAAAAGAGGAAGAAAGAAAAGAAGGAAGAGAAAGGAGGAAAAGAGGGAAATAAGGGAATGAAACAAAGGAAATTGGAAATTGTGACAAGTATATGTTATGAACCAGCTCCGATTCGAAATTGGTGAGAACTATTTTGTGAACCACGGGTAAAAAGATCAAAAGACACAAAGGACAGTTCTGAGAATTTGGTTACCACAATAGGAATTGCATGACTTTGTCAATACATGTATTTGCATTTCATCCACATTATGAGAATTCAAGCCCAAAAAAAAAACATCATTGATAAATAAAATGTGCATTGGCATTGTTGCATTCGCATTCGCATCAGTGATCATTGCATCTGCCAAACATTGAAAAACGTGAACATAGGAGATTTTGGATAAAATTTTTTTGATTAAAAAAAAGAGAGAGAGAGAGAAGGAAAGGAAAGAAAGAAAAGAAAAAAGAGAAGTAAAAGAAAGGAAGAAAAGAAAAAAGAGAAGGAAAAGAAAGATAGAAAAGAAAAAGAAAAGGAAAAGAAAGGAAGAAAAGAAAGGAGAGAAGGAAAAGATAGAAAAGAAAAAGAAAAGGAAAAGAAAGGAAGAAAAGAAAGGAGAGAAGGAAAAGAAAGAAAAAAAAAAGAGAAAGAAGAGAAAGAAAAAAGGAAAAAAGAAAAAGGATTTTAAAGTTTTATCGCCTCTGCTGCAAGAAGAGCACATTTCAGAAAAAGGATTTTAAAGTTTCATTGCCTCTGTTGCAAGAGGAGCACATTCCAAGAAAAGGAATTTTAAAGTTTCATCGCCTCTGCTGCAAGAGGAGCACATTTCAGAAACAGGAAAAATTTAAAGTTTCATCGCTTCTGCTGCAAGAGGAGCACATTTCAGAAAAGGAATTTAAAGTTTCATCGTCTTTGCTGCAAGAGGAGTACATTTCAGAAAAAGGAATTTAAATTTTCATCGTCTCTGCTGCAAGAGGAGCACATTTCAAAAAAAAAGTAATTTTAAAGTTTCATTGCCTCTGCTGCAAGAGGAGCACATTTCAGAAAAAAGAATTTTAAAGTTTCATTGTCTCTGCTGCAAGAGGAGCACATTTCTAAAAAAAAAAGAGAAAGATTAGATCTTGAGTTGGACAAAATTGTTGTTTATTGTCTTCGCTCTATACCTGATCCTCAGCAATGAGCAAAGAGGGGCAGCTGTAGACACCAAATTTTGTCCAAATCAATAGGACTGCATTCAATCAGGCTTTAAAAATCCGAAATGAAACGTTAGGCATCCAAGCCCCCGATCTGATCTTGTTATGTGTGTTATTTATTTATTTTATTTTTATTTGTTATTATTATTATTATTATATTATTATTATTATTATTATTATTATTACTATTATTATTATTATTATTATTATTATCTTATTATTATTATTACTATTATTTTTTTATCTTATTATTATTATTACTATTATTATTATTATTTTTATTATTATTATTATTAACAATCCCTTTTTCCCATCACATTAAATGCACCATATCTACCAGATCTGTCGGTTCCCTGCCTTAGCCGTCGGCGCCTCAACACCCAGCAGATTTCCACCTTCCCCATACTGTAAATCCCGCTCCAACAGAGACCTATGGATTTGGTGACTCTGAAAGGCTAGAGGGGAGGCTCCAAACTGGTTTAAGAAGACCACCAAGCAATGAAGAAGGAGGCTCTTCGAAAAAAAAAAGATATCATTCTCACAGAAACACCACAACCTCAACCCTCTGACCAACCACACAGCAACTCACCACCATTATCACCAAGCCATCATCATCGCCACTGCCAACACCACACAACACCGAAGCCACCATTATCACCATCACCACCGAAACCTAACCCAGATCTGAAAACTCCCCTCTACAAACAACAACACAAAATCAAAACACAAAGCCCAGATCTGAAATCCCCACTTGCAAAACACAAAACAACAACAACAACATAAACCAAAACAACCAGATCCAACTAGATTTAAAACAAAAACAAAAACACAAAAAAAGAGACTTTCGGAGATAGTCAAATTCGTGAGGTTGGGAACGTTTTCGGGGAAAACGAGCCTCGAATCGGAGTAGAGGAGAGGGAGCAGGGTGTTTTTAAGGTTATTGGAAAGGTCACCGGCGACAGACGTACAGTGGCGTACGGTGACCAGCAGTCGAAGAGGAGGAGAAGATTGAGAGGATTTTGAGATTTTTGAGAAATCGGATAAAAATGGGTTTAAAAAAGAAAGGAGTCGCCTTTTATAGCTGAGAAAAAGGGGAATAAAGGAGGCGACCCGCGTGTAGGCTTGACTCAACCGAGACCCGCAGGATCGCTCGCCGGCCAAAAGCGAGGAGACCCGCATACCTGGCTGCCAGCTTCGCGAGATCGCTCTCTCGTGGAAAGAAGCGTGAGTTCACTTGCTCTTTCACGAGCTCGTCCGCCAGAGAAAAAGCCGAATCCGTGAGCACACTTGTCAGTCCACGTGTTCGGTCTCCCGCCTAAAAGAAGAAGTAGGATTCGCGAGTTCACTCGCTCGAGATCGCCCGCCCGAGGAAAAGGAAGTCCACGCGCTCGTTTGAGGATCTTGCCCGCCCAAAGAGCTCATTTGCCAGAGAAAAAGGTCCGCGTGTTCGCCCGTCCGCGAGTTCGCCCACCCGTGGAAGGAGAAGTAGGATCCGCGAGCTCGCCTGCTCAAAGCCCTTGCCTTCTTAAGGAGCTAGCCGCTCAAGGAGATCGCCCGCCCATGGAAAAAGAAGCAGGATCTGCGAGCTCGCCCGTCCAATCAAGGAGCTCTTTCGTTCAAGGAGTTCGCCCGCCCGAGGAGGGTATATTTCCTTTTTTGTTTTATTTATTCATTCATTTATTTAGTTATTTTTAATGTATTGGTAGAAAATAATAAGTAAATAAATAAACATAATAAATATTAATTGAAAATGGAATTCTTCCGAGGATGGGATGTCATGAGACTCACAAGTAGTGATCTCTTGACTGATCCCTATGTGAGAGAAATTAGCTAAATGTTACCAGAGTATTGGGATATTTAGTTAAAATTTTCAATATTAAGAGTTTCATTAATAAAAATCAAAATATAAAATTCTTTTCATAAGTCCATATGCATCATAAACCATATGTTAGCATCATGTGCATAAATAAAGGAAAATAATAAATGGAATTCTTCCAAGGATGGGATGTCATGAGACTCACAAGTAGTGATTTCTTGACTGATCCCTATGTGAGAGGAATTAGCTAAATGTTACCAGAGTATTGGGATATTTAGCCAAATTTCTTAATATCAAGAGTTTCATTAATAAAATCAAAATAAATAAAATTTCTTTCAAGTTTCATATGCACCATGCATCTTTATCCATACTACATGTATACCATCAACTATAAAATAGCATGAGCACCACCAAGGATGGGATGTTACGAGACTCACAAGTAGTGATTTCTTGACTGATCCCTAAGCGAGAGGGATTATTTCAAATGTTACCAGAGTATTGAGATATTTGATCTTAATTTTTCAATAAATGGTGTTCATGTTGATTTTTATGATGAATCTCTTTATAACAGTAATTTTTCAAGCAAATACGCTAATTTTTCATATAATCAAAAGCCAAGACTATCTTATTAAAATCGAAAGATACCATGTGATTAGGATGGTACCGTTTTTTAATGGGCGTTGTGGGGGTGCTAATCCTTCCCTACGCGTAACCGTACATTCGAATCCAAATTTTGTTTTCGTAAACCAAAAATTGTCTTTTTAATAAAACTTAATTAATTTTGAAATTTTGTTAAAAAGATAAATATTTTTAGGTGACCAATCACACCTAGTTAAAAAAGATTGGTGGCGACTTCCTTTTTGTTTTTAAATATTTTCGAAATCGTCGAGCGCGAAAGCCGTTATGACAGCTTGGCGACTCCACTGGGGATTTTTTTTGAGGGTCAAGCCATTGAATAATCATATGGTATCTTAAATTTTAATTTGATAGTCTTAATTGGCATTTAAATTTAATCTTCTTTCAAAAAAAATGAAAAAAAGGGGAAAAGTGAAATAAAATAAAATCTGCGTAAATAAATAAAAACTTCATTTCATCCATTTTGATCATATTGATTCATTACATTATTTGTTTATAAAGATGTTGTTGAATAAATAAAGTAGAACATATACTCATTTATTGTTGCATACATCAACGCATTTGCATACCATGAGCCCTACACCCGGGTTCTGTCCTCTTTAGGAGGGAGTAAAGTAGCTATGCTCTCGTGAGGTAATCACCTCCGCAATGGCAAGTGAAATACTCCCACTCAGATCTGTGCCTTAGTAATCCAGTATGGACGACAGTATGGAATGATTTAGGAACCTTGTAGATATGTGAAACCTTAAACCAGCATATAGTACGTTGTGAGGAGACCGACCTAAGTTAGAGCCATTCCTTCCCTTTTTTATGAGAGTGACCCTTGATAGGAAAAAAATGAACATCATATCCTTTATCTGCCCTTTATTTCTTTGTTCATATGTTACACACATACTGATTTGTATTTGTTTTCTTGTTCTTTTTGCATGAATCATCTTGCATCACATTCATTCATTTCTTCATATAGTTTAAATAAAACGTAATACTTCAAGATTGCATCATGTAGTAATTAGTTCCTTAATTGTGGTAATCAAGATTCTGGGTAGCTTCAACATTCAAAATTCCAGCCCAAATTCCCAAACACTCATACAATACTCGGTCGCGTTCAAGAGCGATGGAGGAAGAACATGATAATCGGATGGACAGAATGGAGATGGCACAAGAAGAAATCTGAGGTCAGTTAGCCGCTCTAATGGAAATGATGACAAGGTCGAATCGAGAAAAAGAAAGTGGCTAGAGAAGCACCTAACCAAGGGACTGATAAGCCTTAGGGAGATGAAGACCCTCCATACCCTCCGGGGTTTACCCCTCTTCATGCCCAATCTTCACAAGGCATACCTCCACCTCCACCACAACCTATGGGCAGCTACGCCTACATGTATCCAGGAGCACCGAGTGCCTCGGCACAACCTCACATCACCGTGCCTATACCTCCCGCTCAAGGGACAAGACCTGCGGATCCAATTCAAGTCCCTGACTTAGATGATCCAAAAGAACAAGAGAAATTAAGGGGGAGCGTGTCAGAGATGAAAGGAGATTCAGACTCTAAGAAGTTCAGCATTATAGAGGAAAGGTTAAGGGTTATCGAAGGCAGTGATTTTTATGGGTCAGTGGATGCAATGGGATTGTGCTTAGTTCCAGATGTGGTAATCCCTCCTAAATTTAAGACTCCTGAGTTCGAGAAGTATGATGGGACCAAGTGCCCCATTACTCATGTGACGATGTACTGTCGCAAAATGGCCGCTTATAATCACGATGACAAGCTGTTGGTACATGTGTTCCAAGACAGCCTCACAGGGTCCGCTACTAGGTGGTATGTACAGCTAGATCGTACACGCATCCACAGTTGGAGTGACCTAGCTAGAGCATTTATTGCACAGTACAAACATGTCACGGATATGGCCCCAGATAGATTATCCCTGCAAAACATCGAAAAAAAGGCCAGCGAAAGCTTCAAGGAGTGCACTCAACGTTGGAGAGACATTGCATCCCAAGTCCAACCGCCTCTAACTGAAAAGGAGACAACGGTGATGTTTGTCAACACTTTGAAAGCACCTTATTATGAGCGCATGATAGGGAATGTAACTAAGAATTTTGCTGACATGGTCATCACCGAGGAAATAATTGAAAATGCAATTAAGAACGGGAAGTTGGAAAACAGTGATTCAAAGAAAGGTGGGTTATCCAAGAAGAAGGAGGTTGAAACCCAGGCCGTCACCCACGCAACACCTCAGTATAGAGGAAGTGCGCCTTACTCGCCCCGGTTTCAGCCACAACCTCAACCCTACCAAAATTGCCAACCCTATTTCCCAACCACAAACAATGTTTCATACGCTCCCTACCAAAATTCTTTCCAACCACAGACATTTCAACCAAATCTTCGCCCTCCAGCACCTTACTATACACTGACACCTATGGCCCAACCTTATGAGCCAAATAATAACTCAACTGCTAACCAAAGGCCTCCCCGAAGAAATACTGAAAGGCCTCCTGTTGATCTTATCCCCATGTCATACACAGACTTATTCCCGCAACTTGTGAAAGGCCACATGATTGCCCCTCTTTTCATGGAGCCGATGAAACCACCTTTTCCAAGATGATATGACCCTAATGCTCGATGCGATTATCATAATGGGAACCCGGGCCATTCTATAGAAAACTGCACGGCTCTGAAGTATAAGGTGCAAGATTTGGTCAAATCAGGGAGGTTGACTTTTTCTAAGGAAGTGGAGCCCAGTATCAGTGCTAACCCACTACCCAGCCACAGTGGAGGATCCGTTAGTGCAACTGAAATCGGGAGGAGAAATCGCACAAAGAGGAAAGTAGAAGAAATCAAGACTCCCATGAGTAAAGTATTTGACATTTTAGTCCAGGCCGAGATGATTCAGCTTGCACCGTTGGAGTCGAAAGTCTATCAAGATGAATTCAGTCCAGATCAAATTTGTGAATATCACAGGGGACATGTTGGCCATTATGTCCAAAATTGTCATCAATTTAGACGTGTGGTCCAATCAATGATGGATTCGTTTTTAATAGAGTTTTATACGGAGGAAGAGGGAGAGTTAGTGAGCACTGCCTCGAATGAATCTTCGGGATACAATCATCCTTGGGGGAAACCATTGACAGTGTTTTATAAGGAAAAGTCGAGTCCTAAGAAGGAAGAAGCTTATGTTGTTACACCTCCCACCATGATAATCAAAGTTCCAAGTTCTTTCCCTTACAAGAGCAACAAGGCCGTCCCTTGGAAGTATGAGTTTAAATCAGTAATTGGAGGATTAGGCAAACCGGACTCAGACATGCCAGATAATGCGAACATAAGTGGAGTAGGGAGAATCACACGAAGTGGGAGGTGCTATACTCCGGAAATGTTAGATAAGGCCCGAAAAGGAAAAGCAAAAGAGGTAGAAGAAGACAATCAGGCGAAAAAAGAAGGAGAACAGGCTGTGTTTTCCAAGGACAAGAAGGAAAAACTGCAAAAGCCGGTATCAGAAGAAGATGCAAGGGAGTTCTTAAAGTTAATCATGCACAGTAAATATAGTGTAGTCGAGCAATTGAATAAGATGCCTGCTCGGATTTCACTATTATCTTTACTATTGAATTCAGAATCTCACCGGAACGCCTTAATGAAGGTTTTGAATCAAGCCTATGTGTCTCATGATATCCTGGTTGACAGTATGGACCAGTTAGCGGGAAATATAACAGTGGCAAATTTTATATCTTTTACCGATTACAAAATTTCGTCGGAAGGACGAGGGAGCATTAAGGCTTTGAACATCACTACCAGCTGCAAGGGCCATACAATTGCCAAAGTTTTGATTGACAATGGGTCGTCAATCAATGTCTTATCTATGGCTACGTTGGCGAAGATGCCTATTGACATTTCTTGCATACAACCCAGTCACATGGTTGTAAGGGCATTTGATGGTTCTAGAAGGGACGTCATAGGTGATATCGAGATCCCTATTGACATCGGGTCGGTTACTTTCAACATACAATTTCAAGTGATGGATATATCGCCGTCATACAGTTTCCTACTGGGGAGATCGTGGATCCATACGGCGGGCGCTTTTCCCTCGTCACTACACCAGAAGGTGAAATTTGTTGTTGGTGATAAGCAAGTAACTGTTTCAGGAGAAGAGGACTTCTTGATCACCAAACCTTTGTCTGTACCCTACATTGAGGCAGTCGAAGAAGCGTTGGAATGCTCTTTTAGGGCCTTTGAAATCGTAAATGCAACATATGTAGGAGAAGGATCAAGAATACCCACCCCTCGATTGTCAACCACCACTGAGATGATTGTTAAGCAGACATTGCAAAAGGGCTGGCGTGTCGGAAGAAGTTTGGGGAAAAATCTCCAAGGACAAAGGAAGCCTGTGAGGATTGAGGAAAACAAAGATAGGTTCGGTCTCGGATACAAGGCCACTGGTTCAGAGAAAAAGAAGATACTAGAAGAAAGAAAGAAGAAAAGAATAGCTCGCCTTCGGGGATACGAAGAGGAATCAAAGAAGATAGTGATCCCTTACCTCTATGATACTTTTTGCTTTGGTGGATGTTATCACCTCGATTAATTGGAGGTAATGGAAGGAGGACTTATGAAAGGATCCTCTCGTGGGTTCCTAGTTTAAAGGGGTGCATGGAGAAATTACAATTTTTGATTACGGAAATGATGGTGTTGTTGGGCACAGAGCTGAAAGACTGGATTGTTGAAAGGATACCTTCTATCTTTTTGTTTTTCCTTTTGTGATGTAGTAAGGTAGATTATCAACATCTTGGTCTAGAGAGCTATAGAAGACTTTTTTGTAAATTTGATCTTCATCATCATTTCAATAAATTAACAAATTCAATGCATTTTGAGTACTCTCTTTTCATCCATCATCATTTCTATAACTGCTTTCTCCTTTCATTCACTACCATTGGTATGAACAACCAACCATATCTGACAATTTTTTTACATTTTTAGGAAAATGAATAATGAATGTGAAGATAACCTTAACGGCTATCCAGGGGTTTGATTTTGAAAATTCAATATACTTTGGTGAACTCGATAGCAATGTAGATTCAGACGACGATGCTTTGTCTCCAGATCTGTTGAAAATAATTGAGCAAGAGAAAAGACCTATTGAACCCAACAAAGAAGCTATTGATATGGTCAACTTAAGGGATCATGAGGACGTCAAAGAAGTTAAAGTGGGCACAGCACTTCTATTGGCTGAGAGGCAGAGACTAGAGGAATTGCTTCGTGAATATGTGGATGTTTTTGCCTGGTCTTATCAAGATATGCCTGGATTAAACACTGACGTTGTGGAGCACTGTCTGCCTTTGAAAACAGAGTGTAGGTCAGTACAACAGAAGCTTCGACGCATGAAGCCCGAGATGTTGTTGAAAGTGAAGGAGGAAGTAAAAAAGCAATTTGATGCAGGGTTCTTAAAAGTAGCCAAGTATCCAGAATGGGTGGCTAATATAGTTCTGGTACCGAAAAAGGACGGGAAAGTAAGGATGTGTGTGGATTATGGGGACCTAAACAGAGCTAGCCCTAAGGATAATTTCCCATTGCCTCATTGATACCCTGGTAGATAATACAGCCCAGCACTACATGTTTTCGTTCATAGATGGTTTTTCAGGCTACAATCATATCAAAATGGCTGAGGATGATATGGAGAAAACCACCTTCGTGACAGTTTGGGGAACATTTTGCTACAAAGTTATGCCTTTCGGTCTAAAGAATGCCGGGGCCACTTACCAAAGGGCAATGGTAACCCTCTTTCATGACATGATGCACAAGGAGATAGAGGTGTATGTGGATGACATGATTGCCAAGTCCCGGGGAGAAGAGAATCATGTAGCCAACCTTCGGAAGCTGTTCGAAAGGTTACGGAAGTTTCAGCTTAAGTTGAACCCTACCAAATGCACTTTTGGTGTTAAGTCAGGAAAATTGTTGGGGTTTATAGTCAGTGAAAAGGGAATCGAAGTGGACTCAGATAAAATCAGCGCAATACAAAATCTGTCACCCCCACGCACACAAAAGGAAGTAAGAGGCTTTCTGGGAAGGCTGAACTATATTTCCTATTTCATCTCGCAACTTACACTTAAATGCGATCCCATTTTTAAGTTGCTTCGAAAACAAGATCCGAGCGAATGGAACGAGGCATGCCAAGAGGCTTTTGAAAAGGTGAAAGAGTACTTGTCAAATCCTCCTGTTCTGGTACCGCTAGTTGCAGGAAGGCCTTTGTTGTTATACATGACTGTCAATGACCATTCTATGGGATGTGTGCTGGGCCAGCATGATGATACGAGTAAGAAAGAACAGGCCATATACTATTTGAGCAAGAAGTTCACTGATTACGAGGCCAAGTACACTACAATAGAAAAAATATGTTGCGCATTGGCTTGGGTTGCTCGTAGATTGAAGCAGTATATGTTGTATCATTCGACTTGGTTGATAGCTAGGTTGGATCCCCTCAAGTACATCTTTGAGAAACCATTATTATCAGGCAGACTAGCTAGATGGCAAGTTATGCTTTCTGAATATGACAACGTGTACGTGTCTCAAAAAGGAGTCAAAGGTGGGGCAATAGCCTACTTCCTCGCAGATCGTGCTACCAACGAATATGAGCCCATCAAGCTAGATTTTCCAGATGAAGATATAATGTCTGTCTTTCAAGCAGAGAAGGAAAAGCCTGACAGCAAACCATGGAGAATGTTCTTTGATGGTGCATCCAACGCCCTAGGACATGGAATAGGGGCAATTGTAATATCTCCAAATGGAAAATGTTACCCATCCACAGCCAGGTTAAACTTCAACTGCACTAATAACATGACGGAATATGAAGCTTGTGCAATGGGCTTGGAAGCAGCAATTGAGAGAAGAATCAAGAATTTGGAAGTTTATGGAGATTCAGCATTAGTCATTTACCAGTTGCGAGGTGAATGGGAAACAAGGGATCAGAAATTAGTCCAGTACCAAAAGTACATAGCTGACCTTGTACAACGGTTCAATGACATCGTCTTCCAACATTTATCTCGAGAAGAAAATCAGGTCGCTGATGCCTTGGCAACTCTAGCTGCAATGTTTAAAATGGAGATAGAAGCAAAGGTTTCGCCAATCAAATTGCGGATGAGAGACTCTCCAATCCACTGTTCTAGTATTGAAGAGGAAGCAGACAGACAACCTTGGTATTATGACATCATGCAATACCTCAAGAGTCAACAATACCTACAGCATGCATCGTAGAATGATAAAAAGATCCTCAGAAGACTGGCAATGGGATTCCTTGTGGATGGAGACGTTTTGTATAAAAGGGGTAGAGATCAGATGTTGTTGAGATGTGTAAAGGCGTCTGAAGCCAAGAGGATTCTGGAAGAGGTACACGATGGAACTTGTGGGGCACATGCAAATGGTCATTTCATGGCTAGACAGATTATGAGGGCAAGTTATTATTAGACTACACTCGAAAAAGATTGCATAGATTATGCTAGAAAATGCCACAAGTGTCAAATCTATGCTGACAAGATTCAAGTTCCCCCGACATCACTGAACGTCATGGCACCACCGTGGCCTTTTTCTATGTGGGGAATGGATGTGATTCGACCCATCTCTCCCAAGGCATCAAATGGGCACAGATTCATTTTTGTGATGATAGATTACTTTACAAAATGGGTTGAAGCTGCCTCTTATGCGAATGTGACTAAGTCTACTGTTTGTAAGTTTCTAAAGAAGGAGATAATATGTCGGTATGGGCTCCCAGAAAGGATCATATCAGACAATGCCCTCAACTTGAACAATGACATGATGAAGGAAGAATGTGCACATTTCAAGATCAAACACCACAACTCGGCCCCGTATTGCCCAAAGATGAACGGAGCTGTTGAGGCTGCTAACAAGAATATCAAAAAGATTGTGGGAAAAATGACAAGCACATACAAAGACTGGCACGAGAAGCTACCATTTGCTTTACATGCTTATAGAACATCAGTGCGTACTTGTACTGGAGCAACTCCTTTTTCTCTGGTTTACGGCATGGAAGCGGTGCTGCCTGTTGAAGTAGAAATCTCCTCCTTAAGAGTCTTAATGGAATTAGACTTGGACGAGGCTGAATGGGTTCGAAGTCGCTTTGAACAATTGAATCTTATAGAAGAAAAAAGGCTTACAGCATTATGTCATGGTCAGATGTACCAGAAGAGAATGATGCGAGCCCACGATAAAAAAGTTCGGCCTAGGCATTTCCGTGAAGGGGAATTGGTGTTGAAAAAGATCCTCCCAAATCACCACGATAATCGGGGCAAATGGACACCAAATTGGGAAGGGCCATATGTAGTGAAAAGAGCGTTCTCAGGCGGAGCATTAATCTTAACAGAGATGGATCGGAATGATCTGCCTAATCCGATAAATTTCGATGCTGTGAAGAAATACTATGTTTAAAAAAAAAGAAAAAAGAGAAAGAAAATGAAAAGAGAATTCAAACTGAAAACCCAAAAAGGACAGTTGGATTAAAGGGGGATATCTAAGTTGAAAACCTGAAAAGGCGGCTTAGATGCAAAAAAGATCAACATTTGAAGATTGAAATCATGTGGAGTATGGCATCAGCCGAATGAACTCAGTGTGATAGGGGGCATCAACGGATTAGTTTTTTTCGAAAAAAAGCGCCGGTTTGGTTCGTGAAGGGTTATCTAGACATTTATTATTTGTTTTGGTCATCATTCCTTAAAATTCACCACTTGACCCTTGTGGCATTAGCCACCCAACTGTACTTTTGTTGTCATTGTCGCTTGACAAGCCCAATAACAAATGCTTTTGTTCTAAAATTGGTTGTTCTTTTAGTCATTCTACAACTAACCAACAAAGTGCAAGAATGCATGACGTTTGTTAACCAAATTGAAAGGAAGATGGTGATTAAAACGATAATCTACCTACTAACATTACTAAGAAAAAAACAAAAAAGAGTAAGAAAGAAAAGAAGGAGGAGAAAGGAGGAAAAGAGGGAAATAAGGGAATGAAACAAAGGAAATTGGAAATTGTGACAAGTATATGTTATGAACCAGCTCCGATTCGAAATTGGTGAGAACTATTTTGTGAACAACGGGTAAAAAGATCAAAAGACACAAATGACAGTTCTGAGAATTTGATTACCACAATAGGAATTGCATGACTTTGTCAATACATGCATTTGCATTTCATCCACATTATGAGAAGTCAAGCACCAAGAAAAAAAAACATCATCATTGACAAAGAAAATGTGCATTGGCATTGTTGCATTTGCATTCGCATAAGTGATCATTGCATTTGCCAAACATTGAAAAACGTGAACATAGGAGATTTTGGATAAAATTTTTTTGATTAAAAAAGAGAGAGAGAGAGAGAGAGAGAGAAGGAAAAGAAAGAAAGAAAAGAAAAAGAGAAGGAAAAGAAAGGAAGAAAAGAAAAAAGAGAAGGAAAAGAAAGATAGAAAAGAAAAAGAAAAGGAAAAGAAAGGAAGAAAAGAAAGGAGAGAAGGAAAAGAAAGATAGAAAAGAAAAAAAAAGGAAAAGAAAGGAAGAAAAGAAAGGAGAGAAGGAAAAGAAAGAAAAAAAAAGAGAAAGAAGAGAAAGAAAAAAGGAAAAAAGAAAAAGGATTTTAAAGTTTCATCACCTCTGCTGCAAGAGGAGCACATTTCAGAAAAAAGATTTTAAAGTTTCATTACCTCTGCTGTAAAATGAGCACATTCCAAGAAAAGGAATTTTAAAGTTTCATCGCCTCTGCTGCAAGAGGAGCACATTTCAGAAACAGGAAAAATTTAAAGTTTCATCTCCTCTGCTGCCAGAGGAGCACATTTCAGAAAAGGAATTTAAAGTTTCATTGCCTCTGCTGCAAGAGGAGCACATTTCAGAAAAAGAATTTAAAGTTTCATCGTCTCTGTTGCAAGAGGAGCACATTTCAGAAAAAGGAATTTAAAGTTTTATCGCCTCTGCTGCAAGAGGAGCACATTTCAAAAAAAAAAGGAATTTTAAAGTTTCATCGCCTCTGCTGCAAGAGGAGCACATTTCAAAAAAAAGGAATTTTAAAGTTTCATCACCTCTGCTGCAAGAGGAGCACATTTCAGGAAAAGGAATTTAAAGTTTCGTCACCTTTGCTGTAAGAGGAGCACATTTCAAAAAAAAAAGGAATTTTAAAGTTTCATTGCCTCTGCTGCAAGAGGAGCATATTTCAGAAAAAGGAATTTTAAAGATTCATTGCCTCTACTGCAAGAGGAGCACATTTCAGAAAAAGGAATTTTAAAGTTTCATTGCCTCTGTTGCAAGAGGAGCACATTTCAGAAAAAGGAATTTTAAAGTTTCATCGCCTCTGCTGCAAGAGGAGCACATTTCCAGGAATTTAAAGTTTCATTGCCTCTGCTGCAAGAGTAGCACATTTCCAAAAAAAAAAGAGAGAAAGATTAGATCTTGAGTTGGACAAAATTGTTGTCTATTATCTTTACTCTATTCCTGATCCTCAGCAATAAGCAAAGAGGGGCAGCTGTAGACACCAAATTTTGTCCAAATCAATAGGATTGCATTCAATCAGGCTTTAAAAATTCAAAATGAAACGTTGGGCATCCAAGCCCAGTAAAATGGGCCTGATCTGATCTTGTTATGTGTGATATTTATTTATTTTATTTTTATTTGTTTTTATTATTATTATTATTATTATTATAACTATTTTTACTATTATTATTTTATTATTATTATTATTATTATTATTATTATTATTATTATTATTATTATTATTATTTTTATCTTATTATTATTATTACTATTATTTTTTTTATCTTATTATTATTATTACTATTACTATTATTATTATTAACAGTCCCTTTTTCCCATCACATTAAATGCACCATATCTACCAGACCTGCCGGTTCCCTGCCCTACCGCCGGCGCCTCAACACCTAGCAGATTTCCACCTTCCCCATACCGTAAATCCCGCTCCAATAAAGACCTATGGATTTGGTGACTCTGAAAGGCTAGAGGGGAGGCTTCAAACTGGTTTAAGAAGACCACAAAGCAATGAAGAAGGAGGCTCTTCAGAAAAAAAAAAGACATCATTCTCACAGAAACACCACAACCTCAACCCTCCGACCAACCACACAGCCACTCACCACCATTATCACCAAGCCATCATCATCGCTACTGCCAACACCACACAACACCGAAGCCGCCATCATCACCATCACCACCGAAACCTAACCTAGATCTGAAAACTCCCCTTTACCAACAACAACACAAAATCAAAACACAAAGCCCAGATCTGAAATCCCCACCTGCAAAACACAAAATAACAACAACAACACAAACCAAAACAACCAGATCCAACCAGATTTAAAACAAAAACACAAAAAAGAGACTTTTGGAGATAGTCAGATTCGTGAGGTTGGGAACGTTTTCGGGGAAAACGAGCTTCAAATCGGAGTAGAGGAGAGGGAGCAGGGTGTTTTAAGGCTATTGGAAAGGTCACCGGCGACGAACGTACGATGGCGTACGGTGACCAGCAGTCGAAGAGGAGGAGAAGACTGAGAGAATTTTGAGATTTTTGAGAAATCGGGTAAAAATGGGTTTAAAAAAGAAAGGAGTCGCCTTTTATAGCTGAGAAAAAGGGGAATAAAGGAGGCGACCCGCGTGTAGGCTTGACTCAACCGAGACCCGCACGATCGCTCGCCGGCCAAAAGCGAGGAGACTCGCATACCTGGCTGCCAGCTTCGCGAGATCGCCTGCCCGTGGAAAGAAGCGTGAGTTCACTTGCTCTTTCACGAGCTCGCCCGCCAGAGAAAAAGCCGAATCCGCGAGCACACTTGTCAGTCCACGTGTTCGGTTGCCCGCCTAAAAGAAGAAGTAGGATCCGCGAGTTCACTCGCTCGAGATCGCCCGCCCGAGGAAAAGGAAGTCCACGCGCTCGTTTGAGGATCTCGCCCTCCCAAGGAGCTCATTTGCTCGAGAAAAAGGTCCGCATGTTCGCCCGTCCGCGAGTTCGCCCACCCGTGGAAGGAGAAGTAGGATCCGCGAGCTCGCCTGCTTAAGGAGCTAGCCGCTCAAGGAGATCGCCCGCCCGTGGAAAAAGAAGCAGGATCCACGAGCTCGCCCGTCCAATCAAGGAGCTCTCTCGTTCAAGGAGTTCGCCCGCCCGAGGAGGGTATATTTTCTTTTTTGTTTTATTTATTCATTCATTTATTTATGTATTTTTAATGTATTGGTAGAAAATAATAAGTAAATAAATAAACATAATAAATATTAATTGAAAATGGAATTCTTCCGAGGATGGGATGTCATGAGACTCACAAGTAGTGATCTCTTGACTGATCCCTATGTGAGAGAAATTAGCTAAATTTTACCAGAGTATTGGGATATTTAGTTAAATTTTTCAATATTAAGAGTTTCATTAATAAAAATCAAAATATAAAATTCTTTTCATAATTCCATATGCATCATAAACCATATGTTAGCATCATGTGCATAAATAAAGGAAAATAATAAATGGAATTCTTCCGAGGATAGGATGTCATGAGACTCACAAGTAGTGATTTCTTGACTGATCCTTAGGTGAGAGGAATTAGCTAAATGTTACCAGAGTATTGAGATATTTAGCCAAATTTCTCAATATCAAGAGTTTCATTAATAAAATCAAAATAAATAAAATTTCTTTCAAGTTTCATATGCACCATGCATCTTTATCCATACTACATGTATACCATCAACTATAAAATAGCGTGAACACCACCAAGGATGGGATGTTACGAGACTCACAAGTAGTGATTTCTTGACTGATCCCTAGGTGAGAGGGATTATTTCAAATGCTACCAGAGTATTGGGATATTTGATCTTAATTTTTCAATAAATGGTGTTCATGTTGATTTTTATGATGAATAACTTTATAACAGTAATTTTTCAAGCAAATACGCTAATTTTTCATATAACCAAAGCCATGACTATCTTATTAAAATCGAAAGATACCATGTGATTAAGATGGTACCTTTTTTTAATGGGCGTTGTGGGGGTGCTAATCCTTCCCCACGCGTAACCGTACCCCCGAATCCAAATTTTGTTTTCGCAGACCAAAAATTATCTTTTTAATAAAACTTAATTAATTTTGAGATTTTGTTAAAAAGATAAATATTTTTAGGTGACCAATCACACTTGATAAAAAAAGATAGGTGGCAACTCCACTTTTGTTTTTAAATGTTTTCGAAATCGTCAAGCGCAAAAGCGGTTACGACACTGATTATTGTAAATGAGTGTGATTTAAATAATCAATGTTGTGCTAGCTGGAATTATATCAAACATTATGCATTTCTGGTTCCTACTCTTTACGGAATTGCAAAATATTCGATACATTACGACTACCATGACATTAGTTATCGACGTTCCCCCCATTATACAATAATCAGCACACATGTTCTTTTGATTCAATTATTTACAGATAAGATATTTTCTTGTAGAGCACATTTGTCAAGCTGTTTGGAAGATTAAAATTTTTTTAGTAAAAATAATCTAAAACTAAAACTAAATAATAATACTAATAAATTTTAAAATATTAAAAATTAATAATAAATAAATAATGTTAAAATATATTTGAATTTTTAAAAGTTTTAAAAATGTAATAAGTACTAAAAATACCTCTAGTGAGGTTTTGAGTGCTTGGAAGATTTGGAAGGTCTGTGATCGACACAGAGTAAACTATCAGATTCGGAAATTGCTTCAACAGCAGAGTTACAGAGTGCAATGGCTGGAGGTTAGATCCTATCGCTTCCGCATTTTAATTTGTTTAACATGTTTCATATTGTGTAGAAGCATGTTAGACTTGTTTGATATACTTACATTTTAAAGTGAGAAATTAAGATTGCTTGCTTTGCATCATCCATAGTGTAATCCTCAATGTTTGATTGAATCAAAATTTAGAGATACCAAACCTTTCAAATAGTTCATTCGTCACAGATTTAAAGTTGCATTGGATTTAAATAAAATCCCAAACTCCTAAATGAATATTACCTCGTTTGTCTAAATTAAAACATATATATTCGAATAAATAAAATAAAATGAAAAGGCTATTACCTCATTCCCCTAGGGATTTGAATTCCAAATGCCTTCATTGTGTATCATCTCACTGCAAAATAATAATAATAATAATAATAATAATAATAATCAAAAGGTAATAACAAATGTTTTCAAAAAATTAACCAAGCTATTTATAAATTCATGCAACCAATAAATTGCCCCATGTGGAATTTATGAGTTTTAAAGTTACTTTCATTTGTTAAAGTAATTTATTGAGTTCTTAATATTTTTGGCTAAAGTTTAGCTTTACATGGATCAAAAACTGATTTATAATCAGAGAAATTTCAATCCCATAAGGTAATAATGCTACTGTTTTTGAAAAGAAAGAAATGTACAATCTTATGCTAAAACATATGGTTTGATGTGGTATGAGGTATTTTCTATCACTTCTGATATGATGTATTTAGCAATAAGTGAACATTCCCACAATATAAGGAAAGGTTAATTTACTGCAAAATACAATATACTAGAAGGGATGGAAACAAAGTGGCCCATGGCTAGAGGTGGTTATTGGGCCGGGTTGGCCCGATCCGGCTCGCAACCGGATCAGGTTAATTCGGCCCATAAACCGAACCGGTACTGTACCGGTTCGGAATCGGCCCGGCCCGGTATCTTATCGGGCCGAGCCGGTTCAACTAATTCTGAACCGGGCCCGTTAAGGGCCCGGTTCGGGTTGAACCGGTCCGGTTCAACAAAAATTTTAAAAAAAAAAAACAGCCTGCCACTGCATGCGCAGTGGCAGGCAAAACGAGGCAGTAGCCTGCAAAGGCTACTGCCTCTATGTTGATGGGCCGTTGCCCATCAACAATTCTATAAGGGAGGGAGCGTTTCCCTCCCTTTTTTTTTAAATTTATTTTTTAAAATTTTTAAAATTATTTTAAATTTTCATTTTTCTTCTATAAAAATCAATTTATTTTCTTTCATTTTTTAAAATTTTCTTTCATATTTTCTCTCAAATCTAAATACTCATCCACTCTTATTCTTTTAATACTCACTTATACTCTCTCAATAATCACTCAAATTCTTTCAAATTCATTTAAATTCTCTTATTCCAAATTTATAATATTATCATTTTATTCTTTAAATTTTATTTTTTTATCATAATAATTTTATTATAATATCATATTCATAATATAACTTTATTTTATTATAACAATAGTTTTATTATATAATTTTATAGTAATTTATTTTTACATTATTGTTACATTAATTAAATAAATTATAATAACTTTTATAATAAATTGTTGTTAAATTAAACTATTAACATTATTTATTATAAAAATAAATTTCTTAGATTAAATTATAAAAATATATTAATATATATTTATTTTTATTAAAATAAATTAATATAAATTTTAAATGTAAAAAAAAAAAAAACTGGACCGAACCGGTTTAAACCGGTTCGGTCCGGTTTTTGGGCGAACCGGTCCAACGAACCGGGCCGGTTCGCCTCTTAAATAACATAGAACCGGTCCGAACCGGACCGGTTCCCTACCGGTTCAGACCGGTTCTTGTATGGTTAGGGCCGGAACCGGTGAAAACCGGCCCGGAACCGGCCCGGTCCGGCCCGTAACCACCTCTACCCATGGCAAACTATTCAAGGAGAATGTGAGGGCAGTCATTTTAATGGTTATCTTTGTTGCCTCCTATTACAAGTTAATTGAAAAATACTTTTTAGTATCATATATTTCAGTTTTTTAACTTTTCACATGGATAATTAATTTTTACTTGAAATTAAAAAAAAACGTGAGTTGTTAATTGTTTTTTATTTTAATGAACACAATATTAAACATTTATGATAAAAAACAATGTCAACTTATCTAATCTCGATTATTATAGTAATTAATTCATATATATCCAAAAATTTACTTTTGTCTCTCATTGTTCCTCTAATCATTTTGATTAGGCTGAATGCTCAAATAAGGATCTAAAGTTTTCGGAAATATTCGATTCAGGATCTAAACTTTTATTTTGCTCAATTCAGGATAAAACGTTTTCGATTTTGCTCAATTCAGGATTTTTTAACGCGCGTGAGTTACACGCGCCGTTAAAATAATAACGGCGTTTATAAAAGCCACGTGGCAGCATGTGGTTGGGCCACGTGGTAGAAGTGGACACGTGGCAGCATAAGAGTGGGACACGTGGCAGTGACATATAATTAATTTTCTTTTAATAGGTAAAAAATACATGGACACGTGGCAGCGTATTAGTGGGACACGTAGCAAGATTGACACGTGGTAGCGTGTGAGTGGGACACGTGGCAGTGACTTATAATCATTAGTGGGACACGTGGCAAAGTTTAGATCCTGAATTGAACATTTCCGAAAACGTTAGATCCTTATTTGAGCATTCAGCCAAATTTTTTTGTTATAAATATTAATAAAAAATTAAAAATTTAAATATTATTTATAATATTATAATTAGTAGTTAATTTTGTTAGTTGATTTTTTAATAAAAAATAACTTTTAAAAATTTATATTACATTTTCAAAAAAAATTGTTAAAAAATAAATTTTTATAAAAAATATTTCTGTATTTTTTTCACTTTGTTTTTCTTTTCTTTCCTTTTTGTTTTTATTTCTTTTATATGATTTAAATTTAAAATAATTTTTTATTTTAAATTAAATATATTTCTTTTTAGAAAATTGAGATTTTTTAGGAAATACGTTTATTTTTTTAATTACATTAATTTTTCTAAAAAGACAATTCTTACATATTTTTCTTTATTTTTATAGTTTCTTTATCTTCCTTCTTTTTTTGTCAATTAGAAGAAAATATAGAAAACAAAAAAAGAAGAAAAATAAAAATTAAATTTAGTAATTTAAAATTTATTCTTTAAAAAATATATAATTTCTAATAATTTTATGGCTAATAGTTTTTTTCCTTTTTTTATGGTAAAAACGAAAAAAATCAAGAAATAAAAAATAATAATTATACTAGTTAAAAAAAGTTTTATAATAATTTTTATGTTTGAGAATTTATTTTTTAAAACAAAATTTAAAAATTTTAATTATTTCAAAAAATAATTTTAAAAAATTTATTCAAGAAAATATTATTTTATGAAAATATATAGTTTTTTTAATAGAAAAAAAAAAGTTAAAAATGCGTGGACACGTGGCAGCGTGTGAGTGAGACACGTGGCAACATGTGAGTGAGACACGTGGCAACATAAGAGTGAGACACGTGGCAGTGATTTTATAATTATTTTCTTTTAATAAGTAAAAATAAAAAGGACACGTGGCGGCGTGTGAGTGTGACACGTGGCGGCGTGTGAGTGTGACACGTGGCAATAATTATCCTTTTATCGTCAGCCACTCTCTTTAACGGCGCGTGTAACTCACGCGCGTTAAAAAATCCTGAATTGAGCAAAATCGAAAACGTTTTATCCTGAATTGAGCAAAATAAAAGTTTAGATCCTGAATCGAATATTTCCGAAAACTTTAGATCCTTATTTGAGCATTCAGCCTTTTGATTATTCTTTAATTTCCACTTATTTTTAATCCCTACAAGTTATTACTTTTGCCCCTTTTATTTTTTTTTCAGCCAACCTGACAAGGACTTACAAGGACCACTAAGATCACATCAGACAAAAACGCTAAAGCATGCCATGGATATATATATATATATATATATATATATATATATATATATATATATATATATACCAACAATTTCAAATAAAAAACATAGATTGAAAAGAAAATTAAAAAGCCTACATACCAACTCTCCTTGGTTCGCATGGCTTTCTCTGGAACACTCTGGAAGCGGCTTTTTCGAAATGAAATTCACTTACAATTCTTTCGAGAGGTTATGATACAGGCAAAGAGTCCTAATCCTTTCAATCCGACCATAGGTTATAAAATGATTCAGTAGCTTCGGGCAGGCTTCTCCCTCACTGCATTCCGGTGCAAGCCGCTACCATTCTTTCTATTCCAACTGGATTTAAGCTACTCGAGTGGGAACACCGTGTCGCTATGCTCCTTCGCTGAGCCGCGTTCTTTGGTTTAGAATGCATTTGGATTGGATGACTAGACTGAGCCCGAAGATCTAATTAAGGACTGGAAGCGAAAACACCGTCAAAATAACTGGACTGTTTTCTTGAGCTGAACCAAGCCAAACAAGAGATATTACGTTGGACCTTCTGCTTCGGGCTCGGCTGACAGTGAGCTTCTGATAGTCTCTTCCTTCCAAATGCAGCACCTGAAAACGGAAAAAAAAAACTGTCGAAAAGTAATCCACTGTTTGCAGAGAAAATAACTAATATTTTTGTGATATGTTGGGAAAAAGAAACGAAGAAGAGAAGTTAGAGAAGTTAAAGTTGGCATGGCAGTGCAATGGTATAAGTTTTTTTTCCTGACTATTTTTTATTTGTATTTTTCAATCTTTAAAAAACTGTCTTTTTTTGTCACTTGAAGATTTGGCAAAATATCGCATTAATAGCATGTATGCTCCTTTTTTAACATTTCGTATTTTTATCAAAAATGATTTTTTTATTGTATAAAATATAGAAATTTTATTTTAAAATTCGTCAATAAGTTAAATTTTAAATTCATTTTATTTTACTGTTATCATATTCATATAAAATGTTTATAACTTTTAGTCGATATTATTTTTTTGATGTAAATCACACGTATCTTTATCCGTTTTAACGGTTTGAGATTAATCATGTGCGAGACTTCGTCACAATTAAAACTCATCTCTTCTAAAAAATGTGTTTAGTGGGTAATCCATATCATTTTGATGTTTTTTGTTTGTGCCAAATCTAAATTACCAAACCTAAATGCAGATAATTGATGCAGCTAATTCGGGAAGGCCATGCTTGTTTATAACATAAGTTTGTGTTTCTATTCAGAGCTACTCTTTCATGCTTTTGAATTGATTGATTCACTACTTTTAAAGCTTGAACAAGCTTTTTGTTTAATGCTTATCGGATGTAATTCAATATTCATTCGATTTGTAGGCTAACGTGTTCGACAAATTTGGAAGGTAGAGAGCCAAATTATTTGAAGGCTGCAGCAGAGGTGGTCGGGTTCATTGGGAATTGATCCATAGTTTCTGCTATCAAAGCAATGTCAAACTGAGTTGCTACTGTCTTACATTTTGAAGACTTGGATTTGTAAATGTATTTTAGAGTTTTTTAACAAATGTATTCGCTGAGGCTACAACATCGGAATTGTAATCAGAGATCATAAATACATGACAGTTATTTTAGTTTTTTATCAAATATATTTTTTGATTCATAGTTTCTTATCAAATATATTATACTGAGTTATATGTTTACTATATAATTGAATGATGCAGGATACTGAATATTATTATTCATTTAAAAAAAATATTTAAACAGATAAGAGCATAAACAAATTAATATTAAATTTGTATCTATTTCCACGTTGATGTAACACATAATGTAAAATCCAATAAAATATGAAAAATATTATATTATTATTAGTGTCCATAAAACAAATACAAAATAATTGATTCACTAATATCATATTCATTTACAATTTTTATCAAAATTTTAATTTATATCATTACATATCTTTTTTATATTGTTTTCATATCGTTAAAAAAAATTTGTTTCAAAATTAAAATATTAAGGCAAAATTGCATTAGAATATATATTAGTGATAGATTTAAACAACCGCGCATTGAGGAAATGGACAAGTAATACAATAAATCTAGGATGTTCACAAGACATTCCCTTGACAAATTTTTTGTTTGAGTAATAACACCAAGAGAATCATTCAAACAGGTTTGCATATGAATACACAATTTACATCAGATTAAAACACCTTAAACACTCAAGTTCTTGCTCACTTTCATTGTCTCGCACAGCAAGTTACTAATCAAACTTCAATGATGCGCCGCCACATGGCTCCACAAATTCAACTTCTTGCAGCCCTGAAAAACAGAGCACAAACTTTAATCCAGAGTTAATATTTCTTGCAATGAAGTGGTAAGACTGCAAACTTTAGCAGCAACTTTATCTGCCTCTTCCTCAGTCATGTAAGCTTCAAACAAATGATGATTATTAAAGCACTGATAATAGATTCCAGACTTATCACTGTTGAAGAAAGCATAATTTTTTTTAATATACGTTTAATAAAATAACTCAATGTATAAGTTACATGTAATTAAATCAAAGAAAGACTTGCGCATACCTACGTAAAACTGGCAGCAAAGCTAGATGATCCTCAGGTCTTATATATTTTACCAAGCTTACTTTGTAGCACCGCAGTTACAGAATGTACAGACAAGATAGTATCACATGTCAATAATATCCTCTTTGAAAACATGTAAAGAAGAGTCAACTCTAGGAATATCCTCAACCTGAGAATGACAATCCAAAGTTCCAAACTCAATAAAAGAACAACCAAATCAGCATATATTACTGATAGGCACGAAAGCACTTGATAGAAGTTCTTCATGATGAACATATAAGCATCAGATTGAGGCGCTTCTATATGCCTCTCTTTACTAATTGAACCATGAATCCTTCACAAATTATTTATTGATTCAAAGAAGTTCTCAGAAACACCGCATGAGAGATTTAACAGTCCATTTCTATATTGCCAAAAACAACTCTTCATTGCCAAGAGTACAAAAATAATGGGGAGTCAGGGATGAGGCCAAAAACTACTTCTCAAGAACAGGAAAAGTTATACAAGGCAGAAATATTTACACATTGCAACTTGAACTTGTTTGGTATAAGTGGGGTGATTTTTTCCGTAATTTAGGTTTGGGCATTAATGCTCTTGTTTGTCCCCTAAAATGAAACTCTTTACACCTCATAAATTAAAGGGCCACAAAAATAATACTATAACACAAACCCTTCTTATGGACTCATCAAAAGGCAGATAAAACTGCTCGGATGAACAACTGGAATCACTGCTGTAATAATCCTCTGCAACTGTGTAGAATAACATGACCAGAAAAACTATCAACGAATAAAAAAACAACATGGTAAGTTCCAAAATGATCTAGAGGTAGAAAAACCAAAAAAAGAAAAGACAAAAAAAAGTGATACGGATAGGGAACAATAAATAGATAAATAATTTTCTAGCAGGAGTGTCAAAGTGCTACCTGACTCTTCCTCTGCCTTTTCTTCTGGCCCTTTTATTTTTTTACTCTTCAGCTCCATATCTGCTTATAACGAGCAATAGACAGAGAGTTCAGACTATGTCTTGCTAAGCTCAATTACTAAACAAGTCTGACTTTTTATCTCACAAGGGCCTTCGAAACATGTAATTGTATCACTTCATCTTACAATGAAACTGTTAAAAATCGTGTTTTTTTTTTTCAAAACACCAAAGTAGGTTCATAGTAATAACCATGGTGTCACATTAATCCAAGACTCGTAAATAATGGCTTTAGTGTTACCAAAAAAAACTAATAAATAATGGGTAAGTACATGGAACGGAGAAAACAAATTACTCAGATCCAGAAATTCATGCAAATATTGTAAATTACTCAAATCCACTTGAGCATAGTCTTATAAATATTGTAAATGACTAACCAAGCAGACCCCTCTGTTGACAATCATTATTTTAGTATACTCAAAAGCCAAAACGATTACAACTCCCTAATCAATTTCAAAGTTGTATCATTTAAAATTCAGAAACTACCAAATTTAGCAAGGAATGCAAAAAAATGACATAGGAGTAATGAAAATTTTCAATACCACTCCTAGGAAAATTCAAGGTTACAGCAGGAATACCTTCATTATATCTCCATTTCTCTCTGTTTTTCCTGTTCAGAGAGAATTTGCCCTGCCACTTGCACAAATACATATTAAGTTCTGAACAAGTAGAAAACAATAAAAAACCAAAGCCAAACACACTTGCAAACCAAGTAAGGCATACCAGTGCTGAGTTTTAGTTTCTTAATTTTTGGTACAGAGTAAATTTTCCTTCTAGACTTGGTTAAATTTTCCTTCTAGACTTGGTTCTCTCTCGCCTTAAACATTTAGGTTTAGATGCTTCAACAAAATCAATTTCCTCCAATTCTAAAATAAAAGAAAACAAGAAAATAAACAAAATGAACAACCTTGATCGAATAGGTTCTTTTCCTGGTGGAAAATGGAGAGTAGGCAAGCAGCAAAGTGAGGGCACTAACTAGCAAATTTATCTGCCTCTTCCTCAGTCATGAAAGCATGAAATGAAAGAACATCACGGAAGTGATAAATTGAATGGACCTCAGACTTACTGCTGTTGATGAAAGCACAAAATTTTATCATATCTATAGAATAGCGAACAACTAAATATATCATTAACCAAAAGTCAAGAAAAAGAAACGCTTCTTACCATTTAAGCACATCAAGCAGAAGAGCTCTCTGTTCATCACGTTGTGTTACTTTTCATAAATCTACCAGGTACCACTGCAGTTGCATGATGTATAGGAATGCGAGCAGAAAATAAAGAAAGTGAGAACTTTCAAGACACAAAAGTAAGAATTCAAACTTGAAAATCTTTTTCAATAGGCACTTGCCAACAGTTGTACAAGAAGCTATTATACAGTTGCGTTAAAGGTTTACCACAATAATATTTCACAACCACCACCTTTGAAAAGTAGAAAATGGGAAGGTAGCCAGCCATAACTATTTATAGTTGAGAACAATACATACAGTCTTGTAATTATCCTCAGGATCAAGATATGGCTGATATCCGCAGGAGACATCACTTGAAGCCCTGCTGCAGTGATCATCTGTTAAAATTGTTAAGCCAACACCAAAAAAAAAGGTCAACCAATGACAAAATTCACACAGTCAATTTCAACATAGTTGAGTGAGATAGTGATAAATAAAAGGAACGAAAGGAAAATGGAAAAGCATTAAGAAATACCTTCGAGAAAAATAACTAAATAAATAATAAGAAAGAAAAACATTTGAGAAACAAATGAAAAAGGAATACCTTTCTGTTCTTCATCTTTGACAATCTCTTCTTTAGAATGCATAGTCATGGCTGTGTCAACTGCATATCATATTCGAGAGAAACATCAATTAGTATTACCATTTAAAATAGGGAAAAGAAATAAAAAAAATGCGTAATAAATCGTTGGAAGGAAAACGGCTTAAAGATGATTATATAATCAAGGAATACCATTCTTTTCTCTATCTTCCGAGATATTGTCTTGAGGCTGCATCTTCAGGGTTTCCAATCCTAACAACATAGAAATTTGACATCCAAACAACATAAGGGAGTAAAAAGAATCCTTTACCAGATAACTCAGTCGCCAGCCAAAATATAGCACAGTGATTGCTATCTTTCCTCGAGAGAAATTAAATCTAAAATTTGATTTTTCGATTCTCCTCTTTACCTCTTTATGAATCATGAAAAAAAAAAGCTTCGTGTGAAATTTAATCACTAATTTTAGTTTTTCGCAAGTATTTTTACTTGTCTATTAGAATTTTCCTTTGCTCCTTTCATGACACGAATCGAGTTTCAATGAGTTTACATATGCAACGCCAAGCCGTTTTTCTCCTTCCGAAAAGTGCATTGTGGGAACTGCGATGAAACGCAAGGTTGTAGCGTTTAGTGCTCTCTTTTTTCTTTTTTTTTTGCAGGTGCTTTTTTTTTGTAAAGCAGTGTAAAGTGATTAGTGAAAATTAAATTACATGAAACGTAATATTAAAATATTTGAAATATATTATAAAGTGTTATTTAAATTATACAAAATTGATATTATAGTGTTTAATAAATTAACATTTAATTTAAAAGACACTAGATACGAAGCATTATATTTATAATTAACCGAGCAAAATATTTTTTTTTCATTCAAAGGTTTTTTAGAAATATGTGAGGAGTATTTCTATAAAGACTCTTACCGGTTTTTACATTTTTTTATTTAATTATTTTTAACATTTAATCTTTATTTGGAGACTAGTATTTTAACTTATCTAAAATTTCAGATTTCTTGTTTATGATATTTTTAACATTGATCTCTCCAAATTTTTCAATATTTTCTTCAAATTACTCTCGACGTTATTTTGATTAATCAAATATTCTGTCTTGATTGTTTCTTGATTATATGCTGATTTTTTATAATTTGAACGTTGCCCAACATTCATTTTTTACCCTATGTGTTCCTCACTCACTCCTCACCATATTCTCTCCTTTTTCACTAGTTCTTCTTCTAGTGAGTTGAAAATTTTGTTCTCTGTGTTGTTCTTGTTCCTTGGACAATCAAGAAAACCTATTAAATCTTGAGGAATTAACTAATGAAATAATCTTTAAGTACAATACAATCACAGCATGCATCAAATAGTTTGAGTTTACTGTTTCCCTTCTCCTTCCAACAATCATAACATGATTGCCTGCCGGCTCCATGTAGCGCTGCAGTGGCATGTCCTTTGTCAGCCTGAAATGTTTAATAAGGGGAAAACTGCCGGCAGTAATCCTCACTCCTCCTGACAACAACTTTTTTGTTTCTCTGCAAATCTAAAACATTTGTTACAAAGACAAGAAAAGCATAAACTACCTACTTTTTACATGACCCTCATTTTCAATGGTGAGGGTTTTTTTTTTTTATGGCTTTGCTTGTTTGAGTTCCAATATTTAATTATTAGTTTTTTTATTATAAAAAACATTAAATAACCGAAAATAAAGTAATTAAATTCAAATTTAAAATTATAATATATCACAATTCATTTTTAATTAAAATACTATTCATCTAAAATCGTATTTATATATATTTTTTATTTAATTCTACCATACATGACATACATCCTTTTTCATGTTGTTTTTAAATTATTTCTAAAATTATCAAATTTTAATTTTATGAAATCTCTTTGTTATGATAAGGACAGATTTGGAATGAAGTATGTGACTGATTGCATGCATGTTCCTATCTTTACATGATTGATGGTGACAGCTATTGGTCTATCTCAGATGCAGCTAACCCGGGAAGGCCATGCTTGTTTATAACATAAGAATGAGTTTCGATTCAAAGCTATTCTTTCAGTCTTTCATGATTTACCACTTCTAAAGTTTGCGAAAACGTTTATTTTTTAATGCTTACCGGATTCTTTCGATTTGCAGACGAATGTCTTCAATAAATCTAAGTCCCGACGCCAAGATAACTTTTCAAACAGCTTTGCATGTCAACACATAATTTATATCGTATTAAAGCACCTTAAATTGTTAAAGTTGTTGGTCACTTTCGTTGTCTGGCACAACAAGTTTTCTACCAAATACTAATCCAACTTAAACGATGCACCGCGACATGGCTCCACAAATTCAACTTCTTCCAGCCCTGAAAAAGAGAGAACAGACTTTAATCCAGTGTTAATGTTTCCTACAAGGAAATGGTAAGAGTGTGCAAACTTTACCAGCAACTTCATCTGCCTCTTCCTCAGTCATATAGGCTTCAAACAAGTGATCATTACCAAAGCATTCATAACAGATTCCAGACTTATCACTGTTGAAGAAAGCATAAAATTTTTTTAATATACATCTAATAGAATAATTCAACGTACAAGTTACATATAATAATGAAATAAAAGAAAGACTTCCTCGTACCCACGTAAAGGTGGCAGCAAAGCTAGATGATCCTCTGGTCTTATATCTTTTACCAAGCTTACTTTGTACCACTGCAGTTACACAATGTACAGACAACATAGTATCACATGTCGATAATATCCTCTTTGAAAACAGGTAAACAAAAGTCAATTCTACGAATATCCTCAACCTCAGAATGACAATCCAATGTTCCAAACTCAATAAAAGAACAACCAAATCAACATATATTACTGATAGGCACAGAAGGACTTGATAGAAGTTCTACACAATGAACATACAAGCATCACATTGAGGTGCTGCCTCTCTTTACTAAATTGAACCATGAATCCTTCACAAATTATTTATTGATTCAGAGTTCTCAGAAACGCCATATGAGAGATTTAACAACCCATTTCTATATTGCCAAAAACAACTCTTCATTGCCAAGGGTAGAAAAATAATGGAGTCAGGGACGAGGCCAAAAACTAGTTCTCAAGAACAGGGAAGGGTATACAAGCCAGAATGATTTATACATTGCAACTTAAACTTGATTGGTACAAGTGGGACGATATTTTTGATAGAGAATTTAGGTTTGAGCATTAATGCTATAGTTTGTACCCTAAAATGAAACTATTTAGATCTCATAAATTAAAAGGCCACTAAAATAAAAATATAACACAAACCCTTCTTCCAGACTCGTCAAAAGGAAGATAAAACTCCTCGGATGAACCGCTGGAATCACTGCCGTAGTAATCCTCTGCGAATGTGTAGAACAACATGGTCAGAAAAACCATCAACAAATACAAAAACTAAATGCTAAGTTCCTATATGATTTAAAGGTAGAAAAACGAAAAAAAAAAGTGACACAGGGAACAATAAATGGATAAATAAATTTTCTAGCAGGAGTGTGAAAGTGCTACCTGACTCTTCTTCTGACTCTTCCTCTGCCTCTTCTTCCAGCTTTTTTATTTTTTTACTCTTGAGTTCCATATCTGCTTATATCAAATAATAGACTGAGAGGTTAAAATATGTCTTGGACCAAAAAGAGTTTAGAATATGTCTTGTTAAGCTCAATTACCAAACAAGTCTGACTTTTTATCTCGCAAGGGCCTTAAAACATGTAAGAGAAATTCTATTTTCACTTCATTTTCTTCTAATTATACTTCAAAAATTTTTAAGACAAAAAACTCCTTGTTAAAAAAGACAACTATGCCCATATGAAAATTTTCCCATTAAAAAAAGAGAGCTCACTGCCTGCACAAGTAAATTAGCGCAAGGAGCACAATTCCGTGCAATTTTACTTGCACGAGACTGCCTTCCTAGAGCAAGGCACCTTGTGCTAGGACAAACTCCCCACGCAAGTCAGCTTATGTGATACAAATTTTTTTTAAATGACAATATATGCTTTTGTCGCACAGGCTGACTTGCGCAGTTAGCGCGGATGCATGCCCCCAGCACAAGGCACCTTGCGTTGGGAAGGCATTCCCGCACGAGTGAATTTGTGTGGAATTGTGCTCCTCACGCAAATTCACTTGCGTGGCAGCAAGCTCTGCAACAATACCATTTTTTTATGCGTTGATTTTCCTCTCAAGCTTACGTTTTTTATTCTTAAGTTTTAATGCTTTCATATTCTTCAATGCTATCATAATAACTTCTTTCACTCAAATTTTTCATTTTTTTTTGAAAGATGAGAGAAAATTGTGTTTAGAAGAGAGAGAGACACATTTCAGAGAAAGAAAGAAAACCTGAAAGAGAAAAGATGATGAATGGGAAATCTTTCATATGGGTATAGTTGTCTTTTCTTATAAAAGTTTTTTTGTCTTAAAAAATTTTGAAGTAAAAAATTAAGAAAATGAGGAGTAAAAAGAATTTCTCAACACGTAATTGTATCACCTCATCTTACAATTAAACTGTTAAAAGTTGGTTTCTTTTCTCAAAACAACCAAGTAGGCTCATAGTAATAGGCATGGTGTCTCCTTAATCCAAGACTTGTTAAAAATGGGTTCAGTGTCAGCCAAAAAGAAAAAAGGGAAAATATAATGTTTAAGTGCGTGGAATGGATAAAACAAATTACTCAAATCCACTTGAACATATTCCTGTAAATATTGTAAATTACTCAAATCCAATTGAGCATATTCTTGTAAATATTGTAAATGAATAACCGAGCAGACGTCTCTGTTGACAATCATTATTTTAGCATACTCAAGCCAAAAAGACTACAATTTCCTAATCAATTTCAAAGTTCTATCATTTAAAATTCAAAAACTACCAAATTAGCAAGGAATGCAAAAAGATGACAAAGGAGTAATGAAAACCTTCAAAACCACTCCTAGGAGAATTCAAGGCTACAGCAGGAATACCTTCATTATATCTCCATTTCTCTCTGTTTTTCCTGCGTTCAGAGAGTATTTGGCCTGCCACTTGCAAGAATACATATTAAGTTCTGAACAAATAGAAAACAATATAAAACCAAAGCCAAACACGCTCGCAAACCAAGTAAGACATACCAGTGCTGAGATTTCGTTTCTTAATTTTTGGTACAGGGTAAAATTTCCTTCTAGACTTGGTTTTCTGTCGCTTCATCCATTTAGGTTTAGATTCATGAACAAAATCAACTTCCTCCAATTCTAAAATAAAAGAAAACAAGTAAATAAACAAAAAATGAACAACCTTGATTGAATAGGTTCATTTCCTAGTGGAAAATGGAGAACAGGCAAGCAGCAACGTAAGGGCACTAACTTGCAAATTTATCAGCCTCTTCTTCAGTCATGAAGGCATGAAATGAAATAATATCACGGAAGTGATAGATTGAATGGACCTCAGACTTATCACTGTTTGAAGAAAGCACAAAATTTTATTATATCTATAGAACAGCGAACAACTAAATATATCATTAACCAAGAGTCAAGAAAAGGAAAGACGACTTCTTACCATTTAAGCACATCTAGCAGAAAAGCTCTCTGTTCATCACGTTGGGTTACGTTTTCTAAACCTACTAGGTACCACTGCAGTTGCATGATGTACAGGAATGCACACAGAAAGTAAAGAACGTGACAACTTTCACAACACAAAAGTAAGAATTTGAACTCAAAAAACTATTTCAATAGGCATTTGCCAACAGTTGTAGAAGAAGCTATTATACAATTGCATTAAAAGTTTACCACGACAATATTTCACAACAAACACCTTTAGAAAGTAGAAAATGGGAAGGTGGCCAGCCATAACTATTTATAGTTGAGAAACTAAAAGCAACAATACATACAGCTTTGTATTTGTCCTCAGAATTAAGATATGGCTGATATCCACAGGAGACATCACTAGAAGCCTTGCTGCAGTGATCGTCTTTTAAAATTGTTAAGCCAACACCACCAACAAAAAAAAAAAGCCATCAACCAATGACCAATGATAAAATCCACACAGTCAATTTCAACACAGTTAAGTGAGAAAGTATAACAAATAAATCTATATGGTCAATTTCAACAAAGTTGAGTGAGACAGTGATAAATAAAAGGAATGAAAGGAAAAGGGAAAAGCATAAAATGCAAGTAAAATTCCTTTGAGTGAGACAGTGATAAATAACTAAATAAATAATAAGAAAAAAAAACATTTGAGAAAAATGAAAATCGATTAGGGAGTACCTTTCTCTTCTTTGTCTTTGAGAACCTCTTCTTTAGAATGCGTAGTCATGGCCGAGTCCACTGCATGTCATATGTGAGAGCAACGTCTATTTGTATTAATATTTGAAATAGAAAAGAGAGAAAAAATTTCTAGCCAGATCGTTAAGGGGAAACAGGTTATGGATTATTATATACCATTCTTCTCTCCATCGTCAGAGATATTTTCTTCAGGCTGCATATTCCCGTCTGTCTGACTAAGGTGGGCTTCAAATACTTAGGGTTTCCAAACAAAACAATAAAAATTTGACAGCCAAAAGTCAGAAAGCGCAAAAAGAAGCCCTTGCCAGATAAGTGATAGCTCAGTCGCTGGCTAAGGCTGGGGGCTCCAACGAGGGAGACGATATTGGCGAAAAACCCTTTCGTTTCCGATCCAAGCAATATGATTTTAACAAATAAAATTTAGAAATTGAAAAAAAAAAAGGAAACGAAAATCGGTTCCTATTGCGAGGAAAGAAAACTTGACCAGATGAGTGGGAGTGGCTAAGGCAGGATGTTCCGAGGACGGAGCGGACGGAGGCAGGCTTTGCGAAATCCTTTTACTAATTTAAGTGCTAAAAATGGTAGGGTTATTCAATATTCACGAACGATCACAACCATTTTATTTCTTGTGGCAATTTTTTTAAAAAAATTTTAATACCAAAATATTTTTTTATAAAAGATGGATTGTACCATTTTGAAAGAATTCAATTCGAACAATCCCAATTATATTTTCAATAATTTAATAGTTTAATTGTAACAGAAAAACCTTCACTTGTGTAACTTTTGATATTTGTGAAATTGAATTTTCATGGCTTTGTAATTTTTTAAACTCACAAAATTTACCTTTGGCTTGCGAGTAACATGATATTAAGGATCTATTTAATTTAGCTGAAGTTGTTGTAAAAAATATTGTTTGAATATAGATATCAATTTTTTTTAATTGTTACAAATGTGATATAGATATGTAACAATTTTTATGTTGTTGTATAAAATATTTTAAAAAATTAATTAGGCAATGAAATTAAAAAGTAGTTGCAAAATCAATGAGATTTTGTAATGATTTTTTTCATTATCAATTGGATAAAAACTCGAAACAATAAAAAAATACCATTCTATAAAATATAAAAAAAAGCAACAATTATGAGAAATAATTCAAATTTAAAGAGACTTATGAGACCCACCATCACCAAAGTCACGTCAAACAAAACTCTAAAACCTAAAATCTCTAAAACTTGAAAAAAAAAAAAAAACACTCACAAACCTAGCCATGCTATGAATAAATATATATAGCTATCACAAAATTTTAACAAAAAAACATATATTGAAAAAAAATAAAAATCATGCATACCCGCTCTCCTCCGAAGAAATAAGGAGGGTGACTCAAGCCTAAGTAGACGGAGAGACACTGAGACAGCCAACCAAACGGAGAGACAGCCAACCGGACGGAGTATGGAGAGACAGCCGAAGGATTTCCGAGTCAAATGCTTAACGAAAAAACAAGAGAGAGCGATTCCATTCTCAAGACCAACGGAAAGTGAGGGAGAAACAGAATTTCGCTTAGCAAAGGCAAGACGAATCAATGACAGGTAAGTCTGGCTACTGACTAGCAAGATTTGCAGAAGAAGCGAAGTCGCTAGGCTAACTAGTCTTCACGAGTTCTCACTTTCGTAGAAGAGGTAGTTTTGATAAATTCGAGTCTTCTAGGTTTGCTGTTCCTCCATTCTGTGGTTCTGAAGTTTATTCTAATGCATTGAGCAGAGAAAAAAAAATAGCCAAACAATATTTCCTTTTGTCTCTGATCAGAAATGTTAGTAGCATTTTTGTGATACATTGACAAAGGAAACAAAAAAGAAAAGTTGACAAGCTAAAAATAGAAAGTGGAGTGGGCGTGTTTTTTCTATCTATTTTTTCAATCTCCACGATTGGCAAAATATCATTATGCAACTGAGTTTTACTTTACTTTAATGCTAATAGAAAAACGATTAAACCAATATAATAAAAATTATCTAAAAAACAAAGAAATGAGAACTATAAAATTAACGATTAATTTGGCATTAAAAAACTAATTTTAATATTGTAATAAACAATATATGTGGACTAAAAAAAAAAACAAATAGCGGGCTAATTAGCAAGAAACAAAAATAATATTTAGGCAACACAAGTCATAACAGAAAAAATATAAATATTCTAGCCATAACCGCTTGCTTCATCAACAATGCCTAAAGTTTTGTTTGGTTAATTGAAAAATTACCTTTGAAAGGTTATAATTTTTAAAAACATTTATATTTTTTGAAAAATTGAAAAATTTTCGTTGTTTAGATGAGTCAATAAAAATATTTTTTGTTGCATATTTTTTCGAAAAAAATTATATTCTTTTTTCAAATGATATTAACATAACCAGTAAAATACTAAATTTTTTTTATTATTTATTAATTAATTTATTAATATTAAAAATAATTATATTTTGAAAATGATATTTAATAGTAAAATATTTATATCATTGCACATTTAAAGAAAACTATTTGTTATTAGTCATATTAATATTTTAAAATATTTAAAGTAATGTTACTATTTTAATATATATATATATATATATATTAATAATATATTAATATTTATTGTTGAAATATTAAAAAAATTTATACTATTAAAAAATTATATATTATTCTGAAAGTATTTATTATTAAAACCATAAAAAATATTATTTATATTTATTATTAAAATATTAATATAAAAATATTTGTAAATAAATTATAAAATATTATATCTTAAATTAAAATATTAAGAAATTATTAAAAATATTAATTATTAAAAGAATAAAAATATTACTTATTAAATTAATATTTATTATTTGATAATAATGTAATATTGTTTATTAATGAAATAATAAAAATATTTAAGATTAATAATATAAAAATAAAGTATTTAAACTTAAAATATTAAAGTTTAATGTTAATAGTTTAATATTTAAAATTTTTAATCTAATTAAATAAAAAATTTATTAATATAATGATATTTTATGCAAGGTTAAATTAAATTCAAGTTTAAAAAATCAGATCCATGTTCTAATTTGAATATAATTATACTCACAAGCTTAATAAATAAATGTCTTTTCTTTTTTAAAAACGTAAAACAATTTTTACGAAAATTGCTTAATTTCATTTATCAATAAGTCATTTTTTATTAACTAATTAATTTTCTATCAACTAAACACTTAAAAATATAAAAATTATTTTTCCAAATTTATTTTCAATGATGTCTAAGTTTCATCATAAAGACAATTTTTCAACAAGTCAAGCTTTCAATACCGCAAGCTTTGGAGTTCTAAAATTCCTCGAAAGATGAGAATCTTCTCCAAGTTTCAAACCTTCAATTTTTTACAAATAAAATTTATTTGAAACCAACATGGTACCATTGAACCAAATCTTATTGGTTATTAAGGTTGTTCATACTTTTTTTTTTTACGTAATTCATAAATATTTTCATTCATTTTAATAGTTTAATATTAATTTTATTCGAGTTTCATCATATTTAAGATTCATTATTTTTTTTAAAAAATATGTTTAATAAAAATCAAATTCAAAAACTTTTTTCATAAATTTAATTTATGTTGTTAACTGAATTCTTGAATGAGGTTCATACTAAATTGCTTCGATTACTCCTTAAATGGAAAATGAAAAAAATGCATTTGATGATGCGGAAAGAAATTTGGTAGACAAAGTGTCACTCAGTGTGGGTCTCTTTCAGAAGCCTTTGGCTGGTTCACAAACGTGGGGGTTTGTTGGCATATCTTAACATGCGAGACTATCCTCGTTTCCGTGTTGTCTGCGTATGGCATGCAATAAATGGCCCTGTTGCCTGCTGGCACTATGTAGCGCTGCACAGCACTGGCATGTCTTGTGTCGGCCTGCAAGGTTTAATAAGGTGGAAAGCTACCAGTAGCAGTCCTCACTCCTGACAACAACTTTTCTGTTTCTTTGCAAATACGAGGCATCTGCAGCAAGTCAAGACAAAAAGGCAAAAACCACCTTTTTTCTAAAAAAACCTTTTTCTAAAAAAACAAGATATGACTTTTTTCGATGCTATATGGTTTTTTTTTTTTATGGTTTTCCTTGTTTGGGTTTTAATATTCAGTCATTTTACCTAGCTTTTATTTTTTATGAATATAAGTTTGAGTTTTTATTCAAAGCGACTCTTTCATGCTTTTCAACGGATTGATTCACTGCTTCTAGAGGTTGAATAAACTTTTTTTAATGCTTATCGGATGTAATTTAATATTCATTTGATTCGCAGACGAATGTGTTTGACAAATGGTTATATTAAGTCTTTGACACAAGAGAACTTTTCAAACAGCTTTGCATGTCAACATATAATTTATATCGTACTAAAACATGCACCTTAAAATAGTTAAAAAGTTCTTGGTCACTTTCATTGCCTGGCACCGCAAGTTCCTGCCTGATACTAATCCAACTTAAGTAAAGCAATACGACGTGGCATAATGTTTCTTTGCATTTGTAACTGTAAGCATATTATCATTAAAAGTGGCAATGTGATTACACCACTTTCCCTGCGCAAAATAATAATGAGGATTTTATTGGATCATAATTATTGGATAACAATCCATAATCTATTATAATTAGCTTTTACTCTCGTGCGATGTACAAAATTATTTTAACTATTTAAATTTGTAAATATATAAAATAATATTATTTAATTTATTTATTTAAAGTATATAAAATACATATATATATATATATATATAAAATATAATTCAGATATACAATCATAAAATAATTAAATATTTAATTATTTTATAATATTCAAAACATAAGATAAACAAATATTAGAAAGAATAAAACAATAAAAACATATTTAACAATTCAAGTGTTAGAGTAACATTTTGAAGTATATTTTTTTTATTGGCGTAAATATTTATTATAAATATTCATTTTATATACATATAATATATATATAAAAGAATGATTATAATATAAAAGTATTTATATGTATATCTAAAAGCACAGTAATTTGTGTAATGTACAAATTAATTTCATCTATTTAAATATGTATTTAACATATATACTTATAAATTTAGATATTTTGTACATGAATTTTATTTATTTAGAAAAATAACAATTTAAAATATTTAAATGATGTACATGATATTGATAGCATATTTTTATATATTTCGATGTTGTTAATAATTTTTTTAAATAGGTTTATATATGATGCACTGACAACATATAATCTTTATATTGATAGTGTATAGTCTTTATACACTATTAATGTACCAAAAGTTGACACTTCATCAATAAACAAACTAAAAAAATGCCAAGTCCTTCAAGATAAATACAATTTTTTTTTCAATTTACTCATAATGACTTACTAATTAGGTGTTAATTTTTAGAGTATTGATAATATATAGAGACTATATATTGTCAATGCATCATATATAAATCTTTTTTAAATAAATTTAAATTTAAATTATTTTTTTATAATATAAAAATATATCAATAAATATTTTATTTAGTTTTCCGAAAAGATAATATTAAAATTACATGTTTTTAAATATTTTTTATTAGATAGTTAGTATTTAAAATTATTTTGAGATATATATTTTTTAGATTGAAAAATTTTAGGAATTAGAAAAATTTTAAGAAGGTGAAAAAATAGGGAAGTTAGTACTTAGTATTTATTTTGATTTAGATGGACATAAAATTAATGAATGCTCACGTGTTATTCAAATAGAATATCCGTATAAACATCTATATAGACATCTTATCAAATTTGTTATATACATTGTTTTATAATATATATATATATATATATATAGTAGATTTAAATATTAAATACAAATTTCATAAATTTATCCTTAAAATTTTTATTTAGAAAAAAAAAATTTAAAAACGTTAATTTTATGAATCTACCCAAGTTAACTTAGTATTGATTCGTGCATCATAGGCAGGCGATGCAAGATAATTAATTTATATTAGACTTCTCCGCGTTTCTAGTTACAACCCTTGTTGGTGCAAGGACTTCGCGAACATCGTTCCTGCCTCCGTCCGCTCCCTTCTCGGAGCTTAGCCACTGGTACTCATCTGTTAAAGTTTTCTTTCCTCGCAATAGGAAGGGATTTCCGTTTCCAATATCTTTTCTCAATTTCTAAATTTTGGTTGTCAAAATCATTTTGTTTGGATCTGAAAAGATAGGGTGTTTCGCCAATATCGTCCCTCTCTCCGTCCTTTCCCTCGTTTCTCTTTTTAAATTTTGGTTGTCAAATTCTTATGTTGTTAGGATTGGAAACCCTAAATATTTCTTTCTGATATCTGGAACCCAGCTTAGTGAGGCAGACGGTGACATGGAGCCTGAAGACAATATCTCGGAAGATAGAGAAAAGAATGGTAAGTAATAATACATAAGCTGATTCCGTTACGATTTGGTTGCAAATTTTTTTTTTTAATTTAATTTTAAATGGTAATACTAATAGATGTTTCTCTCACATATGACATGCAGTTGAGTCAGCCATGATTACGCTTTCTAAAGAAGAGATTATCAAAGATAAAGAACAGAAAGGTACTCCCTAATCCTTCTTCATTTTTATTCAAATGTTTTTCTTTCTTATTATTTATGTAGTTATTTATCACTATCTCACTCGAAGGAATTCAACTTGCGTTTTATGCTTTTTCATTTTCCTTTCATTCCTTTTGTTCATCACTATCTCACTTAACTATGCTCAAATTTACTGTGTAGATTTATTTGTCATTAGTCTTTATTTTTTTTGGGGTGTGTGTGGGGGGGGGGGGGGGGGGGGGGGGGGGGGGGGGGGGGGGGGGGTGTTGGCTTAGCAATTTTGACAGAGGATCACTGCGGCGAGGCTTCTAGCTGTCTTTCCTGTAGATATCGCAAAACTGTATGTATTGTTGCTTTTAGTTTGTCAATTACAAATAGTTATTGTCGTAACGGCTTCGCGCTCGACGATTTTGAAAAATGTTAAAAAAAACAAATGTAGTCGCCACCAATCTTTTTTTTGTAAGGTGTGATTGGCCACCTGAAAACGTTTATCTTTTCAACAAAATCTCAAAATCAATTAAGTTTTATTAAAAAGATAATCTTTTGGTCTGCGAAACAAAAATTGGGTTCGGGGGTACGGTTACGCGTGGGGAAGGATTAGCACCCCCACGACGCCCGTTAAAAACGGTACCATAATAATCATGTGTTATCCTTTAATTTTGATAAAATAGTCTTGAATTAATATTTAAAATTAATTCCTATTTTATTCCAATCAATTTTATTTTTTTTTAATTTTGAAACATTTAAGTTTTATTTTTTTATTTGAAATAAGTGAAAATCTTTTGTATTGAAAATTATTCCGAAGTACCCCAATACTCTGGTAGCATTTCGGATAATTTCCTCACCTAGAGATTTCTTAAGAATCACTACTTGTGAGTTCTATAGAATCTCATCATCAGAAGATTCACACTCGTTTCAAAAATTATTATGAATGCATATGATGCAAACAGCTAATAAATGATGCAAAAATGAATTTTTTGATTTTTTATATAAATATTTCCTTATTTATTTTAAATAAAAATTCTTATTATTGAAAAATTGCACTAAGTATCCCAATACTCTGGTAACACTTAGTGAACTCTTCTCACCTAGGGATCAGTCAAGAAATCACTACTTGTGAGTCTCATGACATCCCATCCTCGGAAGATATTTAATTAAATTTAATTTTCATTATAAATTTCCTTTTTTATTTTCTTTTTTAAAAACTTATTTATTTTTATTTTTAATAAAAAAAATAAATTATTGAAAAATCATACTAAATATCCCAATACTCTGGTAACATTTAATACGACTCTTCTCACCTAGGGATCAGTTAAGAAATCACTACTTGTGAGTTTCATAACATCCCATCATCGAAAAAATATTTAATTAAATTTAATTTTTATTATTAATTTCCTTTTTTCAATTTTCTTTTTTAAAAACTTATTTATTTTTATTTTTAATAAAAAATAAATTATTGAAAAATCATACTAAGTATCCCAATACTCTGGTAACATTTAGTATGACTCTTCTCACCTAGGGATCAGTCAAGAAATCACTACTTGTGAGTTTCATGACATCCCATCATCGGACGTTTATTTAATTTAACTTTAAATTTTCTTTGATTTCCTTTTTCTTTGTTTTTCTTTATATATATATATATATATATATATATATATATATATTTATACATTTTTTGATCAATAATAATTAGTGAAAATACAAATAAAAGAAATATTTTCAAAACTTTTATTTTATAACATGCATTAATAATAATAATAATAATAATAATAATAATAATAATAAAAATAAAAGCACAATAATAATAACATAATAATAACAATAATAATAATAATAATAATAACAAAAGGCTAAAAAAATACCCAAATTGATTGGGTTTAAACCCAATAGCAAGGAGGCCCAATTAATAACCCAAGCTTAAGGCCCAATCTGTCAGCGGGTCGGAGAAGCGGGTCGGATCCGGACGAGTCGGGTCGGATCTGACGGAGCGGTACGCGAACGATGTCGGAGCCGGGTCGGGCGCGCGGATCCCGGGTCGGATCCGGATCCGCGCGGGTCAGCCAATTTTTTTAGCTATAAAAACCTTCTTTTTTTTTTACTCTTTCATTTTTCTTTCCCTTTTCCAAAAAAAAAGTTCAAAACTGTGAAGCTCTCGCCGGGGCGATTCCCGGCCGACGCTGGGGTCGCCTCCGGCCGCCGCCGGCCGCCGTCGCCGGTGGCCAAAATAAAAAAAGGAAGCTGTTTTCCAAAGCCTCTCCCGTTCCTTTTTTCGATTCCGACCACGGTTTTCCTAAAAATGGTCCTAATCCTACGGATCTGGGGTCGAAACCTTCGGCCTCCTCCCCTTTTCTTGTTGTTTTTTTTTGGTTGATGCTTCGGATGGTTTTGGTTTGTGTTTTGTGTTTGTTTTGCAGGTTTGGTTGGTATTTCAGATCTGGGTTTTAGGGTTTTGGGGTTTCGATTTTGGGGCGGTGGCGTTGGGGTTTTCTCCGTGATGGTTGTAGTGCTGTTGGAGGGTTCGGGTGAGGGTGGTGATGAGGGAGTGGTTGGTTCTCTGTTTTTTCGCTGTCTTCCCCCCTTTTCGTTCTTCCTTTCTTTCTTGTTTTTTCTTAGTAATGTTAGCAGGTAGATTATTGTTTTAATCATCCTCTTCCTTTCAATTTGATTAACAAACACCATGCATTCTTATACTTTTTCGGTTAGTTGTAGAACAACCAATTTTAGAAGAAAACATTTATTATTGGGCTGACAAGAGAAAATGACAACAAAAGTACAGTTGGGTAGCGAAAGCCACAAGGGTCAAGTGATGAATTTTAAGAAATGGTGATCAAAACAAACAATGAATGTCTAGATAACCCTTCACGAACCAGACCGGTGCTTTCTTTGGAAAAAACTAATCCGTTGATGCCCCCTGTCACACTGAGTTCATCCGACAGATGCCATGCTCCGTATGATTTCGATCCAGGTGTTGATCTTTTCTGCATCCAAGCCGCCTTTTCAGGTTTTCAACTTAGATATCCTCCTTTAATTCAACTGCCCTTTTTGGGTTTTCAGTTTGAATTCTCCTTTCATTTTCCTTTTCTTCTTGCTTTTTTCATTTTTTTCATTTCTTTTTCTCTTTTTCTCTTTATTCGTTTTTTTTCTTTTCTTTTCTTCTTTTCTTTTTTTGTTTGTTTTCTTCTTCTTTTTTTTTCTTTTTTTTTTCAAGCATAGTATTTCTTCACCGCATCGGAACTTATCGGATTAGGCAGATCATTCCCATCCATCTCTGTCAAGATCAACGCTCCACCTGAGAACACTCTTTTCACCACGTATGGTCCTTCCCAATTTGGTGTCCATTTGCCCCGATTATCATGGTGATTTGGGAGGATCTTTTTCAACACCAATTCCCCTTCACGGAAATGCCTGGGTCGAACCTTCTTATCATGGGCTCGCATCATTCTCTTCTGGTACATCTGACCATGGCACAATGCTGTAAGCCTTTTCTCTTCTATAAGATTCAATTGTTCAAAGCGACTTCGAACCCATTCAGCTTCGTCCAAGTCTAATTCCATTAAGACTCTTAGGGAGGGGATCTCTACCTCAACAGGCAGCACCGCTTCCATACCGTAAACCAAAGAAAAAGGAGTTGCCCCAGTAGAAGTGCGCACTGACGTTCTATAAGCATGCAAAGCGAATGGTAGCTTCTCGTGCCAGTCTTTGTATGTGTTGGTCATCTTCCCTACAATCCTCTTAATATTCTTGTTGGCAGCCTCAACGGCCCTATTCATCTTCGGGCGATACGGAGCTGAGTTGTGATGCTTGATTTTGAACTGTGCACATACTTCCTTCATCATGTCATTGTTCAAGTTGAGAGCATTGTCTGATATGATCCTTTCTGGGAGCCCGTACCGACATATTATCTCCTTCTTTAGGAACTTACAAACAGTGGACTTAGTCACATTTGCATAAGAGGCAGCTTCAACCCATTTTGTAAAGTAGTCTATCATCACGAAAATGAATCTGTGCCCATTTGATGCCTTGGGGGAGATAGGTCCAATCACATCCATTCCCCACATAGAAAAGGGCCACGGTGGTGCCATGACGTTCAGTGATGTCGGCGGAACTTGAATCCTGTCAGCATAGATTTGGCACTTGTGGCATTTTCTAGCATAATCTATGCAATCTCTTTCTAGTGTAGTCCAATAATAGCCTGCCCTCATGATCTGTCTAGCCATGAAATGACCATTTGCATCTGCCCCACAAGTTCCATCGTGTACCTCTCCAAGAATCCTTTTGGCTTCAGACGCATTGACACATCTCAACAACATCTGATCTCTACCCCTTTTGTACAAAACGTCTCCATCAACAAGGAATCCCATTGCTAGTCTTCTGAGGATCTTTTTGTCATTTTCCGATGCATGCTCTGGGTATTGTTGATTCTTAAGGTACTGCATGATATCATAGTACCAAGGTTGTCCGTCTACTTCTTCAATGCTAGAACAGTGGACTGGTGAGTCTCTTATACGAAGCTTGATGGGCGAGACCTTTGCTTCTATCTCCATCTTAAACATTGCAGCTAGAGTTGCCAAGGCATCAGCGACTTGATTTTCTTCTCGAGATAAATGTTGGAAAATGATATCGTCAAATTGCTGCACAAGGTCAGCTATGTACTTCTGGTATTGAACTAGCTTCTGATCCCTTGTTTCCCATTCACCTCGTAACTGATAAATAACCAGTGCTGAATCTCCATAAGCTTCTAAGTTCTTGATTCCTCTCTCGATTGCAGCTTCTAAGCCCATTGCACAAGCTTCGTATTCAGCCATGTTGTTGGTACAGTTGAAATTTAATCTAGCTGTGGACGGGTAATACTTTCCATTTGGAGATATTAAAACCGCCCCTATCCCATGTCCTAAGGCATTGGATGCGCCATCAAAGAACATTCTCCACTGTCTACTATCAGGCTCCTCTTTCTCCGCCTGGAAGACTGACATTGTATCTTCATCCGGAAAATCTAACTTGATGGGCTCATACTCATCGGTAGCACGATCTGCTAGGAAGTCGGCTATTGCCCCACCTTTGACTGCTTTTTGAGACACGTACACGATGTCATATTCAGAAAGCATGACTTGCCATCTAGCTAGTCTGCCTGACAATGATGGTTTTTCAAAGATGTACTTGAGGGGATCCAACCTAGCTATCAACCAAGTCGAATGATACAACATATACTGCCTCAATCTACGAGCAACCCAAGCCAATGCGCAACACATTTTTTCTATTGTAGTGTACTTGGCCTCGTAATCAGTGAACTTCTTGCTCAAGTAGTAGATAGCCCGTTCTTTCTTGCCTGTATCATCATGTTGGCCCAGTACGCATCCCATAGAGTGTTCATTAACAGTCATGTATAGCAACAAGGGTCTTCCAGCCATTGGCGGTACTAGGACAGGTGGATTCGACAAATACCTTTTCACTTTTTCAAAAGCCTCTTGGCATGCCTCATTCCATTCTCCCGGATCTTGTTTCCGAAGCAACTTAAAAATGGGATCGCATTTAAGCGTAAGTTGCGAGATAAAACGGGAAATATAGTTCAATCTTCCTAAAAAGCCTCTTACTTCCTTCTGTGTGCGTGGAGGCGACAGATTTTGTATAGCACTGATTTTGTCAGGGTCCACTTCAATTCCCTTTTCACTGATTATAAACCCCAACAACTTTCCTGACTTAACACCAAAAGTGCATTTGGCGGGGTTCAACTTGAGCTGAAATTTCCGTAGTCTTTCGAAAAGCTTTCGAAGGTTGGCTACATGATCCTCTCCTCCTCGGGACTTGGCAATCATGTCATCTACGTACACCTCTATTTCTTTATGCATCATGTCATGAAAGAGGGTTACCATCGCCCTTTGGTAGGTGGCCCCGGCATTCTTTAGACCGAAAGGCATAACTTTGTAGCAAAATGTTCCCCAAACTGTCACAAAGGTGGTCTTCTCCATGTCATCCTCGGCCATTTTGATCTGATTGTAGCCTGAAAAACCATCCATGAATGAAAACATGTAGTGCTGGGCTGTATTATCCACCAGGGTATCAATATGAGGTAATGGGAAATTATCCTTAGGGCTAGCTCTGTTTAGGTCCCAATAATCTACACACATCCTTACTTTCCCATCCTTTTTCAGTACCGGGACTATGTTAGCCACCCATTCTGGATACTTGACTACCTTCAAGAACCCCGCATCGAATTGCTTTTTTACTTCTTCCTTCACCTTCAACAACATCTCGGGTTTCATGCGCCTAAGCTTCTGTTGTACTGGCTTACATTCTGTTTTCAAAGGCAGCCGGTGCTCCACAACATCAGTGTTTAATCCGGGCATATCTTGATAAGACCAGGCAAAAACATCCACATATTCACGAAGCAGTTCCTCTAGTCTCTGCCTCTCAGCCAATGGAAGTGCTGTGCCCACTTTGACCTCTTTGACGTCCTCGTCATCCCCTAAGTTGACCATATCAATAGCTTCTTTGTTGGGTTCAATAGGTCTTTTTTCTTGCTCAATCATTTTCAATAGATCTGGAGACAAAGCATCGTCGTCTGAATCTACATTGCTATCGAGTTCACCAACATTCATAGAATTTTCAAAATCGAACTCCGGATAGCCGTTAAGGTTATCTTCACATTCATTGTTCATTTTCCTGAAAAAGTAAAAAACATCTGACAGATATGGTTGGTTGTTCATGCCAATGGTAGTGAATGAAAAGAGAAAACAGTTATAGAAATGATGATGGATGGAAAGAAAGTACTCGAAATGCACTGAATTTGTTAATTTATTGAAATGATGATGAAGATCAAATTTACAAAAGGATCTTCTAGAGCTCTCTAGACCGAGATGTTGATAATCTACCTTACTACATTACAAAAGGAAAAACGAAAAGATAGAAGGTATCCTTTCAACAATCCAGTTTTTCAACTTTGTGCCCAACAACACCATCATTTCCCTAATCAAAAATTGTAATTTCTCCATGCATCCCTTTAAACGAGGAACCCACGAGAGGATCCTTTCATAAGTCCTCCTTTCACTGCCTCTAATGCATCAGGGTGATAGCATCCGCCAAAGCGAAAAGTATCATAGAGGTAAAGTATCACCATCTTCTCCGACTTTTCTTCGTATCCCCGAAGGCGAGCTATTCTTCTCTTCCTTCTTTCTTCCAGCATCTTTCTCCTTTCCAAACCAGTGGCTTTATATCCGAGACCGAACCTATCTTTGTTTTCCTCAATCTTCACAGGCTTCCTTTGTCCTTGGAGATTCTTCCCCAAACCTCTTCCGACACGCCAGCCCTTTTACAGTGTCTGCTTAACAATCATCTCAGTGGTGGTTGACAACCGAGGGGTGGGGATTCTCGATCCTTCTCCTACATATGTTGCATTTACGATTTCAAAGGCCCTAAAAGAGCATTCCAACGCTTCTTCGGCTGCCTCGATGTAGGGTACAGATAAGGGCTTGGTGATAAGGAGGTCGTCTTCTCCAGAAACAGTTACTTGTTTATCACCGACGACAAACTTCACTTTTTGATGCAATGATGAAGGAACAGCACCCGCCGTGTGGATCCATGGTCTCCCCAGTAGGAAACTGTAAGATGGCGAAATATCCATTACTTGAAATTGGATATTGAAGGTGACAGGCCCGATGTCAATAGGGATTTCAATATCACCTATGACGTCCCTTCTAGAGCCATCAAATTCCCTTACAACCATGTGGCTTGGTTGTATGCAAGAAATGTCAATGGGCATCTTTGCCAGCGTGGCCATAGGTAGAACATTTATCGACGATCCATTGTCGATCAAAACTTTGGCGATCGTGTGGCCCTTGCAACTGGTAGTGATGTTCAAGGCTTTAATACTCCCTCGCCCTTCCGGCGGAATTTCGTCATCACTAAAAGATATGAAATTTGCCGCTGTAATATTTCCCGCCAGCTGGTCCATACTGTCGACCGGAGTATCATGGGGCACATAGGCTTGATTCAACACCTTCATTAAGGCGTTCCGATGCGACTCTGAGCTCAATAGCAACGACAATAGTGAAATCCGAGCAGGCATCTTATTCAATTGCTCGACCACACTATATTCGCTGTGCTTGATCAGCTTCAAAAATTCCTTTGCATCCTCTTCTGATACTGGCTTTTGCAGTTTTTCCCCTTGATCTTTGGAAGACAAAGCTTGCTCTTTTCCTTTTCCCATCTGACCCTCCTCCTCTCCTTCCTTTGCTTTTCCCTTTCGGGCCCTCTCTAGCATTTCTGGAGAATAGCACCTCCCGCTTCGTGTGATTCTCCCTACTCCACTTATGTTGGCATTATCTAGCAAAGTTGATCCGTCCGAACCCACGTCGCCCGTCCCTTCAATCACTACTTTGAACTCATACTTCCAAGGGACGGCTTTGTTGTTCTTGTAAGGGAAAGAACTTGGAACTTTGATTATCATGGTGGGAGGTGTGACAACATAAGCTTCTTCTTTCTCGGGACTCGACTTTTCCTTATAAAACACTGTCAATGGTTTCCCCCAGGGATGATCGTGTCTCGAAGATTCATTCGAGGCAGCACTCACTACATCTTCTTCCTCCTCCGTATGGAACTCGATCAGAAATGAATCCATCATTGATTGGACTTCATGTCGAAATTGATGACAGTTTTGGATAGAATGGCCAACATGCCCCATATGATATTCACAAGTCTGTTCTGGGCTTGATTCGTCCTGACAAATCCTCGAGTCTATAGGTATAGGTTGAATCATCTCGGCTTTGAGTAAAGCATCGAATACTAGACTCATCGGAGTCTTAACCTCTTCCACGTGTCTCTTTATACAACACTTCCTCCCATCTTCAGCTGCACTAACTGATCCTCCACTGTGACTGGGAAGTGGGTTTGCATTGATACTGGGTTCCTCCTCCTTAGAAAAAGTCAACCTCCCTGACTTGACCAAATCTTGCACCTTATACTTCAGAGCCGTGCAGTTTTCTGTAGAATGGCTCGGGTTCCCATGATAATCGCATCGGGCATTAGGATCATACCATCTTGGAAATGGTGGTTTCATTGGTTCCATGAAAAGAGGAGCAATCATGTGGCCTTTCACAAGTTGCTGGAATAAGTCTGTGTATGACATGGGGATAGGATCAATATGAGGCCTTTCAGTATTTCTTCGGGGAGGCCTTTGGCTAGTAGTTGGGTTACTGTTTCGCTGGTAAGGTTGGGCCATAGGTGTCGGTGAGTAATAAGGTGCTGGAGGGCGAAGATTTGGTTGAAATGTCTGTGGTTGGAAAGAATTTTGGTAGGGGGTGTATGAGACATTGTTTGTGGTTGGGGAATAGGATTGGTAATTTGGGTAGGGTTGAGGTTGTGGCTGAAACCGGGGCGAGTAAGGTGCCCTTCCTCTATACCGAGGTGTTGTGTGGGTGACGGCCTGGGTTTCAACCTCCTTCTTCTTGGATAACCCACTTTTCTTTGGATCATTACTTTCCAACTTCCCATTCTTAATTGCATTTTCAATTATTTCCCCAGTGATGACCATGTCAGCGAAGTTCTTGGTCGCATTCCCTATCATTCGCTCATAATAAGGTGCCTTCAGAGTGTTGACAAACATCACCGTTGTCTCCTTTTCAGTGAGAGGCGGCTGGACTTGGGACGCAAGGTCTCTCCATCGTTGAGCATACTCCTTGAAGCTTTCGCTGGCCTTCTTTTCGATGTTTTGTAGGGATAGCCTATCTGGGGCCATGTCTGTGACATGTTTGTACTGTGCGATGAATGCTCTAGCTAGGTCACTCCAACTGTGGATGCGTGTACGGTCCAGCTGTACATACCACCTAGCAGCGGATCCTGTGAGGCTGTCTTGGAACACATGCACCAACAGCTTGTCATCGTGATTATACGCGGCCATTTTGCGACAGTACATCGTCACATGAGTAATGGGGCACTTGGTCCCATCATACTTCTCGAAGTCAGGAGTCTTAAATTTAGGAGGGATTACCACATCTGGAACTAAGCACAATCCCATTGCATCCACCGACCCGTAAAAATCACTACCCTCGATGGCCCGCAGCCTTTCCTCGATAATGCTGAACTTTTTAGAGTCTGAATCTCCTTTCATCCCTGACACGCTCCCCCTTAATTTCTCTTGTTCTTTTGGATCATCTAAGTCAGGGACTTGAATTGGGTCCGCAGGTCTTGTCCCTTGAGCGGGTGGTATAGGCACTGTGATGTGAGGTTGTGCCGAGGCACTCGGTGCCCCCGAATACACATAAGCGTAACTGCCCATAGGCTGTGGAGGAGGTGGAGGTGGAGGTATGCCTTGTGAGGTTTGGACATAAGGTGGAAGTGGAGGTATGCCTTGTGAGGTTTGGACATAAGGTGGAGGTGGAGGTATGTCTTGTGAGGATTGGGCATGAAATGGGGTAAACCCTGGAGGGTATTGGGGATCATCATCTTCCCGGGGCTGATCTGTCCCTGGATTAGGTGTTTCTCTAGCCACTTCCTTTTCTCGGTTCGACCTCGTCATCATTTCCATTATAGCGGCTAACTGACCTCGGATTTCTTCTTGTGCCTTCTCCATTCTGTCCATCCTATTATCATGCTCTTCCTCCATCGCTCTTGAACGCGACCGGGTATTGTATGAGTGTTTGGGTATTCGGGCTGGAATTTTGAATGTTGAAGCTACCCAGAATCTTGATTACCACAATTAAGGAACTAATTACTACATGATGCAATCTTGAAATATGAATATGATGAATGTGATGCAAGATGAATGACACTTTGAGGGGTATTTAAACCATAACAATTTCAACAAAAGGGAACTTTCATTCATTCAACAAGTCATTTGTTACATTCCGATCATATTCTGATTATATCCATAAAAATGACTAACTTGTTGATATTGATCCTTAGCCTCATCTATGAAGTTCAGCAGCCTTTGCCCGTATTTTTCTGTTGGGAGAATATCTTGTTTCAATGCTTCAGCTTTGTCGACCATTTCCCTCGCCTTTGTCACGACCTTGCAAACTTGAGTGGCCATATGCTCTATATATTGTTGTCTCCCCAAACTTCCCACTCTCCATACCATGCTTGCATCCTGGGCCAGGTCATATCCATATCTCCAGTTGTTTTCACTTTGCTCCCAATCTTCTATGATCACTTTAATGTGGTTCTTGTGTATTTGTAGCTGCTCCTCTAGCATTTGAACCTTTTGTTGCAACGTGGCTTTGTCATCATCTATCTCGACTTGTTTTCCTTTCTTCAACTTCTCTTTTAATTCCTCGTTCTCTTTCTGACATTGAGCTAGCTTCCTTGCGCTTGCCGAATACATGCCTTCCCAATTTTGTCGTTCTTGGGACAAATGAACGACTTCTTCTTCACTTTTCTTGGCTTTGTGTGCCCAATGTTCTACCCTTCTGTACAAGTCTTCTAATTCTCTTTTTCTTTCGTTTGAAGTTTGCATGATTCCTCCGACCCTCATTTCAGATCTCAGCTTCTTGTTCTCTAGGTGCAGATTTCTGAGATCCTTATTGGTGACGTGGTGTTCTTGCTGGACCTTCTTAAGCTTGGCTTCTCGCATCTCTGCCTCGTACTTTAGCTGTTCCATCTCTCTTCAGAGCCTCAAATTCTCTTGCTTCCACCTTTCTTCATCTATCTTGAACTGCTGCTTAGCGATTTCGGCCTCTGATACTTCTACTTCCGGTTCTGAAGGCATGTTGCATTCATTTGGGAGAAAAACTACCTCCCTTATTTGCCTTGTTCTCCACATCAAATATTCCGGGGTAGCTTTATCAGAGAGAGGCCCAAGGTTGATTCTACGTGCTTGCTTCCATGATCGAACCACTTGCTCTCCCTTTTTGATTGCCTTGGGCTCACCATAAGAAAACTCCAAATCACTAAGCCCATGGGTTAGTGGAATAAATTGTTTAGCTCCAAACTGTCTTAATACCATAAGTGGCGCATAGCTTATCCCCCCCCATGGTCCCAGAAGTTGCACCCACGGATCTTCTCCACATCGATACAAGACCGGTACATGAGGCATCCACGGAGTCATCCATACAATCTGTTTTTCCCCAAGTCTTTGCAAAAAGTCTACCCAGTCTTCCTTACTTTTCAGTTTTGGCCACTTACTGTTGCAGAACTCTCTAACCGGAGCGCGATGATGTAGGAAAGTCCTCTTGAAAGCTTTTTCCACACATTTAAAATGACTTTTGGCCCAAACATGCAGTAGCTGTGCACATCCCACAAATCGCCCTTCTCCGTTCCTCCGACAGTAATTCAATGACCTGAAGGTTTCGGCTAGTATGGCAGGTGAAGGATTCCCATTATTTTCAATTTGCTCAAAGAAGTCTATCACCGCTACTTCAATGTGCCCTAACACCTTTGGGAAGATAACCATCCCATAGATCGCCAAAGCAAAAACTATCAACCCTTGCTGGTCATTAAGATGTCCCTTGATGAATTCATGAATAAAATCCCAGGGCATACAGATATTAGATCCCTTCTCCTTTTTATGGGAGTCTATGTCTTCCGGTCTTACTCCCATAAGCTTGGGTAACTTTTTGCGGTACCCGGATTTTGGCTTTCGAACATATATTTTGTCCGGACTTTTCAAATCAATGCCTAATAGGACGGAGTACTCCTCTACTGTGGGTGTCAAGTCCATTCCATTGAAAGAGAAGCACCTGTGGGAGGGGTCCCAAAACTGAATAGCAGCCCTGATCAGTGGTTCTTCGACTTTTACAGCAATTAAGGACTCTATTTGGCTATATTTTTCATGGAAAACCGTCTTCCCTTCTTCACTAATTTGGTCCCATAAGTTGGCTAAATCTGTTAAGTTGTTTTGCTGGAGGTTCAGATTCACTTCTTGTGGGAGCGAGGGCACAAAATTCCTAGACAAACAATCACCTTTTACTTGTTGACTCTTTTCAGACCAAATTTGCACCTCCCGGTAGGAATCACACGGAACATTCATTGATGATGAACAAGCTAGCCTTTCTATGGATTCGGTGAAAAATTCTTCGTCGAAAAGAGCCATGGTCAAAATACCCCCCTTTATGTGACTATGCGATGCAAGAAAATTCATGCAAAAAGAACAAAAAAAACAAGTACAAATCAGTATATGAGTAAAATATGAACAAAGAAACAAAAGGCAGATAAGGGATGGAATGTTTATTTATGTCCTATCAAGGGTCACTCTCATTAATGGGAAGGAATGGCTCTAACTCAGGTTGATCTCCTCACAACACACTATATGCTGGTTTGAGGTTTCACAGATCTAAAAGGTTCCCAAATCATTCCATACTGTCGTCCACTCTGGACTAGTAAGGAACAGATCTGAGTGGGAGTATTTCACTTGCCATTGCGGAGGTGATTACCTCACGAGAGCATAGCTACTTTACCCCCTCCTAAAAAGGACGGAACCCGGGTGTAGGGCTCATGTTATGCAAATGCATCGATGTATGCAACAGTACATGCATATATGTTTTACTTTATTTATTCAACAACATCTTTATACACAAAGAATGTAATGAATCAATATGATAAAAAATGGATGAAATGAAATTTCAATTTACTTATTTATTTATTTGCGTAGATTTTTATTTTACTTCACTTTTCCTTTTTTCTATTTCTCATTTATTATTTTTTTTAGAAAGAATATTAAATTTAAATGCCAACCCAGACTATCAAATTAAAATTTAAGATACCATATGATTATTTAATGGCTTGACCCTCTTAGCGTCCCCAGTGGAGTCACCAAGCTGTCGTAACGGCTTCGCGCTCGACGATTTTGAAAATTATTTTAAAAAACAAATGGAGTCGCCACCAATCTTTTTTGACTAGGTGTGATTGGTCACCTAAAAATATTCATCTTTCTAACAAAATCTCAAAATTAATTAAGTTTTATTAAAAAGATAATTTTTGGTCTACGAAAATAAAATTTGGGTTCGGGGGTACGGTTACGCGCGGGGAAGGATTAGCACCCCCAACGCCCGTTAAAAAATGGTACCATCCTAACCACATGGTATCTTTGGATTTTAAGAAGATAGTCTTGGCTTTTGATTATATGAAAAATTAGCGTATTTGCTTGAAAAATTGTTGTTATAATGGGATTCATTATGAAAATCAACATGAACACCGTTTATTGAAAAATTAGATCAAATATCCCAATCCTCTGGTAACATTTGAAATAATCCCTCTCACCTAGGGATCAGTCAAGAAATCACTACTTGTGAGTCTAATGACATCCCATCCTCGGTGGTGCTCACGCTATTTTATAATTAATCGTATACATGTAGTATGGATAAAGATGCGTGATGCATATGATTCTTAAAGGAAATTTTATTTATTTTGATTTCGTTGATGAAACTCTTGATATTAAGAAATTTGGCTAAATATCCCAATCCTCTGGTAACATTTAGCTAATCCCTCTCACCTAGGGATCAATCAAGAAATCACTACTTGTGAGTCTCATGACATCCCATCCTCGGAAGAATTCCATTCATTATTTTTTTTTATTTATGCACATGATGCTAACATATGTTTTATGATGCATATGGAATTATGAAAAGAATTTTTTATTTTGATTTTTATTAATGAAATTCTTAATATTGAGAAATTTAACTAAATATCCCAATCCTCTGGTAACATTTAGCTAATTCCTCTCACCTAGGGATCAGTCTAGAAATCACTACTTGTGAGTCTCATGACATCCCATCTTCGGAAGAATTCCATTTATTTTGAAATTTGATTTATTGTCTTGATTCCTTTGATTATTTCTTTTTATAAAAATTCCATTATTACCCATTTAATTAATTTAATTACCGCTCTTTACCTTTAGAAACTTTACTATTACTAATTTTGTTAATTTAATTATTTTGCATTTATGTATTTCTAAGATCCCTTTTTTGTTTATTTGCCTCAATTATTTCCATTACCTTTTGTTTTCATTAATCTTCATTTAATTAATATTTCTCTAAATATTCTTTATTTGTCAAAATCATCATTGTATATATATATATATATATATATATATATATATATATATATATATATATTAAACAATAAATAAGCATGAAACTGGATATTGAGAAATAATACCGAATATCTCAATACTCTGGTAACATTTGATATAATTCCTCTCATCTAAAGTTTTTCGAAGAATCGCTACTTGCGAGTTCTACGAAGACTTATCATCGAGATTCCATACTTATTTTATTTATTTTTTCTTTTTAAAACTATATGTTTATTTTATTTTGTTTTTATTTTATTTTTGCATATATTATATTGTATTATTTATTATTATTACTATTTTTTTTGTGTTTTGCCATGATAATACATAAAAACCTAAAACAAATTATTTTATAAAACTAATAAATGAAATAAATAAATAAGAGATAGAAATATACCCAAATAGCCCAAATGGGGGACCCAAAAACGAGCCCAAAAACGAGCCCAGGCAGTAGGGCCCACGCCTGCCAAGGAAGACGGGCTGAAGCAGCTGGGCCGGATCGCGATGCGGGTCGGGTCGGCGCGGGTTGCTAGGGATTTAGCGAAGTCGAGTCGTCGGACGAGTTGCGCGGGTTTCGGGTCGGTTCGGACGTGGCGCGCGGGTCAGCAGAGGCAGGTCACGCGGATCTCGAGTCGGGTCGCGGATAGACGCACGGATCCTCCAGCCTTCGAAACGCTGCGTTTTGCTCCCTATAAAAGACTCCAAATTTTTTAACCCCTCATTTCCACCGGCTTTTCCAAAAAAAAAAATCCCTAAACCCTCTGAAAAATTCTCCTAGCCTCTTCCCCACCGAACAGCTACCGCCGTGCCGGCCGCCGCACTCCGCCGTGCTCCGGTCGCCGGAAACTCTCCTGAGGCCCTGAAAATACTCCCCTCACCTTACTCTAACCAGATCTAACCTCCGTTTCTCCAAAAACACTCCTAACCCTATAGATCTAGTCTTCTCCGAAGCCTCCTCTCCTTTTTTTATTTTTTTGTTTTCTTCTTTTTTTCTTTTTTTTTTTTGTGGTTGATGGCTCAGCTGTTGTGGTTGTGATATTGTATTGTTGTTTCTTTCCTTTTTTGCAGGTATTAGATCTAGGATTTTTAGATCTGAGACCCTAAGGGTCTCGGTGCTAGGGTTTTCGGATTAGGGGTTTCTTGGGCTCTGGGGGTTTCGGTGGTGGCGGTGATGATGGTGGTGGTGTTTTGGTTGTTGGCAGTGGTATACGGTGACGATGATGATGGGATGATGGTGGTGAGACGGTGAGTGGGGGATGGGATCTCGGGGAATGATGAAGAGGGGTTTCGGGTGTTGGGTTAGGTTCGGTCGTGAGGGTGGTGACGGAATGCTAACGGTGGTGGTGTTTTGGGGTCTCTGTTTTTTTGTTCCTCTCTCTCCGTCCTTCTCCAAAACCGAAAAATCCTTGCTTGGGGGCTTCTTAAACGATGTTAGAGCCCCCTCTAGCCTTTCAGAATCACAGAATCACTAGGCTCCTGTTGGGGCGGGATTCACGGCATGGAAGATGGGATTTGGTTGGAGGTTGAGGCGCCGGCGACTAGGGTAGGGAACCGGCAGATCCAAGCAGATTCGGAGCATTTAATGCACTGGGACAAGAGACAGTTAATAATAATAATAATATATAAAACTAAAAATAAAAATAAAAATAATAATAATAATAATAATATATAACAGTAACACAAATACAAATATATAAATAAATAATAATAATAACAAAAAATGAGACAAAATTATGTGTCAACAGTTATGGCTGGCTATGTTCCCATTAAAAGTGGTTGTTGTGGAATATCATTGTAGTAAACCTTTAACCCAATTGTGTAATTCCTTCTTCTACAACTGTTGTCAAGTGCCTATTGAAATAGTAACATATGTCATGCAACGGCAGTGGTACCTGGTAGAATTACTAAAAGTAATACAACGTGATGAACAGAGAGCTCTTCTGCTAGATGTGCTTAAACGGTAAGAAGTCTTTCTCATTCTTGACTTTTGGTTAACAATATATTTAGTTGTTCGCGATTCTATAGATATAATAATATTTCATGCTTTCTTCAACAGCGATAAGTCTGAGGTCCATTCAGTTTATTACTTCCGTGATCTTATTTCATTTTATGCTTTCATGACCAAGGAAGAGGCAGATAAATTAACTAGTTAGTGCCCTCACTTTGCTGCTTTCCTATTCTCCATTTTCTACTAGGAAAAGACCCTCAAGGTTGTTCATTTTTGTTTATTTGCTTGTTTTCTTTTATTTTAGAATTGGAGGAAGTTGAGTTGGTTGAAGTAGCTGATCCTAAATGGATAAGGCGAGAGAAAGACAAGTCTAGAAGGAAAATTTACACTGTACCAAAAGTTAAGAAACGAAAGCTTAGCACCGGTATGCTTTACTTGGTCTGCAAGTGTGTTTGGCTTTGGTTTTATCTTGTTTTCTATTTGTTAAGAATTTAATATGTATTTATGCAACTGGCAGGCCACATACTCTCTGAACGCAGGAAAAACAGAGAGAAATGGAGATATGATGAAGGTATTCCTGCTGTAACCTTAAATTCTCCTAAGAGTGGCATTGAAGATTTTCATTTCTCCTATCTCATTTTTTTTTGCATTCCTTGCTAATGTGGTTGTGAACTTTAAATGATAGAACTTTGAAATTGATATGGTAATTGTAGTCTTTTTTGGCTTTTGAGTATATTAAGATAATGATTGTCAACAGGCAGATCTGATTGGTTATTCATTTTCAATGTTTACAAGAATATGTTCAAGCGGATTTGAGTAATTTGTTGTCTCTGTTCCATGTAGTTAACCATTATTTATTAGTGTTTTTGGTGAAACTGAACCCTTTATTTTTGAGTCTTGGATTAGGGTGACAGCATGATCATTAATATGAAGCTACATTGTTGTTTTGAAAAAAGAAACCAACCTTTAACAGTTTCATTGTAAGATGAGGTGATACCATTACATGTTTCCAGGGTCCTTGTGAGATAAAGAGTCAGACTTGTCTGGTAATTGCGCTTAACAAGACATATTCTAAACTCAGTCTATTACTTGCTATAAACAGATATGGAGCTGAAGAGTAAAGAAATAAATGAGTCAGAAGAAGAGTCAGAGGAAGAGTCAGGTAGCACTTTCACCCTTCACTTAGAATTGATCCATTTATTGTTCCCTATCTGTGTCCATTTTGTTTATTTTTTCCTTTTTTTTTTTTTTGGTTTTTCTACCTTTATATCATATCATATTGGAACTTAGCATGTTGTTTTTATTATCTGTTGATGGTTTTTCTGGTCATGTTGTTCTACACATTTGCAGAGGATTACTGCAGCAGTGATTCCAGTGGTTCATCCAAGGAGTTTTATCTTTCTTTTGATGAGTCTGGAAGAAGGGTTTGTGTTATATTATTATTTTTGTGGCTTTTTAATTTATGAGTAAATAGTTCTATTTTAAGGTACAAATAAGAGCATTAAGGCTCAAACCTAAAATCTCTATCGAAATATCACTCCACTGATACCAAGCAAGTTCTAGTTGCAATGTGTAAATAATTTTGGCTTGTATATCTTATTCCTGTTCTTGAGAAGTAGTTGTCCTCATCCGTGACTTTTCATTATTTTTCTCCACTTGGCATCCAAGAGTTGTTTTTGTAAATTTAGAAATGGGTTGTTAAATCTCATATGGCTGTTCTGAGAGTTTCTGTGAATCATTAAATAATTTGTGAAGGATCATGTTTCAATTTAGTAAAAGAAAGGCAAATAGAATGCTTCAATTCAATACATGTACTTCATGGAGAACTTCTAGCAAGTTCCTCCATGCATATCTGTAATATATGCTGTTTATTTGAGTTTGGAACTTTGGATTGTCATCCTCAGTTTGAGGATTTTTCTAGAATTGACTTTTCTGTACATGTTTCGAAAAGGATATTATTGAAATGCAATTCAATCTTATATGTACATTGTGTAACTGCAGTGGTACAAAGTAAGCTTGGTAAATGATAAGAGACCTGAGGAACATCTCGCTTTGCTGCAAGCCACGCTTAATCTGTAAGCGGAAGACTTTCTTTGATTTGATTGTATGTAAACAGTACATTGAATTGTTCTATTAGGTGCATATTAAAATTTTATGCTTTCTTCAACAGTGATGAATCTGAGATCTCTTATCGTTGTGCTGGTGCTGATCATTTGTTTGAAGCTTACATGACTGAGGAAGAGGCTGATAAAGTTGCTGGTAGAGTCTGCACACTCACTTATGCATTAGTCTTGCCGTATCCTTGTGGGAAATATTAACTTCGGATTAATGTTTGTTCTTTCTTTTTCAGGGCTGGAAGAAGTTGAATTTGTGGAGCCACATCGAATTGCTGTATTTACGATGGATTAGAATTTGGTAGGAACTTGAGGTGTGAGGCAATGAAAGTGACCAAGAACGTTAACCATTTAAGGTGTTTTAATCCGATGTAAAGTATGTGTTGACATGCAAAGCTGTTTAAAAGGTTCTCTTGGTGTCAAGACTTAATCCAACAATTAATCAGGGGATTGTCTTGTGCGCAATCTAGAATCTTTTTATTTAAGGCTTATTCTGCTGGATGTGAACTCTCAATATTTAGTTAAGGTAGTTTCTTAACAGAAAGATCATGTACCGCCAGTAATAGTATCCTGTTGCAAAAGTAGTTTAACATGTCATACACCATAGATATATATCAAGAATCGAATTTTTATTTTTAAGAATTTAGTATCGTATAGTATGATATGATAAATAATTTTAAAATTAATTATAAATAATATATGTAATATAAATAAAAAAATATTATATTTATTAATAGGATTAAGTAAATATATGATAAAAATAAAAAGTATAATTGTTTTTAAACTTTTAATATATTCATTAATAATATATATTTTTAAATAATATTTTTATGAACTTTTTATTTTTAATTTTCTAACTAAAAATTTCCTTTTTTTTTTCAATATTTTAAGATTAAATTGTATAGAGAATATGTTTTTAAGTGATTTCTAGTTCAATAAACTGTTAAAATTGCATATTTAGTTAATTGAGTTAGATCAGATTTTTATTGGGTCTGATTTAATTTCACTATAAAGTGTTTCGAAGTGTATCGATGTATCGTACAATATGCATTGATTTGCTTGTGTATCGATAGATAAGCTATTGATTTATGATAAAATTGATTCTTTGTGTAAATAAGTATCAAATTTATAGTGAATCGAATTATATCATAAAATACGTATCATGCATCGTTACAATTTTGATAACTATCTCACGCACTCTTTGGAATAGTGTCTTTATGATGAAATTTAGACATTCTCAATGAAGCAAACTGTTGTTATGGCAGTCCTACAGAAAAGGCAATCCTTTCTTGGGCTGTCCTGGATCTGAATATGGCTATAGGGAAAATGAAGCAAGGTCGTGCAATACTACAAGTTGAAGCCTTCAATTCTCAGAAATAACGAAGTGGGGTTCTGATTGGGAAGAATATTGATGACACTGTCCATGTTTACTGGAAAGGAGCCGCAGAGTATTTATACTTTTTCTGCTATGACTTGTGTTGCCTAAATATTTTTTTTGTTTCTTACTAATAAGCCCGCTATTTGTTTTGTTTTTTAATCCATATATATTGTTTATTACAATATTAAATTTATTTTCTTTTTTTGCCAAATTAATTGTTATTGTTATAGTTCTCATTTCTTATTTTAGATAATATTTGTTATCTTCGTTTTATGTGCTTTTCTATTAACATTAAAGTAAAGTAAAAATCTGTTGCATAATGATATTTGCCAATTGTGGACTGGAGGTGACAAAGAAACGCAAGCTCTTTTAGAGATTGAAAAGTGCAAAAAAAAAAAAATAGACGAAAAAAAAAACTTATTTTTAGTAGTTAAAAGAGTAAGGAGGTAAAAATTTAAGGAGATTATTACATGAAAAACTCTTTTAAAGGTTAGATGGATAAAATTTATGGGAGTAAGAAGAAATTATACATTGTTAGTGCATCATATACAAATCTTAGAATTAAATAATAATAATAATAATAATAACAAGGGTTTGTATATGATGCACTGACAATATATAATTTTTATACAATGTCAATGCATCAGAAGTTAACACTTCATTAATTGACAAATTAAAAAATATATCAGGCCCTTAAAAGTAAATATAAATATTTTTTTTAATTTGCTTATAAGGACTCATTGATGAGGTGTCAATATCTGGTGCACTGATAATATATAAAAATTATACTCTATCAGGGTATTATATATAAATTCTTTTCTAATCCTATTTCAGTATTTTTTATTGTTCATGATTGATAAGGAATCGAGAGCAAGGGATGTACCATATGGGCACCCTCATCAATCTCCATTCATTAAAAAATTTGAGTTTTTTTTATATTTGGATTAAAATTTCATTAACGGTCTAAACCAAATTAATCGAAAGCTAAAATTTTCAAATTTATTTTTGATAACACTGAAAATTTAATCTATTCAATGATTAATTTGATTAAAATGGAAATACAAGACACCTATCCATTGAAAAAAAATAAAAAAAAAACCAACCCATTAAATAAAAAATAAAAACAAAATGTAAACAAAAAAATAAAAGGAAAAAGAATAAGAAAAAGATAGAATTTTAAAAAATAGAATATGTAACATAGAAAAACAAAATTAAAAATAGAGTTTTTCTTTTAAAGGAGTTCAAGGAGTTGCAACGTGAATACCCGTTGAGTTTGCTTTAGTAAGATTTAGATATAGGATAGTAAATTTAAACAATTGTACATTAAGGAAATGAGTAAGTCATAATCATCAGAGCTTTTCACCTCAGTACTGGTATAAACATGATAATGGACAAGTAATACAAGAATTCTAGGTTGTTCACAAGACATTCCCTTAATAAATTGTTAGTTTGAATATTAACACCACGAGAATCATTCAAACAGTTTTGCATGTTAATACATAATTTATGTCATATTAAAAACCTTAAATACTTGAGTTCTTGGTCACTTTCATTGTCTCCCACAGCAAGTTTTCTACTAAATATTAATCAAACTTGAATGATGCACCGCGACATGGCTCCACAAATTCAACTTCCTCCAGCCCTGAAAAAGAGAGAACAGTTAGTATTTCCTACAAGGAAATGGTAAGAGTGCGCAAACTTTACCAGCAACTTTATCCGCCTCCTCCTCGGTCATGTAGGCTTCAAACAGATGATGATTATCAAAGCACTGATAACAGATCCCAGACTTATCACTGTTGAAGAAGGTATAACAATTTTTTTAATATACATCTAATAGAATAATTCAACATACAAGTTACATATAATGAAATAAAAGAAAGACTTCCTCGTACCCACGCAAAGGTGGCAGCAAAGCTAGATGGTCCTCAGGTCTTATATCTCTTACCAAGCTTACTTGGTACCACTGCAGTTACACAATGTACGGACAAGATAGTGTCACATGTCAATAATATCCTCTTTGAAAACATGTAAAGAAGAGTCAGTTCTTGGAATATCCTCAACCCGAGAATGACAATCCAAAGTTTCAAACTCAATAAAAGAACAACCAAATCAACATATATTACTGATAGGCACGGATGCACTTGATAGAATTTACTACATGGTGAACATAAAAGCATCAGATCAAGGCACTTCTATTTGCCTCTCTTTACTAAATTGAACCATGAATCCTTCACAAATTATCTATTCATTCAAAGTTCTCAGAAATGCCATAGGAGAAATTTAACAGCCCACTTCTAAACTGCCAAAAACAACTCTTCATTGCCAAGAGTAGATAAATAATGGAGAGTCAGGGACGAGGGCAAAAAAACTACTTATCAAGAACAGGAAAGGGTATAAAAGCCAGAATTATTTACACATTGCAACTTGAACTTGATTGGTATAAGTGAGGCGATACGTTCGATATAGAAATCAGGTTTCGGCATTAATGCTCTTGTCTGTACCCTAAAATGAAACTATTTACCCCTCATAAATTAAAAGGCCACAAAAATAATAATATAACACAAACCCTTCTTCCAAACTCATCAAAAGGAAGATAAAACTCCTCGGATGAGCCACTGGAATCACTGCTGTAATAATCCTCTGCAACTGTGTAGAATAACATGACCAGAAGAACCATCAACAAATAAAAAAACGTCAGTTCCAATATGATCTAAAGGTAGAAAAACCAAAAGAAAAAGACAAAAAAAAAGTTGATACAGATAGGGAACAATAAATGGATAAACAAATTTCTAGCAGGAGTGTGAAACTGCTACCTAACTCTTCCTCTGAGTCTTCCTCTGCCTCTTCTTCTGGCCCTTTTATTTTTTTACTCTTCAGCTCCATGTCTGCTTATAACGAGCAATAAACTGAGGGTTTAGACTATGTCTTATTAAGCTCAATTGCCAAACAAGTCTGACTTTTTATCTCACAAGGGCCTCCGAAAAATGTTATTATATCACCTCATCTTACAATGAAACTGTAAAAAATTGCTTTCTTTTTTCAAAACACCAAAGTAGGTTCGCAGTAATAACCGTGGTGTCACTTTAAGCCAAGACTCATAAATAATGGGTTTAGTGTCACCAAAAAAACTAATAAATAATGGTTAAGTACATGAACGGAGAAAACAAATTACTCAGATCCAGAAATTCATGCAAACATTGTACATTACTCGAACCCATTTGAGCATATTCTTATAAATATTGTAAATGACTAACCGAGCAGACCCCTCTGTTGACAATCATTATTTTAGCATACTCAAAAGCCAAAACAACTACAAATCCCTAATCAATTTCAAAGTTCTATCATTTAAAATTCAGAAACTACCAAATTTAGCAAGGAATGCAAAAAAATGACATAGAAGTAATGAAAATTTTCAATACCACTCCTAGGAGAATTCAAGGTTACAGCAGGAATACCTTCATTATATCTCCATTTCTCTCTGTTTTTCCTGCGTTCAGAGAGAATTTGCCCTGCCACTTGCACAAATACATATTAAGTTCTGAACAAGTAGAAAACAATAAAAAACCAAAGCCAAACACACTTGCAAACCAAGTAAGGCATACCAGTGCTGAGTTTTTGTTTCTTAATTTTTGGTACAGTGCGAATTTTCCTTCTAGACTTGGTTCTCTCTCGCCTTATCCATTTAGGTTTAGATCCTTCAACAAAATCAACTTCCTCCAATTCTAAAATAAAAGAAAACAAGAAAATGAACAAAATGAACAACCTCGATCGAATATGTTCTTTTCCTAGGGGAAAATGGAGAGTAGCAAGCAGCAAAGTGAGGGCACTAACTAGAAAATTTATCTGCCTCTTCCTCAGTCATGAGAGCATAAAATGCAAGAACATCACGGAAGTGATAAATTGAATGGACCTCAGACTTATCGCTGTCGAAGAAAGCACAAAATTTTATTATACCTATAAAATAGCGAACAACTAAATATATTATTAACCAAAAGTCAAGAAAAAGAAAGGCTTCTTACCATTTAAGCACATCAAGCAGAAGAGCTCTCTGTTCATCACGTTGTGTTACTTTGAGTAAATCTACCTGGAACCACTGCAGTTGCATGATGTACACGAATGCGAGCAGAAAGTAGAGAACATGAGAACTTTCAGGACACAAAAGTAAGAATCCAAACTTGAAAAACTATTTCAATAGGCACTTGCCAACAGTTGTACAAGAAGCTATAATACAGTAGCGTTAAAGGTTTACCACAATAATATTGCACAACCACATTTGAAAACTAGAAAATGGGAAGGAAGCCAGACATAACCATTTATGTTGAGAACAATACATACAGTTTTGTCATCATCCTCAGGATCAAGATATGGCTCATATCCGCAGGAGACATCACTAGAAGCCTTGCTGCAGTGATCATCTGTTAAAATTGTTATGCCAACACAACAAAAAAATAAAAATAAACCGTCAACCAATGTGATAACCGTAAATCTTCCATTTATTGAAAATAAATATTGGAGAAAATAAATATTGGAAATAAATAAATAAAATTGTGAGAATCGGAATATTGTGGAAATTCAAAGATTGAGGAAGTGGAAATTTAAGTGAAGGAAATTAAATAAGGAAAGTAAGGAAATTTAATTTGGATATATGGAAATCCAAATTAAATAAGAAAATGAGGAAGAAAATATATATATTGTAAATACAATATATATGGTGTTATCTCATTTATATCAAAATATATAAATGTAATTTAAGTTAAAAAGTATGTAGATATATATATATTAAATATATATGTGTTGATATATAATATATATATATCTATATGATATTATATAGTAGAATACTATATAATATAATATTAATATTATATTTATAATATAGTTATAAATATAATATAAGATAAATAAATTAAATAAAAAAAAAAAGAACAGAAGCAGAAACAGAATAGAAAGGAAACAAATCGGGACAACCCCGACCCTCCCAGCCAAAACCGTCGGTGGCGGAGATGCCACCGCCGGCGAGGGAAAAGAGGAGAGGGGACGTCGCCAGTCGACGAGGAAGGGCGAGGGTCACCGGCGACGGCCCAAAACAGAACGAAAATCGGAGAGAAAAACCGAAACCGGCGAAAAATCGAGGAAGAAGAAGAAAACGAGATCTGGCGGTGCCGGCCAAATCGGTCGCCGCCACTGCCATCAAAGCTTCGCCGGAGGAAGAGGAAGAGGTAGGAGGCCACGGTTCAGGCGGTGAACGGCGGAGGAAGGCCGACAGAGGAGGAGAAGGAACCGAACCAAAACCGAGTAGATCCGCCGCCGTGCCGCCGATCCAGACCGAACGGAGGCCAGATCCGGCTTCACCGTGGTGCCGGCCAGCTGCTGAGCCCCTGAGCCGCCGGAGAACCGGCCGCCGGCGTGGAACCGGCGAGGAAGGAGGCAGACCGGTCCGGCGGGAAAAGAGAGAAAAAGAAAAAGGAAAAAGAAAAAGAAAAGAGAAAAAGAAAGAAGGAAGAAAAAAGAAGAAAGAGAAAGAGAAAAGGAATTCCGAGAATTTGGAAAATTCCCGAGAATTCAAAAATTACGAGAAATCCCGAGAATTACGGGAATCGGTAAGAAATCTCGGAAAATAGTAAATTATTTAAATAATTATGAAAAAATTCTAAATTTTAGAATTTAATTTCCAGAAAATTTCCTCGATGACCGAGCCAATGGAATCGGGCGAGGTGAACACAGGCGCGACCTTCGAGAGGCAGTCGCCGACCCGAAACAGGTAAGGGAGACATGTGCCGCCTGTAAGGATATTCGGTCACATGTTTTAAATTATGCATTTAATTTATAAATGCAATTTATAATGATTGGTTTGAAATTTATGGTGATTTATTGGTTTAAAATTGTGGTGAAGTACTGGTTGAGAAAATATAAACTGTATTTTCCGTGCAGGAGGCTAGCCAATCGGTAGCCGTTATACTGCCGAAAAATTATCGAAAAATTACTGAAATTACCGAAAATCACCGAAAATCATAATAAATGATTTGATTTCACGTGAAACAATTTTCAGGCACAAAAATCGAGAAATCAAGTAAATTTCATAAAACATGAATATAGTGATATTTAATTATAAAATATTCATGTTTTCAAGAATGGTGAAAAGGAAATCATCGAAAATTCATCCGATAGGTGATATTTCAGGTGAAACGATGATAAAAAATGAAAAAGAGACTGAAGTGAATATTTTTATAAATATTCTTAAATATTCACTTGATTTAATATAAAACCTTTATGGTTTTAATTGTGAGATAAATAATTATATAAATTCCATAAAGGTTAAGAAATGATGAAAAACTATGATTTCGAGACTAGAGGTCTCTACACGTGTTTTAGAAAGAAACATGGTTACGGGATTTATGAATTTGGAAAAATAAATATTTTATTTTTCATAAATTATTGAAAAGCATGTTTTCAAGTGAAAGCACGGAAAAGCGTGCATAAGTGTTTTACGGTGGAGAAAAGATAATTTTGCCCTTCTATACTTTCAGTGATGATTTGTCAAACTGTCTTCATCGTATAGAAAACATTATATATACCTTTATGAAATAATTTGAAAAATGTTATATATTTTATAAATTTCATAAAGGTAATTATATTTACATGTGAGTCTTATGGATATTTGATTTAAGGTGTTTAAAAATCCATAAAGGCTATGGTACGGTTTATACTGTTTTGAGACTTTAGGCCTTGAGTTCATACATTATTATTCATGTATTTGCGTGACCCACCTGGGGCGGTGGCTCGGGTCGATGGACCAACGAGTGCACCTCAGTGTGTCACAAGGCTGATAGACCTGCCAAGTCATCAGAGGTCTCGAGATCACTTGGCAAGTGAACCCGAGGACCACCTATAGATTATGGCCATAGATCTAGCAGAGATAGCCGTGAGGGGCGATGGCCTACGGGTGCACCCCAAAAGCGGACGTTTTTTGTTCCTGAGGGAACAATGAGAGCATGATTTATTTGATGCCTAGTCTCACACATTGATTACTGTTTATTGAAAGGATTTACAGAATCCTATTTACTGTACTGTATTGTTTACTGTACTGATAACTGGTTACTGTTTACTGATGAAAAATCGTACCAAAATACTGTGTTTACAGAACTGTATTGTACCCTGAAATGGTAGCCGCTGATTACTGTTTTACTGAACTTAAGGCTACCATTTACTGTTTACTGAACTGAAAGCTATCGTATACTATTTACTGAATTGGTAGCTTCTGTTTACTGTTACTGATTGAACCGTATCGAGATACTGTTTTACTGAGTACCGAATATACTGTTTTACTGAACTGTACGATACGGTTGTTGATTTGAAAAGAGAAATAAATGTTTATTCTAAAAGAATAACATAAGAATTATTTCTAATATAGAAATAATCGAAGAAGTGTTTATCCATTGATTGGATATTCACAAATCACTGTACTGAAGAGAAGAGAAGTAAACCACTGTTTTACTATTGAACTGTCACGTGTTTTAAAGGACAGTGAAGTGAAAAGAAATAAATGGTTTACTCTGTGAAAAAAATAAGAATCATATCGTTTTGAGAAAAAAATGGATTTAGTACTCTCTACAGTTGCTTCTAGGTTCCGGAACAAGTATGGTATTCTAAAATACCTACCTTATTCTATCTGGATCCCTAGCCGACTGTAGTATCTTTCCTACATGTGAGCCTAGAGCCAGCTAGGAAGATTTTAAAGAAAAAAAAATATTTTCAGCATATAGATAGCTGAATATCAAGTGTGACATATAACTCTCTTACTGAGCCGTGGTTTGCTCACCCCTTAATTTTAAACATTTCAGGTTTTAAAGATTGTGAGATCAATTGATTGTGGATCATGGTTGTACACAAAGGACAATGTGACAGACCGATTGATTTATATGAGGTACGATCATTTATTTTTTGTATTTAGACATGTCTGCAGTACTACTTATCTGATTAACTAAGATAGGGGATGTGTATATAATAAACAATGTTATGTAAATTTGTTTAATAGTTAGTAAAAGTGAAGTATCACAGACAGCCCAACCGGATGAATTGTGTAAAATAAGGTGAAAAATGTGGTAATGGGTCGTTACAACCAATGACCTATGACAGTCCACACAATCAATTGCAACATAGTTGAGTGAGAGAGTGATAAATAAAAGGAATGAAAGACTATGGAAAAGCATAAAATGCCAGTAAAATTGCTTTGAGTGAGATAGTGATAAATAACTAAATAAATAAAAAGAAAGAAAAACATTTGAGAAAAATGAAGAAGGATTAGGGAGTACCTTTCTGTTCTTTATCTTTGATAGTCTCTTCTTTAGACTGCGTAGTCATGGCCGAGTCAACTGCATGTCATATGTGAGAGAAACATCTATTAGTATTAACATTTAAAAAAGAAAAAAAAAGAAAAAAATTGTAACGAGATGTTAAAGGGAAACAGCTTATAGATTATCATATACCATTCTTCTCTCTATCGTCAGATATATTATCTTCAAGCTGCATCTTCCCGTCTGCTGGACTAAACAGGTTCCAAATATTAGGGTTTCCGATCCAAACAACAGGAATTTGACAATCAAAATTCAGAAAGAGAAAAAAGAAACCTTACCAGATAACTCAGTGGCTGGCTAAGGCTGGGGGCGCCAATGAGGGAGAGGACGCAGGGAGGGACGATATTGGCAAAAAAACCCTTTCGTTTCCGATCCAAGCAATATGATTTTAACAACCAAAATTTAGAAATTGAAAAAAAAAAAAAAAGAATTGGTAACGAAAAGCGTTTCCTATTGCGAAGAAGGAAAACTTTACCTGATGAGTGGCAATGGTTAAGGCAGGAGGGTTCCCAGAAGGAAGCGGACGGAGGCAGGAACAGTATTTGCTAGAGTTTTTTTCCATAAACATGTAGTCTTAAATCTTATTTACCAAAATAAGGTAGTTTTAAAATTATTTCTTAAAATAAGATATTGTGTACAAGCGAAATCTACCTCACAAAGAAATTAATGACAAATCTTGACAAAAAGTAAAAAAAATCTCCAAAATTCATAATTTGAAAAGAAACCAACTCTTTTTTTTTAATAAGTTTTCTCTAATTCCTCATCATTGCCGAAAAGAAACCAACTCTTTAATCCTCCTTTTTTTTTTGATAATTAAGAATGTATTATTAATGATAAGGATGTCTCCTGGATTTGATCTCCAGGCTTCGCACCTTACAAAATAACGCAACAAAGCACTGGATCCCTTTCCCATTCATGGTTTCTCAAAACAGAAATGGTAATTCTGCACAGCAAATCTTAAGGTATGATATCTACCACCAAGCCATGAAGATGTCATTCCTCTGGACACTGACTTTTGCTAGAGAATCAGCAAACTCGTTTGCTTCCCTGTAAAATTTGGAGAAGGTGATATTTCCTATTGAGTGTGCAAGGTGATTTTTGAGTTAAAGGATACAAGAAATCCAACCTTGGAAATCATGAGTGAAAGAAGCCATTTGCTGGTTCTTCCCACGCCAAAGGCATTGTCGTTGTGAATATGTCTGGTATTTCACTCTTAGCACTCTTCAAAGAGAAGAAGCCTAGATAATAAGTTCGCTAGATGGACGAAGCCTCTTACAGCCTTATAGTTCCACTTAAAACTGACAAAATTTCATTGCTTGGCAGCTTTTCTAAACAAAATTTTGTTTATTTTCAAGTTGTATTATTCTGAATTTAATCTAATTTAACCCTTTACTTTTGTAATTTTTGTCCGATGGAAATGACCGTATTAAAAATTTAGACATAATTTAAATTTTGAAATTATCAGTGAGTAGATTTTATTGTTTATAATTTTCGTCCAAATGTGATTAGTTTTAAATTATAAAACGGATAAAAATATTTATGATTAAAAAAATTAGATAGACGATAAAATTAATGTTTATAAGATTAAAAAATTATCTTTTAAAAATATTTTTAATAAAACAATAAAAAAGTTAAATTAAAGATAAAATATAATTTTATCCTTTCATTTTTTTTGTCTTTTTATTTATATTCATCAACTGATTTCCCCGCACCTCCTATGTAATGAAATCCAAACACAGCAAATGTGAATTTTCACTTGCCTTTGAAAATTTTTATATACACAAAGATGAATTTTCACCAACTTTTCGAATAACATGAATCAATTTTCTTTAATTTAAAATTTAATATTTTCCATAATAAGAGAAACGATAGAAGAGTTTATATACAATGCATTAGTAATATATGATCTTTATAGGTTGATTTTTTATTTTTTTAATGAGCAAATTAAAAAACTTATGCAGAAATTGAAAAAACTTATTTGTATTTATTTTTAAGAACTTGACTTTTTTAGCTTGCTATTAATGAAATATCAACTTCTTGTGCATTAATAATAGATAAATATTTTACATTATAGTGCATCATATATAAACACCATGATAAAATAGAAAAAAATTATAGTTGTGTTGGTTTAATGAATATTTTTATTTAGGGTTTATATATGATGTATTGACAATGTATGAAAACTAATGAATCAAAAAAAGACAATATATGAAAACTATACACTTAGAGTGTATATATGATGTATTGACACTGTATGAAAATTATATATTGTTAATGCATCAAAAATTAACATTTCATCAATAAGTAAACTAAAAATATGTTAAGTACTTAAAAATAAATACAAATAATTTTTTTAATTTACTTGTAAAAGTTTATTGATAAAATGGTTACTCTTATGTAGTAAACTGTCGATGCATTATATATAAATTTTTTATATATAATTTTTTTATTTATTGATATTTTTTTTAAGTAAGGTTGTATTAGTAATTAAGTTGTAGGGAGTAAATCTTAGTTGTGGATAGAATTTTTTTTTTTTGGTTAGGGATAGAATTTCTTTAAATAAAAATAGAGAAGCCGATTAGAAAATGGCAATGTAAGGAATATATTCAAAAAATAACGTAAGAAATAGGTGAAAATACATATATAACTATTAAAATTTAATCCATATAATATAATTTATAAAAATTTTAAAAAAAATTCTATACACGATTCATATTTTTCTCTTTCAAGTAATTGTTAAACATAATCCAATCAAAAAAATAAAATTTCTCTCTACAACAATTACAACTAAAATTAATTTTTCATTTTAATCTTTTTTTACGCCTTTTAACTCTCACAAACCTAAATCGCCACACTCAAAATTCGATCGCTGCCTGTTGCCTCCCGTTGCTGAACGCTACTTGTCGGCAGTTGTTTACAGCCAAAAAATGCAAAATGTTTCGACTCCCTTTTCAATTTTTTCTAAGCAGTTTTTCAAAAGAAATACATGAAAAGCCCTAAATCTATTCTTTTTTTTTTAAGTTCACAATTTTTTAAAAGTTACTGTATTTTGGACATTTTTGGAAGAAAAAAAACTAAAAATAACAAAACAAAGGAGGAAAGAAAAAATTTTGGTATATTTTTTAAAGCAAACCGTTATCAGCAAACTGTTGCCAACGAATAATGATGGGCAGTGAGTATGGAGCTTTTGATCTTCAATAGAATCAAATTCAAGAAAATCTTTATAATAATAAAAAAAATCTTTATATTTAACTCATCTTGATTATGATCTAATAAAGTTACAATATAATGAATAGAATGAATTGTTTCTCAATTTTTTTTAAACTTTTCCTTCATGTCATTTACAAAATAAGATAAAGTTTCATGATCTCTAAATTTTAAGATTTTATAAAATATTGTAAAAACAATAAGAACAAAAATAATGTGTAATTGAATACTATTTACTTGAAAATATTTTCGTTGCATCTTTTAAAATAGATAATAAATTAACATAACATTCAATAAAAATTCAATCATTACCATTAATTGCTAAAACTAGGCTATTGTATAATTATTTTAAAAAAAGAGTAATAATATTTTTATAAGGTAAAATAAAAGTAAGCAAATAATTGAGTGAGTTCCATATTATTTTCACAAAAAGTGGAAACACTTAAATATCTATGTTATTTGTTGGACAACTTTGCCTCCATTCATATTTGTGATTTGGGCCGCAGACCCATTTTATTCTTTAACTTTATCAATTGGACCTATGCTAGTGTTATTGTGATTAGCATTAAAACCATTTTGAACACACAAAATTATAATATAACATACACATCTAATATGAAAAATGTATCTTGCGTAACTGTGTTTAAATTTTTAATTAACTTAGAAATAACTAAGGTATTACTCGAAACATTATTTAAAATAATAACAAAAACTTTATTTTCAATTTCATACAATTTACACACATTAATAATATATTTATTAATAGTATATGTCTTATGCAATTTTTCTATTACGACTGAAGATAAAATACGTTTTTACATGCATCAATCTTCATCTACCTAATGACAGGTTATAACAAGATATTACTAGTTAAATTAACCCTAAATGAAAATTTCTAACTGCAGTGATCGTCTTTTAAAATTGTTAAGCCAAAACCACAAAAAAAAAAAAAAACCATCAACCAATGACCAATGAGAAAATCCACACAGTCAATTTCAACATGGTTAAGTGAGAAAGTATAACAAATAAATCTACACAGTCAATTTCAACATAGTGAAGTGAGACAGTGATGATTAAAAGGAATGAAAGGAAAATGAAAAAGCATAAAACGCAAGTAGAATTCCTTTAAGTGAGATGGTGATAAATAACTGAATAAATAATAGGAAAGAAAAACATTTGAAAAAAAAAAGAATAAGGAGGGAGTACCTTTCTGTTCTTTATCTTTGATAATCTCTTCTTTAGAAAGCGTAATCATGACTGAGTCAACAGCGTCTGCGTCTCATATGTGAGAGAAACATCTATTAGTATTACCGTTTAAAATTAAAATTGAAAAAAGAGAAAAAATTTACAACTAAATCGTTAACGGAATTAGCTTGTGGATTATTATACACCATTCTTTTCCCTATCTTCCGACATATCGTCTTCAGGCTGCATCTCACCGCCTGTCTAACTAAGCTGGGTTCCATATATCGAGAAAGAAATATTTAGGTTTCCCATCCAAACAACATAAGAATTTTACAACCTAAATTTAGAAAGAGAAACGAGGGAGAGCACGGAGGGAAGGACGATATTGGCGAAAACCCTAATTTTTCATATCCAAGCAAAATGATTTTGACAACCTAGACATCGAGAAAAGAAATTGAAAACGAAATCGGTTCCTATTACGAGGAAAGAAGACTTTGCCAGATGAGTGGCAGTGGCTAAGGCCCAGGCTCCGAGAACCGAGGAGATACATAAATTAACATCATTTAAATATTTACGTATGTATAAAATATATTAGTACGTGACTAGATGCAAAATGATAATAATGTAATTTGTCAACTAAATCAAAATTTTAAAGAAAATCGTAAAATTTGTATTTGATCTTATTTTATAATAGATTATAGATTATTATTCAATAGTAATTATCAAATTATGAATTATTATCCGGTAATTATTATTCAATAAAAGCCTCACTATTATTTTGTGTAGAAAAAGTGATGCAATTACATATTCACATTGCAGCTTTCAATCGTATTGTGATGGGAAATTTTATAGTGAGGTTGATATTATTGTAAAATTGATATATTTCATATTTATTTTGAAATTATTTTTATTTTAAAAATATCGTAAATATATTAAAATAAATGTAAAATTAATGTTAATAAACATACTTATATGATAATTTGACATTTAAATAAAAATTATGTTTGGATAATTTGTATATTTTTAAAATTTATTATAAAACAGATCAGCTTTAAATTTAAAAAAAAAAGGAAAAAAAACAAAATCAGAAAAAGCTTGCAAAAAAAAGCGTTTTGATTTGTCACCTGGGAAAAGGAAGGCATCCGTCCTTTTTCTTTATTTGTTAAATTAATTTGGCCCATTTTTCACAGTCCCAGAATGTACTTCCCTTTCTTTGTAAATCTCTCTTCTCTAGGAAAAAACAAGCAAAACCTTCTTTTCAACTCGGCAGAGTGAATCACGTTGACTCATCATCAACTCAGCTCGTAGTGTGAATGCTCGGATGTTCATTCTCAACAGTTTTCTCTCTGTTACTTATCTTCTCTTTTTTGCGCTGGTGGATTTTCTTTTCCTATTTTTTTCTTTAAAACCTTCTTTTCAACTCGGCTGAGTGAATCATATTGACTCATCATCAACTCGGCTCATAGTGTGAACTGTGAAGCTCAGATATTCCATTTTCAATTGTTTTTACTCTCTGGTACCTCTCTTCTTCGCTGGTGGGTTTTGTTTTTCGTTTTTTCCTTTAATTTATATTAGTGGTTTTATTTGAATGAATGGCGTTAAAATAAAACTTTGATTTTTTTTTCTAATTTTGAATTTGTTTTCTTTATCAAATGCTTAGAAAATAGTGATAATGGAGAACCATAAAACCCCAGAAACCCTATAAACACAAATTGAAGGTTTATATATATTTTACATTAAAAAATGAGAATATATTTGACTATTCTATTTTTTTTTCTTTTATTATGCTTTAAGAGAATAATTTCACCTTTTCTTCCATCGCCAACTCTTTATGTGTCTTAGCAAGTAATGGGATATCAAATTATTTATAGAACACAACTTTTACCTAAAGCACTTGCAATTTACTTGAATTTAGACATATTAGCGAGACAAATCAATCTCGATTCAAATCGAATTGGATTGATTTTGATCCGTTAATAAATATAATCAGTTAAAATCGATTTCTTAATAGATTGCTTTTGATTTTGAATTTTTTAGATTTTAGGAGGAACCAAATCGTTTCATGGAATCAAAACAAATGTTTCGATTTTAGATTAATTAAGTTCTAATTCTTAATTTTATTTATTTATTTATTAAACTTTTAATTTCATTTGGACTTATATATTTAGATTTTTAATCTAATTAAACTTCAAAAACATTTTAGTTTACTTTTTAAAATTTTTAATTTCATTTGGTAATGTGAAATGACTTATTCATTACATCTCTACTAATTTAACCTATTATTAAAAAAAGACTTTAATTTAGATTTCTAAACTTATCATTTTATTTTGAAATATTAAAGCATTTATCATTTAATTTTAAAGAAAACAAAAATTTTAAACTTATCACTTTAATTCAATTATCATTTAATTCTAAAAGTTTAATATATTTTCTTTAAAATTAAATAATAAATACTTTAATATTTCAAATAAAAATGATAACTTTAGAAATCTAAACTAAAATCTTTTTTAAAATAATAAGTTCAAATCATTTGAGTTTTTTTTATATTTGGGTTAAATTTCAATAAAACCAAATTAAAATATTTGCTAAAATTATTTTTGATATTCAATCAAAATTAATTTGATTTCCAACTGATTAATCTAATTAAATTAATTTGATCTACTAATTCGATTAAAACCAAAATATGAACACTCTTATCTATTAAAAAAATAAAAAATCCCCCAGCTATTAAACAAAATTATAAAAGACGACAAACCAATATTAAAAAATTTAATTTTTTGATAGAAATATTAAATTTAAAAATAAAAGAAAAGGTAAGAAAAAATAAATAAATAAATAAAAAAAGAGAGTGGAGATGCCACGTGAACACCCGAGCTCTTTTTTTTTCCAAGATTATATCCTTGCAGTAGAAGCCGATTAACGATTCCAATTTCTTTTCTCAATTTCTAAATTTTGGTTGTCAAAATCATTTTGCTTCGATCCGAAACGAAAGGTAGGGATTTTCGCCAATATCGTCCCTTTCTCCATCCTCTCCCTGCCTGACGACAATATCTCGGAAGATAGAGAAAAGAATGGTATTCCTTGATTATGTAATCATCCTGAAGCTGTTTTCCTTTAACGATTCGGTTAAAAAGTTGTTCTCGTTTCTCTATTTTAATCTTAAATGGTATTACTAACAAATGTTTCTCTCGCATGTGTGACATGCAGTCAGCCATGATTATGCATTCTAAAGACGAGATTATCGAAGATGAAGAACAGAAAGGTATTCTTTCTGGTTCTTCTCAAAGATATTCCTTAATGCTTTTCCATTCTCCTTTCATTCCTTTTATTAATCACTATCTCACTTAACTATATTCAAATTGAGTGTGTGGATTTATTTGTCATTGGTTGATGGTTTTTTCTTTGGTGTTGGTTTAACAGAGGATCACTGCGGTAAGGCTTCTAGTGATCAGCCATATCTTAATCCAAAGGACAAATACAAAATTGTATGTATTGTTGCCTTTTAATTTGTCATTAGTTATGGCTGGCTGCCTTTTCATTTTCTACTATTCAAAGATGTAGTTGTGAAATATCATTGTAGTAAACATTTAACCCAATTGTAAAATAGCTTCTTCTATTACTGTTGGCAAGTGTCTATTGAAATAGTTTTTTGAGTTTGGATTCTTACTTTTTGTGCCCTGTACGTTGTCAATACTTTACTTTCTGCTCACATTCCTGTATATCATGTAACTGCAGTGGTTCCAAGTAGGTTTAATAAAAGTAAAACAACGTGATCAACAGAGAGCTCTTCTGCTAAATGTGCTTAAATGGTAAGAATAAGTCTTTCTTTTTCTTGACTTTTGGTTAATAATATATTTAGTTGTTTGCTATTCTGTAGATATGATAAAATTTTATGCTTTCTTCAACAGTGATAAGTCTGAGGTCCATTCAATTTATTGCTTCCGTGATATTGTTTCATTTTATGCTTTCATGACCGAGGAAGAAGCAGATAAATTTGCTCGTTAGTGCCATTACTTTGCTGCTTGCATATTCTCCATTTTCCACTAGGAAAAGAACCTATGCAATTAAGGTTGTTCATTTTTGTTTATTTGTTTGTTTCTTTTATTTTAGAATTGGAGGAGGTTGTTATGGTTAGAGATTGTGATCCGAATTTGATAAGGCGAAAGAAAGGCAAGTCTAGAAGGAAAAAGTACATTGTACCAAAAATTAAGAAACAAAAAATCAGCACTGGTATGCTTTACTTGGTCTGCAAGCGTGTTTGGCTTTGGTTTTATCTTGTTGTCTATTTGTTCAGAAATTAATATGTATTTATGCAAGTGGCAGGCTGCATACTCGCAGAACGAAGGAAAAACAGAGAGAAATGGAGATATAATGAAGGTATTCCTGCTGTAACCTTGAATTCTCCTGGAGTGGTATTGAAAATTTTCTTTATTCCTATGTCAATTTTTTGCATTTCTTGCTAATTTTGGTAGTTTCTGAACTTTAAATGATAGAACTTTGAAATTTATAAGGGAATTATAGTCTTTTTCGCTTTTGAGTTTATTAAGATAATGATTGTCAACAGGCAGGTCTGTTCGGTTTTTCTTTTACAATATTTACAAGAATATATTCAAGTGGATTTGAGTAATTTGTTGTTTTCGTTCCAGTTAACCATTATTTATTGGTCTTTTTGGTGACACAACCCATTATATACGAGTCTTGGATCAGGGTGACACCATGGTCATTATGAAGCTAATTTGTTGTTTTGAAAAAAAGAAACCAACCTTTAACAGTTTCATTGTAAGATGAGGTGATACCATTACATGTTTCCAAGGCCCTTATGAGATAAAAAGCCAGACTTTGTTTGTTAATTGAGCTTAACAAGACATATTCTGAACTCTCAGTCATTTGCTGGCTATAAACAGATATGGAGCTGAAGAACAAAAAAATAGAAGAGTCAGAGGAAGAGTCTGGTAGAACTTTCTCTCAGCTGTTAGAAAATTTATTGATCCATTTATTGTTCCCTATCTGTGTCCCTTATGTTTTTTTTTTTGTCTTTTTTTTTTTTTGAATTTTTCTACCTTTAAATCATATTGGAACTTAGCATGTTGTTTTTTTATTTGTTGATGGTTTTTTTGGTCATGTTGTTCTACACATTTGCAGAGGATTATTGCAGCAGTGATTCCAATGGTTCATCCGAGGAGTTTTATGTTCCTTTTGATGAGTCTGGAAGAAGGGTTTGTGTTATATTATTATTTTTGTGGCCTTTTAATTTATGAGGTGTGAATAGTTTCATTTTAGAGTAAAAACAAGAGCATTGGGGCTCAAACCTAAAATCTCTATCGAAATATCACCCCACCAATGCCAATCAAGTTCAAGTTGCAATGTATAAATAATTTTGGGTTGTATAACCTACTCCTGGTCTTGAGATGTAGTTTTGCCCTCATCCCTGACTTTCCATTATTTTCCTCCACTTGCTACCTAGAGCTGTTTTTGGCAATTTAGAATGGGTTGTAAATGGGTTGTTAAATCTCACATGGCATTTCTGACAACTTTTGTGAATCATTATATAATTGGTAAGAATCATGTTTGAATTTAGTAAAAGAAAGGCAAATAGAAGTGATTCAATGCAATATATGTTCTTCATGGAGAACTTCTAGCAAGCTCCTCCATGCCTCTCAGTAATATATGTTGATTTGGATTTTCTGTTATTTGAGTTTGGAACTTTGGATTGTCATCCTTAGGATGAGGATTTTCCTAGAATTGACTTCTCTTTACATTTTTCAAAGAGGATATTATTGACATGTAATACCGTCTTGTATGTACATTGTGTAACTGCAGTGGTACAAAGTAAGCTTGGTAAATGATAAAAGACCTGAGGAGCATCTAACTTTGCTGCAAGCAACACTTAATCTGTAAGCAAATTCTTTCTTTTATTTCATTATATTTAAACAGTACACTGAATTGTGCTATAAGATGCATATTAAAATTTTATGCTTTCTTCAACAGTGATGAGTCTAAAATCTCTTATCAGTGCCTTGGTATTCATCATTTGTTTGAAGCTTACATGACTGAGGAAGAGGCTGATAAAGTTGCTGGTAACGTTTGCATACTCTCTTCTGCACTACTCATACCATTTCGTTGTTGAAAATATCAACTCTGGATTAAAGTTTGTTCTCTCTTTTCAGGGCTGGAAGAAGTTGAGTTTGTGGAGCCATGTCGTACTGCTCTATTTAAGTTGGATTAGTATTTGGTAGGAACATGTGGTGTGAGGCAACGAAAGTGACCAAGAACTTTAACTATTTAAGGTGTTTTAATCTGATGTAAATTATGTGTTGACATGCAAAGCTGTTTGAAAGGTTCTTTTGGTGTCAAGGCTTTATCCGACAATTAATCAGGGGATGCTCTTGTGAGCAATCTAGAATCTTTGTATTTAAGGCTAATTCTGGTGGATGGGAACACTCAAGATTTACTTAATTTTAATGAAAGAACTAATCAAACAATTTGCGTACATGATATGCACAATGACTGAATGAAATTGGATGAATTAAGTTGGGTTTATAGTTTTGTATTTCAAAACGTTATTTGCCTGCCTCACGTCAAACCTGTTTAAAGTTATGTGTTTTTTCCGTTTTGGGGACAACATGGAAGACCCATTTTTGGATGATATGAGCAATGACTTTCTTTTGTTGATTCTTTTTTAAAATATTGTTTTTCAGTAGAATTTATGATCTATTACAACTTCGAAACTTCAAATTATAATTATTCACAAATATTTAAAACTGGATTAAAGTTTGAGCTTGACACCGTTCAGTTTAATTTAAAAAAAATTGTTATTATTGAAAATATGATTGTTGGTTGTATCAAAAAGTTTTTCTCTTCCTTTTTACTTCTTAGGTCTCACACATCACATGCCATCTAAAAAAATTTTAAAAATAAATTCAAACAAACAAAGGTATCCCATGGCCACAAACACTAAAAAAACTTTAAAAATAAATTCAAACAAACAAAGGTATCCCATGGCCGCGAACACTTTCATTGTGCTTGCTTTTTTTTTTTGGTACATAAGAGTAGCATAGAATGCTACTTAGGGTCTGTTTGACCTAATTGGAGCTGTTATAAAAAGTGCTGTTTGAGTAGAACTTTTTTAAAAAATACTGTTACGAGAAGTTAAATTAGTGTTTGGCAAACTTAGTATAAAAGTACTGTAGAATGTTAAAAACTATTTACTAGAATTTTTATATATTTTTTATAAATGAAAAAAATAAAACAATAAACTTTATTAAATTAAATCACAAGTTTTTAAGTGAAAAAAATAAAAATAAATAAAATTTTTTGTTAATTAAAATTAAACAAATGAAATAAATATAAAAATGTGACAAAATAAATAAATTATTGTAAAATAATATGAATCCTCTTTTGTAATTTTGTAAATTATTAAAAAATAAAGTGAAAATGTAAAAATGTCACTAAATACATATTGTTAATAGTAGCACTTCTTGAAAAAGCTTCAATTTATAACTTCATCAAAAAACTCAAATTTGCTTCTCGCATAAACTAAAATTTTTAAAAATTTGAAAGCCAAACATCTGACTTTTGCTTATAAAATAAATAAGTTCTTCCATATATTAGGCCAAACATACACTTAAGCTGGAACAGCTCTAGACCTGCCAATACCCATACAATCGCTCCCTAGAAGATTAAGAATACTCTCTGGAGGTTGCATCAGAAGAGTTGTCTCCAATCTACTTGCTTGAGCTACTTTAGCCAGGGTATCCGCACAGAAATTAGCCTCACGATGAATATGTGACAAAGAACAGCACCAATCCATCCTATGCAACATTTGGCACCGCTTGATAATCATGTGTAGGGGGGTCACGATCCCTTAGCTGTCCTGTTACTCGTTGAACAGCTAGCAAGGAGTCAGATTCTAGTTGGACCCTCCTGAAACCCATATCCCAAGCCAATTTTAAGCCAGTGTAAATAGCCAAAATTTCAGCTTTAAGCACCGGTCCCCAACCCAACTGCCTTACAAACCCTGAGATCCACTTGCCAGATTCATCACGAAGAAGGCCGCCAACTGCAGACCTGCCGGGATTTGAGAAGCTTGAAGCATCCACATTAATTTTAATAAAACCAGAAGGGGGAGGCAACCATTTAACAGGAATAACCTGACGAGAGGAAGTCTCTTGCAGACCGCTTGTATACTGCTTATACTCCTTAATACTTTGGATAATAATATGGACACTATTCTCAGGGCATGTGAACCCCTGATCAAATATAAACTTGTTTCTCCACGTCCATAATAGCCAGCAAGTATAGCTGAAGAGCATGGGCCAGGTTATATCAGCCTCCACAGTTCTCGAAGTCTGTTGAAGGTTAGAAGACAACCAAGTCTGCAAATCCAAAGAATTAAAAAAATCCAGTTCCTCACCGTGTAACCAATTTCTCCAAAGGTTCTGAGATGTAAAGCAATCACGCCAGGCATGAATGGTTGATTCAGCCTCAACATTACACCTTGGGCATAGGGTATCCGATGTGATTTTCCGACGCATACAGGCTGTCTTTGTCAACAGTCTATCGTGACTGACCAGCCAAATAAAGGTTTTCACTCTAGGAGCTACATACAATTGCCACTTCTGTTTCCAAATAACATTGGGTTCTGTAACATTCACCTGCATATTATAGGCAGATTTGACTGAAAATTCCCCCGATGAAGAGCTAGACCAATAACGCTTATCTTCTTCTAAAGGAGAGAAATCAACCATTTTCAATTGTTCCTTTACATGTCTAGGTAAAGACTCCAATCGAGACCAATCCCAACAGCCATTAGCGTCTACTAGATCACAGACTTTATCATCCAGACTCCTTATTTGGGTGCCATCAGCTGCTAATTCAACAAGAGGTTTATCACACAACCATTTATCACACCAAAACAAAGTCTTCCTACCATTCCCCACTATCCACGCACTTCCTTTGTGTACGATCGGTCGACATGCAATAATGGCCCTCCATGTAGCAGAAGTCCCTTTTTTGGTAGAGGCTTGAAGAAAGGATTTTCCACTAAAATATTTTGATTCCAGAACACGAGCCCATAGACCTGAATCACCTACCTCCAATTTCCAACCAAGTTTAGCAAGCATGGCATTATTCATATCCTTTGTTTTCCGTAAGCCTAAACCCCCAATCTCCTTTGGCTTACATACAGAATCCCATTTGAGCAGTGGTACCTTTCGTTTTTCTCTTGTAGATCCCCATAAAAGGTTCATATTAGCACTATCAATACTCTTAACAATTGTCATAGGAAGTTGGGCCGTTTGCATTGTGCTTGCTTTTTCACAACTTGTGTTCAAAAAAAAAAAAGAAAAAAAAAACCAAGCTATTTCTAAAGTCATGAATGTAGCCAACTTACCAATTAATACCTCTTTTATAAGCCTTAAATACAAAGATTCTAATTGCTCACAAGACAATCCCTGATAAATTGTTGGATTAAGTCTGAACACCAAGAGAACCTTTCAAACAGCTTTGCATGTCAACACACAACTTACATCGGATTAAAACACCTTAAATAGTTAAAGTTCTACGTCATTTTCTTTGCCTCGCACCACAAATTCCTACCATATACTAATCCAACCTTAGTAAAGCAGTGCGACGTGGCTCCACAAATTCAACTTCTGCCAGCCCTGAAAAGGAGAGAACAAACTTTAATCCGATTCCGATGTAAATATTTCCCACAAGGATTTGGCGAGAGTAGTGCGTAAAAGAGTGTGCAAACTCTACCAGCAACTTTATCAGCCTCTTCCTTGGTCATGTAAGCTTCAAACAAATGATGAATACTAAAGCACTGATAAGAGATTCCAGATTCATCACTGTTGCACAAAGCATAAAATTTTAATATAATCTAATAGAACAATTCAATGTACTGGTTATACATAATCAAATAAATTAAAGACTTCGGCTTACAGATTAAGCCTGGCTTGCAGTAAAGTTAGATGTTCCTCAGATCTTCTATCATTTACCAAGCTTACTTTGTAACACTGCAGTTACACAATGTACATGTAAGATAGTATCACGTCAAGAGTCGATTCTGGGAAAACCCTCAACCTGAGAATGACAATCCAAAGTTCCAAACTCAATAAAAGAACAATCAAATCAACATATAGTACTGATAGGCACGGAGGCACTTGATAGAAGTTGTAAATGATGAACATATAGCATCGGATTGAAGCATTTCTATTTGCCTATCATTTACCAAACTGGACCATGACTCCGTGAATTGTTTAATGACTCACCAGAAGTTCTCAAAAACGTCATAAGAGATTTAAAAACCTTTTCTAAATTGCCAAAAACAACTATTGGTTGCCAAGTTAAGAACAGGAATAAGGTAAACTACTTACACATTGCAACTTGGACTTAAGTGGTATTGGTGAGGTGATATTTCGATAGAGATTTTAGGCTCGAGCCTTAATACTCTTGTTTGTACCCTAAAATAAAACTATTTACACCTCATAAATTAAAAGGCCACAAAAATAATAATATAACACAAACCCTTCTTCCAGACTCGTCAAACGGAAGATAAAACTCCAGGGATGAACCACTGGAATCACTGCAGGAAAGGAACAATAAACGGATCAATAAGTTTTCTAACAGGAGTGTGAAAGTGCTCCCTGACTCTCCTTCTTACTCTCTTACTTTTTGACTCTGCAGCTCCATCTGTTTATACCGAGTAATAAACCGAGAGTTTAGAATATATCTTGTTGAGCTCAATTACCAAACAAGACAGACTTTTTATCTCACAATGGCCATGGAAACATGAAGCGGCATCTCCTCATGTTACAGTGAAACTGTTAAAGGTTGGTTTCTATTTTCAAAACAACAAAATAACTTCATAATAATGACTGTGGCGTCACCTAATCCAAAACTCGGAAATAATGGGTTCAGTGTCACCAAATAATGGTTTACTAAGTGGAACGAAGACAACAAATTACTCAAATCCTCTAGAACATATTCTGGTAAATATTGAAAATGAATGTCCGAACAGACCTGTTTGTAGACAATTATTGTAATATACCCAAAAGCCAAAAAGGCTACAATTCCATTATCAATTTCAAAGTTCTATCATTTGTAGTTCAAAAACTACGCAAGGAATGCAAAAAAAATGACATACGAGTAAGTAAAATTTCAATAACACTGCTACGAAAATTCAAGGTATAAAATTCCATTATCAACTATAATAACTCAATTTGCTAGGCCAACATAATTGGGTTTATATATAATGTATTGACAATATATAATCTTTATATATTGACATATCATCAACGCATCAAAAATTGACATATCATCAATGTGCAAATTAAAAAAATGTCAAACCTTTAAAAAAATACAAATAATTTTTTTTCAATTTGCTTATAAAAGTTTATTGATGATGTGTTAATTTCTTTGTGCATTGATAATGTATAAAAACTATATACTGTCAAGGTCAAAAAAATTATATACTGTCAATACATCGTATATAAATCCTTCATAATTACCATAACTCGAGATGGATCTAAAAAGTATAAAGTTTTCATTCATATTTAAGCAAACTCTATAAAAAAAAAAAAGGAAACTCCATAATTTAATAAAAAAAATCCTTAGATACAATTTTAATAACCAATTTATATCATTACATTCATCAGCAATGATTTGGTTGACATTACCAAATAGACAGACTTTCAAATTTTAACCTATTTTTCATTATCCTGCGCTATTTTTTTCCTCTCTTTTGTAAAAAGCAAATTGTGCGTGAGAATTAACAATTTTGATCAATGGGCCAAAAATCTATTAATACATCATGTCATTCTTCATTAATTGAATTAGCACCAATTGAAGCACATACTATCTTGTCACCACAAGAATCTTCAACAATACGGAAATTAGTCAAATCGAATGAAATGCTAGTGTATAATTATTTAATATCAAAATCTATAAACATAATGCAATAAAGTTTACCTTTTAACTTGAACTTTTATCTCTCTCCTACTTTAGATCTTCACTAGTAAATTTTTTTTCATTTTAAAAATTTTTAAAATTAGCCTTAATATCAAATCAATTACTGCAATTATTAGCCTACATTTATCATAATTTTCAATTTTCACTCTTTTGTATATAATCTCTTAATTTCTTATTATCTATAACAAATTTTTTATAGCAAAACATAAATAATTGAAACAATAAAATTTGTATTTACTAGATAATTATTACCTAAAACTTATAACTTTCAGAAAATACAAATAACTTGTAATTAAAAACTTCTAATACTTAAAAATATCATAATATAAATAGGCAAAAATAGATCTTGGTTGATTGTCCTCAAATGTTTCTTCTATACTCTCTCAAATAAGCTTTCATCGTAATGCATTTTTATTAATTATAAAGTTAATATTTGCTTCAAATCAACTTTAAAATTAAAAAATTAGCTTAAAAGCATTTCTTAATTTTAAAATTTAATATTAAGCAATGTTAACTCTAAAATTAATAAAAAAAATATCAAATTTAGAGCTTATTTGAAATAAAAGATAATAAATCACTTCAACTCAATTTCTAAAGTTAATAAATATGAGATACCTACTTTTGTCAATTTGTAAAACTTGATTTTCTATTTTTAAATTAAATTAGAAAGAGACTTCAATAGTTATTAATAAGTTGGGCAGTAAGGAAATTGACATTTCCATTATTTAAATAATTTTTGAAGATTGCAAACATGTCATGGTACGCTTCAAAATATATTTAACCTATTAGTAGTTAGAACAATGCAGCACATGCTCTAGCAAAGTTCAAAATTAATTTTAATAAAAAAAATATATTGGGTAGAAAAATGTCTTGATTTTCTAAATCATGTAATTGCTTCTGGTGTAAATGACGTTGATAAATAAATGTAAGCTTTATTATTATTTTTCAAAAAAATTACTTTGTATAATCTTTCATGTAATCCTATTTAAGCTTGATTAAATCAAAATAAAAATAAAAACAAACTATTCAAACAGTTCGTTAGTCATGTTTAAAGTTGCATTAAATTTAAATAAAATCCTAAACTTAAAAATAAATGTTACCTTTGTTGTCTAAATCAATATATGTATATGTATTTTCTCAAAAAAAAAATTATATGTATATGTATATGTATAGATAAACTATAATAAAAATATAATTACCTTATTTCATATCACTATAAATTAATAAAAATAATAATGTATCAGAATAGGATTAAAAATACCTTGATATAAACCTTACCAAAAAAAGATTAAATTTAATAAATAATACATGAATAAACAAGAATAACGTATAAAGAACAAAAAAGAACAAAAAACATAATAAAGAAAAATAAATAATTAAATATAGAAACCAACATTCGTTAGGTATAAACTAAAGAACCTACATAGTAGCAATTGACGCATATGCAGTTTCATGACTGCTTATATTTTCAGCAAAATTAAAGTCGGTGAAATTAAATTTTAGAGTCGAATTCAATGTTGGAGCATAATTCCTTAATGCCAAAATTTTTTTAGATTATAAATCGATTCAAGTTTTTAATTTATTGTAACATGTAATCATATAGTCATTAATTTATACATAAAATAAATATTAAATATTAAATTAAAATTTTACATTTTATAAAAAATCTTTATCTATTCTCTTTTTCATTTGTCTTTATTAATAAAATAAATAATATCTCTATCTTGAAAACACTGATGATTAGCATCGGCACCAGAATCGATTACTACAGTTACTAGTCTAGCTTTCTCATGATCTTTAATTTTTTTTTTCATGTTTTCTATTTCTTGTTCGTTTACAATAAATTCTTAAGGTATAAACATGTAATGTTGAACCAACATAATCTGCTTTATCATTTAATTAGAATAGTTTAAAACTTATAAGACAAAAAGAATTTTTAAAAAATATATATAACTTAAATGTAAATTAAATCATTCAAAAATAAAAATATGAATAGTTTTATATAATTAAAATTAGCAAAAGTAGATATCTCGATTAATTGTTTATGTCTTTTTTACCACTAAACCAAACATATATTAAAATACAAAAAAAAGTATGTGTTGAGTATGTATAATTTTGCTTTTCTATTTATCAGTAACAAAAATCAACACCAGTATAATGTGATCGATGGCTGAAAGCCACTATATATAAAACGGAGGTAAGAGTAAAATTATATTTTTATCTTTGATTTCAAATTTTTTATTATTTTATTTAAAAAATTTATACCAAAATTAATTATTTCTATAAATAATGTATATAACAATAGTTCAGGTATATTGATAAAAAATGAGTAAAGAAATTTATAAATAATATGAGATTTTTCTTTAATTTTGAAAATATATAAAAAATATATGTGTATCTTTTAAAAATTGAAATAGATTATTGCTTTAAAAAGATAATTAATTTATTTTAAAATTTTAATGTATATAGATTCCTATCTATAAAAAAAATTGAAAAAAATATTATTTTTTTATTTTAAGATATTACACGTGTCAACTTTTTAGACTATCTACGTAGGATATTCTACTTGTAGTCAAATGTTTTGGGTTTTATATATATATATATATACATATATATATATATATATTAGATTATGGATTATTATTCGATAATAATTATTAAATTATGAATTATTATCCAGTAATTATATGGTTCATAATTATTATCCAATAATTATTATTTAATAAAAACCTCACTATTACTTTGCATGCATTGGTGAAGCGATGTTATCATATTGCAGCTCTCAATGTTAATGTGATTACAGCTATAAAATAACATTATAGCTTGTTTTTACAGAAAAAAATTTTGTGCTGACGTTTTAGCGAAATCATGATGTAATTTGGATTGTAATTTGGATGAAGATCACGAGAATCCTCAACATCCTCCTTTTTCCTTAATTCCCATTGTTGAATTTCTAGGAGAATTTAGATTGAGTCATTTAATTTATTTTTTTTAGTTAAAAAAAACATTATAGTAAAATAGCCTAACCTAATATTACAATCACTTTACAACCAATTAAAATACTTGTACTAATACTAAACAACTTTTTAACGTCATTTAATATATTTAGACATAATTGCGTTATTTCAAAATATTAAAAATTTATTTATCGTAAAATAAAAATGATAACTTTTACAATAAAATAAAAAATTGAAGGTTTATAATCTATTTTACACCAAAGAAGTTGAGAATATATTTGATTATTCAATTTTTTTTCATTTATTATGCTTTAAGAGATGAGATTAAAGGTATAATTCCACCTTTTCTATTCTTCATATATAGCTTCCATCGCCAAGTCTCTATGTGCCTTAGCAAGTAATAGGATATCAAATTATTTATAAAACACAACTTTTACCTAAAGCACTTGGACAATGAGATGCATAAAGACAAAGTTACTTGAATTTAGACATGTTAAAGAGGAATCAAGTCGGATTCAAACCGAATTGAATTGGTTTTGATCCATTAATAAATATAATCGGTTAAAATGGATTTCTTAACACATTGCTTTTGATTTTGAACTTTTTAGATTTTAGGTGGAACCAAATCGTTTCATGGAACCAGAGCAAATGTTTCAGTTTTAGATTAATTCAGTTCTAATTTTTATTTTTATTTATTCATTAAACTTTTAATTTCATGTGGACTTATATATTTAGATTTTTAATCTAATTAAACTTAAAAAACATTTTAGTTTACTTTTTAAAATTTTTAATTTCATTTGGTAATGTGAAATGACTTATTCATTACATCTCTATTAATTTAACTTATTATTTAAAAAAAAGACTTTAATTTAGATTTCTAAACTTATCATTTCATATTTGAAATGTTACAGCATTTATCATTTAATTTTAAAGAAAATATATTACATTTTTAAAATTAAATGATAATTGAATTAAAGTGATAAGTTTAAAATTTTAATGAATAAAGATGTTTTCTTTAAAATTAAATGATAAATACTTTAATATTTTAAATATAAAATTTGAAATCTAAACTAAAATCTTTTTTAAAATAATAAGTTTAATTAGTAGAAATGTAATAAAACCAAATCATTTGAGTTTTTTTATATTTGGGTTAAATTTCAAAAAAACCAAATTAAACAAAACATAATTTTTTTCAAAATTATTTTTGATATTCGATCAAAATTAATTTGATTTTCAACTGATTAATCTAATTAAATTAGTTTGATCTATTAATTCGATTAAAATAAAAAAAATGAACACTTTTACCCAATAAAAAAAATAAAAAATCCCTCAGTTATTAAATAAAAAATGAAAGATGAAAAAACCAATATTACCAAAGGTTGTGGCTCAGTTGGCAATGCAGGCTGAGTTTGTAGGAAGAGCTCTTAAGTTCGACTTCTATTAAACACATCTTTGAAGAGGGGTGACCGTTAAAATGGACAAAAATAACTGATCTAAAAAAAACTAATATTAAAAAATTTCATTTTTTGATAGAAATATAAAAAAAATTTAAAAATAAAAGAAAAGGTAAGGAAAAATAAATAAATAAAGAGAGAGGAGATGCCACGTGAACAGCCGAAAGCTCTCTTTTTTTTCCAGGATTATATCGTCGCAGTAGGAACCGATTAACGATTCCAATTTCTTTTCTCAACTTCTAAATTTTGGTTGTCAAAATCATTTTGCTTCGATCCGAAACGAAAGGTAGGGATTTTCGCCAATATCGTCCCTCTTTCCGTCCTCTCCCTGCCTGAAGACAATATCTCGGAAGATAGAGAAAAGAATGGAAATTATATAATCGTCCTGAATCTGTTTTCCTTTAACGATTCGGTTAAAATTTGTTCTCTTTTCTCTATTTTAATCTTAAATGGTATTACTAACAAATGTTTCTCTCACATGTGACATGCAGTCTGCCATGGCTATGCATTCTAAAGAAGAAATTATCAAAGATGAAGAACAGAAAGGTATTCTTTCTGGTTGTTCTCAAAGATATTCCTTAATGCTTTTCCATTCTCCTTTCATTCCTTTTATTAATCACTATCTCACTTAACTATGTTCAAATTGACTGTGTGGATTTATTTGTCATTGGTCATTGGTTGATGGTTTTTTTAATGGTGATGGTTTAGCAATTTTAACAGAAGATCACTGCAGCAAGGCTTCTAGTGATGTCTCCTCTGGACATCAGCCATATCTTAATTGTGAGGACAAATACAAAATTGTATGTATTGTTGCTTTTAGTTTCTCAACTATAAATAGTTATGGCTGGCTACCTTCCCATTTTCTACTTTTCAAAGGTGTTTGTTGTGAAACATTATTGCGGTAAACCTTTAACGCAATTCGGCAATTGTATGATAGCTTCTTCTACAACTGTTGGCAAGTGCCTATTGAAATAGTTTTTCGAGTTTAGATTCTTACTTTTGTGTCCTGAAAGTTGTCATGTTCTTTCCTTTCTGCTCACATTCCTGTGCATCGTGCAACTGCAGTGGTACCGCGTAGGTTTAGAAAATGTAACACAACGTGATGAACAGAAAGCTCTTCTGCTAGATGCACTTAAATGGTAAGAAGCAGTCTTTCCTTTTCTTGACTTTTGGTTAATGATTTATATATTTGTTCGCTATTCTATAGATATAATAAAATTTTTTGCTTTCTTCAACAGTGATAAGTCTGAGGTCCATTCAGTTTATCACTTCCGTGATATTATTTCATTTTCTGCTTTCATGACCGAGGAAGAGGCAGATAAATTTGCCAGTTAGTGCCCTTATTTTGCTGCTTGCATATTCTCCATTTTCTCCTAGGAAAAGAACCTATGCAATTAAGGTTGTTCTTTTTTTTTATTTGTTTGTTTCTTTTATTTTAGAATTGGAGGAAGTTGTTTTGGTTAGAGATCGTGATCCAAATTTGATAAGGCGAAAGAAAGGCAAGTCTAGAAGGAAAAAGTACATTGTACCAAAAATTAAAAAACGAAAAATCAGCACCGGTATGATTTACTTGGTCTGCAGGTGTGTTTGGCTTTGGTTTTATCTTGTTGCCTATTTGTTCAGAAATTAATATGTATTTATGCAAGTGGCAGGCCAAATACTCTCTGAACGCAGGAAAAACCGAGAGAAATGGAGATATAATGAAGGTATTCTTGCTGTAACCTTGAATTTTCCTAGTAGTGGTATTGAAATGTTTCATTTCTCCTATGTCCTTTTTTTTTTTTTGCATTCCTTGCGAATTTTGGTAGTTTCTGAACTTCAATATGATGGAACTTTGAAATTGATTAGCGAATTATAGTCTTTTTGGCTTATGAGTAGTAAAACAATGATTGTCAACAAGCAGGTCTGCTTGGTTGTTCATTTCCAATATAAGAATATCTTCAAGTGGATTTGGGTAATTTGCTTTCTCCGTTCCACTTAGTTAACCATTATTTATTAGTTTTTTTGGTGACATTGAACCCATTACTTATGAGTCTTGGATTAGGGTGACACCATGGTCACTACTAAGAAGTTACTTTATTGTTTTGAAAAGAGAAACCAACCTTTAACAGTTTCATTGTAAGATGAGGTAATGCCACTAAATGTTTCCAGGGCCCTTGTGAGATAAAAAGTCTGACTTATTTGGTAATTGAGCTTAACAAGACATATTCTAAACTCAGTCTATAACTCGGTATAAACAGATATGGAGCTGCAGAGTAAAAAAATAAGAGAGTCAGAAGAAGAGTCAGAGGAAGAGTCAGGTAGCAATTTAACATTCCTATTAGAAACTTTATTGATCCATTTATTGTTTCCGTTCTCTGTCCCTAAAGTTTTTGGTCTTTTTTTTTTCTACATTTAAATCATTTTGGAACATAACTTTATATTTTCTATTTGTTATTGGTTTTCCTGGTCATGTTGTTCTACATATTTGCAGAGGATTATTGCAGTGATGATTCCAGTGGTTTATCTGAGGTGTTTTATGATCCTTTTGATGAGTTTGGAAAAAGGGTTTGTATTTTATTTTTGTGGCATTTTAATTTATGAGGTGTAAATAGTTTTATTTTAGGGTACAAACAAGAGCGTTAAGGTTCGAACCTAAAATCTCAATTGAAAACTTGAAATATAACCCCACCAATACCACTTAAGTCCATGTTGCAATGTGTAAAAAGTTTTTCCTTTATACCATATTCCTGTTCTTAACTTGGCAACCCAGAGTTGTTTTCAGCAGCTTAGAAATAGGTCGTTAAATCTCATATGGCATTTTTGAGAACTTCTGTGAATCATTAAAAAATTTGTGATGGATTCATGGTTCAATTTAGTAGAAGAAAGCAAATAGAAGTGCTTCAATCCGATGCTATATGTTCGTCATGAAGAACTTCTATCAAGTGTCTCAATGCCTATCAGTAATACATGTTGCTTTGGTTGTTTTTTTGTTGAGTTTGGAGCTTTGGATTGTCATTCTCAGGTTGAGGATTTTCAAAGAGGATATTATTGACATGTGATCCTATCTTATATGTACATCATGCAACTGCAGTGGTACAAAGTAAGCATGGTAAATGATAAAAAACCTGAGGATCATACAGCATTGCTGCAAACCACGCTTAATCGGTGAGAGGAAGTCTGTATTTTATTCGACCATATGTAACCGATACGTTGAAATGATCTATTAGATGTACTGAAATTTCATGCTTTCCTCAACAGTGGTGAATCTGAAATCTCATATCGGTACTTTGGTATTCATCATATGTTTGAAGTTTACATGACCGAGGAAGAAGCCGATAAAGTTGCCGGTAAAGTTTGATAGTATTTTACTCACTACTCATACCATTTCCTTCTGGGAAATATTAACTCTCGATTAAAGTTCGTTCTCCCTTTTTCAGGGCTGGAAGAAGTTGAATTCGTGGAGCCACGTAGTAGTGTTGCATTCTTAGCACTTGACTAGTATTTGGTAGTGAAGTGACTGGTGGTGCGAGGCAATGAATGTGACCAATAACTTTTGACTATTTATAGGGTTTTAATCTGATGTAAATTATGTTTTGACGTGCAAAGCTGTTTGAATGATTCTCTTGGTACCAAGACTTAAGCAAACAATTTATCAAGTAAATGTTTTACTCCTGGAACAAATTATGTTTAATAGTTTCAAAGCTGATTGCTATAGACAAGAAGATTCAAATCCAAGTGCTTAGTTACTGACTGCTATTTAAGGCAGCAACCTGTCTGCCGATCTTGTTGGCTAACACTAACCTTGTTTATATGTCTGATAAGCAAGGTTTAAATAATCCATCGCCTATGAAGGAGATATGTCCGAAAAGATGAGTTTTTGTCTAAATTCGATAATAAGTTTGAGTTAAAATTTGATAAAATTTATATATGAATTTAATAAAAATTTAAAAATATATTTGTTGTATTAAAATTTAATAAAAATTTCTATGCGAATTTAATAAAATTTTTAAAAATTGTATTTGATGTATTAATATAAATTTTGATAAAAAAATTTTATATTTTATTTGATATAAATATTATTTAAATATATAAATACGAAATATATGCTAGAATTAAAAAGTTTACTTTCATTTGTTTTCATATTTTAAAAGGTGATGGCCCCAGTTTGTGGTGTTATTGTGCTGATAATCATGAGGGAGTACGAAAAAACTGTTTATGTTGCATTCAGACGTGAAATACGGAAAGATTTATAATTTAATATGATAATTTGAAATTTAAATATAAATTATGATTAGATAATTTGTATATTTTTTAAAATTTATTATAAAACAGATCAGCTTTAAATTTAAAAAAGGAAAAAAAATTAAAATCAGAAAAAGCTTGCAAAAAAAAGCGTTTTGATTTGTCACCTGGGAAAAGGAAGGCATCCTTCCTTTTTCTTTATTTGTTTTAAATTAATTTGGCCCATTATTCACAGTCCCAGAATGTACTTTCCCTTTGTTCATAAATCACTCTTCACTAGCAAAAGACAAACAAAACCTTCTTTTCAACTCGGCTGAGTGAATCATGTTGACTCATCATCAACTCAGCTCATAGTGTGAATGCTCAGATGTTCATTCTCAACTGTTTTTACTCTCTGGTACTTATCTTCTCTTTTTCACTGTGGATTTTCTTTTTCCTTTTTTTTCTTTAAAACCTTCTTTTCAACTCGGCTGAGTGAATCATATTGACTCATCATCAACTGGGCTCATACTGTGAAGCTCAGATATTCATTTTCAATTGTTTTTACTCTCTGGTACTTATCTTCTCTTCTTTGCTGGTGGGTTTTTTTTCTTTAATTTATATTAGTGGTTTTATTTGAATGAATGGCGTTAGAATAAAGCTTTGATTTTTTTTTTCTAATTTTGAATTTGTCTTCTTTATCAGATGCTTAGAAAATAGTGATAATGGAGAACCCTAAAACCCCAGAAGCCCTAGAAGCAAAAAACCCAGATTTAGAATTCCTAGAAGAAGCTTCTGAAGCTCCTGATTTGCTCACTTTGAATGAAAGTAGTAATGGGTTAGGCTCCATTTTGGATGTTCAGCTTCAAGAAAATGATAATGCGGTTGGAGGGGATAGCTTAGCCATGGATGTAAAAGAGAATGGTGTTAGTGTTGTTGAGACTGAAGAATGTTTAGTGGATGATGGAGTTGATGAAAAGAAAGAGGATCAAATGAGTGTCGCGGCGGCTGGTTCAGATGAGGGGTTGGAAGTAAGAGTGCATAGTGCATGCGAGGACAATGTGGTTATAGAACCTGTTAAGGATGAGGGGGCAAAGGAAGATGATTTCAGCATTGATGGAGTTGATTCAGTTAAGAGGATACAAGTTTCTGGAGACAATATATCGCTTTATGTAGACTTTTCGGGTACTTTGAATGAAGTAAATGGTACAGGGTCAATGGTAAGTAAGGAGGAGTTTAGGAAAGCTGGAAATGAGGAGGAGTTGATAATTGATCGACGGGAACACAAGTTTTATGCGGGTGATATTGTTTGGGTTAGAACTAAAAATCAGACTTGGTGGCCAGGAAAGATCTTTGATCCTTCAGATGCACCAGAGTATGCTTTGGAAGGTGACCAGATAAACTGCTGCATGGTTGGGTACTATGGGATTAGCCATGTTGATTGGTGCTGCCCATCTCTGCTAAAGCCTTTCCATGTTAACTTTGAACAGATGACTGGACAGAATAAAGCTAGAAGCTTTCTTGGTGCAGTTGAGAAGGCTTTGGATGATTTCGGAAAGCGCCTGAAATTGGAGATTACTTGTTCTTGTGTTCTGAAAGAAAATGAACTCTTAGATAGTAATTCTGCAACTAAGGAAGGAGCTTCCGTGCCAGCATGCAAATCTGGTGAATTGGGGGAGTTTTCTGCTGCTCACTTTGAGCCTGCAAAGTTTCTTTCTCAAGTTAAAGATCTAGCACAGATTGTTTCAATGCCTGGTATGCTTGAGTTTACTGTCATAGGGAACTATTTGTCAGCCTTTTATCGTTCCATAGGACATTGTCAATTGCCCATGTATCAACTTTGGGGAACGACATATGATGCAGAGAACGCTGGCAGCAGTCCAATGGGTGGAGGAGATACCAATGCTGGTTTAGCTGAAGAAAACAGCATCTCATGTGAGTTCTTTCTAGAGCAATCTGATGTAACAAAGAATGAGATCTCACAGCTCAATCAGAATGGAGATTTGGCCAAGAGCTCAGGAGAGAACTGGGGGGCTTTGCTGAAGAACTGTGGATCAAGCCAACTGGCTTCAAGTTCGAGGAAGAGAAAGAGGAACAATAATTCTGAAGTGAGGAATAGCAGCAGTCAATTTGAAGGGCCTGATCAGGGCATGTGTGTTTCTTCTGTAGAAAATTGCACTGATAACTCTGAGTTAAAAAATGAAACAGGCTTTCAGTTGAGAGATCGAAGGAAGAGCAAGTACTTGTCATATCCCTATGTTAACTGGGAAGGTAAAGGTTTAAGTGAAACAGAAGATCCTGTAGCTTTGAAAGTTTCTCATGAGGGAGTGGATGAATTTATTGGGTCTCCTTCAGTAGTTAAAAGAAGTGCGAAGAGGCTCCTGAAAAAATGGTATAGTAAATTCATAAGGGGAAATGATGCTACTGCTTATCAAGAGCTCAGCAATACATCTTCGGCTGAACTGCTTGCTGAACTACATTTTGTAGCGGTTGATTGCCTGTTCCCAACTGAAAGTAAAAACTTTGGTCTGATTGAGTGGTTCTTTTCCAGATTCAGAATTTCAGCATATCATGATGAATCCATTTATGAGATGTACTGCAGGAATATGGTTAATCTGAAAGAGGCTACAGCTACTGATCCTTGCTTGTCTGGGAATGGTCCACAGGAAATGAAGCCCGCTTCGTCACCCCTGACTTATCGTGGCAATAAAATGCAAAAGAAAAAGAAGATTACAAACTCCGGGACATCAAACAATAAATCTCATTCTGGCCTGTCAGACGTGAACATAAACTTTGCTACATCTAACTTATCGGTGAAAGAATTCCAAGCAATGGCCTCTGAAGCACCTAATGGGAAACAGACTCTTGCTCGTCAGCAGACTACACAAGCTACTAACATACCAGATTTAAATGGAAATGGTGCTACGCTCGTCCCATTGGCTGAAGATTTACAAGTGAGCCATACTGTTTCTGAGCCCAGAAAGAGAAAGAGGAAACGAGCTGCTTCTGATCATTTACAGACTAACACAACTCCAAGCATATCTGTTGCAAATGGAAATAATGCAAACTCCAGTTCGTTGTCGTTAGATTTGCAAGTGACAGTGATGGGCCCGTATTCCATTAAAACAATGCCTGGAAAAAGTAATGGGGAGGGGTTGAATGTTGGCCTGCCTGATTCTAGTGGAACCAATGTGCCTCCTACGAGACCAGACATGGGTTTATTTGCAGCAGAAAGTAAGCCACAGAAGAAGAGAGGAAGGAAGCCAAAAGCACAATCTGGCCATCCAAACCCAATGCTCACTGTGGGCCTACCGGATCTAAATGGAACTAGCACTGAATCCAACGCACTGGGAAAAGATTTGCAGGAGGCAAACACTCTTTTACCTGCTGTGAAACATGTGAGGAAGAAGAGAAGGAAAGGAGAGGCTAGTTTAAGCATGCCAAATATAATTGTAAATTATAATCGAGCAGGGGGAAGTGGAAACCCCCTTGGAACCACTCTTCTCTTGGCATTCACCCCTGGTGCTTCCATGCCCTCAAAAGAAGTTTTGTTTGCAACATTTTGCAAGTTTGGGCCCTTGAAGGAATCAGAGCTTCAGATATTGAAAGATTCTAGTAGTGCCCTGGTTGTTTTTATGAGGAGTGAAGATGCTGAAAAAGCACTGCAAAGTTTAGAGAAGAGCAATCCTTTCGGTGCAACTCTTATGAATTATCACATTCAGAATGAGACTATTCGAACTACTCAGCACATGGAGAAATTCAGGACTCCGGAAAAGCTTTCTGGTTCATTGCCTCACGTTGGTGATGCACCTACCATTGACTTCATAAGGCAGAATCTGGAGATGATGACATCAATGCTAGAGAAGTCGGGGGATAATCTTTCTCCTGAGATGAAGGAGAAACTAGAGAGTGAGATTAAGGGATTACTGAAGAAGGTCAGATCTCGTCCTAGTTCCTCTTCCTAGTTAGAACTGTAAATTATGGAGGTTTCTATGCAAGTTCTCTGGTTTAGTTTCCCATTTTTAGACTCTTCTATCTTAGGGTTAACTGTTTCGATCTCTTTGTTAGCTCTTGCTTTTTGTTGCATGCTCTCTCTAAATGTGAATTCAAGAGCTGAGAAAGTTTGTAATTTGTTGCATCGAGAGAGCTTTAAGCAACTGCAATGATATGCATCTCTACTTTTTAGTGGCTTTCTTTGTCTCTCTTCGGAACCAAGGTCGTTTAAATAACAAAGAGAACCCTGAACTTGCGTTTTCGCATAAAACCTTGATGTTTACACAGTTAGAATTTGAATCTTGAGCCTTCAAGCAGATGCATTGTTACCCTGCAATCCAGTTACATTTCTTTGGCTTGCAGCTATTGGAGACTCACAATGGTATAGGCATTAGGAGCCTGCAATTCTCATCACTCTGCCTTCCTCTTTTGATTTACTTGTTAATTGCCTCTGAACGTATTTGGTATTGGTAATTTCAAGTTTTGATTTATACCTTAGTTATGTAAATACAACTCACATATAACTTAAAAGGGAAAACTGAAGCATCTCGTACTTCTTGGCAGTTAAGGTATATAATTCGTGTTCATGTCATGTAAAACAAGAAAATTTCGTCTCAAAATTCGTATCATTACGTCAAACACAGAATATTTTTTTAGCTTTTGCAATATTCATATACAATTTTTACTAAATTTTAGTCTCATGTCGATCTCGTGTCATGTTTAGTCATCTTCATAATTTGTTCTATGATGATGTTATTAAGATTAATGGAAAAAGAAAAGAAAAAAGAGGAGAATATTTTTTCCATTACGGAAAGGCCCTGCAGATTCCTAGTATCCTACAACCCTCTCATAATGCAAGCATTGATTTACTCCCAAGCCTCCCTTCACCATCCTCCTTGAATTCTCATTTAATTTGCATGATTATGTCTTACATTATATGCATATCTTCATGCATACTCTATGAGCAGCTGAATGATTCTAAGACTATATGCAGAATCATTTGTCATTAAGCTAAAACTTGCTGGTAAAACTTGATTCAACTGTATATACGACATTTTCTCGACCAAATGGTTTTCCATTATTTTTTGTTCTTTTTTATTTTCAACTCTTTAAATTTTACAATAAATTCATTACAACATGAATTTAGACAACATCAAAATACATAAAAAGTGTAAATTAAATTGCAACATCTAACCTCAAATTACATGTCACTCTCTTTCTGATTTTCGGTTTAGGAGATTGCACTAAGATGCTTTCTTGGTTCTACTAGCACACAACCAATGTCTTGGATTCAAAAGATCATCCTCAGTGACGGTTGGAACATGCCAACTACCGCTTTCCGACTCCTACATTTGCATCATCCCATGTTCATCAACACAAGCAGAATTTAATTAATATGAAAAGAAGGCATAAATCTACTGTCTTGGACCAGCTTCTCACCTGAATAACGATAGAATATGGGGGAGGCATGTGAAGCATAAGACCATTTCTTGTCATAGATAACCGAACCTACAAATTATCATGAAAACATACATTATTTCATTCTTAAACTAAATCTATGGTATTGGTCCTTAAAGTATACATTACTCGTACCAATTAAACTTAATTTACAGTATACTATCCCTAAGTTGTTATATGATGTACGTATGCATTTGATCAATACCAGAAAACAGCTCAAATTGCCGCTTAGTCTAACCAGAACAACCACCCAAGTGCATGAAGACAGATAGAATACCTGATGCTTTTCCTTCCATCTAGGAAAAAAGGAGGTCCCTAATAACTGGAACAAATGATCCCTCATTTCATCATTTGTCACTAGTAAACACTTGCAATTAACAGCTGCATATAGCCAATACCTACAAATAAACAACCCATTAGAAGAATATGAGCACTAAATTATCACCATTTGCAATAGAGCAAGATTTTTTTTACTTGATTTTTCAGTATGACATAATGAGGAAGCGGAAAGGGAAGGGGAAAAGATAGACATTGGAAGGGAAGAGAGGTACAATCTAATTGCAGATTTAGGGCTGAACATTCCAACACTTTGATAAAGTAGATATTTTCAAGGTAATTTTACATGAAAATTGAAAACAAAGAGAGATATCTGAAGGAATAATTTTTATGTATTGACTCACTATTAAAAATACTTTACAAGCTTCCTTCTTATAGAAAATACACAGCACACTTCTAGGAACTACATAATAACTCCAGCTAACCTACAAGGAAACTTTCCTAATTTACATAAGTTGACTAAATATTTTTACAGAAAAATCAGCTAGCAAATCTCTAAGATTCTGGCAATATCTCAGCAGAATCTTTGATCTTCCAACACTCCCCCTCAAGCTAGCTTGAAGATATCTTCCATTGCCAGCTTGTTAATCAAACTGTCAAATTGCTTCTTATGTATCCCCTTTGTAAGTATATCAGCAATCTGATCAGTAGTTGGAATGTAAGGCATGCAAATCAGTCCATTATTGAGCTTTTCTTTAATAAAATGCTTATCCACTTCCACATGCTTTGTTCTGTCATGAAGGACTGGATTATGAGCAATAGAGATTGCTGCTTTATTATCGCAATATACTTTCATAGGTGAAGGGCTAGAGATCCTCAAATCTTCTAACAACCTTTTAATCCACATTACTTCACAAATCCCATGAGCAACAGATCTAAACTCAGCCTCTGCACTACTTCTAGCCACCACATTTTGTTTCTTGCTCCGCCAAGTAACAAGATTTCCTCCAACAAATGTACAGTAGCCTGAAGTTGATCTTCTGTCACTAATACTTCCAGCCCAATCTGCATCAGTATAGACTTCGATCTGTAGGTGTCCACGTTTCTTAAACAACAAACCCCTTCCAAGACTCCCTTTCAAGTACCTCAAGATCCTGTACACAGCATCAAAGTGTTCCAAACCTGGTGAATGCATAAATTGACTCACCATGCTTACTGCAAAAGCTATATCTGGACGTGTACGGGACAAATAAATCAATCTTCCAACAAGCCTTTGGTACTGGTCCCTGTTCACCACATCTTTAGTTTTGGCAGGTTGTAGCTTTAAGTTGGGTTCAATCGGTGTTTCAGCTGCTTTGCAACCAAGCAAACCTGTCTCACCAAGCAAATCAAGTATGTACTTGTGTTGATTGACAAATATACCTTCCTTAGACCTAGCAAACTCCATCCCGAGGAAATATTTCAACGTACCCAAGTCTTTGATTTCAAAGTCATTAGCAAGTCTCTTCTTCAATCTTTCTAGTTCAACATTGTCATCACCTGTCAAGATTATATCATCCACATAAACGATCAAGATAGCAATTTTCCCGTCTCTTGAACGTTTATAAAACATAGTATGATCTGCTTGACTTTGACAGTAACCATGACTTTTTACTACCTTCCCAAAGCGTTCAAACCAAGCTCTAGGGGATTGTTTGAGGCCATACAACGACTTCTTTAATCTACAGACTTTATCTTTACCAAACCTCTCCTCGAAGCCAGGTGGTAGGTTCATAAACACTTCCTTTTCCAAATCTCCATTTAGGAAGGCATTTTTTACATCTAACTGATGTAAGGGCCAATCGAGATTCACAGCCAAAGATAATAAAACCCGAATTGAGTTTATTTTGGCTACTGGAGCGAACGTTTCTTGGTAATCAATCCCATAGGTCTGTGTAAATCCTTTTGCCACAAGCCTAGCCTTGTACCTTTCTACACTACCATCTGCCTTGCACTTTACAGTAAATACCCATTTGCACCCTACTGTCTTCTTGTCCCTTGGCAAGTCAACTACCTCCCAAGTACCACTTTTCTTAAGAGCATTCATCTCTTCTATAACTGCTAACTTCCAATTTGGATCATCTAGAGCTTCCTGAATGTTTCTCGGAACAAACAAGTGAGAAATTTTTTAGGTAAATGCTCTATGGTGATTAGAAAGTCTGTGGTAAGATAAATATTTGGCAATAGGGTGATTGGTACATGTTCAAACTCCTTTCCTAATAGCTATGGGAACATTAAGATCTGAGGACTCATTGTTAGAAGGCATAATAGAAGAAGGAATTGAAGCTGAAGATGAAATAGGAATACAATTACCTTGAATATTTGAAGGACCATCTCTCGGAGATTTTGGTTGATTCTGTGCTAGAGTGATAGGTGGATCTTTACCATTTTTATGAGTTCTTCTAGTATAAACCAGAAGCTCAGAATTTGGATTGTTTTGATCCGTTTGTAGTATTTCTCCCCCTGTTTGTGATACATCCATGCTTTGCAATGGTTGATTAGAATTTCCTTTGTCCTCAATATCTTGAACAGATTTTTCCTGAATTTTTGTTTCAAAGAAAATAGGAGAAGTGGTATCACAAATGATTGTATTAGGTAGAGAAATGTTCCAAAAATTTTCTTCTCTTTCTTTCTCCCCCTGAAGATAATTTTTGCTAAAGTAAGGTTGATTTTCCAAAAAAGAGACATCCATACTGACATGGATTTTTCTGGTTTGAGGATTATAACACTTGTACCCCTTTTTATTTGGAGCATAACCTATGAAAACACATTTTTCAGCTCTAGGATCAAGTTTAGATCTAAGTTTGCTGGGTATATGAACAAATACTGTGCAGCCAAAAACTTTTAAAGGCAAATCAGATTGTATTCTAGATTCTGGAAAAGTTTTTTTGAGGCAGTCTAAAAGTGTGATGTAGTTTAAAACTCGGGTAGGCATCCTATTAATCAAGTAGGATGCTGTTAGAACAGCTTCTCCCCATAAATACTTTGGAATATGCATAGAAAACATGATGGCACGAGCCACTTCAAGTAAATGTTTATTTTTTCTCTCAGCAATTCCATTTTGCTTAGGAGTATCACGACATGTAGATTGATGTTGGATACCTTTTTCTTTAAAAAAATTTCCCAAACATTCATTAAAATATTCTGTTCCATTATCGGAGCGTAATATACTAATTTTTGTTTGAAATTGATTTTCAACCATATTATAAAAATCTTCGAACAACTTTTCCACCACAGATTTGTCACTTATCAAATATACCCAACACAATCGTGTGTGATCATCTATGAATGTCACAAACCATTTTTTTCCAGATAAAGTGGTAATCTTTGAGGGACCCCAAACATCAGTATGAATCAAATAAAATGGTTTGGAAGCATGATATGGTTTTGAGATATAAGTAGCACGATGGCTTTTTGATAAATGACAACTCTCACATTGAAAAGATGAAGAATCCAAATTTTTAAATAAAGCAGGAAATAAATGTTTAAGATAAGGAAAACTAGGATGTCCTAGTCTAAGATGCCAAAGCATTATTTGTTCACGAACAGAAATTGAACTAATACTACCAAAACCTTGAGCTTTTTTATTACTGAAGAGGTTGTCATCAAAACAGTAAAGGCCGTCTATCATTCTAGCACTGCCAATCATCCTCCCCGAGTTCAAGTCCTGGAATTCACAACGAGAATCAAAGAAGGTAACACGACAATTAGAATCTTTGGATAATTTACTCACAGACAAAAGATTACAGGCAAGTTTAGGGACATGAAGAACAGATTTAAGATCTATATTCTCTGAGATTTTTATTGATCCTTTTCCTGCAATAGGTGAGAAACTACCATCGGCAATTCTAATAGTTTCATTACCAGAACAAGGTACATAAGAATTAAATAGATGAGACAAACTAGTCATGTGGTCAGATGCACCTGAATCAATGATCCAAGGAGCAGAATTTGAACAAGAAGATAAAGCATTAGGGTTACTACCTGTTTGAGCAAGGGAAACATTAGGAATACCAGATGATGAATTGGACTTTAGCAGTTTAAGAAGATGATCCATCTGCTCTTTACTGAAGGGACTTGTCTCAACTTTATTTGCTGAAGGATATGCACAAGTGCATCTATCACCTTGTTTGCTGCTTTTCCAATTTGCTGGTTTGCCATGAATCTTCCAGCAAGTTTCTCGAGTATGGCGAGGCTTGTTGCAATAGTCACACCAAACTCGAGGTGAACTAGCGTTGGAGGCTTGGATTTGGGTTTCTGTGGTTTTCCTTGAGTTAGTAGGAGGACTGGATTGAATTGAAATATTAGACATGGTAAAAGCTATAGGTTGGCTAAGGCTTCTGCAGAATAAGTCCTAGAGTTTTTTAGAAAGAGTCAATGATCAAAATCCAGCTCTTGATACCATGAAAACAAAGAGAGATATCTGAAAAAATAATTTTTATGTATTGACTCACTATTAAAAATACTTTACAGGCTTCCTTCTTATAGAAAATACACAGCACACTTCTAGGAACTACATAATAACTCCAGCTAACCTACAAGGAAACTTTCCTAATTTACATAAGTTGACTAAATATTTTTACAGAAAAATCAGCTAGCAAATCTCTAAGATTCTGGCAATATCTCAGCAGAATCTTTGATCTTCCAACAAAATACATGCACATGCATTGACAAAAAAAAATCAGATAGCGGAATAAGAAAAAGAAGATGACCTTTTGAGGGGAATGTGTTAGAAAAGCGACACGTATATATTGAGGATATTCAATTCAATCCTTTCATAATTCTGAAAGGAGAACTTACCAATCATCATTTGATCCACAAGGAGTAGCATAAAGTGCTCCAGCCCTTTTCCAACTCCCTAACAAATTCCTGTTCTTGGGATTCCTAGCTGGACCACCATTTACCCGACTTTGATGCAATATAACAAGGGGAGACCTTTTTGATGGATTCATTTGTTGTAATTGATTTACAACATTATCAAGCTACAACCATAAAGAACGGTTAAAGACTGCATCTATGTGCCTTTACCCAGGATCATCTGTCCTGAATCTTTTTCTTAACCTCTATCCTTCCAATAAAATAATTCCAGGCATCAATCTATATGCTTCTCTTTAACATACTCATAACTGGGTTAGCCTCAATTTACAAAAAGTCAGATCAATGGCTTAAAACAACATAATCGATAATGAAGGTAACATCTAAATTGATCCAACTACAAATATGCAACATACACTGAACACTTTTACTAGAAAATAATTTGGGGAACAATAAAAAAAATCAGGTTTCAAGATCTTGTCCTAATTAATCTTTAATTTATCAACAAAGTCATAACAAAAATGATCAAATTTTAGTAGAAGCATAAAGTCAACTTTTACTTTGAATTGTTACCTTTATAAAAGAAAACCATTCATGTGGTATAAAAGAATAAAATATTGACCAAAATTCAATGTTCATGGTAGCATTAAACATATATTATTTTTTTTTACTGTAGTACTGTTGTTCTTTGTTATAAACACAAAATTTTCAGTGGAAAAAGGTTTGGCCATTGCCTTGATTGATAATTATCTATTATTTAATTTAAAACAATTGATGTGGTTTATTGTTGACTCGGGTTAACCTAAAATAAAAACATGCTTCAATAGAGAAATGAGTATGATGGCATGGCAATATTGTGTTGATGGGACAGAGGCTCGGAGAAATATTTGAGACAGATGATCTTGATCAATATATGTCTTGCTTTTACATATATCAGTGTGCTTCTTCCGATAGCCTCTTACCTGGTAAAAATTGAAAGTATCTGCCTTGATGAGACCCACATTTGCACCATCTACAACTGCATCAAATGGTCCATGCTGCTGCAACCATTCCTGGATCAGTTCACCTTCTAAATCAGTTATGTTTTTATAGAGAACCGCTATATGTAAATATGAATCACTTAAAGCATACAGAAGTCACTGATAACATAAAAGGATTCCACTAACATCTGAGCAAGTCACCCTATCGTGAAAGCAGAAAAATAAACAGACACAAAGGTTACAATATCATTAATGTGAAAATACGGTGTTCTCAATCACATTTCACAACATCCAGAAATCCAAATATTGATTAAAAAACACTTACTAAATAAGCAAGTGGCACTTGAAAACAAGAGCAAAAACCAATAAAGAGTTATGTTCTATGTAGCAAGCTGAGGATCAAAAACCCGAAGTGATCAACTCTATATGTTATTTGATTCCAATCAAAAAATTACAAAAACTGCCAAGCCGAATTTCAGAACAATTCTGGCTTTTCAGCTACTGAACCAAAAAAATTACAACATTACATTAGTGTTAATGTATAACATTTAAAGCATTCAATCAGGTACCGCACAGGATATTGATGTAGCATGGGAGAAGGCTGAGAGAGAGAAGCAAGGGGAGGGAAAACAAAGAAACAGATAAAGAGAGAGACATAGACTGGGAATTGGATGAGAACAGGGGAAGAAGAGGGAGAGAACCAAGGAGAAAATCCCTAGACTAAATCGTCTTAACCCAGTTCATCATTGGTAATTCACATAAAACTACTGAAACTGAAAAAACATAAGCTCCTACAGAGTGTATGTTATCCCTAGAACTTGTTAAAGAAACAGACTAACCAGTATAAGATAACCTAAAATTCCTTAAATATATAAAAATCAATAAAACACATCCAAAGGTTAATATACTCCTTCAATTAGCATGAACTTGTTCTGCTCTGCAATGGTGTTTAAGAGTAACAAATATGAACATCATGTTCCTGTAGATCCTAAGCGCCAAAACTGAAAAGTTTAAACTGTATTACAGGATAAGACAACAAATATATTTACAGTGTTTGAAGACTCTGGAACAACTAGCAATGGAAACTCCCAACTCCTCAATGCTACAAATGTTATACCAGCAACTATGAAACAATAAGTTTTAAAGACTAACCTGGAACCGAACGAAATCAGCTTTAACCTCTCTATTACATGCCAATTCAGTTAATTTGGTAGCAAAATTTTCTGTTTCTTTTGGATCAATATCAATAGAAACAAGCTTCTCCCCACAGGATCGACACACGCCATTCTCAGTCATTGTAGTTCTCACTACCTTCCATCTCCCACTTCCCAGCCACCCTTGCCCATGCCACCCTCCTCCTCCTCCTACAACTGCTTCCTTTATCTTCTTCACATCCCATCTCTCAGCCCCAACCATTGCAGCATCCTCTGATTTAAACCAATCCTCAATAATTCGAAGTGTTGATTCCGAGACTTGCCTTACTGTGGCTCGCAACCTTTGCAACATCTCATACACCTTATCCACCTTCTTTCTATCAACACTAACTTTCAGAAGAGCAGAAACCTCGGGCTCTTCAGGCATCACTCCAGATTCAGCCATGTGAGCATCCACTTCATATCCTTTCTCAGCATTCCCTTTCTCACAGAATCCAAATAAAACCGGCCCATATGACCTCAGTTTCGGCTGAATTCCATGATTCTTCATCTGCTTCACCAATTCAAAAGCCATATCCAGGTCTTCCCTCGCTACAGCCAACCTCGCCAGGCTCGTAAAAGTAGTCTCATTCGGAGAAACATTATCTCCAACCATTTTCTGGAAAATCTCAAAACCCCTCTTTAGTCCTAATTCCTTCAACTCATTCACCTCGCCACCATCTCCACTCGCTTCACGGGCACACAGGTAAAGCAGCACGTTGTAATGGTGCAGCTTTAGACTAACCCCATTACTCCTGGCTTCATCATACAAACAAAGCGCTTCCTCGAGTTTACCGTGCTTCGAGCACATATCAAGCTTAAACTTAAGCAGACCCTCAGGTGATTCCCTTAGTGATTTCTTCCTTGCTTTGTTGGACATTTCCTTGGTACTACTACTAGACGCATTCAAGGGTGATTTCACAGCAGTAGCAACCGCAGATAAATTCCTTGTTTTATCCACAGCAAAGAAATTTACATGAACATTCGAAATACTGACAGGTTTAGCAAACCAATGCCGATGGCATGTCCCAAAAGGACGTAAAGTGCGACGGAAACTATATTGGTAAATTAAAGAAAATGGGATTTTATTGAACATTGAGGGTGAAGAGGAAAACGGATTTACTCTAAGCATCACTCTTTGCTCTTTTACTAATCAATAACAGTATCTGCTTCTTCTCTTTTTGTGCTTTCAAAAAGAGAAATTCATAGAAGAAAGTAGAAGTAAAATAAAGTAAATGAGAAAGAAACTGTTATAGCTGAGAATGACATTGGTATTTGGTGGTGGAGATGGATGCCTGTAAATTGTTCGATGAAATGGTTGAAAGAAAAAAAAAACTTGAGTTGGACTTCCACCGTATCATAATTAAAGTAGCTGCCCGCGCTAGGAAGAGCAAAACTATTTAATCACCCGTCCATTCGGGCAAGAAGTTCTTGTTTTTGGGTGTTTTTTAGTGAAATAATCGATGAGATTGGAGAGTAACCAGGTCAATTCATTAGCAACAACCCAATACTAAGTTTGAATTCTTTACTCGAAATTTAATTTAAGTTTGATCAAATTTAATTTTTTAAATATGAATTTGATTTAATAGAATACTTAAACATTTAAATCTTAACTTGATAAATTTAATTTGTCAAAAATTTTCACTATACATAAAATGATAAATTAATAATTAGATATTATAAATATATTTAAAAACTTCAATTCTATTTGTGAACCATTCAATGTTAAAATACTTGAATTAAACTCAGCTTGTTACTTAAATAACTTAAATTCAACTCCAAATTAAACACCATAGCTGAAGAAAGAACTTTGTGTTTAAGAAACCAAACCCTAGATTGGAGAAATACTGGAAAAGAATGAAGCAAGTTTACAAGCCAAACCAACAAACAAGAGCTAGTGCAGTTAATGCAGTAGTTTAAAGGGTAGTCACTTGTCAAAGCACACTATAATCAAAACAAAGCAAAATATAGAGTAAATTGAGGAAGGGTTCAGGTTTTGCAGAAAGTTTAAAAGCTGCAGTTGAGTTGATACGAGTTGGATGCTTTTGGCAGCCTGCTTGAGTTCATTGGGCTCGAATATTAGGAATTGAATCTCGCTCACTTGCTGCCATTTTTTATATGGATTTCTTCTCCTTCAGTTCACTGCTCTTTATGCTCTTTATGATTGTACTGATGTGTTTCTTCTTTGATTGATTATCTTCAAAAAAGAAACATCCTTAATGCACACAAATAGCAAATGTAAAAAAGGAAAGAGGTTATCGAAGGAGAAAATAGCATTCATTAATGGTTCTTTTGGTCAAAGAAAAAGTCTACTCACTTTTAGCAGCATCAGCAAATTTTGCTTGTGCTGGTTGTGTTGATGGTGCTACCTTCTGGTCACGTTGCTTTCTCTTCTTATTGCAAATCCCTCTAGCCTTTCTCTGTGAATCCCTGACCTTCCTCAAGTAAGTCCTTACAACTCTAGCTCCAAAAGGATTCACTTCTGACCTCCCTCCATGCTCCTCATAAGCTGTTGAGAGTCGGCCAATGAGTTCATCAAGGTGGCCCCAGGCCTGCCGGAGGGGACACATGCAAGGAGCAGGCGGGGCACGTACGCCAAAGAAAGGGCAAGTCAAGATGTGGACTTTGGTCTTGCCAAATTGATCCAAGTAGCGAAGGAACTCAATAACATTGTCACCTCTGCACATTGAAACAGAGAGTGGAAGCCTGTGGTTTTTTAGATATTGGCAGAAGGTGCTCCAATCTCTGCGCTTTTTACTCTCATAGCGGCTTGAAATGAAAGAAGGTGGAGAACTAGTGCTAGAGGCGGTGTTGATGTTTTTGTTGGTGGCTATAGCGGCTTTGGTGTTGGAAAAGCTAGGCATCCTTACAAATGAGGAGGAGATAAACTGAGACTAAGCCAATTCTCCTCTTCCGAAATAATTTCTTGCTTGTCGTAACCTGGACTGTTTAAGAAATCCGGAAGCTGCCCTGATGTTTTTGAAAATCCATTTGGATATTCAACCTGTATGTGAGAATGTGACAAACATTATGGCAATGAGACAAACCAAAACAAATACTTTTGCTACTAAAGTTGAATCATTTAAACATGGTGCACTGGAAAACGAGAGAGCTTAGGACAATTCTATTGTTGTGTATCAGTATGATTGATCTGCATATTCATATACACACACACTTACATTCAACTGCGGAGGGATGGTTAAGCAAGGAAGAGACATGCATGGAGGAATGCGCAGGGACGGTGGTGGAATTGACTTTGTCACACACTCAGTCCTTGTTCTCTTCATAGTACGTTCTGACAATAATAACCAATAACTGCCTAAAAGGAGTTGAGACAATTAGAATAAACCCATCACAGTACTCATAAGGAAAAATTACCTCGCCATTGGTCATTGAGTTGGGTAAAAATGTCAAGCGACTTTGTATCATCTGTCAATTTTCATATGCACAAGGTTAGTTAAGACTTAAGACCTTCACTTCTCATATCAGCACTGTTTGATTTATTATCTTCAAAAAAGAAACATTCTTAATGCATACAAATAGCAAATGTAAAAAGGGAAAGAGGTTATAGAAGGAGAAAATAGTATTCATCAATGGTTCTTTTGGTCAAAGAAAAAGTCTACTCACTTTTAGCAGCATCAGCAAATTTTGCTTGTGCTGGCTGTGTTGATGGTGCTACCTTCTGGTCACGTTGCTTTCTCTTCTTATTGCAAATCCCTCTAGCCTTTCTCTGTAAATCCCTGACCTCCTTCAAGTAAGTCCTTACAACTCTAGCTCCAAAAGGATTCACTTCTGACCTCCCTCCATGCTCCTCATAAACTGTTGAGAGTCGGCCAATGAATTTATAAAGGCGGCCCCAGGCCTGCTGGAGGGGACACGTGCAAGGAGCAGGCGGGTCACGTATGCCAAAGAAAGGGCAAGTCAAGATGTGGACTTTGGTCTTGCCAAATTGATCCAAGTAGTGAAGGAACTCAATAACATTGTCACCTCTGCACATTGAAACAGAGAGCAGAGGCCTGTGGTTTTTTAGATATTGGCAGAAGGTGCTCCAATCTCTGCGCTTTTTACTCTCATAGCGGCTTGAAATGAAAGAAGGTGGAGAACTAGTGCTAGAGGCAGTGTTGATGTTTTTGTTGGTGGCTATAGTGGCTTTGGTGTTGGAAAAGCTAGGCATCCTTACAAATGAGGAGGATAAACTGAGACTAAGCCACTTCTCCTCTTCCGAAATAATTTCTTGCTCGTCGTAACCTAGACTGTTTAAGAAATCCAGAAGCTGCCCTGATGTTTTTGAAAATCCACTTGGATATTCAACCTGTATGTGAGAATGTGACAAACATTATGGCAATGAGACAAACCAAAACAAATACTTTTGCTACTAAAGTTGAATCATTTAAACATGGTGCACTGGAAAACGAGAGAGCTTAGGACAATTCTATTGTTGTGTATGATTGCTCTGCATATTTGTATACACGCACTTACATTCAACCGCGGAGGGATGGTTAAGCAAGGAAGAGACATGGATGGAGGAATGTGCAGGGACGGTGGTGGAATTGACTTTGTCACACTATCAGTCTTCGTTCTCTCCATAGTACGATCTGACAATAATAACCAATAACTGCCTAAAAGGAGTTGAGACAATTAGAATAAACTCATCACAGTACTAATAAGGAAAAATTACCTAGCCATTGGCCATTGAGTGGCTTAAAAATGTCAAGCGACTTTGTATCATCTGTCAATTTTCATATGCACAAGGTTAGTTAAGACTTAAGATCTACAATTCTCGTATCAACACTGTTTCTAATGTGCATTTCTACATCTCTGTTTCTGTCACACATATTCACCAAAAAAAAAAAGTACAACATTGTTTTCGTGTTGGAATTTGTGGGAATTAATATGTTTGTTCACTCAAAGCACAGCTCTTAAAAGACTGTAACTTGTGAACATATAAAAATTTCGTTTGGTTCGCATAAAATGATTTTTAGAAAATAATTTCTGTAAAATGATTTCTGAAAATTTGATTTTCTATCGATTACAGGACAGAAACTTTGAACAATCATGCTACTCTTAATTGACAAATAGATCCAACATGCAAAAAGTCCAAGCAATTCCCAAAAATTAAGAATATCAGATAACCAGATTGACAGATCAAAAAACAACGAAGGTGTAGACTTTGTACCAGTAAATGGCTTGCGCTTAATGGCCGGGTCAAGTTGATTATACCAACGAAGCCGACATGACCAGCCAGAACGACCAGCGATTCCTCCCGCAATCAAGTCCCAATTTCTCGCCCCGAACTTGCTCACAAGTTCACTCAATATCGCATCTTCCTCAGGTGACCATGGCCCTTCTCGTGTTCGCCTTCTGAACGCCGAATCATCAAGGCTTCCCTTATCCCAGCCTTCGTCAATGACTTCGCCGTCATCTAGGTCTAATGGGAAAAGAAAGAAAGAACACCAGATCAATCTTTCCCTTTCCGATTGTGAGGAAAAAAAAAGGAAGCAGAAACCAGACCACTGGAACAGGACAAACAAGGAGAAAACAAAAAGAAAAAAAAAGTGAAGAGCAAAAGCAGAGAAAAGTGACAGAAAGTGGCACGACAAAGGGCTGATAAAACCACGGCTCTACTGAGAAGAAGCAGAAGAAAGCAATGGGCAAAAACAAGCAATGACAGAAGAAGCAAAGCTAAAAAAGCATCAACCAATTAAAAACAAATGAAAAACTAAAGTGGAAGAGAAAAGCAACGTGAAACCCGTAAACAATAGCAAAACTGAAAAAGGAACAAGTTATATAGAAGGAGAAAATAACTTGTTCGAAGAAAAAATTTACTCACTTATAACGGCATCAGAAAATTGTGCTGCTTGTGTTGATGGTGCTACGTTCTTTTCACATTGCACTCTCTTCATATAGCCAAAAGGATTCCTTACAATTCTAGCATTTTCCTGTAAATCCCTGACCTCGCTCAAGTAAATCCTTACCACACTAGCTACAAAAGGATTCCTTTCTGGCATCCTTCCAAGCTCCTTATAAGCTTTCGAGAGTCGGTCAATGAGTGCATCAAGTCTGCCCCGGGCCTGGCGGAGGGGACACGGGCAAGGAGCAGGCGGGTTAGGTTGGCGAAAGGAAGGGCAAGTCGAGTTGTGGACTTTGGTTTTGCCAAATTGATCCAGGTAGCGAAGGAACTCAACGACATTGGCACCGCTGCACATTGAAAGAGAGAGTGGAGGCTTGTGGTCTTTTAGAAATTGGCAGAAGGTGTTCCACTCTGTGTGCTTTTGATTCTCATATGAAATGAAAGAAGAAGGTGGAGAACTAGAGCTAGAGGCAGTGATTAAGTTTTTGCTGGTAGCTATAGTGGCGGTGTTGGAAAAGTGAGGCACCGTTATGAGTGAGGAGGACAAACTGAGATCAATGCAGTTCTCTTCCGAAATAATTTCTTGCTCGTTATAACCTAGACTGTTTAAAAAATCTGATAGCTGCCCTGATGTTTTTGAAAATCCACTTGGATATTCAACCTGTGGAATGTGACAAACATTATTGCAAAGAGACAAGCCAAAAACGAATGCTTTTGCTTCTAAAGTTAAGACATTTAAACATGGTGAATGGAAAACGAATGAGTTTAGAACAATTCTAATGTTGTGTATGATTGCTCTGCATATTCATATATACAGACACACTTACATTCAAAGGGATGGTTAAGTAAGGAAGATACATGGATGGAGGAATGCGCAAGGACGGTGGTGGAATTGCCTTTGTCACGTTATCAATCCTCGTGCTCTCCACCATACAATCTGACAATAATAATCAATGACTGCCTAAGAAGAGTTGAAACATCGAGAGTAAACTCACAGCAGTACTCGTGAGGAAAATTACCTGGCCATTGGCCTTTGAGTTGCATAAAACTGTCAAGTGACTTTGCTTCATCTGTCAATTTCAAATGCACAAGGTTAATTAAGATCTTCACTTCTCGTATCAGCAATATTAAAAGTAATGGAGGACAGTCAAATCCAAATATTTGCAAGCGAGGTGAGTGAGAGAAGAGTGTTAAGTCTTGAGTCTTAATCAACATGTCTAACTTTTACACCTTACGTCTATCCTTGATTTCACAGGACAAGGATGTCCTGGCTACAATAAATATAGGTTTAAATATAGTTGTGGATTGAATTGGACATAGAACTTTAAGATAGATGAGACAACTTACCTGAATGTTCACCATCATTTTGAATAAAGGCTTCAAATTCATCGCTATCTTCTGCCAATTGTGTCATCGCATCTTTCTCATTATTCATTGGAGAAAAGATACACATTAGGTGATCTGGCTGAGTTCCCCACTCTATTTCATTCCACTTTATATCTTCCCACCACTGATTTTCTCCTTTGATCATTCTCAGAGTTTTGCTTGACAATTCCCTTTTTGATAGGCTTTTAAGGTTTGGGCAATTATAGAAGCCTATTCTCTCTAATCTTGGTGCGATGAATAGACCATTAGAAATGCTGACCAGTTTAGGGAGGTAAAGAAGTAACAACCTTTTCAAATTTGGGAGAAAAGTATTTGAATTTGGCTTGACGGATACACGGCTTACTAGGCTGGTGACTTGAGGACAATCCTCAAGAATGAATTCCTCTAAGTTGACAAAGTTTTCAAGCAATGCCTGTGAGAAAATATTGCTCAGCTGGGGGCATGAATGCAACTCCAGGAACTTTAACTTAGACATACAACCATAATGAGTTGGTCCTTTCCAAATACTTTCTAAATTCTTCATGTAGTAAATGCTCAAATATTGCAATGATTCAAGCGGGTTTCCTGCAAAGCCATGACTGAGTTCAGATTGATCAATAATGGCTTCCATCTTATTGCACTCAGCCAACAAGCAAAACTTTTACATCTTCATATTCTCATTCCCAAATTCAGACAGATTCATAGCGTTTGCATGGCGGTCCAAGAAAAATGAATTAGAAAACTTGAGTACTTCTCTTATTTGAAATGGGATGTTTTCACCATTCACAAACTTCATACATTTTTGCCATTTTCTGAATTCTACTTCAGCTTTGTGAGGTACACGAGAGATGACTCTCCTTTTATGATGGCCAACAATAAATCTAAAATAAGGTAATGAAGGATATAGCAATGAAGCATAATCTAAAAGTTGGAAATTTGGCAAGTACAAGCTAAGACTCCTCAATCTTTTTGAGTTGCATAGTCCCTTTACAACAGCTTCCACAGAATCATCCCACCACTTGTCTGATGGATCGACATCGATGCTCAACTCAGTCAGTTGAGAAAGATTTGAAATTGTCTCAGGGTGAATCACTGTGCTTAATTGCAGCTGCCTCCTTTTGCTGAAGTTTTTACGTCCATAAATAGACACCTTCAGGAGTCTTAACTTGCCTAGCTTTCCAATATCAACAGGCAGATTCATAATCTGAGTTTCATCAAGATCAAGCTCCTCAAGATTGTTGAGTTTCCCAACCTGAGGTGACAGTTCCATGAAAAGTTTACATTCTCTTAAGAAGAGCTTCCTCAGTGCAACCAAGTTGGGCAGAGATTTAGGCAAAGATTTGATGCTAGTATTGGACAAGTCCAGCACTTGAAGCAAGGACATGTGATGAAAGAACAAGGGAGGAATAGCTGCCAAATCATAGTTCCTCTGCAGATACAAGGCAATCAATGAAGGACAATCTGGAGACACTGGTAGCTCACACAGTTCATTGTCCATCAAATAAATCTGTTCCGAGCATCCCTCTTTCTTCGGTGGCTCAGTTGATCCTGATCCATCAACCTTAAAAACAAACTCATGCATTTTCATTGAAAATGTTTTCGACTCCATCAAAAATTCTCTGCTACTAAAGCCTTGAAGAGAATTTGAAGACTAAGCACCTTCTTGATGCCCATTGACCATATAATCCTCTGATCAAGAAATCAAAGTTAGCTTATAATTAAATAGTTTCAAGAGCATTTCTACAAAGGATTGTTCTCTAAAACACAGTCGGTGAATTTTTTAGACTTTGCAAGCGAGGTTAAGATAGTGACATGTACTATTTAGAGAATGTTAAAAATAAAAAATAAAGTGGGGTATGTGTCAGTGTCACCATCTTAACCCCTCTTGTAAAGTCAAAAAACTCCATTTACAATGTATCGACTAATAATCCTTCTATAAATATATACAATTATAATTATATGATCTAAAGCTAAGTTATGAGCTGAATTGAGAGATTAAATATAAGTAGATCTGGAAGTCCTAGACATGACATGTTGACACTAATACAATACAAACACGACACAAAAAAAGACAAGAAAGTGATACAAGCTAAAATTTAGTAAAAGTTTGTATATGTATTTGGCAAAAGTTAAAAAAAAATTGTATTTGAGTGTTGACACGAATCTTGATACAAAATTTTTATATTTTACTTGACACGAGTACAAATTATATACACAAATTTCCAGATCTATACATAGGCTAGTTACTTATTGCATGTATTTCAAGCTAACCTATATACAAGCCATGAAAGCTAAAATACTTTACATAGGCTAGTCAACCAGATCTATACATAAGCTAAAAGACTTTATCCAAATCTATACAAGCCGTGGAAGCTATTGCTTGATACTCGAAATCTGAATATATATGTGAGACTGAGATGCACTGAATACCGAATCACATGCTCTAGCCTAGTATATGTATAGAATTTACTAACTAAAAAAATAATAATAAGAATAAACAAAGTGAGAGAAATTAGCTAGCTGGTCATGAACATACCTCATAGTTGTTGAAAGGGAAACAATAGCTCTACAAACCATTCACGGAGTTATTGTGAGAAAAGGAAATGAGCGAGAATAAAGCCGAAATTGACTGAAGAGGTTTTGATTTTTTTTTTTGATTCATAGGAAATTTAAAGGGAGAGTAAAGAATAAAACTTTGAACTTAGTCTCTTTTGAAAAAAAATAACAATTCTAAACCTTATTATTAAATAAAGACTTCGATTTTTCTCGTTATTCATTCGGATGGACTGCAATTCTCGATCAATGAATTGGTGATTAAGGCTTATGTATTATCAAACAATTGTTTATGCTTCGAGCAAGCAACGGTCTGTTTGTTTCTGCTGAAGCTAATATAAAATGTGTTAGTGGAGAGGTTCTATTTGCGACAAAAAATGATCGTTTGGTATCGTTTTCTGTTTTTGAAAATTTTATTTTTGTTTTATTTTGTTTTCAATTTCTGAAAATAAAAAATATGTTTTTTTCATACTGTTACGTTTTGAAAACAAATATTTAAACTGATTTAGATATAATAATTCAATTCACAAAAAAAAATTTAAAAATTAAATAAAAATAATATATTTATTAAATAATAATATGTAGATAATATTAAATAATATTATTTTATATTATTTAATACTAATATTAAATATTTTTATTTAATCATATAAAAATTTAGTATAATTTAAATAATGTTATAATTAAATATAATATTAAATAAAATAATATTATTGAATTTAATTGTAATAATCATAAATTATATTTAATAATAATTTTTATTTAATTGTAATAATAATATTACATTATTAAATAAAATATTTAACTAATTAATTTATAATAAATTATATAGTTATTAAAATATATTATATTTAATATAAATAATATTATTTAATGTTAAGCATTTACTTATATAATAATATTAACTTATTTAATAGTAGTAGTGATATATTTTAAATTTAAGATAGAATATAATATTAAATAATAATATTGTTTAGTAAAATAAAAATTAATTATATTATATAATAATATTAATTATTAACATATCAAAATTATAATAACTGATATTATTTAAAATATTTAATATATTCAATAAATAATTATAAAAGTTTAAATTAAATAATATTATAATATTATAATTCAATGTAATATATATTTAATTGCTTTTACGTTTTCAACTTTTCTATATTAAAATAAATATATTAATTTTAAAATATTAAATAATATTTTATATTAAAATTTAATATTATTTTATTTAAAAAATTAATTAACTTTATTTATATTTTTATTATAAAAAATATTAATATTATAGTAATATATAAACTCTGTTCACTTACTTATGAACAGTAACAGAAATGAAAACATGTTTTCAAAAACAATAAAAACAAGAAATTCTTGTTTCCAACAATTTTGAAAATTCTTGTTTTTGTTTTCGTTTTTTGAAAACGAAAATATGTTACCAAACGCGTTTTTTGTTTTTGTTTCCAAAAAAACTGAAAACAAAAACAGAAAACAGGAAACAAAAACGATGCCAAACGAGGCTTAAGTCACGCGTTCTATTTTTATTTTTTTAATACTAAAATATTCTTAAACAAAGATATAATTTTATTTTTATTTATTAAAAAATTTTGACACTCTCAAAATTAAATTTTCGAAAATAAAACATACTCCGCAAAAACATGTTTGTGTAGTATTTATCGACCTGCTTCAGTGGTGAATTTTGACCCACTTGAGGTGCTACGAAAGCACCCATTTGCCCTTTGGCCAAAAAAGAAAGCACTCATATGCCCCACTCGGGGTAAAATTATTCGGTGCTCATCGGCCCCCATTGCTTCCGTGCTTTCGTGGAAACTTCTGCCTCATGTGAGACTTTTCAGCTCCACAGAAGTATGTTTTTGGGAGATTTATTATGACGTTTCTATGAGTCAAAGTTAGCTCATGAAAGTTTGCTTCCGTTAGCATCAACGTAGACAAATTTTGAAGTTTTGGTCTGCATCGAAATTAAATCCAAACACTTAAAATTTTATTTTCAAGTACTAAAATGTAGCAATAATTAATTTAAATAAAAATATTCAAATGAGATTCAATGATTTATTATATATTGTAGAGATTTAAGAGAGATTGATGATGGAATAAGAAGAAACTGAGATTTGAGAGAGATAAAGTGTGGAAAGGTTGTGTGGCGGGTATATTAGATAAAATAATATAGAAAATAGGTTACTGATGAGTAGTTTATAAAGAGGATTTTAGGATTTTTAAGTAAATAAGGTATGAAGAATAATAGATAGATTGTGTCTAGAGTTTTTCATGTTAATGGGATAAAATTAGAGAAATTTTATAGTAAGATTATAAATTTTGATTTTACATTAATGTGAACGTAAATAACACATGATTAATCATAACTTTAAAGTTATTAAACATAAAATATGTTAGAAGTATCGTATACACATGATAATTAATATAAACATACTTTATAACAAAATTATGTGTGTTTAAGTTTATTGACATTAATGTTTACATTCAGTATCATGTCTTTAAGCTGCTTTTAACATATTTTAAGCTTAATAATCTTAAATTTACATTTAATAATGTATTATTTACATTGATCTTAAAGCAAGGTCAAAATTTGTGACCATAACATAGAATTATTTATAAAATTGTTTTAAGAATTTTGTTAAGAAAAGTTTAAATTATTATTTAACAAAATTATACAAAAAGTGTTGTAAAATTTTAAAACTATTTAATAGAATATTTTAATAAATAAATAATAAAATAACAAAATTTATTAAATTAAGTTACAAATTTTTAAGTAAGACAAATAGAAATAAATATATTTTTGTTAATGAAAATAACGAACAAATTAAATTAATCTAAAAATCAAACAAAATAAAATTAATGTGAAATAATATAAAATTATTATCTAACACACTATCGATGAAGTGTTTAGATTCTAAGAAGTTAATAAGTTAATATGTTAACTAATGCTAAACGGTCTGTATGAAAATGAGAGTAGAAACATATTTTCACTTTAAAAAAATTATAAATATCTTTTTTATTTTCTTTGTTTTTTTTTATTATTTATTTCTTACTCTTTCTCTCTCAACTCCATTTTTTCCTCTTATTTCTCTCTAGAAAACCTAACGACACTTAAAAGTTTTTGGCAATATTCTTAAATTTCGACTACCTCGAATATCATTAACCATTGTTCATTGATGATGGTTTGCCTCAAAATCACACCAAAATTTTCCTTTCATCCTCCTATTTCTTAATCTCTAATTAGTTTTCTTAAAATCAACTTAAAAAATCATAGATCTAACTATCGAACAAGTGGCTTAAATCAAAAATTCACTTATCTCCTGTCACTCCAAACCCCTTTCTTTTATAATTTATTCTTCACCTCCTTCTGGCCTTTCTCCTCACGAATTTAGAGCCATGGACTCCTCTGACTGAAACTTCCTCAATTCAATACTTTTGGTTTGTATATGTTTGTGTATATAGTATTTGTGGATGTTTGATGTTTGAAAAAAGTTCTTATTTTTGGTGAATTTCAATTGTTTTTTTTCGGATAAGAGTAAGAGTATGATATGAGAAGTCGAGTTCAACTGTGTAAGATATTCTCGGGGTTAAACGAAAATCAATTGAAAAAAATTTACAGCTAATAGAATTTTTTGATTGTTGAGAAAAATTTCAAAAACACAAAAGAAAATGCTAATAAAAATTAAAGATTTCGAGAGAAATGAGAGAAATTGAGTTTTTTTGTTTAATTTTTAAATATAAATAAAAAATTAATATTATTTTTAATTTAAAAGTTATTTTTAGTGCTAAAAAAAGTAAGATAATGACTCGTGATCTTTAATTTTGTTAAAAAAATCCTAAATTGAATCATCTCAATAACATTTAATCATTAGTTGAGTAAATTATAATATTGTATTATTAATTGAAAAATAACCTAATCATTAAAACCCACATCGAGCATTTAGTTAATTTTATATTAATTTGCCAATGAGATTTTGGATTAATGGCAAGGAGGAAGTCTTAAGATTTTGAGGTCTTAGGTTCGAGTTTCATAAAGTGAGAGTTTGAATTAGTCTAGTTATTTACTAGTTTGTTTAGTTTGTTATAATTATTTACTAATTTACCTAATTTGAGTAATGTGATTTTCATAGTTATCTGTTCATAAAATGTAATATACTGATTGTAACTGTAATTTTTAATAAAAAATTTTATATTAATTTAAACTTATTAATTCTTTTGATCAAAACTCATTAAGATTTTAGACTATATCATGATTTGTAATTGTTATCATTAATTTTATACATACATTTACTTGTTTACGATATTTTAATAGGATAATTATTACATACACTGACAGTGAAGTTTTTTTATTTCACAAGCAGCGTTAAGATCGTAATACATGTCCTGTTTTATTTATTTTAATATTTTTATAAGACACATGTCATGATCTTAACGCTGCTTGTGGAGTAAAAAAACTCCACTGTCAATGTATGTAATAATTATCCATTTTAATAATATAATTTTCATTTATCCCCTAAATTTTAATTAAAAAGGCTTTTTTTTTAGCATAAAGCACTATAAGAACACTTGGCAAACTATCCCTTTCGGATTTCTTTCCTTCCCCTCCTCGATCCAAAAACAGTGTTAAGAAAGAAAAACGAATAAGAGGAAAACAAAAATATTGTTTCTGCCAATGGCTTGGCAAATTCAGTGCACTGCCTCACCACCACTCCCTTCTCTCCCGTCTTTAACGCGAAGATGCCTGCCTTCCCCTTCTCTGTTTTTTCCTCTTTCTCTCACTGGCTCTTCCCGTTTCCGCTCTACTCACGTGCCGTCTCTCAGGCCCGTCGCCGCTTCCCCATCCGCCGTCGAACCTCCCTCTTCTACGGACGGTCTTGATAATTCCAAGACGCCTCTTCTCGAAGTCAAAGGCTTAACTGCCGTGATTGCCGAAACCAAACAGGAAATCCTCAAAGGCGTCGACCTCATCGTCCACCACGGAGAGGTCAATCACTATTTTTTTAGTACTTTAATTTGTTTGAATGAATTTTGTTATGTTAGAGCCAAATCAAAATAATAATAATAATTGGTTTGTTTACATTTGATTAGATTCATGCTATAATGGGAAAGAATGGCTCTGGGAAGAGTACGTTTTCTAAGGTTAGTAATTTATTTCCATATGAATTTAATAACCCTAGTAATATTTATTTAATCTTACTGATATTGAGTTTCTGGAGCTAATTAGGTGAAATCAGACTGGTATTGTGGATTGTTTATTGGATGGTATTGATGAAACTTATGTATCATAGGTTCTTGTTGGGCATCCGGATTATGAGGTGACCGGAGGCAGTGTTGTGTTTAAGGGAAAGGATTTACTTGAAATGGAGCCGGAGGAAAGGTCTCTTGCTGGACTTTTTATGAGTTTCCAGTCCCCGGTTGAGATCCCGGGTGTGAACAATATCGACTTCTTGAACATGGCATACAATGCTCGAAGGAAAAAACTTGGGGAGCCAGAGCTTGGTCCACTTGAGGTATATGAACTGCCCTCCCTGTCTTCATCTCTCATGAAAGAACTTTCTAGTGCATTGTTGAGAATTTCTTCTTGTTCTCCTTGTTTAATCAATAATAATTGTTTCTATGAAAAGATCAAAACATGCCTGGCTAGGTTACTTCTATGTGGTTATCTCTTCTAATTTGGAAGCTCATAAATAAAAGGAATATGCAATTTTCGTGCTCATTTTGTTATTGATTATAAAACTTGCGTTATTTTACTCTTGCAGTTCTATGCTTACATATATCCTAAACTGGATCTCGTGAACATGAAGACTGACTTCCTAAACAGAAATGTCAATGAAGGATTTAGTGGAGGTGAAAGGAAGCGCAATGAGATTTTGCAGCTTGCGGTAATATGATATAAGTTCTTCTTGGTAATTCATTGTTGAATAGTTTTGTGCATTTCATATATTGGTTGATGGAATTTCCTTATGTTGATCAATGGAAAGGTGTCTTTGTCTTCATTTGCTAGTTGCAAATGCAGATTCTTGTTAGAACTTAGAATTGTTGTTCACAGCTCATATGCCGTGGATGTTTCCCTACATACTACCACATATATACAATAAGCCAACTATGTTTGGATTTGTGGTCGCCAACCACTTGTGGTATACAGCATGCCCTGGGTTCAAATCCATGCTGCCCTTCTCCCCTCAGAGAGAAAATGAGTTATGATTCTTAAATCTAGGGAACATTCTATCCATCAATTTAAATCTTCTAATTATTTGGTCCCTACATTCTCCAAAAGAAAAGGACTTAAATTATCACTTGTTTTATTTGTTTCTTAGAGTCACATCTAAGAGTTGTCAAGTTGCCAGTCAGTGGGGGAATATAAAATTGGCTTAGTTGTAAAACCAATTAATGCTTCTATTGGAAATGGCTTTAAGTTTCTTACGGGACTGAATTTATTTGGCATGCATAATAACCAAATTCTGTGTATTTAGCTCCTCTAGTCATCTTTTTGATCCTCAGGTAAGAAAAAAGTTTTAAAGTTGAAAAAAAAAACGATGGGTTGTAACTTGATTAATGATATTTCTTTTGGCATACTATTTATTTTTCTAAATATTTTTGGTTTATCAGAAAAAGGGGTGGGGGTGGGGAGTGTTTACTTTGTTGGTTATGTTAACGCATAGAAGCTAAGAAAATCAAATTTTGTTTCTCATCTCTATATTTACTAATAGGTTCTTGGAGCAGACTTGGCTATACTGGATGAAATTGATTCTGGCTTAGATGTTGATGCTCTTCAAGATGTAGCAAAAGCAGTGAATGGACTTTTAACTCCAGAGAACTCAGTTTTGATGATCACTCATTATCGACGACTGTTGGAGGTTATAAAACCGACATGCATCCATATTATGGTGAGTCACTTAAAAATTGAAAGCAGTAATTATGTGGATAATTTATGCATGTTGATTTCCTTTCCCATGGGAAAGTAGTGAATGTTTCTTCACCCTGGGAAACCCCTATACTCAATTACAAAGCCCTTTTTCCTGGTAACATGTATGGTTGGTCCTTTTTGACCTTTAAAGCTTTAGAAAGATGTCAAACTCTTAACATAAGTCTGTAACTGACATAATAGTAAGCAGAGATTTTGGCTGAATGTGTAAATTGGTCCACATTCATGATTTCAAGTGATCAGCAAGTTAACTTATATTTCATAGTTCCACCTTTCTCTTCAGTTTCTAATTTTTGTTAATAAAGTGATGCCATAATGGATGAGTCTATCTGATTTTAAATTCATATATTAGGTACCATTAATCGTCTTTGTACACCTTAATTAGGCATTGGCAGCATTTTGAAACAGTATCCAACGTATTCAAGTTGGGAGCTTGTTCTGCTTAGCTTATTAACAGAGTTCCTTGCCCTTTTGTCTTAACAATATTACTGGATGTCCTAACACCTAATGTCCTTTTTTCCTTGCTTTTCTTTTCCTTTTCTTTTTATTTTATTTTCTCACCATTTCCAACTTTTGTATACTTCAGATTTCATCTTGTCTTCTTTCTGCATGCTAGTACCTATCTGTTTGGCACATTACTAAAAGAATATGTTATCCTGTGATAAAAAAATGTCTCTGTTCCCATCAGAATATGTTTTAATTTGATATTTCCAGGAGGACGGAAGAATCATAAAGACAGGAGATAGCTCATTGGCCGAACTTCTCGAGGAGAAAGGCTATACTGCAATTTCTGCGGCATAGCCTACAATTCTTAGTTGGTACACTGTTAATATCATCTGTTGGATTCTATTCAAGCTGACTATACTGTTGTTAAAGCCATTTAGCTTAGTTTTTAGCCTCTGTTCCAGTGTTTTACATGGTGAATTTGGAAGGAATTACTGGTAGACAGATCTCTACAGTTAATCAGAATTCCACCATCATCCCAAGAGAGAATGGAGCCTTAGCCCTTAGGTGTCAACAATGGTGGGTTTTGTCACTATATGATTATTGTTGACCACATCCATTTCCAATGCTTTACCAAGTCTGATCCATTTTTGAGCTGATGAAAGTCTGATATTGAATAATAATTTCAATCTGATTATTTAATTAATTTGATACTTTCAAAGAAAGGATTACAGTCCTATTGGAATTGAGTTTTTAACAACAATTGCATTTTGTTTTTTTTTTATAGTTACGGTTGAAGGTTGAATTGTTTTGATTAGAATCTAAATGTTAAGTTTGTTGACAACTTTAATTGTATGTTTGTACAAATACACGTCACATGCAAAAAATGAGCACATAATTCGTATTTATATGCATGTTTGTATAAATATTTATTAGAAATTTTGAACTTTGTCTAGTAAAAGTTATACATCTTATTTTTAAGAAAAAATATAGATGATTTTCTTAAAAAATATATACTATATAAAAAATTAAAAGAGATTAATTCTTTTATTTTATTGGGTTATTTTTTATGCTTTTATTGAGTTGGTTTCACTTTGATTGGTGACTCCAAAGTAAGCAGTAATTAATTATATTGTGATGTGACACGCTAAGTAGATGAAAGAAAAGAAATGAAAAAAATTGAGAAATGTTACCTAATTATAAAAGTAACAAGCAACTTTTTCAATTGAATGATTGATTACTTAAAAAATAAAATTAAGCAAAAATGTTAAAATTTCATACTCTTTGATATATATATATATATATATATATATATATATATAAAATTTAATTCGAATTTTGTATCATTTCATGAGGACATACATCTATACTATATATTATTTTTGTCTCCTTCTCTTCTTAAGCTTGACACATGTCTTTTTATTTTTTTTCCTCAACAACTCTTGTTTTTTCACTCAAGTCCTTTTGTTTTTTTTTCTCAAGAATTTTTTTTAGTTAAGTCCTTTTATCTTTTTCTCAACAACCTTTTTTTAGTTAAGTTTTCAACATATTTTTTTACATTACTCTTTAACTCTTTTTAATCCAGTATTCTATTATTGTTTTGTAGTATTGTTTTATATTTTTATCTATTTGCTTCTTTTACTCGTATATATTTTACTTTCGAATGAAAATTATTATATGAAATTGTTTTTTTACCTCTAACTTTTCAAAAAAAAACTTTTATTTTACATATTGTACTTTGAATTAAATATAAATAATTCAATTAATTATTCTTAAAATAAAATACTTACAGATGGATTTAAAATCTTACACTTGATTAATAATATGAACAAAACATTTTTAGCTAATTTTTCTTACTTCTTTGTTAAATTGTTTGAACAACTGTGTCGTATATATATTGGATTTGTATATGATGCACTGGCAGTGTATAGTTTTTATACACTGTCAATGCAAATAGATGTTAACACCTCATCAATTGGCAAAATTAAAAAATATGCAAAGTTCTTAAAAACAAATATAAATAAATTTTTGCTTATAAAGGTTTATTAATGAAGTGTCAATTTCTGGCGTATTGATAGTGTATAGAAATTATACACTGTCAGTGCATTATATATAAATTCATATATATTTTGGTGCTTGTACTTTTTATTGTTGTTGCATCATTATCTTAATTTGTTTGTTTTTAGTGCAAATTATCCATTTGTCATATTATTTAACTTAAGTAGTGTGTATTTTTCTTTAATCCAAGCTTATTCAAATTTCTTAAAAAATATTTTTTGGACATTTTGTTTGATACATAAACTCTTTTCTTAATAAATATGTTTCTCTTTTGTACTAAACAATATGAAAGAATTAAATATTTCTTATGATCAACAACTCTTATCTAATAATCAATTTTACTAACTTTAAAAATAGTAAAATAAAAATAGACTCGTAGCATCACATATGTATATATCTAGTAGTAAAAGATATATGTCTGAAAATTTGAATTATTAAATAAAAATTTAACTTTTGCAAATTTATTCATTTTTAAATCGAATAAAAATAGGTCCACAAATGTTACAATTAGCATGATCTACATATTACGTATCAAGTTTTGGAAGAAAATTTTCGAATTCGACTTAATATAATTTAAGATATTATTAAATTAACAAAAAATATATTTTTTATATAATTATAATTATAAATTTTAAAAATGTTTATATTTTAGTATAAACATAATTTTTTTAATATTTCAATATTATTTAAAATATTGCACTTAAGTGGTTAAATTTGGGAGATCGATTGGGCTCTTGGCATTTAAAAGTGTCGATTGGATTTGATCCAATTAATAAAACCTCTAAATAAATATATTAAATTAAATTTATCAAAATGTACTTAAACAGCTATGATCAAGTATGTGCTACACTCCAAGCTGTACACTTAATTATGCAGTTAAAAGAATCTAAAATTAACAATTTTAGTTATTATAAGAAATTAAAATAAAAAAATGCTTTAATTTTGCTTTAAAAATTGGTAAGAAAGATGCCTTAAATAGTAAAAGCAAAAATATAACTTGTATATATATATACACGTAAAAATATTTATTTAAAAGGAGCATATATAATATATATAAAATATTGAAATCATATTTAGTATTTAAAGATTTATTTTGAATTAATATATTTATTAAGTAGTAATTAAATTGTCAAAAATGTCTTAATTTTTAATTTATTAAATAAATATTATTAGTCAAATGAATAATCAGAAAATGCATTTCGTTTTCGTCTTTGGCCGAAAAGAAGAAGAAACGAACTTTTTCTTTGCACCAAAAAAAAAAGAAACGAATTTTTCCAGAAAAAAAAGGTTTGGTCGAAAACTCGAAATTCCTGATTTGTCCATTGCCGAGCAGCGAGCAAAACAAGTTTTCCCCCTTTTTCCACGCCTCATCCAGCTCCTCTCTCTCTAAGCTTCTCTTTCTACTCGCAGCTCTTTCTCTCTCTAGCAGATTTAGTCGATCGAGCGGCCGCGCATCACCGCCCATGACTCTGATGACCCCTCCACCGTTAGATGTAACCATCCAATCCCTCAGTCTCTTTTTTCTCTTTCTTTTTCTTTGCTTCTATTTCACTTCAATTCGATTTCGGTCTACGACACGCCGCGTTTTTCAACTTCTTTAACTCTTCACTCAATCCAGTTTGAAAAAGAAAATTCACGAGTTCATGGTTAGACTACTAGGGTTTTGATCAGCAGATCCGAACTCTATCTCTCTCATTTTGTGTTTCTATTGTTGTTTTTGCAGCAGGAGGACGATGAGATGTTGGTCCCACACAATGACTTGGTTGACGGTCCTCAGCCCATGGAAGGTAAACTTTTCAATTCAATTCTTTTTTTTTTCGTTTGTTTCTCAAGAAACTGAAAGAAAGTTGAACTTCCTTTCAAGAAATTACGAATTCTTTTTTTTTCCAGGTTCAGTTAAACGATATGTCATATTTACATCATTATTCATTTTCTATGTCACTGAGATATCTTATATAATCTTTGTTGTGATTCATAAATTTCAAGTATTCTTTTGCCTTTTAATTTTGATTTTCGAAATTTGTTTTCATGCTTCATTAGTGGCGCCAGAGGCTGCAAGTACGGTAGGTGCACCAGCAGTGGATGATCCGCCATCAGGAAGGTTTACATGGAGAATTGATAATTTCTCAAGGCTTAATACTAAGAAGCTCTACTCTGACATATTCTTTGTTGGAGGCTACAAATGGTAGTTTAATTGATGAATTTGTGCTTTTTAGAGTTCTGGATCAATAGATTTTGCATTCACCAATCAATAAGATTTGTATTGAATTGTAATGCACAGGCGTATACTCATTTTCACCAAGGGTAACAATGTGGATCATTTGTCAATGTATCTTGATGTTGCGGATTCGGCAACTTTACCTTTTGGATGGAGTAGATATGCACAGTTTAGCTTAGCTGTCTGCAACCAAATGTATAATAACTATACAATTAGAAAAGGTATATCTGGCTGTATTGGCATTCCTTACATAGCAGTTCTATTGGCATAGCATGCAGTTTGTGACTATTTTATGCGCCCACTATAAAGCCAGTCAATCTTCTTATTCATTAATTAAACTTTTTTTGTGTAGTTTAAGGACAGAAAATGAGAGACCTCAATTCATTCATATGTGCTCTTTTTGTTGGACTATCTGCCTCGTATAAAACTTATTATTGTCATAGTTTCTGTTTATGAATTTTTTACTGCTCTGACTGCTAGTTTGTACGTACATTTTATATGGTTCAAGTGGTTCTTTTTAGGAAATTGCTTAATGATCATTGCCTCAAGCTTTGCATGTTGCAAACGTTCCATCAAAATGCATCCTAGATTGAGCTATAATTGTGGTAAAAAAGGAGGAGACTGCTTTTGCTTTATATCCTCAAAATCAATATGAAAAAAATTGTGGTTGAGAATAGAGAGGTTATTGGCATTCAGAACTGCATGGTTTGAACATTATTCCAACATTTGGTATCTTAATTCTGGATAGATTTAGAGTGTGATATAGTGGGGTGGGGTTTCCTATAGTTTGTTGAAATTCAGTTCCACCATAACAATGCAGTGCTTAAAGATGCTGATGATACATTATGGTTAGGGTGTAGAAAAATTTAGGCTTCTTAAAATTATGGTGTCCAATTGTTAGATTTTTCTTTATCGTTTAGGTTCAAATTTTGTGATTGACACTGTTGTTCTCTGCAGACACCCAGCATCAGTTTAACGCACGTGAAAGCGATTGGGGTTTCACTTCATTCATGCCTCTTGGTGAATTATATGACCCTAGTAGAGGTTATCTTGTGAATGACACTTGTGTGGTAGAAGCTGATGTAGCTGTCCGTAAGGTTGCTGATTATTGGGCACATGACTCAAAAAAAGAGACTGGTTATGTTGGACTTAAGAACCAGGGGGCCACCTGCTATATGAACTCTCTCCTGCAAACACTGTATCATATTCCCTACTTTAGAAAGGTTGGTATATTTTTTCTTTATTGGATATCTTATGGGTAAAATCTCAAGGAAGTTTAATGTTTGAACTATACATTGCAGGCTGTGTATCATATGCCAACAACTGAGAATGACATGCCCTCAGGGAGTATTCCATTGGCTTTGCAGAGTCTATTTTATAAGCTCCAGTATAGTGACACTAGTGTAGCAACCAAAGAGTTGACAAAATCTTTTGGATGGGACACATATGATTCTTTCATGCAGCATGATGTTCAGGAACTTAATAGGGTTCTCTGTGAAAAGCTTGAAGACAAAATGAAGGTATAGGAGTTTTCTTCTATTAGTATTTTGTGGTTGATTGCTTCCAAGTTTGTTTAAAGAGTTGCTGAAAGTTTCTCTCTTTTTCTTTACATTTATTTTCTTAAAAACTGTCTCAGGGAACAGTTGTGGAGGGTACAATACAACAGTTGTTTGAAGGGCACCATATGAATTATATTGAATGCATCAATGTGGACTACAAGTCAACAAGAAAGGAATCATTTTATGGTATGGTTTTTATGGTTAGAATAGATGACTAGATTATTAAAGATTGATTTCGTGGGCCTTATAAATTTGACACAATTATTTGTAGATCTTCAGCTTGATGTTAAAGGCTGTAAGGATGTCTATGCATCTTTTGACAAATATGTTGAAGTGGAGCGTCTTGAGGGTGACAATAGGTATCATGCTGAACAATATGGTTTACAGGTGAGATGCCTTGGAGAAAGCCATCATTTCAACTCCTTTTCATGGAAACATGATAATCAGATTTTACATTTTAGAAAAACTGTGAAGAACTTCAATAAGTTTATTCAAATCTGCTTGTTTTTGGCTGGTCTGCCTTTCCTCTTCTATTGGGTTTCTTTGTTTAAAGATGCTAGGGAAAGCAATTTGTTTTCCTCATGGTTAAAGTTGGGATTTCTTGACCATAGAGGATATAGTTTTCCTGACTTGTAATACTATCATGCTTAAATGTTTCTCTAAGGATAATTTTATAGAATTTCTGGGATTTTGGGTCTTTTCCAGGATGCTAGGAAAGGTGTTCTTTTCATTGACTTCCCTCCTGTCCTTCAACTTCAGTTAAAACGTTTTGAGTATGATTTCATGCGCGACACTATGGTAAAGGTTAGTAGCTGAGTGGACAACTTATGTCCTGTTTATATATTCTGCTGCCTTTATGATCGGCATTCTTCTCTTGTTGGAATATGGTTGGTTAAAATACTCTTAAGCAGTTATACAGCTTCTTGAATGCTAAGCATATTTAATTACCCAAACTAATAAAGGCTCTATATAAAGCCCATTCTATATGATAGTTTCCTTAAATGAATGTATTGCTGGCTTTTTGTTTATTGGGTTTGTGGACTCTCTTTTTTTTATCTAATTTTGGTTCATGAAAGATTCTGATAGTTTCCTTAAATGAATGTATTGCTGGCTTTTTGTTTATCGGGTTTGTGGACTTTTTTTTTTTAATTTTATCTAATTTTGGTTCATGAAAGATTCTGAGAGATGATTTCTTATGATATGTTGAAGTTTATCTCTCCCTTCCAAGAAATTGTTAAATCTGAATGGTTGTCTCTAAACTTTCAATTAACCAAATATGTTTAATGTGAGAAATTACTACCAAATAATTTGAAGTTTTTCTATGTTTAGATTAATATTTTCCCTTAAAGGATTTAGTCATAAGATGTTTCTAAAGCTCAATCCTATTGAATGCTACATAGCTGACTTGTTTTCAAGTTTATTAGTGCCAATTCATGTTGCGAATATCATGTTGCATGCAACTTTTTTATGGATGGGTGGTCTAAATCAACACGTTCATTACTTGCATCTGGTTATTTTAGCATCTTTCCATTTTACTTAACCAGTTAATGATAATGGTTTGCTTATATATATTCCAAGACCATTTTTTTTTAAATTAGTACAGAAATAGTAATATATAAAACTTACAGCCTTTGCTAGATAGCATTGCTTATAACTTAAATGTATTTTGAGTATATGAATAGTATTAGGAAGTGAAATGAGTTCATTTTTTACTTGGCCTGGTTATATTTGTCCGTGATTCAATAGTCAAAAGTAATAAGCTTTCTCTTTGCTTGCACTATCCTTTATGATGACAATCAATTTGCAATTTATGTAAAGCTCACTTCTGCAAAAAGAACCAAAAGGTTGCATGGTCTAAAACTTATTACCTCTCCTTAATGCAGTTGTAAAATATCCAAGATACTAGTTATGATCCCGCTAGATCCTGTAGGCTTGTAAATTGTGTATGAAAGTGGGAGAAAGGTGTGGGATAAATTTTTGTTAGGGCACATAGATTGAAAATTGAGAGAGAATAGGTTTTGTAAAGATGTATATGAGCATGAAAGCTGGCATAAATGCTGTTGGACTCTTTTTCTTCTGTTCTCATATGTTTATGTATGTGCACTCACATGTATGTGGGCATTTGTCTCAAATCTGTCATCTTTAATCTATGATATCTGTGGAAACATTTCTTGGATAAAATTTTGGCTTAATAGCCAAATATGACCTCAACGTTTGCCACAAAATGAAATTAAGTCCTCAACGTTTAAATGCATGAAAATCAATCCTCAACGTTACAAAATAATTGAATTAAGGACATTTCCGTTAAATCCTTTAATTTCCGTTAAGTTTTATTACTGGTAGGGGTAACAGAAATTAAAGGATTTAACGGAAATGTATTTAATTCAATTATTTTGTAATGTTGAGGACTGATTTCCATGCATTTAAACGTTGAGGAATTAATTCCATTTTGTGGCAAACGTTGAGGTCATATTTGGCTATTAAGCCTAAAATTTGTTATTTTAATTATACTTTCTGTTTACAGATAAATGATCGCTACGAGTTCCCCTTGCAACTTGATCTAGATAGGGAGAATGGCAAGTATTTATCACCTGAGGCAGACAGAAGTGTTCGCAACCTTTATACTCTTCACAGGTATTTGTTCAGTTTGTCATATTATAATTATCATTTTTTTTAAAACAGCTATCTAAGAGTCTCTTAAAAAGGGAATCGTTTCTAAGAAATGTAATTCTGTAAAAGTCTAATCTTTTTTCGACTACAAATTACTAGATCATTTAATCAAGTAATCATGTTTCATTCATGATATATGTTTAATGAAAACTAATCAGTTATGTAAAAACATGTAGAAGCCCCACTCAGTTAGATTTTAATGATCATAGAATTCCTATAATGTGCCTGCAACAAGTTCGAAGAGCAAGAAATAGGAAGGAAAATATACTAATAGTGTAGACCACAGGGTTTTGTTTGATAAGCAAAATACTCCGCTGGTTAATCCAAAGAACTATGAGTCTTTTAATTAATTTCTAATCAGTTCCAATTCACTAAAATCCTGCTTTAACTTGAACTATAGAAAAATTAGATTAACCTTTGTTAACAGGAAAGATAATTTCATCCTATAAGTGTAGTCTCTTCCTGAGCTGATATAATTACCAAAATAATCTTCATTTGCTGAAGAAAATTGTCAATTTCAAGTTCAAGTTTGCTTTTCTTTTTATTGGACCTTGTACATCAGATTTTTTGTGCTGTCAATTATCATTGTTATTTGTTAATTGATATTCTATTCATATTTTCATTCTTTTAGTTGATGATATTGGTGATTGCTTTGTGTTAAACTTGTTTAGTTTCACCTCCATCATATGGGCATGACCACTACTTCTGTTGTGGTTTCCTTTTTTTCTTCTTTGTTTTGGTCCTTTTTTTGCTGGCACCTGTTTGGTTATATTTTTATGTTATAGTCATCATCATCGTCATTGCCACCATCACCATAACCATTCATAAGGTGCCGTCATTGTCATTATAAAAATTAAGTAGCAGGTTTTGTTGGTTACTTGATATTAAGAAGCATTATTATTTGTTGTTCATCTAATGAAGTTGGCTATTACTGAAATTTATCTGTTGCCTTATAAAAAATTGTGCATGTTTCAACCGATGGATAAGCGCATTTCAGTTATCTCCTTGGGTCATTATTTGGCTTAGCAATAATAATTTATGCTAATATGTTAAGCCAGTAGTTGAGTTGGTCTCCATGGATTTGATAGAGGCTTTAGTAATTTACTGAATAATCAAATAAACTAGTTATACAAATATCAACTTAAGGGTATATTGCAATTTTAATGATTAAATTGTGATAATAGAGATTTTCTTTCGGCCTTTATGTTGTTACTCTTTGTGCCAAAGTTTTCTCTCATCTTTTTTTTCTTAAAATTTAACTGATTATTTAAAACTATGTAAACTATTCTTTTATTACTCGAATGAGTGTGCAAGAGGTACTGATAACATTCATAATTCTGCAACATTGTATGCAGTGTTTTGGTTCACAGTGGTGGGGTGCATGGTGGGCACTACTATGCTTATATCAGGCCAACCCTCTCAGATCAGTGGTACTTATCATGTTCTGTGAATTTCTGGAATCCAAATTTATATGCTATTTGCCTGTCATTATGTCCCTGGTTCCACTCATGCTTACTGGGACTGGTCATCTAGGTTTAAGTTTGATGATGAACGGGTGACAAAAGAAGACGTGAAGAGGGCATTGGAGGAGCAGTATGGTGGTGAAGAAGAGGTACTATTCTCTGGTTATTGCTTGTTAAAATTGATTTTTCTTTTGTGCAGTTGCTTTCTTTCAGTTGTTACTTTCTGTCTTACGTGTTTCTGTCAACAGTTACCGCAGACAAATCCTGGGTTCAACAACACTCCCTTTAGATTTACTAAATATTCAAATGCATATATGCTTGTGTATATACGAGAAAGTGACAAGGACAAAATAATTTGTAATGTGGATGAGATGGACATTGCTGAACATCTGAGAGTAAGATGGCTGTCTGTTCTTGTTAATAGTAATTTAAATTTGCAATGCTGTTTATGTTCCCTGCAAAATGTTGCTTTGTGCTTTGAACATCACATTTCAGATAAGGTTGAAGAGAGAGCAAGAAGAAAAGGAGCAAAAGAGAAAGGAAAAAGCAGAAGCACATCTCTATACAGTTATAAAGGTACAACATTTCTTATGCTTCTTTCTCTCTCAAATATATGTTTTCTGATCCCATTTTTCTATGTCATCAGGTTGCACGTAATGAGGATCTAGTTGAACAGATTGGAAGGGATATTTACTTTGATCTTGTGGATCATGAAAAAGTTCGTAGCTTTCGTATTCAGAAAGAGATGCCATTTAAGGTTTTCAAGGTACTTCAATATCGTGTTAGATCTTTTCTGTGACTTGTTTTAATTAATTGTTTGGTTCCAAAGGGAAACAAAAGTGGAAAGTAATACCATGATTTTGTTGTCAAGGTTCCCTTCGGTTTTTCTTTTGTTCTTTCAATTTCTTAATAAAAGGGTGATTTCCTGATACTTTTCCTGTATGCATAGTGTTTTGTTGAGACAATTTTACTGTTGGGGAAAAGGCTAATCCTATGGATCTTTTTCATATCAAATAGGTAAAAGAACACTAAAAATTAGCACATTGGTTTGATTTGCTGTATTTTATGGGCTGTAATATTTTTCTTTTATTGCGCATCCGTAGCATCATTGGATTGGCCAAGGTCAAAGGATATGACAAATGAGTAGATTGATAAAAAAATTTGTGAGGTAAAGGCCCCACATTGGAGTTTTTTTAGGTTAAAAAGTACCAAATTAAAATATTGGACAGAAATTCATGGAATAATTTTGCAATAACCATAATTTTCTTTAAATATTCATTATTTAGATGGTTTGATGACCCAAAGTGGGTTTCCCATTCTTTCCCCCTGAAAACCTTGGAGCTTGATTAAAAATCAGGGTGGGTTGATTTTCTGTTATGCTCCTGACTATGTGAGCTCAGTATAAAGATTGAAATACATAGAAAAACCATTGTGGATTTCATTATGACTCTGTTATCAAGAATTTTGTATGAAGAATTTTGTGAAAATGTGCAGATAGTAAAAAAAAAATTGACAAGTGATGTTTAATATGAAGTTGGTGAAGAAGGTGGTTGCACAGGTTAGGATACCATGCGATAAGTTTCCTCAGTAGAACTTGGACTCTACGTATTGGTATGAAGGGAACAACGCCTTTTGACTGAAAATTCTGTGTCTTAATTATGGAGATAAATTGATTAATTAATTGTAGAAATTTTACTTTTTCACTGCTTTTGTTTTCTGTTGTTTTGGTCTAGCAGTTATAGGATCCATGTATTTTTAAGTGCTTTACCAATAACCATGTGATGATTGTGATTAAAAGTTGGTGGACTTCTGAATGTGCATGGTACTAGTTAGTGTCACTAATATGCGGGTGTTTTGTCGCATTGCTGATTCTTTAAAATTACTTGGACGGTATGCTTTTCATTAGATCTGTTCTTATTTGCTTCTTTATTGCATATTATATTTGTGATGGTTTTATTCTCTCGACTACAATCTAAGTTTCTTTATTCTATAAGTATTGAAGTTCATGCCCGGTAAAAGTTGGAAGTCTCTTGACTCTTTAACATCCTAATGTTTACTTCTCAGGAAGAAGTTGCTAAAGAGTTTGGCATTCCAGTGCAATATCAACGTTTTTGGTTGTGGGCCAAGCGCCAGAACCATACATACCGTCCAAATCGACCGTTAACTTCTCAGGAGGAAGCACAGTCAGTAAGTGGCTTTTGATTTCTCTGCTTTCAATTCTTAGCCTGATGCATGTTTAGCTCTGCTGGTGAACAACATATTTGAAAACAAACCGTTTCATTTAATCGATCCAAATTCTATAGTTCTATTGATTGTTTTATTAGGCTTCTTGTCAACATAAAATTTTTAGTGGCAGTCTTAATGTGTTAAATTTGATATTTCATTGCATTATGCATATTTTGAGTGATTACGAAATGGTCATCAAGCACTTCTTGAGAATACCTCATGCTTGTGACAGCCAATGTTGCAATTCTTGCCCTGGTTTTTTTTTTTTTGGGGGGGGGGGGGGGGGGGGGGGGGGGGGGGGGGGCGGGGGGGGGGATGATGTTTTCTAGGCCGGTGATTTTTTGTAGGGTGATTAGGTCTGAGCATGACAAAACTGGAGCTTTGGTTTTCAGTTGGCTGATGCAAGAACACCATCCTTGTCTCTAGGGTTGTCTTGTCACAGTTGGTTCTTTGTTTCCAAAACCTTTCGAGAAGTTACCACCATAATGGTTACCCTGAATATATTTGGTAGAAAATGTTTTAAGAACTCATACTTTCTCTGTTCTTCCGTTGACCATTTATCTAATTTGAGATCATGACGTGAAAGATGGCCATTGCCACGGACAAGAGTTAGTGTAGCATTAAACTCACAAAAATCTTTAGTAAATTCTGGATATGGGTTGCTTTATGTGAAGTAGTATTGTTGATTGTATCTTAAGATTCATTTGCATACTGCTAGTCATAAATATGGATTATGGAGTAACACTTGTAGTCAATATTTCTCTTTCCAGGTTATCGGCTGGCATAGGACTTGTGGTCCGCCCACCTTATCTGCTTTGAATTATTGTTGTTTGTCTTGCTCTTGTTTGTTAACCTAGTACAGTACAGTATTTGTTGTATGATATCAACTTTGTAATAAACTTCAATTTCTCTAGGTAGGACAACTAAGAGAGGTTTCAAATAAGGCAAATAATGCAGAACTGAAGTTATTCCTGGAAGTGGATCTTGGGCAGGTACCTTTGATTACTTTCTTTTAAAGTTTGGTTTTCTTGAAGCTCTTTGTTGCTTTGATGGAGATCTATTTTTACTGGTCTTTACAATTGTCCAGGATTTGCAGCCAGTTCCTCCACCTGAGAAGACTAAAGAAGATATTCTTCTTTTTTTTAAACTCTATGACCCTTTCAAAGAGGAGCTCCGGTAATTCTGGTGTCCTGCGTTTACTTGGAGTGAAATTATTTGTGATTACTGATGCTTTTACTTTTTTTTCTGTCAGTTATGTTGGGAGAATGTTTTTAAAGGGTGCTGGCAAGCCAATGGAAATACTTTCAAAGATCAACAAAATGGCTGGCTCTGGTCCTGATGAAGACATTGAACTTTATGAGGTTGGCCATCCAGGATTTGGTTGCTATGTTTTAGATGCATCTGCTTTCAAAATCAATTTATATTTACCACCTCTCATTTATCTCTTCCGTGCACAGGAAATAAAGTTTGAGCCCAATGTCATGTGTGAAAAGATTGATAAGAAGCTCACATTCCGTACCAGTCAGGTGTGATAAATAAATGGTCAATTACAATGCTTTCTTTCTTAACTTGGCAGATCGTTGTTACAAATCACTTTTGTACATCTTCATCAATATGTAGCTAGCTATCAATATTTGAATAATTTTTTTTCAGTTTCAACTAATTTTATTTAATTTTTAGCAATCCTTACATAGTTTAGTTCTCTATTTTCTGTTTTCTTTTATTTGTTTATTTATTTATTTTTCTTTATGAGCATATGTTTTAATTACAGCTTGAAGATGGAGATATTATTTGCTTTCAAAAATCATCTCAAGTCGGGAGGGAACAATGCCGTTATCCTGATGTTCCTTCATTTCTGGAGTATGTGCATAATCGTCAGGTATGGGAAGAAATCTTCTTGGTGGAAGTATTAGTTTTTTGAAATCATGTTGTTACTGCATGAAGAGTAAGGTTCGAATTTTCCTTTTCCTGGCTGCAGCATTTTTTTTTCGATAGGGATTGAGATTTCTTGATGTTGTTGATGGCAGATTTTATCTTGCATTCAAATTGTTCAGCCATAGTTTGTACTTTTTTAGGGAAAAAGAAAAGAAAAGAAAAGCTAGCTGTGGGTTTTATCTCCTTGTGAGATATTTCTAAATCATTTGTAATTATTTACCTCACATTGTTAGAATTTTAGAGAGAGAGAAGATTTTAAGGTGCTATCTGGTTAAATGAACTAACTTTTATGGAATCAGCATTTGTAATATCTATTCTAAATATAGAAGTAGAGGAATTTAGCTACTGATGCTTTTTGGAGGTCTGTGTTTTTAATTTTAAATCCCATTATATTATATATGTTTTAAAATTTAGTGTAATTGGAGATTATCTTCCTCAAACTTAAGTTTTGAATTGATGTTATGTAGGTTGTTCGGTTTCGCTCTTTAGAAAAACCAAAGGAGGATGAATTTTCTCTTGAGTTGTAAGTTTGTCCTATCATTAAACTTTACATCTTTTTAGTGGATTCATTCTGAAGTTAGAATAATGAGTTTGATTAAATTTCTGCTTTATGGTTGTTCATGCTTTTGGTATCATTTGTCTAGGTCAAAGCTTCACAATTATGATGATGTTGTTGAAAGGGTGGCTCACCATCTTGGCTTGGATGATCCTTCCAAAATTAGGCTTACATCCCATAACTGTTATTCCCAGCAACCTAAACCCCAACCTATCAAGTACCGAGGAGTGGAACATTTGTCTGACATGCTGATTCACTACAATCAGGTTTTGCTGGCTACCTAATTGTACTTCAGTTTGATACTAATCATTGTTCCTTCAGTGTTTTTCAATCAATTATAATTATCTGTGTTATTGCTGAAATTGATCGTGTTTCTGTTTTTGGTAGACTTCTGATATTCTATATTATGAAGTATTGGATATACCTTTGCCAGAACTCCAAGGCCTCAAAACATTGAAAGTTGCTTTTCATCATGCTACCAAAGATGAAGTGAGTGCGGATTATAAAATTAAAATCTTTCAATTGTTGTTTATTTCAAACTTCAAAGTGAATTGTCAGTTTTGTTACTCATAGATTATTTGTTTATTTTCAGGCAGTGATTCATACTATTAGATTGCCAAAGCAGAGCACTGTTGGGGATGTTCTTGATGACCTCAAGACAAAGGTAAATAATGCAACTTTGGTTTTTCCACTCTTGAAGTTCCTCCTTCAAAATATAAAAAATGTGAAATTATGCCTTTAATAAACATGATTTAGTTTTAATGACCATTTTACTTTGTAGAGAAAGCATTTTCATTCTATTGCTGATGTGCGGCATGAATAATGCCCTTATTATGTTGTCATATTTACATTGGATATGGACTCATCACTGGATTCTGGACTACATGGATGGATTTACCTTTTAATGAAGTGATATTGCTTTGTGATTTTGAAATTTCTAAAGAGAATGATAACTTGCAGCTTCTTATGTGCAAGCATATACAGATGTCTATGCAAAGGTCATAAAGGTAAATCCAGTGCACAAGACTCCTATATTGTGGGGTCTAAGGAGGGTTATATGCATGCAGCCTTCCCTTCACATTAGCAGAGAGGTTGTTTCCGTGACTTGAACCTATGATCTCTAAGTCACAAAGGAGCAACCTTTGCTATTGTACCAAGGAGCAACCTTTACCCTCCATTTAAAGATGTCTATGCAAAGGTCACAGAGAGTATTCTAAAATAAATGTTGTTAGATACCTTGATATTCCAAATTTTAAGAACTGCTTTTATTTTGGTTAGCTCTAACTGACATGACAAAATGCTTCAAGGCTTTTCTATGTGTCGGAAGTTCAAACAGGGAAATGACCACAAAAACCAACCAATGCTTTTGTTAGTATGTGGGGCTGGCTACTGGGACTAGGCATGGTTGTCTTCTATTAGCACCCCATCCTCATTGAGATTAGTGAAATTAAGTTTATTTTAATAGTTCACTGATGCCTTTCTGGTTTTTCCTCATCCTCTTTGGACTCCCAGAATTCTCTATCCTTTCCCCAAGATTTAAACCTAAGATCTCCAAGTTTAACAATGTACCCTCGTGATAATAAATGTTAGTTTTGCTATCCTTTTTTGACTTGGGTTTGGCTCTTCAGTTATGGTTATATATCCAAGTATTTGACTTCAAAGTCCCAAGTTTAAACTATTATGATGTCCTGTTGGGGATAATCTATATTATTTTGCTATCTTCTTTTGACTTGGGTGTGGCTCTTTGGCTATGGTTATGTATCCAAGTATTTGTCGTGCTAATTGCTCGGAATAGAAGATATTGTGATATGGCTAGAACAGACTTGAAAAGAGGATAGGCTATGAGGATGTCATCCAAATTATAGTATTAGGATTTATAATATTACTTTGTAATTGAACCTTTTCTTTGGCAAAATGAAAATGGTAAATTACAAAATTTCTTCTGCTGAGATCCCAAACTTACCCTAACCCCTGTATTGCTCATCATTTATCTTTTGCGGAGTCCACTGCAAGGTCTTTAAAAGAGAAAAATGCTTTGTTTTTTGGGTAACATTCCCATGTATCTCTGGCCTTCATGAAAATACCTCAAATTACCATTCTCCACTTATCTTACAATTTCTCTCTTTGACCCATTACCTGAGTAACTTTTCACCTCAGCTCTCTTCAGTCATAACTGTTTGCTACCCCACTTTTTTGTTTCCCTTTCCCTTAGTGTTTTCTTTGCATCTCACCTTCTAGCATGTGTGAAGAAGGCAAAATGTCTAAAATAGTGAATAAGAAAGCTCTGGTTAGGGCATCAAGTTGGCCCGATTTGTGGTGTTATCTCCTTAGCAGAGTGGTGATCTGACACTGATCCCATACCTTATGAGTTTTGAGCCTTTTCGGTATTTGTATGCCAAAATGTCAAGTCCAAGCAACATGTGATGTTTTTGTTGTGCTATAAACCTTGCTGGTGATTAATAGAGGATCTGAGGACATTTTGGCTTGCTCCAACTAAAATTTAAAAAAAAAAATATTCTTGAAGGCATTTCTTGTTCTGAATGTTGAAAAAGACTGAGAAGGTAAAAGGAAATAAGTGGAAAGAAATTTTTACTAGTGTGGTGATGTGAAGGAATTGTAATAGATTCCTTTTGGATTGAGTGTTTTTTCCTTAATGTTTTAAGTTCTTCACCTACCCTGCCATAATCCCCTCCTTTTTTTTTTTGGCACTAATAAGCTAATTGATTTATGGAAAATTGTATAAGGCCAAATTGTTTCTTGCCGAGTTTTTGGTGACAAAGATTTGATTGTCGCTTTATTTAGCTTGAGTTTACAGTTATTAAAATGACACGTAACATATTAGTTTATTGAAGTATCCTCATAAAATCATATTATTTATGTGCGAAAATCATATTTTTCCTGTGTCCATATCCATGCTTTATTGTTTGCAGATTCTTTTTTTCTTTATATAAATGTGTGTGTGTGTGTGTGTGTATATATATATATATATATATCTGCATTGTTTTCCTTGGAGAGGAATTCTGCAAATTGCTTTCCATGGATGCAGGTGGAGTTGTCTAATCCTGCTGCTGAACTTAGATTACTTGAGGTTTTTTATCACAAGATATACAAGGTATTCAATAGTCTCCCAAAACTGATTCTTCACATTGGTGTGTTCCTGGAGTTTATGCATAAATATGGCTGTGTGCAAGCATGTGCATGTGTATGTTTAGAGCTGGCAAAGCGGATTCGAACCAAAAAAAATCCTCCCATCCTGCCTGAACCCACACCTAAATCAACTAGATTTGACCAAGAAAATTCAACTACTTAAACTTGCCCAACCTAAACTCAAAATGACCCACAATGAAATCATAGAAACTTCTAACCCAAAATCTGAATTAAATTCATTTGACTTAAAAGTTCAACAATATGGACCCCAAAATGTTCCCAACTCAAAATGGCCCAAATTCCCTTTAACCTGAAATGACCTACCCAAGTGACATGACCCACCCAATTCCCACCTTTGTGCATGGTTGTGCCTGTGTCTGGATGTGTAAGCTTGCTGGGCATAGCTGCTGCTTTGCGTGAGGTGAGTGCATTTAGTAAGTGGTTGGTTCCTTTCTTTTTCCATCATAAAAAATTCAGAAATAATCAATGAATTTTGGTAATCATTTGGATTTGTGTTTTAAATTTGCTCTGGAGTAAAATGCTTTTGTCCTAGTTAGTGTTGATAATAATTTTCTTGTATGTCACATTGCATGAGATAATCATAATATACTATAAAAACAATTTTTGAGAAATTTTCTTTCACTACGTATTTGAACTTCTTTATATTGATTGCTTACTCTCATTTAGAATGTAAGCAAAGGTATGTCAACTTGAACTCCTTGTTTGCAAATCGTTTAGTGAATTTGTTGTCATTTTCTCAAAATTTCATGTGTCATAACCATAATTTGCTAAAATTTTTTAAACTGTGAACTTTTAGTTTCTGCCTCTCTGTAAATTTTGAAAAATGAACCCTTCTTTTTTGCTTTGGAGGTATATAAAAGTATGCAACCATCTTTAGTGTAGTGCCTGTTATTCAATTGCTGAGATATCAAGACTTATTCTTAAGTAGTGTTGTTCGATGACTGGGTTGATACCTGATGAACAAAAGCAAGAATTCCAAATTCTGGCAGTTTGCTTTTCAGTGTGGTTTGGTTTAGGAATTCATACCTATGACCATTGCTTTATTAACTTGGTTGTCTCATTTTAATTTTGCAGATCTTCCCGCTCAATGAAAGGATAGAGAATATAAATGACCAATATTGGACATTACGTGCAGAGGAGGTAAGGCTCTTTGCTCTACAAGCATGTCCAAGAATATGTTTCTATGTACCGATCTTCATCATCATTATCATCAGAGCCTTTATCCCAATAGATAGGGATAGGTTACATGAACCAATATCTGAAATCACATTAAATCGTCCATTTCTATGTACCGATCTTAAATCTTATAAATAATACCTTTTGGGATCCTCACCAGCCATATTATTCCATTAATTTCTACTTGACATTAGCTTGATATTAAAGTAGAATCATCTTAAACCTTGTTTTCATGTTTTGCATGCATGGTAGGCTAGACAGTGCTTTGACTATACTTTCAAGTATAATTGTGTTGAAGGTAATGACCACTTAATAAGTTGGTTGAAATTTTTTTTACGGCCTACACTGTCACAAGCAGCAAAATGGTTGATTATATAGTTTGGCTGATTTTTGTCTGACCAATTATCTGAAATTAATTAGTTTCCTTTCATGAGCAACTGATTAAGTATAATGGATAGAGAAAGAATTTAAGCAACTGATCAAGTATAATGGATAGAGAAAGAATTTAATCTGTTTGAGTCAAAATTGGATTTTGAGCACGTCCAAGGTTTAATAGGAGAATGGTGCGAAATTCTCTCTTTGCTTTTCACTTTTGTGGCTTTTTTTACCTTACGTTTTTGTAGTTTCCCATTTTTATTTATGTTCCCATTCTTTTTTTCTTTTTCCATTTTTTTACAGTGACCAAAATAATCCAACATTGTTTTTTAAATAATAATCCTACAGTTTTGACTAATCCTGATTATACAATGAATAATTGGTCGGATATACTAAGCTTCTTTGCATTTTGTCAAACTATAGAGCTTCTTATTTTCCCTTTTCTTTTCTTTTCTTTTCCTTTCCCTTTTACTGTATCTTGGTCTGATCTTGATTTCTTATTGCCTTAGATACCAGAAGAGGAGAAAAACCTTGGTCCTCATGATCGCTTGATTCATGTTTACCATTTTATGAAAGACACAGCACAAAACCAAGTGGTATGTGCATGAATGCCCTCAGCTTTGGGTGGACCAATATTGTTTCAAAATATTGTCCGTTTTATACCGATGAATGTTAAATAGAACTTAGTGGCATAAAGGTTACTTTGTTGCTTTGCTTATTTTTTCGTTTCACGGTCAACATTAACTGCAGGTGCAGAATTTTGGGGAGCCATTTTTCCTTGTTATTCATGAGGGTGAGATATTAGCTGAAGTTAAAGTTCGAATTCAGAAAAGATTGCAGGTTCCAGATGAGGAATTTGCCAAGGTGTGATCTCTACCCAGCACAAAAACCAATCTTATTATATCATGCTTATCAAGATTTCATTGCTGATCTTTTCAATATTCTATATATTGTTTTACCTTCTTTCGTTTCCTTTGTGTTTTTTTTTTAATGATACAAGTAAACTGATCAATTGTACAATCGAATTTTTTGAATATTTGTGTCATGATGTTCATTTATTTGTTATTCCTCCCCAGTGGAAGTTTGCATTTTTGTCACTGGGTCGTCCTGAATATCTTCAGGACTCGGATGTTCTGTCTACCCGTTTTCAGGTTCTCTCTCTCATCTACAAGTTTTGCACTTGTCACTTTTCTTGAGATATTGCTGCTCTTTTTAACATCGATCTTTTACTCTGTTGTTGCAGAGAAGGGATGTATATGGTGCTTGGGAACAGTATCTTGGACTGGAACACTCTGATAATGCTCCTAAGAGGTCATATGCTGCAAATCAGGTATGAATATTTCTGAGCAGCTTTTATTCTAGTTTGGTAGTTTGGATTTGGCCGGCCCATGTTCTGGTGCTGTATACTGCTGACTGGTTTCTTAATGACGGTATCGATCATTAAAAATTGTTAGTGTTATAAGCAGTAGTCAAGTGAAAATTTTTTCCACTTAAAATATTCCGAATTTAGGTATCGGAAAGTACATTTGGACTATGTTTTGCTTTCCACGGTAAATAAATCTTGGCAGTTAGGTCGGTGTAAGTAGAGGGAACTGGGGTTTATCCACTCTAGATACCCTGTCGGCACCAAATTAGTAGTCTGCTGATAAGAAAGGAAATATTTGGTTTGATGTTAAGGTATATTATCATCATCTTGATTGAAATTTGCAGAATCGTCATACATTCGAGAAGCCAGTAAAAATCTACAATTAGATAAAACTCAAATGAGCTACAACAACTGCATCGGGTGAAATCTCCTCCCGATGGTATGTGCTGTTTTGTGCAATAAGCAGAGAAACCGTAAGGAGGCTCAGTATTTGGTGCTGCAAGAGCTGTTAGCTGAGTAAATCAGTTGTGAATCATTCTGCAAAATGGGAAGATGTCAACATAAAACTGAGCATGTTTTCCCAATATTTGTAACTGTTTTGCACCCTTACCAAGGTGATTTAATGTCGCATTTCTCGTTAAATTCCGTTGTAACGCAAGATTTTGTTTTGCTTTTTGTTTGTCAACTTGGCTGTGAGGGGTGGTTGGAGATTGTATAGAAAATATAGATTGTTAGTAAATCATATCTTTTTTGTTTTTCCTTCTCAAAATTATTAATTCGCCATTTATTGGTTTTCCAAAGATGCCCAAGAGCATGAGGCGTATGTATATTTGTCACTGTTTCTTGTTCTTCCAGCTTTTGTGTAATATAATTAGTCTACTTTCTTTTCTTGGTCAAGAGGAATATTTGGGAGCGGAAGAGAGTTGTTTGGGTTCGAACTCATACTTTCAATGTTTTTTTACCCCGGTGGCCATGGTCCAAGTTCTTTTTAATGACAACCAAAAGAACAAAGAAAATCAACCAAGCCAGCAAAGGCGAAATATCTTTTCCCCGCACCAATAATTTTTTCTCAAAAAAAATTATTTCTTAGAAGTAAAAAATACAGGAAAAAAATCCAATTATTCTCAAAATCCAACCCAATGGCTCTTTTATCTTCAATTTGAACATGATTTAAATGACTCATTAAGTGAACAAAGGTTTTTTTTTTATCAGAAACGGTAGATAGCATTAATGATTGAAGGCACACCATACAATTTGTCTTGTACAAATAAAGTAAATAAGAAACTGGGAACTTCCTCTAGCCAGACCTGCATTCCTTGCACAGTGCGGGAATATTTAGCCAAAGCATGGGCGACCTTATTTCCATCCCAATATGTATGTGCAATCTGAAACTCCGTGAAGAAAGCCTTCTGATTATGATATGAAGACCATGATCCCCCCCACTGGTGAGTAGTTAGGTTAGCTGACTCATGATGGAATTAACCGCCAACACGGAATCACTGTTCAGCATTATTGTCCTTAGTCCGATTTCAGCTGCAAACGTTAGAGCCTCTGAGATTGCCAAACACTTAGCAGGGATCGAGATTGCCTGTCTTCTTCATAGCACAGAAAGCAATAGCTTCTCCAAGATAATCCCTTATGGCTATTCCAATTCCATATGCTCCATCGTCCGGAAAAAGCGCAGCATCCACATTGACTTTAAAAATACCAAATGCTGGTAGAACCCAGTGCCTCACTCTGTCAATATGCATGATCTGTTGCGTAGTTGGAATACTTGCTGCATTAAAATCATCTAAAAATTGCAAAGCCCTGTGCATGATAATATCACAGCCATCGTAGGTAGGAAGAAGTTCCGCGAATGAATTTTTTTCTAGAACACCGAATACTCCAAACACCAATAACTAGATAACACTTCAAGATATAATTTGTAAAAGACTACCATTTTAAGATATTTTATTTTAAAGATTTAAAAAAGTATAAAATATATTAAAAATATATTTGCAAGGAGAATTTTAAGAAATTAAAAGCTAGATAGAGTTATTAGAAAATGCAAGTTTATAAAGGCCTTGACATAGTAACCAACAAAGTCACCGGGAAATCCATGGATGTGAAATTCGAGTTGGGGTCGACTATGCCTAGCAAATGGTGCGGGACCCCGCGGCACTCCTCTTCGGTGACTTTGTTGGTTACTATGTCAAGCCTTTATAAACTTGCATTTTGTCGGAATTTACAATCTCCGCTAGAAAACGGGTGCCCAGGTCGATTGCCAGACGGGACTTGCCGGTTCCGGTTGCTCCCATTACGAACACCACCTTGTCTCTCCCGTGGAAGAAAGGCTCCAGGTTGAGCCCTAATTTCTGTATTAGTTTGTGGGCAGACATGGAAAGTTTCATGTCAAAACCCTGGAGAAGTTGAGAGAAGATATTAAGTCGCATTTAGTTAAAACAAAACCAGTAAGAAGTTCTGCTTGGAAATGTAACAAGGAAAAGGTTGGAGACAGTAAAGTAACAAAACAAAACCATTGCAAGTAATTAAGTGGAGCTAGCTCTCTGTATTTATCCTAACAAAAGCACGTAACACACACGACAAAAGGAAAAATTCAATGCCCCGGCCCACTTGTTTTCACGGGCCACTGTATCTTTAGCGTGAAATATGCTGCCACTGTAGAAGAAAGTTGCTTTCCAAGCTGAAAAAGAGGAGAGAAGTCTGCAGAGAAAAAGGGTAAGTGTATAATTGTTGCCGAAGGTTGAAGCTGTGGTTGAAAATGGTGATGATGGTTTTGAAATGAATATGCTAGTGGGGAGAAACTTGGGAGAATGGGTTTTCTTTGTGCGTATATGCAAAAGCAACTATTTTTGCGTTCCTGTTTTGCAGTGGCGTAGTAGAAAAATTATTCAATGGTGTCAAAAGTAATTACACTTTTTTTATTTTATATTTTTTAAATATCTTAAAATTATATATCTTTCTTTCATAAAAAAAATTGATATTCTTTATCTTTTTCAATCATCAAAAATTATCTATTTCTTAATCTATGAAAATAAAAAAATATAAAAATAATTGAAAAATATATATTTTTAAAAATACACGTATATATGAATATAAAATTTTTCATTCGAAATCTTTTAATAATTACAACATCATTACAAAATTTAAGTATAAATACTAAAAGAAAAAAGTTAATTATTTTATATCACAAGAAAATTTTAAATTTTATAAATGAGATTAAAGAGTTAACATATATTCATTTAAAATAAATTATATAATTATTAAATAAACATGTAGTAGATAATTTGTGGAATTTAAAAATTCAGTTCCCTATATAGAGAACAATAATCTAAAAAAATCTTCAATATAAAGTTATCTTTTTACAATTATCATAAAGAGTTTATTTTTTTTAAAAAAAAGAGTTCATTTTTTAAGAATGATCATAAATATAACTAATACGTTTCTTCAATATATGTAATCAAATTATCTCTTATTGATTTGTGTAACAAATCAATTTCACTATTTTTGTAGTTGAAAAGATTACTTGTATACTAATAATAAAATCTTGACTTAATGACAACGAGAAAATTTTGAAACCTTAAAATTTTATATTTAAGTATCGTCATTTATGAGTTTGATCCAACTTATATATGTTGGTTTGTTTTTTGATTAGTTTATTTATATGATATAATTCATTGATTTCTTACGTATAATACTAAGATATAATCATAATTTTTCTTGTACTTATACTTTCATTTAAAAAAATTGTATACTTGTCCTAATTGATAAAATCAAAACTAGTTTTAGTATATACAATTCATGAATAATACCAATATCGTTTTTGTCTTAACTCCTTTTTTGTGATCTCTATTTTTGACTAAGTATATACTTACCCCAAATTATTTTATTATATTATATATTAATTCATAAATTTTATTTCAGTAGAGTCAATTTATTCAAAATTTTACTTTTTGAAGATCAATTTATAATTTATTCTGCATTTGCATCCAAGCATTATAAAAATATTTCAATTTTCAATGGGGTCATTTGACCCCAAGTTTCTAATGTGGCTACGCCACTGTGAAGCCTTTTTTTTTCTTTTATTCTTATTATGGAAGTTTATTTCTTTGTTTTTCCTCTATCCTTAGTTTTTAATTACAAGAATCTAACATTAATTTTAATCATATTATATTGGTATTTTATTAAAAAAAGAAAAATTGACATTTCCGTTAAGAGTTTATTAATAGTATCTCAGGAGAAAATACTACTCTTCACTCCATAAACTCGCAAGTATAAGCCATTTGGAAGGTAGGTAGTTAAATTTGCTTGAGGTATCATCATTAAGTTCTGACAAGTACGTCTATGCTTTATGTGCTTATCTTATTTGCATTGTAGGTATTTAATAAAAAATATATTGAGAGATGTGCTTGAGAGCATGTCGTCATAACCTTTGTGGCACATTGTACTCCAAAAGTACTTCTGCCGATTCCCAGAGATATATACAAGTTTCACTGTTGATTTTTTTCAATTCTTCATGCTATCAGGCTAAAGATGTTATGCATATGTGGCTAAAATTTCCAAGGTCTTACCTTTGAACGCTTGCTCATACTAATTAATTATTGCTATTAATCACTTCATATCCAATATGAGAACTATGATATTAGCAAATGGATTTATTCAATCTTTACTTATTTATAATTTAGTTAATAATGGTTGTTTCAATTTTTGTTTCTATCTTCTGCAGGGACAATGGTGAGGATGATGTCATTTAAAAAATGCTTTACTATGGAGTTTGCCATTCAAATTGGCATACTGTTAGAAATGAATAGGTTTCACCTGTTACCCTGTTGTTGCTGGGTATGATACTCATCTCATATTAGCCTATATAGTCTCTTGATGTTGATGTCTTCAATCTATTGTAAGCTGTATTTTCCCCTATGCTCCTCTTGCTTTTATATTTAATTAAGTTTTGCTCACTTAAATTTCATAAGGAAATGAATATGATGTTTAAAATTAGGCCTTTGCAGAGAAGATTGCACTGTGGCTCTGATGGATGAGAATGGCGAGCCTTCTCATAATAATTCAAGAAAAGCTATTAAATATGGACAAATGGAAAGCTCTTGCATCTACTGGCTCAATATATGCTTCAAGATGAAGATAAACATGAAAAGGTATTTCCTTTTCTTCATTGTGTAAACAACTATACGGTTTTAGCCTCGGGGTTTTCTTAAAAAAAAAAAACTTTTTTTTCCTTTTTGGCTGGTGTGAAGGAACAACCTGAAAAATGCATTCCCAACAGCTAGGTTGTGATGGGTCGTGTGAAACATAGCTAGGCCGACACATCCAGTTTGGAAGATGTGGTACTTTCTATAATATAAGCGAGAATTTTTTCATTCTTTCCCACCAATTAAGAATGTTGTCTTCCTGATCTGTCGTTTATCTCCTGTTTCGTTGTATGCTTCTATTTGTTGAATTGTCCTTGATTGCATATTCATTGTGTGATGTGATGCTATGGTGCTTTATTGATTGTACACATAGCAAGAACACTTGGAAAACCTGTGCTTGATAGGTGATTTTGTGGGCTGATATATTTATATATTTGCTGAATATTTGGTTGTGCCTATATAATTTGTAAATTTAGGGAGAAGAGAAAGTTTGAATAGAGTGCTGGAAGTGTTCTGTCTCATTTTTATCTCTGATTATATGTTTTGATACTTGATTCATTAAAGTTTAAGACAATCTCACATGTTGAAATGAAATTGTTAGTTCTGCATAGACCTTGAAACAAGGGTTTTTTACTAACATCTTTAGGTAATGGAAATGCATTCAGTTGTTAAAATTATGAAAAATTGGTTTAATGCTTTCTAAAAAAGTTTAGGGTCTAGCGCTATACGTTGAAGCTAGAGGATTCTATTTTGTTATGAAGTACTCTATTTTTAAGTTTCCCATGCTATACGTTTGACCATCCAAGTATATTCATGTGTGCCTTGTTATGCTGTTGGGGAGAACTTGGCTTCTCATATGCCAACAAAATCATAGCTTCTCCAATAGTTTACAATTGGTTTCAAGATGTGGCATCTTGAGTTAATCATTGGATTGGTTATGCTAATTTCTTCATGTCAGTGCATACTATTGAAGACATGTCCTAATTTTGCATAGTCAAGTGAAAGCTATTTAGGTAGCCTACTTAATTTTGTGCCTCTCTTTACCCAAGCTTCTACAATATTCATTTTTGAGGTTTAAGTTTGAGATTAGCCTATCAATGCTTGGAAAACCAAAACCACTTTGAGCCAAGGAGTGGTCTGGTCTTTTGTCTACTGAGCCTGTTAGGTTATGATTATCTCTCAAAAAATATATATGTTGTTGAGAAATGAGAATTTAAGGTGATCCAATGAGAAAACATGTCCAAAGGTTGTGATACATGGACAGTTTACATGTAACAAGTTGTTTCATAATTTTGACCCAAGCTTCTGCTTTTAGTTTATTGTTCATTAAAAGACCGTTAAAAAGCATTAGAAAGAAAAGAGTGGATTCATAAGATGTATTAATATTAATGTATTGAATTTAGTTTATTGTTCATGAAAATAATGTCTCAAAAAGCATTAGAAAGAAAAGAAATTAGTTATGAGATGCATTCACATATTAATATGTTGAATTTAGCAACAAAGTCTGTCTTCTTCTAATAATGTGGCCAAGTTGCTTTTCATGCATATTATGGGGTCTTTTTGAGTTGTGACAGGGCTAATAACAGGTTTCCCCTTTTTCTCTTTGTTGATTTTATCTCTTATCCTCTGTTATTCAGATGCAACACTTTCTCATTTGATATTGCTAAGAAAAGGCTAAAATCAGATTCTGATGATGAGGTAAAACCCAATATTTGTCATCTTCGGAATGCGAAAGTATAAGATACTGCTTTAGTTTAAGTTGCTTTATTTTTGTATTTGTTTTTGTCTGAATTGTTAGCTATAATCTATCAAATCTTTGTTTACTCTTCAACCATGTAATACGAGTACTTTCAATTTTTCTAAATACAGATTTGGAGATTACAAGCTGCACTCGGTGAGCAAACAGATATTACCAAGTTTAGCGAGCAGGAGTTTGAAAGACTTTAAATTGTATATTTTTGGAGCAAGCTCAAGTTGTTACCAAATTGTTCTAATAGTTCAAAAATTATCTATTGTATGCTTACTTATTAATAATGAATCTGTCAGGAAAAGAATTTGTGTAAAGTTTGCTTCGAGGAACAAATCAATGTAGTCCTCCTCTCATGTAGGCATCATGTCCTCTGTAGGTATTTGCACTGACCCTTGAAACATGCTAATGTTCTTTTGTTATGGCTTTGGCCTAGGCATTAAAAATTCTCATGTCCTCCATCAGTATTGGTAATGCAGAGATATATCTATAAAATCTTTGGCCTAGGCATTAAAAATTCTCATAAATATATACTTTTTTTGGTAAGCGGACAAGAGATATATATATAAATTAGTCCAAAAGTAAGTCAAAAAACATTAGTAAAGGTTTTCTATGAAGAAGGGTCTTCTTCTCTTTGAAGCTTCTTTCGCCATCGCATTAGCTGTTCCAACAAGAGGATGTCAGTCTTTGAAGAAGAGTAGAGTCTTGTCCTTTTTTGCTTTTTGGATGCGTCAACTACTGGTTGGAGTGTCCAATGCACAGGAATACTGCCTTTTAGAATCTTCTTCCAATTATTCTTGTCCTCCCTGCAAAGAATAACTCTGGTTTAAAATGTTCAGAGTTTGGTACTTACCATTCTTGCAAGAGAAATCTTTGCCAGTAATTTTGTTGAGGCGTTGACACTTCTACAATAAAGGATCATTAATCTGTTTGCCCTACGGATTAGAGCACTAATTCCAAAAGAATCGCTTTGTCGGGCTTTGTATATTCCAAAAAGAACTATCCAATGATCAATCTCTAGACGAGCTATTGGTCCATGGTAATATTTCATTTCAGGGTTTGGTTCGAACAACCTTTCTCTAGCAAGGTCCTCTAAATGGCCTCTTTTCTTATATGCTTTTCACAATAATTTCATTTGAAGTTGTTCGCGAACTAATGTTTGGATTGGATTAGGGGTTATGTTTGCAAAGATGCATTCATTCCTATGTTGTCATATCGCCCAAAGGATGCTGAAGATCTGACTGTAGAATCCAAAGGAAGCCTCATTATCAATGTTCCGAATTGACAAGATTTGACTAATCCAATTTATCACACTACTTGGATGGAGATAATTTGCTCAGATGGTAAGGGCAGAAGCAAACCAGACTGCTCTCTCAAACTGACAATGTATGAAAAGATGATCCACAGTTTCCTCATCTTCTTTACACAATGGACATAGATTTGTCACTTCAATGTTTCCATGTCTTAGTTTCCTTCGAACAAGGAGAATTATTGTAGAGTTTCCATAGGAAGATGATCATCTTGTATGGGAGTTTTAGTTTCCAAAGTTTTTTCCACATTATACTATTGAGGCTCAAAATGACTGAGTTATTCCCACTCCTTTCTTTCATTTCCATACACCTATAAGCGACCTCACTATGAATTCTCCATCAAAAATGTGTTTCCATACCACTTTATCTTCCCCACCTTCAAGAAATAAATTCTGTCTTGCATTACCCTTAATGTTTTTCCCTCAACAAGGATGGAGGAGAGGAGTGGATCCCAATTAGCTCGAGACTGATTGATGATGGTTTTCACTGGGATACCATCCTTATTGTTCCCCTGGGGGTTGGCTTCATAATGTAATCTACCATTCTTGATGAATGATTAATTTCCTCCTCGTATTTGGACATCAATTCCTTTCATACGTACATCTCTACCATAAACACGTGATATAAACATCATTTATGAAATCAATTCCACTGAATATATTTTCAATCAATCTATAAATATTTAAAATGAAAATATATTCATTTTATGAATAAAAATTCATAAAATATTCATACTTTAACAATCATTCTAGAAAATGTTCTAGATATTTATAAAACAATATAAGGCACATGCTGGTACTCTCACATAAATAAAATTCCTTATCAGGAATATTTAAATATAGTTTTTCTGTAAACTATAAAATTATGCAATTTAATGAATTTCATGAAAATTTCCCAAAATTCCACTTATTTCCACTTTAGAAAAATACTAAAAATATTTTCTAAATATTTCTATAATTTTCGGCAGAATGACAGTTATTTTTAACCTAGCCTTCTTGCACGAAAATTACAGTTTATAATTTCAACAGTAGTCATAATTTCACCACTTTCAAAGGCAATTTATATCCAAATTATTTTATAAAAATAGTGTGAACCCAACTATGCATTTACAGTATCCCTACGATTCATACACGTATCCCTTACCTGTTTTATGAAGCCGATCTTCCCGGTTACGCTAACCGAAATCCATCAACTCAGGTTGCAAAATAATTTTATTAAAAATTATTAATATTTTTCCTTTTAATTTTAAGACACTAGTATTCATAAAATGCAACCACTAATAATTACAACCAGTATAATTTATACTGGTACCAAATATCAATTTCTTCAATTTAGTCCCTTTTTCCGTTTTAATTTCACTAATCCTTCTCTTTTAATTTCTATAATTATCTTCTACCAAAATCCCTAATTTTTAGCACATTTTGTGCTTCCAAAATGTTATGGTCGAATCCCCTAATGGCCACTTTCATTGACTTTTCCATCTCTTTTCCTCAATTTCTTGTTTCCAATTGGTATATGCTTGTCCACGTGAGCCTTTCCTTATCATTTTTCTGCATGAACCATAAAGGATTTCTATTCTCTCATGCCAAACTGAAACCCTCTCTTCAATGCTCAAATTTTGATTCTTAATCATCTCAAGTTTCCAAGCTTCCTATTTATTTTCTTCATGTTCCTTTAACCATTTTACATCATCTTCATACAATTTCCAGCCAATTTTCTTGCTTGTTCTCATCTATATTAAAACCCCATCTTATTCTAATTTCATGTTCTAATGAGGTTTAACTAAAAATAATACTAGAATCATGCTTCTCATGTCAAGGAACATAGAAATTCATCATTTGATATCAAGAAAACTATAGAATTATAGGAACTCACCTTAACCGAATTACACCTCCCAAAACAGAATTGTTTTCTGCCTCACGTCAGCCCCTTTGCTTGTTTCTTAGTTGATTTTAAGGTAGATGTAAGGCCTATGGAGAAGGTTAGGTGATTAACTAACAAGGGAATGATGTTTTGCTAAGAAATTCATGGAAGAAATAAGTGAAAACCGAACACACATGCAGCAAACAGAATGCTCGTGGAGTAGCAGGGGAAATCGGTGAGAAGATGTAAATTTTTGCTGAAGCTTTGTTCTCTTTAGTCTTCCATTTAGCATACTATCCAATAGGAGTTTGCCACTTAGCTTCTTATCTTATTCTTCATCATTTTGGCCTTAACAAGCATTAAAAACTTGAAGAATTCTGCAGCATAAAGTAACGGTGGAGAAGCATTCTTGTGGCTGTCCCGTTTTGGACCAAATACCACATCCTTTTTAGAAATTTTTCTCCAATAAAATTTATGCACATGTTAAATTGTAAATTCTCTACTCTTTTATATTATTTATATTACTATTCTTTTATTCCATAAAATTATGGATGAATTCTTTAAAATTCAGTTGAAACTCACGGCACTAAAGCAGTTCAATGAGTGGCGTACCATCCAAGTTGGCTGCACTGCTTGACTTTTCTTGGTTCTTTTGTATACATTCCAGCCGATAAGAACTTACCTTAGTTTCATCTTTAAGCCTTCTCTTACATTGCTTTTTATAGCATAAAAATTTATTATCCAATTTCCTTTGGATTATTCCCAACCGTGTATCACAATACAAAAAGGAGATTGACGTGTAATACCATTTTCTACTCACTATTGGACTTGTTTTCCTCTTCCTTTTGTGTCTTCTAGCCAATAAAATTACTCCATGTTAAATATTTGACTTCTCTTTTTTTTTAAATATCATTTATATCATATTTTATACCATAAATTGTGGCTGATTTCCAGCCATGAAGTTCACGACAGTAATAGTAATGTGTAGTCCATTTTTCTGTCCGACTTTGTTGACTCTTCCATGCTTACTTGTGTGCATATTTTCAGCCAACAATTTGTCCACATAAGCACCAATAAGTGATCTTCATTTTCAGCCAAATTCTGCCGTGTATCCAAATCTGAAACAGTAGTGGCATACTGCCCACTTCTTGCATGGTTTTGCTTGTGTTTTCATGTGTTCAATCCAATGAAAATAATTCATATACATATCAATAATTTTCTTTCTTTTATAATTCCATTTATTAGTATTTTATGCCGTAAAAATTAATTCTTCTACTCAAATTTTCAGAATTCTTTTCTTCCTTCAATCCATGCTTTTAATCCATTATTCAATATTTGTTTCAACTCTTATACACCATACTATAATTCATAAATCCAATAATTAAAATTTACGGGTGGAATTTTATTCAATCTTTATTTAATTCCACTATGTAATTTATTTCTGCTATTAAACATTTACAATATGGTGTACAGTGTTAAAAAATCGGGTCTCACATTTTCTCTTCACCTTAAGAAATTTGGTCCTCCAAATTTCACCTGGACCTTTCATCGAAAATTTCTAAATACTTCTCACATAATCTAAGATTTCAAAAGATCTGGTGTATCGAGGACTCGACTTTCCTTTCTTATCGAATTTCATTATGTCTTTAGGGGTTGAGACCTTCAAAATATATTATCACCTGTGCATCTTGGGAACTTGCTCAACCAAGTCGGGAGCTAATAACTTAAGGTTTCCCATTTCTTCCCATGCTATCATGAATTTACATTGTCTGCTATATAAACCTCATAAGGTGTCATGCCGATACTCGCATGTTAGCTATTATTATAAGCAACTTTGTTAGAGTAAATGATCATCCCAGGAGCCTCTAAAATCAAGTGCACACGCTTTCAACATATCCTTGAGCGTCTGTATCGTACGCTCTGATTGTCCATCAGTCATGGATGAAACACGGCGCAAAAACTCAGTTGGGATCCCATAGCTTCCTGAAGTCTCTCTCAACAATGAGATTGTGAAGCGGGACTCCCTGTCAGAAGCGATGCTCGCTAAAACACCATGTAACCTCACTATCTCCCTGACATATAAATTTGCTAAGGCACTAATTGGATCAATAGATTTTATAGCCAAGGAATGAGCAGACTTAGTCAATTTATCTACAATTATCCAGATCATATCTTTTGTGGGTTTTCCAAATTTCACTTAATTTAGGAAGTACTATCGACATGGGTATTTTTCTTCCTTATAAAGTTTCTAACTTTCAGTTAATCTTTTCTTCTAGATAATACTGCCAGCATACTTTTAAAATCTGAGTTTCTTCTTTCACAATCAATTTATACTCCTTAAAATTCTTTATCACCTTTAGGAGTTAAAAATTTTCACTTCTTTTCATACAGTAATTAATTCATACGATTATCACATATTATCTCATTTGGTGCCAAGTCGATAATAATTTGGCGACAATCATTTAAACAATTTTAATCAATCGTATGCAATTTGTAATGCCCAGGCTCACAGTCCCGTGGGACCCTCACTGGCACATTACTCAACCGTACTGTCCGCTTTGTAAGGCGATGCCAGTGCAGGCCTAATGGTTAGTCATGATTTGACATAGGCAAAGTAAGTCCTATGTTCGAGTCATGGCGGACGCGAAATAAATCCGTGCGTAAGGTGGACCTGTGTGGTCCCAGTGCAGTGGCATCGCCTTACAAAGCTGACAGTACGGTTGAGTAATGTGCCAGTGAGGGTCCCACGGGACTGCGAGCCTGGGCATTACACCAAATGTAAGATGGGAAATTGTTTGGAAAAGCTTAACTTTACCAAAAATTCGCACCTTCATTTGTCAATGTTTCCACAACAAAGTTGCAACCAGAGATCATCTGAGTGCTAGAGGACTATCAATCGAACCACAATGCCTTAGATGCAATTTTGAAGCTGAAACTCTTTCTCATTGTCTAAGGGATTGCCCTCAGGTCAAGGAGTTTTGGAATTTTATTCACACTCCTGAAGAACTTCTTCCTTCTTTTTCCATGAGTTTAAGTGATTGGTTGACTTGTAATCTTCATTCAAAGAACCTGTCGAGGGTGAGCAAAATTCCCTAGAAAGTGGTCTTTGCTTTTGCCCTTTGGCAAATCTGGTTAAATAAAAATAATTTGACATTCAATAGGAAAGATGAATCAAAACAAGTTTGGCTTAATAAGCTGCAGAGGGTTGTGAAAGAATTTTGGGTTACCTGTGGTCCTGAACTTTGCACCAAAGGTAAGAGACAAGTTAATCTCGGCTGGACTCCCCCTCCAACAAATTTTATCAAGTTGAACTTGGTTGGATCTACGTTGGGCAACCTAGGTAAGGTTGGAGCGGGTGGAATTTTTCGAAACACTGATGGACAATGGATGTGTGGATACAGTCGCAATGTGGGAAAGACTTCCAGCATACTTGTAGAGCTGTGGGGCCTTAGAGATGGATTACAAATTGTTGTTGAAAAGGGTTTTGATAATCTTACAGTTGAATGTGATTCTCAAAGTGTGGTAAGTCTTGTTTATGGTAATATTAACCCTACTCATCCTCATAGCACTATTGTTTTTTATTGTAGGATGCTGTTGCAGAGGCTACAGAACGCCAAAATAATGCATGTTTACCATGAGGCTAACTATTGTGCTGATATGCTTGCAAAACTGGAAACATCACTAAGTTCTCCTTTTGTATTTTGGGAATATCCTCCTCCTTGTTTAGGTTTAAATCTACTGTATGATATAATAGGAGGTCTACTTCCGAAACTCATAAATTGTAACTCCGGGGAGTAGTTTCTTTCTTTGTTATACAACATTTCCGGTTCACCAAGAAAAAAAAAGATTGGGAGAGCTAAAAGAAACAGTTCACTTGCTCTGGCCTACTGGCCTGGTAAGTTTGTTGACAAGACAGCAGCAGCACAGTGCAATCAATGTGAAACATGATCCCATAATTTAGCAGTACAAAAAAATTATTTATAGATGTGGATTCAAAAAAAATTTATTTATATATGTTTTGTTGTACCCCATCACGCGTACAGACTTGTTGGCAGTTCCATCTCTCTCACAGCAAAATTCCATTTAATGTTGCCATAAATAATTTCAATAAAAATTTTAATTTATTATTAGTTTTACTTAAAGTTAGAATACAGAAAAAATTCAAAGCCAATACTAAGATTCAAATAGCAACTATTCAAAACAATTAAATCAAATTATAATTGCTTTTTCTATATCTATAATTCTTTAAACTCTAAAAATTGCAAAAACTATAAAAAATAATTACAAATAATATAAAATTCAAAAAAAGTTATAAAATTATAGAATAAAACAAGAAATTCCAAAAAAAATCATAATTTTTTTAAAATTAAACACAAAAGGAACTAAAAAATAGATTTAAGATTCAAAAAAATTTTAAAAAAAAGTTCTTTAAATATAAATATCGAATGTTATAAAAGAAAAAATCAAATAAGAAATAAATAATTTTTATATTAAACCTTAAAAGACGAAAGGAAGAAAGAAAAGTGAACATGGGGATCAACCTAATCAGAATTATCTACAAACTAACAAATTGGGGTCAATCTCAGTAACTATTAGAAATTTTCTAACCCATTTTTTTTTTATTTTGGTCTATTTAATTTTCTAATTTTATGTTAAAATTTTAAATTATGTTTTGAAAAAAAAAGAATAAAAATAAATAAAATAATTAATTGATAAATTAATTATTATCATTTCATTTAAAAGAGCAATATTTTTAAAATAATCATTTTGATTTATTATCATTTTTAATTAATATTAATTAAATATTATTTATAAAAAAAAATCGCATGCGAAGCAGGGACAACATACTAGTACATTTTAAAAGTCGGCTGCCTTGTATTTAGAACAACTAGAAATGCAATTCCCACTGTTTTTTTCTTTGTTCTTTTGCATTGCCAAGAAATTTTTTCATTTTAAAAGTCGTTAATTTTCATGGAATTATCACGCTTTTGCCAAATGGAAGTATGAAAATTCCTACAACTTTGTTTGCCAAGCTTTAGAAATTTTGGTAAATATATCCATTTGTGTAAATGTGTCATATTTTTTAATATCAAACACATGTAAAACATGAAAATTATTATGTCATAAATTGTATTGATTCATGTTAATCAAAAATAAAATTTTTAGTTTTTATCAAAAATTTTATTATATCATTAATTTTTTCCTATAGTTTTTCATATCTTGTTTACATTAAAAATAATAAACTTTACGATGCTTGTTACGAAGAATTTTGTTATTTTTAAGTATTTATACAATATATACAACTATAAATACAATATATTTTTATTTAAAAATAAATAAAAAATTTAAGTGTTTGATTGTAAGACACGCGACAACAAAATGTCAAATACTAATAAAATAAAATAAAAATAAAACTATTTTTATTTTTTTCAATAAAAAAGTACATTATTAATTTTTAAATCGATTGATTTAGATTTATGTAAAATCTTTTGTAAACGTACATATCACACGCGCTACACATCATGCGGCTATTTTAATAAATACTAAAAATAAACTCGCACGATGTTATGGGTCTCTTTTTATTTTATAATTTTTAAAGTTAATAAATTTAATTATTAGATAGAAGTTATTGATCATAAAAATATTTATTTCCTTCATATTGTTTAATACAAAAGAAAAACATATTTACTACAGATAGAGTTTATATATAAAACAAAATGTCAAAAAATAATTTTTTGAGAAAATTGGATTAGCTTGAATTAAAAAAAAATGCACAATACTTAAGTTAAATAGTATGACAAACAGATAATTTGTTCTAGAAACAAACAAATTAAGATAATTATGCTATAACAATAAAAAGTAAAAGCACCAAAATATATATACAGCATAGTAGTTTAGACAATTTAACGAATAAGTAAAAAAAATTAGCTAAGAATGTTTTGTTCATATTATTAATCAAGTGTAAAGTTTTAAGTCCATCTGTAAGCATTTTTATTTTAAGAATAGCTAATTGAATTATTTATATTTACTATAAAGTACAATATGCAAAGTAAAAGTATTTTTTTTGAAAAAGTTAGAAGTAAAAACCCTTTCATATAATAATTTTCATTCGAAAGCAAAATATATGCAAGTAGAAGAAGCAAATAGATAAAAATATAAAGTAATACCATAAAACAATAATAGAGGACTGGATTAAAAAGAATTAAAAAGTCATATAAAAACCATGTTAAGGATTTAACTAAAAAAATTGTTGAGAAAAAAAATTGTTGAGAAAACAAAATAAAAGGACCTAAGTAAAAAAAATTGTTAAGGGAAAAAAAAATAAATGGACAAATGTCGAACTAGGAGAGAGGAGGAGACAAATATATATATATATATATATATATATATATATAGAGGGTCTAAACACACCCTAATTTACACTACATAGTTACTGTTCATTTAAGGAGAAAATGGGTGAGAGTAGAAAAAAATAGGGTGTGTTTAGATGGTCTCATATATATATATATATATATATATATATATGTATAGATACGAGCGCTACGCGTTTTCATAAATGCCATATTTCCTATATAATTGTACGTATACGCGCGCTGCGCGTTTTCATAAATGCCATATTTCCTATATGATTGTGCAATTTTACGAAGGGAGGCGAGAGAGAAGCTAAGCTAAGCTACAAATGGAGCTCCAAATTCTATTTCCGTCTAGTTCGGTGCTCACTGCAGCATCTGTTTTGACCCTAATGGCTTTGGCAATGCTTGGGGTTCTAGAAACGCGAGGGATTCACTTGAAGTACTCTAAATTCTTCAACGTTTCTTCTCCGACTGGCATTAAAGTTCCCAGTCGAGTCGGAATGTTCGTGTTCTACTCGCCGGCCTTCCTCGTCGGCCTTGCTTCCTTCTGGCTTTTCCCTGACGGAGACCGCAGATTTCTTTTCCTCAGATCTGCTGTGACCGTACATTTCTTCAAGAGACTCTTCGAGGTAACTTTCTTTAATCTGATTATTTCCTATTTTGTTAAGCAGTAGATCAATTACCTGGTTTATTTGAATGGTGAAAGTGGTTGCAATTGCTGATATGAATTTTAATACCAATTTTTAAAAATGTTTATGAATCATTTGAGTAAATAAGATATGCTAATTTTAGGCATGATATAATAATATGATATTTAAATAAAAAACACTAAAGTGATACTGATTAAAATTTAATAAAAATTATATATGAATATAAAAAAATCAAAAAATTGTTTCGAGTTTGGCTTCGATTCAAAATTTTCATGTTTCACATAATAAAAATATGATTTTACATGACATAAATGGAAATTATATATAAAAACAAATTGTTGGGTCTAGAGGAAGCCTCATATATTCATGTCTTTTACAACAAGATTAATGCAAAATTAAATCATACACATAAAAAAGTAATACTCAACGTGTGCATCCACAAGTGAGGAAAAAAAAAATCTAGTAAAGATTATAAAGAGTATAAAATATTCCAAAATAAATATTAATCTCAAAGTCATGAAGTAAGCTTACTTTTCATGCTCTTTAGTTTTTAAACCATGAAATAAATTTTATTCGAGTACAATCCTCCTTTTTTGTTTTTGCCTCTTTTACACATCTTTACAAATTCATCTTGATAAATTACATAAAAATTACATTTCTCTAGTTAATTTCAAAGGGCAAGACGTATTTCACATTCTTCAAGATAAGTCCTACTTATATTATTTCCTAATTAAACTTAATCATGAAATAACTCTTTGACCAATAAAACTTCATCCGATTGTCAATTAGACTCTAATATTCTAAGTCGACATTTAACGCCACGTATTCCTAACGTCATGCTGTTTTCTCAATCATTCTTCAACTTGCAGAATACTACTGTCTTACATGCAGGGTTATATTTGTTGAGCAATTGCAGGTTCTTTTCATTCACAAATACAGTGGAGAGATGGCTCTGGACACAATGATAATAGTACTTGTCAGCTACTTCACACTGAGTTCAAGCCTGGTTTACACACAGCTACTCACGCAGGGACTCACTCAGCCATCAATGGATTTGAAGTACCTTGGGATTGTGTTGTTTCTGACAGGACTGAGTGGCAATTTCTACCATCACTGCCTTCTCTCCAAACTAAGAGCAGAGGGTGGCAAAGATTACAAGATTCCCAAAGGTGGTTTGTTTGAGTTGGTGATTTGCCCTCACTATCTGTTTGAGATTTTAGGTTTGTTGGGAATTAGCTTGATATCTCAAACATTGTATTCATTTTCTGTGAGTTTAGGGTCTGCTTTGTACCTGATGTGTAGGAGTTATGTCACTAGGAAGTGGTATCTGTCTAAGTTTGAAGATTTTCCTAAAGATGTCAAAGCCCTTATTCCATATGTTTTCTAGATGGTAAAAACCTCCTCATTATTGTTATGTGAAATATAATCTTCGAAATTTTTTATATTTTTGACTTATTCTTAAATTGAATAAATTTAGTGAGCTTTATTAAAATCTGCAAACCTTTATTTAATTAAAAATATATAAATATCCATTACAAGAATCCAATCAAGCAATGGGTTGTTGGTGTTAAAGTTAGAAAGTTAAATACAAAGCACTCAATTTTGAGTTTTCATATTTCATCTTCGATAAGTGATTCATTATGATATTTTGTTGGTAAATAATATGCAAGTATTGAAAAATTTGTAAATAAAAATTTAATGAATTCACAAATCTCATTAATAGGTTGACAGTATATTTTAATTTTAAAAACGAGGTATAGTTTTTAAACTTTTTATAAAATAAAAATCCAACCCACCAAAATTTGATAATTAAAAAAAATATTCAGTTATTTTTATGTGATTTAATAATCATTTATGAAATCGGTTAACTCAGTAGTAAAGTTTATATTTAAATAATTTATATATTTGATAAATAATTTATTTAATAATAAATAAATATTGATGTGGACTAGATCAATTATTACTGGGCTTTTCTATAAATCAAGTTGAAGACCATTGAGCCAAATGATAATCTAAGCCCAAGAGAAAAAAGGACTCAAAAGGCCCAGAAATGATCCACTGGGTTATTATTTAAGCTGTGGGGCTTAAAGGTAATTACGCGTAAAATAACTCCTATAAATAGGTCACAGGTATCATTCTTAAACCCTAAGCTCCATTTGCCTACTGAAACCATGCCAAAACCCTGTCTGACTTAAGCATCGGAGTGCGCGCGCAGGGGAAAACCCCTGCGCCCCCTGATGGTCTTTTCTCTTGCAGAATTCTTGAAGACAAACTAACGCGAAGATCGAGGATCCGACATCAGCAAATATTTATTGTTGTTTTTGGCGACAACAATTGGCGCCGTCTGTGGGAAAACAAACAAAAAAGCCATAAAAAATTGGTGAAAGATGATCTGCGGAAGAGAAGGTACGTAGGCTGCGGCAGACTTGCATGGGCGGGAGGCGATTTCAAATTTTAGTTTTATAAATGAGGCACTATGACCCTGACTGCGGGGTTCCCAGGGGCGGCGGTCAAGGGGCAGCGCCCCTTGCGGGGGTTTGGGGGCGGAGCCCCCGAAAAAAAAAAAAAAAAGAGGTATGTGCGACATTGCCAACGACAGACCTTGGGCGAGAGACCTCCTCCTACTAGCTGTGCGAGACAAAAGTGGAAGCGAGCCTGTCGCACAAAAGCTGCTGGCGACAGCATGCCTGTCGCCCGAGACCGTAGGCGAGAGGTAGCAAAGCTGCTGGCGACAGCATGCCTGTCACGCGAGACAATGGCGAGAGGTAGCAAAGTTGCTGGCGACAGCATGCCTGTCGCCCGAGACCGCATGCGAGAGACTACCTTGTTGCATTGGGCGAGAGCTATCTCTCGCGCAGACATGTCCTTTTGGCGAGAGACTGGATCTGGCCCATAAGACAGCCACAAGTCGAGAGCGTAGCTCTCGCGCTCGACAAGCTTTCGGTGATAGAGTACAAAGCAATTCGGCAATTGAGTGGCTTCCGCACGAGATAGCATTGGTCGAGAGAGTGGCTATCCTGTCACCCAACAGCCAAAAGTCTCGCCCAGGATCCTCTCGCCCAAGAGCCTCACATGGCCTCTCGCCCAAGAGCCTCGCATGGCCTCTCGCCCAGGAGCCTCTCGCCCAAGAGCCTCTCATATCCTCTCGCCCAAGAGCATCGCATGGCCTCTCGCCCAGGAGCCTCTCGCCCAGGAGCCTCTCATATCCTCTCGCCCAAGAGCATCGCATGGCCTCTCGCCCAGGAGCCTCTCGCCCAAGAGCCTCTCATATCCTCTCGCCCAAGAGCCTCACATGGCCTCTCGCCAAAAGGCCTCGCATGGCCTCTCGCCCAAGAGCCTCGCATGGCCTCTCGCCCAGAAGTCTCGCATAGCCTCTCGCCCAAGAGCATCACATGGCCTCTCGCCCAGGAGCCTCACATGGCCTCTCGCCCAGGAGTCTCGCATAGCCTCTCGCCCAGGAGCTTCATGGACGACAGCTAGCATAAATTACTTCACCAAAAGGTTACAATCAGCAGAACTAAAATAAACAACCATGCAAGAACCAACCGCTGCAGACAAGACAATTTAACTACTGCAACAACAGTTGGCAGGAGTGTTAGTGGCAGAGTGAAGGAGAGATGCAAAATTCGACTGTGTCCCCCCCCCCCCATCGCCACCGGTCTACACTTGCTGCACGCACATGACAAACAACTTTGGCGATAGAATGCATTGATTAGCAACTGCCCAGCCTGCCACACTCAAGGTTCTAGGCTATAGAGTAGCACGCCTAAGAGACAATATAGCCCGAAACACGTGAAGACAACTTTCAATATAGTGGCGGGCAAGCACAGTACTCGTGCGGTAGGACCTTGACGAGGTGGAGCAATAGGCAAACATAGATCGCACGTGGCAGGTTCCCTTGACGAGAGAGTGGCTCGCCTAATAGAACAAAGTTGGCGAACACAGGGCGCCCGCGGCAAGAATCTTTAGCGATAGATTCACTTACTCAAAACGACAAAAACTTTGGCGATAGAGTGGCTCGCCGAATTGAACAGCCAATGCAGGCAAGCACAAGACCAATGCAACAGACACTCTCGGTGATTGAATGGCATGTTGTTATTGTATAACCTACACCACAGCCCAGCCTCCACAGCAAGGCTTACTTGGTAAAACACGTGTCAAGGCGCGAGAAGCGATCTAGATGGGCAAGCATGTAACAAGCTGAAGAGTTTTAGCTGAGATACGCCCACGATGTTATCGGGCAAGCCCCAATCAAAGACCTCAGAGAACGTACCAAAACTTTAAAGGCTAACTCGTGTTTGCCCAGGTGCGCATGAACATAGATAAGCAATGGAAACCAGGCAATGCACAAAAGGTCAGACGGGTTAGTGACCACCACACGAGTACAGATGTGAATGATGAGTAAGAATACAGCCATCCTAAGACCCAGGCAAGCAGGCCCTTATCAATCGATATAGGAACTCGCCTAGGAGAGAGAACTCTATGGGCGAGCCATTCAGAGTGACTGAATCGAGAAAAGATTAGGCAACTCTGTACACCATCAAACACAACGCTCAAGAAAAAGTTCATCTTTGAACAGGAATGAAAACACTATTTCAAAGAAGAACTCGGGGAGCTATATAGTGTAACGGTACGCTAAATACTGTAAAAGTAAAAGGTATTGTGCTGCAAAAAAAAATGGAAAAACAAAAGAAGAGAAAGAAAAAGCTGAGGCTATGACCAGTCACATATTTGGCGACAAGCAATAATCTCTGGCGACAGAATACAAGAAGTGGGCTACAACCCTGCCTATCGCCCATAAGTTCCCTGGTGATTGAGTACACGGAATGGGCAGAGTCTAACCCGTTGCCTGAAAGATCTCTGGCGATAGAATACAAGGAATGGGCGACAGCAGTGTTTTCAATTCGGCAAGCACAAGCATGCATATGACTAATTCTGGCGACAAGGTTCCACGTGGCAGACTCTTTCTGCAAGAGGTGGCTCACGCGTGTGATAGCCAAAATAGCTAGAAAGGGGGACTACTATTGAAGATCTCACAAAGATGCTACTCTTTTGAATACTCAGTTGCATGCAAGGCGTTATGTGACAGAACAATCTGTCGCTTGAAAGGGGCTTGCTACACTGCAAATTTGCGCGACTACAAGCATGCAACAGGCACTCTGTCCCAAGCTAGCTCAAGGCCACGCGACAGAGCAGTTTGCACAACTATAGGCATGCGACACGACTAGAACATGGGCAACCTTATCTTCTTCGTTGTGAAATTGAACTTTAAAGCCAAGAAGAGTGACAGGCCATGAGCTAGACAAGAGCTCCCGTGCGGGACAAGCCTTTAGCGAGACATGGTCTCCCGCATGCGACAGACCTTGGGTGACAGGAGAGCTCCCACGAGCGACAGGCCTTGGATGAGATATGGGCTCTCGCATACGATAAGCTCCCTACTTTGATAAAATGACAGCGAAGAAAATTAGGTGAACACAGCACCCATACGCAAAATTCCCCCGTTAGCACAATGCAGGCGATGTCTGCGCACGCCCAAGTGCGGGATTTGAGCGGAACAATCTAGAATCTTCTAGACCTAGTCCGACCGAGTGTCCAAAAGCTTCCTTCGACCCAAGAACTGCTCTAGCAATCTAGAAGTGGCTTAAGAGCCACACACTTAGACTATTGATAATCACACATGTGAAAGAGGGCTTATCTATATAAAAAGTGTGTCGGCTTCATGAGTCCTTTAAGCAAGATAAGGATGTGCCGGCTCAAGGTGTCGAGATCAAGGATGTGTCTCTTTTGTAAGCCCCTATACATAGCATTCTGGAGTATCAATACAAGTGAGTGCTTGGCACAACGAAAATTGCAAACACACTCAAGCAGGGACATAAGGGTGGTAACCAGATCTGAGGTACTCTCAAACGATGTTTTCAATTTTCTTGTCCACTCTAACAATTGTGATTGAATTAGGCAGGTGTCCGAGATAGGCACTAGCCACTATCGTGAAAGGCAGCAAGCCAGGAAAAGCTTGGTTCAATCGAAAACAACTTGTGGTAAGCTCGTGAAGATAAATTGATGGTACCGAGGCACGACTCGGTGCACAATCCATGGTTGACAGCAAAACATCACAGCACTCGTACCTTACAAAATTTTCAAAGACAAAGACTTGGAATGGTACTGGTGGTAAACATTTGCTATTATTGTTTTAACATTTGCTGCAATTATTCCACTTAATTGAAAATACTACATTATGAAACGAAAGGCCAGTTATTTTTATCTGTACTATGATAATCCTCCATGTTTGCTAGACATGTTGCAGGAATAGAAGAAGACGCGAGACGGGCACAAATAAGTCCCTAAGCGAAAAATGCGCGAGATGGGCACAAATAAGACCTTAAGCGTGAAGAAGACGCGAGACGGGCACAAATAAGTCCCTAAGCGAAAAATGCGCGAGATGGGCACAAATAAGACCTTAAGCGTGAAGAAGACGCGAGACGGGCACAAATAAGTCCCTAAGCGAAAAATGCGCGAGACGGGCAAAAATAAGTCCCTAAGCAAGAAAATTCAAAAGTCCCTAAGCGAAAAGTGCGCGAGACGGGCAAACAAAAAGTCCCTAAGCGAAAAGTACGCGAGATGGGCAAACAAAAAGTCCCTAAGCGAAAAATGCGCGAGACGGGCAAATCAAAAGTCCCTAAGCGAAAAGTGCGCGAGATGGGCAAACAAAAAGTCCCTAAGCGAAAAATGCGCGAGACGGGCACAAATAAGACCCTAAGCATGACGAAGACGTGAGAAGGGCAAAATAAGACCCCAAGCGGGCAAAATAAGACCCTAAGCATGACGAAGACGCTAGAAGGGCAAAATAAGACCCCAAGCGGGCAAAATAAGACCCTAAGCGAGAAAAAGACGCGAGACAAGCAAAAATAAGACCCTAAGCGAGAAGATACAAGACGAGCAAAACAAAAAGTCCCTAAGCACAAAAGAGTGCGAGACGGGCAAAAATATCTCTAAACGAGGTACATTACAATTTTATCATATTACATTTAATGCATTATGTTGGCATCTTGGATATAAACGATATTATATTCTAACAAGTCCTTAAGCGGATAGTGCGCAAGACAGGACCAATACTCCAGTAAAAGTTCTTCTTTGGACACAAAAAGTTGCAAAGAAAAACTTGGGGAGCACAAAATATGCAGGCTGTGAGGTATGGTACGAGGTACGTTACAATTTTATCATTGGATATGTAATACAATTGATGGACAAAGTGCATGCAAACGTTTTCTATTGGCATTCCGGATATAAAAGCGATGTTATATCCTTATCAATTCTATAAAGTCCCTAAGCACAAAATGGTGCGAGACGGGCAAATTCGAAAATCCCTAAGCGAAAAGTGTGCAAGATGGGCAAATGAAAAGTCTCTAAGCACAAAAGCGTGCGAGATGGGCAAACCAAAAGCTTGAAGCGAAAAATGTGCGATGTAGGCTACGTATTTACTTGAAGCAAAAAAGTGTGCGATGTAAGTCATGCATGACGTGCTTGAGCTTGAAGCAGTAATTGAGCGACATAAGCCCCGTATATAAAAGAACTTGAAGCAAAAAAGTGCACGAGGAAAGCCTGATTATTACGTGAGACTAATACAAGGTAAATGTATAGTTGCTTCGGTAGATGAGTTTAAAAATGGGCTGATCAGTTTGTAAAAGACTAAGCTCTTTCACAAAAAACTGGGGAGCACTCTAGATTGACTTATGCCTCAAAAGGAGCATCGATACTAACAGGCACCCAAGCATCTACGCCCTGAGGTGCTATAATTATCTAAATCGTCTTCGTCCAAGCCTATGAGAACCCCGACCATCTCGGGTCAACCAAAAGGCTCTTAAGGGCTGGTAAGATCAGATAGATCTTTATAAATGCCTATTCTCAGAAAATGTTGCATCAGGATCAAGCTTCAACCAATCCGGAGCACGCCAAGCACAAACCGCATCTGATGAAACCAAAAGGCTTTGGTGGCTCTGCAATCTTGTAATTTCTCCTTATAACTCTTGGTTTCGGTCAGCTAAGACCTTGAATTCGAAAAGAAGGGTGGTATATTCCACTGGAGAAGCATTTAGCTCAGAGAAGAAAAACGTATCCCGGTAGTGTTCTAAAAAGACACTTTGGCAAAAAAAAAATGATGACACGAAGTCATTTCTGCTACAAATAATAATTGAGTCCTCAAGTGAAGATGAAAAGACTCTTGTGATAATCCCAGGAAGAGGGTAGCACAAGAATTTGAAAAGCCCATTCTTTATATACTCTTTCACAAGGTAAACCTTGTAAAAGAGTGGGGAGCAATTGATGTGGACTAGATCAATTATTACTGGGCTTTTCTATAAATCAAGTTGAAGACCATTGAGCCAAATGATAATCTAAGCCCAAGAGAAAAAAGGACTCAAAAGGCCCAGAAATGATCCACTGGGTTATTATTTAAGCTGTGGGGCTTAAAGGTAATTACGCGCAAAATAACTCCTATAAATAGGTCACAGGTATCATTCTTAAACCCTAAGCTCCATTTGCCTACTGAAACCATGCCAAAACCCTGTCTGACTTAAGCATCGGAGTGCGCTGCAGGGGAAAACCCCTGCGCCCCCTGATGGTCTTTTCTCTTGCAGAATTCTTGAAGACAAACTAACGCGAAGATCGAGGATCCGACATCAGCAAATATTTATTGTTGTTTTTGGCAACAACAATTATAAAAAAAATAAAAATTATTTATAACTGTGCTAATATTAAAAATTAGTCGGACTTGGATGGTGTTGAAAATGGCCTTTCACAATCTACCGGGCAAACCCAGTGATGATATTGGCATCGAATTTGTTCTCTGCTTGGCGTTTGCTTTTATTTGCATGGGAATTTGCTTTCCTTATTCCACGAATTCCAAGTCCTTGCTGAATTTGCAGGTTTGTTTTTTCTTTATCTCTGCTTTGTTTTCCCTTTGAAATTACCTGTTTCCATTTTGAAACCAACATTTCTCTCTAACCATGATGAATTTGCAGAGGAATTAGTAACTGAAACCAGCAGCCATGGATCGTCTCAATGGTCCTGCCCGTCTTATGATAGTTTCAGATCTTGATTTTACAATGGTATTTTAGAAAAAAAAAAAGAAGAAGAAAAAATCCTGCTTCATAAGTTAAACCAATCATTGAATTCCAAGTGATTTCATCTTCTTGTTCTGATTCCAGGTTGATCATGAAGACCCAGAAAACCTTTCTCTTCTTCGGTTCAATGCTCTCTGGGAAGCCTACTATCGCCAGGATTCTTTGCTGGTGTATTCCACTGGAAGGTCACCGACTATTTATAAACAGCTGAGGAATGAGAAGCCCCTGTTGACCCCAGATATAACTATAATGTCTGTGGGAACTGAGATTGCTTATGGTGAATCAATGGTGCCTGATTACGGTTGGGAACAATGTTTGAACCTGAACTGGGACCCAGATATTGTTACTCAGGAAACAGCTAAGTTTCCTCATCTTATTCCTCAGGCATGTTTCTTTCTTTATTTTTTTAATATAAAAATGATAAATTTGATTTTTGTTCTTGTTCCTTTGGTCAAGAAGCCATTGCTGGTTAGTTTTACTACTTGCTTTTTGCTTGTGATTGTGAAAGCGAACAGTGAAAAGCCAAATGGACAGACTTTTGACTTTTTTTGAAGAACAAAATGCAGGATTTTAGTTTATAAATAGTAATTATATTTGAATGCACATTGTAGAGATTTGGTTGTGTTTAATGGGCTATGGTTTTTCTTTTTGATTCATTACTCATTATTTTTTAGAGGTGAAAAGCAAGTAGGAAAAATGAAGATCGTACAGAGGCTAAGAATTTTATGCTTGCTTTGCAGTCAGATACAGAGCAACGACCTCACAAGGTTAGCTTTTTCCTGGAGAAGCCTAAGTCATTAGAAGTAATCAAGGAACTTTCAGAACGTCTAGACAAATGCGGGGTGAGATTGCATGTTATTCTTTACCATGAGATGAGCAATTTTGCATGAGAAAGCATGTTCAGGAAATAATTACTACTTTATATAATGCTTTCTCATAAATGGTTTTTTGGATCTTAATTTCTTCTTTTGCAGTTAGATGTTAAAATAATTTATAGTAGTGGGACAGCCTTGGATGTATTGCCAAAAGGTGCTGGTAAAGGACAAGCTCTTACATATTTGCTGGAAAAGTTTAAAGCTAATGGAAGAATTCCACTTAATTCACTTGTTTGTGGTGACTCGGGAAATGATGCTGAATTATTCACCATTCCTGAAGTATATGGTGTGATGGTATGCAGCTTCAACCTTTTATTGTTTCTATCATGTACATACATTTTGTGTACCTTGAGGCGCCTGTATATTTGTCATTGTTTCTTGTTCTCGCAGCTTTTGTGTAATACAATTATTCTTCTTTATTTTTTTGGTCAAGAGGATTTTTGGAAGTGGGAGAGGGATGTTCGGGTTTGGACTCAAATTTTCGTGCTTTCTCATCCTCGTTGCTATTGTCCAAGTTCTTTTTAATGAAAACCGAAAAAACAAAGGAAATCGACAAAGCTAGCAAAGCCGAAATCTTTTCTCCCCCAGCCAATAATAATTTGTTTCCCAAATAAAGAATTTTTCTTAAAATAAAAAAATCAAAAGGTCTTGAATTAATATTTAAAGTTTTAAATATTAATATTAAAAGTAATAAACTTATGTTTAACAGGTGATACATCAACGTACATGGTTAGACTTTAATGGACACATATGATATGCAAATATATGTTTTCTAGATTTGTAAAATCCACATCATTATTGTTATGTGAAATATAATCTCTGAAATTTTTTTATAATTTTTATTTTGAATTTAATTTCTCCTTTCAGGGGTTTTATGGTTTTTTTTAATTTAATAAATTTAGATCCAAAATTTAAGGGTTTTTTTTTTTTTGAGATTTTAAATTTTGAACTCAAAATTTTGTGAGTCTTGAAAATTTTTGGAGATTTTTCCTTTAAATTTTGATTATGAGAGCTAAGAGATTTTGAACTTTTTTTTAAAAAAATTTGATTGGCCAAAATTTAATCTTATCTTTAAATTATTTTAATTCATCTAAAAATAAATTTGTGATTTTAAAAAATTCTTTTTATTTTGGATTATGAGTTTTTAACCGGTCAAACTATGTTTTTTTTCAGAGAAACTATATATTTTACCTTGATTTCTTCTATTAATATATTTTTAACAGGTCAAAATTTCTTTGACCTAATGATTCTTTTAAAAAAATTAAATTTAAAATTTGAATCTTCTACCTTTTGTAACACAAAAGCTATCTCTTTCTCCACGCAAAATTCAAAATAAGAAAATAAAAACAATTTAAAAAAAAAAAAAAACTGTCTCTTTCTGACTTTCTCCTTGCAAAACTCGAAATGCAAAAGGCTGTAATATACTTGAAAGTCTATCGGTGATTATGTGGTGGTGGAAAGACAGTATAATATCCACACAATAATAAACGTATGAACATCATAAACACAAGGCAGAGCTAAAGAGAAAATCAAACCATGTTGCTGAAATTTCTCTTCCCACCTTCATTCTTCTTCACCGCAACATCTCTGCTAACTTTGGCCTCCATGGCCAATGGTGGCTTAGCCGAAGTGAGAGGGAAACATGTTCAATACTCTAAGTTCTTCGGCTTTGGTAATTTACAGGCTTCTGCAGCATCCACGAGCATGATTTCAAGCCGACCAGCCATGGTTATAGTTTATACACCGGCCTTCCTCATCGGCGTCGCTTCCTTCGTGCTCTTCCCCGACGAGGGTTTCAGATTTCTGTTGCTGAAATCTGCAGTAACCATCCATTTCGGCAAGAGAGTTCTTGAGGTATCTTTCCTGATATAACCCTGGCATATTTATGTTGTTGAAATCTTAAATTTTTAGGTATAAGATTAGAATTCAATCTTCAATAATTTAAATATATAAAATAATTATATTAATTTGTATAAAATTCCATCGGGAATAGAAAACATTATTTTAGTTTGTCACTCGTGGGATGCAGATTTTTTAAATCTTTCAATAGGTTTTAGAACCCTTTAATAAAACCTGAAATAAAATTAAAAAAAAAAAACAGAAACATGAAATTAAAACTAGAAAAATAAACTTAAGGGATAAATTGAAGAAATTCTTAAAGAGGTATTTATATTTAGATTATTCAAAATTTGATTTTTAAAAATACTAGAGTGACTCCCGCGCTTTGCTGCGGGAATAAGGTAAATCTGAACATTGACATCGCAAAAACATAATTTATTAAGGAAGGCAATATATTTTTTTCTCTAAACACAGATAGTAATCATAAAACAACAATGAAAAAGCAAGAAACATGAGCTAAATAGTGTCAAGAGAACAGCAATGTCATTGATTGGAAGTTAAACATTGATAGATATAACAAAAATAAAACTAACTTGGTTTGATTATAAAGATCATTGCAACAAAAGAATGCTGAATTCCAGAAGTAATAGTTTTGCCAAGGGCACATGCTCATGTACTATTTACTTAGGGTCAAGGTGCCCAAGGGTTCTTGCAAACTGCCACCTTTGAACTGGAAATGTTTTGGAAATGTCAAAATCAGCTGATTTGGCTTGTATGTTTTTGTTTAGTAAGATTTTGTGCATTCCACATCTCCCTACCTAGAGAAATTGATAATTCGTTAGCAAGATATTTAAAATAACTATGAATAATTTAACTGAGGGAGAAATGTTGGAATGCAAATATTGATCAACTTCAATAGAGAAGGAAAAGAATCTTTCAAGTTCCATCTGAGTCAAGATAGGTTAATATTACATATATTCTCATATGTCCTAGTTTTGATCTTTGTCACATGTTTGATGCTATTGATGTCATCTAAACTTACAACAAAATAGTATACATTAGTCATTTGGCCTCTTAATTTAACCAAAGCCAATCAATTTTTAACCGACTATGCATATAGGTAACTACACCTTATAGCACCTTTCTAATTTACAGGTAAACAAATAGAGAAATTTGCACTTAATGAGTTTGTATTTAGTAAATATTAGTTTTTGACATCTATTACATTGTTTACTTCTCCAACAATGTATGTATTGTTATGAGAGACTTTCCCAAAAGAAACACTATAGAAAGTGGTTTTTCCTTTCTGTAAATTGAATTTATTGAATCAGAATGTACAACATAGTGTACCCAAACCTGACAAATGCCCTATTAAGTTTCCTTTAGCCATGTACACATATATTAGCCCCAGGTTGGATACTTTTATTGCAACACTCAATAAGGCTTGTCAAGTTTAAGTGATGAACTCTAAAAAGAAGTTTAACCTATGCAAAATAAATAAATAAATAGAATCTTAATTAGTTTGATATAAAAAATGAGAAGAAGCTTTTATATAGCTTAGGCTTTCATACTTGTGCTTGGAATTGCTTATTGCCTTCAACATCTGAATGAGATAGCATCCTTATTGCTATTTGAGTGTCATTCTCTACACTAAGGAAAATGTGAACGGCCTATTCTTTAAATCAAGTTATGGATGAGTTTTTTTGTTTATTGTCCATATTTAGGCCGGATAGCTTTGCCTTATAAGCATAAATTTTTTGAGAATATTTCAAGCAATTGTATGAAAAGGGCTTGGCTTAATGTTCTAACCAAATAAGTTTATAATCATAATTTGCTTCATATATTAGATTTATTCCTTCTTATTTATCAAATACAGGTAAACATATACCATATAAGTAAAATTATCTTAATCAGTAAAATTACAACTTGTAGCCCCTAATTCAAAAAACAAATTAATAAAAAAAATCTTTGCTTACATGCCTCAAATAAGTTTATGATATAAGCCAAAATTAACCTTTCTTAATGTCCATTAAGGTAATAATTTAAAAAAACAAACAACGAAGAAGATGTGGAATACCCATTAAATAATTAAAATTTCAAAAATCCATGAAATTGTATCATAGAGTTTTGAGAAAGGAAATTTGGATTTTGCAGAGTTGTAGACATGGGAAGAAAAGAAAGGGAATTTTTTTTAGGAAGAAAATGAAGGATTTAGATGAGAAAATTAGATATTTCTTTTTCTCCTTTCCCTACGTCCTTCCTCTTTAGAGAAGCTTTCTTTGGTTAAAGAAAAGAAAACCAAAGCATGAGACTCAGTCTCCACTCTCTAGCAGTTTTTTTTGGCAGACAAAGAAACGGGAAAAGAGGAAGAAAAGACCTGAAAGTAAGTGGGTCCACGGCTTAGAAAAGAGGGCAAAACCCCAATCTAACCAAACAAATTTCATTTTTTCCCCGCTGCGAAACCCGAAAGAAATAAAGCTTAAAGGGCAAGAGATGTAAAAAAGAGTGGGATCGACGTGGCTACATGAGGGCTCGATTTTTTTTACAACTTTTATTATACTGATTTATTTAAAATGTGAGAGATAGTGAATAATTAGTTTTAAAGAAGTGAAAGATAAATGTAATTAGTTTTAAATGACCTACATAGCATAAAAAAAGATATTCATGTAGACCTATAGTAAGTTTTTATCTTGTAATATAATATATATATATATATATATATATATATATTAGACTACTATAGGAAATTGAATGTGGCAATTTGATTGTGTAGATTTCAAATTCACATCATTTAGAATTTGAATCATATTGGATTTTAATTATTTTGGATTCGAATAGTTTTAAGTACAAACCATTTCAGATTTGAGTTATATCTCGGGTATAAGTTCAAACAATGTTTTTGCAGGCCCTTTTTGTACATAAATACAGCGGCAATATGGCTATTGAGGCAATGATATTCATACTTGTGAGTTATACGGCATATGGTGCAAGCATGTTCTACTCACAGCACCTTACCCAGGGATTTCCAGAGCCACCAATTGACTTGAAGTATCCTGGAATTGTGTTGTTTCTTGTAGGAGTGAGTGGAAACTTCTATCACCATTGCCTTCTGTCCAAGCTTAGAGCCAACGACAAAGAATATAAGATTCCCAAGGGTGGTTTGTTTGACCTAGTTGTTTGCCCTCATTATCTGTTTGAGATTTTAGGGTTTTGGGGAATCACTTTCATTGCACAAACATTGTTTGCATTTTCATTCACCCTAGGCTCTACTTTGTACTTGATGGGTAGGAGTTTTGCCACTAGGAGATGGTACCTTTCCAAATTTGAAGATTTTCCAAAGGGAGTCAAGGCTTTGATTCCATTTATATTCTAAATTAAGATACACTAATAATCTAGTAGATGAGTAGTTAAAAAAGTTGTGGTATGTTGTAAGATTTTAATTTCAATTATCAAAAATAAAATACCATGTTTGATATTTCCCTTAATTTTGTGGAATTTTGTTATTCATTGTTTTATTTTTTTAAGTTTGATTAATTAAGAAGAACGTTATAAATACACAAATTAAGATTTGAGTTAAGAGGTAATCGAATCAAATTGAATTCATCCATAATTATTTTCAAACTTGGCTTGTGAGTGGATTTGAACTTAGTTTTTCAATGTGCTAGTTTAAGTTATACAAATCCATACTCAAAACTTGAAATGGAAACAAACTTGTTAAATATCAATAATCCAATCCTATTTATCAAATAAATACTTGTATCTTATTCGAATCGATTTATTAAATTTGCAAACGTTTATTTAATTGAAAAATATATGAATATAAAATCCAACTCCAATTAATTGGGGGTTGTCACAAATAGCTAAAGTTCAAATGTTAAGTACAAGACACTCAAGTTTGAGTCCCACGGTTCCTCTTTTGTAGGTGATCTCTTACGATACCTCATTGTAAGCAATTTATAAATTTTGAAAACTTCAAAAATGAAAATCTAATTAATTCATAAATCTCAATAATAAATTGGTAGTATACCCGGATCTTGAAAATAACATCTCCTACTTCTAAATTTTTTTATAAATATAAATAAAAATCCAACCCCACCAAAATTTGATAATAAAAAAATAATATTCAGTTATAGTCATGTAATTTACTAATCAAAATGAAATTGGTTAACTCAAATTAAAGCTTATATTTAAATAATTTTATATTTAAATATACATTTGAAGAGGGGTGAAGAGTTTTAATTATGACTAAATCTCAAATAAAATTAGTCTTAAATCGTTAAAACGAATGAGGATGCTTGTAATTTACACCAAAAAAAATTTATATATTTGACAAATAATTTATTAATTATAAATAAATATATATAAAAAATGAAATTTTTTTATAAATGTGCTAATTTTAAAAATGAGTCGGACTCGGATAGCGTTGAAAATGACCTTTCAAAACCAATCGCCAAACCCAATGGCATTAGCATCGAATTTGTTCTCTGTTTGCTTTCATTTGCATGGGAATTTGCTTTCCTTATTCCACGAATTCCAAGTCCTCGCTGAATTTGCAGGTTTGTTTTTTCTTTATCTCTGTTTTGTTTTCCCTTTGAAATTACCTGTTTCCATTTTTAAACCAGCATTTCTCTCTAACCATGATGGATTTGCAGAGGAATTGTTAACTGAAACCAGCAGCCATGGATCGTCTCAATGGTCCTGCCCGTCTTATGATAGTTTCAGATCTTGATTTTACAATGGTATTTTAGAAAAAAGAAGAAAAAAAAAATCCTGCTTCATAAGTTAAACCAATCATTGAATTCCAAATGATTTCATCTTATTGTTAAAATTCCAGGTTGATCATGAAGACCCAGAAAACCTTTCTCTTCTTCGGTTCAATGCTCTCTGGGAAGCCTATTATCACCAGGATTCTTTGCTGGTGTATTCCACTGGAAGGTCACCGACTATTTATGAACAGCTGAGGAATGAGAAGCCCCTGTTGACCCCAGACATAACTATAATGTCTGTGGGAACTGAGATTGCTTATGGTGAATCAATGGTGCCTGATTATGGTTGGGAACAATGTTTGAACCTGAACTGGGACCGAGATATTGTTACGCAGGAAACAGCTAAGTTTCCTCGGCTTATTCCTCAGGCATGTTAAATTTGACTTTTGTTCTTGTTTATTTTATTAAGAAGCCATTGCTGGTTAGTTTTACTACTTGCTTTTTGCTTGTGATTAAGAAAGCGAACAGTGAAAAACCAATGGACAGACTTTTGACTTTTTTGAAGAACAAAATGCAGGATTTTAGTTTATAAATAGTAATTATATTTGAATGCACATTGTAGAAATTTGGTTGTGTTTAATGAGCTATGGTTTTTCGTTTTGATTCATTACTCATTGTTTTTAAGAAGTGAAAACCGAGAGGTGAAAAGCAAGTAGGAAAAATAAAGATCGTTCAGAGGCTAAGAATTTTATGCTTGCTTTGCAGTCAGATACAGAGCAACGACCTCACAAGGTTAGCTTTTTCCTGGAGAAGCCTAAGTCATTAGAAGTGATCAAGGAACTTTCAGAACGTCTAGACAAATGCGGGGTGAGATTGCATGTTATTCTTTACCATGAGATGAGCAATTTTGCATGAGAAAGCATGTTCAGGAAATAATTACTACTTTATATAATGCTTTCTCATAAATGGTTTTTTGGATCTTAATTTCTTCTTTTGCAGTTAGATGTTAAAATAGTTTATAGCAATGGGACAGCCTTGGATGTATTGCCAAAAGGTGCTGGTAAAGGACAAGCTCTTACATATTTGCTGAAAAAGTTTAAAGCTAATGGAAGAATTCCACTTAATTCACTTGTTTGTGGTGACTCGGGAAATGATGCCGAATTATTCACCGTTCCTGAAGTATATGGTGTGATGGTATGCAGCTTCAACCTTTTATTGTTTCTATTTTGTACATACATTTTGTGTAACTTGAAGTTGAATTTGCAGGTTAGCAATGCACAGGAAGAGTTATTACAATGGCATGCAGAAAATGTGAAAAATAATCCCAACATAATCCATTCTACCGAGAGATGTGCATCTGGAATAATACAAGCCATTGGTAGATTTACTCTTGGTCCAAATGTGTCTCCCAGAGACATTAGAGACTTCACAAAATGCAGAGTAAATAGTTTCAGTCCCAGTCATGAAGTAGTGAAGTTCTATTTATTTTATGAGAGATGGCGGCGTGCAGAAGTTGAGAAGCCTGATCAGCTTATGCAAAATCTAAAATCAAGCTTTGTATGTCTGATTTTCTCTTCCTTTTAATGTTTTAAACTTCCCTTTTAGCAATGAATGGCATTACCATCGAAATCTCAATCTGCGGAGACCATAGCAGGATGTGGTCATTCCATTCTCTACAGCTGTATTCGATGTGCCTTCACTTTATAAGAGCTCCATTTGTTCTTTCGATTCTGTAATTGCATTTTTTTTTTCAGTCTCATGGTTAATTCTGTTTGTTGAATTGCTGAGAGTTAATTGATTAAGTCTTTTCTCTTCAGTATTCATTAGGTACTTTTGTCCATCCCTCTGGAACTGAGCAAACACTGAATGAGTGCACAGATACGATGGAAAGACTATATGGAGATAAACAAGGAAAACAATATTGTGTTTGGCTGGATCGGGTTTCAACAGCACAGATTGGTTCAGATGCATGGCTTGTGAAGTTTGATAAATGGGAGTCAACTGGTGAGATTTGTTTGTAATAGTTGGTTGTATCAACTTTACCCTTATCTCTATTTTATCGCAATCTTATTGTTTTCCTTAATTTTAGGCCATTTGAAGTTGGATTTATCTCTTGTAATTTACTCCTTATATTGCAAAACATATTTCTTCCTAGTTGTCAGTTAAACTAAATTATGCTCCATATCAGGTAAGCTCAAACCTACTTATGCTAAAGTTAGCTGATGCGTAAAACAAATGAACCTAGAGAGTTTCATTTTTAGACACATGCTGTGTGCTTATTGGCTATATTTGATCATGTCACATAATTTTACTAACATCGTTAGTTGAATGTGCAAATTGATGGATGATATAGTTCGAGTAGCTAATTCGAATTTTGTTTCACTATAGATGCATTTAACCCATTTTAGTTTATTTTAGCATTTATAACATGACACACTTCCCTTGTTTTTCTGTTTGTGATGCTTTCTCACCCATAAAACATGAAAATGGCTCAACATTATGATTTTGGAGCTATCATATGCACAGCCTTCTATACATTATAGTGTGTATCTCTGCTTACTTTATGGCCTTTTATCAATTCATTATGTGTACCCTTTCTTTAAAAACACTATAACAGTTTCGCTTTTTAATTTCGAAACATTGTAGTTTCTTATGAACTATTTCTGAATCATTCTTCCAGGTGAGAATAGACAGTGCTGTCTTACAACAGTCTTACTTACTACTAAGGTATCCTGCAAATTGGCATATTTTGTCCTCTCTCCCTTTCAAGAATGATCTTTTTAGTTATCTATCCCCGTAGGATTTTATAGCTACAGGTTTATAGCTGTGTTACCGAAATTTATATCCTTGGTTTCAGCAAGCTGAAGAAGCCTTCACATGGATGCACATACATCAGACATGGTTGGATGGTTTGGAAGCAAAAGACCAAACCCTTTGGTTTCTCTAGTCTGCTGCGCCTGGGTCATCGATTCATTCTTGTCTCAACATACTTCTCATAACATATGGTTGTTCAGTGGTCACTATAACTAATCAGTAAACACCTAAAGTATCTATTCAGTCACATGATTGTTGTAGGCTCTATTCGAGAGAATGCAGAAAACTCACCCATCCTCTGGACTAGCAGGCTTAACGCAAAAGGCTTTAATTACAGGATTTGGTTAGAGCAAAGTTGCTAATGCAGATTCTTAGTGTAATCTTTTGAGCTTATTTGCATAGGATTAGGGGTTGAATGAAACTAATTCCGATGCAAAGATGGAACAATTTGAAACATTATCAATATACTTTGTGGATGATGTATGATTATTGATTAGGTGTGGCTGGAGCGGCAGGACTTTTGCGATCAAGTGAGGTCCGGTGGCTTTCAGGTTTTCAAGCTTCTCTTCGTGTGTACTAACATGGTGGCAGAGTTGCAAGCTTTGAAAATGGGATTGCTACACGCATGGTCACAAGGTTATAGGATGTTGATTTGTGAGATGGATGCTCTAGCTGCCTTGAAACTAATTGAGTCGGCTGATGTGCAAATTCATCCTTTGGGTTGCCTAATTAATGATATTAGAACTATTCTCAAAAGATCGTGGAGAGTGATTCTTTGCCATTGTTATAGAGAAGGGATTTTTTGTGAGGATAAACTAGCTAAAATGGCATGTCAGATGGATGAAAGGTATGAGTAGCTGGACTTTGCTCCTTCCTGGCTATATGTTTTACTAGATTCAGATGCTTGGGGCGTCTCTTATCCTAGGAATTTTATAATGTAATTTATGATTTCCTTACGTAACCAAAAAAAATAAAAATTATAATTAAATAGTTATCTGTAAGATTGCAGTCTGTCTAAGTCTGAAATTCAGCTTGAATATTATTATATTAATAATATAATTATAAAAAAAAATCATATTTGAATGAGATTCCTACAATTTATATTAAATAAGGATGATGAAATTCTTTATTTCCAATTTTAGACAGATGGGATGGCAGCAAGGAACAGGGTTGAAGGGGCAGAAAGGGAAGGAAGTATGCAAAATGACGTGGCTAGTTGAGGTTTGAGAGTTTTTGCAAAAATTTATACCATAGATTCAAAAATCAAAATTTTAGTTCGGAATTTTTCTAGTTCTAAGATGATCAAGTTAATTCTAGAAGTGATTCGGAATCTTAGGGGAGAAGAATATGTATTATTCGAACCATACAATCACTTAATCATCCTGGAAAATGACATGAATGAGACATGTTTAGCTTGGCATTCATCTCTTCTTTGTGGGAGCCCATGTTTCCACGTCCATGGCTTCTCTATCAACTACTATGAACCAAACATGCTGCTTTCCGCACACTTGCCTCACTTGATCGCTCAGCTTGACTTACTTTCCAACTGCTTTATTAAGTTGGAAGTTTTGGCCAATTGTAAGCGAGAGTTGTTGTCTTACTCTTAAGCCACCAGACTACAAATCTTATCTGATCACTTTACTTTATCTCCTTTCTCAACCTTTTCTTCAAGCTCTAGCCATGGAGTTGGTTTTCTCAATTCAATCTTTTCTACTCTTGTTTGTCGTTTTTCTTTATTCTTACTACTACTTCTTCACCTCGCACCAGAATCGAAATGATAACAAGGGTTTCAAAATCTACCCCATACTCGGTGCCTTGCCGGAGTTCTTGAGAAACCGGCACCGGTTTCTCGATTGGACAACTGAAATTCTAAGCCGCTGTCCGACCAACACAGCTGTCTTTTATCGTCCTGGTAAAGTCCATGGCGTCATCACTGCGAACGCTTTAAACGTCGAGTACGCGCTGAAAACCAACTTCGAGAACTATCCCAAAGGCGAGCGGTTCATTTTCCTTCTCACAGACTTTCTCGGCGAAGGAATTTTCAACTCCGATGGCGATCTATGGAAAATTCAGAGGAAAACAGCCAGCTACGAGTTCAATACCAAATCGCTTCGGAATTTCATCATTGACAACGTCAGGCTCGAGACTTTAACACGGCTGATTCCGGTGTTAAGCCAGGCTTCGAAAACTCATCAGCTATTGGATTTGCAAGATATTTTGGAGCAATTCGCGTTTGATAACATATGCAAATTAGCTTTCAATTTAGACCCTGGTTGTCTTGCCGGCGATGGAGCTTCCGGTTCTCAGTTCATGCGCGCGTTCGAAGAAGCCGCCACGCTTAGCTCCGGCAGATTCATGTATGCATTCCCGTTTCTATGGAAGATAAAGAAGATTTTCGACTTTGGGTCGGAGCGAAACTTGAGGAATTCAATCAAGATTGTTCATGAATTCGCAGATAACATCATAAAAACTAGATTACAAGCCAAAGCTGAAAACCAAGACGAAGATTTACTCTCCAGGTTCATCCGGAACGATGAGAATTCACCGCAGTTTCTCCGAGATATAATCATAAGCTTCATTTTAGCCGGCCGAGACACGACATCTTCAGCTCTGAGTTGGTTCTTCTGGCTGCTATCGCTCAACCCAAACGTCGAACGAAACATACTGAACGAGCTTGAATCGATTCGGCGACGAAATGGGAAAAACCCCGATGATTCATACACGTTCGATGAGCTACGCGACATGCAGTATCTTCATGCAGCGATTTCAGAAAGTTTAAGATTGTACCCTCCAGTTCCTGTCGACACAAAAGCTTGTCTGAAAGACGATGTTCTCCCGGACGGAACGTTCATCGGAAAAGGCTGGTTTTTCACTTATCACACGTACGCGATGGGGCGGATGGAAGCCATATGGGGCAAGAACTGCCGCGAATATCTGCCGGAAAGATGGCTTGATGAGAATGGAAATTACAAGCAAGAAAATCCGTTTCGATTTCCGGTATTCCATGCCGGACCAAGGATGTGTTTGGGGAAAGATATGGCTTATATTCAGATGAAATCGATTGCAGCGGCGGTGATGGAGAGGTTTGTGATAGAAGTTCCAGGCAAGGATAAGTGCCCTCAACATTTGTTGTCTTTGACTCTTAGGATAAAAGGTGGATTGCCGGTTAGGGTTAGGGAAAGATCAATGTAATTAGTAATTTCATGACTATTACCACTATTATTACTGTTATATAATTAATTTTTTTCTTAATAAATTTATAAAAACTATAGGTACGAGTCATTTACATTTATTAGCAAATCATGCTAAAGGGTTTGTAACTGACATGGTTTGGTTAGAAGAGTCTCCTCCTTTTCTAGACTCTGCCATCCTTCATGATCAGCTCTATTGTAAATTTGTAATCATCATTTTACTATTTAAATAACAAGTCACCTCTTTTAATAAAAAAAAAAACTTAAACACGACATAAAAATCACACCAATTAAAAAATATGAATGTAATATAAGTTTAAATTTAATAAAAAATAATATAAATAGAAATAGTTAAAAGAAAAATTTTGTATTGAGGCGTTGATAGGAATTTTTAGAACGAAATTTACATATTTTATACTATATTATTATAAATTATATATATAAATTGTTAAATTTAAAATCGTTTAGATTAAAATTTAAGTTGAGTTTTAAATTACACATATAGATACTATTAAAATTTTATTTAAGATTTGACTTATCTCTTTAATAAATTCAAATACTATTGAATTTTATTAAAAAAATTACCTACGGAATAATTATATAAATTATTATCCTATCCACTATCTGTGAAATTTTTAACTTCACAAATGAGATTAAGATGATAACACATATTATATATCATTTATTTTTATTTTTTTTAATATTTTTAAAAGACGTGTTATCTTTCTAATATCAATAATCCTATATAATTAAAAAAAAATAACATTCATTGCATGGTATTATTGTCTTGTTTTGGCAGTGTCTAATGTTTTGCTGTCTATTGCAAGAAACACTAATTTTCTCACACGTCAATTGTCAATGAATCATATACTTCCGACAAATGAAATTAATGCCATCTTTTAATTGGACCGATCGATGAATCGAAACAAGAAAAGAAGACCTTAGTGCTATTTTGAATATGCCCTAAGTGGAGGTTATTGACAAATATCTTGGTTTTCCCTTGAAGAATGATAGGAAAGCCTCTAGTTGTAGGTTTATTATTGAAAAAGTCAAACAGAAATTATCAGGTTGGAAATCTAGATTGTTGTCTTTTGCTGGTAGGACAACTCTTATCAAGCCCACCCTTAGTGCTATTCCCATGTATTATATGAAGCACTTGCGAAGAGACTAACCGGATTTGCAGAAATTTTTTGTGGGGAACGTCCAATGGAGAGAAGAAAGTCCACATGGTAAGTTGGGAAACTGTTGCTAGGCCGAAGGAAGATGGTGGACTGAGACTTAAAGACCTAACCAAACTCAACGAGGTCAGCATGGCTAAGCTCAGAGGTCGTTCCTCACTGAAACCGCCAAATTTGGGTCAAAGTCCTTAAATCCAAGTACTTCAAGGATGGAGAGTTCAAGAGAAAATCTTGTTCTTCTACTTGGTCAGAAATGCGCAAAGGAAGAAAAGTTCTTGCGGAGGGAATTAAATGGGTGATAAAATCAGGAAAACAGACTTGTGCTTGGAAAAATGACTGGACAGGCTTAGGACCACTGAATAAAATCATTTATGGCTCGTGGAGACTACAGGACTATGATTAAGAGGTTTCTGACATCAGGGCTGACAATGATACTTGGGATCTTAACAGATTGAGCGCTATTGTCCTAGATTGTAACCAGCAATTAATTACTGCTATCCCTTTCCAAGTTGAAGGAGAAGATAAAGATAGAATTAGCTGGAAATCTAGCTCCACGGGTTCTTTATCCTTCAAATCAGCTTACAGAATCTCCAAAAATATCTTTGGCCCTGCTAAAGATAACTGGAGATGGACACTCCTTGCCTAAAATCCAACCTTTCTTGTGGCAACTTAGGCAACAAAAAATTCCCACACGACAGGTTTTACATAATCGTGGCCTTCAAATCTCTGATACTTGTCCCAGGTGTCACAATGAAGCAGAATCTCCTCTTCATTGCCTAAGGGACTGCCAGCAAGTTAAAATCATGTGGCAAATGATGGATATCCCCAGAAATCTGGCCTCTTCATTTGATTTGGACCTTGAAAGTTGGATGATATCTAACTGCTACTCTAAAAGACTATCTCAACTTGGGAATATTCCTTGGAATATCTGCTTTCCTTTTACTATTTGGATTATCTAGACTAATAGGAATGATTTGGTTTTTAAAAAAATTACCCAACTTTGCATAGCTGGAAGAACAGGGTTCAATCTAGGATTAACGAGTTTTGGGCCATCGTGGGGTCGATGAAACAACAGAAATCAACTTCTATAATTAATCTAGGGTGGAAACCCCACTACATGGCTTTCTGAAGCTGAACACGGACGGTTCAGCAAAAAATATTTAGGATAAAAGGTGGATTGCCAGATAGGATTAAGGAAAGATTAGTGTAATTAGTTATTTCATGAATATTATCTGCATTATTACTGTTATAAGGATATGATTTTTTTTCTTAATAAAATTATTAAATTATAGATATGAGTCAGTTACATTTAATAATTTTAAATATGATATAAAATAATAAAAATACAAAAATAATACAAGTTCAACTTTAATAAAAAAATATATGAACATAACAATAATTCAAAAAATTGTGTTTAAAGTGTAGACATAAATTTTTTTTAAAAGAAAATTTTTGTATTTACGTCACACGAGTATAAATTATATATTTGCTAAATTTAAAACGAGTTACAGATTACATATGATCCACAGTGTTAAGATTTTTTATGATATTTGACTTCATTTATTAATTAAAATTATTAAAAAAATCATGGTACATCAGTACATGGAAAATTATAATAAAAACAAAATAAAAAAGTGGCAATCATTGCATGGTTTTAATTATTGTGTTGTTTTGGCAATGTAATGTTTGTTGTCCATCGTAGGCAACATAAATTTTCTCACACGTGAATTGTCAGTAGATCATTCAGTACCATTTTTTAATTGGAACCAATGAATCGAAATTCAAAGCTATTGTAGATATTTTTTTTAGGAAAATCATAAATATTTTTATTCGATTTAACGATATGATATTAATCTTATTAAAAAAAATTCATCACAATTAAAACTCCACATTTTTTTTCAAAAATTTGTTTAATAAAAATCAAACTAAAAAATTCTTCTCATAAACTCAACCTACATTATCAACTGAATAACAACTCATAAATAAAACTTTGGTGAATTTAATTTTTAGTTAAATATTAATATAATAATATAAAATTATTTTCAGTTTTTATTTTATTTTAAATTAATTACGTTTTAACTCAATGGTTGATGTTGATACTCTTACTCAAATAGTTAAATTCAATTATTTGCCTTCTAAAGCAGATAAAATAAAGTTACTAATAAAGTAATAACTTGCCTTATATTTATTGATTTTAATCAAAATAATAGTTAAAAAACGTAACTATTCTGTTCGAATTTGGGTTACTTTTAAAATTTTGATCATCATATTTGAGCTAATCTGCTAACTGCGAATTTTTCTGTATTTACATATGAAAAAATTAATTTTTAGTGGAAACAAATTGAAGAAAATTACCGTTATTTTTAAATCAACGATGCAGAACGAGCTGGATTATTTCAGTCCTCTTTCTCTCTGTGACTGAACTGCAAAATATATTCAAGTTCAAAGCATCAATGGTTTCTAAACTACTTTTCTCTGCAACCAGTTTACCACAATAAAATAAACTTAAATGACATTTCTGCAATTAAGAATGCTGATGCTGCTACGCTTGTAAGACAGTAGCAACTCAGTTGACATAATTTCAGAGAAGAAAATGTTGAGCAATCCTGGCCGGCCGGCCTCCTAAAGAACCCTACCACCCCGGCTGCAAGCTTCAAATAATAGCTTCAGAAATTTGGCTCTTTACCTACCAAATTTATCGAACACATGAACAAACCAAACAAATATAAAGTTACATCCGATAAATGCTAAGAAAAGGAAGTTTATTCAAGGTTTAAAGTGAATCTGTTCAAAAGCATGAAAGGGAACCTGTAAAAAGAAACTCAAACTTATTGTTATCATAAGGAACAACAAGCTTGGCCTTCCTGAAGCTGCAGCTGAGGTTGACCTGTAGAAAACACCATCAACCATGTAAATAAAGTAACACACATGCAATTAATCAGATACTTCGCTCCTACACCATCACTAATTAATGACATCAACGAAGGGAATGCTTGAATATTGAAAATTTTCCTGTCAAGAAAATTTCAAAGATTCTTATACCAATATCTTACTCTTTTTAGAAGGGGATTGTATAATATATGTTATTTTTGCTTTTCTTGTCTTGACTTTTAGCAAATGCCTCAGATTTGCAAAGAAACTGAATAACTTGTTGTCAGGACTGCTACCAGCAGTTTTGCACATTATTGAACCTGGCATGCTAACACAGGACATACTAGTGCAGCATACATAGAGCCGATAGGACCAGTCATGACATGTCATATGCTGGCATCAACAGATATTGAAGCATCTACTTTTTGCTTAACTACATGAGAAAGGGGCTGGGAGAGAAAGTTGGGAAAAGAAAGATAGAAACACGGGTTTGTTTCTCATATGCATGCATAAAGCAAAGCTTACTATTTACTATGGCAGAAGATGGCACATTTATCATCATAATTATCAAAATAAGTAACTGTGAATACCTTGAAACAATGCTCGCAACGGAATCAGTTTTGAGTCCAAATCCAAAGGGGAAGAGTGGATCATAGCGTGAATCCCCAACATTCATTGGCAGTTGATCTACGGATTTGAACCATGTTCTTGGAAGCTTTCCACTGAATCCATGGTCCCCATAAAGTACATCAGTCACACCTTGGCCTTCAGTGCCAGGTAACCATGCTGCCACCAGGGCATCGATGGCAGAAACATACGGTTCAATCACAATGGGTCTGCCTGAAATGATAACAACCACACACTTGACAGTTCCACAAACATTGTTAATGACACTGGCGCCAGGCTCCATCATCGTAAGGTTTGTGCTATCCCCTGCAGTCTCAGCATAAGGAGGCTCACCAACAGCAACAATTGCATACTCAAAGCTGTTCGATTTCACAAAGTCACTATCAGGGGTCTCACGATAGATAATCTCTGTGCTTGGATCAACAGTAGAGTTTATGGCACCAAGAATTGTTGTTCCTAGTCATGGAAAGAAATACTAGTAAATTTACTGCCACTGGATATATGTTATTAATTATTTTTCTTTTTATTTTTCTTCCGTTATGCTTCTAGAGGCGAAAATATGAGTATAATTCTCCCAATCTCCTAAGAAAGGTTCTTACAAGTTGTAAGCGGTACATGTTTTGAAAGATAAGTAGAGCATACCCCTTGTATAGTTATTGCCACTAAATCCTTGCCAATCAATTGTCCACCCCCCACACTGATAACCCAAATTATCAGCGTGGGTGCCAGCAACTAGGATCTTTGAAGCTTTCTTTGAAAGGGGTAGTAGCGGAGTACTTCCACCTTTCCCATTCTTCAGCAATACAAGTGATTTTCCCACAGCTTCCCTCGCCAAGTCTCTATGTGCCTTTGTAAGTAATGGGATATCAAATTATTTATAGAAATCAACTTTTTCAAAGAGCACTTGGACAATGAGACAGAAAATTACTTGATGTATAGAATATTAGAAAGACCAACAAATAATAATTGATTTCAGAAAACATGATCATGGATTTTAATTTTCGCATCTATACAAAAATAATTAAGTTGGACAAAAATGAAGATAATCAGGCATGCTGTAATATGTTGACAAACCTGGCTTCCCAGCTGATGAACCAGACTAAAATCAGCCAAAGGGTTCTCAAAGAGACCCATAGTGAATTTGACTAGCAAAATCCTTTCCACAGCATCATCAATACGATCCATCGGAATAACTTTGCTATTCACTAGGTTGGTTAGATCATCAACGAACTCAGTATGGTTGAAGGGGACCATGACCTGCGGAACACAGATCAAGACTCCAAGTCTTAGAATGCATCAATACTGTCAAGATTTGAGTTTTCAATTGATTATATTATTGCAGGAAAGCAGTTATCTTCAATTTTATTTGACATGTGTCTATACAGGAGCTACTAACCATGTCAATGCCAGCTTGAATTGCTGCCTGAACAGAGTATGTGTAGTTCAAATGCGGCGGTGAGGTGATCCTGTCTAGTCCCTGCCAATCTGATATTACAAAACCCTGAAAATTCATCAAAACAACAATTCATGTTAACATGAAAAGATCGAGTATAGATATAGGTTGTTACTAGAGATGAAATCAAAAGCAATCATAGTACAACATTAGCATTTTTTTTTGTAAGATTATATGTCCACGCACATGACTAATGAATGTGTGCTTTTGAGCCGATGAAAATGAACTTGCAAAGTGATAAGCTGTTAGAAACCTCTTTGAAAATATTATAAACAACCATGTCAACAATTTGTAGATTAGTTGTGAATTTATAGATAAATCCATTATTGATCATGAAAACAGAATATTTTGGTCCAATATTTTCATTGATACTGAAACTAAAAACCATGCTCAACCTTAAAATTAAGAGTGTTCTTGAGAAAACCAGTAATTAGCTCACGGTTTGCATGCATCTTTTCCCCATTCCAGCTAGAGTATGAAACCATAATTGTCGAAACACCCTTGATAATTGAATCAGAATAGGCAGGCATGTACATGCTAAGCAACCCATGCATGTCAATCACAGTGTTGTTTTCATTGATGCCCCTGGTTGTCCCACCATCACCTATAAAGTGCTTTGCACAAGCAGCAACCTTGTCCCTGGCAGAATTTAAGAATAGAACGAAGGGAGAAAACAAGTTCAATAAAAATGATTCAATAAGTGGACGCAGAGTGTTATAGACACAGCATAGAATATTGCAGCATCATTAGTGATGCCATGCAACATATACGCTGCATACCGTACCATTCATGAATAATGAGAAGATTAGATCAACCTGTTATTCATGAAGCATCCAAGACAGATAAAAAGGACAAGTATTATACTTTAGGTTGTCATGCAAGATGGAATCAATGTACTTGCCTAGGTACATTAATTTTGAATTGTTATAGCATCACGAGGAGTGCGAGGGAGTATGAGAAAACCCATGGCATTAGTAAAATATACTAGAAAAGTAGCTCCTAGATGTTAGAACCATTAACAACAGAATTTCTACAGAGTATATACAATTCTACAAGATGAAGCATGTTTAACTTGGACAATTTTCGTACTTTCCACCAACATAGGGAACCCCCTTGCGTGAACCAGAAGGAATATCTCCTTGCAGCCCAAGAATGATATCTGCCATCTCTTCCACAACTTTATGATCCTCACTGTAGCTTTCGTAACAACGACCCCACCTTGGATCTCTGCAAACCTATAAAGTCAATGTCAAGAAAGAACGTCATATTGTGGCATGGTGAATTCAAATGCAGCAAACACCTCACAAGTTGGAAGAAATTACTGGAAGCAAATCTTTGAGCTTATACAAACTATGTAAATTACCGCAATGCACGGAGCAAAGACATAAGGAATCCCTGTAGCTCTCACTTCAAGAGCAGTTGCAGCACCAATCTTCTTCACCAGCTCAGGATCTCTGCATATCAATAGTCAATACAAAATGCTGATATCCAGTGTGTTCCAAAGGAGTTTCGTGTTGAATTAAGGAGCAATATAAGCTCTAATCTATCTTTTCTTTCTGGAAATGATAGTTAAGTTTCTAGAATGAAGATATAAATGTGACTTCATTTAATTTAATTGAAACTGTTACTTATGTTTCGGCAAACATAGAAGGTTAAATAAGGACAAATGACAAAAGTACAATAATTTAATGATTCTATGACAAATATCAGCAGACAATGAAATCAACAGCTATGCTTGCCTGGTTGCTCCAAGCCCCACATTATGTGGAAATATTGTCGCATTATAAACATTGTTGTGTCCATGAACAGCATCAATGCCATAAATCATAGGAATTCCTAAACGACTAGACAGAGATCCATTCTGAAAAGCATTAACCATATTGACCCAATCCTCGGCACTAGCCTCTGGAAGTGGTGCACTCCCACCACCACTTAACACACTCCCTGTGCAAGAAAAAATGCTGTTAATTAATGACTGTTAACAGCTAAAAGAAAGACAACAACAACAACAAAATTAGAGACAGAACATGGCAGTTCAAAAGATTGCTACTATAATGGTTTCTAGCATTAGATAATGAAAACAACATGTTCTCGTTAAAATTCCACAAACTATAACTTAAAGCACTATGCTAATAAAATATTTAAAAACAAAACTATATAAAAACTAAAATTATGGCTATATAATGCTGAACATAACTTACTTTTTGTGGTATAATAATAATAATATTATTATTAACAGTAATGTATTTGGTAGACCCCCTCGACAAAAAAATCAGAACCCACTATAAAATCATTGCCGGCAGCAGCCAGAACTAAAACAAAGAATAAAATGTTGAAAATGAAGCTGAGAATGTTACCAATGGAGTAATCTCTCATTATCTGTTCAGTGGCGACAGTTCTATCGATCTGGACCATCTGACCAATCTTCTCTGCCAGTGTCATTCTGGACATCAGATCCTTAATTCTAACAGCTACAGGCTGCTTGGGATCCTTGTACTTGACATACTCAGCTCCCACCACCATTCCCAGCCATAAAACCCCCACCACCAGCTTCATAAGACCCATTCCCATCTAAAAACAAAAACCCAATTTTTCAGAGGCGATGAACATCAAAGTTTCGAAGTTTTCTCAGCAGCCAAGCAGGATTGCTGAAAGTGTAGCAACACCATCAGCAGCTTAACTTAAGAGACAAGAATACAACAGCTACATTGCCTTAAAAAAGGAAAAAAGAGAAGGAAATCTTACATGTAAAAGCAAAATAATGAGACCCTTTTCAGCTGATAAAGTAACAAGCGAAGTGCTTAACTTATGCTTTTAGAAAAGGCAAAGAATTGCAGCAAAGTTGTGATTTTGTTTTTGGCTTTTTTTAACGAGTGAGAAAAAGAAGAGAGTAAAGTAATGAAGAGCATAGCGCGGTTAGGGGGGACGGTTTCTCTTTGCTGCTGTAGTTTTCTAAGAACGTGATGGGCTCAACTCAAGCCTGAAATGCGGGTGGGGAATTTTGTTGAACAGTTAAAATGCGAGTGGGTTTCCATCATCTTCCTTCAATCTTGGCTCTACGTTTGGTCGACCTAATAATCTTGAAATTTCATTTTCAGCCGTTCAATTCGCCCATGTACTTTGAATGCAATTACTATTATTGAATATTCAAGCTTTATTTTCATTTTTTATATCCAAATTAATTCGTAATTTACTCAAGTTTATTCAAGCTGAATTCAATTGATTTTAGTAAAATATAAATATAAAGATTATGTACATCTTGATCATTTATTTATTAAATGTATTTAAAAATAAAATTTTGATTAGAGTAACAAGCGTTTTGAATCAAATATTAAAATATCCAAATTTAATTTAATTTAATTTGTTAATCAATTAGTTCAAATTTAAACTTAACTTAATAATAAATGAGTCAAGTTCGAGACCAATTTCTTAATGATTGTTACTACTTGTAATTAATGGACTATATCATGGACAAATTTCTTAATAATGAAATTTAATAAATCTTCAATGTTAATGTTAAAAATAAGTAAAATGAGGTAATTTAATCAATTTTTTTTTCACTTCATGTTAACATAGAAATCTGATGAAGATATAACGATGATTAGATGACATCTCAAATTTTATCATGACATTATAATATAGTTACTCAATTGATGGAATAAAAATTTACACATCTAATTGCGAATTTAATTTTGTAAATACCAAATTAACAAAAGTAACATAATAACAAAATCAACAAGTATTTAATCTTTTTCTTTTGTCGTCTAGTCTAGTTCTAAGAAAATTGTTTCCATCCAATTAAATGTTAGATTAAAATTTCTTTGATCACAATCTTTATATTAATTCAAATGATCATATCTCCACTTATAATATACGTGAGTTTTGATGTTTAAAATCTGAATTTTAATATTTGCTTGACTGCATTCCTCTTTCTTTAGATCAAAAGTTTTCGTTAAAAAAAAAAATCACTTTCATCACTAACTATTATTTTCTTATCAATCATCCGAATGAGTGATCATTGATTTTCTTATTCAAAGAGAGTAACTTTTCCAAGTAGCTTATAGCTTTGACGAAGGTATCATGAAATCTTGCATGTCATAAAGTACAAGCCAAAGAATGGGAGTTTCCTTTTGAACAAGTTATACTTTTACTTCCCACGTAACAAAAACAAAGCACAATTTAAATCATGCAAGCATGACGTTACAAAGCCATGAAAAGCAGAAAAGAATTGCTTAATTTAGTTGACAATCAATCCAATATCTGAAGGTTTTTTTTCGCATATATAGCCTTAAAACTTAGGATTACACAATATTTTTAAATATAGAAAACACTGAAAAACATCGAAAACAAGACTATTGTTAAGAATTTTCAATGAGTGGAACTTCCGGGGTTTCGACTGCCGCTCGGCAACAACAGCAGGCTGCTCAGAATTTCAAGCCAAAATCAGAATGGAAGCATCAAGAAGATGCGAGTGTTTTACATGTTCAACTTCCCGGTAGTTTTTGAGTTTACCTCTTTAATTTAACGATTTTTTCTTTTTTTTGTGTGTGTGTGTCTATTTTATCTATGTTCTTGATTTCGTTCAGAACAAGGATAGTTTGTCTAGGATCATCTCAAATATTATTACAATTTATAAATTTTAATACACATAAAGAATTCAAATTAGAAATTTTGAGTATTGATTGAAACTGTTTGTGTCTTCCATTTTTGACGTATAAGAGTTTACAAAAATTCGAAACTCAGCATCTATATTTCTCATCCCAAAATCAGAGGCTTTCATTGTAAAAAAAAAAATCTAATTAGGGTAACCTTTTCAAAAAGGTTGAGATCAAAAATTTGAATTCTGATATCTCTTTATACCTTTTTCATGTATAATGGGAAAAATCCGAACTCATTGATAAGTCTAAAAAGTTATACTTTAATATTAGGTTGAAAGAATTCTAACTCAAGTTACTGATAATTTAATATTTTGGATCAAACTGAATCTGACTTTAAACAATCTCTATTTAAGATCCTATTTTATTTGTATTAAACTTACAAGTCGGATAAGCAATCCAGTATATCGATAGGTCTATGTTAGACACTTACTTTATATGTTAGATGATACATTAATATAGATTATTATTCTATTAAGAGGGCCTCCATTTCTTTTATTTCAGAACTTCTGTATACTTCATTATCTATGCAGGATTTCAACTGGAGCAATTTACATTGACACCCAATTATTCAAATCGAACAGTAAGGGTTGAAGGAAAGCGCCGGCATCCAAACGGCAGATTATTGTCCGTCGACGAAACTTTCACTATTCCTGAAGAATATGAGCTGTCTAAAATGGACAGACAGTACGAGCGAGGAGCTCTTATGCTTAAAATGCCACGGGAGCTTGTCCCTCAACAACAAACTGTAAAAGAGACAAAGGAAGAGACCCTCGAGGCTCAGGGGACAGTAGGTGAGTCGATGACCAGAAAATATGAAGGAAAATCTACGACTGGTCGGGAGAAGGAAAAGAGATATGCAGAAGGGAAGGAAGCAGAGAAAGAGAACGCAAATGCTTCGGATAAGAACGCGAATGAAGAGAGGAAACTGCTAGTGAATATGGGCGCAGCATTGCTGATTATAGTGGGACTAGTAGTTTCTCTATTCTATTACTTAATTCGTAAAACAGTTGGCTAGGTATTTGGAATCAAAACGGACCGTCAAATTTCACGCTAACAATCTCGTTAAGTAACTATTGCAATATACTATGAACACTTATTCATCGGTAAAATGAGCGAGGCTTTGATAATATGAATGTCTGCCGGTTCGGCTAAATAATCAGTACATACGACAATATGAATGTCGGTTTGATTTAATAGTTGGTACTGTTGCATAGTCTTTTATTCCTATCATACCTATGCTAACAAATTTCGGTAATGTTTGGAGAGACGGATGAAAAGTGGGTAAAGATAAAAAAATTATTAATCCAATGATTAAACTACAAAGTAAAAAAATAATTATAATATCTAATCATTAAATTAATAAATTCTCATCCTTTCTTGTTACCTATTTTCTTATCAAACAAAGTCTGAGAGTATAAATGTATCAAATTTAATTAATAAATAAGGTATCAAATAATGGTAAAGCAAATTCAAATAAGCTAATATCTACATGATATTTAAATAACCGAGACTTCGTTTAGCAGTTGTTACTTCTTCTTAAAAGAGTTAAAGTCTAAAGTTCGATTTTCTATTCTTCTCTTATATCTCCTATGCACCATAAGAATAATATCTACATGATATTTAAGCATGCATCATTTTCCCAAGAGATTTCCACAAGAAAGCTTTAAATTAAAATTTGGGCTGTGAAGTTGTAAGTTCCCAACATTATGATCACCGCATATATGCTGGTGTTTTAGATATTCAATTGACCCTTTACCCCGAGCATGTCTAATATTGCCTAAAACAAGAGTCATCTTTGCCCTGTGGAGAATTTAGTCATCTGACTAGATTGGAAATGCATCTATAGATAAAATCTCATTTGCCAATCCCTCCAAAAGAAAATTGATAAATAGCTCTTAGCTGTCCAGCTACAGGTTTTCTCATTCTCTCTCACTTTATCTCTTTCCTTCACCAGTCCAAATGACAAATATATGACAATCCTGATCTATTAGTAATCATCAAAGCCATCATCGACATATACATCATCGCCATAATCCTGATCAACAACAGATTTGCTTTTTGTTTTTGACAACCTACCAGAAGATTTCAAAGGTTTCAAGGGCTTCTTGACCTTCTCTGCCTGTAATTCCAACCCCTTCTTTGAAGGCTTCCGTTTTCTTTTCAACCGTGTTCCTCCCGTGTCCTCTGAAACAGTCAACAATTTAAACACGTCATGGTCCATTTGGGAAGTCAACATAGAACAGCAACAATATGCATAGGACTAAGATACTAAAGTTTACGTGGATCTTTAAATTTCCAGTCAATGGCATCTGGCACCAACTCAAAGTACAGACACCGGGTTCAGCATTTTTTCCCAAACAGCAAAGATTTGCTTCAGCTTTTTTTGAAAATCTAAGTAGTTGTTTGGTATCGTTTTTTGTTTTTTATTTTCTATTTTTGAAAATTTTATTTTTGTTTTATTTTGTTTTTTTTCAAATTCTAAAAACAAAAAATATGTTTGATTAATACTGTTACGTTTTAAAAACAAATATTTAAATTAATTTAGATATAATATTCAATTCACAAAATAAAATTTAAAAAATTAAAAATAATGTATTTAGTAAATAATAATATGTATATAATATGAAATAATATTATTTTATACTATTTAATATTAAATATTTTCATTTAATCATATAAAAATTTAACGTATTTTAAATAATAATATTATTAAATATAATATCAAATAAAATAATTCAATTAAAAATAATATTAAATAATTTTTAATATTATTTTTATTAGATAATAATTGAGATTAGTAAAATTTCAAATTTATATATTAAATAATAATATAAATTAATAATTATAAATTATATTAATAATATCATTTGATTTAATTGTAATAATATTAAATTAGTAAATAAAATAATATTATAATATTATATTTCAATGTAATTTACATTTACTTGCTTTTTATATTTTCAACTTTTCTATATTAAAATAAAATATATTAATTTTAAAATAGTTATTTTATAATTAAATAATATTTTATATTAAAATTTAATATTATTTTATTTTAAAAAGCTAATTAATTTTATTTTATATTTTTATTATGAAAAATATTAATATTATATTAATATATAAATTTTGTTCACTTATGAATAGTATCAAAAATGAAAATATGTTTACGAAAATAACGAAAACATGAAATTCTTGTTTTTGTTTTCGTTTTCTGAAAACAAAAACATGCAGAAAAACATGTTTTCTGCTGCTATTTTCAAAAAAATTAAAAACAAAAATAAAAAACAGAAAACAAAATCGATGCCAAACGACTTTTTAGAAGATGTTTGAGGCGCATGAATTTACCTTCAAGTGGACTTGAAGCATTGTTGGCTGCTTGTCCATTTTGCCCATTCTCTTCTGAAAGAGGAGATCCAGAATGATTACTATCGATCAACTTTGAGGAACTTCCCACACACTTGTCTTGCTGCTCAGGAACATCAGGACAAGGAATGGCTGGCAAGAAGCATAATTCTTCTTGTGACATATCTGAATCACTGAATGGATCCTTCTCCACTGTCACAATATCAACTTCATCATCTTCATTGGCAGCTGACTCTTTCACCTGCAACCATAAAAATATTTAGAAACAAAAAGTCAATCAAAAGATTCAGGCATAGGGTCTGTTTTCTGTCACCTTTTCAGTTTCAGGCACCAGATCGAATTCATCTTCTCGTTCTACATACTCCTCATTTTCCTCAAGCTCTTTGAAATCAGGAGCAAATGCACTCCAGTTTTCAGTGTAGTCTTTAGCCCAAATATAAACCAAGCCAGTCAAAGAAACCGAGACAATAATAGGGTGGACAGGATGCCACGCTAAATCAAACACTGCTTCCTTTGGACCTTCAAGTATTTTTACAAGATGACCAGCCCTATCCCATATGTAGATCTTGTGCTCTCCTTTACTAGCAGAAGCGGCTATTACCCACTCACCATCACCGCTGAAACCAGGTGCTTTCCAATGCATCTTAGTGATTGAATCTTGAAACTCCCGAAAAAGAACTAAACATTTGGACCCAACAGCCTTCATCTTCTCAACAGCATCTTCCTCATCGATGGCGTTGCTAAGGTCGTCAAAAGCTCCAAGTCCATCTTTCAAAGGCAAAAGATTTTCATAAATCCTGATAATTCGATCATTTGAATTTGCAAGGAGATACTGCCCGTTTCTGCTGAAAACTACGTTCTTGATCACAGCACCACCAGAAATGGGAATCACAGCGAGTACTTTAACGTTTTTGTGATCTATTATAAGTATTTCACCTTTGGAGTTTCCCACATATACTAGATCCCCTTTCTTATTAAAGCATGCAGCAGTCAGTGTGAAAGGGGTTCCATCAGGGAACTTGTTCCGTGAAGGAGGAGCAACACCATTGCCCATATCAGGAACAGTGACTGGGAGTGCAGTCGTACTTCCAGTATGTAAGTCAACAATCATTGGAGGAGATGATAAAGGGCAAGCTAAGCAGACAGATGGCATTGAAGAACCAGGATGTAGACGAGCTTGTAGAGGGGTTTGTTGCAGAACGATACGTGTAACCTTCTCGCCACTGAGAACATCCCAAAGTGTTAATGACTTGTCAGCAGCAGACACAAGAATTCGATGACCATACTTTGACCAGCATACACTTGTTATAGCAGCACCACAATCTCTGTCTCTAAGCTCCTTGGCAATGCCCCTGGTCTCAAAATCCCAAATAACACAACTTCCATCAGAGCATCCAGCTGGTGTAGAATGCAAAAACCAGAACCATCTATTAGTGCAAATAGCAATTACATTAAAATTATCTTGAATGGGAATTCATCCGGATTATTTCAGCCAACTAAATAGCCTTATTTTCAACAATAAATAAGTAATATACTTATCAACTTAAGAATAGAAAACAGAATACAAATTAAAATAAATCACAGAAAAATCTGAGAAAATAAGCAAACAAAATTGAACATGACAAAAAGATATCGCATTTTTATGGGATTTTCTTCTTTATTCTTCCTCAAACTGTGTGAGTTTGTCTATTGGATTTTGCTTTCGCTTCTTCTTCTTCTTCAAATCTTTTTAATAATAAAATCCAGTAAGTCTTAATTCAAAGGAAAAGAAAAAAAAACTTATTTTGCAGCTCAAAGTAGCTCAATTCTCCAGGAAAAACTTACCCATTTAAAAAATAAGAACAAAAATCAGCTCTTCAAAGACACTCGTTAATACCTGCAATTTTATTTTTTTTTTCTGTTCTTTTTTTGGAAATATTAAAGGAAAGTCAGAGATTTACCGGCGAGAAGGTTACCACGGCGATTAAAGGCAATGCATTTCATAACCCCATGCTCCAAATACTCTTCTATCACCTCCGGAAAATCTCCTTGCAGTGGATCTTCCCACACGCAACAAAAATTACATTAATCAGCAGAAAACCCAGAATAATAAAAACAATTAAAAAAAAACCTAAGAGAGAAGGCGCCTTACCAATAATCGGGGCATTCATCTTCTCCTGTTGTTGCTCTGGTTAGAGCCTCTACTGAAACAGACACCCAAAGAAGAAAACAATTCTCGTACAAGAAACACAAATGAAAAACAACTGAACAAATCCTCTTTATTTTCTTCGATTTCGACTAAGCGAACAGAAGCAAAATCCGACGAGTTTGCTCTGGTTAGAGCCGCCACTGAGACGGACGCACAAAGAGGAAAGCAATTCTTGAACAAGAAACACAGAAGAAAAACAACTGAACAAATCCTCTTTGTTTTCTTCGATTTCAACTAAACGAACAGAAGCAAACTCCGATGAGTTCCTGGAAAGAAAATACGAACCAATGTATAAATTATTCGAAGAAATAAAGACACTATTAGAAAGAGAAATCACAATTTCCCGGTTCTATTTGGGATAGGAGAGTGGAGATTGATGCTGCTTAGATTAATTATTACGTTTATTTTTTATTTTTATAAATATTTAAAAATTATTTCTATGTGTATTTTATATTTTAAATTTTTTAATGGAGACTCCATTTTAATTTTTTATTTTTTTTCTTTATTCTCTTTCAAGCTCTTTAATGTTTTAAGGTCTGTTTGATGTTTTGTTTTTGGTAAGCATGAATTAAATTTATTTTTAGAGCTACAGTCTAATCTAGACTCTAGAGTAAGATGTTTTATTTTTCTTTTATATATATATATATATATATATATATTTGAATTAATTGATGATTTATTTCCTCTCTAGTTGAGTGTTTTACAATGCTCTTAAATCTTTTACATGATTGATAGTGTTTAATGGAATGAAATTGCAAAGAGATTTATGAGAATTTTTATAGAAAGGTCATAAATTTTGATATGACTATAAAATCAATGTAGAAAAATATATGATTAAACGTAAATTTAAAGTTATTAGGCATAAAATATATTAAAAGTATCATAAAAATATGATTATCAATATAAATATTGGTGTCAATAGATTTAAACACATGATAATTTTGTTATAATATATGTTTGAAAAATTATATTCATACCCTAAGAATTGCTAAACAAACCTATCTACTAAAAAACCCTAAATCTTAAAAAAAACACTCCTCGCATCTTAAAAAATTTAATATTTTTCAATATTATCTTTATTGCAAACAATATATTTTTTTTTGGAATTTTTTTTTTGGTGAGCCGTAGCTCACTTGAGTTACTACCTGGCAGCACTTGTATGCTGCCTGGGCAACACATGAATGCTGCCTGGGCAACACATGAATGCTGTTGCAACAGCAAGCCTAAGCAGCCAGCAATATGCTGCTGTTGTAGCAAGCTACCTAGACAGCAAAAAAAAAAAAGAAAAAAAGCTCCTGGAAGTGGATTTCCAGGAGCTTTATTACGCTTTCAGAAGTCCACTTCTGGGAGCTCTAATGTGCTCCCAGAAATCCATTTTTCGGGTGCACCATTGCATATCTGGAAATCTAATTCTGGGAATACAAAAATTAAAAAAATATATATTAAGAAGGGTATTTATGTAATTTTTTATAAAATATTTTGATATTTAAAAAACAAAATTTAAATAAGGTGTGTCAAGTATTTTTTTTTTTGGGTATGAATAGAAGGTCACTATACGTTTATGTTAATTATCATGTGTTTACATACTTATAACATATCTTACACCTAATAACTTTAGTTTTATACTTAATCATATATTATTTACATTAACCTTAAGTTAATTATCAAGTATTTACGATACTTCTAACATATATTTACGTTTAATTATGTATTTTTTACGTTAACATTAAGGCAACATCAAATTTTTTTACCTTACTATAGAATTTCCGAGATCTATAATTTTAGTTTAAGACATTAAATGTCATGTTATGGGTTTTAATAAGAGTAAATAATGTATTTTAATTTCAAATCGGATGAGAAAAAAATATTATTAAGTATATTAGCTTAAGCATTACACATATTAATAAATTAATCAATTTTGTGATTAAAAAGTAGGTAAGATATTTTCGATTCATATTGGCTTTCAAAGAAAAAATAGTTCGAAATACAATTGTAAGTACTATTTGTCAATGTTTAGGGTTTGAATTGAATTGTTTATTGAATAATACGTTTGTTTATATACACAAGGGCTCTAGCACTAAATTAGGAAACTACTCCTAATACTAATTGAAATCCCTAAACTTACGGGATCTCAATAAATACATAATTACAACTAAATATATGGACTTGATTCTAGGAAATATTTATTTTCCTAAAATAATACGGTTTCCCACACTCCCCCTCAAGCTGGTGAATAGGAATTTTCCATTCCCAGCTTGGATACAATTCTCTCAAATGCCGTGCTACTCAACCCTTTGGTGAGGATATCAGCAAGTTGCCCATGTGTTGACACATATGGAGTACATATCAAGCCACTGTCTAACTTCTCCTTGATGAAATGTCTATCCACCTCGATATGCTTCGTTCGATCATGTTATACTGGATTATGAGCTATGCTGATTGCTGATTTATTGTCACAGTAGAGCCTCATAGGCCCTTCCCATTTAATCTTTAAGTCTTCTAGGATGATTTTCAGCCAAAGTAACTCACACACGCCTTGTGTCATTGCACGAAATTCTGCCTCAGCACTAGAACGTGCTACTACACTCTGTTTCTTGCTTCTCCATGTCACAAGATTCCCTCCAAGAAAGGTACAATACCCGGAGGTTGATCTCCTATCGATGATCGATCCTGCATAGTCAGCATCAGTATAGGCTTCAAGTGTCGTACTCCCATTCCTCTTTGTTGGCTCTTATAGGCTATACCGAGAGGGGGGGTGAATCGGTTTTTAACTACCCTTAAGCTCGTTTTTCGGTTTCTCTAAATTCTCTAGCCTATATTGATATTTTCTAAGTTTTCTAGGCTATTCAATCATGCAATCCAAATTCAATACAATAAGCACAAATATAATTGCAAGTAATTAAAGAGAGTAGGGAAAGAGAAGTGTACGCAAGCGATTTATAGAGGTTCGGCAACCTTGCCTACGTCCTCTACCTTGAGACACTCCCAAGGATTTTCTCCAAATCCACTATCTTGAATTTGTTACACTCCCTCTTTTTCTAGGCTAAAGAGAAACCTCTCTCTTTTTCTAGGCTCAAGAGAAACCTCCCTCTTTTTCTTAGGCTAAAGAGTAACCTCCCTCTTTTTCTTAGGCTAAAGAGAAACCTCCCCTTTACAAGGAATGATTTTGGTTTACAAGAGATGTAATCAAAGAAGGCCTCTAGATAGGCAAGTGATTACAGAGATTAAGCACAAGTAAAAGCCTATACAAAGTTTGTGCTAAGCAATACAAGAAATAGGTGAATGATAGAAGATGTAGACTTTTGAGCTCTTGATTTGTTGTTTGAGGCTTGATAAGATGAATAAGATGATGAAAGATGTTGCTTGGTTGTTCCTCTTCCTTCCTTTAGCTTCTAAGCCTCTATTTATAGTCCCTTGGATGGTTTGTGGACGTTGTTTGGAGCCAAAACCGAAACTAGCCGTTATGTCTCACAGAAACTAACCGTTGGGGGCTTTCTGGCACAAAGGGATCGATCCCTTTCCTTAGGGGATCGATCCCATGCTTCATTTTCTTGCTTCCGGGGCATTCTGCCAAAAAGGGATCGATCCCTTCCCTTAAGGGATCGATCCCATGCTTCCATAATGTGATTTTCCTGCACTTTTGGGTTAGAAATGATGTGGTCTTTGATCCTAATTCAACCTAAAACATTTTGGCATTTTTGTGGGAGTTTTTCTTGACTTTCTCAAGTGAAAACATGATCTAAAAATTCATTAAGTGATTTTCTAAAATATTCAAAACATTTATAAAGAATTAAGACCAATAAGGATGTATCATTAAATCATGGCCTTAATGTTGATATGATCACTTGAAAATGGATTGAGAAAATCATGTGTGATAAGGCAAATTTACAATATGAATTAGAACATTAAAGCTTACTTAAGTTTTTGTCATTTCAAAATATATATGGCAATTTAAAGCTAACAATCTCCCCCTTTTTGATATGACAAAACTTAATGTAAATTTGCTTTGAAAATTCTTTGATAAAATACTCCCCCTCAAATAATGCCGGATTTTATAAAGCTCCCCCTTAATATAAGCATGGGTTTTGAAAATGAATTTTCCCTTATTATCTCTCCCTATGTCTATCTCTCCCCCTTTTTGTCATAGCAAAAAGAAGGAAAAAATATGCTCCCCCTAAAATCATGACTATGTGAGAACAAATAAAAATGCTCCATCCAACAAGAGACATGTTAGTACATGGGACTTATAGCACAAATAAATAAGTCAATATTCTCAAAGAGTATGAAATATTCATGCAATGAATATGACTTATGAGCCTATACCAATTGTTTATAAATAATTTTGATACCAATTGTTGATAAGTAATTTTGCAAGAAGGTTTCAATTGGTAAGAAGTTAAGCAAGCACCTAAGTATATCAATTGTTCTCTAAGGTCCAACTAAGGTGCATGACAATACATCATGATTATGAGCTAAAATTATATAACATATCATATGCATGTGCTCATAAATCATTCTCAAGAAATATTGTGTCTAGAATTAAATCATATAGTAATTAACTTCAAATTCTAGCACACAAGAGTTTCATGCAAAAATATCCTAAGAGAATTCTTCTCTATTTGTTATTTCAATCTAAGGCGCATGAGAAGAATTGTCAATTTAAAGCTCAAACCAATTGGCAATTTAGTTTTGGCTTACCAATTATTGAAAATATGGTTTCCAATGATACTAATTGTTATTTCAATCTAAATACCAATTGTTACTAATGGTTGACTTAGGCATTTTGCATGAATCCAATATGTAGTGTGTTCATGTCAAGAAAATAACCATTTTAAACATGCAAGAACACAATCACACATCATATTCATAAAGTTATACCATATGGAAGATTCATAAAGTCAAAGTATTCAAGCAAACACATTTTCCTCCATGTTTTCAAGCACAAAAATCCTATGCTCATTTTCCAATTCAAGTCCTTAACTAATTATGAGCAAGGAAAGATTCAAATAATAAATGCATGGATATCAAGTTTTTGCATTTATCTTTGAATGTTGGTGTTGTCATTAAGACCCTAGTTCTTTAAGTTCAAGGATGATAAAGTTTCATGCATTTGAACATTTAGGATCCATTTACCATCACAAATTATAGGCCAATGACTATTACCAATTGTTGAATTTGCATTTGAAATCAATCCACTAGATGTATAATGATCATGAAACCTAGAGTGGAGTAGTTGAGTCAAGCTAATAAACATAATCCTATAAGCATGCTTGACTAGGATGAACAAAAGATATGATCAATAGTCATTATGCACAAGCTCATCAATTTCTCAAATTACTCACAAATCAATGAAATAATTCTCAAAATTATGTTTAAGCATTCATTGAAAATATATTTCAAGATTATTTCAAGATTCATGAATGTTTTTCAACAAGAAACATGATTGTGCACTTGTGAGCTCAAGAAAAATGATATTGATTGTTGAAAGTGATACCATTTGTTGGAAATGATATTAATTGATGAAGTTGAGGCATGATATCAATGAAAAATGAATTTTCATACATTAAAGATCATCAAAAAGAAGTTAAAGACAATGAATTTTAACTTGAGAAGAAAGAAGATATCAAGAAAGTGAAAAATCCTTCTCAAATTCGGTTGAAAAAGTGCAGAAAAGCCATTTTGGCCTGGGGGGATCGATCCCTTTTGGAGGGGGATCGATCCCTTAAGTCCAGAATGCAAATTTCCTGCATTCTGCTCAAGGGGATCGATCCTTCTTGCTAAGGGATCGATCCCTCATCCTGTTTCTGCAGTTTTTGACAGAAAATCCAACCTTTGAGGTGCCCAAACTTCGTTTTTGAGTAATTTAAGTCCAAGTAAAGGTTTAGACATTTGTAAAACATGATTTTGGACTTGTATGAATGAAAAATCTGAATGAAAAACCATTTTACAAAAGATTTTGCAATTTTGGTAGAATTTTCACCAATAAAAGCATTTTTGGCCTCAAAAGGGGTCATTTTAAGCATTATGCATATTTTGTCAAAACCAAAGCTTTGGAAACCACAAATATGCCAAAACAAACTTGTTCACATAGATTTTAAGCATATATAACATCAAATCATCATACTTGTGAACAACATGTCATGATTGTCAACATGCATATTCTTCATTAAGGCTCATGACAAGGCATTTTGCATATATGACATATTTGACATCTTTTGAGCAACTAAATATATTATCTAGACATATCAAACTTGCTCAAGATGCAGAAAACCAAAAATTATTTCAAAATCACAAATCATGCTTTATCAAGTACTATTCATCAAACATTCAACAATCATTCATCATGCCTTTTGTTCTATCATTCAACTCACAATGCATCAAGAATCATTAACACATTTTCTCATCAAAGCACAAATAATCAAATAAAAGTTTTAAAGAGTAAAGAATTAATCTTACAAAACTCCTTTGCTTGAGTATGCTTTGCCTTGAATTGTTGAGTCCACTTTGAGCTATTCTTTGAAGAATTGTTGTGATGGATCCTCAAGCTTTTCCTTTTTCTCATTGGCACAAGCAAACTCCATAGAGGTGTGTAGAGCATTCAAGCCCCATTGTTTCTTTGTAACTCCATGCTCTAACACTCCTACAACAAACAAATTCAAGCATGCTTTGGTATCCAAATTTTCTTGGGTCCATGAGAGTTAGTACAAATAATTTTTGATCCTTTTGGGATCCATTTCAAGCACAATTCATCATTATTTACAGCATGCTTAGGCACCCACATTTTTCTAACCACTCTTCCTCTAAATGTCGTTTTTCTATTTGTGCATGCTTGTGAGGTGTGGCCTATTCTATTGCAAAGTGAGCATGTGAGAGATAAATCATGCATGGTATTTTTGCTCACTAGGAAATTCTTAAGATGAGTTTCTTTTTGTTTAGCATTATAACCTAACCCATCTTTGTCAAAGAAAGCTCTTTGGGTCTCTAACATGTGATCTAGCTTTTGTTGACCCATATAAAACCTAGAAAATGAGTTATGCAAATTTGTATTCTTTTTATTTAACTCATTTATTTCTAAGTTGGCCTCTTCTAGTTTCTTTTCAAATTCTATCTTAGCACTAGTCAAGGCTTCATTTTCTATTTTTAATTTAGCAATGATTTTCTTATATTTAGAATTCATGCATTGAAATTCATTTGCTAAATCATCAAAGGCATTTTGTAGTTCACTAAAGGTATAATCATTATCTTCACTAGAACTACTACTAGCCTCATCATTACTAATGGCCATAAAGCATGAGTAGGCTTCCTCATTATCTACATTTTCCTCATTGAAGCTATCACTATCGCTCCATGCAGCCACAAATGCTTTCTTCTTAGATTTTCTATCCTTTTCTTTCCTAAGTAAGGGGCAATCTAGCTTAGTGTGACCTAGTTCATTACACTCATAACACACTAAGTGGTCCTTTTCTCTTCTACTTGTTTCTCCCCTATGGTGTCTCCTATTACTCTCTCTCTCTTTCATTCTCATAAATCTATTGAATCTTTTGGCAAACATTGCCATTTCCTTTTCTTCCTCATTTCCACTTTCATCACTATCATCCTCATGAGTGGAAGACTTAAGTGCTACCCCTACTTTCTTTGAAGGCTCTTCATTTCTTTTCAATTTCATCTCATATGTAAGTAGGGAGCCCATAAGTTCATCTAGAGACAAGGTATTTGGATCTTTAGACTCTTCTATTGCGGTTACCTTTGCCTCCCATGATTGTGGCAAGCTATTCAAGATTTTCTTCACCATTTCTACATTGGAATAGGTCTTGCCTAATGCCTTAAGTCCATTGATTATGTCATTAAATCTAGTATACATATCACTCATGGACTCATTTTCTTTCATTCTAAAAAGCTCATAATCATGTGTGAGCATTCCTACTTTGGTCTCTCTAACTTGATTTGTCCCTTCATGTGTAATGGCTAGTTTGTCCCATATTTGCTTAGCATTTTCACATAGGGACACTCTATTATATTCATTTGGACATAATGCACAAAAGAGGGTGTGCATAGCCTTGGCATTCAATTGTGCCAATCTCATATCATTGGTGTCCCACTCATCCTCACTCTTAGGGACATCTTTTCCATCTACTTTCTTTATTGGGATTCTAGGACCATTAACTATTACTCTCCACACTTCATAATCATTAGATTGCACAAATAACATCATCCTAGTTTTCCAATAAGAGTAATTCTCACCATTGAATAGTGGAGGTCTAACTAATGAGTGTCCCTCTTCTCCTAGGGGTGTGCCTACATTCAAGTGAGCCATTTAAGATCGTTTCGCTCGATAGAGGTTAATCTAATTCAATCTCAAGCCCAAGCTCTGATACCAATTGTTGGCTCTTATAGGCTATACCGAGAGGGGGGGTGAATCGGTTTTTAACTACTCTTAAGCTCGTTTTTCGGTTTCTCTAAATTCTCTAGCCTATATTGATATTTTCTAAGTTTTCTAGGCTATTCAATCATGCAATCCAAATTCAATACAATAAGCACAAATATAATTGCAAGTAATTAAAGAGAGTAGGGAAAGAGAAGTGTACGCAAGCGATTTATAGAGGTTCGGCAACCTTGCCTACGTCCTCTACCTTGAGACACTCCCAAGGATTTTCTCCAAATCCACTATCTTGAATTTGTTACACTCCCTCTTTTTCTAGGCTAAAGAGAAACCTCTCTCTTTTTCTAGGCTCAAGAGAAACCTCCCTCTTTTTCTTAGGCTAAAGAGTAACCTCCCTCTTTTTCTTAGGCTAAAGAGAAACCTCCCCTTTACAAGGAATGATTTTGGTTTACAAGAGATGTAATCAAAGAAGGCCTCTAGATAGGCAAGTGATTACAGAGATTAAGCACAAGTAAAAGCCTATACAAAGTTTGTGCTAAGCAATACAAGAAATAGGTGAATGATAGAAGATGTAGACTTTTGAGCTCTTGATTTGTTGTTTGAGGCTTGATAAGATGAATAAGATGATGAAAGATGTTGCTTGGTTGTTCCTCTTCCTTCCTTTAGCTTCTAAGCCTCTATTTATAGTCCCTTGGATGGTTTGTGGACGTTGTTTGGAGCCAAAACCGAAACTAGCCGTTATGTCTCACAGAAACTAGCCGTTGGGGGCTTTCTGGCACAAAGGGATCGATCCCTTTCCTTAGGGGATCGATCCCATGCTTCATTTTCTTGCTTCCGGGGCATTCTGCCAAAAAGGGATCGATCCCTTCCCTTAAGGGATCGATCTCATGCTTCCATAATGTGATTTTCCTGCACTTTTGGGTTAGAAATGATGTGGTCTTTGATCCTAATTCAACCCAAAACATTTTGGCATTTTTGTGGGAGTTTTTCTTGACTTTCTCAAGTGAAAACATGATCTAAAAATTCATTAAGTGATTTTCTAAAATATTCAAAACATTTATAAAGAATTAAGACCAATAAGGATGTATCATTAAATCATGGCCTTAATGTTGATATGATCACTTGAAAATGGATTGAGAAAATCATGTGTGATAAGGCAAATTTACAATATGAATTACAACATTAAAGCTTACTTAAGTTTTTGTCATTTCAAAATATATATGGCAATTTAAAGCTAACACTCTTGAACAGAATTCCTCTTCCTGGTGTTCCCTTAAGATATTGCAAAATTCGGTGGGCAGCCTGCAAATGAACCTCTCTTGGACTATGCATAAACTGACTGATTAAGCTCACCGCATAAGCTATATCCGGTCTGGTATGTGATAAGTAAATCAGTCTTCCCACGAGACGTTGATACATTTCCTTGTCCACTGTGGCATCTTCCTCTGCTTTTCCTAGCTTGAGGTTTGGGTCCATAGGAGTACTTGCGGGTTTGCATGCAGTTTTGCCCGTTTCCTTGAGCAAATCCGTAACATACTTCTGTTGGGATATAAAAATCCCTTTTCTAGAGTGCGCAACTTCAATTCCCAGAAAATATTTCAATCTTCCCAAAGTCTTAATTTCAAACTCCTTAGCCAAGCATTGACTCAATATTTGCTGCTCCCTTTTGTCATCTCCAGTTAATATAATGTCATCCACATATACTAACAGTGCTGTTACTCCCCCTGAAGCAGAATGTTTGATAAACAATGTGTGATCCCCCTGACTTTGTTTGTATCCCATGGCCAACATGACTCTAGCAAATCTTCCAAACCAAGCTCGAGGAGATTGTTTCAGGCCATACAAAGCTTTGTTCAACTTACATACAGTATTGGCAATCACATTCCTTCCATAACCTGGTGGAATCTCCATATAAATCTCCTCCTTAAGCTCCCCGTGTAAGAAGGCATTTTTCACATCAAATTGCTGTAGTTCCTAACCAAAATTGGCAGCTAGAGATAAGATTACTCTGACTGTATTCATCTTAGCAACTGGGGCAAACGTCTCTAGGTAGTCAATCCCATAAGTCTGTGTATACCCTTTAGCTACCAACCTCGCCTTGTATCTCTCAATTGACCCATCTGCCCTGTATTTCACAGTATAAACCCACTTGTACCCCACCGACCTTTTTCCTGCTGGTAACTTCACCAACTCCCAAGTTTTATTCTTCTCTAGAGCCTCCATCTCCACATCCATGACTTGTTTCCATTTTTCATTAGACAATGCCTCAGATAAGGTAGTAGGAATGGTGGTGTTCTTTAGGCTTACAAGGAAGGCTTTGTAGGTTGGTGAGAAATTTTTAAATGATAGGTAGTGTGAAAGAGGATATAATGGCTGTTTTGTACACTTTCTGGTCCCTTTTCTAATAGAAATTGGAAGGTCCTGGTCATCTTCAGTATCAGTAATTTGGGCTTTGGTTTCACTCTGTAATGCTGGAAAGTTAGTAATTGTTACCTCATTTGAAGGACTTGAGTTGGACTCTTGAACTTGCATAGATCCTGGATTGGCCTTTTTCTGCCTTGAGTACACCAAGTTTTTACCAAATCTCACATCTCCAAGAGCAGATTCGGGGTTAGGTACTAGTTTGGGTTCAGACACATTTGGTGCAGTAGGAGTAGTCTTATTTGACTCAGGTTCAAGTTCACCAACAACTGGGGCATTTGACTCAGGTTCAGACTCAACAGATGGCTCAAAAGACAGTTGGGGCATATGATTGGGTTGAGACAAAAGTGAAAGATCAGGCAACCCAAGAAAACCTTCCTTATCTTCCCTAAGACTCTCCCCCTGAAGATAAGGTTGAGTGAAATAAACCTCTTGTTCATTGAATGTTACATCTCGTGACACATAAAATTTCTTAGACGGAGGATGGTAACACTTATATCCTTTATGAGTTGAGGAATACCCAATAAAAACACACTTTAGAGCTCTAGGGTCTAGCTTCCCCCTGTCTTGACTGTGGATATGAACAAAGGACACACACCCAAAAATGCGAGGTGTAAGATTGTTTGTGGTAGAGAGGTTCGGATAGAATGAAGAAAGCACATCCATTGGACTTTTGAATCCTAGAACTCTAGAGGGTAATCTATTGATGAGATGAGTGGCTGTGAGAACTGCTTCCCCCCAGAAACTTTTTGGCACATTTTTTTGATACAACAGTGCTCGGGTTTGGTCTAAAAGGTGCCCATTTTTTCTTTCGGCGACTCCATTTTGTTGTGGTGTTCTCACACAGGAAGACTCGTGAATTATTCCCTCTCTTTGACAAAAAGGGGTAAGAATTTGATTGAAATAATCCTTGGCATTGTCTGACCTAAGTTTTTTAATACTCACACCAAACTGGTTTTTTACCATAGAGAAGAAATTAGGGAACACAGTGCTAACATCTGACTTATGTTTAAGCAAGAAAACTCAGGTAACTCGGGTACAATCATCAATAAAAGTCACAAACCATCGTGCCCCTGACACATTAGCAACAGTAGAGGGACCCCAAATATCAGTGTGAACAAGATAAAAAGGAAAAATGCTTCTTTTATTGCTTATTGGAAAAGGTATACGCTTGTGTTTGGCAAGTTCACACACCTCACAATGAAGACTCTCAATATCCAACTTTGTAAACAATGAAGGAAACAGAATTTTAATAACCCTAAATGATGGATGTCCTAACTGACAATGGTAAAGAAAAACTTTCTCCTTACTAGATAACATAGACTCGGACATGAATGAGTGGGGTGATATGCTCTCGAATATGTTTGACTTGTTTAATTCCGCAAGGTAGTAAAGACCATCCCGTTCTCTAGCACGTCCAATCGTCCTCTCCGAATCCTTGTCCTGAAATAAATAATAACTACTGTGAAAAGTCACATTACAAAGCAAGTCTTGTGTGAGTTTCTGTACAGAGACAAGATTGGTGGATAGCTTAGGAACATGAAGGACATTTTTCAAGGTTATGGATGGGTTTATTTGAACATCTCCTATACCAGCTACGGTTGCTAAGGATCCATCAGCTGTGGCTATTTTCTTATTGCTTGAACATGGTGAGTATGTGGAAAAATGTTTGGATGAGTGGGTCATGTGATCGGTGGCTCCTGAATCCATGATCCAAGATTGAGTAAAGGATGTTTCTGAGGCATTTAATCCAAATGAAAATAGAAGCTTACCTGAATACGCCAAAGTACAAGTACCTATAGGTTTCTCGAGGTTACTTAAGAATGATCTCACTCTTTCCACCTCCTCTTGGTTAAGACTTGCTGGTTCCTGCTTGGCTTCTCCATGTGGTGCGTTGGTAGCAACATGGGCTTGCCCATTACCCCTCGACGGATTATCTCTTTGACCCCACTCACGGCTGGGAGGTTTCCTATGCAGTTTCCAGCATTTCTCACAAGTGTGGCGCCCCTTTTTTGCAGTAGGTGCACCATAATCCATCACGGCCTTGAGCCTTGGGCTGACCACTCTTGCCTACTTCAATGGCAGCCTTCCTTTCCATGCTTGTCGAACCATTTTTTACACTTTCAGCTACCATGGCTGAACCATCTACAGTTTGAGGATCAAAGCATCAAGCTCCTTCTACTTTCTTCACTCCGAATAATAGCCACCACTTCATTGAAGCATGGAATTTCCTGCTTTCCGAGAATTTGGATCCTGACTTGATCAAACTCAGAGTTTAAACCAACAAGAAAGTCATAAACTCTATCTCGTTCAATAAAATCCTTTAGTATGGCTGCATCATCCTGGCATTTAGTCTGAATCACCCTATAGTGGTCAAGTTCTTGCCATAGAGATTTCAATTGGTTGGCATATTCGGTCACAGTCTTGCTTCCTTGCTTCGCAGCCATAGTCTTGACCTTCACCTCGTACACTTGAGCTGCATCTCTGGCCTTTGAGTAGGTCTGTTGGATTACATCCCAAATGTCCTTGGCCGTAGCCATGAACATAACCGTATCACTTATCTCGGGCACCATAGAATTCCATAACCACGCCATAATCATGGAATCCTCTTCATCCCATACTCCAAAACCTGAATCTCCTAGCTTCGGTCCCGTACCTAACAGATGGCCGATCTTCCCTTTGCCTTTCAAGATTGTACGAACAAGTTGGGACCACTTGAGGTAATTCTTTCCATCCAATCTGTAGGTAGCCTGAATGGCTTGCAATTCTCCCTGCGATTGAGTTTTGTCTCCTTCATCCAATGGAACTACAGCAGTCGTACCAATCTCCTTGGTCTCTGACATCGTCCTTGGTCTCCAATGGGCAGAAATTAACAGATTACTTGAAGAAGAAAGAAAAAAACAGCAATAAAGGCTGATAAAAAATTTCCAGCAATGAAGGCTGGTAAAGCACTGTAAATGCTCTGTTTTGGCAGTAGAAAAACAGAGCAAAACAGAAAAGAAAAACTATGACAGGCAAAAAAAAACACCTAATTTCCCAGAAAAATCTTACTGCTCTGATACCATGTCAATGTTTAGGGTTTGAATTGAATTGTTTATTGAATAATACGTTTGTTTATATACACAAGGGCTCTAGCACTAAATTAGGAAACTACTCCTAATACTAATTGAAATCCCTAAACTTACGGGATCTCAATAAATACATAATTACAACTAAATATATGGACTTGATTCTAGGAAATATTTATTTTCCTAAAATAATACGGTTTCCCACACTATTTAATTCAAAATCTCAATCATACAAAAATAATACCCATTCACTCCCGATGAACAAAAAGTTATATTCTCGCAAGTGCACGAATCAGGATAGTATAGCGTGCAAGTACAAGAGTAGATCCCACAGAGATTTGCTAAATTTATTCAATTAAAATTTAACTACTTATCATCTAAAAAATTATAAAAGCCAATAAAAAAAGAATTATCTAAGTATCTAATTAACTAATGGAATTAATTAACCTAATAAAACAAATAAAATTTACCAATAGAGAAAAGCCTGGAAATTTGATTTCACCAATATATTGCAATTTTATGTCTTCAATCCTAAAAATCTCAATTCAATTCTAGGGTTCATTATTCCTAATATATGATTACTCTGTTTGATGACAGCTATTATCAAGTATTTTTAATCATTAAATTACCTATGATGTGCAGCATAACCAATGACTAAAAATCCATTAAGAACAGAAGAACATATAACACAAGAACCAAAGAAATATTATAGCTTGATGTAGGCATCAAATATTTATTCAGTCATTCAAAAGAGCTTTACATGGCTTAGCATATGATTTGTACCCTTACCATGTCTCAACCAATCATTAATTTATATTAAAGGTGACCAATCAATAACACAAATCAAAAGATTGAATTAATCATAATGAATGATACTAGAATTTAAGAATTAATCAATTAATCATAAAGACATAAAATATGCAAGTAGGCTCAATCAAATTCCTAGTAAATAAATTAGTTCATGTTTAATTTAGGAAAAAAAATCCACAAATTAATTTTGCAATTCATACTTTAGATTAAACAATAAACTAATTCAAAATCAATTTAATAATGCAAAGAATTAAAATAAAAAAAGTAAGTTGACAGCCCATTTAATGCCAACTTTAAGCATGTGCACTTGAAACCAAAAACGTGAAACCAAAAGCAAACAGCAAGCGGAGATGGCGTTGGCAAGCACTTCACGCAACAACCAATAGCCTTCTGCCACGTCGTTCAAGCAACACCTATTGCCCACAAGCAGCAACTCAAGCCAGCCCTTTCTTCCTCGTTGACTGCAGCAAAGACGAAGATCTCACTGTTAGATATTTCACGGTTTCAGTAGCAACTCCAACGTCCAAGTTGGCTTGTGTTCTGCCTCCTTCTATTCTGCACCTCTTGAATCTTGCTTTTCTTATTTCCGGTTGCTTGGAATTGCTCTACAAAATACAAAAACACAGCAAAGGAGACGCCACAAACAGTTCCCAAAGACACTACCCCTTTTATAATTTTTCTTTTAAGATTTCTAGGGTTTCTTCTTAGTCAAGAATAAATCTCAACCCTTCATTATTATTTTAATCCTGTGGTCCCAATAATTCTTAAAGAAAATCAGGATTTAATTACAACTTTAGAAAGTCAAACAATATATATTTCAAAATTTATTCCAATTACAAGATTTATTGTTTGATTTCATATCATAGTTTCTAAAATTAATTCCAAAATCACTTTCTCTAAATTAATTCACAAAATACATTTAATAATTAATTTTACACAAGAATATAACAATAAATGTGATAATAAATAATAAAATAATATAACAAATATATTATTATCAACTCCCTATTACTTGTTTGCCATAATATGCACATTGTATTAGACACTCTACAACAGTAAGCGTTACAAGTAATTTAAGAAACTAAATACGTTAAAATAAGCAATAAGTCATATCATTTCCTATTCATTCCGCAATTCAATTAAATAATTAAAAGTAATAATTTTGGATGAAACTTTATTTTATTGATATTTATTTAAAAAAATTATATTTTTTTTAATTTTATTCATTAATAAAGTAATACTTTATAGACGATTGATATGGTATAATGTTTTCACTACATTAAATCTAAATTTATAATTAAAAATTTTATTTAAAATTTTAAAAATAAGAAATAAAATACGACTACGAGACCACGCGTGCTATTATCCAGAGACAGTTCGCGGACTAGTGAATTTATTTATAAGAATTCAAAGCTTCCCGGGCACTCGCACAAAGCAGGGAATACATAAAATCTACCAATATACACAATCGGCCTTTAAAAATGAAACAGAAGCAATAGAGAGTCCTCAGATTTAGTTTCAAGCTCTGTCAACTACGCCCGGCGTAATTCCTCTCGCTCCTCTTTCCTTCCCTTAGCTTTCAATAACACAGACTCTGAAAAACCCTACTCTTAATAGTAAAACCCTGCCATTTGTTGGTAATCCTTTTGACTTAATTTGCGGGGTTTTTACTGTTTCTTTTGACAAAATTACGTCTGCATTGTTTGTTTATGGGTTAAAAATTTCTCGTGCAGGTTGTTTTGAGAAGGTGGAATCCCGAAGAGGTTGAGCTTGTTTAAGCATCAGATATGGTGAGTTTCGGCTTTTGAACTTCCCAGTGTTTTTTTTTTTTATTAATTTCTTTCCGAATTTTTAGACATGAACTGCGGGTAGTTAGGGTTGTGTTGTTTTTTTTTTTTCCTGCTTTATTGTTTAGAAACAATGGAAGACACCCTTTCTTTCCCTTACATTTTTCAAAAGAAAACCAGGAGGCTTTTCCCATTTTTTTTTCTTCTGCAAGATTCGAGTAGGAACTAGGGTTCATATATGAAATGTGATATCATTTAATTGAGTGGGGAATTAGGATTTATGTCTACAATGCGATTTTTAATTATGCGCATGCTTTTTCTCTTTTATTTTTGATACAATGGACCTTGCTTTGGTGTTTATTGCAGTCGGATATTAGGAAGTGGTTTATGAAAGCGCACGATAAAGGCAAAGGCAATGGAAGTGCTTCAAAGCTGACAAATGCAGTGCCAACCAATACAGATTCTGTGAGTACATCCATTGTTTCTTTTATGTGTATGTTTGTTTATTCCAGTATAAGATTTCAGCATGGTTCTTTTTCTTAGACTTTTGGTAATAATGTTGAAAATTGAATGAATTCCATGTTTCTATTTAGGTTGTTTCATAATTCTGGAATGAATTACTATGACTCATTGTTTGGTTGCTGAGACTACGCTGAAAGAAAAGGAATATTGTATGATGGTGTTCTTATTCTATAATACCCAGTTGAGAGCTTATTTTGTTTCTTGAATGAGAAAAAATTTACAACCAATTTTATGTATTTCCTGGCTCCATTAGCAACCGACCAAAACTGAGACTATCTTCTACCATTTTAAAATGAAAATAAGCATTTTTATTACCAACATGAGGATGCTATGTGTCACATGAGATAAGGTTTATCATTTTCAAGGAGCAAGAACTGGGAGGGGATTGCATGGGTAAGTGAAATGGAAATGAAGAAAGCATAAATGAGCAGATATGACTCTCTCTATATGTACGTTCTTGGCCCAATATTATCATGAAGATGTCTGTATAACTTAGTCTTAAATGTTTATTTATTAATCTGATTTTTTCATTTGCAATTAATCAAGGTACCTGGAGGTGAAGAAAATTCTGGCAGAAGGAAAACTAGCAAGTATTTTCCTGCAGAAAAACAAAAGTTAAAGGATGAACAAGGAACAGCTGAACTTCCAGCCAAGAGGAAAGTTCAAAATGACAGTGGTGAAAAACCCTCACCTTTGAAGAAACCAAGCAGAGCTGATGTCGATGAGGACTTTGTTCTGCCCAAATCTAAGAACTCTGTTGATGTCACTCCAAATAAGAAACTAAAGAGTGGTTCAGGTAGGGGTGTTGCACGAAAAGCTGTAGATATTGATGAGAGTGATGAAGATGTTGCTAAAGATTTGGAGTCTCCTGTGAAGTCTGGTGGAAGGGGTCGTGGTGGCAGGGGTGCATCAGCGGGAGCAGCTGGTGGAAGAGGCAGAAATGGTGGACGGGGTGGATTTATGAATTTTGGAGAAAGGAAAGATCCTCCACATAAAGGAGAGAAGGTAAAGATATAAAGAAATGTATGATTAATGATTATAGGGGGTGAATTAATCTCAGTCAACACTGGATTTTTGTTATGTCAGGAAGTCCCTGAAGGTGCTGCTGATTGCTTAGCTGGTCTAACTTTTGTAATTAGTGGAACACTTGACAGGTATTTCATTTGTTATTGATAATGATATGGATATGTGCAAACTTATTCCACTTGCTCTCGTGTGTAAAACTGTTCTGATGCACATTCTTCTCTGCATCATGGAGCACTAGGAAGGTTGTTATTATCATACTGCTTGTGATGATTATTATACGTTTTTAAGTTTTTTGTTTATGGATGATTTCCTTGATGTTATTGGTCCTTCATGGCATCATAATCTTCGAACTTTGACGTTACAGTTTAGAAAGAGAAGAAGCTGAGGACTTGATCAAATGCTATGGTGGTCGTGTTACTGGATCTGTCAGCAAAAAAACGGTTATTCCATAATTTCACCTGATAAGAGCTTCACTCCTGTCCCAATTCTGGAAATTAACGTTGTTTATCTGCAGAATCATGTTTTATGTGATGAAGATATTGGAGGTCGAAAGTCATCTAAAGCCAAAGAGCTAGGGTTTGTTATCTCCCTTAATGGAAAATTTTGGTTTGAGTTCCTTTTTGTCTTTGTTATCTTTTTTTTTTCTTTTAATGTCCCGTTTCTATTTCTTATTATAGCACTGCTTTTCTTACTGAGGATGGATTGTTTGACTTGATCCGCGCTTCAAATCATGGAAAATCTCATTTGAAAGAAGACTCAAAAAAATCTGCAGTCAATGTTGCTGCTTCTCTACCTAAGAAGAGCCCCCAGAAAGCAGAAGTGAAAAGTATGCCCCAAATGTCTATTCAGTCTTGCATCTCGTGCATTATTGTTTGTGGTCAACTACATATAATAGCATATCTATTTGTTGTGGCATGACTATTACTTACAAGAAGCAAGATGGTGAATTTTGACTACTTTTACTTGCCAAAAGACTTTTTTTCTTGCAAGCATAAGCTTAGGATGAGATGAATTCTCACTGTTAATTGCTATTTTATAATGTCTTAAAGTATATTCTAGAGATTATGACTGGTGGTTCGATTGTGGGTGCGAAATATCGAGTTTGGTGTTTGATATCAGTATAATTTACCCTTTTTTTGTGCCCATCCATTTGTTTGCTGCTATGGCTCTGGCATGGTGCCAAAGAATCCCTTTTTTTTTTTTTGGTTGCAACCCTTTTCCTTGAGTTTTATTATTTTTAGATGATATTTACTTGTATTATGCTGTAATATAGTGGATTCTGATATAGGCCTTCGTATTCCTTTTCATTCTTTCCATAGCTGAATGAGTTCTTTTATGATTGATACAGGAAAACTGAACCATGCTAAAGTTTTGTAGAGCCAGGGCTGCAACTAGATTAGAAGTACATATGCTATTTGCAGACATAAGTTGATAAACTAGTTTTTTCTTTTATTGTGATTTTGGAGCTCTTATTAGAGGTTGATGTTCCTTGTGTTTGGTCAAGATCCTTTGACATGAAAGTTTCAAAGAAAAGTATATATAGAACGGAATATAAAACATTTTGTTAGAGTGAGTAAACCACTAGCTGATTCAGAGATGAGCTCTGACGTCCATTAGCATTTTGGGCTACACAAATTGCCTTGAAGGCAACTGACTTTGAAGCTTTTGTTCAATGATGAAGAACTCGTGACACTCATGTTCTTGATGCCCTTGATATCATTGCTTTTGGTAATGTAATTATTTGGTGTAACCATAACAATAAAGATACTTTTCTGTTGATATGCACTTTCCTTTTTCACATATTTTTTAAAATTCTTCATGACCTGATCGGCTTTATGCATGTTGTTGTTCCTTTTAGCATAACAAATCTGCATTTCATGACATTGGATAGAAAAGGAATCTTTGTAATTGCATTCTTTATGCAAACAATAGATTTTACCTTTTAGTTGAATATCATATTAATTTGCTACTCAAGTCCTTAGTGAAATTGATTGGACTATATTTGCCATTAATTTTTTCTTCGGGTGGGGGTGGTGTGGGTGGTTAGGAGAGTAATTCTACTGCAATGCCTCTTTTGTTGTAGCCTAGGTTTGACGTGGCTTTCTTTCTTTATTTTGACAATTATTTCAGGAGCGGAATAGGTATATATGGTTCATTTTGTGACCTTTTACTTTCATCGGTAATTCTGCTTCTTTGCTTGCTTGCTCTTAAATGGCAGTTGTTTCTCTGCAGTGGTCACACTATCACTTTCTGCTGCCACGGTATCCAAACTTAAGCATATCTGTTTATTGTTTTCCTCCTCTTTTATCCTTGTGTCTCTTAAATTGAATATGAATGTTTAGCCATCATTGTATATAGCTAGATTTATATTCAATTAGTCCATTCTACTAACATATTACTGACAATTGTTATCCTATTTATATCTTTCTTTGAATTGCGTATATAGTTGCATTCGAATGGATGGACTTTGAATGCCGTTAATATTAGTCCCACTATCTTAAACTTATCTTGCTTGTTGCATTGCAACTCTTCAAAAGAGTTATCCAAAAGTCCTAGTGCAAGCGTGCCAACCGCAAAGCAGAGAGGGCAACCAATCCAGTATTCTTCTCTGACATGGACTGAAAAATATAGGCCAAAAGTTCCAAATGAAATCACTGGGAATCAATCACTGGTATGAATACCTTATACATTTTTAGATTGATTTGTCTTCAGAAGGCTAGTAGCCACGTTTCTTTTTTTTTTCCTAAATTACCCCTGGCGTAGGCATATATGATGCCTCAAAGTGGCCATTGATATGGGGTCTTGGCCTACAAGTATGATGAAAAACTTGGAAAAAATGCATTCATGTTATGATGAAAAACTTGGAAAAAATGCATTCATGTTGCACAAACCCATGTCCAAGAGTCCTGACTCTGAGCAACATATTCTAGATGTGTTCTCATTATAATCTCTTTCTGTCATGCTGCAGGTAAACCAACTCCATACTTGGTTGGCACATTGGAATGAGCAATTTCTTAGTACTGGAAGTAAGGGAAAGGGCAAAAAGCAAAATGATCCTGGTTCCAAAAAGGCTGTTCTATTAAGCGGAACACCTGGAATTGGGAAAACTACATCAGCAAAGTTGGTTAGTCAGATGTTAGGTTTCCAGATCATTGAGGTGGAGTTTATTTTACCAAAAACAAGCTTCATTATGAGTTTAAATTCAGATTACACCCAAGAAAAATACATGCCTGTCCTTGATGTGTATCCTGTATGTGTCATATAGGTAAATGCTAGTGACAGTCGTGGAAAGGCTGATGCCAATATTTCTAAAGGAATTGGTGGAAGCAATGCGAATTCCATAAAGGAACTAGTTAGCAATGAAGCCTTGGGTGTTAATATGGACCGGTTTGTTTTTGTTCTTGTGGAATCTTGGATCATTGCATATGATTCTTTTAATCTTTTTCCATGTATTCTCACTAAAGTTACACTTTTTAATGGAAATTGCAGTTCAAAACATCCAAAGACTGTCCTGATTATGGATGAGGTTGATGGCATGTCTGCTGGTGATAGAGGAGGTATAGCTGATCTTATTGCAAGCATAAAAATTTCTAAAATCCCAATCATTTGCATCTGTAATGACCGCTACAGTCAGAAACTGAAGAGTCTTGTGAATTACTGCTTGCTTCTCAGTTTCCGTAAACCTACCAAGCAACAGGTAATCTTTATTATTTCTTTTAATTTTTCCTTTTGGATCTTCATAGCTGTTTCCTTTTAACTTCTGCCTATCTTGTGATTGAACTCAAATCTATTTACTTATTATGATGTGGTTTTCATTGTCCAATTTCTTGTACTTGTTACTGTCTTGCCTTTTATCTTGTGCAGTAGCTTGTGAAAAAATCAAATGAAAGACTTTCATATCTGTGTATTCGCTGCTGTCACTTTTATTAGCTCTCTTCCATCGTTGAACAAATCAAGATACAACGAGAATAACAACAACAAGAAGCCGCAAGAACAAAACCTTTACACTCTGCATAGGATTAGCTACAAAGCCTTTCTCTGCCCAAGATACTTAAGTAAAATTTTCAAAAGTGTGGGGTGGTTTCATATTCATCCTTTCAGATTTTTTCTCCTGACTCCTCGAGTTGATTTGAACCTGTTAGAATCTTGGATCTAGCAAATGAAGCTGTTCTATTCAGGGATGTATGGTTTTTCTAGGTCAGTCTGTGCCATTTTTTACTAAAATGAGTACAAGAAAGCCTATATTTTATCTTCATTCTTGCAAGTCCCACAGCTGTGCAGAATCAAAGAGCTAAATACATGAAATTTTTAAACCACAAGAGTGAATGTGCTGACTTTTATCTTTGACTTTGTAGTGCTCGGATTTTTAATTTGATGAAGAATTGGAAGACTAGTTATGTTACATGTGAAGCCTTCTCTAGGGATCTGCCAGCTGCTTAAAGCTTAGAGTAGCATTCCTCGAATGTTACTGTTAAATAATGTTCAGCATTCCTTGAATTGATTATGAAATCTCTGGTTGTCTGTTTTTGTTGTGATACACATGGAATGCAAATCATTCTGTGTTAAAGAAGATCACTAAACCGATTTGGTCTTGATGGTGTATTTGTTATTTTAATTTCCATGGAAGCTTCAGATTATGTTATCTATTGACATTTGAAAGAGTTCATATACAGTGCATAAGAAATGCAATTTGATCTAACTTTCCTATTATTCGTGTGGATTAACTTATATAGTTTCTGTTTATTAACTATTGTCTTAGACCCATTATTGTTATTGAGTCCTGTGATCTGTTAAATAAAGATAAAAAGTCTCAGTTATTTAAATGTGTGTGCATGTGTATCCCTACATTGATATGGGCATGGATTTTTGACAAAAAATTGCTTTATATTTGTAGTGCTATTGTGCCTATTGAATCCACCCCACCACCCCTCTCCCCCCCCTCCCCCCCCACCCAACCAAAAAGAAAAAAAAAGAAAGAAAGAAAGAAAAAGATAAATAAATAAATAAATATATAATGCAGTTAGGATGAAGTTTCATTTCTACCCCTCTCATCTTGCTTCTTTTTTCAATTGGGGTTTTGGGGTCGGGTTCTTTCTTCTGAGAAGAATATCGTTATGCTAGTTTCTTACTCTGAACTTTGTGCATGGCAGATGGCCAAGAGGTTAATGCAAGTTACAAATGCAGAAGGCCTTCAAGTTAATGAGGTAAAAGTCACATGGAGTGACCTTCAGCATTCACTTTTAGGCATATAGTTGCTGATCTTGTTCTTATGATTATACATTTTGTTAGTGTCACCCAAAATTTTTTCTGGTTTTCTGTCCACCAATTTCCTGCCCTCATTTTTTTTAATTTTTTTTTTCAGATTGCTCTAGAGGAACTTGCAGAAAGAGTGAATGGAGATATGCGAATGGCCCTGAATCAGCTGCAGTACATGAGTCTGTCCATGTCAGTCATTAAGTATGATGACATGCGGCAACGCCTACTTAGCAGTTCCAAGGATGAAGACATTTCACCCTTCACGGCTGTTGATAAGTATGATTTTAAAGATCATAACTTTTGCATTTCATTTTCAATAACTCAATGGTTTCGACACGTAGAAATTTCACTTTTATAGGTCAAAAAATTCTTTCACAAAAAAACCCATCTTTTTGTTGCTTATTGGTTTGGTGATGCAAAATGGAGTTTTGGTGCCTCACAACTATGCCACCATTAGGTTGTATGTTATTGGGTCAAGCAATATTTTTTGAGGAGTTTAAGAATTATGTTTATACCAGTCAATCATTGAAAAAAATTTTCTGATTCAATCTTATTTATCTTTTTTCCTGTCAACCAGAAAGTTCCTAATAATGAGGCATTTGCAAATGTTCAGTTACTAATCTCTTTCTCCCTCCCCCGGCCCCCATTTTAATTGTTGTCATTTTAGGCTGTTTGGCTTTAATGGGGGAAAGTTGAGAATGGACGAACGACTAGACCTCAGCATGAGTGATCCTGATCTAGTTCCACTTCTTGTTCAGGTTCTGCTTTTTCCGACTTGTCTTCCTGCGTTTGGTTGCAATTATTGAAATATGAAAGATTTTTATATTCTTTTGAGCCTCAAATCCATTATGTGCATGATAGTGGGACATCCTAAATTAATGAAAAAATGTAGTAAACTTTAGTGCCTGTGTTTGATGCTGGGCCCATTTCCGTGTAATGTAGCTCCATTGGTTGATTATTTCTAATGCTGAAGTATTTCTTAGAACTTTGAATGCTATCAAATAATATCTAGATGATGGTAGCAAATCAAATGCTCCATTGGTTGATAATTTTTTTTCATTTTTCCTTTTTGTTTTTGGGTTCAGTAGGTGGGCTTTTCTCCAACTATAGATACCACTTCAATACCAAAATGGTCCTCATGAGGGCAGTATTGTCTTGGATCCTTGGTTACCTACTGGAGGATGTTATACTCATTTTTGTTGTTGTCCTTCCAAAAGTGCTTTCCAACTTATGCATAATGCTTGGGTTATTAAGAATTCCTTTGCATTTTGTTTACTCTGTTGCTAAGGCATCCAAGCAGGCAAAAAAAAAAGTCCTTAGCTTGAAAATTGCATATTCTACTCTTTCTGTTTCTCTCTACTGTGCATCAATTTTTTTTAGTTTTAAAAAATGCAGTTGTCTTCTTTTGCCTGCACTTGTATGATTATTTTTCCTAAACCATCATCTTCTATTCTCAGATGTTTGCATGTTTCATGGGACAAAGTTACCTGTAGCATGTGTTACAACTATTTGTCAATCTTTCTTTGAGGTGTGACTATGTTTTTATTATATGGCAGGAGAATTATATCAATTATAGGCCGAGTTCAATTGGTAAAGATGACAGCGGGATGAAGCGAATGAACTCAATTGCTCGAGCTGCTGAGTCTATTGGTGATGGTGATATAATCAATGTGCAGATTCGAAGATATCGGCAATGGCAGCTTTCACAAACTGGTTCCCTTTCGTCGTGTATCATCCCGTATGTATTGTATTTTTCAGGCCTTAAACTATCAAGTCTTCAAAATATTTTCATTTTGCTCTGAGTGACATTTTCCAATGCTCTTCTGTTTCACCAGTGCTGCATTGTTACATGGACAAAGGGAGACGCTTGAACAGGTAATGAATGTTTCTTGATATAGATTATGACTTCATGCATTACCATAATTGTTTCTGTCTTTATTCTTTTTATTAAAAAAAAGTTAAAATAAACTTCTCAGCATATGCTTCTGTCGACAAGTACCATATGGAAGGTGCCTTAGACTTTATATTCTATGCATACACCATTTCAATCCAAAATACGGAATCCTTCTTTGTCCTTTACAGAAGTCTGATCATGGCTAGCTCAGTCTTTATCCTTTGATGATTTATATGGTTACAAGGTTCATCTCCTTCCTCTAGTACAACTGACTAGCTTGATTTTGCTTCATTAAATTGCTGAATAAACCTTCCAATCTTGGCAGATTATTTAATTAGCTCCTTGTTTTTCAATGAGATCAGTCCGATCCTCCTATTTTTATTTTTGTTGGAAGGAGTCAATTCCTAATCATGGTGATGACTTGTGCCACTATTGTCTGAGTGTGTGTTTTTATTCTCTTCAAAGCAGAGCGATCATATACTCAACAACAGCTGCTTAGAAACCATCTTACAGAACAACCTAAACTGCCACTGATGCCCTTGAAAACCCAAAACAAATGCAAAATCCAAACAAATACATTGTAGCAGCTGCTACTACCCTGGCCCAAAAACAGAAGCCACCCTAAAAAATGTTGCATCAGAATTACTCTAATCTAGCTCAACATGCACAGGAACACAACCTAGCAGAACAATCAAGACAATTAAGAAGGGAAATATTAACATCCAAAAATGTAATACCCATCTTAAATTCCAGTCAATCACAATTAAGACGCAAATTGAGCACCATATAAGGAAATACACTTCTGCCTAGGGACAGCTAGACTCTCAAGTTCAATATTAAAAAAAAAAAGGGGGGGGGGGGGGGGGGCGAAGAGGATTTGAGCAGAGAGAGGGATGAAAGAACAGTCATAAAATGAGAAACACAAGAAAACATTAGTTAGGCCACTCTGCTTTGTTGGCTTCTTTTACATTTTTATTTCATCTTTGCTACTTGTCTTCATGGATCTCTATATGGTAGGCAGTGTTTGATGCATTAAATTTCAATGAATTGCTACCATGTGCTTTTACAAAGTTTCCTCTATCAGGATGAAAATTTCAATGCTCAACTTAGTGCAGTTGCATTTTGTTTAAAATGATGAAATCATGTTAAAATTTAGATATGTCCTAATATTGGAGGCTGAATTCTTATCTACAGGGAGAACGAAATTTTAATAGATTTGGTGGGTGGCTAGGAAAGAATTCAACTATGAGCAAAAATTATAGGCTTTTGGAGGATTTTCATGTTCATGTTCTTGCTTCTCGTGAATCTAACTCAGGAAGGTAACTCTTAGTTATGTTTTATAACTTTCTGTCATAATGTGTTATTAACAGGTACGGTTCTTTGCATGCAGCAGAAGCTTATTCCAAGCAAGCTAGCATTACTTAGACTTCATTATTCATATTCCCCATCGATATCCATGACTTGATATTTGATAAATGATAAACTAGTAACATGCTTGAGTTTTCTGTCATGATTTGTTTTTCTTATCTCATCATTTGGTTGCATTCACATAGGCAATTTCAACAGATAAACTGCTGTACCAAAAAAACCAGATAAACTGAATCAGAGAGCAACATATTGAGGTCTGAATAGGTGTACTTTCTAGATTCTAATGCAGTTAGTGACATGCTGAGATGTGCTGATGTAGATGTTTAATGTCATCAGTTTTATTTGCTAATTGATGATTAAGCAGCTGTGATAAAAACAAACACATTGACATACTCATTTTATGCAATGCCTTGCATAATCTAGTTGTGCCAATAATTTCAAGGAAATAAAGCTGATTGACATTATTTTTATTGAAACTTTTGTTCTAAGGTCTGCTCTGTGGCAAGTTTGATTAATTTATGGGCATTTGCTATTAATATTTGATGTCTTTCAGTGTTCAGAGAGATAGAAAGTGAGAAATGAAGAACTCATTTTGTATTCATTTGCATGTCTTCACACTCATGTATGTGAATGCTCATGGCTGTGCATATAGATTGTTGCATGCTAGCCATAGCCTTCATAAAAATTATATTATTCATTGAGAAGAGCCAAAATAGGAGGATGGCATAAGAAGAAGACAGCTTGTCCTGGCTCTCATGTTATGTTTATTATTTCCTTAAATAGAACATGGTCTTAATTCATCTGGTTTTCATTTCAGTTACATCATCCTTTATATATATATATATATATATATATATATATATATATATATATATATATATATATATCCATTGTAAGTTGCATGATATTCTTCTGTTGTAAATGATGCAGAGAGACCCTTCGACTTGAGTATCTTACTGTTCTTCTGAAGAGATTGACTAATCCTCTTCGAGAAAAGCCTAAGGTTTGAAATTACATTTTTCATCATTTTTTTTTAGACATGTAAGCATTTTGTGACCTAAGGCTGGCCATAGATGCTGTTGCGAGTTATAATTCCCATAAAATCCCCTCATTCAGTGTAAGGTGTATTCATTTACTTAGAGAAATTCTTCCCATGTTATGTTACTCTTGCCTACCGTTTTTCCTCCTATACCCATTTCATTGGCTCCTTTTTTGTTGGATTTGTGTCTCTGAGAGATGGGTTGCATGTGAAGAGGTATTGTGTTTAATGCCCTACAGCTTTTGATCTGTATCCCTTACAGTGAATTTTGTTCGTCAGACTTGAGCAACTCACATTTTGCTCTCTACTACTTTTTGCTTCTCTTCTGCATAATGCCGGAATTTTGGGCCTGAAGCATTCCTTCTTTTGTTCTCCTTCTACCTGTGGCTTCTCCTGTTTCCTGTTTCCTGATTCCGTTTATTTATTTATTTTTTCTTACCTTTATAGTGGTGCATGTGCGTGTATACAAACATCTTGGGTGTGTTTGCGTTTTGCTTTTGTGCCTCATAGGTACCTTATATTTTATGCAAGGGATTTCTGTTTTAATTATTTTTATTTTTCTCCTTCTTGGGCCAGGACGAAGCTGTTAAGGAGGTTGTGGAGTTTATGAATGCTTACTCAATAAGTCAGCAGGATTTTGACACTGTTGTGGAGCTATCTAAATTCCAGGTAACTCTGCTTCTATTTCTATCTTCTAGTTCTATATAACATACATAGTTTTCTTTTTCTGTTGTGTTTCCAACATACTCTTTTTTGAATAATTTGTGCTCAGGGGCATCCAAATCCACTGGAAGGCATTCCACCAACTGTCAAAGCAGCTCTGACAAAAGCATACAATGAAGGAAGCAAAACTCGAATGGTACGAGCTGCAGATTTAATAACACTCCCTGGAATTAAAAAGGCCCCTAAGAAGCGAATTGCTGCAATGCTTGAACTACCAGATGATGCATTAAGGGAGGAGAATGGTGACACATTGCCAGAAAATGAAGAGAACTCGTCAGACACAGAGGAATTGGGTAATAATTCATGTCGATTGATTTCCTTTGGATTATAGTTGTTTTGCATTGCACTCATATATTTCTTGTCTTTCAATCATCTGTTTTGCAAAATTAAGGTGGCATTTGTTTTTACCCCCTTTTGACCATATAGAATCTTGCTAGTGGTCTTTGCTATCTGATTCGAGAAGAAAAAGAGCTCATCAGACTTAAAAAAAGAAATAGAAATATGCATGTCATCGAACCTACTAAAGTGGTAGGCGAAATATGTTGTACTGCTTTCTGCTGAGTCATTAAAATTCCTTTTGGTGGACAAGGACACAGGATTCCCATTGGGTCAACGAAAATTTTGATGCTATTGACATAAAGCAGAAGAAAAACGTCTCTTGGTGAGAGCGTAGAAAGTCTTGTTTAAAATGTGTTTTTTACGTTTCCTGTGATCTAAACCTTGTACCCCTTTTTGATGTTTCTAACTTAAGATATCAAGATCGAAAGGTCCAAAATGTTTTAAATTCTGACCACTTTGGTGTTCTTTTTCCATCCCATAAATGCCACTGTAGCTTTCTCGTTGCCTAAACCGTATTCCCCTTTCTTGTGGCTTGAACTTGAGTTCTCAAATTGAAAGTCTCATAAACCCGCACCCCATTCTCGAGTTATAAACTTGAGAGTTGAGACTTTCATTTTCAAAGTCCCTGTGATGCACCAAACACAAAATCAGTATGCGGTAACAAGTCTCCCAAGGACTTGGGTAGTTGTCTCCTAAGAGCAAAGTCTTGTGGTTTTTACATTGAAGAACAAATATCTGAATATGTACTTTTCATTATGTTCATGCATTGTTTTTTCTTTTGGCACACCAGAAGGCACTACCAATGGTGAGAAGCTGCAGGTGGAACTTCAGAGTTTGAATTCCAAAGGTTGCGGATGTTTATCTCATCTCATCTCATCCATTGTTGTTGAATATCAAGTTTGTTCCTATTTTACCTGTTAATTGTGTTTTAACATCGTGCCTTGTTTTTCCCAGGAATTGAAGTACGAATGGAGTTGAAAGGGACAGGGAATGCAAGCGGTAAGAAGGCACAAGCTGGTAGGGGAAAAGGTGGGCGCGGTTCAGGGGCTGGAACCAAAAGAAAACGATGAGAATTTTTTTTTTCCTTCCTACCAAGCAAAGCGAGTGGACATTTTACAATTTTGGCAGTGGTTTATAGCCGGTGTAAGTAGCATGTCCCTCTACAACGTTAACGTAGAAGTAACTCTTGCTGTTTGCTGTTACTATGTATTGTTGAGGGCATTATCATTATCATTATTCATTTCTATTCCTACAGTCTGATCTGATGCAACACTATGTTGAGCTTGTTGAGTATGTTTGGAAATGGTGAGGTGCCCATTAAACCAGATTCATCGTTGATGAAGGCAGCCCACATCGTTGATTTCTTTGATTATTTTATTATATTTTATATTTTATACACGATTACGTATATTTTCTAAGTTTATATTTGATGTATTGTTTTGTTAGTGATAAATTTCATACATTGTTATTGAATCATATTATGATATCTCATTAATTAGTGAATATAATTAAATGTTTGTATTAGAGGTATTGGCAATGTATTTATATACTGTCATTCAATCATAGAGTGTCACTCCATCAATGGATAAAGTTTAAAAATATGTAGTTTTTTAAAAATAAATATTAATAAAGTTCTTTAATTTGTTTTTAAGAATTGTGTATTTTTAAATTTTGTTTATTAATGAAATAGCATTTTTTGATTGATTGATAATATAGGGAGATTATACACCTTGAATCTTAATATTTATTTTTAATTTATTTTAAAATTTATGAATTAATGCTTTGTTATATGAAATTTATATATTATCAATGCATTGATTATAGATTTATTTTATGTAATATTATAATCATATATGATTTAAAAAAATCTTATATATATATATATATATGATAAATAACAAATTCTCGTGTTACATATTTTAAATTTTTTATGAATAAATAATAATGAAATATATATTTATAGATAAACAACAAATCCTCGTGTCAAGTTCTGAAAGTTTTTACAAAAAAAGTCAAATTGTTAACAACAATTAATAGTGATATAACTCAATTGAATAAATTATCCTCACGGATCTAAGAAATATCTTGTAACTCATAAATAAATTTAAAAAGTAAAATTGAAAATCATCTCAATCATAATTCATAGACAAACATGAAAAATAAAAGTAGAAAAGGTCGCAATAACCATGAATGAGACACTACACTATAAGTCTAAACATATTAAATAGGGATTCATCCTCGATAATTACTGTGGTCGTTTTTCTTTTGAAATTTCATCATTTTATCCAAATCCTTCCCTTTGGTATTGTTTAATTTCAATTAGAACACATGACGTCGGTGAAAGTTACGTGACATTTTTAATATATATCTAATTGCGAGATTCACCCATTTAATTTTATATTTTTTAAGTTATTAATTTAAAAATTTATATCTGAATTCAAAAAATTTGACCTCATCACTTTCTTCCAGTCTTCTAAAGGAAAAAAAAGCCCCTCATTCACACCATGATTGAAGACTTTAATTACTTTTAAAAAGATTATTTTTTGAATAAAGATTCCTTACTAATTAAGTCTTACTTCTATTAAAAAAATAAATAAATAAATATCAATTAATCCTCAAAAAGATACATTTAGCTTGTTAGTTAACAATAACAGCAGCAGCCGGATTGGAAAGAAGTAGAAGGCAAGAAGCGTCAAAGAAATCACTGTTTTTGCCCACTTTCCTTAGAGAGAATCCTCGTTTTTCTCATTTAAGATACCCGAAAAATAATAATAACATTCAGAAAAGAAATTCTCTTTTTTTTTTTTAATATTAGCAGTCCACATCTTCTAGAAATAGAAAAGAAAATAAATTCATAAATCACTCGCCAAGAACTTCCTGATTTCTGTGATGATAGGACCAGCCAATTGCCAAATTCCGAGACTTTTCATTTTCGTTATCAAATTAAATCGGGTTTGGTATTTCAAACGAAATGATAAGGATTTGATTGATCATTTCCTTGTCGCCACCCCATTAGGACTCTTCTTCAGCTTGCCTTGCAAAGGCCGCCCTTTTCTTTCTCTTTCTAATGCCTTTGACTTTGGGCATTTCGCTCTGTCAGACACGCCGTTACAACAACAGGAAAGAAAACCCTCCAACCCCAAGCTCCTTAATTCACACATCTCCTTTTCTTTGTACAGATATTCCATAATCCCTTTCATTGGCTTCTTCTTGAAGCTGCTCACTTTTTATATTATATAGCAAGGATCATAAACAAAAGGTTCTTTCTTTCTCCTTTGTATTTGTATTTGGCATTTGTAACACATTTTTTATATGTATACATACGTTCTTTTTAATGTGTGAATTATTTGGGGCGTACCTGTGGCTTTACTCTGCCGATTGGAATTCTGGGTGTTTTTTTTTGTTTCTTAATATCTGTTGCTGAAGTTTGGTTTTTTAGCAAATTTGATTGTAATCATAGTCTGGGTATTTCTTGAATTTTGTTGATCTGTTGACTTTTGAGCTGTTGGAGATGTCTTTGATCCATAGATCATAACCTCAAAAGTGGTTTCCGTAGATTTTGTTACTTTATTTTATATTCCTCTGTTCAAAGAGAGAAAAAAGTTGAAGGGGATCCTGGATTTTTGATTTTGGGATGGACTCAAAAACCCGACTTGAGAATTTGCATAGTATCGAACCCGCCTTAAGTTCCTCGTCAAGAAGGAGCAATTTTACTACTCATTCCAGAGCTTCGGGTGGGAATTCCGTTAGAGAGGTGAACTTTGGTGATTTGGGATCAAAGCCTGTGAGATATGGATCTCGTGGTGCTGATTCAGAGACACATAGCATGTCACAGAAAGAGATCGATGATGAAGATGCTAGATTGGTACATATAAACGATCCTGTGAAGACAAATGAGAGGTTTGAGTTTGCTGGGAATTCCATTCGGACCACAAAGTACTCAATCCTAACATTTTTGCCAAGGAACTTGTTTGAGCAGTTTCATAGAGTTGCATATATTTACTTCCTTGTGATTGCTGTGCTTAATCAGTTGCCTCAGCTTGCAGTATTTGGCCGTGGAGCTTCCATTCTGCCATTGGCATTTGTCCTTCTGGTTACAGCAATTAAGGATGCATATGAGGACTTTAGGCGGCATAGGTCAGATAGAATTGAAAATAATAGGCTAGCATCAGTTTTGGTAGATGATCAATTTCAACAAAAGAAATGGAAGAACATTCAGGTTGGTGAGATAATCAAGATTCATGCAAATGAAACTATTCCTTGTGATATGGTGCTGCTCTCAACTAGTGATCCAACTGGGGTTGCATACGTGCAAACTATTAATTTGGATGGAGAGTCCAATTTGAAGACACGATATGCAAAGCAGGAGACCCTTCAGAAGATTCCTGAAAAGGAGAAGGTTACTGGATTGATTAAGTGTGAGAAACCTAACAGGAACATATATGGTTTTCAGGCTAACATGGAGATTGATGGGAAACGACTGTCACTTGGTCCCTCCAATATTATTCTTCGTGGCTGTGAGCTCAAAAATACTGCTTGGGCAGTTGGGGTTGCTGTCTATGCTGGCCGTGAAACCAAAGCAATGCTTAACAGCTCAGGAGCCCCATCTAAGAGGAGCCAGCTTGAGACTCGTATGAATTTGGAGATCATCATCCTTTCACTGTTTCTTATTGCTCTGTGTACAATTGTGTCTGTTTGTGCTGCTGTTTGGTTGAGGCGCCACAGGGATGAGTTGGATTACTTGCCCTTTTACAGAAGAAAGGACTTCTCTGAGGGGGAAGAAGAGAACTATAACTACTATGGATGGGGAATGGAAATATTTTTCACATTCCTCATGTCAGTAATTGTGTTCCAGATCATGATTCCCATATCGTTGTATATTTCCATGGAGCTAGTCCGGGTCGGTCAGGCTTACTTCATGATTCGAGATTCCCAGATGTATGATGAGTCTTCAAATTCAAGATTTCAGTGTAGGGCTTTGAATATAAATGAGGACCTAGGACAAATAAAATATGTTTTCTCTGACAAAACTGGTACACTTACTGAGAACAAGATGGAATTTCAGTGTGCAAGCATATGGGGGGTAGATTACAGTGGTGGAAAGGCTATTTCACAAGATCAGCAAGATGGTTACTTTGTCCAAGGTAAATGACAAATATAATTCTAGTACTTCTTGGAAAGGAATTTTTTTGAGGTTTCTTTTGCATTCTTCTGACTTAACTTTTCTTCTTCTTTGTTTTTTTAAGTGGATGGGAAGGTTTTGAGGCCTAAGATGAAGGTAAGGACTGATCCGGAGCTTCTACAATTTGCAAGGAATGGAAAAGAGACAAAAGAAGGCAGTCATGTCCGTGATTTCTTCCTTGCACTTGCAGCTTGCAATACAATAGTGCCTCTGATCGTAGATACGCCTGATCCTACCATGAAGTTGATAGATTACCAAGGGGAGTCTCCAGATGAACAGGCATTGGTTTATGCTGCTGCATCATATGGATTTATGCTGATAGAACGAACCTCTGGCCATATTGTTGTTGACATTCAAGGAGAAAGGCAAAGGTAATTGAAGTGCTTACTTCTATCTTCTTGATTTCATTTCCACCATATCTGTTATATTATTATCTTATGATTATGATGATTTCCATCTGCATCAGTGCCAGAATTGCTACTTATATGAGTTTTTGGTGTTGGTTTTTAGTGTAAATGCTTGGGCGGGTGCTTCAATTGTAATAGGACTTCTAGAGGGTCAATATTTTGTGGAGCATATTATACCAAAAAGTAGATATGTGGATTTCTTTTTTATTTCTTGGAAAATCAATATATAAATAACTATGTGTGCGTATGGGTTTTGTTTTAGAAGTCTCCTCTACTACTTTTGCACCAAGAGAATGATGGTTTGAACTAATTCCTAACATTTACAAGTGAAAATGACTTGTATTTTTCATCGCTCAATTTTACTTTTATATTATTTGAGGTTATTAGCTTTATTTTATGTTCTTATTCTTTGTATATATACCTAGTACTGATCTCGGGGAAAAGTCTGTCAATAGCTGTCTTATTTTAGTATCAATGTTTTTGTTTCCTTTTATTGTTGAAATTTTGAGACATTGAGAGGTTGAGATATTGTAATATTTAAATAAGTGACATTGATATTTCTCTTGGTTTGGGAGAAGAAAAGAAAAAAAAAGGGGGTGGGGGCTGCCATCATTATTTCATTACTATGATAATACCTATTAAAAATGTGCTGGTAGTTGTGCCGGTATTGTACTCCCGGACTTTAATTATATTAATTTTTCATTGTTGAATAAAAATGTTTTGGACCATGCAGGTACAATGTTTTGGGTTTGCACGAGTTTGACAGTGATCGGAAGAGGATGTCTGTTATATTGGGGTTCCCTGACAAATCTGTAAAAGTGTTTGTAAAAGGCGCTGACACATCAATGTTAAGTGTCATAGACAGATCTATGAATAGAAATGTAATACGCACAACTGAAGCACATCTTCACTCTTACTCCTCGATAGGTTTAAGAACACTTGTCATTGGGATTAGAGAACTGGGAACTTCAGAATTTGAGGAATGGCACTCTGCATTTGAGGCGGCAAGCACTGCTCTAATGGGTAGAGCCAGTTTGCTTCGGAAGGTTGCAAGCAATATAGAAAACAATCTCAGCATACTGGGTGCCTCTGCTATCGAAGATAAACTGCAGCAAGGAGTGCCAGATGCCATTGAGTCTCTTAGAACAGCAGGTATCAAAGTATGGGTGTTGACTGGGGACAAGCAAGAAACTGCCATATCGATTGGATACTCCTCAAAGCTATTGACGGTTAAAATGACCCAACTTATAATTAACAGCAACTCTAAGGAGTCATGCAGAAAGAGTTTAGAAGATGCTATCATCATGTCCAATAAGCTTACAACTATATCAGGTGCTGCGAATGACACTGGAGGAACTTCGGGAGGTGGTTTAACTCCTGTAGCCTTGATTATTGATGGTACCAGCCTGGTTTATATTCTTGACAGTGAACTCGAAGAAAGGGTAAGGAGCTGTAGACTTGCCTTTGTTTTTTGTTTTCCTCTTTCTGAGATCCTGCAGGCTGATGTGACTTAATTTTTCATCATTGCTTGCAGCTCTTCGAATTAGCCTGTAATTGTTCTGTGGTTTTGTGTTGTCGGGTGGCCCCGTTACAAAAAGCTGGAATTGTTGCCCTTGTAAAGAAGAGGACTGCAGACATGACACTTGCCATTGGGGATGGTAATCATCATTCTCTTTATTTTCTAATAATCATCTTGTGATCAACAGAGAGACAAAAAAAGTGTAATATTGTAAAATCTATCTGCTTTTTTTTTTTGGTGCTTTGGGCTGATTTAAGAAATACAACTGGATGCCTGACAGGTGCTAATGATGTTTCAATGATCCAAATGGCGGATGTGGGGGTTGGCATCAGTGGTCAAGAGGGTAGGCAAGCTGTAATGGCCTCCGATTTTGCAATGGGGCAGTTCAGATTCTTAGTTCCTCTTTTGTTGGTCCATGGGCATTGGAATTACCAGCGAATGGGCTACATGATACTATACAATTTTTACAGGAATGCAGTGTTTGTCCTTGTTTTATTTTGGTAAGTTATTTTTACATGATGTGCTTGCTCAATCTATAATTTATTCTTGTAAGCATATTAATGCAGATATTCAACTTACATTAGGTGGTTGAGCATGTTGGTGGTTTAAGCGAACCATGATTTTCACCTGAGATGGACAGTATCTTTAAGTACTAACTGGGGTTTTGAGGCAATAAAATGTCATTATTGCATGTTTACACACACACACACACACGGGGACACACATCTGATTCTCTTGTATTAGTGATTTACATTAGCCTACCTCACGTAAAACATAAAAATGTAAAATTTTTCCTTTGCTCAATTAGGACAAAGATAATTGAATTTTAATCCTAGTTGTGGTCAAAATCATAATTTACACTTAAAATCACATTTTGGTTTATTAAAATAAAATTTCACCTGTGGATGAGTACTTTTAACTTCACTATGTTCTTTGCAGGTATGTGCTCTTTACTTGTTTCACATTGACCACTGCAATCACGGAGTGGAGCAGTGTGTTGTATTCTGTAATCTACACATCGGTGCCAACAATTGTTGTCGGTATTCTTGACAAGGACCTAAGTAGAAAGACTCTTTTAAAGTATCCTCAGCTGTATGGGGCTGGTCACAGACAAGAATGCTACAACAAAAAACTTTTTTGGATAACAATGATTGATACTCTCTGGCAAAGTGCAGTTGCCTTTTTTATTCCTCTTCTTGCATACTGGGGCAGCACCATTGATGGATCAAGTATAGGAGATCTTTGGACTCTTGCAGTTGTTATATTGGTTAACTTACACTTGGCCATGGATGTCATTCGGTGGACTTGGATAACTCATGCAGCCATTTGGGGATCTATAATTGCAACTGGCATTTGTGTCATCATTATTGATGCTTTACCGTTTTTAGTTGGTTACTGGTGAGCCCCTTGATCATCCTTTTTTTTTTTCCTGTAGTTTTATTTACTTTAATTGAGCATGTAGGTTTCTGTTGAACTTGATGAAGCATGTTAAGATAATATTTTTTTTGACACTTTACCCATAACTTAAAACATTAGGTTTTTTCTTTGCCTTCTAACACAATAAAACTATATTTTACAAATATATGTTATTACATACACAGGTGGCAAATAGGTGGATTTAGTTTCATATCCAGAACATGTTGTTTTAAGATTTCTTCGGGTTCATTTGTTTTGGGTTCAATTCGGGCCTTTGATTTTTTAGTCAACTCAGATCGGATTAGGTTTGGGCTGGTTTGTTCAGGCTTGTTTTGCCACCTTTATGTAACATATAGATATACTTGTGCATGTATGTGTGCATATGAACATGCATATAAATACGTGTACTCATGCATGTATGTAAGCATGGACACACTAAAAGTTTTTCGCTGCCATCCCGAGGTTTGGACATCTCAATTATGCCCTTTTGACCTTAGGAAAATGGAAATAATTATTCATGGTAAAAAATGTACTTAGTTATTCTGTGCTGCTATGAGTTACCATAAATTACTACTCCAACGATGCATTTAGTAAATGAGTCGCTGAAATTTGTAATTTCCATTGTATATATTTTTTGACCCTTGGCAACTGATATGATTTCACAGGGCCATCTTTGAAATTGCGAAGACAGGATTGTTTTGGTTGTGTTTGCTTGCCATCATTGTAGCCGCACTAACTCCTCATTTTATCATGAAAGTACTTTATCAGCTGTATGCGCCATGTGATGTTCAGATTGCTAGGGAAGCTGAAAAGTTTCAGACTCGGAGGGAGTCTGGAGCTGTAGAAATAGAAATGAATCCAATCTTGGACACCCGAAGGAGATAAAAGGTGATTTTGTTCCTTCTTCACCCCTATTTCTTTTTGTAATTAGGCTTCTGCAGAGTATTATACTTCATTGTCGAGTTTTCATTGTTTGCTATCCGAAGGATAGAAATAGTACACCTTAGGTTTGTAGTTTTTGTTGTTTTATCCCATAAAATTATTTAATGTAAATTAGCATTGGTTACAGAAAAGAGAACTCAATACATAACACAAAAATTTCGAAGAATACAGTTTGATTGCCAATTTTTTTTGTCCATTCTTGATAGTTTTTGCATATTCCAACTAGAACATACATGGCTGTTAAATATGCTTGAGTTCAGAATCATTTTTGAGAGAACTACCGATTTCATTTGGTTTATTTAGATTAAGAGGACAGTAAGCTCTAACGTGCAATCAAATTCTGTTAGTAGCACACTGGAATTATCAATGATGACAATTTTGATAGATGTATTAGAAAGTAACGGACAGAAATCGAACACCGATCTCCAAGGGGAAGGTGAGGTATCCAAGATTGGCTTCACAAATCTTATTTATGAAGTTGAGATCTGAATGGCTTACCACTCTGAAAGATAATACTTGTATAATTTAATTGAGAACCCATCTTTTTGCAGAAGAGGAGGTTATAGTTTTTGGGTGTCAGGCACTTACACGAAACAAACATGATCGAATAAAAACCGAACATATTTACAAACTAGAGCTTACCAACTTTGGACGCTTGGTATCAACTGATAACAAAGCAATCAACTGAGGCATAGTTTGATTGGAAACATTTGACAGAACTTTGTTGTGCCCGTTCCAAACAGGATCAAACGTTGAAAGAATTTCCTGCCTTGCATGATTACATTGTGTCGCCTATGTATAAGATTGTTGGACTAAAACTTCACTTCATAGATAAAGATCAAATTTAAATGCTAGATTTCTAAAGAGGATGAAACAGGTAGCTGATGGAAACGTTGAGAATCAACTCTCCATGGATCCTGAAGTTGTGCTGCAAAATGCAGTGTCCAAAGGACATCTTCAATGGAAGGCCTTTCAGCTGGTTCATTGGACAGGCATCTCAGGCATATCTCCATCACTGTCTTCAAGGATTCTGCTGAGCATTCCTTGATAATTGTCGGATCGACAATGCTTCTTCGAGCTGTATCATCCATCTTACTGCTTACATTTAACTGCAGAGAATGTACAATGACCAAGCATCACCTCTAGTTTTGTTTATATATAGGATTTTAACAAGCTGTGTTCAAGGATATCCAAAGTCCTTTATATGGAGAATTCATGTGCCTTAAACCTTAAGAAAACTAAAACCCAACATCAGTTTTCAAATTTGTTCTTTTTTTGTATTATGGATCATATAGAAAGAGACTTATGGAATCAAAGAACAGAAAGGAAAGTAATGGAAACGCTAGCAACTTACAATGTCTTTTACGACCATGACTTCATTTTCAGACATGATTGGCCTTCCAACGAGAATTTCCATTAAGATTACGCCTGTGTCATGGACATCATCCTTATCACCATGATTTGCCCTGAATATGAATACAGAAAATCAGAACATGTTCACAGGATTAAGACAAAATGTCCAACAGAATGAACTATGCACCTTCCTCGAACGCTTGCTTTTGGTCCAGGATAAGAAACTCCAGCAACACTCTGAAATTGTTAAAATTTAGGCATCATGTAACTAAATCCGAAAACTATATACATTGGAAAAAGGAAAAGAAAAAGAAGAAAAATGGTTCATCATACTATTCCGCGATTTTCGGCTAAAAGAGGGAGGTTATAACTGCTAATCTTGACATGAAGATTCTGATCCAACAAGACATCTGTTATCTTCAGATTATTTGAAAACACTCCAGGTAGTATCCCTGTATGGAGGAACTGAATCCCCTTTGCTACCTCAATTGCAGCTGCTATTCTTTGCGTCCAGTTAAGCCTTTGTCCTGGTAATCCTTCTGCCAAAACAATGGCAAAAGGATTAAATCAAACAAATTATAGGTGCTGAAAGACTGACAAAAGAACATGCCTTCCTTTTAGTTCAAGTATGTTAGCTCATGGTACATATAATTGATAATCAATAATCAGATTCAATAACAAAGAACCTCACCACAGATGCAACTTCTCAACGTGCCATTCGGGACAAACTCGAATATGAGATATATGGTGCTGACACTTGAATCATATGGGCAGCACTCGAAACAGTGTCCAAGGGCACTGACCAAGTGCTCGTGTCTGAGTTTTGAGATCATCTCAATATGGTGTGTGTAAGCCTGCGCGCTATGCTTCTTTCTCATCTTTAAACTTCTAATAGCAATAAGAGTTCCATCCGCAAGCTTCCCTCTGTAAATCTGACATTGTAGAGAATGTAAGAAGTTTGCTCTAGAATTATCGAGCTCATATTTTCTGAATCAACTAAAACTAACAATAGTACATAACAACCAACTGAACAGATTGTATCAGTTAATTATCCAAGGCACATATACTCCCCCAAAGAAAAATCATGCACTTTCTGCATGACATGGAATGTCATTTTGAGCTTGATTAAGGCCAGTGAAATATTTTACATAAGAATTTTAGTTAGAACTATGAAATCTAGATGAATGCATACCAGACCATGTGAACCTTCACCCATGATGCTTGAATGGGAGAAATTATTACTGGCCTCCTTTAGCTCTTCCAAAGCAAAGGCGCGATAAGTAGGAAGATTTGCTCCCAGCTTCATTGTTTCTGATATATACCCTGCAAGTAAAAGAATCACCACGTCTTAAACAATAAGCTTCCGGAAATGGAAGAGAGAAGGAAACAAGGGTCTTACTTGCATCTGATAGTAGCTTGACTGTGTTTGCTGACACTTTCTCCATTATTAACCTTGTAGAAGCTGTCTTCCCAGCAACCCTACTATTTCTTCTCTGGATAACCAGAAAACTCAAGCTAACAATTACTGCTATTCCAACAATTCCTCCCATTATACATGATGCAAGAACTGCCTTAGCATTCTGTCTCTTGTACTTGGGCAGAACTTTTACAGCCAATGCTTCATTATGGCAGAAATTAGAAGGATGCTGCTGTTGTTCTTCATCAGATAAACAATTGCTACCATACATAACAGCCCTGCTCTTAGACGTTGGTTTCAGACATGCAGGCAAATCCCCAGTCAAAAGATTTGAGGTTAGATTTACAAAAGCAAGTTCATCATTGCAGGACATGTTCTGTAAGAGTCTACCAGTAAGCTTATTACCCGAGACATCGATATAATTGATTGAAGGCAATGCAAATAAAGATGGCAGAAATGGTCCAACAAATCCATTCAAAGATATATCTATCTTTTGAAGCTGATGATAGGAGCCTAATTCACCCGGGATGCCAAATTGAAAACTGTTATTTCTGAGCAGTAGAGTGGCCACCTTGTTATGCAGGGCAGGGAAGTGAGGTCCAAAATGATTGTTTTCCAAATTAAGAACTTGAAGGTTTGTCAAGCTGTGAAGATCAGGCACTTCTCCAAACAAGTGGTTGTTTGCAACAACAATAATTCGAAGATCCTCCAATCTTGCAATAGAGCTTTCCAGAGTCCCATATAGTGAGTTGTTTTTGAAACTCAAAACAGCCAAAGCAGGAAGAGAACTAAGCCAGCCAGGAACTTGACCAGTGAACTTGTTATGGTCAAGTATGAGAGTCTGCAGATTCTTCAAATATGAAAGCTCCACAGGAATGAAGCCATTGAAGTAGTTGGAACTTACATTGAATATTTCCAGGGAAGATAGCTTACCAACACTACCAGGCAGAGGCCCCCACAAGCCTAAAGAAACCAGGGAGAGGACTTTCAGATCTGATAAACTAACAAGACTTGCAAAGAAAGCATCAATGGAGAAGTTCTGAGGCAGTGGAGGAACGCCATAGTTTCCACTAATATGAAGCTGGGTTACATTATCTTCATAGCAAACCACAGTTACCGATGGTGTTGGCTCAGCATTGCAAAAGTCCCAAGTATTGCTAAAGCTGGCAAAAACAGATGGGTAGTTGAGAAGCTGCTGGACTTCCCAGAGGGCATTGGACTGAGACGGTTGAAGCTGGTGTGAGAGATGCGCAGAAATTACAAGAGTTAACAGTAGTAGAGTACTGTGAACTGGCTTTGCCATCAAAACCATCAAATGGTCATTTAGTAGTTGAAACAAAGATTGAAGTATGAGAGACCAACCAAATTAAAGACAGAAGAAAAATCTTGATAACTACGAAAACTCCTTTTCTAATCTCCTCTAACTTCCGTCTGGTTATTCTATCAAACTCAACATTGTTTAATGTATTTTTTTAATGACAAACACTTAAGTAACTTAAACAAAAAGTCAGGTTTTTTTTCCACTTTTGTAGTGCTATGCTGTCATAGACTGATTATTACAGTTAATCTAATTTATCCCTACCAGATTAACCATGAAAATGGCCATTGATACACCGTAGGAAACAAATGCAATGGTGAAAGTGTAAAACTTCTTTGTTTACATTGATGGAAATGGTGAAAAGGTATATTTATGTTCTCAAGCTAAAGGCACTGTAGAAAAACGAAAAACATGAACCTGTACTTGGGAGAGAACATTATAGAATCTCATTAAGAGAAACGGTAACAATCCAAGAAAGAAACAAGAGTTCATTAAGTTTAGAGCGATTTTCATTATCCAAAGCACATCAGAATCAGATTCTGCAACAATAAGATATTGGAAGAAGAAACAGATGTAAGAAGGCGTGCATGCATGTAGCTTTGTCTTGGTACGAAGACATGACATTGCCCCAAGACAGAAATATGCCAACGGGCATCAAATCCTTCTTCTCATTGCCTTGGTGTAATCGTCCTTTCATTGGTAATCACAGTTCTATATCCCATCTACTTTATCACTCAAACATTTCGTTGGATTGAAAATCGGACAATGTTAAACATGACATGAACACTATATGAATAAAAGATATAAAAGTGATATAAGTAATAATTCAAAAAAAATTACATAAAAGTATGACAAAATTTATAAAAAAAATTGTGTCTGACGTGTCAACATAAAATTTCCGTATTTTACAAGATATGAATTCGATTTTACATTGTATGGATACTGATTATACACGAATCATCATGTCTAATGGATAGTGAGTAATCTATGAATATCTATCAACCCATTAATATGTGAAGTTAGGATTGAAGGATGGTGTTGGGAGTCAGATATTAGAGAAGCAAGATAATGCGTCCCCTTGTCAGGTGTCCTTATCAAAGAAAACTTGATAATGGAGCCAAAGGGAGGAAGGAAGGTAGGCCCACTGAGTTCACGGGATCTCAACACCGTGAACCAAAATGGACAGCTCCAAAATTTGCTTTGAACTCTTAAGATGATTCCATTTCCCAAAACAAAAAGACATGAGAGAAGAAGGCCTTGTCATTTCACGTGGATCCAATCTCTTGGTGTCTAATTTTTTTCATGTCACGCGTACTAAAACACATCATGCAATAACTTTCGTGTTATAATACATATGAGTATGACTTGTTAAACTCTAAATCGATTTATCAATTTTTACCATTTGTACAATTTTAACAAAATTTCATGCCGTATCATTTACTTTCATATTGGTTCATTAGCCTACCCCAATCTATTGAGATAAAGGCTCTGATGATGATGATGATGATAATCATTTACTTTCATATATTTTTTCCTATCGTTTTTGCTTATAAACTAATTCTAATTTGATGTAAATCAAACTTGAACTAGAAAAAACCAATTGGCAATGATCCAACAGATACTAACAATAATTCAGAGTTCAGACAGAGCATTTGGCAGTTTCGGACGCGACAGCTTCCTACTTTCATGTCATATTTTCAAATTTTGCATCACAAATAATAGTCAGTCACGGGAGAGTTTCCTATATACCACCTGTTGTTAGGAGATTTGGTTTTATGATTTTGTTTTTCTCTTGCCTTTTTCCATTTCCGGGTAAAGAGTTCTATGGATGGGAGTGGTGAGAGTGCTGTTTTTAATGGACAAATATCAAAACTACAAGCTTGCTTTTCATGGGGGAACTGAATGGGGTTAGCGTTACTGTTGGCCAATTGGGTATTTTATTATATCACTTTGTAAGCATGTGATTTGGCTATAGGGTTTCAATTTTCTAAGTATGCTTTTCGAATATTGAAACTTTTGGTGTTAGAATCCACCGTAAAAACTCCATAACTGAAAAGGTTGGTACAAATAAATATTATACGAGGGTCTTCAAATAAACCTGACAATTCATGTATATTATATATGTTTTTGTCATATAAAATCATGTTTATGTCACATAAAATTTGAAATTTCGTGTCAAAATTTATGTTGATAGAAAATATTGTACAGTAGCAAGACAGGCAAAAGCCTAAACAATGTTAGTAAAGGGAGAACAGAGCTCCATTGCTAGTGGATCAGAATCCAGAATGAAGTTAATAGAATCAGTGAAAAGCATCAGGGATGGAATACTTGTTAACTTGCTAAAGAAGAAAAATATATTTACTTTTGCATAGAAAAATGGTGGGATGTTCACATTTTCGACATTCTTCAATCTTCGAGCATGTATCGGTTTCTTCTTGCACCGAATGCTAGTCTCTGCATCAAAAGCCAGGCAAAAGCACGAAATAAGTGAAAATTTTCTGGTTTACTATGGTACAGGTTAGATGTTTGATGTCAAGTAGTTTAAAAACGATAGATTAGGAGAATCTGTTTCCATTCTTAACTGAAAATATCTGAGAGTAAGCTCTCAATCCGGTGAGGAATCGAATATAAGTCGGCTTCCATGATCCGTTTGCTGGGATTGACCTGATATTTGGGACGAGGTATTCTGCAACCTATGAACCCCAAGACTCAATCCCCCGAAACAGAGAACAGAAACATAAAATATACACAAAAGTGGAACGAGAAAAAAATGAAAGAAATTGTCGGAAAAAAATACAGAAAGACAAGTTTACCAGGAGACAAACTATCAATGCAAAACAATTGCATAACTGACCAAATTTAACAACAAGATACTTGCAATCTTATTTTAGTTCAGGTATTCACTACGTATAAATAGACAAGTCAAGCCCATTTTTTCTTTAGTTTGATCATGCGGTATCTCCAACATGTCAACACTGAAATAAATAAAAAACCATAGAAGAAGCTTGTAAATCACTACCCTAAGTCTTACCACTTCGGCCGGTTCTGCTAAAACATTGATGAAAAACTTGGCCTGGAATAACCAAATATTAGAAGTTTTCTTTTAAAAAATTGAACCAATATTAAAGCAAGTAACACAAGAAGCATATAAATATGTAGCTAACCTGCTTCGTGGTTGCACCAGACATAAGAAGATCAGTTGTGACCATTCCTGGCTGAAATACAAAGGAGAAAACAAATAAGCATTTGAAGTAAGTTGAAAAGGCTTACAGATACAAATAACCTTTTTTTTTCTTCATTTGTGGGAGAGAAGCATTTGTAATAATCAGTTACAATGATGTATTTGGACAACACACCTCTGCCCCAAAAATGAGGTCTAGAAGTTTTCTTTTCTAATACTTGAAAAAGCAAATAAAATCAAAAGTCAAAGGCCAAGTAGCTATAAGACACGGATTTAAAAAACAAACCTAAGCATAAAACTTAGTCTGAACTGTAGTTCCCCTTGAAAGGAAATTTATATTTCACAGCATGATCCATTTTTTTTATCTCATCAGTGGTAGCATTTAAAGTAACCACCAAAGGCACGTTTGGGCTCATGCAGAATATTTCAGCTAAAGAACAAGTGCATAGTAGGACAGTGAACCTTTGAGGAATGAAGTGAAGGTCCTACTCAAGGGCCATGAACTGTGGTCATTTAGGTAGGAAGTTTTTGGCTAGCAAAATGTATGCAGATGGTTGGATGGTCATTTTCTTTAGAGGGTAGGAGGTACTTAGAGGTGGCAATTGGATGGATAGTCAGGTCGGCCTTGAGTTTGGTCATTGTGCTTGAAGGAAATTCAGGTTATTTGGTTTCGGATCGTTTCAGATTCCGGTCATTAGGGACACATGGGTTATTTGTATTCAAGTCATTTCGGGTTTTGATGATTAAGGCATTGAGATTCTGAATATCAATTTTGAAACTTGACTATTGAGGTTTGGCAATTGGATTTTAGATTTTAAGATTGAATTTTCAAAAAAAAAAAATTCCAATACTGTTTAGGTTCCTTGGTATACTATAATTTGTTGGCTCTGCACCATTTATTTAGAGGAAAACCAGTGAAGAATTAATATGAAAGCAACAATTTAGCATAAAGCATAAATGTATCAGGTAGATTTAAGAAAAAAAGAAAAAGAAAAAGCAGAGAAATCTAAAAGCATCATTTAATACGGCAGATTTAATATTAGGAATTGGAAATTTGATGATCTTTTATTGTAAAACATACCGATAGATTATGTACTACAACATTTTTAACATCTTGCATCTGCAGTTCAGCCTGAGAATAGGTCAAAAAACCCAGTATTAAATGAACTTTGACAAGAAAAGTGCTTAGCAAAGAAAATTTATACACACATAGAAAATTGAGAAAATTGTTTATATTAGTTGATGTGATGCCAAACATACTCATATTCTCAAAAACTATTACTTGTTCAAATCAACTTGAGAGCAGCTCAAGAAAAATTCCAAAACTGCACTTGAAATGATAGGATCATTTTGAGGGAAGATGTAAGGAAAACAGTCTTCTGCAAACACCATTATGTCAGCTTGAATCTCATTTTTCTGCCAGCTTTACTACACAGCAAATACAGATGGTATATGATTTCCCATTCACATAGAAGAGTATCAAAAGGGGAAATAGGGCATTAAATAGTACCAGGATCCTACTTCATTTCCATGCCTAGAATTTCCTACATGCTCGCATAATGGGTGCTTGCGCACCCACTCAACTTTTATAACTACTTTGACGATGATGATGAATTGCAAGCCTCTTCATAGTTATAAAAGAAAAATAAACACCAACTTCTTAAAAACTTGAATGGTTATAGTTTTATGTCAAAGAGAAGAAAATATCCTGAAAAAACTGAATATTATGATTTAAGGCATTACTGCGGCTATTTTCTAAACTATCACACGTACCTGATCTTTGACAGTAAACTTTTTGTACCCAATTAGAAAAAATGCCATTGAAAAAGAAACTCTGGATGATGTTTCAGAAAGGGAAAATAGACACATTATACTATAGGCTGCTTATAACAACTCTCCATTGTCAGCATGAAAGAAAAGAAACTTAGTTTCATAAGAAGTTTTTTTTTTTTTGGTTACAAGTTTCATAAGAAGTTATTGAATTAAAAAGCATGCTACTCAAAGAATGCATCATTAACAAATTGGAAAGTACACAAAATTGAACAACAGAATAACATGTCAGATGGGAAAACAAATGGCCATGCCAGAGTATTATTCTAAATGAAATTTACTGCAAGGCACAAACCAAGACAGGTTGAACATGTACCTGTAGTGATTTTGTCAAATGTACTACACCACGTTTGGTTGCTCCATATGCAGCAAATCTACAGAAAAGCAAGACAGATAATCACAGAACGAAAAAACCAATTACTGATATGACTGAAAGTTTTGAAATACACAATGCAATGAATTCACTTGGAAGGACGGAAATAAAGATATCTAATACATCCCATTCAAGGTTCTTAAGCTGCAACACATAGGGATAGCACTCTAGTAGCATGACTAGAAGCATAACAGAATAATTGAATATAATATTCTAATTCTCCTGTAAGATACATGCAGGCTACAAAAGACGTCTTATCCTATCATCCTACATGAAACATGTCATGCTAAAGCAACAGTGGGTATCACTTAAATGAAGCATAAAGGTTCAACATAATGGAAAGCAGAGAGCTTTATATTTGAGTTGGAAGGCAGAGAGCTTTGCCGGTGAGAATGATGCTGAGACAAACACTATGGCTGCATGATGCAAGATAGAGAAAGATTTATTTTGTTACCTTTTAAAGGAAGATGCTCTAACCTTTGAGCATCTTCTCTGTTTGCTTTACCACATTTAAGGTCATCTTACCAACCATAACCAATAGAAAAGCTGAACAAAACTATCCATTTAAAGCATCAAGAATAGATCCAAGATCGAGTTCTTTACCATGGAATTGTTACCAACAGTATTTATTGTGACAAGAACAAATAATGGGGAATCAACTAGGCATAGTAGAAATTTCCCTTTCACACTGCACCATTTAACAAGTAAAACGCAATGATATTTGATATATAAAACTCAAAATGTTATGTGGAAGTGGAACAACCTCCAGCTGATTGTTTAAACTTTATCCACGAGGACTTCAGTTGCAATGAAACAAAATAGCACCCTTTTGGCTAAAAAGTACAGTAAATTAAGTAAAGACAAATACCTTGGGGTTGGTCTTCCATCTGAACCGGCTCCATCAATGTTGAAAATATGACCACCTCGAGGCTGCCGCAACATCATCTTAATAGCCTGAGACAGAACTGTGCATCAGAATTAAACTAACCAGTGCCAGGCAAGAGAAAAAAGTTTTTTTTACCTCTCGGCAACAAATCATCAAGCCAATGGTGTTTGTAGAAACAACTTCACTGCATAGGACAACCTAAAACATGAATCATTGAAAAAAAAAAAACCAGGGCCCAAAACAAAAAGAAAGAAAAGATGGTATATGGGAAGCACACATAAGATCTTCATCTGATGCTTCTGCCAGTGGTTTATAACTATAGGCATTTGATCCTGCATTATTAATCTGCATCATTCTCAAAATAGCATAAGATTATAAAGGCAGAACAGAAACATCGCCGGAGTAATAGGTAAAGGTTTGTACAGGAAAGAATACAAGATATAAATGAAAAGACAACAAATGTAAAAGAGAAAGAAATCTATTCGAGGATTGATTAGGAAATTGTCATAAAAACATGTGCCATGATATGGAACCCAGAGTTGAGGTAAATGATAAACGTATGCAGCAGCAAACATTAACATTTTAGTACAAGATCAAATAGAAAAAAATACTCACAGCTCACTTCATAATCTAAAAAACATTATGTTTCACTGCATCAAACTACGATGAAGGGTTCTACAGATTAAACTAACCACATATTTGCAAATTTATGACATTGTAGAAATTCCCTTTTAAGTCAGATTCCAATGGCTGAATCTAAAAGATGCCATCATCAACTCATTGTCAAAATTGTATGATATTCATTGCAAAAATACCTGATTACTAACTTAAAAATGTATTTCAGTGATCATAAGATGTATTCCAAAAAATTAAACTCCTTACATAATTTTTTTTAAATACCAAATAATAAGTCAGCTTCAACACCATTTTCTTATGGATAAGGCGGTCGACTGTTACTCATCGAGAACATCTAACAGATCTCATAAATCATCATGTAACTAGCTAGACTTCAAGTACCTAGAAATATCAAATTATTCTCCAGACAGAAATTTTTCACCAAAAAAAAATGAAACATTAAACAGATAAGTAGAGGGACAAAGGTAAGACAAAAATACCCATATATCAACATCTCCCAGGTTCTTTTGTGCAAATAAAACTAGATTCTTCACATCCTGTGCCTCTCTAACATCACATTGAGTGCCCTGTAAGCGATTATTCAAAGCAGCAATAAGCTTAAACCAGAAAAAATGTGTGTGGAAAATGAAGCTGAAAGAACGTAAGAAAAATGTGGAACACAATCATAAAAGCAAGTAATAGCGGAGGTACCCACGCACGGTGCTCTCCATATTCTTCTCTGAGGCTCTTAACAGCAGATTCCACCCGCTCAGCTGTCATAATATCAGTTAAGCATGTGTTAATAATAGCCAGTCAATTCGTCCACAATATGATGATATCAAAATAACATACGAACAGAGCTCAATTCTTAGTGATACCCTTTAGTTTGATATCTTTCTCCTTCCATATATTAAACAAGACTAATACTTTTAGCACATTAAACAGAAAGCAGACAACTTTAGCAAGTTATATGACAGGCATATTGCAATACAGCAGCTTTTCTGATAAGAGTTGAGATAAGCAGTGGAATTCTTACCAGATCTTGAACAAATTATAACATTGTCACCTGCTTTCAGAAATTCTTTCGCCAATGCGTACCCTATTCCTGAAACCAACAAGTACGTTTTGACAGCTTTTCTAAAAATGACCGAAAAATCACTTAAATACGTGTACCGTAGATTACTCTAAGCACTTTCTACAAATTTTTCCTACAGAAAAAATGGATTTAAATCTTATTATCTTCCCCACAAGTTTCTTCCCATCAAGAAATCCAGGCCTCATCCGCAAAACTATCACAAGAAAGCTTTCAGGGAAAAGAAAAAGAAAAACCTTTGCTTGAGCCAGTTATAAGAACGTTGTAAGGAGGAAGCATGGGCTGTCTCTCTCCAGGGCTGGCAGCTTGGGCTTTTACTGGAGAATTCAAGGAGATTGCTGAAGTTGGAGAGAGAGAGTTGTTTTGAAGGGAACTATTACTATTAGTAAGGAAAGGTTGAAAATGGGTTGGTTTGGAGATGGGAGAGAAGATAACAGTATGGGCTCTTGGATACCAAAACTGAGTCAAGAATTGGCAAGCAGAAGAAGCAGCAGTCGCCATTGATGATTGAATTTGATTCATTAGCACCAAAGCGCTGTGGCTAATGGCTAACTATATCGCTCCATGTTTACCCACGTGGCATTCTACTAAGCCTCGTCACATACAAGTCAGTTGCCATTTAAACACTAAACAGCAGAGCAAACCTAGTCAAATTGGATTGGACCAGCCCATTTGTTCCATTTTCCCAAAAAGCAAACACCAAAACTAGAGATGGTGTTCGCTTGGGCACTGAGGTAGGATCGAAAATGGCGTTCAGATTCTCCCGAGCATGCAGTTTAAGTTTAACCACCTCCATTTCCCAATCCTCCCACCGTTTTCTCTCCTCTTCTTCCCTCAACCTCCCCAAACTCGAACCCTCGAATGAAGCCGACACTCTTTCCCAAATCCTCCTCACGCACCACAATCCTTTCCACTGCACGGAGTCCTCCATCCAACTCTTCCATGGAATCTCCCTCTCTCCTTTTCTTCTTGACCAAACTCTCCTCCGTCTCCAACACTCTTCCAAAATTGCCCTCTCCTTCTTCCTCTATTCCAAATCCCTCCCTCCTTCTCCTTCTGCCCTCCTCACCACCACCTCCTACAACCTCATCATCGACATACTCGGCAAGGTTCGCCAATTCGACGTTGTTTGGCAGCTTATTCTCGAAATGGATCAATCAAACATTACTCCTGATTCGTCCACTTTTATGATTTTGATCCGTCGCTTAATCGCTGCAGGCCTTACTCGTCAAGCTATTCGCGCCTACGATGATATGGGATGTTTCGTTACTGCTGACAACGACACTGACAACTTTAGTCAAAAGGATTCGTTTTGCTTCTGTTTCTTGCTCGACACACTCTGTAAATACGGCTACGTGAAGGTGGCTGTTGAGATTTTTAACAAAAGGAAGTCTGGGTTTGTAGTTGATTCAAAAATGTATACGATCTTAATAAGCGGGTGGTGCAAGATTGGCAGAATCGACAAGGCAGAGAGGTTTCTAAATGAGATGATTGAAAGAGGAATGGAACCCAATGTTGTCACATACAACGTAATGTTAAACGGGATTTGCAGAAGAGCCAGTTTGCATCCTGACGAGAGGTTTGACAGAACAATAAGGAATGCCGAGAAATTGTTAGACGAAATGCGCCAACGAGGGATTGAGCCTGATGTAACCAGCTTCTCAATCGTTTTACATGTATACAGCAGGGCGCATAAGCCCGAGTTAACACTGGATAAATTAAAGTATATGAGGGAGAAAGGTATTTGTCCGAGTGTAGCCACCTATACTTCAGCCATCAAGTGTCTTTGCTCGTGCGGAAGGCTCGAGGAGGCTGAGAAGTTGCTTGGAGAGATGGTGAGTAATGGAGTCAGTCCTTCAGCTGCAACTTACAATTGTTTCTTCAAGGAGTACAGAGGGAGGAAGGATGTGAATGGTGCTTTGAATATGTACAGGAATATGAAGGAGGATAATTCAGGTGATTTGAGTCTGCACACATACAACATCTTACTAGGAATGTTCATGACGTTGGATCGAATCGACATCGTTAAAGAACTTTGGAATGATCTTAAAGGGAGCACAGCAGGACCAGACTTGGACTCTTATACATTGCTGATCAGTGGTTTGTGCGAGAAACAGAGATGGAGGGAGGCATGCCAGCTGTTTGTGGAAATGATAGAGAAGGGTTTACTTCCTCAGAAAGTAACCTTTGAGACACTGTACAAGGGTTTAATTCAGGCTAACATGTTGAGGACATGGAGAAGAGTGAAGAAGAAACTTGATGAGGAGTCTATAACCTTTGGCTCTGAGTTTCAAGATTATCATTTGAAGCCATATAGGAGATAGTCAAGTTCACTACCGTTCGTTTAATTTCTTCCATTGTACTCTGCAATGTTGCTCTTGCCTAATTATAAGGTTCATAAATTTCTCCTATTTGAGACACTTCGTGTTAGTGTTATACAAAACACGAAAATTACCGTATCAAAATTTTCATGTATAACATCATATTTGGGTGCTTACACTGTCTAAAATGATGCAAATAACACTCAAATTTAGTTACATCCATTTGCATAATTTAACATAAGTGCAGATTTATGACTCATCTCAAGTCAATAAAGTATGTAATATGAAGATTTCATCTGCAATTATTGCATTATAACCCTACAATTATCCAATCACAGCAAAAAATTATGCAAAGATCTACCGCTTATAAATGTTCACTCCACATGATATTTTGATGGACCTTGTACGATTATAAATTATGATTAGTTAATTGTAATTAAGCAATTGCAAATAAAGCTCTCATATATAGCAGAATGAAAATTTGTATATCTACAAACACATAATGAAAAACAGATGGAAATAAGATTCAAATTCTTATATCAATTTTACTTACATTGCTGATATTAGAAATTAACAAAAATAACAAGTAATCTGAAGTCTGAACCAAGTTTGTCAAGCAGACATTACAGTCTGGCTGACCAGACATCAACAAGACCATGGTGCTAAACTGGTACTCTAAATGCTCTTGGTAAACATTGGAAATGCTAAACAGTTTTCACTTTGCAGAAAAACACATGTTCATATTTTTGCACTTGGTACCTCACCTGAGTCAGCAAAAAGAATAATGCACAAACACCTCCATGTAGTAGAATCACATGCAATGGATTATCTTGAGATGATGATTATTTGACAATAGCCCAATGTATTGTCGCAAGGGCAATACTCTCACTTCTGTTTCCTCTTTTCTTTTCTTTTTTTGATACAAAGATGGCAATATTCTCACTATATTTCCTAACATGACATTTCCGTAGTTACAAGATAACTTCCAATGAACATAAAGATGGAACATTCATGATACCATGAACAATTGGTTATCATGAAAATGTAAAAGTAAAATCAGTAACTATTATCAACATGTTGCCAACCGTCTAAATCAACAACACACTCCAATATAAATACCACACGATCAAGAACCTAGAATCTAATGGAATTGTGTACTTTCCTTACCAGGATTAGGATTACCAACTGTACAATCACACTCCACACGAGAAAGCTGATCAATTCCAAAATCTTAACGCAAAGATTATACCCACAGCCAAACCAGCTGGTTACTTCAAATTTACCGTGTCTATCACAAACTCAAAGATCATATGTATGCGCAGCTTTAAAAACTATCATTCAAACTGCCTTGATCATAGCTGGTTCAGAGATAGGGCACCATAAGTAACAGGAATAAACTGTTTTAAGTCTCTTCAACTTGCAAAAGCCTTCCCCAGTCTTGCAGTAGCACTTTCAGAGCTAGGGGCAGTCATCAAATTTCCACCATCAGACATGTAGAAATTATTGTAATTAATTCTGGTAACCAGATCAGCCAAATGAGGAAAGTGCCCCACGTTGAGCTTGAAAGACAGGACCTGAATTATCAAGACAAAGTCTTTCAATCAGAATCCAATTTAGGATATTTTATCTGTGACCTTAAAAATTCTTCTTGCCTTTTGGGAGAGAAAAAAAAAACATATTATATGCATCTAGGGATGCATGTTTATTTCTACGCATGCACACTTCACATTCTCACAAAAAAAACTAAATGAGATGCAAACTATTGCAACCATGAATCCAAATAAAAGGCTAATGCAACCAGCAAGGGTTAGAGACTACTCTAAGGAGGAAAGCAATGCAATCATCGAACTGCTTCTCAATCCGGTCCACTTCCATTTCACATCTAGCCTTAATTGCAGACACCGCTCCACCACTGCTTAAAGTCTGCTGTAGCGAATAGAAGTCCAGAGCAAGTCCAAGAATGCTGTTGATTCGGCTTGCAATCAGAGCCCACTGAAAATCAATGAGATCATCAAGTAATAAACAGACCTAGTTCTTCAAAACCATTCAACCTACAAAGAGAAGACAAGATCTTTTAAAGATTACAAATATAATAATATATGGCGATCCTACCAGCTTATCTGGAGCCACAAAGCATTGCCGATGAATTGATAATAAGTAGGCCTCATGTACATCTATAACCTCATCCAGAGATCCAGCTGCTGCCATTCCTTCACAAAGTTCACGCCATGCACTATGATACACCTGATCACCAAATGCTAGTCAGAGATCTGAAAGGACAGATGATCGTACATTGCATGCAGACTGAGACATTATGTCTGTTATAAGGATGTTAATTTTTTTTTTCTTTGAATAACTGCAGACATAAGTTTTGAAAGATGTTTAAGTGTCCAAAAACAACCTAATAATAGCAAAAACAAAATTTTACTCAGTCAATTTTCAAAAATAAAAACTTACTCTGTCCATTACGTATTGGTGAAAAGCATCCACAAAATGAAGGAGTTTTTGCTCCACTAACCAGTGGTGCTTGCGGTTGTTTCTTACAGTGCCTTTATCCTGGAAAGTGAATAATCAAAGAATAAACTCATGCATAACAGAAATAGTGACATCAGATCAAATATTTATGTGTTCTTCATGAATATGCACTACTATTGGGAAAAAAAATAATTACTTTGACAGAACAACACTGTAAAAAAAAAATAGAAAAGAACCTTCCACATCCATCTCCGAGCTTTATCAAGTGCAAACTTTGCCCGCTTGACCTTCAGCAAGAATGCCATGACCTACATTGAGCATAAAACATTTGAGGAACATGCATGACAGCACCTTACAACCAAAATGAGAATAGTACCTGATTATACTTCTTAATTGCCTCTGAATTAGCTATTAGTTCAAGAGGCCAAGAGACCTGCCACATCCAATGCGTGTAAATAAAGGACATAACTTACATATTAAGAGGAATTAACTAAAATTGAGGGAAAAGAAAACTATGGTCTCGTATGGAATTGACCTTGTAGGTGAATTTCAGAGAATCAAGGCCATCAATTCCATAGCTATGTGGATGACTTTTACGGGGAGTGGAAGGAACAGTAGCTGTACTAGTCTGCTCATCACCATCAAAACCATGAGTCTTGGAAATGGACACCACCAAAGACTCTGGTGCACTGAGTAGTGAACCATCAGCCGAGTTTCTAATGGATTCCTGTAGTCCATAAGCTTATGACATTAACTGACTAGGAGGGAATAAAAAAAATAAAAAAGTGCAAAATATAAAGGATGCTAGATACATTAAAAGTTTGCTTAACCATTCACCTGTAATATTGTGTTCAACTCAAAATCATCATTCCAGGTTTCTCCTCTGTCTAGCTTATTAAATATCACTGTTAAAAAGTGTTGCAGCAAATCACCTGAAGATAGGAAAGTATGAAGAAAGATGTCAGAGAACTAGGATTTATAGGCAACCAATATACATCAAAAGTCAACAAACCATATAGTACCTGAACCTAACAAGTACATGGCACGCAGCACTGCAAGCTCATCCATTAATCTCCAACCATTCATTAACTTAGACAGGACAAGGCTGCCAATATAATCCACCTATGACATTAAACCCAAATATTTTAGATATATAAAAAGCTTCTCACCTTAAACAAATAAGTAAATAACAAATACATAATAATGGATTCAACATTTACCTGCTTCTTGATGTGCAAGGTGAGACATTCCTGCATAATAACCATAGGAAGTGGGGTTGTTCTTGGTTGAACAGTTTGAATCCAGCAAAGTGCTCTTGATGAAAGGGTGCTATTCTTCTGGGAAGGCAAGAGCTTTGACATGGGGATGTCATCCTGTTTCGAGATTCAGTTAGTTTCAAAAATGCATGCAGGGTTTGCATTACTTATCAACTTTAAGAAATACTTATCTAGCAATACCTGTAGAGAAGGAAGAAGAGTAGGAAAAGGTAACAAAACTTCCAACAGCTTAGCGTCATGCTGAGCACGAAGATGTTCAGACTCACCAAACTGGAAACCAAGCCTATAATTTGTTCCATGAGATCCAGAAACTGACTCCCTTTCCTCTCCGAAAACAGCTTTTCTTAAGTATTCATCATTTAAAGGGGGTAAGAAGAACTTTTGTGATAAGTTCAGTGTCTTCCACGAATTCCTGTTCTTATCGAGGAATGTTTGACACACAGTAATCACTGGATTTTGTTGACAAAAAGATCTTTGGAGCAAATATTTATTTTCAACTCCTATAACCATATTTTCTGCTTTCGTATCTGGAGAACAACACGAATCCTTATCTGTAGTCTCTACATCTATAACCTTTTTCTTTAACAATGAATCGACTAAGAACTTATACCAGATTTTCTCTGAGTGTGTTGAAGGTGGCAAGGGTTCAGCAGTCCCATGCTCCATGATCTGTTGTTTCATATACGAGGAAGTAATCTCAGCTTTGCACTGGCCACCTTGGCAAAAATATTGAGAGATATGATCACCATGGCCTAAAAGACCAGCTAATGACACACAAAAGATTTCAGCTAATGTTAACCCATCCATGCCCTGCAAATGATTCATCTTGTTTATATTGCAATCATCATTATAACTCCCAAAAAAATCATTGCCTTTATCATTATTTTTGCAAGAAGGTATTGTTGATGTCTTAGGAACATGGTGGATCAACTGCAATGATTTCCCAGCAGAAACAATTGACTTTGCCATGTCCTTAATAAATAAAGGACACACAAGAACGTCTCTATTGCTTTGCTCTTTTCCTGTCATAGAACTAGGTGTAGAAACAAACTCCTTTTCAGCAGTTTCCTTCTTGTTACTTGTCCCAGGTACATAATCATGGGTATAACTGGCAGAGCGGTCAACTTTTAACTTGCAATTTTGCGCCACCCTTAGTAAATAGCTCTTTTCCCAGAACTCAGCCTCATCAACTGAGATTGCTCTGTTAGCATAAAAGAACATCTGCCAAAAGAGACCATAGACAATAATTAGGAATTTAGGGAGGAACCCACAAGAATGTATTCGAACCTGAAAATAGAAACCTATAACAGAGGTATATAAATTAGAGACATGAGGCATACTGACATTTAGCTAACAGTTAAAGCAGAATGGAATCCTAATTGCGAACTAGCATAATCATTCACAAATAAGAATGCGTGCATGTGCCAAACCACCATCGTCAGCATTGCATCAAGAGATTTGGCAAAGGTAGTTAATGTTGGTGCTTTCTCATTCCTCCAAGATGGAATTTCTAGCATATATTGAAGTGAAGAAATTGTTTCAGTTATGAGGATAGATTCAGCTTGAATCAAAATTACCTCCTCAAAAGGATCATCCAATGTCCCTTCAAAAAGCCAGGAGTCAAGACCCTCAATGTATGGCAGTAAGCTTCCAACAAATATATGAACCAGCATCATATATACGTCCCCCTGAAATTAGCACAAGCTCTAAGTTTGCAGTGCATAAAGCAAGATATTCACACATTTTATGAAGCAACACAAAAACACTAATCACCGATGAGAATGTAGATACAACCTCACCACCTTGCACAAGACATGCTTCATCAAGCTTCAGATAGAGATAGTCAAGGATATGGGTAGCAATGTCAGCAGCTCGAATACACGAACTAGGCTCAAAGCATGCTTGGGGAATGGCTCCATGAACTATTTGCAATAGATATTCAGCACCTGAGAAAAGGCTAATATTAATGAAAAAATATTAGAAAATTTCACAAGAATAAGAAACCTAAGTCCAAGACTTGGAACAAAATGAAAGAAAATAAACATGTTGGTGCTGAAGCTGAAATCCACCAATAAGCACATGTATCTCTATCAGTGAAAAGTATGTTATATTAAAGGTGTTTTTCCATACAAATAAAATAATGACACCAATTCAAACAGTAAAATCACCCGAAAATTAAGAATGATAAAAAATAAAAATAAATGTGTAGAATTTGTTAATGTGAAAGTTTAAAAGACAAGTATACTAACCTCGATAAAGAACTCGTTAATCCCAACAGGGTTAGCATGGTTCTCCCATTTGCATTGCTGATCTTTGTTTCTTCCTTTAATGCAATATCACGCAAACTCTGCACTAGACACAACAATTTCACTAAAGTTTTGAAAACATTCATAACAACACCGGACAATCAACCTTTTTATATGAGGCAGTAACATCTTAACCAACTAAGGGTACCATTTGATTACATACTCTTTACTTTCAAAAGTATAAAGCCGAAATAAGCCCTGGGTTTTGTCTTAATCAATTATATTCTTTTTTCCTTTCAAGATTCTATCATTTAGGTTTGCCTTTGAACAAAGTAAACATCAAACAAAAGCTCAAACAAACACAATTTGATATAATATATATTCTTAAATTAATAAAGAAACCAGTTAAATATTTGGCTGAATAATTGTATGTTAATCATGCTAAAATAGCCGAATTCGAATCTGTTTTCCTCGATATAAAAAAAGTAAAAATTAAAAAAGAATAAAAAGAAAAAGAAATGAAAATTTATGACCTTGACCCAAGAAGAAACGGAAGAAGCAAAAGCTCTCAAAGTGGGAGGAGGAGATCTAAGCTGCCTCTCCACTTTAGAAACCGCAATCTGTACAAGTTCCAAACACGTAGCTGCATACAAGAATTGGTTGAGGATTACGCCGAGGCTTAACTGAGACAAATGCGTCACGTAAATCCCACTTCTCACACAAAATTGCTGTTGCTTTTCGTCCCAGTAAAACAGCGAACCCGAAAAACCTTGCAACATTCGCACAACTCCTCGAACCAACTCCATTTCCGAGGTCCTGGAGGACGAAATTGGGGACGAAAACTGTGTATCATTGTTTGAGAAAACGCCATGAATTTTGTTGATTAGACTTTGAGAAGCTACTGGGTTTGAATTGATTAAACTACCAGTAGATTTCATAATAGATACGGAGTATCAAAAAAAATGGGAAAAAGCAGGAAGAAAATTTCTCCGATTAGGAAATATTGTCTTTAACGCAGCGGCGTTCAAAAATTTTCGTTTAAAAAGAGAGATCCAAAATTATTTAGTGGCCAAAATGCCAAATGGCGCCTTCATCTTTATTTCAGTATCCTATTTACCTCCTTTTAGAGGTGACAAAAGTTTATTGGATCCAAAAAATATGTCTAATTAACTTAAATCTAAATCGATTTAACTAAAAAGGTCAACAACCCAAATTCAACCCGATTCGAATCCGAATTGATCTGAAATCAAATTTATTCGAATTTATATTGATTCAAACCCGATCGGATCTGAACCCGAATTGATCCAAACTTAAATTCATCCGAATTTAGATTAACCCGAACCCGAATTGATCCGAACCTAAATTGACCCGAATCCAAATTGATCAGAATCCAAATTTACCCAAACCTGAAAAGATTCAAACTTAAATTTAATATTATCAATAAATATTTAAATGTTAAAATTAAATATCAAAATATTTTAATATATTAAAAATATAATTTTTTTCAATAATACAAGTGTTATATATTTTTTTAATCTAGTTAAATTTAAATATTCATTTTTATATTGCATTCATTTGAACCTAATGTATAATTATTTAATAGCTAATCTATAATAGAGTACAGAAGCTATATCATTTACACTAATGTCTCCAATTATTCTATAAAAAATTAAAATAAATTAAAGAGATATATAATACTATTTTATGATATTTAGTAAGTATTATTAAATCACTTTGATTCAAAAGTTATTAATTATTGTAGATAATAAAAATAAAATGAAAAAAATGTAATTAATTTATGAATATTGGTAAATATATTATAAAGAAAACTATCATACAGATTATTAAATATTTTGATTATTTCAATCCGAATTGTACTATAGGTCGTGTAAGAAGAAAATTTTATTTTCATGAGTTTTGTAATTTTTAGAAATATGATTACAATTGATTTTCATACCAAATAAATCACATCAAGATGACTAAAGCTTAATCTAATAAATCTATCCAATCGACCATAATCCAAATCCGACCAACCCAAATCCAAATCCGACCAACCCGAATTGACTAAAAAAGTCAATGACCGAAACCCGACCTTATCCGAACTCGAAATGATCCGATTTTTTCTTAACCCAAAATTATCCGATCCAAAATAATCCAACCCAAACCCAATCCGACCTGCCCATTTGCCACCTCTACCCCTTATGTTGGAATTAAGGCCACTAGAAAAAATGTCACGGGTTTATATATATTATTATGTTGGGACGAATTGAATTTGGATTGAATTTATGATATCAATATCTTATATGTTTGTTCAAAATCGATTTGATCCACCCATAAGTTGTGACTCAATTTGTAACGTAAGCTGAGTTTGTGAGAAGAGCTCTCGAGTTCGATCTCTACTAAACACACTTTTTGGGAGAGATGAAAAGCTTTAACTGTGATTAAGCCTCGAGCAAAATTAATTTCAAATCTTTAAAAGGGATAAAGAGACGTGTGGTTTATACCAAAATTGATTTGATCCAAATTCATGATTTAAACTCGAATAAGTTCGCCAACGATGATGACTAATTAGTCGATTTAATTGAGTTTGAATTCTTTAAATTAAAACTATTTCAAGTTTAGATGTTTTTTAATTCATATAATTTTTTATCTATATTTTTATAAATTCAGATAATTTTAAACTTGAACCATATCAAATACAAATTATTTCGATTTAAGATTAGAGTAAATTGCACCAATAGTCCCCATAGTTTGGGCATAATAACAAATTGATCCATATAGTTTAAAATGTAATGATTTGATCCTTAAAGTTTAAAAATCGTAACAAATATGCCCTTCCGTCACTCAAACCGTTATATCAGCTATTAAATGCCAGCTGGGCTACACGTGGTGTACACGTGTGCCCAATTATCAGCACATTTTGCTGACATGGAAAAAATTTAAGTAAAAAACAATTAAAAAACCATTATAATTTAAAAACCCCTAAATGTTTATTTGAAAATTTTTCAAAATAGAAAAAAAAATAGTTAAGCTCCTGTGGAGCTTGGTCGAGCAAAGGAAGAAGAGAGGAAACAGTCGAGCTAAGGAAGAAGAGACGAAACAATCGAGCTTTGAGCTTTGTTAAGCTCAACAGGAGAGAAAACAAAAAAGAGAGACAACCAAGAGGATGGCTTACATTGGGGTGCTTCCAGTTTGCCATTGTGGTGAACAATCTTCGATCAAGACATCATGGACAGACAATAACCCAGGCCGAAGGTTTTTAGGTTGCAGCAATTATGGAGTATGATTTTGTTATGGGTTTTTACGAAATTATTATTTTGTGTATGGGTCTCATAGTTATGGAGTTTTCTTTTTGAATTTTTTGCAACAAAATGGGGTATGTGGATATTTTCAAAGGTTGGATCCTCCAATTGATGAGCATTTGAGAATTGTCATCATCGGTTTATTGAGGAAGGTGCGAAGAATGGAGCAACAATTGGAATTATATATAAGAAATAACAATATACCGACAGTGATGGCAATGGACGGTGGAAGTGGATTTCTCTTTTTTTATTCATAGTTATTCTAATGTTGTTTTTGGGAAGAAATGAATGAAAACCAAAATGCATTGATACTGACATGCTTTGATAGGAAGAATATAGCTAAAGTCATGATGAAGTTATGATGTTTTAGTTATGAGGGTTTAGAGTTATAGATTTTTAGTAATGAATTGAAACTGTGGAGGGGTTTTAGATTTTTATAGTTTAACTCATGTTAGGGGGTTTAACAATGTATATTTTGTTAAGTTGGTTATCTGTCTAGATGACCAATATGCAATATGTATCATCACTTTTGTACACAGTAATGAAATTGGTCCCTGTTCATGGATGGAATATGGATTGTTTGCTTGCTCCTTTTGTGTAAATAATGGAAGGTATAAAATGGAAATATGAACACTTGTAGGAAACAAGGATTGGCAAGACAGAACATTTTATATATATATTTACACATATCATAATGTTTGCATTTTGCTGAACTTTACATATTGGCCTATGTTGCTTTATGTGCAAAATATACAATGTCAACTTCTAAAGGCAACTAAACTCTAAATCCAAAAACATTCAGCTAAATAAAAGATTGTAGAGCTTAAATATACATACCGGTTCCTCCTACCAACTTGTTTATAACATAAAAAAGCACAAAAAACAGTCATCAATCTTCTTCATTCAATTCACTTGAATTTCTTCTGCACAACATGTTTAACAGCAAGTTTACTCTGAGCTTGGTTTGTAGCAAATGTTGGGTTTGTACCAACTGATGGGTTTGGAGTTTGGTTTAGCACTCCACTCTGCATCTTAGTTTGGGAATGAACAACAGTCTGACTTGAACCTTTATAAATGGGAAAAAATTTCAATATTTAGTAACATCATCATCCAAAACAGATTAAGTAATTTGGATTCAAAATAAAGAAAAATAACTTACATCAGGCATCAAACTCAAAGTAACTTGAGAAGAGGAAGATGATTTTCTTTGTTGAGCAAGTTCTCCTCCTTGATGAACAGATGACCCTCCTACTTTAAGAGATGATCCTTGCCATTTCATTGAACAACAACAGAATGCAATAAGTGTTTCATTGAACAAACTAAAAAAAAAAATTAAACATTCCATCAACAAACATAAGTTACCTGAGTTTTGCTGTTTTTACAAGACCTTATATTGTGTCCTTTTTGACCACATTTCAAACATGTCATTTTATTTTTAGCAACTAATAAGTTTAGTCTTGGATGGTTCATGTACCTTGAAGCAACTATCTTCTTCTTTTTTTTAACGTTCAAGGTTGACAGATTTGGTCCAATTGAAGCATTCTGCATATAATTAATAAGTATAATTATTACATTAGTATAAATAAGATAAATAATTATCTTACATTATTACATTAGTATAATCACTTACCTCACTTGGAGCAGGCTGCACAAATTGCTCTTCTTGCTGCACAGTAGGTTGCCTTCCTTGCTGTATAGATGGGTCTTTTTGCTGCACAATAGGTTGCCCTCCTTGTTGCATAGATAGATCCTCTTGCTGCATAAATGGATCCTCTTGCTGCAGAGTAAGTTGCCTTCTTTGCTGCACAGGTGGATCCTCTTGCTGCATAATAGGAGGTCCTCCTTGCTGCCCAGATGGCTCCTAAACACCAGAATGAAAGAAAACTTTGTAAGTGCAGCCTTGAACCCTATTAAAAAAACCATTCATAAACAAACACTTACATCGATTCTGCTGTTCTTACAAGACCTTGAGTTGTGTCCTTTTTTACCACATTTGGAACATGTTAGTGTGCCTCCACTTCTCTTCAGTTTGCTTGGATTAACCTGTAACATCCCAAGTCCACAAAATACATAATATTCACTTATAAATTACAGTTACGTACCGGTTGGGCTGTCTGTGATGCTTAACAACTCCTAACACTTTTACAAGAATTATTATATTATTTCCTTAAGATGTATATACATTCCCTCTATTTAAAGTAGTACTGTATAATTTCACTGAATATATAAAAGAATATGATGTACCTTCAATATCGAATAACTGCTGACTTTAGCAGTCGATAATCCCTGGAGACTAATTCTCTTAATCCAAGATCGATAATCTGTGGAGTGGAAAATAAGGGGGTGAGCGATAATATGCTCAGTAAAGAAGATGTATGATGCTTTATACAAATCAAACTATATCTCCCAAAACACTTGTTTTCCTTAACAGTAAACCCATTTGAGAAAATAATGGATATCGTAAACATTTTTTCAAATTTAATTCACAGGCTAACATTTTACAATATCAAGTAATAAACAGTAAATAGGATTCAACGAATCCTCTTAGTGAACAATAATTCAATAGGTTGAGACTAGGCATCACCCTATGAATAAATCATGCTCTCATCGTTCCCCCTCCCCATTGCGAGAACGGAATAATCATCCCAACAGGGATACAGTAGATTTATGGCCACAATCTATGGGTGGTCCTCGGGGTCCACTTGCCAGGTGACCTCGAGACCTCTGATGACTTGGCGGGTCCATCAGACTCATAATTCATAATGCACGAAACTAGGGGCCTAAAGTCTCAAAATCAATTCAATATCTCATAAAACACCTTTTAAGTAACTATTTTCCAAAAGGTTTTATAAAATTGTAACAACAGCCCGCAATCTCATCAACTTCCGTGTGAGGAAGGCACGGGTTTAAACTGGCTCGCCTATGGTCAACTCGCCTAAAGTCAACTTGCTAGTCAACTCGCCCAAGTCAACTCACCCAGGTCAACTCGTCCAGGTCAACTTTTTCAAATAAAAAGGAAAATCTTTATTATTATTATTTTATTTATTTATTTATTTATTTTACGATGAGAATACTCATAAATCATTTCGCCAAGTACGGTGAACAAGTATTCGCCCGCCAATACACAGCTCTTAAAACAAGTTGACTTGGCTCGCCCTCAAGGCTCGCCTATTCTGGCATTGTCCTGATCGACTCGCCCATCCATGCAAACAGGGGTCGCCCGCCCCAAAACACCATAATAGGGGTTCGCCAAATTGGTTCGCCCGACATTCTTTTTTTTTTTTAAAATAAGGCTACTCGCCCAAGATATCAAATATAATAAAAGTGAGCTCGCCCGCCGTTTTATAAGTTCGCCCAAGCACACGAATTTTCATAATAATGCATGTCAAAAACAAAACCATTTCTTAATAATTTCATAAAATTTAACTCCACAGGACATGCATTTACTTCACACACACATCTCCCTTACCTCGTCTGATGAAGCCTTACTTCTCGCCCGCCTTCCTCAATTCCCGTCTGCAAAAGCATTTATTTAAACTATGAATATTTCTTTTTCGAATATTTTTCAAAACTATTTATATTTTCCTAATAATAGTAACACTTTGGCGAGACTAAGTTCGCCATTCGCCCACAGAGCTCGCATTTCAATATTGGCTCATTTCTGGGAGTTCGCCCAACATGGGAGTTCGCCCACGTCAACTCAACTCGCCCTGCTCTTTCATGTCAGTTCGTCATTCGTGGCTTTTTATTCAGAAATGGGCTCGCCTATCAATTAAGTTAACCCTTGGCGACCTCTTCTTTTCCTACTCGCCTCATTGGCGACCACTAAGATTCCACCTCGGGCGATTACATCATTCCCGCCCCTTTGGCAATCCTCAATTCCCTACATTTTGGGCGATCATAGCCCTCGCCATTCGCCATCGTCCATTTGGCAATTGATCTCATTTTCCAAAGAGTTGGCGAACATGCATGTCGCCGACTCATACATTTATTGAGCTCGCCACAGCCTTTGGGCGAGTAACCTGGCCCCTTGCTTGCCTGTTTGGCGAACTCACATTCGCCCAACATGTATCTTCTTCTCACGTTACATATGTATTCACAGTAGTTTATATTCAACCATTAACATTCCCAACTATTAAGAATTTGGTCATATTAACTTACTACATACTTTCATGCCAAGTAACATACCCACACATCTCCTACTTAGCATATCTTCACTATAAACTAAAGATTAAATACAACGTTGGCTGGAAATTTATTTACCTGTTTTGATTAAGCCAACACAACTCACAACTTGCCTTGGTGTTCCACACTTCAGTCCTCCTCTCCTTGATTCACTTGTATGGTTTTGTGAGTGAAAGAAAATCTATGAAGGAAGACTAGATACTTAGATAGTAAGAGAGTAGTTCTTGTCCAATAAATAAGAAAGAAACGAACTAAGATGAGAAAAAAGAAATCGGTGATGTTGATTTTGCAGAGAATTGTATTACATTTGGTTTAGCTCACTCAACTTTTATAGCTGGTTAGGTGATCTCGTAGCTTCCAATCCCTTTACTCACCATTTTCCTTGTTCATTAATGGTTGAAGAAAATATGGCAAATCTAATGGAGATGGCGTGTACAAAATGTCTTCTCTCATTAAATGGTGAAGACCATTCCAGCCAAAAGGAGCAGCTAAGGGGAAGCTTCGTACTGCAATTTGACTAAATTCTCTTCTTGTCTCATTCCTCTTCACGCCACTTTCATCTACTGTTATTGACCTTTATTTTCTTTGTTCATCATTTGTCCACCACTCAACTTAATGCCTTTCACACTTTCATTTAATGCTTTCATACCATAGATTAAATTTTATCAAGATTAACTCCTATCTATTCTTTTATAATTCATGACTTAAAATGGAAAGTGGAATTTCGTATTCCATGTTTTCTTTAATTTTACTAAAAGAATTTATTTCACTATCACTCATGTACAAATATGGTATATCATATAGTAAAATTTCGGGTCTTACATAACCTCATTAGGTTCCTTCCTTCTTTTACTTTTTGGTTTACCAGACTGATTCCTTTCAACATTAGGAGGTAGTGGTTTATAGTTTGATTATGGCCAAAAGCTTACACCATATATTGGATTGATGGCTTCCTTGTAAATTCTTCTTTGTGTTTCCACACTATAATAAGCATCCACATAATCCTCTGCTTGCTCCTTATTGAACCAAATGGTAGAAATGGCATGTGGGCAAGGGATACCAGTTAATTCCCATTTTCTACAACTACAAGATCTTTCATCAAGATCCACTGTGAACTGGTTGTTAGGGCATTTTATCTGAAATTTCCTCAGTGTTGATGGTTGAGGCCAATATCTTGGAGACAACTCTTTATTCTTCTCAAGCTTCTTTTGAATCCTTGGACATATTAGTCCATCATACTTCTCCACAGCACTCTTGTTCACATAAAACCTATTCATGAGCTTGCGTCTGATTGTATCAATCAATGTCAGTATTGGTTGGTCCTTAGCATCCAAGATGTACTTGTTGAAGCACTCACACAAGTTGTTTAGAAGGATATTACATTTTGAATTGGTGCTGAAATGTGACCTAGACCATTCCTGTGGTGGCCTTTCAGACAACCAATGATATGCACTTGGATGCTTTTCTTTCATCTCATCCATGTATTTCTTAAAGTCTGTAATATGACTTGCTCTTGCTGCAGCCCATAGTTTATCGTTCAACCCTTTACCTCGATGACCATCATTCTTGAAGTTGTTATGTAGATGCTTCACACAAAATATGTACTCTGACTCAGGAAATAAGCTTCTCACTGCTGATTTAAGTCCCTATAATAAAAGCATGCATTTTGGTTAAATTAAAGAAACATAAGCAAATAAAAAGTTGAATGTGACGTAAACACAAAATTGTACCTTCTGTTTGTCAGACATCCATGTCCAACTTTGGGGATTTTCCATATTAATATCCTCCTTCAATAAGTTGATAAACCAACTCCATGTATCTGTACTTTCAGTTTCTGTGACGCCCCGAGGTGCACCCGCTGGTCCACCGACCCGAGCCACCGCCCCAGGCGGGTCACTCATCCGTATTGTCCGCTCTGGGGTGCACCACACAGGCCACCGCCCCTCACGGAGTTGTCTCAATGGTACCAGGAGTGTAAGAACTAGGTACTTAAGGGTCCTAAGTTCGAACCTCCTGGGGGACGCGAATTGGGAATTTATTCCCGATAAATCCGTGAGGGGCGGTGGCCGTGTGGTGCACCCCAGAGCGGACAATACGGATGAGTGAGCTCGGGCGGTGGCCTGTGGGTGCACCCGAGTCGTCACAAAAAAACGCGCGTTTTATTGTGACGCCCCGGGGTGCACCCACTGGTTCACCGACCTGAGCCACCGCCCCAGGCGGGTCACTCATCCGTATTGTCCGCTCTGGGGTGCACCACACAGGCCACCGCCCCTCACGGATTTATCGGGAATAAATTCCCAATTCGCGTCCCCCAGGAGGTTCGAACTTAGGACCCTTAAGTACCTAGTTCTTACACTCCTGGTACCATTGAGACAACTTGTCTCAATGGTACCAGGAGTGTAAGAACTAGGTACTTAAGGGTCCTAAGTTCGAACCTCCTGGGGGACGCGAATTGGGAATTTATTCCCGATAAATCCGTGAGGGGCGGTGGCCTGTGTGGTGCACCCCAGAGCGGATAATACGGCTGAGTGACCCGCCTGGGGCGGTGGCTCGGGTCGGTGAACCAGTGGGTGCACCCCGGGGCGTCACAGTTTCAACCACAGCAAAAGCAATAGGGAATATGCAGTCATTAGCATCAATCCCAACAGCAACTAACAGTTGTCCTCCAAATTTACCTTTCAAGTGGCACCCATCTAAACTAATCAATGATCTGCAATGCTTAAAGCCTTCAACACATGCCTTTAGACATACATATATCCTCTCAAAGAAACCATCATTTAGCTTACACAGAACACTAGAACCAGGATTAGTTCTTCTTATCTCTGCAACATATCTCCCTATTTTACTATATTGATCGTTATAATTTCCTTGAAGCCTTTGCAAAGCAAACTGTTTTGCTCTCCATAGCTTCATCCTTGGAACTATCAACACATGATCCTTATACACCATATTCTCAAATGAAGACAAAGAAAATTTAGGATCAGCAAGAAAACATTCCATATACTTGTTTGCTAGCCACTTGTAATCCATGTTCCTGTTTACATAATCTTTGCAACAAGTGTGCTTAGACTTGTAAGTTTTAATTTGAAAAGTAAGGTCTTCTAGGTCATGACTGAACTTCCTAGCATACAAGGTCCATTAACATCCTTCTTTGCATACAGCTCTAAGTCTAATTTTGTCATTCTTTTTAATCAATATATTCACCCTATCCTTAATGCTAACATTCTTTATAGCATCTTTTAATTCTTTTTTGTCAGCAAACAACATACCAACACAAAAAACAAGATCATCCATATCACTAGCTGCATTAAATTCAGGCCATTTCTTTCCAGGCTTGTCTACATCCTCACTGTCAGAACCACTAACACTGAATACATCATCAGATAAACTCACTCCTCCTTCTTCTATCTCATCATCCTCTATATCAACTCTTACAGTATCTTCTACTGTTGCATCACTCATAAATCATTTCCTTTGAGATCTACCCATATCAGAATCTACCCCCTCCACGTCTATTTCAATATCAAGGTCTACATTGTTAGAAAACATCTCATCATCATCATTATCATTATCCACATCATACTCACTATCCCTAAAGTCACCATCATTAGCACTATTATCCTCAAAGTCTCCCTCCCCATACTCTCCCTGCCCCACCTTTGTCTCCCTATAGTGTTCATGCCCCAACTTTGCCTCTCCATGCTCTATCTCCATATAGTCTTCATTCTCGAACTCTACCTTTCCATGCTCTATCTCTACATGGTATTCAAGCCCCAAATCTGCCTCCCCATACTCTCCCTGCCCCACCTCAGTCTCTTCATACACTCTTTGCCCCACTTTAATTTGTCTATATTGTCCTTATCCTAGCTCTACCTCCTCATACTCTCTCTGGCTCAACTCTGCCTCCCTAACCTCTTTGTGCCCTAAATTTGCCTCCCTATCCCCCACCTGCCCTAAATCTGCATTACTATAATGACTATTCTCACTACACAAGACAATGTTCAAACTTTCTCCTGTATTTTGATTCTCATCACCTACATCCTCATCAACTGCATTTTCAGTAATTTCTTCAATCACTAAATTTGTTTTATGGGTTAGGTAAATAGACATATACCTAGTTCGAGGCACATTCCTACATATCTCAAGAACATCATTGTCATTTTTCATTAAAATAAAACCATTTGTTATTTCTGAATTAGTTACTTTCCAATAAAATTGAAAAGGTCCAAAATGTCCTACCAATGATGCCATACTATAAAGTTCTACCATAGACATTCTATCAGCCTCACATAAGTCAAAAAAATCAATCTCACCTTCCATATAAGAGTTGCTTGCAAAGTATCCATCATGGTGTAATGCAATTGTGAAGTAGTCAGAGGCATCATCTGTTGGCATGTAAAGTAATCAAAATTCAGCACATTTGGAACAAGTTGAATATGCTAAATAATAAACAGAAAACTATAACCACATGCAACACTCACATGCATGTTTACCACCATACATGTATACTTCAAATAAAATAAGCCTGCAATATACAGCACCAACAATGTGAAATTAATTAAAAAGACCAAACTCACATGTCACCCAACATTTGAAAGTTCAAGCCTAACAAAACCACTTAATATATTTGAAAGAACCAACATTTGAAATCACACCCACAAGTTTGAACCGAAACACCAAAATCAACCAAACAGAGTTTAACATTTGAAACAAACACAACATTTCAATCAAATAAGAAAATTTACATCAATACTTACCATATATTACAAGGTCTTCATCAGGCCCTCTTAAACTCCAACTCATTATGTCGATTTCTTTCTCAGAAACTTTCTTTTTTGCTTTTCGATTAACCAAAACAGAGACATTAAGCAAATGGTGAGTTGAACCGTACTTTGGGTTATAGGAAAGGAATCAATTCCAGGAATATCAAAGCAACTGAAAACTCACATCGTCGACGATCGATTCTGAGACGAAGGAATCAAGTATTTTCAGTTTTTTTTTTTCAGAATTTTTCTTTTTTTTGGCTAAAATACTAAATAAGCCCTTGCACTTTTATACTTTTTTTAAATAAGTCCTTGTTCTTTGATTGTAGTCAAATAAACCCTCATACTTTAATTTATACTTATACAAGCCCTTATTTCTAACGGAAAGATAACTGCCGTTAACTTTTTTTTGCTAACTGTAATTTAATGTCCATGTAAATGATTATGTGCAATGATGACATAGACCAAAATAAAATTGAGTTGGATTTAAAGAGTTGACTTAAATAATTAACATCAAATTACCAAATTAAATATTAAGACCCAAAGTAATTGAACATCCAGCACATGGCAACGGTGGTTCTCGAAAATTGCCTGCCACCAGACCACGACTTTCTGTTTTCATCTCATTCCATTCTCAAAGTATAAAAAAACCCAATTTTTTTATGAATGCTATGAGAAGGTGTAAAACAACCCCAAAAAATAACAAGACAATAAACATATCCATAATGGAGAGCAGGGGCGGACGGTAGTTTACCTTAGAGGAGGCCATGGCCCCCCCAAAATTTTTAAAAATCCTTTTATGTGTATTATAAGGGGCTGCTCTTAATCTATGATTGGTAGGCATTGGCCCCCCCAATATTTTTGCAAAATTCATGTACTTATTTATATGTATAATATATTAAATTAAATAAATTTAAATTGGTCATTCAAAAAATAAAAAAAATAAAGTTCTATTGATATTTATTTATTTATTTACTTACCAATCTCTTTAACAAATATTTAAAATTAATTGGGTTATCTCAAATATTATGTCACAATCATGTGTACTTAAAAAATCCAATTAAACTTTCAATCAACTTAAAAAACAAATAAACCTAGAATATTTTATAACTCATCAACCACCCAACATAACTTCTTCTATTTTATTTTTTTCCCATATACTTTGCACTTTTACTTATAATTTTGCGCATCATTCTCTCAAAAGCAAGACTATCAAAATTATCAAAGTTGACCATTGATTAGACTTGTTTTAACTCTTGCAATGTCTATTGCAACTAGTGAGCGAGCATTTTCAGCCAGTGGCGGAGCCACATGGGGGCGAGTGGGGGCTCAAGCCCCCACTGACTCCCAACATATAAATATATATATATATACATATATTATGTATATATGTATATATATTATTAAATTTTATTCAAAATTCTTTTTTTAGTGAAATGTTTAGTAAATAAAATTTAAGTTTATATATACTAGTATTGAGTTTTCAAAATTGAAAAGAATTAACAATTTTACAGTAAAAATAGTGGAGATGTAAAATAAGAAAATGCGTTCGTTAGTTTATTTGTTATAAACACTAACATTGATTTTATTAGTTATTATAACAACATATAATATATTTTTAACAACATGTTGAAAACTTATTTGTGTATCAAAATGAGAGATTAATGATTTAATGGTAAATTAATTGTATATCTTAAAAAATATGTGTTCCAAACTATTGGTGACGAAATTATTGTACAAAATTATTAAACATAATTTTGAAAATATAAAATCGAACAAAAAATGATTAATTTTTTTAATTAATACTATTAACAATATTGTTGTTATTAATTTTTTATAATTTAATATATTTGAGTGAAGCCCCTAGTAAATAAATTTTTTGGCTCCGCCACTGTTTTCAGCTATGAAGATTGTCAAAACAAGACTAAGAAACAAGATGGAAGATGAATTTCTTGCAGACAATTTGGTTGTTAACATTGAAAGAGAGATTGTTGAGACATTTAGTTCAGTTTCAATTCTTAAAGATTTTGTTTCTTTAAAAGAACGTCGCTCACAGTTTTAGATAAAATTATTTATTTGATGTATTTTTTTCTTTATACTTTTCTATATTATTATTTAAATTTATAATTTCTTGCATATATGTTTTATGTTATTAATACATAAAGATAGAACTCAACTATATATATAGTTTTATATTTTTAGTTGGCCCCCCAAAAATCAAAGGTCAAGATCCGCCGCTGATGGAGAGATGGTTCTTATTTGCCCCTTGAAGATGGAAATGAGCTTCAAGTTTCGCCTCAGCAACTGTAACTCAGTTCTTTTGGCTATTAACAGACTCGCAATTTGAAGGTAGTTGTTCATGCGTTATAGAGGCCTTTCCGATATAAAAACATGATGACAAAGGGATTCTTTATCATATTTTAACTAACTAAAATGAATATAATCGAAAATAAAACCACAAGTAGCCTGAGAAACAATAAAAAAGTTAAAAATGTAGTGTCTTACAAAACAATGCAAAAAGATTAAAATGAATGCTTCCTTAAAACATCAAAAACATCAATGCAACTCTTATTTCCCTTGTTTCTTCTTTCTCAGACATCAATAAGTCATCACCATAGCTGTTTTCAAGGCAAGTATACTCTGCAACCTCTATTTCCCTCAAATTGTTTCCAGTATAGTGATTCCCCTTTTTGACTCATTCCACAACCATTTCTTTCCCATTCTCAAAGTCAGAGTATATTTGAAGAGTTATGCATTTTTCATCAAACAGAAATGAATTTTTATTTTTGGAATGGAATAAGGCGAGAAGAAAGAGTCGTCTTCTTCCTTTGCCGCAATTTCAAAGAACCATCGCTGCCTTTGGTTTAATTTTACTGAGCAAAATGTATTGGATGTTTAATTATTTGGTCTTCATATTTAATTTGTAATTAAATGTTAATTATTTAGGTCAACCATTTAAGTCCACCTCAATTTTATTTGATCATGTCATCATGCCACATAAGCATCCAAGTAAGTATTAAATTCTAGTTGGCAAGAAAATTAATAGCAGTTATCTTTCCGTTAGAGATAAGGGTTTGTATAAATGTAAATTGAAGTATAAAGGTTTACTTGATTACAATCAGAGTAAAAGAGCTTATTTAAATAAAACATAAAAATACAAGGGCTTATTTAGTATTTTAGCCTTTTTTTTCAACTTTTTAGAAAAAATTTTCATAATAAATTTATGGGTTTTTAAATTATAATGATTTTTTAATTGTTTTTTACTTAAATTTTTTTCATGTCAGCAAAATGTGCTGATAATTGGGCACACATGTACGCCACGTGTAGCCCAACTAGCATTTAACAGTTGATATAACGGTTTGAGTGACAAAAGGGCATATTTGTTACAATTTTTAAACTTTAAGGATCAAATCGTTACGTTTTAAACTATATGGATCAATTTTTTATTATGTCCAAACTATGGGGACCATTGATGCAATTTACTCTTAAGATTATTAGGTTTGATTCGATCAAATTCAAACTAGTCTAAATTATTTCAAATAATTTTAAAATTTTATAAGTTATATGTTTTGATAATTTTGAATTAACTAATTAATTTTATTTTTTACATGTTTAAATTAAAATATAATAAAAATGCTAAAATTAAAATTTTTAAAAATTAATAAATATTTATATGAATATAAATTATAATATAAATAATTTTGAATTTAAATATTGTTCATTATTTTTTAATTAATCTCGCAAGTTTAAATAAAAGTTAAATAAATATATAAATTCAATGAATTTACTTATAGTATGAAGAAAAAATTTATAAATATTTTTTAATATTTGTTAATGATTATATACTTATATTTTTTTTTAATTTTTAAGATGTTTGATATTAAATATATCTAAAATGAAATTCAAAATCTCGAAGAACAAAAAGATTTGATTTTTACGAATTATTGTATAAGAACTAATTTCATTTGTACGGTGTATTATACGACACTACAAGCAACCCCAAATCCGGATAAATGAAAAGGGTTGGTGGTAAGTTAACTAATGGTAAAACCCATCCAATTCAATGAAAAAAAAAAAATTCATGCTAAATACTTAACAAGAGTTTATACATTGATTCATATCAAAGAGTTTATATATTGATTCATATCGCTTATCCTAGTATTGAGATAAAAGTTATGAATATGATGATAGATTATTTAGGACCTAAATTCGATTAGCACAATTTGATGATGGCAATGGAATTACTTGTGGTAATTCAAGAAGATAAATATTTAAATATAAGGGAAATAAAATGGACAACAAAGAGAAAAGTGAGAATGATAAGAAAAGGAAAATTGTAGGGAGAAAATGCATTTACTGAACTATCCAAACATTACCCAAAGAGACAAATTGGGTTAACAAGTACTGCCAGAGAGATCCCCAGAAATAGCACTTCCGTAAGATACTGATCCAGTCTGCGAAGCAGATCCTCCTCGAGCCTTCTGAATCTGTCGTATCCTGAAAACATCTCTAGGCAGTGGTTGGCTTTGAACTGTTGTAGTTTCATCCTCCTCTTGCCCTGGTAAAATACGAAAACAAAGATCAGCCAAAGCTAACCCTGAATGAAGATAAGTTTGAGATGTATTCGAATCCGCAACTCTTTCAAAATTTAGGTCATTTTTGAAGTGATTGTGGATTACACTTAAATGCCTACCATTACCGCTTCTCTTTGGTACAATGAAAGTCTTCGATTTAAGAGAAGAAATGCTGAGACTCAAATCTCGTACATATAAAACTCTCATACCTTAAAAGGTAGAAACCTGACTTATTTTTTCAATACTGGCGAGCTATGTCATTGTGTATATGGCACCATTGCAGCTTGAACTCTCAATTAATAGTAAATTAACTAAATAACAATTAAGGCTTGGCCTAACAGTTATTATCCCTCCTTATAACAGATTAGGTCCAAAATTCGAGTTCTCCCTTCCCTCTTGTACCTCCTATGGATAAAAAAAATAGTAAATTAACTAAATCTACACACCATGGATCAGCAAATGAGGTCTCATAAAAGTCAAACACCAATTATCAATGAGTCTTCAACACTAACACTAAGATAGGTAAGTTCCTGTGCCCAACATTAGATTAAGGAAAAATTGCAGATTCAAGTGCGAGAGCATGTCCTAGTTAAATTGATTTCAACCCACCATGGCTGGTCCCTCATCCCGAGCAGAAATAAGAAAATATGCAGTTATAAGATATGGATAAGAAAAATTCATACCCAGAAATAAGGATGGAAACTTACTGTCTAGATCTTTTCTTTTCCTGAGTTGTCTGTCCCGTGGTCTGAAAGATGAGCTACTAGGGATGGGATGGGACTTGCTTGAACCAGAAAGATCACTTGTGCTAGGAGCAGGAGCTGCAGTCCTTTGAGATGGGAAGGTAGTTGATTTTTTGGCCTGGCCAGTTTGTAAGTCACTCTGTAGACAAATGGACAATACAATGTCTACATTTGGTGTTGGACCTAAAACCATTAACCAAATAAATAAATAAATAAAATACTATAAAAATAGACAACTAGGAGAGAAACAATTGCACTTTGACGGGACAACCAATTAGAATTTATGGAGTATTTACATGACCTTGCTACCACATACCAGTGACTAGAATCATGCGAATTTGTCCTAGAAGACTAAAGATATGAACTGATGCAAGAGCATCAAAGAGAAAGAACTGGGACTGTAGGGCTGCCATCACTTGATATTAGTTTCTATGGTTCTATGGAGTAGCTCTTATGCACCATGTTTAAAGGACTAAACTGTACACTTAGGCAATCCAAACAACGTAAGGCACAAGGAGGGGCAAGACCTTGGAGACGAGGACAGTCTCCACTCGGATTTTGAACTCTTTGTATGTGTGTGTGTGCATACAAATACCCTTTCTCAAACAAGAAAAGGAGACTTGTCTCCTCTCCCTCTGTTTCCCATTTTATTGTTCTCATGTTTCTAGCTTTGAAGACATCAACAGACAGCAGCAATATGAAAATCACTCAAACCGACAAACTCAAGCAGATGCATTGCTCTACTTCATCATCAATATGTTGCATTCAGATTATTGATTCAAATTGAATACAGATTATTAGTTTATATCGATTGGCATTTTATATTACAGGATGCAGAACTGCAGTTGGAGCTTGAAAGGTTACCCTCAAGAGCAGGCAAGCTTGTCAAAAATGCTACCAAAGCAGGTGGTGTCGCTTTCAGTATTTCATCAAAAGCATTCGCTGATCCACCGTCTACCATGGGAACTGTGGGATTTGACAAGGCATTGGAAGCAGCACCTACAACTGCAACCATGGGATTCGACATGTTGGAAGCAGCAAGAATTGCAGGAGCTGTTGTGTTTGAAGGAACTGCAGTTCCTATGTTCAAATTAACAAGTTCAGTCCGTTAAGTATTTACACCAGAAAGTCTTAACGACTCAATGTTTTAAAAGTTAATGCACAAAATAGAGAATGGAAATGGAAACACCAGAAAGTCTTAACGACTCAAATTCCTTAACAATTACACCTAGGAGTATAACTGCATCAATGTATACAAATAAGTCAAGATTATAATTAAACAGAATGACAATGCAAGAGATCCTCCATCCATCCACGGTCCCCTAAAGTTTCTAAGGAAAATAGAATACCATTGAAAACAATCACATGATCATCGAGAACTATATATTTTTTAAAAGCTTGTTACTGAAAAATAATGATTCCAGAATTAATACCAGAATGTTGCCTTGGATCATAAATCACCATCTGAGATGTATCTGGATGAAGGACTTTAAGAGATGCAGTTGAACCGCTTATTGCTGCTGATGGACTCTTATCTGCACAAATGAAAACCAGAATTAGACCAATTGGTATTAGTAGTAAGCTAAAAAGATTAAACTGAACAAGAACAAATAGAAAAAGTTACCATTAGCTGCAGATCCATTAGAGAGAGCTGACTTCTCCACCTTCTTACCAATGTTTTTAGCGAGCCACTGAAGAGAATATAAATACAGTTTCAAAATTAGCAAATACAATGTCAATAATTGAAACATAAAGACAGCACAAAGGAGGTCAACGTGCTGCCTTTTCCTCTCTTTTTTCAGTAATTTGATTTTACAAGTTCTTACATTTTACAAATATAACATCATACAAAAAAGAAATTACATGTAAAGAAGTTTTTGTTATAAAGAAGTTATTACTTTTTCTCTCTCATACAACTGATTTTTTTCCATTTTCTTACTAAAAGGTTTCGTTTATGAGAAGCATTATAACATTTTACGCAGCCATGACTTATGAGATACTACAACAATACATACAAAAACCAAACATGCAAAAGCAAAAAGGGCATGAAGTCAAAGCATCACTGGGAACTTCAGTAATGTTTATTCTGAATGAAATCCATCTCAAATTAAGAATGGTTTATTCTGATAGCAGTAACCTCTTGTCGGGACAAATGGTCTAGATCCTTGGAGGAACACGGCCAGAGATCCTTGAAACTGTAGCGTGATACAACATCTTGTAGAGAACTCTCCAATGCAGAAGCAGCCTCTTCACTTGTTCCAGAGAGAGCTTCTTTACGTCTCTGCTCAACCTAAAATGAAGACAATGACAGTTATGACTCTTCTTAGGGGCCGAGAAACACAATTTCCAAAGATGGAAGATTTAAGGGTTGATATTTAAATCACATATGGAAGATATTGCTCAATAAAGCTGATCTACCAAGTATTTTCCGAACAATGTATAGTAGCATCTAGAATAAATAAAATGCTGTGGCTCGATATGTTTTCCTGTGAATTTAAGACCCTTCATAGTCACAGTTTCAAATCAAACTACAAATCTAGAACAGCTTCAAAACAAAATAATATCCAGAATTCTTCCATGCATATTGAAACAGGGATTAAAGAATTTGGAACAGCTTCAAGATCAAACTGGAAAAATAAAAAGTACAAAGTATGATCCAATAGAAAATTGCTACCTTCAACATGCTAGCTAGATCACCATAAGTTTTCTCAAATTGGGTGAACCGTTTCCATACCTGCAAAGGATGGCAGTGTTACATACATTCACTACATTCTTAACAAACAATAAGCAAAATCCATCATTTAGTATATAACTAGTCATTCAAAAGGAAAAACTTTTTGATAGCATTTCCAAAATCCAAAAAATAGCTATTTCTCAGCTCTTCCATCATTGTGACACTGAAGAAGACAACGTCAAAAACTGTTATTCTGGAATTATATCATTACTAAGTACGGTGTTTGACAACCTGTTGACTATAGACAAACTTAATTCAACTTTAAGCAAACTATTTAGCAATCTGTATGCTTCTCTATTCCCTTTAGTACCACGTACAAAATTCGAGAGCTGCTATTCATACCCACCTTTTTACTCTTTTTACCCCATTTCCTTCATTGTGTTACTGTTCATTTAGGCATGGATGGGGTATGAAGAGCAGAAAAAGGGGTAGATTTAGTCATTCTCACAAAATTCAACTTGTCTAAGAAAAATGCAGTCCCTTGAACAGTTGTATGCTTCAAATTTCAAAAAAGAAAAAAGAAAGATAGAAGTAAAGATTTTAATCATTTCCAAAATGGTTCCACATTAATTTCTATTTAGGAGGTAAAATTTTTACTCTTTATCAGTTTTACATTAATATTAAGTTTATAGTACCTCAATGGATTCTTCTTGTGGTAGTGAGCTTAATGCTCGCTCAAATAATGCCCTGATGTTTCTGTCATCATTCAAGCAAGACAAAAAATCTGCATATCTGCATATATCAGAATAAAACAGTCCTTATCCATATTGTGCAGCATTAATTGCAATGAAAACAATGAATTATATAGAAGATTAACTATTATCAAAATATAAGGCATTCAGCACACTTAAGAACAAAAGTTAATCACACCAAAGAACACTTGGGGCACATAAGTTCGCAACACCTCAAACCAAGGCACTGCAATGAGTATCGCCTACAATTGCATTAATGTGAAGTGGAGTGCATAAAAGTAGGCGACGCAGCACACGACATTCTTTTACGGAAAACCAATATATTTAATTTTAAAACCATAACTGCAAAATAGAGAAAAGAATTTATAATTGAACTGGGCCTTCACCACTTGAGCCACCTGCAGTTGAACTAGCACATACTCTTCTTATCTCTTGTTCCTCTCAACAATCTTCTCTTTCAAAACCAAAAAATCAATTTCACTAACTCTGTAGGGTCATGTATTTTACTCTTCTGACTTTGATGATTTGCATGGTATATGTACAACTACAAAAATTATTGTCTGTGTTTTTCAAAAAAAAAAAAAAACTAAACATGTCAAGTTTCTTCCAATCGACCCTGACAAAAAGAAAATAAGCAGTAATTAGACAAACATGAATTTGAAATGATCTACATTGAAAGTAAAATTATTGTTTGGTTAGCTGTTGAAGCAACAAGGGTAAATGTGATAAATGGAAAGGAATTAATACTTTACTGAACTTAAGATTTATGGCCATGATACCCATGAAATCTTTTACTTTTTTACTTTCAAGTATGAAACCTAACATATAGAATGCTTATTACTAAGCAACAAAGGAAATTTTCAAGAAAACATCAAAAAGAAACAAATTCCTACAAAAAACCCAAGCACTATTATATGAATATAAATAACAGAACAATAAACATACTCTAGGATGTAGACAGGCTCGTGCATAAAATGTTTCATTCCTGCTTCAAAAACATTGTGAGCAACCTGCATAAAGAATAGTAACAGCAGAAGTTCATGAATAAATTATTAACATGGCATTTTTTGGTTGGCAAATAGTCAATTCTGCATTGAATCATTGTTAATAACATTAACCCTCCACAAATTATGGTTGTGGAAGGAAACGAAACATAAGGTGCAAGAAAAATAAATGGATAATGATAATCTTAAGTAGTATTGCTCCTTTATCCCATTCACTTTCCACACGTATAAGTTGTCACATTAAAAGTGAAGTAAGAGATGTTTTTGAGAAAATGAAAGAAAAAGCACCTTTGGGTCCTTGTCAAGACAAAAGGCCATCAATGCATAAGCAACATAAACATGGTATGTGCAACTAGGTGATTTGCGTGCATCTAAGAAATACTTGCGAGCTGCTTCAACACCTTCATTTCTTCTTAGAAAACGGATGAACTGCAGCATGAAAACATATGAAACCAGTCATTAAACTAGAAAAATTTAGAGTTACAAGTAACTTATTATCAGAACTTACTTCTTATAGGCCATTCATAGACAAAAATTTCAGACATGAAATTTGGACAAATTTAACCTTAGTTTAGAAGTTTGCTAGCAGTAAAGCTCAGTCCTTCAGTTTTAACCACGTAATAAAACCATACACATGTTTAATAACAATGAGACAATTTAAGCACTGTTAATTTACCTCCTTGCACTGTACCTAAAACAGTATTCCTAGTATTACAATATTGATAAAAGCATTATACTTTAACAACCTATAACTTCCTTACTTGTATATGTGCTAGTGCTGTAGTTTCAGCACCATCCCCCAATAGGCTTTCATATAATTTCTTTGCAGGCTGCATCAATAGGGAAGCAAATCAAAAGGCAAAGAGCCAATAGTTCAACAACTTTAAGTGGAAATATTTAACAGTTCTCATACTTGGATTGCTCCACGAGATTCCTCTAGCTCTGCATATGCATACTTTAGCATTTCTGAATCTGATAATAAATTAACCAGAAAGCAGATGAGAAGTTAGAAAAGGTGACAGAAGGGACATGAAAGTTACTCCAGGCAAGGCTAGATACATAGAAGGAAAATGGTAAGATGAGAATAAGTTAATGGTAATCTTCTAAACAAGTTTCAAGATGAAGAGAAAAGAACCCATTACCAGGAAGAGCCTTCAATGCTCGCTGAAATACCTTGACTGCAGCATCCATAGAGCCAATTTTTGCATGCCATGTAGCATAGTCATACCATATATCAGGATAATGGTATAAATACATTAGACACTGGGCACATGAGAATGAAGCAAATAACAGTGTGTTAATAAACACAAAGGATGAGGAAAAACAATAAATCCATTAACATACTGTTGTTAACATACTGCAGAAGTCATAACAGAAAGTAGAAAATATATCAATCATTAAATGATGTTTTAAATATTCAGATACCTGTTCATAAGTGAATATAATTCGCTTATTGGAGGAGGCACTGTCTATCCTTTGAGGATTTCCTCTGAAACACAATTGAATTCAAGAGGTTAAGAATGCAGATATTAGTCAAGCATGCACGAACAGATTCACTTTCATTGCACCAAACCATAAGCTTTCAGCTATTTATAAATTTATAATCTGATTCTAAATTTGCCCTCTCTAAATTTATTTCATTACAAAAATATCAGAGGATAAGGGAAAATAATGTTGCAAACCTCTAGAATATTACAATTCATAAATACGACAACGATACAGATAGAGAGGCAGTCAGCAAAATATTTGCTTTGCTCTTATAGGTTCCACCTTCTAAACGTGAAATGATGGCACACATAACTACTCAACATATTTTCTGTTTAAATGATATTTATGCTCACTAGAACTAAATAATGTCAATCTCCAAAAACCATATCCCATATAATAAATCATAAAGATCATTATTTGTTTAATGAAAAAATCGTAAATATATAGTAAGAATGCCCAAGTTAATATATCTTTACCACAGCTGAAATTCAATCATTGAAAAGGGTGAAGGGAGTGAAAGGAATGCTTTGGGTCTTACTTCTCAAAGGCTAAAAGCCTCTTCCATTCTATCCATTGCATTTCTTCCTAAAAAATCACAACAAAATATTAGAAAATGCAACAACTAAGAATTAATGTTTTCAATGAAAGGACTACTTGGATATTCAATATAAGCAAGCAACATGGACATAGCAACCTTGCAAACTTTCACTTTCTGCTATTTGTTCTCCCTATTTGCATGCCATTTATATGCAATTAAACCTAATCATATTTGCATCATGTTGAGAACTTTTTAAAGCCTATTTTAGCACTTGTTTCATCTAACCACATGAACAACAGCTTCAGTTGTTATGTGTAGGGTTTCATGCCAGTAACTGCCTCAAAAATCTTAAAAACAGGTGCAAAGGCCAGCTAAAATGTTCAAGCTTTAATTTTGAAGATGTCCAGTGATGAGTTTATTCAAGCCAAACACACGTGTATGTACTAAACAATGAACTTCAATGGGCCAAAAAAGAAAAAAAAAAGATAGAAAATTCGCAAGAAATTACCTTACAAGAGCCAGTTGGTGGTACAGCAAGCATATTCCAATCAATTTCGTCCACATATTTCTTCCGTTCCCTATACACAGCCCTTGCACTGTTATATTTTGGTTGATATTCAGATAGGAGTCCTTTGGCCTGCTCAATAAGATAATAAGTACAGCATTCCTATAAATTTACATGGAAGGCATGCACCAGCACCAAACTAGCAAATATGCAACCAAAATCAAAACAGTTCACCATCATGCAAAACTTTACCAGCTGGCGGCTGACAGAATTTTCAAAATTTTCATAATCCTTCCATAGCTGTTCAATGTGATGGGTTGGAGTAACAATAGCTCTCTGGTAAGCTTTCCGCACTGCAGTCATACGTTGTGACTCTTCCTGAGTGTTTGCAGCCTGGAAAACCATCTCTTTCAAAAGAAAATAATAACATACACACACGCATAAAAGTTAAATAGCAATTTATGATAATGGAAAATCTAGGGAAAGAACTTCACCAACCGGCAATGATTTTAAAAATGCGATGTACTCCATCCATACAGGCCCAGATGCTATGTCTGTTCCTGATAACATAAACATCAGAAATATAGAGAATTAGCTTTCTGAATATGGTATACAGTCTAGTCTATTTAACAGAAACCTTATTTCTAGAAATATATGTTTTTAGAAATGCATGTTAAACTGTCTGATTAACTAGATTAATCCATTCTGATAGTTAATATACAATGCCATTTAATTTCCTACCATTAAATTTCAAACAATCAAGAAATAACCATAGGATCTGATTCAATCATTTGATAATTGCTCAGATTAACAAATTACGGACGAGTCTATGTCAAAGAATAAGGATGAGACATTAAAAATTCTCATAATGCAAAGAGCAATAAAAGAACTAAAAATGTTTACAACTGTGATAACAATCTAAATTTATGTTAAAAAATTGTTGATCATTGTTATCATTAATGTATCAGAGAATCAAATGCTACACATTTACAGTCAAACATTATTGATATCATACCTACGCTGTCTCCACTATATTGTTCTATAATCTATTTTTTATTATTTAATGGGTTCAAATGGAAATAGCCTCTTGTTAATGTAGAGGGAAGGATTCATACACATAACCCTCTTCGGACCTCACAATGTGAGAACCTTGTGCACTAGGTTGTCCTTCTTTTAGAAATAATAATAATAATTTTTATGTACACTTTTTTTACTTTAATCCTTAAAATCATTGAATATTATAATATTTTAAAAGATATAATGATTTTTTTCTATAAAGAATGTTGCTAGTGATTTATAAGTTGAAATCGTAAGATCAACTGCTTAATATATTCAATTTGTTATACATATATTCACATGTTATGTTACCATACTTGTAATTTTTATTGTTATATATTGCATCTAAAAAATCTATTTTTTATCTATTGTTAATAGATTTGAAATATTTTGAGAAATTTTTTTAAAAAAAAAATATTATTATTATAAGATATTGCTTTAGCCCCCTCAAAGTCAAAATCCACTACTGGCCAAAGATATCTTGGAAGCCAATCCTATAATCCTCAAGTTTGCTTAGTCAAATGTTGTGATATGCGTTTTAGAAATATAACAACTATATATTCCATTTTTATAGATCTATGGATACTCCAATTAGGAGAGTGGAGGCTATGAATCGAAAAAAATGATCAAAACTACTGGAAGACCAAAAAAGACATGGAAGGAAGTCATTCAGAAAGATATGGCAGCATTAAAGTTGGAAGAACACATTGCCTTGGATAGGAATCAATAGAGAAGAAGAATTCATGTTGACGACTTAATGTGAGTTCATATATTGATTTATGTTGCCTGCCTTAATCTATTGTGATAAAAACTCTAGTGATGATGATGATGATATTCCATTTTTACTACTAAAATTTCTAAACTAAGAAGATAAGCAATAAGTACTGCAAAAGACCAAAAGCCTTAAGGTTCAAGAGAAAACAAACCAACATAGCTAAGCATAAAATCAAATGCCTTTCTAGTCTCTTCCTGACCCTCTACACCTTTCTTGTCATTGACCTTCCTGATGAATCGAATATAACAGCGCCTATAAAACCAATAGAAGCACCATGATGTAAGCTATCAAATCAAGTTGCCATTCTTTCTATCCAACTACTCCATGCCATCAAGCACCAAACAAGGCACATTAATGTCACAATAGACCAAAAATTATTGGTTAAAATTATCTTATTATTTGAATTAAATAGGTACATCCTCTGAGAAAACATCCAAGTAAGCTCTCATCCATTCATGAAGGAATAGATGAAAATTAAGTATCCATTTCATAAATAACAAAAGGAATGATACGATCTTACTTCCATATGGAGCAATTACCTTTGAAATACCGTTTACATTTTAGCTATTTCTTCAGGTTTTTTTATACCAAACAGAAAATAATAAGTCGCAAGAACAAAAAAAAAAACTATAGAAGGAAAATTAAACAACCAAACAAGCCTTAAATCTTTCCTTACTTTGTAGAATTCATGAAAGAAACCGAGTGAGAAAGCATTTACCAAAGAGGAACGTGAAGACAATTCAACAAACAGCGACTGAATATTTGCTTGGTAGCGTCATCGTTATTCACTGCTATCTGCGCCTCCACATATTGCCTCCAATATTTTGCCTGAGATTTTCACATCATAGCTATAAAAAAATATAATAATAACCAAATTAAACTTGAAATTAAAATAAAAAATAAAAGAGAAGAATAAGAAATTTACAGCCGTGGGAAAGACTGACAAGAGCTGCTCATAAATTGGCGTGGCCTGCGAAATTGGTAAACGCTAGAGCAAAGAAAAACACAGAAAAAAGGTCAGTAAAAACGGAAAAAAAGAGCGAAAGAAAAACGTAAATCAAATGAAAGAAGGAAGCAGCGAACCAATGCACTGTTGGCGAGAATTTCAGCAGACTCGACGTTGTATTTATCAACTGTAGTAGCCATGGGGTTAGGACTGGAATTGGGGAAATGAATCAGGGCATTGGCAGCGCGGGTTTAAATTAAATTGTTCTGTTTTTTTCTTAAAAAAAAAAAAACAAAAGGAGAAAGAAAACATAGAGTAAACTGTGAATAAACCTCCGGTGCGATGAGCCTTAAAAGTTCATTGAGAAGTGAGAAGGGAGAGCCACTCACATGTCCGGCTCAGACGCTTAGGGCTTGTTGGGCACATCAATTGGCTTTGATACGTGCGTTGCAATGAAATTTTTCACATAAAATAAAATAAAAAATTATATAAAAATAAAAAAAATTTATAAAATTATTTTTTTATTTTTTTAAATATTTTATTAATAAAACTTATATTTACGATAATCATTTCTATCATTTTAATCTCATCGAAATCAATCGTACTGTCCATCCAAATTAATTTTTAATTTAACTCGGACTTCGACGATCAAATAGTTTAATATGGATAGATTTATTTATGAAAATAAAATTACATTTATATTAATTTAAAAAATTCCAAAACAATAACGTTCACATCACAAATGATATCAAAGTCAATTATTTATTGACCATCTAACTCTACATTGAGTGCTTTTGTTGGGATAAGTAAGGTGGATCAGCAAGGTGGGTCAGTTTTACGATAAGCAACCCAATAAATAGGTAAAGTGGGTTACGAAACAATGTATAAAAAAATGTCATATTATATGCTTCAAAATAATAATAAACAGAATACTTTAATTTTACATCAAATGTAAAAATAATTATTGATCATATAAGCGAAAAATGTACATTCTAATAAGTCGATTTTTGCAAAACGAAAAAAATAACGTATGCTAGTGCAAGTGGTGACAAAAAAAAAACACAATTCTTTATTTTTATTACAAGAAAATATTTTTATTATTCATATAATAATTAGATATCTAAAGGTACATGATTGTGACATTTATGGTTAAAACCATAACTAAAGTAAAACCAAAATATATAATTTCCATGTATAACATCATTAGTAATCTCTATTCTCTAGTTGAAGGTTCATTATACAACTATCATAAGAGAATATTGTTATAAATACTAAGTGATTACCAAATAGCATTCTCATATGAATAAGTAAATAAACTTGCTTTTGGAAATTTTTATTGTAAATTTAATAATTTTAAATTTACTGTAAGATCATTAAATAATAAGCATCAAATTAATGTAAATTAATATAAAACATCGATTTATTTGTTATTGTAAAAATAATTAATTATGTGCATTAACCTATTAACTCAATTTAAAATAATGAACATTAAATATATTTAAAATAAAAAATTAAAACTAGTCTATCTTTTTTTTAATTTTATCTTTTTATGGTTGGTAATTCCTTTCTTTAAATGCTTAACACTCAAATATCTTCGAATTTTAGCATAAGTTTTTAGCATTTTATTTTATTGTAAAAAATCATAAATTTTTATTTTACAGTAAATAAATTCTCTAATTTTTCAAAATAACTCATTTGATTTAGATAGTTTTATGAATGATCACATAATATTTCATGCATATGATGCAAATAAAATTAATGTCATTTAACAAAATGATTGAGGACTTAAATGATTTTGTGCAAAAAGTTACTGCTCTATTTGATAATTAAACTTTTTCAAAAGAAGTTAAAAACCCTAACCTTTCTTTTCTTTTCTTTTTTCTTCATTTTAAAACCAGATTTCTTCCTTGTTTTCGTGGCTTCTGTTCTTCTGTCAGCTTAAAAAGAAAAATTGATTTCTAATGCCGCCAAAGATTTAAGTATTTTTATTATTATATTTCATTAGTCAAAGGTTTCAAAACCTTGCCAAGAAGGCAAGCCCTTCCCTCAGCCTGTCTCCTCTGCCCATCCTTTCTCTACGCCCCGTTCATCTTCTTCAGCATTCGTCAAGCAGAACTTCGGCCATATCTCACCACCGCCGATCCGATCATTGCATACAGGAAAACATGGGAGGAATACTATTGTTGACGAAGAGAAGAGAGGACAACGTCTTGGAGGGAGCTGTCTCTTTGCATGGCGGCCTTGAATTCGTCGAAAGTAACCTTCCCATCGCTGTTTGCGTCCATCCGATCGAAGATTTCATCTAACTTTCCAGGTTCCATGATATCTGGTGGAAGACAGTCGTCGGGCAAAGCCTGATGAATAAATGCAATCATTGTTATTCTATGTTGAATATTGTAATTGCAAAGCATGCATTGTAGAGTAGAGGGAAGAGAGTTTACTCTAAGCATTGATGCTAGTTCTTCTCTGGTAATGCAACCCGATCGATCTGTGTCATACATCTGTTAGCCAAGGAAGCAAAAGGATGGTGAGAAATCACTGGTGAAAAGCATTTGCCATCTCTTTAATGTCTCTTTTTTGGTTGTTGGTGTTCTTAGATAATCGAGTTCACACGAGACAATTTAATATCAAATTTTAATTTGATTTAAAAATTTGAGATTTAAAATTCGATTTTAATTTAATTTTTGAAACTCAAAATTAATCAAAAAAATATTTTTTAACTCAATCTTTTTCCTTTATCGATCTTTAAGGTTTTTCAGTTTTCACGTATTTAATTTGTTTTAACATTAATGCATAGACAAATTGAGAAGAGTGTACCTCAAAGCACAAGTGGATAGCATCATCTCCTTTGGAGTTTCTAAGGCTGGAAAATCCACACACAATTTCCCTCATATCAACAGTTCCATCGCGATTGCTATCGAATAGATCAAAGATACGAGTAGCCAAAGGGAGCAGTGATGACATGTTCATTGCTTTTAGCACCTCTTCAAATTCAGGTAAGGTAGCATTGTCTCCTTTGGCACATCTGCATGATTGTTACCAAATACTCAGATTAATTTCCCATCAAAATTTTACATCTATCATCATTTGATTTAATCTAGTTAGAACTTGCACAAAGTTGATTCTAATTGGAAAAATCCATTCAACCTCAAGTCAACTTAATTTGATTGAGAAAAATCAACAACTTAAACACGTCTATTCATAAACTCTCAAAGCGACTAGAACCCAAATTAAATCAAAATCAGATTATTCAAATCCAACTAACCTAAATGGCTAATCCAAAATTATCTTATATTAAATTGATTTTACTTTAAAATTCAACATTTTAGACCTGAAAATCTATAACTAATGAACCAAACACTTAAGAATAAAAAAAATGAACCAAACTCAAAATCTTTTTGTGTTTAACCTATTACTAGCCATGGTAGATAACTTCTTATTCAAGAAAACTTCAGAAAAAAGTTGGCTTTGAATACTGACATTTTCTTAAAATTTGATTTGAGGTTATCAATTTCCTCCTTCGTAAGGTCATGGGAACCTAGCAGAGTCCTTAACTTCTTCGTCCTCAGCAAAACCTTGCTGCTTAACACGCTGGCTATGGCTGCAGCGCGTAGTTTCCGACGTGCATTAAAGCTTTGTAGTCTTGAAACAATCTCGGCATCAATTTGTTCCTGCTTGGCCGAATCCCCAATGACCCACGGATGAGCCAGAAGCTGTTTCAAGGATTATTATATTTCGTTAAACAAATGAATCGATGGTTTCAGAGTTTCAGATGAGAATGGAGAGTCCATACTTGCTCAGCACTCGGTCTTCTGTCGGGATCAACTTGCAACAGATTAGAAATCAAATACTTTGCTGATGAAGAAATGTTCTTCCATGTCCTCTCATCGAAATTATACTCTCCCTGTGAAGAAATCAATATTATATTTTCATGGTCATCAGGAGCCAAAACTGAATCATCATGGTATATATACTATTATTAAGAAGGAATGAATGAAAACATACAGCAATTATCATCTGCTTCTTTTGCCGATTTGATTGAGCTATAAATGGTGGATAACTGCAATACAAAAGAAGCATATGACATACAGAGATAATAAATAGTAATGCTTATAAATGTAATAAAATTGAGTTAAGATAATTCAATATCAAAAATTTGAATCGATTCAAAAACTCAAGTCTTGAGATTCGGTCAACATTAATTTTTAAAGTTTGAAGTTAATTTAATAGAATGCTTTAGTTTAACTTGATAGAATACTGGAATTACTCAAATTCGACTTAATAAATTAAATTTTTCATTTTTCAATAATGTATTGAGGATAAATTAATAAATTTATATTAAAATATAAAAATATATATTAAAAATTCAATTAAATTCACGAATCACTCGAACTCGACTAGAGTTATTATTGAAATAAATTAAACTCAGATTTAATTAAAAAATAAACAAATTAAATTCAAATAATTATCAAATTAAGTTCAAACAACTAGTAGGTGACACGAACTTATTTGCTTTCAAAGAGAGAATCATTTGGTTTGGACATACCCGGAGAGTAAGATGTACAAGATGACTCCCAAGGACCACATGTCACTCTTGGGAGTGATTTTGCCTTGAGAAAGAGCCTCGGGTGACACGTAGTCTATCGAACCAAACAACCCAACAACCGGATCAGTGAACTCTTCCACTGAACTCAATCCGAAGTCCATGATCTTCAACGTAGAATCCTCACTTTTGTTCAAGAAAAGGCAATTCTCAGGCTTCAGATCCCTATGGACAATGTTTGCTCGGTGCAGTGCTGCTAATCCTTGCGCAATCTGTTTAACCACAACAGCTGCTCCGGCCTCCGAGTACCGCTCTTGAGCCACAATCCGATCAAACAAATCCCCGCCTGAACATAGTTCCAACACCAAGTGCAACCCGCTTTGATCCTCGTAGACATCGTAGAGATCAATCACGTTTGGATGGGGTGAAACGTTTTCCACAATCCTTCTCATGACCAGAATCTCGTTTGTCAACAAGGCATCCGAGATGGAAACCTGATTCCATGCCGGAAATCCCATTGAAGCCATGGTTTTCTCAACACTGACTCGCGATGGCGCTGAAGCTGCCGGAGTATTGCCGAACCTTTTCAGTGTTTTAATGGCAACTTCACGAGTACTTTTCTGATCTCCATCTGCTTTGTTTACACCTCTTCTTACAACTGAGAATCCTCCTCTGCCCAGGATGTTCAAGATTTCGTATTCCTCACTGAGTTTTCCCTTCTCCTGTCCCATGGGAGCTCGAGCAAATCGGTCCGGGAGACTTTGAAGTTAGCAGAGCAAGGAAAAATGGCGAAGGAACTTGTCTGTTCAAATAGTTAAATCATCAGCAATATTGATAAGAGAGAAGCTGAAACGCGGATTTACATCAGCTTGCCAACAGTTTCTTCATTAGTTTATGCCACAAACTATGACGGAAATTCAGATGAAAACAAGGGAATATTTTATATGAGAGTAGCTAAGGAAGAAGTGACAAAGGGAAAGTCAACAAACCATCTTCTTTTGGGTAGAAGAGTAAGTTTTTAGTAGATTTGGCAATCAGTGAATATATTTCATTTTCGTGTAATATTGACTCTTACTTGTATTGTATAAAATGAAAATTAAAATATCATAATTTGTTTCAACAAGTTAAATATAAAATATTTTTAAATTTTGATTAAATTTATATATAATTTTTAGTGAATTTTAACCCTATTAAGTGAGAGATTAGGATAAAATTGAACCACACAACTTTGGTACCAAAGTTGGTACTACATTGGGCAAGCAAGACTTGTTCTATGATGTCATATATTAAGCATATTGACAAAGTGTATGACTCAGTCTAATATGATATTAAGCACATGTGTCTCTTCTAAACATACCATAGCCTACAGTTAATTTATCAAATAAAAATTATCTTGTTATTAATTTCAAATTTATTGTTACAATTTTTAATCTTATCATCATAAAATTAATCTCACTTCACCAAAATCCCAATTTAATCACTACCAATTACATTATTGTGTCAAATGAACCCTTAATTTGTAAAGAAGAGTAACCATAATTTGCGTGCACTTATAACATTAGCGATTTAAGTACGACTTTTGAAAAATGTGAATAGCAAAAAAATTACAAACTGAATAATTTATCTTTATATAAAATTGATAATTATTCATGTCTGTTTTCTGATAAATTCATATCAATTAAATTCATGTCCATATACAAAATAAAAGTTTTAATTTTTATCAAATTTATATTTTTTTTAAACTTTAACCCATAAAAATTTTGTACTTTTTTATGATTGTTTTCATCGTATCTAAAATTATGTACATATTTATACATGTGTGAACTCAATTTTCATAAAGCAATTAGTATCAAAGAATTTCTACCCCTCACCAAAAAAAAAGAATTTCTACACATTTCTACCCAACCCAAACGCTGCGACTAAATGGCAAAGATTTTATTTATATCTGAAAATTTAAATATATACTTTTATGTTTGTATCATGTTAAATTATATAAAAGTATAAAATGTATTATATCACAATTCGTATCAACACATCAAACATAATAATTTTTAGTTTTTATCAAATTTATTTACACTTTAATCAAAGTTTTGATTCATGTCATTTTCGTACCATATCATCATGTTACATTTAAGATTATATGTTTAATTTATCTCATAGGACTACAAATACCTCAGGCTTTCACAGATAACCTAAAAGAAGACCATATCATCCACCTAAATATACGATCATTATCACACAATCCAACCGGTAAAGGAGGGAAAAAAAGCTTCAGATATAGCACTGTGTTACACTTGGCAGAAGAAATATTTCATCCAGGAGCGTGGAGCAAATAGCCAAATCAATTTGTAAAGACAAGCTCACAGCGCAATTTACTCTTTTAGGGCTATATATTCATGAACTTGATTAAAGGTGGCAAATGGGTCGGTTCAGGAAGGTTCGTTTCGGGTTATATTCGGGTTCGAGTTTTTCGGTTTCGAGTTTTTTTTTGTTTTTGGTATTTTCGAATTCGGTTATTTTCAGTTCGGTTCCGGGTTCGATCCGATTTTAATTGGACTGGCTTAGCTAAATTATTTTAAAATTTTATAAATTATAAATATTTTTATAAGTTTGAATATAATATTTAATTTAATTTTATATAGTTAAATAAAAATATAATAGAAATGTTAAATTAAAGTGAAATTTTAATAAATATTTTTATAAATATAAATTTTTACATTTTAATGTTTTTATTACTTGACAATTATTATTTATTTTTTTAATTCCTATGATATTCACATTTATTATAAAATATATAATTATATATTAATATTTATATAAAAATTTATTTTTTTAAGTGAGCCAAATATATATATATATATATATATATTTATATATTTATATATATATAGAGTAAAACTGAAAGAAAGTGAAAATCCAAGAGGATTAGCTAAATAAATAAATAACAAGTTATAAATAAATCACACTAAACAATTAAACATTTATATAAATGGCTTTTACTCTTAGCAATAACTTATTAGGTTATTGTATTTTTTTCGCATTAACATTGGGCTATTGGAATTTAGACACTCTTAGTTCGATAAATTTCTTTTTTTTTACTTTGTTTTATTAGCTTTTTTAATAATTATATTATATTTTTAATAAAATTTTAAATTTTTAAACATTTTTTTACATTTATTTTTCCTTTTAAATACCAACATAATTAGTAATTAAATTAAATCTAACCGTATAGCTAATTAACTAATTGTTCAATTATAATGTTGAATAAAATTATAGTATACATTAAAAAAATACTTCATATGATGAATAATTGATTAACTAATTATCTCAATTTTATATTTATTTTATTTTCGGTTTGTACATAAATCATAATATAACATTTTATATTAAATATAATTGTATTCGTATACATTAATTAATCAAATATATCATTAAAAATTTAGAACTTTGAATTAAACAATTATATACACCAATTGACATTATATTATAAATAATAACATTTGATATAATCATATCATATACAGTTATACACCAATTGAGCACTAATTTTTTCGTGTTCACATTAATATGATAATATTAGATATACATCAATTGATTGAATATCTAATTAAAATGTTAAATAGTAGATGTTACTAAATTAACTAATATAATGCTAGTTATTTAAATATAATTAATAATAATATTAATAAAGTATAAAAAACAAATTTTATTAAAATTACCACTTACACAATAATACTACTCAAATATATTATTAAATTACACTTTAATTTACTATTAGAATTATTATTTTTATCCACACTTTAATTTTACATTTAATAGATAATAAATAAATTATTTTTAATAAATATTTAATTCTATCAAAATAATACTTACATACTAAGAGATTATATAATTTATTCTTAAAAGATTATTATAATATAATATACAAATCATTATTATAAGATACCAAATTGGTTTATTCATGTACAAGATTATTATAATATAATAAATAATAATTACCATTAGCTTCATTTATTAATATATTTTGTTTTAAGGCTAAAAATAAAATTACCACTAGCTTGATTTATAATTTTCTCTTTCAATGATGTCCAAGCTTATAAAAAAATTATACTTGTATTGTTTAATTTAATTACTTAACTTTTTCTAATGTTTTTAAAAATTATATTTTTAATGTGTTACACAAAATATCAAATTCAAAGTTTCAAACAAATATTGAAATTATAAAATTGTTTATATATTTGATTTATTATTGTATTAAAATTACAATTTTATTATAAAATAAAAATAATAAAATGTTAAAATGATTTTTATAATAAAATCAAATGTTAAATTAATAATATATTTATTATAAATACAATAAGTATAATATTAAAGATTATTTGATATCATATATTATGGTGTTTTAAATTAATTTAATTTAATAATTGAATTTAATAAATTCAATATTTATTTTACTAGTAATACATAATTAATATAATTGTATAATAAATAATAATTATTTTCAAAATTTTAAAATTTTTAATTAAAAAAGTGTATCAATTATTTATTTATTTTTAAATAATAATCATATAATTATAATTCGAGTTTTTTTGAGTTACAAATTCAATTTTTTACATGTTTCGGATCAGTCTCAGTTTCGGATCGTATCAGGCTCGAGTTATGTCAGGTTCGGATTTTTTCGGTTTCAAGCTTTTTTCGGTTTTGGATTTTTTTGATTTCGAACTTTTTCGATTACGAACCTTTGACTTTTTTGGTTAATTTGGGCTAGTCCTGATTTGATTTCGGATAGATTTTCGAGCTCGGGTCAATTTTTGGCACTTCTAAACTTAATGCATAATAATAAAATGTTCAAGCACATGCCTGGACTTCAACAACGTTTATAGGTTGTTTTGTCGGAAGATTGTTTTTGTTCAATCCCAATTTTGTTTTGGGTTAAAGCCCAACCTAATATTTTGGTCCCAAGAATGTACCCAAACTTAATATTTTCAATGTCCATACCTTAATAATTTCTCCTTATAATTAAAAACTAACAATTCGTATATATTTGTCATATCTATTTCATATCAAATTAAATGAACTACGAAAATTATTGTGGAAAATACAAAAATTAACGTGTCACAATTTATATCAATGATACTAATACCAAATCGATTTTTCAGCTTTTGCTAATTTCATATATAGTTTCGTTAAAATTTAATCTGCATTATTTTTATGTCTTTTTTTATTGTATCATTGTATCTATATCATTTTCCTTTTTCGCATAACATTTTTATATAGTGTCACTATATTGCATATAAAATTAATATGTATCATTTTCATATTTTTCATAGGCTAAAGGGTTCGCAATCAATTGAGCCACAATAAAGCTCTTTTGTAAACGAAAACCATTAAATCGTACGAAAAACATTAAATTTTTACAATATATGTGATCAAAAAATTAAAAAACCTAACAATTTTCGTTCAAATAAGGGTTCAATAAAGTGAAATTAGAAATACAATGGCCCAATTGATTGCGAAAAAAAAATATAGAAGTTCAATTGCATAATCCTTTATTATTTAAAGGCTTTTTTGATCCTTTAACCTTTTTCGTATCATTTTTTTGTGATGTCATTTGTTCGTTTTACTATGTTCATATCAATTTAGTGTTTTTTATCATTTTTTATCAAATCACTATGTTATTTAATAAATAAAATTATATATAAAATTATCAAATCTACTAAAAGCTAGTTTGGATGGATAAGGTGATTAGCTTCGATTGATTCTATTTCTGATGAGATTGAAAATAATAGTGACGGTGAGATTAGTGTCAATTGATAATCTATTTGGATTTAATTGCAACGTTAATAATAAGATAAATGATAAAATAATTATTAAATATATTAAACATTAAATTTTAGATTAAAAAAGGTAAAATTGTAAATGCAAGCATGATAAAAAAAAACTCACCATGTCGCACTGAGACTACGTTTGAAACCAAACACAGCCTAAGTCTACTTATAGTTGGTCAAAGAAATCAAGCCCCGAATCCCAGTTCCCAGATGAAAGAATCAGACACCTTTCCTTTTTATTTATTGAATATTTAACTCCTTTAACAAGCAGCCATGGGCACTCTGCAGCACATTGCACGCTTATCAAAATGCATTTGTTTTGGTTGGAACTTAAACCAAGCAGGTGGAGAACTCTCGACGTCACCTCCTTTCTTCCCTCTTTCTCTCTCCCCTTTAACTTAATTCAGAAATCCATGGCCAAAAACAAAGATATTTTGAAAATTTGGCAGCCATGCACCACCCACCAAACCAGATTTCCAACAACAGTCCAAACCGTTAACCAGACAAGTTACAAGAAACTGAGGTTGTTGAGGAATATGGAGAATCAGAAGAAGACGACAACAACCTTTGCTTCCCATTGTCTTGTTCCATGGTCATGGAAACTCCAGCTTCAACTTCAACACCACAGCTTGTGTCATCCCACAGGCATTCCCGGTTGGCCTCGTTTTCAGCTACGTCGAATATCAAGTCAATGTTATCCTCAAACCCGGCTTCGTGATCAAAAAGGTTTGGTAATTCACCGGTTCTCTCCAGAGGGAAGTCCGGGAACGTCAACCCCGAATCCATCCAGAAGCTCCATGCTAGCTCATTGCTGGTAGTTGGCTCCATACCAGCCATTTGCATGTACTGAAAATCTTCTTGTCGTTGTTCTTCTTCTTCTTGTAGCGGCGCAGAAGCTCCTGTGGAATTGGGAATTACTTGTTCTTGGGTTTGAATCGTTTGATCTAGAATTAGAATTCCTTTCTGCTTCAATCGTTCTATGTAATGGCTGATGTCAAAGTTTGTCACGGCATTGGCCCCCCTGTACTCCAATGCTGCCATGTCATACGCTGCTGCTGCTTCCTCCTGTGTGTCTTCGAGCAAAAAGTAAGATACAAATGAATGATTAATCAATAAATTTGGGGTCAAATATTTAAATATGCCATTTACTGTTAATACAAAATGGATATAATTAAGTCTTCACTTTTTATTGCATACAAATTATTTTATAAATAATTTTTAACTTTTCAAAATAATGTAATTAAATTCAAATATATTAAGTGATATTAATTAGTAACTACCGTATCAACATCTAACATCACAGCTGATATAAAGGAGTTGTCACATGTGCAATGCAATAAAAAAAAGTACTATTTGCTAAATTCGGAATCAATTACATGATTTTAAAAAGTTAAAATTTTAATTACAGTAAAAATTTTGTGCATCTCTGATGAGATATTTGAATATATTAAGTCTCAAATCAGATTTAATCATTCAAACAAACAAATTGAGAAAAGATAACTTTACACTATGCCATTAACGACTAAACAATAAATTAAAGTGGGATCAATCAATAAAATTACAGATTCACATGCTGACAGTACTGGTTTTTGATTAGTTACTGTTCAGTTAACTTTATCAAGCTTTTTCGGATGTAAAATATGAAGAACATCAGAGACAAAAGCAGAGATTGGTGTAGTTTTTCAAATAAACAAATTCTGAAAAGATAACTTCCATCATGTCATTAAAACAATAAACTAAAGTTGGATCAAACACTAAAATTAGGAATTCACATGGTGACAGTACTGGATCTTGGTTAGTTACTGCTCAGGTTACCTTATCAAGCTTTTTCAGGAGTAAAATATGAAAATTAAATCTCAGAGAAATAACAGACATGGGTGTAGTTTTTGTCCCAAATCTGGATTTGTTTTCGAGGAAACATGTTAGCATAATTGCAGGGAGAGAGCAAGAATCATGTTTGGTTTGGAGAAATGTACAAGGTCAAGGCACAGCTGTACTTTTTGAACTACTAATTTGCTAATCTTGGGAACGTTTTCTTCAATATGGCTGGTAATCTAATATTCTAATACAAGAAAAAACAGATTGTCTAATCCTAATGGTTATAACTAATTAAAACTATTTGATTTAATTTGCTGTAAAGAATTTCGAGATCGAAGAATAACCCGAGCGAAAAAATTCACTTTAGATTTAAAATGAATTTTAATGTATGAAAATTCTACAAATATGATATTCAAAAATTAGCACTTGCATATGTTCTCTTTCCCTAGGAAGAAGCCTTCTTTGTGTTAAAGAAATAAAATGGCCTAATGCTTTCTTGTGTTTCCTTCTATCCTAAGCTTAAGTAGTTGAACAGTTGATAAAAACTCCTTATTCAATTCATAATGTTCGTCGGCAATCCGAATATTGAAAGGAAATGAAGAAAAAAGTCATAACCCTTTGTAATTAGTTAACAAAACCTCAACCAATCTCAGTTAAGCAATCTAAATTAATCTTTGATAATTTAATTAGATGTGATACAAGAATATAATACAAAAACGATATGAAAAAAAAATGAAAATGATAAAATATAAAATTTGATAAAAATTATATATAAAATAAAAAAAATTTAACATATCGACATAAACAGAATTTTATACAATACAAATACAATATATATATATATATATATAAATGCACACCCACACTCACCAATTGTCAGTCTAACTTAAATCATCAAACAAAACGTTTTTAGAGCATAAATTTCTACAAAATTTTCCATGATTTTGACTAGCAAAGGAAGACTCCATCTATATGCCAATAAAACTTGTCCCAAAATCTTCACAATTATACTAATCACCAATGGCCAGCTAACCTTAAGCTAAAAGGTTCAGGCATTTAGCTCACCTAAAGCAAAACCCAAAGTTCCCCAAGACACGTGATCTCTGCCGCCTGTTACTCATTCAAAAGAAGAAATTCTTTTTTAAAAGCGAATGAATCTCCTAAATCCTAATGGAGTAATGGGAGAGAGAAGGTCACGTGCCATTGTGCCATCTTTTTCATGTAAATAAAAAATGGGTATAAACTAAGACATATATATCTTCCATAATTACAGAAATGCCATTCTACTGAACTTTAACTGCTCGTAAATGGTTTGATAAAAGTTGGCAGCTGGTCACCTTCAAAATTGGCCCTACTGAAAATGTCGGTATGAATTGAAATTGGTTAAAAATAAGTAATACCAAAAAAATTATAATTTCCATTCACCGGGAAAAGTTCGAATCTGAATAAGTCTTTGTTTCTCCAAAATCCTTACCCATTTTGTGTATCCGATACGTATTCTTCGTTATACCAACAAAGGTAAGAAACATATATATCCTAACTATGTTTTTTTTTCCGTATATGGATAAATTTAATTGTATTAGACGGTATGCATCGAAGACCCATATAATGGTATGATTTTAGAGTTTTATGAAGTTTGGAAGTTCTAACTTTATCCAAATTGTCTTGATTATATTAATTAACACAAGGCTCATTGAGTTTTGAAATACTGGACCCTACTAAACCTGTTGGGTACTATATAGAGAGTACCAATATCTTCTCTTGGATGTGTATGAAGTTTGAAGAGTTATTAAAATACATAACATTTTAGCATTATGTAAAGAGAGAGAGAGATAGAGATTGGGGGCTTACTATAAGTTCCTAAATAGAGATATTTGTTCCCGAAAACTCGACCAATTCGCGCTTCCCATCTCCCATTGTGGTGATGCCTGCCATTAACAAACCATAAATAAGAGAAGGGATTACAGAGATCCTCTGCTTAATGACTCATGCTATAAGATTCAACTCTAACATGCTTTGGTCAAATGGATTGAATACCTACTTTCATTATAGCACATGCAATGGTAGAAAGCAATTTTATTAGGTAAAGATTAATTGCGTCTCATATGACTAAAACCTCAATCCCACATGAAAAAACAAAAGAGAGAGATGAATTGAACTACCTAGCCACCCCACGGTATTTAGAAACTCCCCTTGAGAATCCACTGCTCTGGCGCCGGAGAGATGCCAAGTACTCTTCCTTTGATACCTTCTTCATCTCCTCAATCTCCCTTTGATATTTATCAATCTGCATTAAATCATGATCATTAAGCTAATTAGAGCAATTAAATACCAAAAAATTCACCTACAACTTTTTAATTAAATGGTTAAGTAAGAGTTGTGACATATTATAAAATTTAAATTCGAATTCAAATAATTTCATCCCAACTTTCAATTATATAAAAAAATTACCGAAAAATTCAAAATTGTTTCAATCCCCCAATACTTAAGAGCGGCGAGATCATAGGTTCGAGCTGCATCCTCCTCACTATCATAAGCCCCTGCACATACAATAATACGCAAGCATACATAACATGAGACCTAATAATTTTATACACGATGCGAAAGATAAAAATAAAAAATTATTTTATTTTTGATATATTGATACAAAATTTTTTTTTGGTCGAAACTCCCTGATTTCCACCTTCGGTGACTATTCCGGAGTCGGGAGAAACAGAGCGTGGTTAGGCTTGTCCCCCTCCCAACACTGGCACTCCATATACAAGTCAAGATTCGAACTCTGGCATTGGTTAAGGGACGAGGGTCGCTTGCCACCCACGCCAACCAGTTGTTGGTATATTGATACAAATTTTAATATGATAATTTTTGTATTTTACTCTATACGCATAATTAAATTGTCAGATCCACGTAACATAATTTTTCGGAAAACCCATTTTTAAAAATTAAACAAAAAGAAATCAAATAAATATACAATACAATATATTTATAGAAACATACCATTTTCAGAGAGAGAGAGAGAGAAGGACTTACCCAAGTAAACTAAGGAGGCGACAAAAGTGTAAATAAACGTTAAGATGGTGCACAGATAAACAAAAAAAAAACAGTCAGTACACAGAACAGAACTGAAAAAAAAATGAAATACTTAAAATTAAAATAATACAAACAAAGATTACAGATCTCCTTGAATTCATTTTACCTTGTTTTCCTTTCTTGTTCTGAATGTTATTCCATGAACTCTTGTCCCAAAGGTGAGCCTCAAACCTCCCAGTCCATCTATGCCTGTTTGGAGTGTTAAGAAGACATGAAAGAAAACATCAGACACGCAGATTAGCCAAAACCGGCAGCTTGACAGTAAATTTACAGGAATTGAACGAACCTGGTGACTCCTCTGTAAATGGAGCTTCTTCTGCCAGGGCTAGGACAGTTAGCATTGCTCAAGCTGCATTTCTGCTCAGTGTTTCGACGCTTTCTAACCCTTTTAGCCTTGGGCTGTTCTGGTAGAATCTGGGGAGAGTCAGATGAAGAAGAAGAAGATGAAGAAGGAGAGGCAGAAAAAGAATTATTACAAGAAGAAGAAGCTGGAGGCCTCTTCATTTTCTCTCTAACAATGGTGGCTTTGATTCTATTTCTAGTTTTCTACTACATATATATATATATAGAGAGAGAGAGAGAGAGAGTTTGATGCTGATGAGTTTGGGTTGTGGGGTGAGCAGAAGTGGTTTACCAAAACAAGAGAGAGAAAGGAAGTGAATGGGCAGTGCCGAAAGAAATGAAGAAAGCCATGGGAATGGGGTTAAAAGGGGGTTTGGACTTTGGAGGGAGTGAGGGGGTTGGGTTAATTTGAACCATATTGAGTTAATATAGGAAAAGACGGAAGAAAAATTGAAAAAGCCCAACACTTGGCTGGTGTGTGCAGCCATGCTGCCAATGGGGTTTCTCCACTTAGGCTGCCAATTTTATCATTTGAAGAATCTTCTCAGTCTCAAAATCTTTCCATTATGGCTGAATACTCAAATGAGGATATAAAGTTTTCGGAAATATTCAATTCAGGATCTAAATTTTTATTTTGCTCAATTCAGGATAAAACGTTTTCGATTTTGCTCAAATAAGGATTTTTCAATGCGCGTGAGTTACACGCGCCGTTAAAATAATAACGACATTTATAAAAGATACGTGGCAGCATGTGATTAGGCCACGTGGCAGAAGTGGACACGTGACAGCATAAGGGTGGGACACGTGACAGTGACATATAATTAATTTTCTTTTAATATGTAAAAAATATATGGACACGTGGCAGCGTATTAGTGGGACACGTGGCAAGATTGACACGTGGCAGCATATGAGTGGGACACGTGGCAGTGACTTATAATCATTAGTGGGACACGTGGCAAAGTTTAGATCCTGAATTGAACATTTTCGAAAACGTTAGATCCTTATTTGAGCATTCAGCCAAATTTTTTTGTTATAAATATTAATAAAAAATTAAAATTTTAAATATTATTTATAATATTATAATTAGTAGTTAATTTTGTTAGTTGATTTTTTAATAAAAAATAACTTTTAAAAATTTATATTACATTTTCAAAAAAAAATTTGTTAAAAAATAAATTTTTATTAAAATATTTCTGTATTTTTTTCACTTTGTTTTTCTTTTCATTCCTTTCTGTTTTTATTTCTTTTATATGATTTAAATTTAAAATAATTTTTTATTGTAAATTAAATATATTTATTTTTAGAAAATTGAGTTTTTCTAGGAAATACGTTTATTTTTTTAATTACATTAATTTTTCTAAAAAGACAATTCTTACATATTTTTCTTTATTTTTATAGTTTCTTTATCTTCTTTCTTTTTTTGTCAATTAGAAGAAAATATAGAAAACAAAAAAAGAAGAAAAATACAAATTAAATTTAGTAATTTAAAATTTATTCTTTAAAAAATATATAATTTCTAATAATTTTATGGCTAATAGTTTTTTTCCTTTTTATGATAAAAACGAAAAAAAATTAAGAAAGAAAAAATAATAATTATACTAGTTACAAAAATTTTATAATAATTTTTATGTTTGAGAATTTATTTTCTAAAACAAAATTTAAAAATTTTAATTATTTCAAAAAATAATTTTAAAAAATTTATTCAAGAAAATATTATTTTATCAAAATATATAGTTTTTCTTGAATATAAAAAAAGAAAGAAAAAAAAAGTAAAAAAAGACGTGAACACGTGGCAGCGTATTAGTGTGACACATGGCAGGAGTGGACACGTGGCAGAAGAAAAATACAAATTAAATTTAGTAATTTAAAATTTATTCTTTAAAAAATTTATAATTTCTAATAATTTTATGGCTAATAGTTTTTTTTCCTTTTTTTATGGTAAAACGAAAAAAAATCAAGAAATAAAAAATAATAATTATACTAGTTAAAAAAAGTTTTATAATAATTTTTATGTTTGAGAATTTATTTTCTAAAACAAAATTTAAAATTTTTAATTATTTCAAAAATAATTTTAAAAAATTTATTCAAGAAAATATTATTTTATCAAAATATATAGTTTTTTCTTGAATAAAAAAAGAAAGAAAAAAAAGAAAAAATACGTGGACAAGTGGCAGCGTGTGAGTGAGACACGTGGCGATTTGTGAGTGAGACACGTGGCAACCTATGAGTGGGACACGTGGCAGTATTTTATAATTATTTTCTTTTAATAGTAAAAATAAATGGACACATGGCGGAGTGTGAGTGTGACACGTGGTAATAATTATCCTTTCATCGTCAGTCACTCTCTTTAACGGCGCGTGTAACTCACACGCGTTGAAAAATCCTTATCTGAGCAAAATCGAAAACGTTTTATCCTGAATTGAGCAAAATAAAAGTTTAAATCCTGAATTGAATATTTCCGAAAACTTTATATCCTTATTTGAGCATTCAGCCTTCCATTATTGTATGTAGTCAATAACCAAAAAATAATAATAATAATTATCATATGTCCTATTAAATAAGAAGATGGAATGTGTCACAAATTTATTAGTAACATAATAATTGTACGTAGAGTACGATGGTACGATAAAAAATATATAAAAATAATATGAAATAAAATTTTGATAACATTATATGAATTTAATAAAAATTAAAAAAAATTGATTTGATGCTTGAAGTATCAAAGTATCAATATGAATTTTGATTTTTTTATTCGCCAAGGTATGGTATGGTATATTGACTAAAGGCTTGTTTTTTTTTTTTTTGATTTTGATGAAGACTAAAGGTTTGTTTGGAATGCACTTGCAATGCAAATCAAAGCCTTTAAATTATTTTATTAATTTCATAAATATAATATAAATTTTAATATAATATCATTAATTATCATTTTCTCTTGTTACTATACTCATTACACAGTTATCGTTTACACATATCATTGTTTTACTATCCAATCTTACTGGTATAATAACTAATCTCATTGTCAATAAATTCTTCAATTTTATATTGAAACTAATCTCACTGTCCATCCAAACGGATCTTAAGAAATTCATGTTCTAAATCATATATTAACATTTTTCTTTATATATACTATGAGAATATAAATGATTGGTGTTCATTACAGTACTATATGAGGGCTGGTTCATTGCTATTCCAAGGAACTATCCTTCCACGTTTGAAACTTCTGATATAAAAATTGTTGAGAAACTTGGAAGAGATCTTCCCTTAAGAAGTATGTGGGCAATCGTGACTCTTAGACCTAATAATTTATGCATCCATGTTGTGTCTCGTATCAAACATGATACAAAACATAATACGAATTATTGAAACACAAACAATACATGAATAGTAAAACGTGTTTAAATTTTAAATAGAAAACACAACATATTTAATATACATATTACATGTGATATGATATGACTAACACGTTTATAATTATTTGTATAACACAACACGACACGATTAGAAACAAACTTACAAAATTAAACACGATTAATATGGATGACACAACACATTCAAATAAATTGTGTCATACGAGTACATGTTTAACACATGTAAGATATGATAACTTGTTTACAAGTACAATTAATAATATGTTTTTTGGGAAGATTTCATATTGGCAAAATACTTTTATTTATAAGAATTTTGCCAAGTGAACTAACCTTAGACTTTAAAATAATTTGCTATGAAAATTAATTTGTCTTGGAACAAACTATAATTAAAAGTTTAATTATGAAAATTAATAAAATATTGTTGGAAATAAAAAAAATTAATGAAACATCATAATAATATTAATTATGAAATTAAATTAATAAAAAAAATTAACGAAACATCATAATAATATTAATTATGAAATTAAATTAATAAATTATACTTAAAATAATAAGATTTTTTAAATTCTAAACATAAGGTACTGAAGTTAAATTAAGACAAATTTCATAGTAAGTGATAAACTACGTGATAAGAGATGTAGTACATGATAAAAAAATTTTTTAACTTCTAAACATAAAGTACATGATAAGATATTATTAAAAATGTAACATTAATATATAAATTATTATGATAATATATAAATATTAATGATCTGTTTTATGTACTTGACTTTAAAAGCAACACATTCATTTTAAATGACATCTATAATAATAAGAAATTATAAAAATTTATTTAATCACATGCATAACTATGGTAATTTTAAAATATATATGATTTATTGTAAATCATATTATAATTTATAAGAAATTATTTTAAGTTTACATAACATATATTTTTAGAATTCTGGCTACCATAGTTGCATGATAAAACATGACTTGCGTTGGATTTTAAGTTTGAAAAGACAGTTTTTGTAATACAAAGAAAGAAATTTACTTTCTTATGGTTAATACTTTATTTGAAAATTAAAATATATTATATAATCTTATTGTCTTCGACATATGATTAAAATTTACTTTACTTTATTATCTCTTATCGTGTGATATATAAGATAAATTAATCAATTTCTCATAGTATACTATTATATTTAATTTCAAATATTTTTAATTTTAATCTTTTATTATGGATATAAAATATATTGTTATCTTTAATTTTAAACATTTCATCTCTTATACTATATTCATAAATTTAAATTAGTTTAATCAATGCTCATAATGTTCGACGATTAAATGAATATTAACCTTCTCAATTCCTTTTTGAAATTTATTATAAAGAGTTATAAAAAGAACAATATACATATATGTCTGTGTGTATATACATATGTGTGTTAAGAGTTATATATTATTGTTAGTATCACTGTAACGTACAAACATTTATGAGTGTAACTACTCATAATTACGTAACCGCCGTAACTGCTACTCACTTAATGATATATTTAATTATGTAACCGCTCATTTAATGAGCGTAACCGCCTACTTAAACACTTATATAAAGGTGTAGAGACACAAGAAGCAAGTACGAGCACACTTTTACTCTCTTCCAACTTTGATATTCTCTCTTGAGTACTCTACTGACTTAAGCATCAGAGAAAGTCTCATCGGGAATAACCCCGATGGTCCTTTTGTTTTGCAGATTGATCCAAAGAGGAACAAGTTGATCCATCATCGACAAGCTCGGCAACCTTTTTGGCATCAACATTTTGGCGCTGTTTGTGGGAACCCGAAGAAGAAGCCATGTTGAGCTCCCAAGTGAACCAATAAACATCAAATCAATTCCTTGCCCAAAACAAAGTTTTAGAAGCTAAGATAGCCCACTATGCCCAGATAGTGGAATCTTTGAGTACTTACCGTAATGCAACGGTAGATCTCTCAGTCGCGTCTAATGCTCACCCATTTACATCCGAGGTACAACCAACTACTCTTGTTGTTCATTAACAATATCTTGGGCACTAGCACGCCCCGGGCCTTGGCGCCAGTGTCTCGGGCACCAGCTCACCCTCGGCCTTAGCGTCAATATCTTGGGCACTTGCTCGCCCTGGGCCTTAGCACTAGTATCTTGTGCACCAGCTCGCCCCGAGCCTCAACGCCAGCATATTGGGCACCAACTCACCCCGGGCCTTAGCGTCAGTATCTTGGGCACCAACTCACCCCGGGCCTTAGCGCCAGTATGTTGGGCACCAGCTCGCCCTGGGCCTTAGCGCCAGCATCTTAGGCACGAGCTTGCCCCGGGCCTCAATGCTAGTATCTTGGGCACTGGCTTGCCCTGAGCCTTAGTGCCAATATCTCGATCGCATGATCGCCATGGCGTCAGCGCCAGTGTTTTAGGTAGTTGCTTGCCTTGGACCTTAGTGCTAGTCACTAGCTCGCCCAAGCCTTAGCGCCAATATCTTGATCATAAGCTCGCCTAGGCCTTAACACCAGTATCTTGGGCATTTGATCGCCCCAGCCATAGCGCCAACATCTTGGGCACTTGTTTGCCCTGGGCCTTAGCTCCAATGTCTCAATTGCGTGACGCCATGGTCTTAGCACCAATATTTTGGGCACTTACTCGCCCATAGTCTTAACGCCAATATCTCGCTTGATCGCCCATGGCCTTAGTGCCGGTTTCTTGGGGCGTTTGCTCGCTATGGCTTTATCACCAGTTTCTCGAGTTTCCACTCACTCTTGGCTCGAGCAGCATTCTTCAAATACTTTCTCGCCCATGATCTTGGATTCTCATCGCCTTAAGTGCTTGAATTTAAAAACTCATATGCAGTCACAACCTTGATGCTAACCATTTGACAGAGAATACAAAATTCAAGAATATGAGAGCAGTAAAAGGTCTATGGCGAATACCGATCACTTTGTAATCGCCATTCGCCAGGGGGCATAATGTTAGTATCACTGTAAAGTACGAACATTTATGAGTGTAACTGCCTATAATTACGTAACCGTCGTAACTGCTACTCACTTAATTATATATTTAATTATGTAACCGCCCATTTAATGAGCATAACCGCCCACTTAAACACCTATATAAAGGTGTAGAGACACAGGAAGCAGGTACGAGCACACTTTCACTCTCTTCCAACTTTGATATTCTCTCTTAAGTACTCTACTGACTTAAGCATCGGAGAAAGTCCTATTGGGAATAATCCCAATGGTCCTTTTGCTTTGCAGGTTGATCCAAAGAGGAACAAGTTGATCCATCATCGACAAGCTCAACAACATTTTTAGCATCAACAATTATAATAAAATATTATATATTTATACATTATACTAAATTATTATATATATATATATATATATATGAAGAATTGTATGTTGAATTACTATAATTTTTTTCTTATTTAGAATTTAAAAACTTATTATCTAAGCATAATTAACTAATTTAATTTCGTAATAAAATTTATTAATTTATTTTGCCAATAATTATTTTATTAAACTTGGTAATCAAGTTTTAAGATATATATATATATATATAAATTAATTTTTTATAAACTAGTTATTTCATTTTCTAAAATTGGTTCACTTGGTAAAACATTTATTAATAAGAGTTTTCTACCAAGGTTCAAATCTTCCCACAAACACATTATTAATTTAGGTTATGTGTTAAATATGTACTCATGTGACGTGATTTATTTAAATGTATTTATTATCTCTTACACATGTTTAAGTGTGTCAAATACGTCATATAAGGTTTTTTTTTTTTGTGTTATGTTAGTGTATTATGTCTAAAATTATTAAGTCTAGTTTGGATCATTTCAATCTCGACTCAAAGTTAAACGTTAATAATATGAATTAAGTTACATTAAATCTAAAATTAACTTTGCACATGACAACACTTCAAAAAACCTTAGTACATGGTAAAAAATTATTAATAATTTTCTATTGACATTTAATATTTATTCCAATATTTTATGAAATATTTATTATCTTATTATCAGTAATAGATATTGATACTTCATATAATCGTACTTGCTCACATTATGTAATGATAACAAACTGAAAATTGAACAAATAACTAAATAATTTCAAGAAGATTCACCTTCAGAGTCATAACTAAAGAGAGTGATAATGTTATAACCAAAAAAAAAAAAAGAGAGAGTGATAATGCCAAAAAGAATATTATTAGTATTGATTGCTTAATTGACCTGATAGTTGGATTTTAAAACTTTAAAAAAATTCTAAATATCAAAACTACTTAACATAGATAGTAATAATTTGATTTTAATAATTACTTCTGAGTAGCAAATATTATAAATATTAATGACTAATGAAGATGAGATAATTATCTATTAATTATAGGCATGGTAGGACATGACATGATTGGATGTTGGTTTGTTAGGCTTTAATTTTTAAATTTAAGTTATAACATTTGATTTTAAGTGTTAATTATGTATAACAAAAACTTTATCAATATAAATGTATATTTACAAATTATTATATATAAAATCCTTTAGTTTATTTGTTTAACACAACTAATCTTAATACTAATTATTTGTATATTTTAAGATTATTATATTTAATAGTTAAAATAATTAAAATACTAATTATTTATTTCCATTCTTTATATTAAAGGCCAACTCTAGGCGTTTGAGTGATTAAGTGATCCTCATTACGTATTATGCATAAGATGAAGATAAGATAATATAAAATTAAAATTAGGATTGGATTGGATTGGATAATATCATTCTATATTATGTTTGATGTGTAAAATAGATTAAAAGCAAGATGGGATGAATTTTATATATCTTCATCAAATTTGCTATGTGCAAAATTAAGAGTAGGATAATGGTTTTTTATTTATCAAATGTACTCTTATTTAAAGAAAATTTAAATTAATTTTATAATTTTTTCTTATAAATATAATTCAAATATTTTTTTAACCAAAAAATATATTATTATAATTTCTATAGTGAAGAGTTAAATTTTCTTTATTCAAAAAAAAGATTTTCAATAAAAAAAAGTTCTTTAAATTAAATATTTCAATAAATCAATTTTGTTAAAAGAATTAATTTTTATTAAAAATATTTCTCTCTATCTTAGCTATTTTTATTATTTAATGATTTAGATTTATAATAATTCTTATGACTTTAAATAATTTTAAACAAAATAAGTTGATTTTTTTTTTAAAAAGTACATTGATTTTTCAAAAAACAAAGATTAATTTTTTTATTTTTCTTCATTTTTTCTTTTATTGTCGACAAAAGAAAAAATTATTAAAAAAAAAAGAGATAGGAAAAAAAATAAACATGTGAAAAAAATAGTAGTTAAATTTATTATTCAAAATTTTATAAATAAGGACATATAACTTAATAATTTTTTGTCCAAGAGTTAAATTTATTTATAAAATGATTTTAAAATCTTTATAATTAAAAAAATGCATTTTATAAATTTTATTATTTTTGAAAATTATTATTTTATCTAAATTCTATTTTTTTCTTTATTCAAAAAAAAGGAAAGAAAAGGAAAGAGAAAAGGAAGAAAGAAAGAAAAAAGGAGGTAAAAAAAATAGAGGAAAAAAAGAAAAAATTGAATTAATTAATTGGAAAATAACCATAATCACATTATAAAATATATATTTTGAAATAAAAAATATAAGTATTGAATACATAATCACATGTGATTAAAAATAACTCTCATTTTGGAGATGATTGGATCATCTATATGAGAAGGATGGTTAATCTTCTTAACATTCAAATCTTATTTATTATATGTGCTCTAAACATAAGATAAAATCATAATCATCATATTCTATGATTCATCTTATGCACTAAATATGATTTGTAGACTACTATATAATTCTTTAAAATTTAAATCCTCTAGACCTTTTTTTGTGATAATTAGAGGCACGATCTTTAATTGATGTGATTTGTGTACTCGGTGAAAGATTGATCATTGTAATAGTTTTAAGTTAGTTCTTTTAGATTTTTTTTTCGAGATCAACCGGTATTCTCACACCATTTTTGGTATGGGACTAATCCAGATTCGAGCCGAGTTGAACCCAAAGGGCGGCAAAACTTTTCCTCAAGAGTTTTAACACAACTGCATACCCAGAGCTTGGATTAGAATTTTGTTTAGAGAAATTTTATGCACAACTATTTTTTTCTCCTCACAACCAAATTTTTTTTAATGTTATGACAAAATGCCCATAGAAAATTACATTATTGACATTAAAATTTATTTTTCAAAAATTTTGTGCATTCTAGAAATGGATTTATGAAGAACCTTTATGCTTTCCAGAAATGAGACTTCTGAGAAGCCTTTATACTTTCAAGATGCACAAAAATTATGGAAATTTCATTTAACTTGGATTTGTAAACATAACTTTCAATTATGAAAGTGATTTTAAGATATATAATTTCTAATAATTTTATGGTTAACAGTTATTTTTTTTTTCTTTTCTCCTTATTCTTTTCTTTTCCTGTAGGCAAAAAGAAAGAAATAAAATAAAATTTAAATTTAGTAAAAAATAGTTAAAAATATATTTTATAATAATTTTTATGTTTGAGAATTTATTTTCTAAAAAATGATTTAAAATTATTTAAAAAAATTTTGAAAAAAATGAATTGTTCTAGAAAATATTATTTTTCGAGATTATAGTTTTTCTTTATTCAAAACAAGAATAAAAAGAAAAGAAAGAAAGAGAAGTAACAAATGAAAAAGAAGGAAAAAAAGAAAAAAATAATTTGGACTAATTAAATAAACAAGGATGCTTATTATTTTATTAAATGTTTCAATTAATTTATAAATATAAAATTTTAAAGACAAAATAAATAAAATATGAGTATTTAGGATTAGAAATAATTTTTACTTTTTGAAGAGTATTTAATCTTCCTATATTATGAGAATGACTAATTATTTTTGCAATCTAATCATCTCTTAACCATCATCCTATCCTATGCACAAACATGATTTAAGAGACTACTATATAATTTTTTAAAATTTAAATCCTTTAAACTTTTTTCTGTGATAATTAGAGGCACGATCTTTAATTGATATGACTTATATACTTGATGAAAGGTTGATCATTGCAATAGTTCTAAGTTAGCTCTTTTAGAATTTTGTTTAAAAAAATTCTGTTCGCAACAAATTTTTTCTCCTGACAACCAAAATTTTTTTAATGTTATGACAAAATGCCATTAAAAAATTACATTTTTGACCTTAAAATCTATTTTTCAAAAATTTTGTGCATTCCGGAAATGAATTTCCAAAGAACCTTTATGCTTTTCCAGAAATGAGACTTCTAAGAAGCCTTTACACTTTTGAGAAGCGCAAAATTTATGGAAATTTCATTTAACTTGATTTATAAACAGAACTTTCAATTATGAAAGTGATTCTACAATATGGATTTTGAAGCATAATTTTCACGGTTAAATGAAAGGGTTGGAGAAAATTCAATAAATTCAAAGCAAAAGCAAACGGAACATGGGAGCAATTTGGCTACATTTCAATCTACTTTGATTTTTTTTTTCGTTTAAAACCCTAATTTTAATGATGAATTTTGGGAAGGTGATAAGATGAAATTGTGTTTTATGGAAACATAATTTTCATGCTTCCCGAAATTCCCATTTCCCAGAAGCATAAAGGCTTCCTGAAAAAATCTATTTCTGAAAAGTAGGAAAGTTTTGAAAATTAAAGTTTGGATAAGGGCAATAAAATCATTTTATTAGGGGTATTTTTATCATAAAATAGCAAGAAAGAAAAGACAAAGTTGTAAGGAGTAGATGGTGGGATGTTAATAGAATTCCTATTTTATTTATGGTTAGATGTAGATGAATGTATCATAAAAGTGAAAATTTTAGTTTAAGTAAAATAAAAAATGTAATTCTCTTATATTACTGAAAAAAATTATATTACTACAACAAGTTGTTGAAAGAAGTGAAAGTGAGCTTTTTTTTAAATATTTAAATATGATTCGAGTTTTGAAGTCGTCATTATTGAGATGATTTTATTATTTATCACTCTAAGTTCGAATATGATTAATTTTAGACCATAAAATAGATAAATATACATATAATTATATTAAAAAATAATTATATTACTGAAAGAATAATTATATTCTTATCATATTCATAATATAGTAGTTTGATTGTTTGACCATTAACCATAGTATTTAAATATTAATTAGAGTCCTTTCGAAGTTGATTTTAAATTAATTTAAATTTAAATCAAATTAAAATTGAGTTATTAATTATTTTTTATTGAAGTGAATAGATGAAATTTAAATTCGAATCTATCGAAACATTTTTTCCTTTTTTTTTTTTTTTAATGAATCAGCTTGTCACCATCAAAATCAGTCAGTACGAGCCTTTGATTACTTCAGCCAATAGTTTAACAAACGTGCTAAAGCTTTACCGTCAACAAGAGCATAATTCATTGCTATTACGTGAGCAATCTCTCCGTATTTGAAACTTTTAATGTAAAAACAAAAACGCAGTGTTTAGACTACCAAAAAAACTTGCGGTTTTTGGGTAATTAATAGGGTGTGATTTGACAGAAAGAGCACAAACTGGAAAATCTCCTGTCAAATGATCAAAGGAAGTGTAGCTTGCTTTGGCGTTGGTTATAAATTTTTTTATTTTGTTTCAAATTTCAATCAATTATTATCTACTCATCTCCCAATATTGATAGGAAGTGAAATTGATGACTCAATTGAAATAAGGAACCCAATCAAGTTAAAACTAGTAGGCTATCATGGGTCGGATCGAATTTAGTAAGTATATTAAGAGATTAAAATGGAGTCAAAATTCAATTTGATCCAATTTTTTGGATCTAATTTTTTGTATTAATTTTTGTTTACATATAATAAATAAGTCTAAATTCGTGCAAATCTAGCAAAATATTATTAATTTTTTAAAAATTATAATAATATTTAAAATATTAAAACATATAATAATTAATAAGTATAACATAATAAATTCAAATAAATTTTTACAAAAAGATTACAAAAAACATGAAATTATAAATTAAATTCAAAAAAAGTTCAAATTAAATTGAACAAAAAAAATCATAAGCTATATAAAAATGTACTAGTATAAAAATAGTAAAAAAATTATTAGGTCAAGCCAAGATAAACTTGGACTTGAAATGATGAACCTATGTCCAGTTCGAATTTTATTAGTCTTGATTTTTAAGCTCAACTTCGTTTAATAAATTTAATATTTTTATTTAAACCCACCCAAAATTTTAACAGATCTTCGAGTTTGAAAGAATAATTCGACCTTTGAATAAGTTTAACTAAAACCAAATTAAATTATCGATGATTTAATTTTGATTCATTTATAGCGAAACAAGGACTCGGAATCCAGTTAAGCAAACTGCACCACGAACCAATACTTTTTTCTTACATTAATTAGGTAATTCAATCCATCTACTAATTGACTGTATCGCATAATAAATCGATTTTCAAATTTTATATAGGTAGCATATATAATCACATTTTAATTCTCCTGATTTTTTATAAATATATTAAATTATTAAAAATATATCATTATATTAGATTTGATATATAGAGAGCTCTACTAAACACGCCTCAAAAATACTCCGTATATCTATCTAATTAACAAAAAAACTCATTTTAACATTAATAAAATAGTCAAATAAGCCCTCGACCTTTGGGTCCAAAATGGAATTAAGCCCTCGACCTTTTATTTCGTGAAAATCAGTCCATAAACTTTTATTTCAGTGGAAATAAACTCTCAACCTTCTAAAATTATGCAATTAAGTCCAAATTTGTTAAATGACACTAACTACCGTTAGTATTGCACATGTGGCATGCCACGTGGCAGCCAAGTAAGCTATCCACGTCAGCTTTCACTAACGGCAGTTAGTGTCATTTAACAAATTTGGACTTAATTGCATAATTTAAGAAGGTTGAGGGTTTATTTCCACTAAAATAAAAGTTTATGAACTGATTGCCACGAAATAAAACGTTGAGGGCTTAATTCCATTTTGGGCTTAAAGTCGAGGGCTTATTTGGCTATTATTTCATAAAATTACTATATTAATCAAAACAGTTTTCTCAATAAACCCTAAAGATCAAGCCAAAAAAGGAAACACTTGATAATTCGATTGAAAAAAGTATTATTATATATAGCATAAAATTGTAAGAAGAATAGGGCATATAGATAGAAGAAATGAAAAGATTTGTGAAAAAAAATTGGGATAAAAGGATAGTGTCTCAGTGTTTCACGCAAGTTTGTGATCTTGTACTAGCTAACTTCCCCAAAACAATGTGCTGCACAAGCTAGCCTGTGCAAGAACATGCTGTCTTGCACAAATTTGCTTGTGCGAGACATTTGACAAACATAGTTGCAGTTCCTCATTGATCATTTTTCACAATCATATTCATTTCACAACAGAAGGAAAATGCTAGCCAAATATATTTGAGAATGATTTTGAGGATTTCTTGTAATTATTGAAGAAATTTTAATTTCATCAGAATTGAGGGGTGTAACTTTTTTTTGGAGAATAGGATGTATTTAGTGACCGGGTTTAAAAAGTAATATTAGGATTGCATATAGAAATTGTCATACGTGTGTGTATATATATAAGGAAAGGTTTACTTATACAATTGTAAAACAATTTTGTTTTATGCCATTCGTATCTCTTTTTATATATATAATCTATTTGAATGGAATACAATATTCGACGATCGGATTAAAAAAATTTAAATCGTATAAAGAGACATGAAATGGTGTAAAATAATATTGTTTTACATCGATACAAGTGATTCCCTCATATATATATATATATAGAGAGAGAGAGAGAGAGAGAGAGAGAGAGAGAGAGAGAGAGAGAGAGAGAGAGAGAGATTTTTTATGGTTAACAATGTAGCATGTGATGTAACTATAATTAGCTATATCTTTACATAAATCAATCTTCAAAGTATTTTATTCATTTCTATGGATAGCATCATACCATTTTGAATCTTTGATTCTTCTGCCTTTTTGTACAAACTAGAAAACTATCCCGCTTACGCGTGGGATCAATTTGTTTTTAAAATAATTATTTAAAATTATAATTTAATAAAAAATAAAAAATTATCTAAATATGTATGATAATATTTATGTACGATTTTCATTCATTCTAAATTTATTATAATTATTTGAATTCACATTAAAATTTTTTTTTTGCAATCATAGGTATCTTATCTGTTTTACTGTTTGAAATTAGTTCTGTTCATATTGGAAGGGGTAAACGATAAAACCTTCTAACAATAATGACTTCAGGATTCGAACCATGTTTAAATACTTGGGAAAAAATATATCTCATTAAGAATTCACACATATATCTCAAACTGAAAAATGGACGAGGATACTTGTGCTTACACCAAAAAATATAAATTGGTAATAAATGAGAAGAAAATATACTTGTCAGTAAATTCACATTAAGAATTCACACATATATCTCAAATCGAAAAATAGATGAGGGTACCTATTTTTATAAAAAAAATATAAATTTGTAATAAATGAGAAGAAAATATACTTTATAATTTATGAAAACACATTGTTAATTAAACTTAACTTTATTTCTAGATTTTATTTTTTAAAAATAGCCCTCAATACACATTAAGAGATCATTTGAGATTGTTGTGTATTTTGCGTTTTATGTTTTTGAAAATTTTGTTTTGTTTTATTTTTATTTTATTTTTAATTTATTAAATTTGAAAATATGTTTGGATTGGATGTTTTTATTGTTAAATTTCAATAACAAGAGAAGATGACAAAAGTTTTAGATATGAAAGAGATAAGTGTTTGAATCCAAATGCAAGCTTAGAGTGAAATCTTGATTTTTTTTTTACCATTAAAAATGCATACTATGGCCGCACAGATAAACATTATCCATGGGGTAACAGTAATCAAATTGTTTCCAAAACATTGGAAACATCAAAATCACGTTTTTCATAATTTTCAAAATTTTCCAAAATATTGAGCTGTGTTTTCAGGTTTTGAAAATAAAAATACACTCACCAAACACCATTTTATTTTAGTTTTGAAAAATATTAAAAATAGTAACATAAAACACAAAATAAAAAAAAATCCCAAACATCACCTAAAAGTTTGTTTATCTTATTGAAAGGCACAAAAATGGAAATGAAATAAAAAAAAATAAAACAGAAAGAAAAAAACCAGCAAAACGTCAAAACAACGTAAGACCTACCATTAAAACAAAACATCAGACGAAGTTACATAGCTAACAAAAACTCAAATGAAGAAAATTACAAAAAAAAAATTACGAAAAGTTGATACTACTTTTTTTGTGATTTGTCTACCAGCCAGAAAAAATATAAAAAAAAATATTTACAAAAGTGTTATAAGCACTATTTTTTATCAACCAGCTATTATTCAATTGCATTTTCAATTTGAAATTGAAATTGGTGACATGTTATAATTTAATAATAATATAAAATGTTATCTAGATATGATTATTTCATTGAAGATTTATGTTATTGTTTGATTTTGAGGAATTTGAGGAGAAAAATGCAACAAATTTCAGTTGCAAGTTAACTGTTAGTTTTCTAAACTCCAAGTGGCTTAAAAGCACTTTGCAGTCCCAAACATTTTATACAAGTTTTATTTAGATCTCTAAATCTTTTAAAAGAATGCCAATATAGTCAAATTCTCAATTTTCGAATAAAAATAAGAGAGAAATACAAGATAAGGTAATAAATTCAAAATTATACTCATTTCTATTATTCCAAAATTTATTTATTAAAAAGAAAATAACATTTTAAAAATTTCTTATAAGAAAATGAAAGTATATTTTTGCTTATAATTTTAAAAATTCAACTTAAAATTAAAGAAAAAATCTACTTTATTTTTCTTTTTAATCATTTTAAAATTTTTATTTCCTTTCTAATAAATATATTTTCGTATGATAATAAAGAATAATAATTTTGGATCCATTCTTTGATTTTTGTATTCTTTTTTAATTTTATTTTATTAAATTTTATTTTCTAAAAATTTATAAATTTTGATAAAACTTTATAATTAAATCTTATTAAAATAACCATTTTTTTACAAAAATAGAATATAATTAAATAATTTCAATTTTCAAGTTATTTATATTTATTGTTTCAAAAAAATAAAAATAAAAAGCCTATTACAATAAAGAACTTAATTAATAATATTTATATCTAACTTAAACTTGGTCAAATGATAGGGCTCCCTGCCCAAGCCCAAAAGTCTATCTAATTTTTTTTTATAAGTTTAAATAAAAATATTAAATTTGTTAAACAAGGCTCAAGCTTGAAAATTTTGGCTTGATAAAAAGATCGGACTTGGTTTTATCGTTTAAAGTCCAAGCTCGACCTAACCCAGCTTAATAATTATAATTTTTTTAACTATTTTTTATACTAATACATTTTTAATAACTTTAAAAAAATTGGTGACATTACAAAAAGTTGATACTACCATTTTTTTGTGACTTTTCTATCAGCCAGAAAAATTATTAAAAAAAATAATTACAAAAGTGTTATAAAGCATTATTTTTTATAATTTTTTTATCAACCAGCTATTATTCATTTGCATTTTCAATTTGAAATTGAAATTGGTGACATATTATAATTTAATAATAATATAAAACGTTATCTAGATATGATTATTTCATTGAATATTTCTGTTATTGTTTGAGTTTGAGGAATTTGAGGAGAAAAATGCAACAAAACTCTGTTGCAAGTTAATTGCTAGTTTCTAAACTCCAAGTGGCTTAAAAGCTCTTTGCAGTCCCAAACATTTTATATAAATTTTATTTTGATCTCTAAATCTTTTAAAATAATGTCAATATAGTCAAATTCTCAATTTTTGAATAAAAATAAGAGAAAAACACAAGGTAATAAATTCAAAATTATACTCGTTTCTATTATTCCAGTATTTATTTATTAAAAAGAAAATAACATTTTAAAAATTTCTTATAAGAAAACGAAAGTATATTTTTGCTTATAATTGTAAAAATTCAACTTAAAATTAAAGAAAAAATATACTTTTTTTTCTTTTTAATAATTTTAAAATTTTTATTTCCTTTCTAATAAATATTAAAGAATAATAATTTTGGATCCATTCTATGTTTTTTATATATTTTTTAATTTAATTTTATTAAATTTTATTTTCTAAATATTTATAAATTTTGATAAAATTGTATAATTAAATCCTATTAAAATAACCATTTTTTTACAAAAATAGAATATAATTAAATAATTTGATTTTCAAGTGATTTATATTTATTGTTTCAAATAAAAATAAAAATAAAAGCATATTACAATAAAGAACTTAATTAATAATATTTATATCTAACTTAAACTTGGTCAAATGATAAAGCAACTTGCCCAAACCCGAATGTTCATCCAGTTTTTTGATAGGTTTAGATAAAAATATTGAGGGTATTAAACAATCTTGAGCTTAAAAATTTTGGCTTGATAAAATTATCGGACTTGGTTTTATCCTTCAAAGTCCAAACCTAGCCTAACCCAACCTAATAATTATAATTTTTTTTTACTATTTTTTATACTAGTACATTTTTAATGATTAAAAAAAAATTGGTGACATTACAAAAAGTTGATACTACCATTTTTGTGACTTTTCTGTCAGCTAGAAAAATTATTAAAAAAGATAATTACAAAAGCGTTATAAGCACTATTTTTTATAATTTTTTTTATCAACCAGCTATTATTCAATTGCATTTTCAATTTGAAATTGAAAATGGTTACATGTTATAGTTTAATAATAATAATATAAAACGTTATCTAGATATGATTACTTCATTGAAGATTTATGTTACTGTTTGAGTTTGAGGAATTTGAGGAGAAAGATATGATCCCTAAATCTCAGCAGCAAGTTAAGTGTAAGTTTCTAACTTCCACGTGGCTTAAAAGCTCTGAACTGTTCCACCAACACTCGCGCATGTCAGTTACTTTTATGGGTTTGGGTTTGTGACTATGAATCAAACCGGACTTCTGTTCTTGTTGTCTCTTGGAAGCCCATTCCCTCAAAGTTCACCCTTAATTACAATGCACTGACAGCCCGAAAAGGACAAGAAGGCATTGGAGGTTTGTTTTCGAGGATGTCATTATATCGAATTGAATCCATGTATTGTGAAGTTGGACTTCGAGTTTATTTGAAATTTAAGGTTTGAAATCAATTCGAATTTTATTGGGTTATATTTTCTTTTAGTGTGAGCTTAACTTGAGATACACGTTGGGTTAATCGAATTTATTCGGATAGATTTATTTATTAAATAAAAAAAAAGCTCAATTTTTGCATTTAACTATGAATTCGATTATTTGAATTGAAATTTGAATTGAGTTTTCTTATAAATATTTTTTTTCAAGCATTAAGGCATTACTGGATAGAGTAGAAAAAAAATGAAAATACAGAAAATTGGAAGAAAAGAAAAATGAAAATATGAAAAGTATATACTATTTTCATTAACGCGGTTGGTAGGAAAGATGAAAAATATAAAAAAAAAATATAATTTTAATTCGTTTATTAGCTTGGCACAGTTGAAGAATGAAAAAAAAAATATATTGATTTATTATTATACTATTAATTAATTAAGATAACAAAATAAATTTTAAAAAATAAAAGATAATTTTATAAATATACTTGTTTTGCTAACATCTCTCATTTTCACCCCCATTAATTACTTTCAAAACTTGAGATTCCTGAGTTTGAAGGCTCATGGCATAATTAATATTGACTTACATGCTCCAATAATTCTTGATTTGATAAGTCTTGCACTCTATCCTATAGTCATTTGCTTCAATTTGTTTATTGCAAGCACTGACGGAAGCAATTTTGTTGGCAATATATGATGCAAGTTCTGGTCTTTAATTTTTACACATTGTTATTCAAAGCAGTGATGCTAAATTTTCTAGAACTTTTACGGGCAATTTCATTTATTAATTTGATAATTCATATAAAGAACCATCACTTCTGCCGCTAGACTACCAACTTCACTGTTGAATGATTCTTCTGAGATTTGCAGTTTGTACACCTGATTTTCCATTTAATCAGAGACTGATATTTACATGCACACGTGCACACACAACATGCATATATCATATGTATACATTCATACATTTGTAAATATGTTTATATGTTGTCGATTGCAGCTACTGTTTATAATTATTTCACATTTTTCATTAAAAATTGAGTGAAATATCAATATAAGATAGTCACGAATTACAGATTGGCATGGCGACTCAAATTCCTCCTCGTAATCTTGAAGAGTTAGTAAATGTGCTCTGTGTATTAATTCATAATTCAGAGGTCTCAATAAGCGTTGAATACTAAGTTAAATGTTAGAAGGCTAGAAGCTTTGAAATTGTTCTTCTCTTGCATGTTGGCACTTTCACTTTTTGACTGTACTTGTATTTAATTTATGTCTTGCTGCAGAGGTGAATCATTAAAGAACTTCATTGCTAATGCTTACACAGTTAACACAGCTATCTTTAATCCCAGTTTTGTTCTCGTAATATGTTTCAAGAATGAAGGAATTTCTGGGTCTTTCTCACTTATGACATTAATCAATAAGATTAAGCGTGTTCAACTTATTGGTTGAATCTTGATTCTTGAATTGAGTGGTGCAGAGCTCTGTTATGGTTGTTTTTCAAATACTCTGGTCAATAATTTAATTTTATGTGTTTTATAGCTATGGGTGGAGTATGACAGCTATTGGAAAAAATTGCATTTGTGAGAAGTAATAGTTATTTTCGAGTAGACATTAAGTGCATGTTTGGCTTAGCTTATGAAAGAGCTTATTATTTATAAGCAGAAGTCAGGTGTTTGACTTTTAAATTTTTAAAAATTTTAGCTTATGTGGAAAGCAGATTTGAGCTTTTTGATGAAGCTATAAATTGAAGTTTTTCTAATAAGTGCTAATATTAATAATATGTATTTAGTAAAATTTTTACATTTTTACTTTGTTTTTCAATAATTTATAAAATTATAAAAGAGGATTCATATTATTTTACAATAATTTATTTATTTTGTACCATTTTTATATTTATTTCATTTGTATAATTTTAATTAACAAAATTTTTTATTTAGTTTTATTTTTTTCACTTAAAAACTTGTGATTTAATTTAATAAAGTTTATTATTTTATTTTTTCATTTATCAAAAATATACAAAAATTCTAGTAAATAGTTTTCAACATTCTACAGTACTTTTATACTAGGTTTACCAAACACTAATTTAATTTCTTTTAACGGCACTTTTGAAAAAATTCTACTCAAACAGTACTTTTTACAACAGCTCCAGCTAGGCCAAACAGACCTTAAGATGTTTTCAAAGAGATGGATGGAATTATTTTTATTATTATTATTATACATAGATGTTACTAATGGTGTAATAGAGTCAAAAAGATATAATAGAAATTCGAGCTCAATTCTAAAATTAAGATTCAAAATTCTACTTGAATTCGTTTGATTAGATTTATTTGTCAAGTAAAATACGAGCTCAATTATTCGTGCTCGAGTTCAAGCCCATGTTGAGATTTTTTACAAATATTTTTGTAAAAACTATTTTGGCTGGAGTTTTTTTTTATCTTTCAATATCGAGCCATACTGGTAAATTTGTATTTTAAGCTTATTATATTTGTATTAATTGGGCTACAAAGTTCACTTTTGGGTTGGTTGAACTTTAAAAATAGATTTTGTTTTTCAGTTTTCACAACTAGGATTTAGCCCAATTATACGAGGCCCAAAATTTACTCCTTTATCCCTTTTATTAATTTATTTATCTATTTATTTATATATTTCTTTTATGAATAGTCAAAACATTAAAAAATACAAAAAAAATTAAAATTTAAAACCCCTGAAAATAAAAAAATTAAAAAAATAAAAGCAAAAGGAAATGAAACAAAAACTTTTAAGGACAAGATCTTTTCAACTTCTAAGAACCCAAAATCTTTACAATTGCAAGAGCAACGGGAATAAAGGAGGGACGCTTAGGTCGAGATTTTGTCGAAAATCATTCCAAAACCCAAAAATTAGTAGCGTGGAGTTTTAGTCAGGAATTAATATTCCATTGTGATGCTAACAAAAAAAGCTCAATCTGATAAATATATATACATAACATGATATAAAAACGATATAAATAAAAGAAATAAATGTAATAGGGATTAAAATTATATAAAAATTATACATAAATATGATAAAAATAAAAATAAAATTTTTTATTTGATGTGCTAATATGAATTTTAATATAAAATTTTTATGTTTTGTAAAATATAAATACGATTTTATCTGACATGAATATAAATTATATACAAAAATCACCAAATGCATGCTTTCTCTTACCGCAAAAAACTCTTGTCGAGTGGGCTGGTTTGTGTAAGATAGAATCTGAAGAGAAGCATTTTGTATAGAGAAAAAGAGAAGAAATAAATAGAAGACAAAATCAAGAAAAAGGAAGAATTGGGTTTCTAACCCATCAAGTCAAGGTATGTCCGAATGGCATTTTGCATTTACCATTAGCATCTTCTGATTACATCCATGATCTAGTACATCCATTAGCATTTGATTACTTCCATGATCAAGTAATTTTTTTTAATCTAATTGTTCCTTAACCTAGTTGGCCTTTTGCTTAACCTGATTGATTAACCAAGAGTACATATGTTGTACGTGTATTATACGCCTTTATATGCTATACATGCATTTATAATAAGCTTTATTTATTGCTTGACTTGATAAATTTTCCATATGTATGTATGTGTATAATATATTTGATTAATGTTATTTACAGGCTTGTACATAAATAATTCACCGCTCTGCTATGCTTACACAGTTACACTGCAATATCTAATCCCAGTTTTGTTCTCGCAATATGTTTAAAGAATGAACAAATTTTTGGGTCTTTCTCACTTATGAAATTAATCAGTGAGGTTAAGTGCGTTCAACTTATTGGTTGGATCTTGAATTAAGTGGTGCAGAGCTTTGTTATAGTTGTTTTTCAATTATTTTGGCCAATTATTTAATTTTATGTGTATTTTGGCTACGACTGGAGTATGGCTGCTATTGCAAAAAGGGAATTTGCGAGTAGGAATAATTATTTTCGAACAGACATTCAGATGTTTCAAAAGAATGGATGAAAGATTTTTATTATTCTACATAGATGTTAGTTCAAGATGTAATCGAGCAGATCCAATGCAATGAGAAACTTGAACTTGATTTAAAATTCAAAATTTAAAACTCTATTCGAACTTGTTCAAATTGATTTCATTTATAAAGTAAAAACAAGTTCAATTATTATTTTCACTTCAAATTTGATTATTTGTTTTTGAACTTAAGCTCATATTGAGTTTTTTTTTTTCAAATATTTTATATCAAATAATAATAATAATAATAATAATAATAATTATAATAATTATAATAATAATAAACAACGTACACAATCAAATCCAAAACTTAAAAAAAAATGGTCCTAATCAAACTAAAAAAATACAACAATGGTCAAAATTATAAGACTAAAGTCATAATTAAAAAAATTAAAATAAAATATCCAAATAAATAAATCCAAACAGATTACAACAATTTCATATGTGATTTGACTGCCATGACTGCCTTCCCAAAAGTCTTGAAATAATTCAAAGTAGAACCACGTGACAATGATTTGGAAACCCCTCAAAGGAAGAATTGGGCTTCTAACCCATCAAGCCGAGGTCGTCTTAACGGCATTTACATTTTTTTTTTTTTGGTGAAAAACGGCATTTACATTCACCATTAGCATTTGATTACTTCCATGATGCACTACTTTACCATCAGCATTTGATTACTGCAATGATCTAGTACTTTACCATCAGAATTTGGTTACTTCAATGATATAGTACTTTACCACCAGCATTTGATTACTGCCATGCATGATCTCTAGTACTTTACCATCAGCATTCGATGACTGCAATGATCTAGTACTTTACCAGCAGCATTTGATTACGGCCATGGTACTGCACTATTGGCATTTGACTACTGCCATGATCTAGTACTTTACCATCGGCATTTGATTACTGCCATGGTACTTTACTATCAGCATTTGATTAATGCCATTATCTAGTACTTCCATCATCTAGCAATTTTTTGTAATATTTTTTTTTTAAATCTAACTGTTCCTTAACCTAGTTGGCCAATTGCTAAACCTGAGTGATTAACCAAGAGTACATATGTTGTACGTGTATGATATGCATCGTATGCTATACATTTATAATAAGCTTCATTTATTGCTTGACTTGAAAGATTTTCCATATGCATTTTCCCTATGTATACGTTTATAATAAGCTTTAAAGTCAGAGTTTTTAATTTACTTTAAGCATATGTGAGAAAGTGAACCTTGAGGGGGGCTATAAAGAAAGTTGCTTTTGTTTTGAGACGTGGGGGTAGGATTCTTTGAATGACTCGGTGAGAAAGAAAGAGAAAATCTGAGAAAAAAAAAGTCAACAAGATCAAGGGAATTTTTTTGCTGACAAGATCAAGGGATTTTGCGTCCTTTTTAGTTTTCACTGTTACTATGGCCTTTTTTCTTTCTTTCTCTATTTTGATTTGACAATCTGACCGGCTTGTGTTTCCGTTCTGGCCCTCGTACTTTTACTTTGAGCCTTGTAGCGGCTAAGCCTTATGTTCGCAGGAAAGACACAGGAAAGGTTGGCACTGATTCACAGATTACAAGGAGAAACAGATGTGATCCAGACGAATAACGAGCTTAATTCTAAACTCAAAATTTAAAATTTTACTTAAATTCGTTTGACTGGATTTATTTGTCAAGTAAAATACAAGCTCGATTATAATCTCAATTTCAAACTCGATTATTCGTGCTCAAATTCAATCTCATATTGAGATTTTTTACAAATATTTCTGTAAAAACTATTTTTGTCTGGAGTTTTGAATCTGTCAATATTGAGTCAGACTCGTAAATTTGTATTTTAAGCTTATTATATTTGTATTAATTGGGCTATAAAGTTCATTTTTGGGTTGGTTGAACTTTAAAATAGATTTTGTTATCAGTTCACAACTAGGATTGAGCCCAATTATATATGGCCCAAAATTTACTCCTTTATCCCTTTTTTAATTTATTTATATATTTCTTTAATGAATAGTCAAAACTTTAAAAAATCCAAAAAAAATTAAAATTTAAAACCCCTGAAAATAAAAAAATCAAAAGCAAAAGGAAAGGAAATAAAAACTTTTAAGGAGAAGATCTTTTCAACTTGCAAGACCCCAAGATCTTTACAATTATAAGAGCAACGGAAATAAAGGAGGGACGCTTAGGTCGAAATTTTGTCAAAAAATCATTCCAAAACCCACAAAATAGTAGCGTGGAGTTTTAGTCAGGAATTAATATTCCATCGTGATACTAAAAAAAAAGCTCAATCTGGTAAATTTATACACATAACATGATATTAAAATGATACGAATGAAAGAAATAAATGTGATATGAGTTAAAATTATATAAAAATTAAAATAAAATTTTTTTATTTAATGTGCTAACACAAATTTTGATATAAAATTTTTTATATTTTGTATAATACAAATACAATTTAATATGATACGAACGTAAATTATATAAAAAATTTACGAAATGCATGCTTTCTCTTACCGCAAAAACTCTTGTCGAGTGGGCTGGTTTGTGTAAGATAGAATCGGAGGAGCGAAGAGAGGCATTTTGTATAAAGAAAAAGGGACCATAAATAAATAGAAGACAAGAACAAGAAAAAAAAAGGTTTTTATGTAACCAAAAAAAAAAAAGGTTTTTAACCCATCAAGTCAAGGTATGTCAGAATGGCATTTTGCATTTACCATTAGCATTTGATTACATCCATGATCTAGTACTTCCATTAGCATTTGACTACTTCCATGATCAAGTAATTTTTTTTAATCTAATTGTTCCTTAACCTAGTTGGCCTTTTGCTTAACCTGATTGATTAACCAAGTGTACATATGTTGTACGTGCATGATATGCCTTTGTATGCTATACATGCATTTATAATAAGCTTTATTTATTGCTTGACTTGATAGATTTTCCATATGTATGCATGTGTATAGTACATTTGAATGCTATTTACAGGCTTGCACATCAATAATTCACCACTATGCTATGCTTACACAGTTACACTGCAATATCTAATTCCAGTTTTGTTCTCGTAATATGTTTCAAAAATGAACAAATTTTTGGGTCTTTCCCACTTATGACGTTAATCAATGAGGTTAAGTGTGTTCAACTTATTGGTTGGATCTTGAATTAAGTGGTGCAGAGCTTTGTTATAGTTATTTTTCAATTATTCTGGCCAATAATTTATGTGTTTTTTTTTTTTTGCCACGACAGGAGTATGGCTGCTATTGCAAAAAATGAATTTGTGAGTAGGAATAATTATTTTCGAACAGACATTCACATGTTTCAAAAGATATGGGTGAAAGATTTTTTTTTTTTTATTCTAGATAAATGTTAGTCCAAGATGTAACTGAGCCGAGCAGTACAAAGAATTAAGCTTGAGTTCGACTTAAAACTCAAGCTTGGAAACTTTACTTAGAACTCGTTCAACTAGACTCATTTATAAAATAAAAACATGTTCGATTATTTGTGTTAGAACTCAGCCTTATACTGAAATTTTGTTTTTACAAATATTTTATACCAATTAATCTGATAAATAATGATATTTTTCAAGATAATAATAATAATAATAATAATAATAATAATAATAATAATAATAATAAAATGCAAAACTTTATAAACAAAAAAAAGTCCCAATCAAAATTTAAAAAATACAACAATGGTCAAATTTATAAAACTAAAGTCATAATTAAAAAAATTCAAATAAAAATTCAAATAAATAAATATATCCACCCAAATTGCAACAAATCATATGTGATTAGACTGCCATTACTGCCTTCCCAATAGTCTTGAAATAATTCAAAGTAGAACCACGTGACAATGATTTGGAAACCCCTCGAAAGTAAATAACTAGGAAAAGGAAATATCATTGTCTCCCGGAAGAATAGGAAAACAATAATTAGAAACCCTTCAATGGCAGTCTTGGAAGCATAGCTCCAAAAGAGGTGTCCCCTTGTCTAAACAAAATGGTTTTTTGTGTGGAGGAAGGGAGGGTTTATGGAGAACATAATTGGACATATCAGGAGTTGTATTTGATCTCCAGGCCATGTGATGCCTGAACAAAACTCACCTCCCATGTTAAAGTGCAGAATGACAACTCTGAGTGCTAAATCTTCATCTTTTTCTCATCCTATTGATTTTTTTTTTCTTATTGTTTTTTGGATGGTGATCAACAGGTCTTTACCAATCTATTCCCTCTCATTAAGGCCAGAAATTGCAGGATTTAATTTATATTTTTATACAATAAGATGTTTAAAGCAGAGTGTTTTTTTTTAGTATTGGTTCAATAATTTTCGTTATATGTGAGCTTAAGTTTAGTTTAATTATTTATTATTTATAATTAGTTCTATCTATTTATTAATTTATTTAGCTTGAGTAAAATAATTTAATTATCAGTTTAAAAAAATATAATATACTAATTACGATTATAATTTTTAATAAAAATGTACTAAAAAATTCAAGATATTATATATCCTTACTTTATGAGATTTACTGATTTTTTCTTCTTGCACTTAATTTGTACAGAAGTTGGAAAGAGGGTCTCCTGTGTTGCCTGCAGCAACCCAAAAAATATGATGCATGCAATCTATATGCTAATTGAAATTTCATACCAACATAAATAAATAGTAATAAATAATAGTTACTTATATATAAAAATACTAAACATATTTAATTGGTTTTTGTTCGAGTCAAAGAAAGATATTATACATTGTCTGTTTTGGACAGGGTGAAAACGTGTTAGTTTGGTTGTAAACAGAGACAATGTGTTCGTTATAATAATCATAATAATTTTTACCCCATGAGGTAAAGTAATTAAATTTATCTTTACAGGATTTAAACATATTCTCTTAGACCTTGTAATCCCATACAAAGCCATTGCTAGATCTCCCTTCTTTTTCTAATTTTTTTTTAAATTGGTCTTTTTCTTTAATTTTCAAAAATTTCAAAAGCAAATATATGAACATAATTAGAATTTCAACATTTGTAAAACTCATGTCTCCCTTGAAAAAAAGATGATCTAAATTTACTTCTAAAATAAAAAAAATAAAAGAACTAACCAACAATTCAGCACTATAAATGTCATCAACAAAAAGCAACAGTCAATCAACAAAAACCAACAATCAATCAACAAAAACCAACAATCAAATAAAAAAATAGAGTTAAAATTATATATATGAAAAAATTTCAAACTTTTTTCCAAATTCTCAAAAAAAAAAAAGCAAAGAAGAGTTCTAGAGAAATTGAAAGCAAAATGTGCATATCTGAAAAAGAGTTTTTAGAGTGAGAGAAAAAAAAAAGGACAAAATGATCAATACAAAAAAAAAAAGTACGATTGAGGGAAACGTGTAAATTATTTGAATAAGAATTTATGATGTGCTTGAATTCCACCACACTTCCCAAATATATGACAAAAATCGGGTCGAAAGGAATTTTTCCTTCCAACCTTGTTTTCAATTTTTTATTACTTTATTAAAATTATCTTTTATTAATGATATTTTTTTCTTTTTCAATCTTACCAAATCTAATTTTACTGTCCATCCAAATTAGTCATTGATTAGATATTCATAAGTATTTTTTGCTACTAGGAAAAAAAACTGAACAAGAATTGGGTCAAATTTGTCTCAAGATCAGCCTGTATTTTTCTTGGCCCAAATAAATTGGGTAAGTGAAATAGATAATTGGCCTTTTGCTTTCCTTCCTTTATTTTTTTTCTATTACAATTTTGTTATTTTTATTCTGTTTCAAAATTTAAGGTTAATAAATGTAAGTGAAAAAATGATAATATTAAAATAACTTAAAAAACCATAAGAAATATTGAAATTAAATGAAAAAATAGAAAAAATTCAAACTCAAATATTTATAAACGTTTTTTCTTTTTGCCTGATAAAATATTTTTATTTATCGCTTCAAACATACAGTACAACGTATTCAGTATACAACTTAAGCAAATTTGAGATAATCAAATAATTATCTCTTGCCTAAGCTTATCAGAATTTACAAAGTAGGTGCACGAGCGAATATTTATAAAGGTTGGGCATTCTTTTAGACACCTATCTTTTCTCCTGGCTTTCTCTTGCTGAGAAGTCCAATTTTGTATTTCAACAAACTTACAACTGACTTTTATAAGAAGATTAAAATTTTTAATTTTACTATAAAGTCAACATAAACACTTGATAATAATTTTAAATTTAATGTTAATAGGCTAACATATATCAAAAGTATAGTAGGCACATAATAATAAATATAAAACATAAATTGTAATAAATTATCATATATATTTATCTATTCATACCTATTTTATATTTATTTTCATATGTTTATAATATTTTTAATATATCTTTCGTCAATAGATAATTTACACTTATCATCATTTGTGTTTATGTAACTAGTGGAATTGTTATTTTTCGCAAGTAGTGGTGCTAGAATCAGCTAGCTTTTTTTCTCTACTGTTTAGGAAGAGGTGGCTGCCATAAAGAGAAAATTATTTAATGATTAAATTTTGATTTAACGATAGTTATTTTTTTAAAAAAAATATTAAATTTAAGATTTGAATTTTTTTTAATCTCTTAATGAAAAAAAAATTACTTCAAGTTAGTAAATGACACTTTTGGGTATCAATCAAAGTGGCCGGTGCGTAAGAAGGAGGAATGCCCCCATGTGCTGCCTAAACAAAACCCTCCAGCCACATTAAAGTCGAAAGTGACTTAACGCTACTGCTAAATTTTCTTTTTCTCTCCTTTTTTTTTTTTCCTAATACCGACAAACAACATAATCGATCTCCTTGCTGATTATTTTTTCTCAGTCTTCTGCATGGTTACCTACAAGGTTTTGGAAGGTGAACCGGAGTAGTAAAAGTTGCATATGATTCTTCCTCAATATTCCTAATGTGAAAATCTTATGCTATGGATTTGCTCTTTTTTTTTTCTATTCCCTTTTATCAAGGGCAGAAATTTCAGGGCTCACGTCTGCCACCATTTGTCTCCCAAGCAAGCATGTACTAAAAATCATGCAGCTGCCCCGCTGGCTGACTCCAACAATTTTCTCTTTTTCTTTTTTGTACATGACTCCAACTGTTTACAGAGGGGTAGATCTTCCAGATGAAAAGAGAGTCATAATGTGGGCACATCAAAATAATCAAAATCAATGGCATTTTGCGGCTATTTTCAAAGTCATAGATCTTGTAGTCAAGGGCATTCCTTTTCTGTGTACTATAATGCCTATTGGTGTCACTAAGCTTGGAGATTTCTGTACTTGTAACTAAATCCTGAGGATTTTTGCACTCCATAATTGGGTTTTTTTTGACTCAAGGACTTGGCCTTCCTTGATGGCTGTGGGCGTTTGGTCTGAACATATTTGTGCTATTATTACTGCTAATAATAGTGTAATTAAATAAAATTAAAATAATAAACAAATATTATAGATATCTTTTTCTGAACAATGTGTAACTTAAGAGAAAAAATAAAATTGTGAAATCAAAAAATTATCTTTACATCATTGGTTTTAAATTTTTTTAATAGTCATTTTTCTTTTTTAATCCAACGCGGGGAACAAATAGATCAGAATCGTAACTACATTCATAAATTATTTTTTCCTCCTCGCAAAAAAAAAAAAAAAGGGAAAAGAAGTTGGTTTTTTTTGGTTGTCAGCTTTCTGGAGTCTTGAAAAGATGGGTGGCAAAAGGTCACTCGCGGCTTAGTTTAGCAACAAGTAACGAAAACTATACGAAAGCAAGATAATGACGTTGGGTTTGATACTCTTTTATGCAAATTAATAATGCTTTTCTCCAAAGCCTAAAACAATGATGAAATTGTGATCGTACTTTATTGGCTTTGTTTTTATTAAAGAAATATGATGTTGCAATTGCATTTCAGGCAATCAGTTTGGTCAAAGTGAGACACAAGCAACACCCATCTAGATTAAACAGGATACAAATAAAGACTTAGAAACATAGAGATTATACAGATAAATAAATAATATAAAAATAACAAAAAATTAACTTAAAACTTGGCATAGAAATTTTTAAATTTTTGGATTATCTTTAGAGATTATAGATAAAGATGAATTATGATGAGAAGGTTTGGCAATGACAGACAGTGTATTTAGTTTAGGGTTATGTTGGTAAAATTGAAGAGTGAAAAGAGTACTAGGAATATTGTCGCTGACCTGACCCCACCTTTGGGCCTACTTATCAATCTCTGACAGCCCATCTACACTTTCAATTGGTTTTTATTTAATTACACCCTTAAAACAAAGATTTTACCAGGATAATATTTCAACTTCAATTATGTGCGCACTATACAGTTATTTATTATATTCTTAATGAAGATTTTTTTTTATGTGAAATCAAAAGTTTTAAATTTATACAAATGTAGTAAATATATATGATATGGTTACCTATTTAAAACGATGAAATGAGATATTATTTTAGGTCTGATATAATCATTCATGAGTTTTATGTGTTAATGAACTTCATTTCATTTCTTCTTCATTACATTATTTAGTAAAAGTTTTGGCTTATTTCTGGCAACTGGGGTCTTCTTTCCTTTAATTGCTTTTACCATGATTATGCCGGTCAAGGTATACTCATGCCCCAGAAAAGTGCTGTCGGCTCTGCCCTTGGATGTTGCCTTTGCTTTATCACTGGAGGAAAGAACAAAAAGACAAGGAAATCTGAATCTGGTAATATAAAAAGGAAATCTGGAAAAGTCTCGTAATATAAAACGGAAATCTGGAAAAGAAGAAAAAAGAGAAGGCGGCCGACCTGCGGGCCAAAATGGTAGCAGAACCTAGGGGTGCGATTGGCGTTGAAAATTATAACAAAATCATGATATAGATATGAACTTTTACATGGGTAATATTTTTCTTTGATCAAAAGCTTACATCTTGCTTTTGATGTTTATAATTGCATATGCAGTTAAACCTTTTTGATCCTGTATATGCTTGCAAAAAAAAAAATTTTTTAGACTACAAGTCTAGAATTGTCAAATCATCTTCAATAGGTCACCCCTACCTTGGCACCCTATATTTCAATCTTTGTGGATTTTAGTTTTTTTACCCTTATGTGACTAAATAATACCATTTTGATAATCAGTTAATCACACAAATGCCATTTATATATATACTGAATTATTTTTATTAAAAAAATGCACAAGAGAACACATTGCAAGATACTTTTTTTTTTGGGTAAAAGGGAAAGCATAAATTAATTACAAATGAAACCACGACTCAGACCAGCATCTAAAAGCCTAGAAAGTTGAGCAGGAGAACTTGTAAACATCTCAAACTCCACCTTAGGGTCTGTCGAAGTCCCACATGCCCAGATCTCTTCAGTAATTCACGGATGAAAATAGTCTGATTTCTACATTTTATAGCCGGTGCAAAGGAAGCAAAAGATATCAGGGGAATCTTGTTGTGAAAAGCATTATTGTTTTTTCCAAACATTATTAATTCGATAAAAAAAAAGTTTAGAAGAAGAGTTTCTACTTCAGTCCAAACAGGCAAACTCTTAGACTGAGACCATCTACAATGTCCCAAAGAGCCAAGAAATGATAAGAAGTAAGAAGACTTAAGTGTGCAAAAGATGCCTACTTGCTAAAGAAGCCACTTCATTTCTCAATAAGGCAATCCTAGATGCAATTTCACTACGGCAATTTTCTGTTAACGGATTTAGTTCAGGTTTTGTGTAGTCTTTGATGCTGTATTTAGTCTTGTGACTTCATTTAATTTTAATGAAATCATCTTGATTTAGCAAAAAAAAAGTAAGTGGAGATGGTAACACAGAAGGGATGGATTGCCGGGGCCATGAGAAGAATCTCCTTGTGATGCCTGAACAGAACAATTCTTCCATGTAACAGTGGAAAGTGACAAGGACTGACAAGTTGTATTACTCCTCAATTTTCTTCTTTGTCTCTTCCTATGGACTTTTTTTGTTCTCTTTGCCTTTTACAGTTGATTTACAAGGTTTTGGATGGTCAGTATTGGTGCAAGGTTTTACCATTTCCATGTCTGTCTGCAAACATGCACTCAAAAATCTTCTGGGGGTAGGCTAGCCCACTGGTTGACTCGAACTAATTTTAAAGGGGTGGATATTTTCTCAATTTTTCACTAATTATATGTTGACCGTAAATTATTTTACTATATTATATATTGATATCTAAAACTTCATTTCAGTGAGACCAATTTACCTCAATTTTTAGTTTTTGTAAAATTAATTTATAGTTTATGCTATATTAATTAAAATAAATTTCAGTGGGTCATTTAGAATTGGTCAAAAGGTGTCTGTCTGCAAAGTTGCTCTCAGTCTTGGTGAGGTAGGCCTAGCCACGGGATATTTTAGATAAGAGAGAGAGAGAGAGAGTCTTAAGCGTCCCAGTGTCTGCAAACATGCACTCAAAATTTTGTGGAGATTTACCCCACTGGATGACTCAAGCTCATTTGAAAGGTGTGGGACTGAACCAACAGATGAGAAGAGAGTCATATGATCGACACACGTGGCATATCCAAATGGACCACATCGCTATACAAACGTCCAATGTGTGGAAAGCTTGATATTTATCACATTGAAAATAATTTTCTATAGTATTCTCTTGTGAAACTTTGGAGATGGAGAAAATAATCTTCGAAAAGGTTCTCCAAAGAAATCACATTGAAAGGAAGCTGAAGTTTTCTCCGGGTGATGGCAGCCAGGCACTTCCTCCGGCTCCTGGTTCAAGCGTTTTCACTTTGAGTGTTAAAGATGAATCACCAAGCGGACGCAGCTGGAACTTCGATTGCAAGAAAGAAGAAGACGACGACTTCTCCATAAGCGGTTCTGGGTGGAGGAGTTTTGCTGCAAGTTACGGAGTTCATGCTATTGTCACACTTGCTAAACGCCATGACGAGGACTTCTACAGAATCCGAGTTAAACAGAAACAAGTCTGATAGGGTTTTCTGTCTTTTACTGATTCTGTTGTGTATTGCTATTGCCTTGACCGGATTCTTTAGTGTTGTTACATACGAATGGTTAAGGCATTAGCCAAAGATGGGGTTGATAGACGGGGATTTCTTGTTTTCTAGTTCTTTGTTCTGGGATTTGAGTATTAGTTTGCTAGGTTGTTTTTCCGCTATTGTTGTATGTGCCATTGTCTTCTGGTTCAGCTGTGTTGTTACTGTGTAACCCATCTATAAATCATTTTTGGCTTAGCCAAAAAAAAAAAACAGTATAGCCATGACCTCAAGCTTGTATCTCTTTTATTCTGCGAGTCTAAATATTTCTCCATTGATAAATGACATGTCCAATCATTTTCTGGTTATTTTCAGTGCTAATCTCTTTCTCTTTCTGTCTCGCTGGTGATGCGCAACAAGAATAGGCAATTGAAGCTTTATGATGAAGAGGACGTGAGTGCGGTTTATTACCGGAACCGATAACAAACAGAAATGTAGTAGAAAAAAGCTTTGGATCTAAACCATGCACGTAGGATATAGTCAGAGAATTAAGGAATGCTAGGTGAGAAAGTTCTCACTTTTATGTTCTGCGTTTACATCTGTGAGTACAAGTTTACAATCCTAGTACTCAGAGTCAGAGGTCCAGAGCTATGGCTGTTTTATGAAAGACACTTGACAAAGTTGACACGAAGCAGCTGACTATTAGCATTACTGTGACATTTTAACACCGAACCCTTCCCTTCTGCGTAACGTGGTGCTGCAATGAAGGTGAAACTTGAACAGGGGTCGTTATGGAAGTTCATATCAGGTCATCGTTGGAATTCCTTGCTAACAATGGCTTTCCAGTTGGTCATCACATGGGTCAATCCCGGTGTTAATAGACTAGGGATGCTCCGCCGCCTGGTGGGTTGTAACCTGAATAACTCTGGGCAGGCTCCTTGGATGGTTCCTGGTCTCTGCACATAGGAGAGAAAGCAAACAGATGACTGGAGCAAGAGAGTCATCCTCCGGCATAAGAAGGAAGGATTAGTGAAGTACAAGGCCCAGTACAGAAGCTTTGCTCAAAGAAAGAGGGTGACTGAAGAGTGAATGAATCAATCTTTCCAGTCTCCTTCAGCGTACCTGGGACATCAGTCAAGACAAGAAGAACACCTCCTCTTCTGGGTTTAACTCCTTAATGTGGCCTGTCAACCCGCCGGAGGTTGGTTTGTCAGTTGCAAGAGAACTGGGCTTGAGGTTGATTTGTCGGTTTTGAGAGAACTTGGCTTTTCTTAACTAATCGACCTTGGGCTAGTGGCCTTTCTTGGATCCCTAAGCGTGATTTGTGCCCAACACTCCGCGATGACGGCTGGTGCACCGCCCCGGTGCAGACTACAAACATGGAACGGTTTTAAAAGGGCTCGCGTTAAATCTGAACCAGGTGAGTTAGTTTGGCAAAGAAAAGAAAAAACCCTAATACTTGGCTTGTGTGTGTATACAGCCTGGCTAGGCTACCAATGGCTTGACGGCCATATGTTTGTCCAAGCTGCACTTCTGAACAGAGTTTTGATGCTTTCTGACCCTTTTTGCCTTGGGGTTTTCTAATAGAATTGTGAGGAAAGTCAGATGAGGAGGAAGAAGATAAGGAGATGCATAGGCAGAGGAAGAAGCTGGAATCTTCATTTTCTCTCTGAACAAACAATGGTGAAGAATAAGCCTAAGAGATTGGCGTTGATTCTATTTCGAGTTTGGGTTGTGGGGGTGAGCGGATTCTGTTTACGAACACAAGGAGAGAGAGGAAATCAATGGGGAGTTCTGAAAGAAATTTAGAAAGCGACGGAAATGGGGAGGTTAAAAGGGATTTGGACCGTAATTATTTCTGATCAGAGTTTTGATGCTTTCTAACCCTTTTAGCCATGGGGTTTTCTGACATATCATGGGGAGAGTCACACAAGGAGGCAGAAGATGGAGAGGCATAGACAGAAGAAGAAGGTAGGCTTTCACAATGCCGAGTATGTATGAGCCCAAGGGATCACTGCCAAGAAGATGCTTTGCTTCTGTTATTTATGGAGGAATGCCGAAGTATAGAGTTGTGGGTATGCCCGGTAATTATAGCAATACGGTAACATGATATAAATAAAAAATAATATAAATTAAATTTTGATAAAATTTATTTATAAATATGATTAAATTAAAATATAAATTCTGTGTTCTTTTATTAATATGAATTTTTACACCAATTTTTTGTATTTTAAAATATAAAAATATTAAAATAATACGAACTCCAAATACATATACTAATTACGGGATAACAAAGAGTAGAAGGAGACAAAAGGGGAATGGAGGAAAAAAATGGAATCGGATTTTGAACGGCCTAAAGTCATTGGGTTAAATTTTAACCATAGGGAGTGAACTTAGCACAGAAGAAAAACCCTAACACTAGAGGCATGTGCAGTAAGCTACTTCTTCACCCAATCTGCCGTATGATTACGCGTTTGTTTCTGTAAAAAAATATATATTATTTTATATCTATGATAGAATGATTCATGAGTTTTTTGAGGTAATGAATTTCATTTCATTTCATTCTTTCTTCAGATAGAAAAGTGGGAATTTTTGTTTTTTTCCGGCAACTGGGGTCTTCGTTGTTTTCATTGTCTTTACCATGTTTATGCCGGTCCAGGTACTGTTAGAAAAATAATCAGGTATATGGCTTTGAGGCATGTAAAATTACATTTTTTTGAGTGTAATATTACCTCACACAAGAAGCAAGTTATCCCAAGATACAACAAAGCCTTTAGAATATTGTGAAAAATCAGAAAAATGTAAAGTAAAGAGTTTCTGGAAATCAATACTTATATAGAATGTGAAGAGGCTTAAATGAATGGTTGTGATTGTCTGTTAAACAACAACCATTCATTTTTTCAGACATAACTGTTCCAGACATATAACTGAAAATATGTCTGTTGAAACAGTTTAAAACAATTTTAAATTCAAAAAGAATTTAAAATATTTCTGGCTGTTGTTGCCAAAAACAACAATAAATATTTGCTGATGTCGGATCCTCGATATTCGCGTTAGTTTGTCTCCAACGAATCTGCGAAATAGGAAAAGTCAGAGGGGCGCAAGGGTTTTCCCCTGCGCGCGCACTCCGATGCTTAAGTCAGACAGGGTTTCTGTAGGCCAATAGAGCTTAGCGTTTAAGAATGATACCTGTGACCTATTTATAGGAGTTATTTTGCGCGTAATTACCTTTAAGCCCCACAGCTTAAATAATAACCCAGTGGATCATTTCTGGGCCTTTTGAGTCCTTTTTTCTCTTGGGCTTAGATTATCATTTGGCTCAATGGTCTTCAACTTGATTTATAGAAAAGTCCAGTAATAATTGATCTAGTCCACATCAATTGCTCCCCACTCTTTTACAAGGTTTACCTTGTGAAAGAGTATATAAAGAATGGGCTTTTCAAATTCTTGTGCTACCCTCTTCCTGGGATTATCACAAGAGTCTTTTCATCTTCACTTGAGGACTCAATTATTATTTGTAGCAGAAATGACTTCGTGTCATCATTTTTTTTTGTCAAAGTGTCTTTTTAGAACACTATCGGGATACGTTTTTCTTCTCTGAGCTAAATGCTTCTCCAGTGGAATATACCACCCTTCTTTTCGAATTCAAGATCTTAGCTGACCGAAACCAAGAGTTATAAGGAGAAATTACAAGATTGCGGAGCCACCAAAGCCTTTTGGTTTCATCAGATGCGGTTTGTGCTTGGCGTGCTCCGGATTGGTTGAAGCTTGATCCTGATGCAACATTTTCTGAGAATAGGCATTTATAAAGATCTATCTGATCTTACCAGCCCTTAAAAGCTTTTGGTTGACCCGAGATGGTCGGGGTTCTCACAGGCTTGGACGAAGATGATTTAGATAATTATAGCACCTCAGGGCGTAGATGCTTGGGTGCCTGTTAGTATCGATGCTCCTTTTGAGGCATAAGTCAATCTAGAGTGCTCCCCAGTTTTTTGTGAAAGAGCTTAGTCTTTTACAAACTGATCAGCCCATTTTTAAACTCATCTACCGAAGCAACTATACATTTACCTTGTATTAGTCTCACGTAATAATCAGGCTTTTCTCGTGCACTTTTTTGCTTCAAGTTCTTTTACATACGGGGCTTATGTCGCTCAATTACTGCTTCAAGCTCAAGCACGTCATGCATGACTTACATCGCACACTTTTTTGCTTCAAGTAAATGCGTAGCCTACATCGCACATTTTTCGCTTCAGGCTTTTGGTTTGCCCATCTCGCACACTTTTGTGCTTAGGGACTTTTCATTTGCCCATCTTGCACACTTTTCGCTTAGGGATTTTCGAATTTGCCCGTCTCGCACCCTTTTGTGCTTAGGGACTTTTTGTTTTGCTCGTCTTGTATCTTCTCGCTTAGGGTCTTATTTTTGCCCGTCTCGCGCATTTTTCGCTTAGGGACTTATTTGTGCCCGTCTCGCGTCTTTTTCTCGCTTAGGGTCTTATTTTGCCCGCTTGGGGTCTTATTTTGCCCTTCTAGCGTCTTCGTCATGCTTAGGGTCTTATTTGTGCCCGCCTCGCGCATTTTTCGCTTAGGGACTTTTGATTTGCCCGTCTCGCGCATTTTTCGCTTAAGGACTTTTTGTTTACCCATCTCGCGCACTTTTCGCTTAGGGACTTTTTGTTTGCCCATCTCGCGCACTTTTCGCTTAGGGACTTTTGATTTGCCCGTCTCGCGCATTTTTCGCTTAGGGACTTTTTGTTTGCCCATCTCGCGCACTTTTCGCTTAGGGACTTTTTGTTTGCCCGTCTCGCGCACTTTTCGCTTAGGGACTTTTGATTTGCCCGTCTCGCGCATTTTTCGCTTAGGGACTTTTGAATTTTCTTGCTTAGGGACTTATTTTTGCCCGTCTCGCGCATTTTTCGCTTAGGGACTTATTTGTGCCCGTCTCGCGTCTTCTTCACGCTTAAGGTCTTATTTGTGCCCATCTCGCGCATTTTTCGCTTAGGGACTTATTTGTGCCCGTCTCGCGTCTTCTTCACGCTTAAGGTCTTATTTGTGCCCATCTCGCGCATTTTTCGCTTAGGGACTTATTTGTGCCCGTCTCGCGTCTTCTTCACGCTTAAGGTTTTATTTGTGCCCATCTCGCGCATTTTTCGCTTAGGGACTTATTTGTGCCCGTCTCGCGTCTTCTTCACGCTTAAGGTCTTATTTGTGCCCATCTCGCGCATTTTTCGCTTAGGGACTTATTTGTGCCCGTCTCGCGTCTTCTTCACGTTTAAGGTCTTATTTGTGCCCATCTCGCGCATTTTTCGCTTAGGGACTTATTTATGCCCGTCTCGCGTCTTTTTCTATTCCTGCAACATGTCTAACAAACATGGAGGATTATCATAGTACAGATAAAAATAACTGGCCTTTCGTTTCATAATGTAGTATTTTCAATTAAGTGGAATAATTGCAGCAAATGTTAAAACAATAATAGCAAATGTTTACCACCAGTATCATTCCAAGTCTTTGTCTTTGAAAAATCTGTAAGGTACGAGTGCTGTGATGTTTTGCTGTCAACCATGGATTGTGCACCGAGTCGTGCCTCGGCACCATCAATCTATCTTCACGAGCTTACCACAAGTTGTTTTCGATTGAACCAAGCTTTTCCTGGCTTGCTGCCTTTCACGACAGTGGCTAGTACCTATCTCGGACACCTGCCTAATTCAATCACAATTGTTAGAGTGGACAAGAAAATTGAAAACATCGTTTGAGAGTACCTCAGATCTGGTTACCACCCTTATGTCCCTGCTTGAGTGTGTTTGCAATTTCCGTTGTGCCAAGCACTCACTTGTATTGATACTCCAGAATGCTATGTATAGGGGCTTACAAAAGAGACACATCCTTGATCTCGACACCTTGAGCCGGCACATCCTTATCTTGCTTAAATGACTCATGAAGCCGACACACTTTTTATATAGATAAGCCCTCTTTCACATGTGTGATTATCAATAGACTAAGTGTGTGGCTCTTAAGCCACTTCTAGATTGCTAGAGCAGTTCTTGGGTCGAAGGAAGCTTTGGGACACTCGGTCGGACTAGGTCTAGAAGATTCTAGATTGTTCCGCTCAAATCCCGCACTTGGGCGTGCGCAGACATCGCCTGCATTGTGCTAACGGGGGAATTTTGCGTATGGGTGCTGTGTTCACCTAATTTTCTTCGCTGTCATTTTATCAAAGTAGGGAGCTTATCGCATGTGAGAGCCCATATCTCATCCAAGGCCTGTCGCTCGTGGGAGCTCCCCTGTCACCCAAGGTCTGTCGCATGCGGGAGACCATGTCTCGCTAAAGGCTTGTCACGCACGAGAGCTCTTGTCTAGCTCACGGCCTGTCACTTTTCTTGGCTTTAAAGTTCAATTTCACAACGAAGAAGATAAGGTTGCCCATGTTCTAGTCGTGTCGCATGCCTATAGTTGTGCAAACTGCTCTGTCGCGTGGCCTTGAGCTAGCTTGGGACAGAGTGCCTGTTGCATGCTTGTAGTCGCGCAAATTTGCAGTGTAGCAAGCCCCTTTCAAGCGACAGATTGTTCTGTCACATAACGTCTTGCATGCCACTGAATATTCAAAAGAGTGGCATCTTTGTGAGATCTTCAATAGTGGTCCATCTTTCTAGCCATTTTGGCTATTACACGCGTGAGCCACCTCTTGCAGAAAGAGTCTGCCACGTGGAACCTTGTCGCCAGAATTAGTCATATGCATGCTTGTGCTCGCCGAATTGAAAACACTGCTGTCGCCCATTCCTTGTATTCTATCGCCAGAGATCTTTCAGGCAACGGGTTGGATTCTGCCCATTCCGTGTACTCAATCACCAGGGAACTTATGGGCGATAGGCAGGGTTTTAGCCCACTTCTTGTATTCTGCCGCCAGAGATTATTGCCTGTCGCCAAATATGTGACTGGTCATAGCCTCAACTTTTTCTTTCTCTTCTTTTGATTTTCCATTTTTTTTTGCGGCACAATACCTTTTACTTTTACAGTATTTAGCGTACCGTTACACTATATAGCTCCCCGAGTTCTTCTTTGAAACAGTGTTGTCATTCCTGTTCAAAGATGAACTTTTTCTTGAGCGTTGTGTTTGATGGTGTACAGAGTTGCCTAATCTTTTCTCGATTCAGTCACTCTGAATGGCTCGCCCATAGAGTTCTCTCTCCTAGGCGAGTTCCTATATCGATTGATAAGGGCCTGCTTGCATGGGCCTTAGGATGGCTGTATTCTTACTCATCATTCACATCCGTACTCGTGTGGTGGTCACTAACCCGTCTGACCTTTTGTGCATTGCCTGGTTTCCATTGCTTATCTATGTTCATGCGCACCTGGGCAAACACGAGTTAGCCTTTAAAGTTTTGGTACGTTCTCTGAGGTCTTTGATTGGGGCTTGCCCGATAACATCGTGGGCGTATCTCAGCTAAAACTCTTCAGCTTGTTCCATGCTTGCCCATCTAGATCGCTTCTCGCGCCTTGACACGTGTTTTACCAAGTAAGCCTTGCTGTGGAGGCTGGGCTGTGGTATAGGTTATACAATAACAACATGCCATTCAATCACCGAGAGTGTCTGTTGCATTGGTCTTGTGCTTGCCTGCATTGGCTGATGCATGGGCGAGCCACTCTATCGCCAAAGTTTTTGTCGTTTTGAGTAAGTGAATCTATCGCTAAAGATTCTTGCCGCGGGCGCCCTGTGTTCGCCAACTTTGTTCTATTAGGCGAGCCACTCTCTCGTCAAGGGAACCTGCCACGTGCGATCTATGTTTGCCTATTGCTCCACCTCGTCAAGGTCCTACCGCACGAGTACTGTGCTTGCCCGCCACTATATTGAAAGTTGTCTTCACGTGTTTCGGGCTATATTGTCTCTTAGGCGTGCTACTCTATAGCCTAGAACCTTGAGTGTGGCAGGTTGGGCAGTTGCTAATCAATGCATTCTATAGCCAAAGTTGTTTGTCATGTGCGTGCAGCAAGTGTAGACCGGTGGCGATGGGGGGGACACAGTCGAATTTTGCATCTCTCCTTCACTCTGCCACTAACACTTCTGTCAACTGTTGTTGCAGTAGTTAAATTGTCTTGTCTGCAGCGGTTGGTTCTTGCATGGTTGTTTATTTTAGTTCTGCTGATTGTAACCTTTTGGTGAAGTAACCGCTATGCGAGACTTCTGGGCGAGAGGCCATGCGAGGCTCTTGGGCGAGAGGCCATGCGAGGCCTTTTGGCAAGAGGCCATGTGAGGCTCTTGGGCGAGAGGATATGAGACGCGACCAGGGCGATCGGATATGAGAGGCTCTTGGGCGAGAGGCTCTTGGGCGAGAGGCTCTTGGGCGAGAGGCTCATGGGCGAGAGGCCATGCGAGGCTCTTGGGCGAGAGGCTCCTGGGCGAGAGGCCATGCGATGCTCTTGGGCGAGAGGATATGAGAGGCTCTTGGGCGAGAGGCTCTTGGGCGAGAGGCTCATGGGCGAGAGGCTCCTGGGCGAGAGGCCATGCGATGCTCTTGGGCGAGAGGCTCTTGGGCGAGAGGCCATGCGAGGCCTTTTGGCGAGAGACCATGTGAGGCGGAGCCTCTTACTGAGGGTCTGTCGTTGGCAATGTCGCACATACCTTTTTTTTTTTTTTTCGGGGGCTCCGCCCCCAAACCCCCGCAAGGGGCGCTGCCCCTTGACCCCGCCCGCTGACCGGCCAGCGGGACCGCCGCCCAGGGGCTGCCGCCCCTAGGAACCCCGCAGTCAGGGTCATAGTGCCTTATTTTTAAAACTAAAAGTTGAAATCGCCTCCCGCCCATGCAAGTCTGCCGCAACCTACGTACCTTCTCTTCCGCAGATCGTCTTTCACCAATTTTTTATGGCTTTTCTGTTTGTTTCCCACAGACGGCGCCAATTGTTGTTGCCAAAAACAACAATAAATATTTGCTGATGTCGGATCCTCGATATTCGCGTTAGTTTGTCTCCAACGAATCTGCGAAATAGGAAAAGTCAGAGGGGCGCAAGGGTTTTCCCCTGCGCGCGCACTCCGATGCTTAAGTCAGACAGGGTTTCTGTAGGCCAATAGAGCTTAGCGTTTAAGAATGATACCTGTGACCTATTTATAGGAGTTATTTTGCGCGTAATTACCTTTAAGCCCCACAGCTTAAATAATAACCCAGTGGATCATTTCTGGGCCTTTTGAGTCCTTTTTTCTCTTGGGCTTAGATTATCATTTGGCTCAATGGTCTTCAACTTGATTTATAGAAAAGTCCAGTAATAATTGATCTAGTCCACATCACTGGCAAAAATAAAAAATCTGCTGTCTGCTCTACCCTTGGATGTCGCTTTATCATGGATCATTCTTTGCTCTAAAAGTACCTTCATTTTTTGAATTTGTTTATTAATAAAGTGCTAACAATCCTCTAATTTGATTGTATGTATCTAATGCTTTCTTCTTTTATTATTTTGTTTTTCACACCATTTGTGCAGAGCTTCCTTTTACTTTGGGATTTCTTGGATGTATGGCGGGTGCCACATATGTTTCCATGGTGCTTTCTATCAGCGAAAAATTTGATTTTAACATATATTACTATTTTATTAGTATGCAAAGCATGAAATAAAGAAAAAGAAGATGACCTTTTTGTAACTAATAGCAAACATTTTTAGGAGCAAGCCAAGACTACAATAAGTTTGCTTGTTCAAGACAAAAATAGACTTGGAAATAACAAATATTTTATGAAGTGGATTTAGTAAATTAACTAATAATGCATTGAAAATTTTAAATGCATAAAAAATTAGTTTTTTTTTTCTAATTCATACTCGTCATTTTAGTTTTTGCAATTTTTTTAGTATTTTCCTAAATTTAAAGAACACAAATAAATTATTTAATTATTTATTATATTTTTTATATAAATTTAAATTTAATATATTTTATAGTTAATAAATGATGAAGCTGCATTGAATTTTTGAAAATTTTTACTTGCACATATATGTTATAGTTTTTAATTTACAAGTGACTCTTTCAAAATAAATAAAAATGTGATGATGATGATAATAATAATAATAATGATGATGATGATGATGATGATGATGATGATCAAAGTTTATTGAATTCTCATTGTCGTTTTACATTGCTCTAAACAGAACACAAAAAATTGGTTATCATGATCTATAACTTTATGTTAAAATCTAGAATATGCATAAAATGATTTTGTGTGTATATATGTATAAATATATCTATATATATATATATATATATATTATATTGGATATTCAATTTTGATATCAATACTGACAATTACAATACTATTCATCGATATATGTCATATGTTTACTGACGAATATTCATAGACTGTCAGAAAATAATTCATTTATATCAAACAGTTAAATAATATGTCAGTATAGGTACAATATATTCTGACGGTATTAAACATTTGTCACTATATACCATACTTATACTAACAAATATACGTAGACTGTCAGAAAAGAGTTAATCTATATCGACAGTTAAATAAATTGTTGGTATAGGTATTGTACGTTCTGACGGTATCAAAAGTTCGTCAGTATATATCATATTTATACCAATGGATATTCATAAATTGTCAGAAAAGGATTAATCTATACTAACGGCTAAAGAAAGTGTTAGTATAGATACTATATATTCTAATGGTATTAAGAGCCCGTCAGTATATAACATATTTATACTGACGGATATTCAGACATTGTCAGAAAAGGGTTAATCTAGAGCAACGGTGAAATAAAATGTCAGTATAGATACTGTATATTCTGACATTATTTAAAGTCTGTCAGTATATGTCATACTTATATTGATGGATATTCATAGATTGTCAGAAAAGAGTTAATCTATACTTATAGCTGAAGAAAGTGTTGGTATAGGTGCAATATATTCTGACGATAATAAAAATTCGTCAGTATAATCTATTTTTACTGACAAAAAATGATCGTCAGTATAGTCAAGCGTCACTATATGGAAAATTTCTTGTAGTGATAGAGGTGGGATTGGGCAAAATGCGATTGGCGTTGAATATCATAACAAAATCATGATATGGATATCAAGTTTTACATGGGTAATATTTTTCTTAATCAAAAGCTTACATCTTGCTTTTGGTGTTTATAAATGCATATGCCATTAAACCTTTTTGATCTTGTAAGCTTGGCCGAAGATATAGAGAATTTTCATTTGATATGCTTACAAATTTTTTAGACTACTTTGTCAAATCATTTTCAATAGGTGCCCATTGATTCGGTGGGGTATATCAATACTTGGAGGTGTTTATGTATTCCTGCCATTTGGAAACTGTGGACGAGGCGCTGTGCAATTATTTTCGGTTCTGATACATCATTGTTAAACAATCTTGATCAGTTTGTCAAGCTTGTACGAATGGGATCATTGGAGATATCTAAAGCTTTTAGTAAAGCTGATGTGATTAAAGCTACACCAGAATGGATTAAATGGAAATTTCAACCAACAGGTGGGGTTAAATTAAATTCTGTTTTTATACCGTGAAGGCGTCTACCATACCAAACTTGTCTACTACACCAAAGAGAGAAGGGTTGGGTTAAAGTTCAACCATAGTGAGTTAATTTGGCGAAACGAAAGGAAAAACCCTAACACAAGGCTTGTGTGTTCAGCCATGCCACTGCCCACCAATAGCATTTCTTCACTTGGACAGACTGGCACGCGTTAGGAGAATCGTAATCGTTACGCCAAATCTTATTTGTTTATTTTTTCTCTATTTTTATCTTTACGAATAAGACGTATCCTTGTTAATTTCTCTTACCGAAATTATAAATTATAATGACTGTATATTTGATAATTTTTTTTTACAATGTCCTTGAACTTAGACTTGGAAAAAAAAAAAAAACTTCTTACATTATCAAGACTTTAGATTACTGAAGCAAAAGGCAAAAATGAAGCTGCACTGCATCCACCATTACAAAGCAGCAAACTGCCATATTCTATTCTGTTTTTAAGAAACACATGATCAAACAACAAACGTTGTCGTGAGGCCTACAAATTGTATTCCTCCGGATCGTAGCTATTTCTTCTGGTAGTCAGTGAATCTATGTCAACCTTCCTGGTGTCTTTCTCAAAACCTTTCACATACTTTTTAATGTCTTGTTGGAGCTCACATACTTGACCTGACCTGAGAGAAAAGGAAAACTGGAATTTTCGACTCCATTCCCCGTCGGTATTGTTCAGACTGAAGTGATCTTTTGTCTGCCCCATGCTACCATTACTGGCTGTTAAATCCAAAGCATCATGGTTGTATGTAAATTGACATTCCTGCAGACAGAGATTTAGCCTTTCTGAGGGTCAAAATAGAAGTACAAGAGCAGGAATGAAAACACAGGCAAGTCAGACTATCAAAATAGTCTGATTTCAACGTTTTAGCCGGTGCAAAGGAAGCAAAAACAATCAGGGGATTTGTGTTGTAAACAATATTCTTGTTTTCTTTCTTAACGTTAATTCGATTAAAGAAATACAAAAAAGGTTTAGAAGAAGAATTTCTACTCCAGTCCAAACAAGCGAACTCTTAGACTGAGACTATCTAAGATATCTCAAAGAAAGAAAGGATAAGAAGTTAGAAGATTTAAGTGTGCCAAAGATGCCTAATTGCTAAAGAAGCCACTTCATTTCAGAAAAGGGCAAATCCTAAATGCAATAATTTGTTAACAATATGATTTGATTTAAGTGTGCCAAAGATGCCTAATTGCTAAAGAAGCCACTTCATTTCAGAAAAAGACAAATCCTAAATGCAATTATACAATATGATTTGATTTAAGTGTGCCAAAGATGCCTAATTGCTAAAGAAGCCACTTCATTTCAGAAAAAGGCAAATCCTAAATGCAATTATTTGTTAACAATATGATTTGATCTGCTTCACTTCACCCCAACCAAAATATAAATGCGTAGGAAAGGAACTTGTAACTAGATTGGAAAACAGTAAAATACAGGAAACAGAATGTATAGGCCAAAATTCAATTGAAAAACATTTTCTGCATTAATGCCATTTGTTATTAAGATTGTCAAATATATATCTTAACAAAACCTACAAGGGGAAGGAAATAAGGAAACTAAACTGTTTAACCATTTTTGCTGACCCATATATAAACTTTGTATGGATTCAGTGTAATACATTTCTAGGCAAACCAATTTTGAACATTTTATCTGATGGGTCCCCATGCACAAAAATCCCAGGTGAGAGAGAAGGCCAGGATGATCAAATGGGAACACTCAAGGATGCATCCTGCTGCACATAACTATATTCTTTATGAAATTCTGTGACTTTCAAACTCGTTATGCTGTCCAAAGGCCATATCAAACAGAAGATAACTGACACTTAATCTTACAAAGAAAAAGAGGAAAGAACAGAAGGGCAATGTTTGCACTTTGCACGATGTTGACAGTTTCATAGCATTTTTTAGACAAACGGACCTCATCCTTTTTCCTCGGCATGTATATATATATTTATATTAAATAAATTTCAATTAACTATTTCATATTTAAATGGATAATTTTATTGATTTATGTTTTTATTCTTAATTTAATTTATTATGTTCATCAATCACTATTTACAAATTATTAAAACTAAGAACTTTATCATAATATTTAAATTGTAATTATTTAACAAAAATCGATTTAACTCTTTAACTTTTTTCAAAATATTTTGAATTTCTAACTAAATTCTAAATGAATTATTTTTCTTCTCTCAGCCAAAGTCTCTGAAAGATAGGGGAGACTAACTTTTTCTTTTATTTGTAACTTTCTTCATCTTACTCTATATCTTTATTTCATGTTATCTTACAATATTTTTTCAACCAAAAAATTAGATTTGAAGCGCTTTGTAAAAATTATAAAGTGTCAAGATTAAAAAAAAGTTGACCTAGTAACTAAAGAAAAATTGTGACATATTGTAAATCTTGAGACCTCGATAATTTACTTTTAAAAGAGAGGGGTCAAACACCTTTTAGTAGTGGTTTATAAAGTCAATTTTTTTCCCAAAGATGTATTGGACAATTATGTTAAAAATAAGTATAAAATATATCTATCTTTAATTAAGATTCAACTAAAATTTCCCAAGACAGGAAAACCCCAAGTTACCCAACCCAAAAAGTTGGTGCAAGGACGTTCCGAGAATTTGACCAGGTTATTAGCCTTGGCTGCAGATCACACATGAGAAAGAGCTTAAATAGCCCATGTTTGGCCAAAGCACGAAGAGAGCAATCTTGTGAGGGCTACCTTGTGTGACTCGTTGGAAGATGGATGAGAGAGTAATCTTCGAGACCGACTTTCAAAGCCACCACCTTGGAGGATTGATGTTTTCTCCTCTCGGAGGCAGCGAAGAACTACTCCCTCCTGCACCAAGCTTTAATTTGATTGTGAGATATGGATCCCCAGAAGGACGTGAGATGACCTTCCAATGCAATAGACGAAGTTCAGGCTACTTCACTATCGTTGGTTCTGAGTGGAAGAGATTTGCTAAAAATTATTGCAGAGCTAATATCGATAAAGTCACTATTTCCAAACGCCATGGCGATCCATTCTACATCATCAGAGTTGGAGAGGTTTAGAAATCTGTTTGTTTTCTAATGTTTACTTCATCAAACATATGATTAGTTGCTTTTGTATCCAATCATGAAGGAAAAACCCGTGCCTTCAGTTTCTTTGCAGGTTGAAACAGATGTTAAAAGAACATCTTGAATAATAAAATTTTCCATTTATACAGTTCTTGAAAGAATATTAATTCAAACTTAAAATTAAAGAAAAAAAAAAGGAAAAGAAAATTAGAAAAGCCTCAGAAGAAGCTAAATGAGTTCTTGAAAGTGGAGTGCGGGAGACAGAGCGACCACGTCTCCTTGTATCCACAACGGACAAGCTCCGAGACAACTCCTTGCCATTCCCCGAACCCGACACCTGTTTTCCGTCATGGCCATTTCTGGAAATAGATCTGCCTCTCCTATACTATAATCATCGGCGGCAACTGCTTTCGGTTTGGTTTTGGAATTGATTTGGTCGGATTTAAGGATGCAATTTAGGAATAGACTTCGTCATCATCGTCGTCTTTGCTGTTGCTGTCAAACAGAGGACCGTCTCTTTTAAAATTTTGCATGGGCTATGGGAGCCTGTCTTAATCATTTTGCCGACCAAATATAAAACTTCGTATGCATTCAGTGTATTACATTTCTAGACAAACCAATTTTGAACATTTTGTCAAAAGGCCATTTATCAAGCAGAGGACAACTGACACTTCTCTTAAACATGACAAGAAGGAAGAACACGACGGGAGAAAACGATTTTTAACAAACACAAGCCTCAAAGTTATTTGATCTGCTGACCAGTTGACCCATCTGGTCTTAAAAATATTGAAAGAAAAACAAAAAGAAAAATACAATATCTAACCTGTTTATCATGGAAATAATTGCCGGGGATATTGGTGAGTCATCAAATGTTATAGCTAGACACACCCATCAAAATAGGCAAAGGAATCTTCTATTATATACATAAATATAATTTTACAATATACGAACATACGTGATATGCATAAATTATCAATACACTTAAAGAAAGGGTTTGGAGTTTGGACGTTGGAGGGATTAAAGGGTTTGGGTTAAATTCTTAAAATTACTATTTACTTTTTCATGTTGATCATTTGGTTTCTAACTTAATTTACCAGGCCAGTGAACTTGAGCAAGTTATTTAATTAAACATGTGAATTGTTTACTAACACAAATTTTCAACCACCAATATAAGGAATCAGGTATTTATGAATTGCTCTCTTTCCATGCCAAATTCTTCCATCTTTGGTCCTTTTCTCAAATTTTTAAGTAGCAGATGCAATTCAACAAGTAAAGTTGCAATTCAAAAATAGAATTTTATTGTTCTTAAAAAAATAGTATTTTTTATTGTTTAAGAACAAATACATTTTTTTTGTTAAGGAACAATTATTTTAAAATTTGAAATTTTATTAAGCAAAAACAAATAGCAAAAAGCAAGCAGTAAAAGTAACAACTGACAGAAACTTTGGGTCGATTGAAAACAAGTAAAAATTGGAACTTTGCATAAACATTTTTTTGAAATTAAATATCATATTCTGATGCATGCTGATTGCTTGAAGAAGGCATGACAATAATATTTGAATTTTACCCTAAACTCTTGGATAATAAATTGTGTCAATGATTAGTTATGGGGTTTATATATACTAAACAAAAAATAATAAACAATGAGCAAATAAACAAATAAATCCATAAACTTACCGGAAAACACAAAACACAAAAATAATAATTAATAAATTAATAAATAATAAATAATAAGTAAATAAATCCACGAACTTAGTACATAACATAAAACACAAAAATAATAAATGATAAATAATAAACAAAATATAAATTAAAAGTAAAAGATAAATACCTTTCTAGTAGTAGTACCTCTTAATTAATCTAACTTCATTTTTTATTGTGATAGTATTTAAAGCTTTTCAAGTAATTTCAAAGGTAAAATAATTATAAAATTAAGCTTTTAATAATTGATCTAATGGTTGACTAATGAAAGGATTTAATTGTCACATGACATAAAAAAAATTTTGAGAAAAAGTGTCTATTTTTGAATTAATAGATTGAAGTTATTATTATAGCAAAAAAAAAAATTAAAGAAATGAATGTAATTTACCTAACCAAAAAAAAATGTTAGATTGCAACCTATATGCTAATTGGTTTATTATTTTTCTCACTTCGTAGTCCGGCGGGCCCACCGCCGCCGTCCATGTTCCACCCTTTTGTTGTGCGGAGGTTTTCGATTTTTAGAATTGACTGGAGTCACGTCACGTGGCAACCCTGCACAAACCCATAAAAGTGCTGAGTCGTCCCTGCGTTCACCACTTCTTTTTTTTTTACCAGATTTATTTTTTTATTATTTTGTTAATTTCTTATCAAATATTCAAGCAGAGAAATCCGCGCACAAATTACGACAACATCAGCATATGTGATTTAATTGCCATGGCTGCCTTCACAATATCATCTTTAAATAAAGTTTTGCCTTTTATGTTCTACCAAAAAAGCTACCCAAATAACAAAATAATAATTAGAAAGTAGGCCAATAATCTTTTAATTTAATGATTAAAGATAAATTATAATATACCGTAAATTTTAAATTCAAATCTAAATATTTATGTATTCAGTTATTTAATATTCCATGTAACCAAAAAAAAATTAGAAAATAGAGCATGCAGGTGACAGAACTGTATAAAAAGAGTATTAGGTCTGTTTGGATTCAAACAAGCCTCCGGTATAGCACAGTTGAGACAAAAAGTGCTTCAACCGTGGTATTTGTGCTGTTCGGATAAGAGTTGTAGCATGATGGGATTTGAGTCCAGCATGCCACAGCTGCGTTGGATCCAGTGGGGCTATCGGCTATGCATCCACTTTCACTCCCCTATGTACTTTTTCCTTTTTCATCTTACTTTGTTTCTCTATTTTACATTTTTACTCTCTCTTTTTTTTTTCAGTTTTCGTTTATTTTGTTGCTTTTATTTTAAAGTTTAATTCTATTTTATTATTTTAATTACATTGATATTTTTAACCCATACATATATAGAGAGAGTTCAGTAGTGGAGCTAAAAAATTTATTTATTGGGAGCTTCACTCAAAAATAGTAAATTATTATAAAATAATAACAACAATAATGATAATAATAATTAAAAAAATAAATTTTTGTATCTAGTCATAATCGAAAAAAAAAATTGATTGTCTTTTATACGATTTTATATTTTAAAAATTTTGTACAATAATTTTGTTATCAATACTTTAAAACTCATTTTTTGAAGGTACACGGCTAATTTACTATTTAATCATTAATTTCTCATTTTGTTACATAAATAAGTTTTCAACATATTTATTGTTAAAAATTTATTACATGTTGTTATAGTAACCGATATAATCAATGTTAGCATCTATAACAAGTAATTAATGAATACTCTTCCTTTTTAATCTCCATCATTCCTACAGTAAAATTATAAATTCTTTTTAACTTTCAAAACTCAATGCTAATATACATAAACTTAAACTTTATCTACCAAACGTTTCCCTGGAAAAAAAAATTAGAATAAAATTCAAGAAAATATATAACTATATTTATATAATATAAAATTTTTTTGGAGGGTCAGAGGGTGCTTGAGCCCCCACTCGACCTCATAAGGCTCTACCCTTGATAAAGTTTGTATATGATGCATTGACAATTTATTATTTTTATACATTATCAATACACAAAAAGTTGACACATCATCAATAAATAAACTAAAAAATACCAAAGTCTTTAAAAAATAAATATAAATAATTTTGTTTCAATTTGCTCGTAAAGGTTTATTGATGAAGTGTCAACTTCTAATGCATTAACAGTGTATAGAGACTATATACTATTTGTGCATCATATATATATATATATATATATACTGATTTTTTGTGATTAACAATGTATGTAACATGTGACATAATATATGTTTTTCTTTTTCCGGATCACAATAATTAGCTATATCTTAATATAAATCAATCTTCAAAATAATCACCACTTTCGTTCCCTGCATTAATGCTGGTGTGATGCTAATAACTTTATTCATTTCTATTGATAGCTTTATAACATTTTGATTCTCCTGCTTTTTATATAAATCAGAAAACTATCCGGTCTACGCTTGGGATCAATTTTTTTCTTTATAAAATATTTAGATTTTTAATTTAATAAACAATGTGCAATTTTTTATAAAAATTTTGATTTTGCACATTCTCAATAAAAACAATCATTGTTCAATAAAATATTTAAATTCTCAAATATTTTAAATTATTTGAAATCATAATATTTTAAATATAAAATAAAAAATTATTTAAATTGTTGTTGCACAAATCAACAATAAAAATATACTGACGTCGATGTTCGTACTAAGTCTCCACGTGTCTCCAAGAAGCTTCTGTAAAACAATAAAAGTCAGAGGGACGCAGGGGCGGTTCCCTGCGTAGACACTCCGATGCTTAAGTCAGTAGAAAATTCTTCAATCTTGAGAAGCGTAAAAGCCAGTCGTCAAAAATTAGAGAGTAAAATCATACCTGGGGCCTATTTATAAGCCAATATTACAGGAGGATAAGTCTGTATTTTGCTAAGAATTTGTGTCCCAATACAACACAAGCTCTTTAGGATCCAGAGGAGACCGAGGTCTATCGTCAGCGATAGGCTAAACCATCCGGCACGTTTGTGGCGCCAGGGGTCTGTCGCCGAGCCACGTGTCGCGTTCACAACTGTGGCGACAGGCTAAGGAGCCTGTCGCTCGCGACAGGTTCGTGTACGTGTCACGTGTCGCGTTCACAACTGTGACGACAGGTTAAGGAGTCTGTCGCCCGCGACAGGTTCGTGGCACGTGCCACGTGTCGCGTTCACAACTGTGGCGACAGGCTAAGGAGTCTGTCGCCCGCGACAGGTTCGTGTACGTGCCACGTGTCGCGTTCACAACTGTGGCGACAGGCTCAGGAGTCTATCGCCCGCGACAGGTTCGTGGCACGTGCCGACTCCAAGCGATAGGCTATGGAACCTGTCGCAACGACAGGTTCGTGCCACGTGTCGACATCCAAATATAGGCGATAGACTTTTACGTCTGTCGCCCAGCGACAGGTGTCTCTCGCGGCTTTGCCTTCTGTCGCCGAAGGCCACGTGGCCCAGTGGTTTTCTGCCACGTGGTGGTCTTTGACAACATTGGGCTTGGCCCAATATAGATAAACTTTGTCATATCAAGTGCTCCCCACTCTCTTGTTGCATTTATGCCATCAAGAGAGTATAAATATGTGTCTTTGGGCCTTAGCCCACCCTGAATAGTTCTCTTTGTTGTTTGTAATTTCTTGTATTTTTTGCAGGTGAAAAGAGCTCTGTTCTGCGACAGGTGTGATCTGGCGCGACGTTTAGCATTCTCTGTCGCGGCTTTTGGCATTCCCTGTCGCGGCTATATAAACCCCTGGAACCGGACGAGAGAGTGCATGAAAACCCTCTGAGCAGCCACCTGTCGCCCATTTTTCTATTCTCTAGCGCAAAGAGTCTGTCGCCGAATAGTTTTTTAGCTCTCACCCGGAGTCTCTCGCTTACATCGTGACAGTAAGTACATCTGTCGCCGAATTTATTTCCTTTAATAGATTTTGGTTTCCCGCAGGTGTCTCGCTCGGTACGTCTGTCGCCTTTAGGTCTGTCGCTCTTTAGTTCTGTCTCCCTTTAGGTCTGTCGCCTTTAGGCCTGTCGCAAAAAGGGGTCTGCCTTGAGTTATTCCTTTCACCATGTCTTCACAACGTCAAGGTAAAACGCTTGTGAAAGGTGGTGTTCTGTGTTCTTTGACAAGTGCAGACTTAGAGGATATTAGGGTGCGTTTCCCTCTTCCCTCGGGCTATGGCTATAGACTTCCAGTGCAAGGGGAGGTAACGCCCAACTCGGTTAGAAATGGTGTGGCCGTCCATAAAGCTTCTTTGTCTTTCGGTTTTCGCTTCCCTCTTCCGGAGTTTGGCGAAGCGTTTCTTAGATACAAAGACATCATCCCGTGTCAACTCCACCCCCATGCGTGGGCTCAATTGGTAGCGTTTTCCATAGTGTGTCACCACCTAGGTATTATCCCATCGGTTCCTCTCTTAAGCGCCCTTTTTAGAGTTCGTAGGTTGAAAGGGTTGATAACGTTTTCCTTTCAACGGTTAACGGTCGACGAGTTTCCTAATAACAAGATTTTCTCGGATCTCCCCAATAAACTGCGCGGTTTTGAGAGCGAGTGGATCGTTGTTGAGATTCCCAATAACCTACGGATTCGCTGTAGATGGAACTGTGATACCTCTGACCACTCCCAGCGCTCGGACAGGTTCAAAGTAGAAATTTTAAGAGAACAATTTGACGAGTCTATTCAGCGAATCTGTTCTACTGGGGAACGCAATTTATTCCCTCTTCTAACCTCGGAGAACATTACCGCTGCCGGCTGGGGCGTAAGCAGGACCGTTCTTGAAGCTTCTGCTGCCCCGTCTAACCTGTCCACAACTCCTCGTTTATCCGATGCTGGCCCTAGTCAGTCATCCCCGGTCTTAGTAGCCGAAGCACCTACCCTTGTGGGCCGCCTTGTAGATGAGTCCTTTTCAGATTCGGAGGACGGGACACTTGAGGCTGCGGGTACTAGTGGTTATTCAGGGGATGGCCCTGAGTGGGCTCAGGCTAACGCCTTTGGGAGTCCTTTCGTTGATTTTCCGTTGGATTCGAATCTGGATATCTTAGAGGATTTTGGTGGTTTTCTAGGTTTTTCATCTTTTTTTTTCTTGTGTGGTGTTTTGCTCGGTCGGCTAATCCTTGCTTTATATATTGTGTAGGCATGAACTTCCGAGATTTGATGCGTAGGAGGGATGCCAGTGATGCTGCCGCTCGAGCGGCACCTCGCAGGTTAGACCCCCATCTGGGTCAGCGCGTGCTCCTATTCCTCCTCCACCTTCTACTAGCGAATCCAGCCGCCCTACACAAGAGGCCGGGAGAAACAAACGGAAGAGGCCTCCTCTCCCTGATCGAGGTTCAGGCGATCGCGAGAGCTCCGAGTCCCAAAGGAGTGATCCAGTCCCTCAAGAAGGTGGCTCTCGTGTTGCTGAGGGTAGGTCGGCTCCCCGCCAGCCAAGGCGAAAATACAGGAAGAGGCTGATTGTTGAAGCCTCGATGCCTACAAGACCAGTCTTACCCAAGGTGGTAGACCCTACTGTGAGGCGTTATGTGATTGATAGCGGGGTCGTCGTTAGTGGGGACGATTTTCAGACCTATCCCGGAGTGAATGATAACGACAGCATCGAGGATGCCGGGATAGCGTCTCGTCTGGCTTGGAGCACCATTCTTCCTCGTGACGAGGCGGAGCTGTTTACAAACATCCCGGAGGCGGAGGATAATTCTGATTATCTCGCTATGAAGGTAAGAGTTTGGTAACTAATTTCCCCGTCTAAACTTTTTTCGTTAAAAGATCTGTTGAGTTACTTATGTTTTTTGTCTTATCAGTCAGCTCAACAAATTGCGACCGTCAATGCTCGGCACAGGGCTCTCAGGGAGCAAGCTGACAAAGAGATTCGCGAGCTTCGGGATCAGAAGATGGAGGTTTCAAACGAGGTTATCCAGCTTCGTCCTTATGTCAACAGGGTGGAGGAGGTAAACAAAAGGAGCGCTGATCTTGAGCGAAAAAATGCTGATCTCGAGCGAATGCTCCGAGAAGAGCAGGCGAAGGTGTCTTCCCTTCAAGGGTACCAAGAGGCTTATAATAAGGCCGTCGATGACCGGGGAGCCATGGAGAGGCAGCGAGATGAGGCTATTGAGGAGCTGCACAATGTGCTGGATCGTCAAAGAGAAGCTCGAATTGAGGCCGTTCGTGAATACCGCTTGTCCTAGCATTGTTTTGACAAGAAAGCGGCTTTCTCGACGGGGTTTATTAAATATGGTTTCTATTTGGCTCGCTCTTGGTTGGAGAGGCATCGGCCCAATGAGGCTTTTCCTGAATTGCTATTCACCGAGGAGGCTAAGTACTACGATGCTCCTTCTTGGACCAAGCATGAGCCCGACGCACAAAGTCCAGAGGCCTATTTAGCGGAAGGGGCTATAGATAATCTAGACAACCTTGAGGGTCCGTGGCCCCCTCGACAGCCACTACACATGCCTGAGTCTCCCGAGGTACTTGGTCAATCTGAGCCTCTGGCAGTGTGTGACATCTCTAAGCCTATCGAGACAGGCGATCAGCCTGAGTCTATCGAGGCACTGATGGGGCTGGACAGCGACGAGCTCCAGATTTCAGATTCTGCTGCCGCTGATCCCGTGCCAGACTCTGCGGCCGTGGTTGACCCTTCAAGTGGGCTTTCAAGTGACATTCCTGTTTCCGGGGTGGCTCCCTCGTTTTCCCGGGATCCTGGTTCTTTGACTCCTCCAGTTCCTGAGCCCCAAGCTTCTCGAGACGCTAGTTCCGATGTAGCGCCTTCCCAGTCGGCTGATCCGGTCATCGCCGTAGATTAGAGTTTTATAGTTTTTGTTTTGTTTGTTAATTCCGATGTATAGGTTCATTTTGAATGAAAAGTACCGTTTTCATTTTGTAGCTCTTTCTCCTTTTCTATGAATGCTTTTCTTTCGTAACTTGTTGTATCGTTATATCGTGAGATTCTAACGAGCAGGATTAGATATTGAGCAATCATAAGCTATACGGAGCAGCATTAAAGCGTCAATAATAAAATCCTTATTTAAAGCATTATAGATATCAATCCATCGCGAATTCAATAATCATACAAATAGCGGCATTAAAAGCGTTTAGAGATACCAATCGATCACAAAATCTAAAGAACATCATTAAAGCTACCGTTTTCATTTTGTAGCTCTTTCTCCTTTTCTATGAATGCTTTTCTTTCGTAACTTGTTGTATCGTTATATCGTGAGATTCTAACGAGCAGGATTAGATATTGAGCAATCATAAGCTATATGGAGCAGCATTAAAGCGTCAATAATAAAATCCTTATTTAAAGCATTATAGATATCAATCCATCGCGAATTCAATAATCATACAAAGAGCGGCATTAAAAGCGTTTAGAGATACCAATCGATCACAAAATCTAAAGAACACCATTAAAGCATTATAGATATCGATCAATTGTGGATTCTCAACATAAGGCGTACCTTTATATCATGTTGCTCCTCGAGTTCAACTTTGAAATAGCGTTTATTTCTGTTCAAAGATGAACTTTCCTCGAGCGTTGTACCCGTCCTGCGCCTTTTTCGCTTAGGGATTTTTTTTTTATTTTTTCCCGTCTCGCGCATTTTTCGCTTAGGAACTTTTGGTTTGCCCGTCTCGCGCATTTTTCGCTTAGGGACTTTTGGTTTGCTCGTCACGCGCATTTTTCGCTTAGGGACTTTTGGTTTGCCCATCTCGCGCATTTTTCGTTTAGGGACTTTTTTTTTTATTTTTGCCCGTCTCGCGCATTTTTCGCTTAGGGACTTTTGGTTTGCCCGTCTCGCGCATTTTTCGCTTAGGGACTTTTGGTTTGCCCATCTCGCGCATTTTTCGCTTAGGGACTTTTGGTTTGCCCATCTCGCGCATTTTTCGCTTAGGGACTTTTAGTTTGCCAGCTTCTGCTTCATTTCAATTCCTGCCACACACAATCTGTTCTCGAACATTGCATTAGAGGATATATGTAGAAAATGAATAGCTGGCTTTTATTCATGAATCAAGACAATAATATCTGTAAAGTAACTAAGCAACAGATGGAAAAGTAAAGATATGAATAATGGATAATCAGAGAAGAGAGAAAAATAGTACAATGTTCACTGCCAGTACAGCTTAAGAAGGTTAGCATTCCAAGTCTTCGAGATTTTCTTTCCTTGCAAGGTTTCCAAGGTGCATGTGCTAGGTCCGACCATCCTTCTGATTCTGTATGGTCCTTCCCAATTGGCGCGTAGCTTTCCATCCTCCTTGTGGACGTTTGTAATTGCCGACTTTCTTAATACCAGGTCTCCCTCTTGTAATTCTCTGTTCTTTACCCGTGCATTGTAGTAAGTGGCTACCCTTTGTTGGTAAGCAGCCAGCCTCATTTTTGCCTTGTCTCTCAGTTCGTTTATCAGATCTAGATTCTCCCTTAGTCCCTGGGAATTAAGTTCCTCAATGTAAGGGACCAATCTGGGTGACTCAGCTCCAACTTCTACCGGAATGAGGGCCTCAGTTCCATACACCAAATTGAACGGTGTTTCCCCTGTCGATACTTTACTTGTCGTCCTGTAGGCCCATAGGACACTTGGGAGCTCATCTGCCCATGCTCCTTTTGCCTTATCTAGTCTGGTCTTCAACCCGTGCAGTATAGTTCGATTACTCACCTCTGCCTGCCCATTGGCCTGTGGGTAAGACACAGAAGATATTCTCAAGAGAATATTCAGGCCTTTACAGAAATCTCGGAAAGCATCACAGTCGAACTGCTTCCCATGGTCTGCATTTATCACACGAGGGATTCCGAATCGACAAATTATGTCTTTCCACACCATTGCTTCCACCTTCTTTTCAGAAATTGTGGCCAAAGGCTCAGCCTCTATCCACTTCGTGAAGTAATCCGTGGCCACAAGTAAGTACTTCTTTTGTCCTGAGCCTAGGGGAAAAGGGCCTAGAATATCCAGTCCCCACTGTGCAAATGGAGTTGGTTGGAGAGTGCTCTGGAGGGCCAAAACCGGCGCAGTTGTTATAGGAGCGAATTTCTGACACTTGTCGCATTTTCTCACTTTTTCGGCAGCATCCTTCCTCAATGTAGGCCAATAAAACCCCGCACGCAATACTTTTGAAGCCAATGCACGAGTCCCTAAGTGTTCTCCGCATATTCCCTCATGGACCTCAGCTAGGGTGTACTCAGCTTGTTGGGGCCCTAGACATTTTAGTAAAGGCATTGTGAACCCTCGTTTATAGAGTTCCCCATTTATTACTGTGAACCTGGCACTTTTTAATTTTAGTCTTCGAGTTTCGTCTCTATTAGTTGGAAGTGTGTTCCCCAATATGTAGTCTTTGATCGGGACTCTCCAATCATCCCCTTTCTCGATATCGTACACACCTTCTTCTTCGATACTAGGCTTAGCGAGAGATTCCACTTTGACCATACCTCCCTTAACTCCTCTAGAAGAAGCCAACTTCGAAAGAGCATCTGCATGGATGTTTTCTGACCGATTTATCTGAGTTAATTGGAAGTGTTCAAACGACTGTGCCAATAATTGCACCTTTTGTAGATAAGGGATCAAAGCGGGTTCTCGTGCCTCATATTCACCCGAGAACTGGTTCACCACCAACTGTGAGTCACTATGGGCCATTAAGTTGCTGACTCCTAGTTTTTCAGCAAGTTTCATCCCAGCTATCAAGGCCTCGTACTCGGCTGTATTGTTCGAACTCGGAAAGTCGAAACGTAGGGAATACTCATAGGTTTCCCCTTCGGGTGAAGTTTGCACAATTCCAGCCCCACTGCCATCCATGTTACGAGCTCCATCCACAAACAATTTCCACCAGACTAAGTCTGTTTCATCACGGACTTCCCGGCCAGTACATTCTACAATGAAATCTGTCAACGCCTGCCCTTTTATAGCTTGGCGAGGTTGAAAGTGTATGTCATACTCACTTAATTCAACGGCCCATTTAATCAGACGTCCGGAGTGATCTGGTTTCTGCAATATTTGTCTCAACGGCTGATCCGTTAAGATGGTCACCGAGTGAGCTTGAAAGTAAGGTCGTAATTTTCGAGTGGCCATCACCAAGGACAAAACTATTCTTTCCACTAAGGGGTATCTTGTCTCGGCATCTAGCAGGACTTTGCTTACATAATAGATTGGGCAGTCCTTGTCCCCTTCCTTTCTCAGTAGGACTGCACTTACGGCTTTCTCTACTACACCGAGGTACATGAGGAGATGATCACCGGGCTGTGGCCGAGATAGTAGAGGCAACTCTTTCAAGTAGTCTTTCAGTCTTTCAAAGGCGTCATTACATTCTTCTGTCCACTTGAAGTCTTTTCCGGCCTTTATCGCCTTAAAAAATGGTAGACTCCTTTCTGCTGATTTGGACAAGAAGCGATTCAAGGCCGCTATCCTCCCTGTCAACCTTTGAACTTCTCGCATAGTATTGGGTGGCCTCATGTCCAAAATGGCTTGAACTTTCTCGAGATTAGCCTCTATCCCTCGATTTGTAATCATGAATCCCAAAAATTTCCCAGATCTCACCCCGAATGAGCATTTATTGGGATTCAACTTCATCTTGTATTCCCGCAACACACTGAACACTTTTGTCATTTTCTCAGCATGAGATTCTCCCTGTCGGCTTTTGATGATCATATCGTCAACATAAGCTTCCATAGTGTTGCCCAACAAGTCTTGGAACACCTTATTTACCATGCGCTGGTAGGTCGCTCCCGCATTTTTCAAGCCGAATGGCATTACTCGATAGCAATATGTTCCACTATCGGTAATGAACGAAGTTTTCTCCTCATCATCGGGATGCATCATAATTTGGTGGTATCCCGAAAAAGCATCCAAGAAGCTAAGAAATTCGTACCCACAGGTTTCATCTACCAACTTGTCAATCCGAGGTAGTGGATACAAATCCTTTGGGCAAGCTTTATTCAGATCCGTGAAGTCCACACACATTCTCCATTTCCCGTTGGCTTTCTTTACCATTACAACATTGGCCAACCATTCCGGGTAATTGACTTCTCTGATGAACCCTGCTTGCAACAACTTCGAAATTTCTTCATTTATTGCAAGTTGTCTTTCTGGAGCAAAATTCCTCTTTTTTTGTTTTATCGGCCTCGCTCCTGAGACTACGTTCAACCGATGGCAGACAATTTCAGGATCAATTCCGGGCATATCGGCTGTAGTCCATGCGAACACGTCGCAATTCTCTTTCAAGCATCGGACGATTTCTTCTTTCATTTTTTTAGACAACTGACTCCCCACATATACTACCTTCTTCTCATCTTCTTCATCTAATCGGATCGCCTCCATCTCCTCGTCAGGTTTTGGTTTAGGCGGTTCTTCGATCGTAAGGGTTTCCTTTCTCTGAATTCCCTTACATGTAGTAGACGCGACATTGCACGTTCTGGCTTTCCTTTGATCTCCCCTTACTTGTCCAACTCCGCGGGGAGTAGGAAACTTCATCAGCAAATAGCAGGGATGGACCACCGCCCTCATGTCATTTAATAATGGCCGTACGAGGATCATATTGTAGGCTGTAGAGGTTGATCTCACAACCATGAACAATGCTTGTCTGATGACATCTTTTGGGCTCTCCCCCAATGTAACAGGTAGCTGAATGGCGCCTGCTACCTTTACCTTTTCACCGGAAAAACAGTATAAGGGTGCGGGCACTGGTTTTAACCTGTCCTCTAATATGTTCATCTTCTCAAAGCAGTTCCAGTATATTAAGTTCACCGAACTCTCATTATCGACCAAGATTCGACCCACCGGATGCTTTGCCACCACTGCTGAGATCACCATCGGGTCATCATGAGGAACCACTATGTCCCCCCTATCGGTTGGTGTAAAAATGATGAGCTCCTCATCTTGTTTCTCCTCCATCACAAAGTTAATTTGGTGGGCCTGTCGGGCATAAGTTTTCCGAGACGAGGAAGATGCACCAGCTAATGATTCACCCCCGGATATCACGTTAATAGCTGGTCCTGTGGGTTCATTATCTTCCTCTCAATTTCTTCTTTCAATCCTCCCGTCATTACCTCTCCTTTCTCCTTCATTACGTCTCACAGGTCCCCTGTTTTCACCCCTTCTATCTCTAAAGTTGTTTCCTCGGTTCTGCCCGGGTTGGTTGTTTCTATCACTCCTCCATACGAAACGGTTTATTTTTCCCTCCCGTGCTAGCTTTTCTAGTTGATTCATCAACTCCCTACATTTTTCGGTCGTGTGCCCATGCGTTGAGTGGTAATCGCAATACGATCTCAAATCATGGCCCAGATTACCTGACGCCTTCTTCGAAGTCTGTATAAGACCTGTTCCTTCAATGGCTGCTAACACTGAAGCCCGAGATTCAGTGAGTGGGGTGTAGGAAGTGTATTTCAGTGCAGGGGGTTTCTCAAACTTTCTCGGTTGGCTGGAAGATGCTTCAGTGACCTCTCTTCCTCGTTTCCTTCCCTCTTTGGATTCTCCTGTTGCTACCATTTTCATTACTTCCTCCTGGGTTACATACTTATGTGCACGGGAAAGCAGATCTGAAATTGTAGTTGGCTGGTCCAGGGACAGGGATTCTTGCAACTTCTCAGACCTTGTTCCTTGTAGCATGGCTGCTACGGCTATACCAACTTGCAGATCTCGCACCTCTAAAGTAGCATCTCTAAACCGATCTACGTAACTTTTCAATGACTCCTTAGCCCCTTGCTTAATAGTGAGCAAGTAGGTCGGTTCCTTCCTTCTTTGACTGTTCACCGCAAACGCCTTGAGAAACTCACTTCTGAGCTGGTCAAAAGAGATTATGGACCCTTTAGGCAGGTTATTAAACCACTTCATCGCATGTCCAGACAGAGTTAGGGAGAAGGCCCTGCACATTATTTCGTCTTCCCATCCATGTAGCAACATTAAGGCCTCGTAGTTTTGCATATGGTCGTAGGGGTCCATCTTTCCGGTGTATACGGCCATCTGCGGCATTTTGAACTTTGGGGGCAGAGGTTTTTGCATGATGGCCGTGCAGAATAGTACTCTTCTCCTCTGGCTCTCTTCTGCAGACACTAACTTCTTTTCTTCCAGCACTTGTTCTATCATTTTTTCATGTCCATCGGAGGAGCGAGATGACTTCTAGCATGAGACGAGTCAGGTATGTCTTCAACTACTTACTTGCCCTTTGCTTGAGGTGTGTTTGTTCGTACCATCTGTGTGCACCAAGTGGGGTCAAACTCCGAATCGGCAACCCAAGTGCTTTGATCTCCAGCACCGTTCTTTCCAGCACCTCCAATACCATGGTCTACATTAGTAGCATCCAAATTCGACAAGTCATGGTAGTGGGCGGTAGACCCTGTCGCCCTGTCGCCCTCCTGTCGCTCTACATGTGGGGCCTGTCGCCTAACGCCTGTCGCAGGGTCTAGGCCTGTCGCAACCTCCATCTCTCGCTGGGTTCCGGCGACGGGCCTCATATTCCCCTGTCCTGTCGCAGCCCTTTGAATATCATTCTCTTCCTCAGGGGGAGCCTCTTCCCAGCGATAGGGTCCTGTCGCTACATCATCCTCCTGTCGCCCAAACGCCTGCGGCCGGACCCCTTGATTTGCTCCTCCTACCAAGTTCTGTACGGCAGGCGGCAGATTCAATGTTGGGAGAATCCCGTGGAACAAATCCACCATGGCTCTCAGCGCTTGGGAAGTCTCTTCGCTCTGTCGCCTTAGAGCTTCGAATTCTGCCGCCGACACTATAATTCTTTCTTCATCCCTGTTCACCTGGTTCCTCTGACGGATCTGTTGTTCAGGGGAACTCATGAAGTTTTCCTCACTCCCAGTCCTAGCATTTGTTGATCTCGTTCTCACCATCTTAGAAAATCTTGGTTGGCTTTTTACACGCTTCCCACAGACGGCGCCAATTGTTGTACCTGCCACGTGTCGCGTTCACAACTGTGGCGACAGGCTCAGGAGTCTGTCGCCCGCGACAGGCTCAGGAGTCTGTCGCCCGCGACAGGTTCGTGGCACGTGCCGACTCCAAGCGATAGGCTATGGAACCTGTCGCAACGACAGGTTCGTGCCACATGTCGACATCCAAATATAGGCGATAGACTTTTACGTCTGTCGCACAGCGACAGGTGTCTCTCGCGGCTTTGCCTTCTGTCGCCGAAGGCCACGTGGCGCAGTGGTTTTCTGCCACGTGGTGGTCTCTGACAACATTGGGCTTGGCCCAATATAGATAAACTTTGTCATATCATAAATATATTTAAAATATATTATATAAAATTTTTATTCGTTCTAAATTTTTTATAATTGCTTGAATTTAATACAAAACATCAAATGAAATCATACAGCCAACAAAAACTCAGACGAGGAAATTACGAAAAATGAAATTACAGAAATTGATGTAGCATTTTTTTTGTAATTTTTCTATAAACTAGAAAAATTAAAAATTTATTTACAAAAGTGTTTATAACTACTCTCTTTTAGTAATTTTTCTATAAATCAGCTGCGATTCAATTGCCTTCCCAACTGAAATTGGTGACGTGGTATAATTTCTCTATTTGACTCTGTCGTCAAGACTCGATTTTAATAGTGTGCATATATACATGACCATTTCATTGAAGATTTATGTTTTTGTTTGAGTTCGAGGAATTTGAGGATAAAGATGCAACAAATCTCAATTGCAAGTCAAGTTTCCAGATTCCAAGTGGCTTAAATGCTCTTAACTTTTCTACCAAAACTCGTGCATGTTGGTTACGTTTCCAAATTCGAACAGACATTCAAATGTTTCCAAAGAGGTGGATGAAAGGGTTTTTTTTTTATTTATTTAAATTCTACATAGATGTTACTACGATTGTAACTGAGTTGAGTTTGTATAATTAGAAGCTCGAGCTGACTTCAAACTCAGGACTCAAAACTTCATTTGAATTCGTTCTATTAGACTTATTGTCAAGTAAAAAAGGAGTTCAATTATGATCTTGACTTCAAACTCATATCGAGATTCTTTACAAATATTTTTGTGGACTGCTTTTGTCAGAGATTTTTGAATATTTCAATATTAGGCCATACTCGTAAATTTGGACTTTAAGCTTATCATATTTGTATCAAGTGGGCTATGAAATTCACTTTTGGATTAGTTGAACTTTAAAAACAATGGTTTTGGGTTCACACCTAGGATTGAGCCAGCTATAAATGGCCCAAATTTTAGGCTGAGTTTGGATCCCCGGCGAATCTCAATGCGGGGACTGCTGTGAGGTTGGGGAGAATAAACAGTAGCGATTTTGTCAAATCATTCGAAACCCGAAAAAACAGTAGCGAGGAGTTTTAATCAGGAATTGCCACTCCATCATGATTCACGATACTAAAAGAAAAGGGCTGGTTATTTATTTAAAGAAAAAGAGACAAGAATTAGAGGTGCTTATTGGGCCAGGTTGGCCCGACTCGGTTCGCAATCGGATCGGGTCAATCCGGCCTAAAGTTCGAATCGGTACTGTATCGGTTCGGAATCGGCCCAGTCCGGTATGTTATCGGGCTGGGCCGATTTTAGATTCTTAAAACCAAGCCCGATAAGGGCCGGGACCATTAAGGACCAGGCCCAGTAAGGGCCCAGCTCATAACCGGACCGGTTTGAACTGGTCCGGTTAAAAAAATAAAAAAAGAATGCAGACTGCAGTGCAACTGCAGTCTGCAGCAGAGGCAAGTCATAGACTTGCCTCTGCGTTTTGATGTGCAACGGCCAAATGGCCATTACCCATCAATCTTTATTTTTTTTTATTTTTTAATTTTAATTAAATGAAAAAAAAAGAGCTTGTGCGCAGTGGCAGCCTAATGCAGAGCAGAGGCAAGTCATAGAGTTGCCTCTGCTCTGTGTTTGAAATGGCCGTTGCCCATCAATCCTTTTTTTTAATTTTTTTTTTAATTTTTTTATTCTAATTTTTTTCCTATAAATACCTCTATAATCTTCTATTTTCATTTACATTTTTTCTATATTTTCTCTCAAATCTACTATCTATATTCATCTACTCTTATTCTCTTCACTCACATACTCTCTCAATATTCACTCAAACTCTCTCAATTTCACTTAAATTCCCTTATTCTAAATTTATAATATCATCATTTCCTTTCTAAATTTCATTTTTCTTTTTATTTTATAATTTTACAAATTTTACTTTTAATTTTCAAATTCTAATATATTATATATATATTCCTTATTCCAAATTTATAATATCATCATTTTCTTTATAAATTTCATTTTTCTTTTTATTTTATAATTTTACAAATTTTACTTTTAATTTTCAAGTTTCAATTTTCAAATTCCAATATATTTATATATATATATATATAATACATCTATTTTTTTAATTTTTAACATATATTTATTTTCAAAAAAATATAAAAATGTCAAATTTCTTTCGTCTTTTATGCTCTGTTTCTCGACCTTTTGGTTCCATTGAAATTCCTAGTTTGGGTAACGAATCATTTAATGAAATCGAACCCAATATTCATCCGGATGAGGAGCTTCCTTTGGCGGCGCCATCGGTTGGTCGTGGTCAACGTGGAGGTCATGCTCAAACACAATCATCAGCTGCCACCACTGCTGCTACATTATCAAGGCCAAAGTTTAGTCGAAAAAAAACGAGCAAGGTATGTGAGTATTTCGATATTGTAGCAAAAGAAGGTGAGACGAATAAATATTGTGCTATCTGTAAATTGTGCCAAGGCGTTTACTCTTATAAGTCCGGTGGAGGTGCTGGCGGTACAGGTACGTATAAAAGACATTTAATTACTGCACATAAAATTAATCCTGATGTCGAAGAAGATGAAATTTTAGAAGGTAAATAATCTCAAATTAATACACGTGATGATGGAAAAAAATTTATTTTTGATAATGTTCAAGCTAGACGTGGTTTAGTTAGATTTGTAATTAGGACTGAACAACCATTCACAATTTGTAAAAAATCAGGATATTTAGAATTTGTTTGTAACTATTTACAACCCGCATATAAATCTATTTCTAGACATACATTAAAAAGAGATTGTATGGATATGTTTAAAGAATATAGACAAGCTTTAATTGATAAACTTAGTAATATTTCATCTAGGGTTAGTTTAACTAGTGATATATGGACTAGTACTAATGGTATAAGTTATCTTGTTATAACTTGTCATTGGATAGATGAATATTGGTCTATGCAAAAACGATTTTTATCTTTAGATGTAATAGAAGAAGCACATAATTCATATACTATTCATAAATATATTACTAAAGTTTGTAAATTATATGGATTAGAAAATAATAAAGTTTTTGCTATTACTTTTGATAATGCTTTGAGTAATACTGCAGCTATTGCTCATTTAATTAAAAGTTTAAACCTTGTTATGCAAGGCATATTTTTTCATGCAAGATGTGCATGTCATATTATAAATTTATGTGTTCAAAGTAGTTTTAGTTCTAGTGGTACTGGTACTGACATAGGTCCAATTGATAAAATTAAAATTTTAGCAAAATGGATTCGCACACTAAGTAATAAACGTGAATGGAAGCAAATTTGTATAACAAATAATATATCTATTAAAGCATTTCCACTTCCCGTGAAAACAAGATGGAATTCACTTCATCGTTTGTTTTCTTCTATTTTACCTTATAAAGAACTTGTTACTCCTTTTTGTAACAATTATACAAGTAGCACACATTTAGTACTTTTTGAAGAAGATTGGACTTTTATTGAATATTGTGTTGATTTATTATCTACTTTTAAAGATGCAACCGAAAGATTTTCAACTCAAATTTATCCAACTACACCGTATTTTGTTCCTATTATCTACACAATGTTTGACAAATTTGTAAAATTTAGGAATCATGAAACTTTAAGTTCTTTTGTATATGATATGGAGGAAAAATTTTAAAAATATTGGGAAATAATTCCTCCTATTTATTGTATTGCAACTTTACTAGATCCTAGTCAAAGTGAGGTAAATATAGAAATTTTTTTTGATTGTTATAAAGAATTTCTTGATCTTGATTCTATTGAGGATCAAAAGTCCTCAATTAACAATCTTTTTCGAGAATTGTTTAATGTTTATGAAACAGAAAAGGAGCAATTCAACTTTAATCGAGAAGAAGAAGATTCATACGAAGAAACCAAAAGTAGCAAAAAAGGAAAAGGAATTTTAAACGCAATTAAGGAAGCAGCAAAGAAGAGAATGAAGCTAAAAGGAAAAGCGAGCGGATCGGGATCGAGATCAACAACTCGACGAAGTTCTAGCTTCAATGAGCTAGGATTTTTCTTAAGTCAAGATTTTTCTGTAGATGATAACTTTGATCTTCTCCAATGGTGGAAAGAAAACCAAAAACAATTTCCAGTTTTAGCTTCCATGGCCCGAGATGTTTTTGCGGTGCAAGTTTCTTCTGTTGCTTCGGAATCCGCATTCTCGACATGTGGAAGAATTATTGGAGACCATCGAACTACTCTTAATCCGGATTCATTGTGCATGTTAACATGCCTTAAAGATTGATTTGTTGCGGAATCGCGCAATGTCGAACTTGGAATGGCCAATGAATTTGCTGATAATAATTCAGAAGAGGAGGAAGAAATTTCCAAGGCAATCCGTATAAATTATGAAGAGTAGAGAATAATCTTTTTTTTTTGTAAATTGTATGTAAAATTGTAAATAAGTTTAGTCATAGTGAATATTTTTATGGACTACGGTCCCGTGGTTTTTACCCTTCTAACTTTTGAAGGGGTTTTTTACGTAAAAAAACTTTGGTCTCCTACTCTCTCCTTTTTCTCCTTTGTTGTTGTTGTTGTTGTTGTTGTTGTTATTATTATTATTATTATTATTATTACATACCAAATTAATTAATGTTATACTTATCTATGTTTAAAATAAATAAATATTTAAAATACAAAATGAATTAATATTTTAAAAACATATTAAATAAATGAATAAATAAATAAATGAATAAATAATAAGTAAATGATATTTCAAATATAATAAATTATTTTAAATGCAAAATGAATATAATAAATGAATATAAATAAAGATATGCAAAATGAATATAATAATAATATTCATAATATCATTATTTGTATTTTGAATCAAATATCATTTTATCATAATATTATATTCATAATATAACTTTAATTTATTATAACAATAATTTTATTAGATAATTTTATAATAGTTTATTTTTACATTCTTGTTACATTAATTAAATAAATTATAATATAACTTTATAATAAATTATTGTTAAATTAAACTATTAACATTATTTATTATAAAAATAAATTTATTAGATTAAATTATTAAAATATATTAATATATATTAAAATAAATTAATATAAATTTTTAAAAATAAAAATTTTAAAAAGAAAAAATGGACCGAACCGGTTTAAACCGGTTCGGTCCGGTTTTGAGACGAACCGGTTCAACGAACCGAGCCGGTTCGTCTCTTATAACATATAAAACCGGTCCGAACTGAACCGATTTAGTACCGGTTCGGATCAGTTCTCTTTTGGTTAAGGCCAAAACCGATGAAAATCGATCTGGAACCGATCCGGTCCGACCTGTAACCAGCTCGTGAAGAATGAGAAAAAGTAAGAATTGGATTAATTCTGACCCATCAAGTCAAGGTACGTTACCATTAGCATTGACTGCTTCCACGATCTAGTACTTTACCATTGGCATTCGATGACCGCCATGATCTAGTACTTTACCATCAGGTTTTGATTACTGCTATGCATGATCCAGGACTTTGCCATCAGCATTTGATTATTCCATGCATGATCTAGTACTTTACCATCAGCATTCGATTACTGCCATGATCTAGTATTTTTTTTTTGATCAAGCAAATATTTTTTTTGGTTAACAGAGTAAATTAAAAGTTACATCATAATGTCACGAGGATATTCAATTCCTCGCCTATTAGCATCTAACAAACTAGATGACTCAGGAGGAGAGTTGGAAAGCTTCTCAAATTCAGTTTCTAACTCACACCCCATTTTAGAAAGCTTATCAACCGCAAAGTTTTCTTCTTTAAAAGTGTGTCGGAGTTCAACTCTCCAAGACCTTTTTAGTAGCTCTTGAATATCAGCAATCAAGCATCCCAGAGAGTGAATCTCAACGTCTAAAGAATTAATTAAATCAATAACAATTGCGGCATCTAATTCTACGATAACAGCTCGATATCCATCTTCCCAAGCGAGATTCTGGTAATTTACCATCTACTTTTGATTACTTCCATTAGCATTTGTTTACTTCCATGATCTACTGATTTTTTTAATCTAATTTTTCCTTAGCCTAGTTGGCTTTTTGCTTAACCTGATTGATTATCCAAGAGTATATATGTTGTACGTGTATGACATGCCTCTTCATGCTATACTTATTGCTTGACTTGATAGATTTTCCATATACATGCATGTGTATAATATATATATATATATATATATATATATATGTGTGTGTGTGTGTGTTACACAGTTTCACTGCAATATCTAATCCCAGTTTTATTCTGGCAATATGTTTCAAGAATGAACAAATTTTTGGGTCTTTCTCTCTTATGACGTCAACAATATGGTTAAGTGTGTTTCAACTTACTGTTTGGACCTTGAATTAAGTGGTGCAGAGCTCTGTTATAGTTGTTTTCAGATATTCTATCCAATAAATTAATTTCAAGTCTTTTTTTAGCTATGGCTGGAGTATGGCTGCTATTGCAAAAAAAAAAAAAAAGCATTTGTGAGTAGTAATAGTTATTTTTGAGCAGACATTCAAATGTTTCCAAAGAGATAGATGAAAGATTTTTTTTTTCCATTTTACACAAATGTTTAGGTGTAATTGAGTTAAGTCAGTTCAACGAGAAACTTGAAATTCGAAACTTTATTTGAATTTGCTCAATTAAACTTATTTATCAAAACGAACTCAATTTTGATCTTGACTTCAAGCTTGATTATTTGTATTTGAGCTGCAAGCTCATTTTGAGATTTTTTTTTTACAAATATTTTATACCAACAACCCTAATAAATAATGACATTTTTTAAGATAACAATAATAATGATGATGATGATAAACATTACACAATCAAATCCAAATTATTTTAACATCAAAAAATAAAAAGTTCCAATCAAATTAAAAAAATACAATAATGGTCAAAATTATAAAACTAAAATCATAATTTAAAAAAACTAAAATAAAATATTCAAATAAATAAATCCACACAAATTACAACAGCATCATTTGTGATTTGACTGCCATAACTGCCTAATTACAAAAGTAGAACAACGTGACAATGACTTGTAAACCCTGGAAATGTAAATAACTAGGTAAAGTAAATATAATTGTCACCTGCTATACGCATTAAACAAAAGGGTTTTTGTGTGGAGGAAGGGAAAGAGGCAAGGAAGGGTTTAGGGAAAACATGATTTGGACATGTCAAGAGTTTTACTTGATCTCCAGGTCATGGGATGCCTAATCTATTGCTGGCATCTCCCATGTTCCGAGGGAACAAAATTCTATCACTTATGGGTTGGCAAAATTTAAAGTTCAACGATCTCATGTCTTTCTGTTTACCTTTGAATTATATATGTGCATAATTTTCATTTTGATTATTATCTATTTCGAACTGTGCAACACTCCCTTGTTAATAAAACAAGCGTTATTGCCTTTCAAAAGAAAATGTGATGCCTAAACAAAACTCACATTCCATGTTAAAGTGGAAAGTGACATAATTCTACTCCTCCTTGCCCACGCTACTAAATTTTCTTCTTTTTCTCTTTCTATTGACTATTTTCTCATGTGTTAAATTAAGTTTAGTCTAATTATTTACTAGTTTAATTATAGTTAGTTCTAATTATTTATTAATTTACTTAATTTGAGTAAAGTGATTTTAGTAGTTATCAGCTAAAGAAGTGTTGTATGTCGATTACAATTGTAACTTTTAATAAAAATATACTACTAAAAAATAAATAATCAAGACATTAAATATCCTTATTTTACGAGATTTACTGATTTCTTTTTCTTGAACTTGGAAAGTACACAAGTTGGTAAGAGGGTCTTCTGCGTTGCATGCACGAAACCAAAAATATGATACATGCAATCTATACGCTGGTTGAAATTTCCTACCGACATAAATAAATAGTAGTTAAGTAACATATGAAAATACCAAATATATGTATAGATTAGATTGTACCATGCAGAAACATTAAAAGTTTGATGTGGACTTGTGCGGGTGAGGTTGTAACACTTGTGTAGTTTTAAGCTAATAAATTTGATTTCAATGAGATTAAAAATATTTATTTATAATTTAATATATTAATAATTTATATGTATATACATTTATATTATTAAAAATATCAAAATTTTAAAATAAAAAATTTTATATAAAAATTAAAAAGAACAAAATGGAAAATAATAAATAGTTGAGGATGGGGCAAAATTGCATCATTGTATATAGATATCAATTTTAGATTTGATAATTTTAAACACGACATGAAAATGATATTTGTCAAAATTAAATAAAAATTATATATGAATTTGATAAAAGTAAATAATAATATTTTATATTTTTCATATAAATATAAATTTTAATACAAATTTTATATAGTTTTTTTTTTTGGTGCTTGTTAATACAATATAAATACAAATTATAAACATGAATTAAAAACTCTAACCGGTTTTCACCGTCTTCCACCTTTTAGTCAGCTTTAGACAGCGTGAAAGCGGTATAGTTATTAGGTACTTTAGTTATAGACAAGTGGTCCTGCCTGATTTTATTAATGAACACGTTGGTTTTTTTTGTTCAAACCAACCTATTAGTGATTTTATTAATGACCTTCCTTTGCAATAGAGAAGAATCAGGGTACTTCACCATCACTGGTTTGCGTGGAGGAAATTTGCTAAAAATTATTGCAGATCTAATATCGATGCGATCACTCTATCCAAGCGCGATGGCGATCCATTCTACATCATCAGAGTGGGAGAGGTTTAGAAATCCGTTTGTTTTCTTTCATTATGAATAAGATTTTTCAGTACTGAGAGTGCAGCAATCTATATTTTATCCTGTAACTTTGCATGTTTAATGGTTTTGAAATGAGATGTTCAATCGTTTTATGTTTGACAGTGATGGCGTTTATTAGAAGAAAAATTACAACAGGTAGGCAGGATATAATAGATTTATCTATTTATACATAAAAGGGAGAACTTGCTGTTCTGCGTTTACAACATGCGTTTGTAGCAAAACAAATCAAAGCTACAGAGTTACATATATGGATATTTTGGAGATGACACGAGGCAAATCACGATTGCTGTCCGCGTGCGGGTTGCCTCGGAACGTGGTGGTGCGATGAAGGTGAAAGCCAGACCAGCGGGGTCGTAATGGAAGCTGACGACTGCTGGCTGCGGCGGAACGTGATTGTGCGATGAAGGTGAAAGCCGGACAAGCGTGGCCGTAACGGAAGTTGAGGAACCCGAAAACAAAACCCGGAGTCGAACCCGAAAACAAAAGGGTCTTGTCCGGTAAGAGTTGCTACCAAAAGATGTTTTTCATAAGGTCGAACCCGAAACAAAAGGGGGTTGAGCTCGAACACGAAAACAAAAGGGTCTTGTCCGGTAGGGCCTGGTTACCGCATGACGTTTAACGTTGCTTGTGGAGTAAAAAAATTTTACTATCAGTGTATGTAATAATTATCCTTTCACAAGTACATACACTAATTGTGAAATTTTTTATTCTACAAACAGCGTTAAAATCATGTTATATGTCTTATAAAAATATTAAAATAAATAAAACATAACATGTGTCATGATCTTAATATTGTTTGTATAATAAAAAATTTTTATTATCAATATATATAATAATTATCCTTTTCACAAAGTCGAAGCCGAAAATGAAAGGGTCTTATCAGGTAACAATTGGCTACCGCGATCTGTTTAAAATATCACGATAAGTACGAGATTAATTCCTGTTTTACCGTGTGACTGATGCTAACATTGCAATTCTAACACGAAAATCAAATCATCATTATTTTTTTCTTAAATTAAAAAAAATCAAATAATATTTATTGAAATCTATATTTTTTTTTAATAGACTATTTTTTGAATAAAAATTTTATACATATGAATATTTAAAAAATATATTTTATTTTTTAAAAGTAGACTACTTTTTAAAATAATTTTAAAATATTTAATAATAAAAATATTAATTAATATAAAATGGTTTTATTATTTTCTAATATATTAAAAAATGGTTTTTTGATTTCAGTCAACCAACACCAACGTTAAATTTACAGTGCCGGCGACTCCTCTATAAAAGAAGCTTCAGTTCTGCCAGATTTCAGAATATAATTCTAAATGGATTTATTTTTTTTTTACAATGTCCTGAACTTAGACCTGGTAAAAAAAATACACTTCTTACACTATCAACACTTTAGATTATAGAAGCAAAAGGCAAAAATGATGCTGCAATGCATCCACCATTGCAAAGCAGCAAACTGCCAGATTCTAATCTGTTCTTAAAAAACACATGATCAAACAACAAGCGTTGTTGTGAGGCCTGCATACTGTAATCCTCCGGATCATAACTATTTCTTCTGGTAATCTGTGAATCAATCCCAACCTTCCTTGTGTCTTTCTCAAAACCTTCAACATACTTTTTAATGTCTTGTTGGAGCTCACATACCTGACCCGGCTTGGGAGAAAAGGAAAATTGGAATTTTTGACTCCGTTCCCCGTCAGTACTATTCAGACGGAAGCGATCTTGTGTCTGCTCCATGCCACCATTACTGGTTGTTAAATCCAAAGGATCATGGCTGTATGCGAATTGGCATTCCTGCAAAATATAGATTTAGCCTCTGTTAAGGGTTAAATATAAGTACAAGAGCAAGAAAGAAACACAGACAAGTCAGACTACCAAAATAGTCCGATTTCAACGTTTTAGCCAGCGCAAAGGAAGTGAAAATAATCAGGGGAATCGTGTTGTGAAAATATTCTTGTTTTCTTTCTAAACATTAATTCTATAAAGAAATACAAAAACGGTTTACAAGAAGAACTTCTACTCCAGTCCAAACAAGCAAACTCTTACTATCATATCTCATAGAAAGAGAGGATAAGAAGTTAGAAGAGTGCAAAAGATGCCTACTTGCTAAAGAACCCACTTCATTTCTCTAAAAGGGAATCCTAAATGCAATTTCACTAGGGCAATTATTTGTTAACAATATGATTCAATCTGCTTCACCTTACCCCAACCAAAATACAAATGCATAGCAAAGGAACTCGTAACTACTTGATTGTAAAACAGTGAAATACAGGAAGCAAAAGGTATAGGTCAAAATGCAACATGAAAAGCATTTTCTTCACCAAAGCCATTTGCTATTAAGATTGTCAAATATTTATCTTAACAAAACCTATATGGGGGCCTTGATGGTTGTAATCCTATGGGAGCTTGTCTTAACCATTTTTGCTGACCCAATATAAACTTTGTATGCATTCAGTGTAATGCATTTCAACGCAAACCAATTTTGAACATTTTGTCTGGCTAATGGAATATCCTGTCGAGGTGTTGGGTACCCATTCACAACAATCCCAGATAACATATAAAAGAGATCAAAGGAAACACTTAGAGATGCCTCCTCTTAAAAACAACCATATTCTGTATGAGATTCTGTGGCAGTCACACTTGTTATTTTGTCAAAAAGCCATATCAAGCAGAAGATAACAAGCCTCAAAGTTATTTGATTTGCTAATCAAGCGAACCATCAGGTCTTAAAAATTAATGAAAGAAAAACATACTAGTAAAAACCCTATATATAACCTGTTTATCATGGAGATAATTGCTGGGGATATTGGCTGCTGGAATGCTTGAATTTTCATGCTGCAATGATAAGCCATCAGCTTCTAGGGTACCAACTCCCACTAATTTGAGTGGTGGATCTTCTAGTGATGAGAAGTCAGAGTCATCAAATGTTGATAGTGAGACACACTCATCAAAATAGGCAAGGGCATCGTCGGTTAGGCATTTTGATATTTTCCTTCTCTCGATACTAGACTGTCACCATATTAAGGTTGAATTTATTTCGAGAAGAGAGAAAGCAAAGAGCAAACTTAAAAACCAACATGTATGCAAATTATCTGGAAAATTACAATAAGGGTCAAAAAAATAATGCAACTGCTTTGCATGCATCATCTTTGGCACACACAATGCAAGGACTTGTCATTGAATCCTTAGAAGTAACATTTCAATAAAATAGGAATATTACAATGAAGCATTATCATTTAAAATTCCTAAATGATGCAATATGTAGAAACACTTGCTCCAAATAAAAATGGGATTTATATAAATGGTTTCTCTTGGTTTAAGAACCCAATAAATTGAGAAAAGCCAATCTGAACTGAAACAAAAATCTGGAAAATCCTTTTCTTCCAATATGACTGGTCCAACCCTCATTTGAAAAGTTATATGTATGCCATATGCATGAGCACAAATATTGCGTTTGTGTATATAAAGTGTGAAAGTGTGTCAGAAAATTTAGTCTGAAAACTATATATACTCACTTTTCTTCCTAGACGGGATTTCATTGTGTTAGGAGTCTTTGCATCTGGAACCACTTCCTTTAGGATCCTACTAAGCTCCTTACCACGTTGTTCCTCTATAGCCAGGTCAGCTCGAAGTTGTCTGGCACGTTCTTGGGACTGCAAGTGAAAAGGAAATAGGAAAACATATACTTTAAAAGGCCTTATTCAACTAAAAAGGTAAAAAAAAAATTTACCAAGAAGCATAGATAAGAGAGCTCAAAAAACATGACAACACACACATGCCAGCAATAGTGACTTTATTTTGTTATACAAACTAGGTAACAAGACAAATACAGATGTCTTTTCTTATTAGTTTAAGCAATCCATTCAGTAGAAATCTGAGAAATTATACTTATTCAAAATTCAAGCCCTAATCAGTAAGCACTTGATGGCTCAAAATATTGAATATTTTGGTTATTTTCCATGTTGTGCCTCTTGAGTTTAAAAAAAAAAAAGGCAGCTAACATAGCCATAAAGAGATTTTCAATTTAGCATGGCATGTTGCTATGAGAAAGACCAACCTATGAAGGTTCTATATATTGATTTTTGGACCTGTGACAATATCATAGTCTTATCATAACTATCAGAATGTTTGAAAAGAATAAATTTAAAGGTAAATTCCACCAAGGTCCTCAAGGTTTTACCATAATTCAACTTTAATCCATTAGTTTGAGAAATGAATATTTTGATCCAAAATTATAAATTTGACGGCATAAAAAAATTGTTCTATTAAGTTACTATTAAAAAATCTATTAACATAAACATTTGTTGCTCATGAAATATCGATAATACCTTTTTTTGATATTAAAAAATAAAAATCTTACATACAGTAATTTTTAAAAAAATTACTTAAAATTAATAAATAGTAGTAAAATTCATAATTGATACTTGGGAATGTGATATTTTTAATTTAAGTTTAGTAATTGGCTTATATATGTCAAAATCATTTGTGATTTTGGACCAAAGGTCCTTTAATTTAAATTCTCCCTAACCTTTTTAGGGATGTTTACACACTTCAATTTTTCTTCATTGCTTTCTATCATTACATACTCTATATCCATTCTTACTTAGCTCATTCCATTCAATGCTTTTCAGAATCAAAATATCACCCACTTCTCTCTAAATGCTATAGAATCGTATCCAATCACTCCTATTATAACAACAATAAAAGCAACTGACCTACTAGAAAAGAAACTTAACTTAATGTTGAAATCATTTGCAGACTTTACCTCACTAACATATGTATCTGTACTTGTAGCATAATGGAAAAATGAGTTTAAATCATAAACAAAAGACACTTGCAGAGAAGTAAATTACCTGCTCTAGCTTTATGGCATATTCTTGTTGTACATCTGAAACTAACTCAACAGCATCTGGATCACTAGTTGCATTACTCCTTCTGATTGCCTGAAACCATATGAAGCAATAACAATCATTGACTGGCATAAAGTTTGACTTCTCTGCAAGGGAAATCTTAAGGACACTGTCAGAGAAGGTGTGAGCAAAGTGACTTGACACCAAAATCAAGTATCTACAATCTTCTGTAGAATATTTATGAGCAGAGTAGAAAAAAGCTTTGAAGACAAGGTATCTTCGTGTTTAATGTTGACCAATTTTTTTCTTTTCGTAATGCCACTAATCAAAAATTAAAAGAAATAACATTACAATGTCATTTAACTTAATTGCACTTGATTTAACTCGTACAGAGACCCAAAGAAAAATTTTGAATCCAAGAAGCCAAATTAACTTACACACTCCAGCTCATTTTGGATGTCAGAAATAGCCCACCTCACTTCTGATTTAACAGTTCTGTATATATCACTAGCAGCAGTAGCATCTCCTACCAATTTATCCCCTTGGAATGACTTCAAAATAAAGCATGACAACAAAGTGTATCAGAAGTTTTGACATGTAAAACAATAAATTGATCATCTTTGACATTCAAAAATTAAACACTTCTTAAACTAGCACTAGCCTAAGGTTAAAGCTTCCATATACAATAAACCAATTCAAATGACCCAGAATCTCACCTCCGTCAATTCAGTGTCTGAAAAAGAACTTGTCGAGACCGCATCATCCCATTTTGCAGTTTTTGAATGAGACTAAACAAAAGTGAAACATTATCACATCATTAAAAACAAAAAATCTCTCCCTATTTGCAATTAATATCAAACAAATCTTTCAAGAACTTTTTATTTAGAAACAGAAAAAGTCCATAGAGCTAATACCAAACTTGTAGGAGAACCATCCAAAGGATCATTAGGCTTCTGCTGACTTGACCGTGTCAAACTAGATCTGCTCCTAACTAGATTACCCTTTTGACCATTAACCGAAGTGGCACTTAAATTACCTTTATTCCTGAATTTCATCGATAAATTACATTCTTTCGAACTCTGCCCAATCAACAAATATCAATTAGAAAAGAATTAAACAAAAAAATGGTTTGATTCTTCAAAAATAAGTGTTCGATTAGAACAGAACTAATGACTAAAATGTAAAACCTATTCTAATATAATTGTCCTGAATAAAACAAAAGAAAAAAAAATCATATATTTTATTCTCCCAAAAGAATCAGATTTCTAACGTTTGTTTGCAGCTTTTGCTACTTAATTTTTACTTCTGGAAGCTAAAGTTAAAAGACTATCTTGAATCATAAAAGAATATACAGTTGAATAATCAAAATTTTAACTTTATAAACAACAAGATGTATGATTTTCCATTTATATAGAAATTGTCCTACTTGAATATCAGTTTTACACTAGAACTAATTCCTCAGATGTAATTTCTTTCTCTTTTGCTAATTACCCTTCCATTTCAATAAGAAAGAAAAAGTAAAAACTAAGTCGCAAGATATTCATTCAAATTTGAAATTCAATTAAAAAAAAGAAGAATAAGAAGATAAGATTGAAAAAACCTCGGAAGAAGCTAAATGGGTTCTTGAAAGTGGAGTGCGGGAGATAGAGCGACCACGTCTCCTTGTATCCACAACGGACAAGCTCCGAGATAACTCCTTGCTATTCCCCGAACCCGACAGGTGTTTTCCGTCAGGGCCATTTCTGGAAGTAGATCTGCCTCTCCTATTACCATAATCATCGGTGGCAACGGCTTTGGGTTTGGTTTTGGAAGTGGCTTGATCGGATTTAAGGATGCAATTTAGGAACACAGCTTCATCATCGTCGTCGTCGTTGCCGTTGCCGTTGTTGTCAAAGAGAGGGTTGTCTCTTTTAATGGAGAATTCGGAGAAGTCGGAATGGGAGGTTCTTGAAAAGGCACTCACGCTTCTGGATCTCCGAGGAGGAGCTGTTGCTGCTCTTTTCGAAGAGTCCGACGATGACGGTGTTGTCTTACTTGAGATCGCCGTCGTCGTTGAGGGGTTCCCTCTCCTTAAAGAGGACTCAAACGTCGAGGATGCCGCCATTTATCTTTTCTTGGAGAAATAAACGTAAGGAGGAGAGGAGTCGAAATCTTAAGATGTCTATAAAGAGACAAAAAATAAAATAGAAAGCAATATCTAATTCCTATGATTGTATCCTTGCTTTTATTATCTGCATTCGGCTGTCATGCTTGCGCCATTGAAATTTAAATTTAGATAGCACTTGCCATTGTCACAAGCTCGCGCGTGAATTTTTATATTTTGTTTTTAATGTATTTTGTTCATTTTTCGATTTTAATGTAATTTATTATCACCATAATAGTATTTACTCCAAAAAATTAAAATAAGTCATATAAATCAATATTTATTAGATCATTCATATGTATTCTAATACTTCAAACATTCCCATCTAAAGTCATGTGTTCATAACTCTAATATAATAAATATCATATTTAAACATGTATGATGCACGGTGATGATTTTAATTTATAATAATTTAATAAATAAAATAGAAATTAAAAAATTTATTTTAAAATATATGTTGAATAATGTATTAAAAATTTTGATGCATATGCAAGTTTACATAAATTAAAAAATAATTTGAAATTGAATACTAATTAAAAAATTGTAGAAAAATTAAATATCACAAATTTTAATATATTTAAATAGTTACAATTTTTCTGATCAAAAAAAATAGTTACAATTTTAATGAAAATAATTCTTACTTCATTAATCATTAATAAATTATTGGTTAATATTGCATCTTTTTAAAATTTGATTTTAAATGATTTTAAATTAATCTTATAAAATTAATTAGTGTTGAAACTTTAAAAAAATTATTTATAATAGTCTCAAAAATTGAAAATAAGGACAAATGTAAATGTAAATAAAAATAAATTATTATTTAAAATTTAAATTTAAATTAATTTAAAATAATTAAATACAATATTTAAGATAATACACGCTTCAAATTAATAAATAATCCATATGAAATTTTTTTACCAAAAATTTATTGAACAAATAAATAAATAAATAAATAAATAAAATTTGAAAAAATACTTGAAAGTTTAATTCGATACTAAAATATATAGCTTAAATGCCCTATTTTAATTTCTAGATAAAAGATTTAAAATCTTAAAGTAGTTCCAATCAAAATATATGGATTTTTTTAATTTAAAAATAACATAATAAGTGATAACATAAAATTTAAATTTTGAAATAAATTTTATTTGATTTAAATGAAGATAGTACAATGAAAATATATATTTGTTAAATTTTATTTATTTTAAAATTAAATAATTAATGGAATAAGTTTATTTATAAAAAATTAAAATTAATTTATTATTCCAAGAGTTTTGGCTTTTATATATTTGTATAAGATATAAGATTATTATCAAAAGCTAAATATTATTGAAATTACAAGTGTAATTTTGGATCAACGATCAGGTGATTCTTCATAAACATTTTATACTTTAATGATGAAAAAATTCATCTCACTACACATAAAATACATGTATCTTTTTTTCTTTAAAAAAAGTTCATCAAAGTAAAAAATTTATACCTAAATTAATTATTTCTATAAATGTGTTTTTAATATGTAAGACAACAGTAAATATATGTACATATATATTAATAAAAGATGAGTAAAGAAATTGATAGATGACATGTAATTTTGTTTAATTTTAATATTTAAATACAGATATTTATCTTTTAGAAAGTGGAATATACAATTGATTTAAAAATATAATTTATTCATTTTGTAATTTTAATGTTTATAAAATCCTATCTTTAAGAAAATTGAATAAAATTATTGTTTTTTTTATTTTACGGTATTACATGTGTCAAATTTTTAGAATATCTATGCAGAATATTTTACTTTGAGTCAATTGCTTTGACTTATCTCTCTCTCTCTCTCTCTCTCTCTCTCTCTCTCTCTCTCTATATATATATATATATATATATACATATATTAGATTATATTATATTATAATGTACATAACAAATATAGCAAAATGTTTACTTGGACATTCCTTTCCACTTTCTTAAAAATTTTTTAATTCCTACAATTTCTCAATCGTTTAAATAAAATTATTTTAAAGTAATTTTAAATACTAGCCAATCCAAAAAATTTTAAATATATAATTTTAATATTATCTTTTTGAAAAACTAAATAAAATATCAATTGATATTTATTTTATAAAATAAATAATTTTAATTTTAATTATTTGAAAATATTTTATTATCTAAAATGAAAAGTATAAAAATAAGTTATGAAAATCATGTATATATTATTAAACATTTAAATTTATTATTTTTAAATAAACAAAATTCATTTATAAAACATATGAATTTACAAATATATATGTTAACATACATATTTAATAGATAAAATTAATTATATAAATATTTTATAGTCATTCTTTTATACATAAATATGCATTTTATATACATATAATATACATATTAAATATATAAAATTAATTATATATAAGAATGCATATGCATATTATATGTATATAAAATCATATTTATAATTATTATTATTTAGGTCAATAATGAATATCTACATCATAATGTTGTTCTAACACTTAAAATTTTTTAAAATATACATTTAATTTTTATTTTAACATTTTTTTGATGTGCTTAATAATATTATTTATAATGTTTTCATTTTTTATTTTTCCCAATATTTGTTTATCCTATGCTTTGAAATTTATAATTTTTTAATTAAATATTTAATTCTTTTTTGATTGGATATATTTATTATGTTATATGTATTTTATACAATATTATTATCTAATACGCTATCAGTTGAGTTTTAAAATTCCACGAACGATGCTAAGATGACAATACATAATTTATATAAATATTAAAAATAAATAATAAATAAATAAAGGAAAGGTATTTGTCATTACTTTAACATAATTTGTGAAGTTCAAGAATTTCATTTAAACTTCCTCACCAAGTCAAAATTTCTTTGGGTCAGTACCAATAATGCAATGTTATTGGGAATTAGTTTCATACTCAATATGGTATGGTATGAGCACATCTCATGATTTACATAAAAAATTTCCTTGACAGTATATTAAATAATAATCATTTTATATAGACTTTAAATAGATAAATTAAATAATATTATTCTATATATTTAAAAATTAAATAGTTAAAATTAGTTCGTGCATCGCACAAGTAAAAGCTAGTACTTCCATATTTTTCCAAATTACTTTTTTTCAAGTATTTTTTTTTGTCTTAACCTTTCTCTTAACATGCATAGCCTCTATTCTCTTAACTGGAGCATCTATAGGTTTACATCGTATATATCCAAACCAACGTGAAATAATATGTAAGTTTTCGATTTTAATGTAATTAATTAATTAAACCGATTTAATTTGGTTAATCGAATCATCAACTATTGGTTAACTAAAATATAAATTTGAAAGAATTTTAACTTTTGTAATAAAAATTTTTAATTTTTGATTAATTCGATTGAAAAACAAAATTAAGCAAAATTTTAGTTGAAATGTTAAAAACTCAAAATAAAATTAAAATATATGAAAGTCAAGAATATTTAATGTTTAGATGATAGTTTTAGTTTAATATTATTGAAAATTTCAGTTTAGTAGTTTGTTTTCGGAATATTTTGTTAAATTATTTTATTTTATTTTATTTATTTCAAATACAAGAAATTAAAATTTAAAATATAATTTAACCAAAACGTATTTTATTATTCGATTAATTAAAAATTAATCAAATTAAACCAAATTCAATAAATTAAATTATCGAAATTTCCCTGAACTCAAAACAAGTATTGACCATATCTAAAATTCCTAGCTAGGAATATCTTCATTGCATCAAATACAGACACGAAATGAACCTCATTGTAACCTTTGCTTAGCATCACAGATTTGAAGCACAAGCTGCATCAGCATACATGAAAAAGGTTTTAGGTAAAATTTAGTGCTTACCAGGGTTGCCAACAGTTCCTGGCACAGCATTCCAGATAGGTAGAAAGGAAAGGAGGTTCAGAAAATCTGAAGTCCAGATTGATGTTCAATTGCTGGAATTCTAACATGTTTTATGTGAATTTCTTGTGTTAAGAATTCAACAAGGGGAAACAACATCTAAAACTCCAAGCTGTTATGGTGAAGACATTCTAAGTAACACACTTTTGTTCACAATGACCATAAAACAAGAAACAGAATGTTACATCCATAAACATGCATGTTCAAATATTAGCCGAGAAAGAACGGGAGGAGCTCATAACTTATCCTCTAGTCTATCAGGATCAGAATAAAGATGGGCTAAAATGCCTACTTCAACACAGTTTGCTGCCTGCCATCGGGAATTGCGAATAAAACCACCGGCTTTGAAGGTCTAACAAAGGGAACATCGCATCTGAAGTAGCCTTTCCTCTCCAGCTGCAATATCTCTCCTTGCTTTAAATTGCGCATGTTGGAATCTCCAACTGCTGCAGTCTCCTTTTTTGTACATGGGTTTAGTACATCCGTGAAATCCTCTCCTTCTTCCAGCTGCATCCACAACAAATAAAAGTAAGACCCTTCATACTAAACACCATACACTTTAGCGGAGTATCAAATCATCCAGGGAAAATAATGAACTAAATCCGTCCCACGGAGAAAATTCCCAGAGTTATCCAGAATAAAAATACTCACAATTATGGATTCAATTACTAGCACATAATTCGTATTGCGTATTTGTCAACAAATAGCAATAGCATTCACATCAGTTTTTGCAACATTTGCAAATGATTTCCGATACATCCATGTTCACTGCACATGTTACATTACAAATGGTATACTGCGAGCATAGAGACAATCCAATATCGTTTTTTGCATAAAGGTGGGAAAAAACAACCCTGAGAACATGTTATAGCAATCAAATTATATCTGTCAGCACTAATTTTCGATCTGCAAGAACACATGGGAACGGTATTCCAGTATTTAGCTAGTACCAATCATTAATTTAAAAAGGAAAAAAAATTGCACAATCTAGATGTAAGTTAATAGCAAGAAGATACCTTCTTTTTCGTTATTAGATAGTCAAACTCCACCAAGGAAAGGTTGACGAGTTCATTTGTTTCCACTAGCCACGTGAGCTTCAATTTTGTTGTCTTGACAGATCCTTCAAGATGCAAAACTCCTACTAACTGGCTTATGTTTCCATCCTGGTCCTTAATTATTTCTTTCACAATGGCATTACCCCAATCCATTAAGGTTACCTCCTCATCCACCGAGATGCACTCTGCATCAGCATAGTCTATCCATATCCTCCTTGTGTACGTAGTTGCCTTCTCTCCAGCACCATCATATTTCTTATGCCTTGGGATAATGCGAACAAATGGCTCATCAGGACCATTGCTTAAGGTCAATAACACACGTCGTTCTTCAATGACTGCTGTATGCCTAGGACAAACAGGATCAATGATCTTCTTATTAATTGTCCAAAGTTTGTCCCATTCCATAAGATTGAGATTTTTTGAAGCCCCCTGGAACAAAAGGTTGGAAAAATAGTAAGAGAGAAAGAGGCAAGTTGTATTAAAGACAGCCTAAGTTAGCCTATAGCAAGGAAACAATCGATCACAGGCTTTGAATGTGTTGAAGTTAACAGCCATGCAAACTTACCTGCTCCAAAATAAATTGGATCAAGGCCTCTATTTTCAGACCTCGGCGAACAATTCCTTGGACTGTTGGGAAACGAGGATCATCCCATCCATCTACTTTACCGTTTTGCACAAACCAGAGCAGCTTACGCTTACTGAGAAGCGTATAGACCATATTCAATCGACTAAACTCATATATGTGTACCTTCCGCATTCCCATATCCTCTTGAATCCTATAGTATTGAGCATTGCGATCATGATACTCACTAGATCGGAGTGCATGTGTAATACCTTCTTCAGAATCAACAAATGGACAAGCAAAATCATAAGTTGGGTATAACTTGTACTTGGACCCAATTCGATGGTGGGGAACTGGATTGCAGCGGTAGTATACTGGATCCCTAAGAGATTTGTTTGGATCTTGCATGTCTAACTTCCCACGAAGGCAGCACTGCAAACCCCTTTCAGAGCCAGCAATCATTTCCTTCCACAACTTCAAATTCTCCTCAACACTGTTGCTCCTACATTTTGATTCAATGCCATCCATCCTTTCTTTCTGCATTTGCTCACGTGGCGTATCATCCACATAGGCTTTCCCTTCCCGTATCAAATTTTCAGCCATATCCATTAGCTTTGAGAAGTAATCCGAAGTATAGGTGATCTTTTGATACTTAATACCCAATGTCTCAACATCTTTTATAAGATTATCTACAAACTCATTGCTTTCTTTGGTGGGATTTGTATCATCAAAGCGCAAAATTACTTCACCTTGGTACCGTTGGGCAAAGTACTGATTTAATAGGGCTGCTTTAGAGTGCCCTATGTGAAGATAACCACTTGGTTCAGGAGCGAATCTCAGCCGCACCTTTCCAAGCTCAGCATCAGGAAGATCTATTTCCGATGAAGGCCGGCTACCTACTTTTGCCTTATCAGAACTATCGCCATTCACAGTCTTTTGCTCTTTTGGTTTAGCCGCCACTGGTTTTCCCAACCCTTTTTTGCCAACATATAAAGCAGTGACATCCTTCAAGGCATCACTGTATTCTGCATAAACAGAATTGTACCAACGAACAAGGTTTGGGTACTTGTTTGACTTCCTCATGCTTTCCCATCTTAGCCCAGTTCCTACAGTGCATAGAATATTTGTTATGTATGGATAGATGGAAAACACTGAGAGATTACCTTGAGCAAAATGCAGTTTTAGTTTGATGGTATACAAGATAAAATCTTTTATGGGCTAGTCAGTTAAGCCTCTTTCCAAAAGAAAAATGAAAAGAAGTAAAAGTGGCAGATCATTTGTGTTTGGATGGTCAGGGAAATAACAGAGAAATAAGCTGCAAGGCATACATAATAATGGGCAAAAGTTGGATGAACCAAATGGCATCATATAATATAACCAAAGGATGAGTTATGAAGTTTACCAGCAAGACCTGACCAGATAGCTATATCTGCAATGGAGAAATTATGAGAAACGAAAAAAGTACGTTTCTCCAAATACACATCCATGTAACCACAAGCATTCTCAAATTCAGATCCACATGAAATAGTAGGAGCATACTCCAGCCACTCATCAATCTGAGAAAGCGAAAGAAAAGAGTTATTATTATTGTGAAGCACAGTATACACAACTCGAACTTTTTTTATTCAAATAAAACCTAAAAAAAGCTGGGGAAGAGATGCAGCAAATTAAAGAAACATACTTGGGCAGCATGGAAAGCATCGTCTCCATAGAAATTAGGAATGCCAGCAAGGCGACCAATGTAGCGGAGAATTACATAATTTCCTTGCAACTTGAGCCTATTTATTGCAAAGAGACAGAATGGATTAATTTAAAAATAAATAAATCAACCAAAAGTTGAAATTAAAAACTAAGAAGGAACCAAAAAAAGTACCCGTCTGAAAAAGACAAAGTGGGAGAAGAAGAGGAGGAAGTCTGAGTAGGTAAAGTGATTCCAGCTATCTTAGCAGCAGCAATGACGGAAAGTGGAGGACTATCTGGTGGAAATGATAATAGCATCAACCCTTCTTCCTTCATATTTAAGGAAGGACAATACCTGCAATTAAGAACAAGAATTTTCTATTTATACAGAAAAGAAAATGAATATATAATTGTAAAAATAATGCTACAGCCTGGGCCAAGCCGATCAGACACGGAAATTAGTTCCCAAGAGGTATAGTTAATTGAAAAGAACAAGGGAAAACACTAAAGCTATTAAGGAAGACACCGGGACACCAAGAACAACGTATTAAGCAGAGCAGCTAAAGGAAAGTGTTTTCGAAGCCTAGACTAAAACCTAAAGCCAAGATTGGTAAATACATTTTCTCAGTATCCAAAAAAAAACACGTACAGAGAAAATAACCAACCAACAAAATTCAATAACCATTAACAAACTACTTCAACTATAAAAAAAAAATCTAACCAATAAACACCTCAGTTCCAATGTCCAACAGCAACAACTCAAAACTCTAATATGCCCAATTCCCTAATTCTGACCCCAACCATAAATGTAACCAATAAAACGTTAAACATTGTATCTTCAAGTCCTAGACTAAAAGATACTGAAACTAAAATCTAACAGTAAACCAAAGGGCAGCATCGCGGCAAAACTACATATCCAAGTCTAAGGAAAAGGAAGAAATGCATGAAGGTTTAAGGGAGATCAGGAGAAAGAAAAATGAAAACAGAAAATAATTAGATAGAGAAAGTCAATATGAGGACCTAGCCGGCAATGAAACAGCAGAAGCGAAGGGGCGACTCATGGCAGAGCAAAGAGAAGAGAAAAAGGTATTGCAAATCCTTAATACGAGCCATTTTAATTCATGTAGGACTTGACCAAATCCAAATCCAATCTACTTACATGATTTCCAAGCAGAAAAATTGGATTTTAAAATCCAAATTCAAATCTTGAACTCAAACAGATCATAAACGAAATTAAACAAACGAATTTAGACAACCAATGATCAAAGCTTTAACAGCTTTACAGAACAAAAATTCAGCTGGAAGAATACAGAACCTGGCTTGGCTGGAATTGGTGCAGGAATCGGTTATGGTGCTCCCGTGCTCACCACTAAGTCCTGGCCGAGAATAGGGAAGAATGAAATGTGAAGATGAGGAGCTTGGCTACTGCTGCCGAGTGCCGCGCCGCCTTCCGCTTGTTGCCCTTGTGTTGTTACTCGTCAAACCCAAAAGGTTGAATGACTCAAAATGAGAGAGGGTAAGGCCTCGAGAGGTTGCGATAGCCGATAGACGCCTTTCGGCGATTGATTCGTAATAGTGTTAAGGGTTTTTTTTTTTTTTTACTGAAATTTGGACCATTTTAGTTCTCAAAATTTTTAATGAAATGTATAAATCAATTTTTTTTAAATAAGTTTTTTTTCATGTTAAAAAAAGTTTAATAACATGTATTTAATGAAATTTTTTACATTTTATTTTATTCTTCAATAATTCATAAATTTATAAAAATAATTATATTATTTCACATTAATTTATATATTTTAAGCAATTTTTATATTTATATTTATTTTAATTAGCAAAGTATTTATTTTTATTTATTTATTTCCCTTAAAAATTGAGATTTAATTTTAAAAAAATATTATTTTATTTTTACATTTATAGAGAGATTTTTAAAAAAATTTTGTTTATTTTTATGTATACTTTACATTAATTAAATATGATATGACAAATAATTTGGAAAAAATATAAAAATACAAGAATTAGAGTTTTGATAAAAATTGTATATAAATTTAATAAATATTAAAAAAAATATTTGATGTTTAATATGTTATCACAAATTATCATTTGATAATTTTCGTTTTTATACTATTGACATAATAATAAATACTAAACAAATATACAAATTATTATATCTAATATTAACAATTACGATAATTATTTTATATATTATTAATAAAGTTTTTAAACTCCACGAGTAGGGTTAATATAATGACACATATTTTATTTTATTTATTTTTTATTCTCTTAATATTTTTAAAAAACATGTGTCATCATCCTAACTTCACTTATGAAATCAAAATACTTTACTGACGTTACGTAGAATAATTATTTTATTAACAAATGTTGTCACCCTAATCGATTAGAAAGTACTAGAAGATATTTATCAAACACCTATAATGCTATTAATATCACAAATGTATAAAAATTATTATTTAGAATTACTTAAAAAACATATTTTTGAAGTATTAATTAAGATTTTTTTAAAATATTCTTACTACTTAAGTTTTATTTAAAAAAAAAACAATTCATAGGAAAAAATAAAAGCTAATTTAAAACCTCTTAACTAAAACTAAATAAATATTTAAAATGTAACATAATTTAAATGAAATTGCTTCAAAAAAAAAAGTAAACCATACATTTTATTATTCACAAGTTATATTTTTCTAATATTTAACTTTATATCCATCCAAATACATAATAACTCTTATTTTTGCTTATAAGAAAATTAAGCAAGTGCAAACATAAGAAGTAAGGACCAAATAATATTATGATAATTGACATAATATATTTTTTTAAATAATGAGATACTAATATATTTTCTTTAAATTTTTTTAAATAATTTCTCTAAGAATGTACTCTTTTTTTGTATGTACATATTAATAATGTAATATTAAAAGTATCTTCAAAAAAAATACAAAAATATATTTTTGATTTAATACGAAACTATTATATGATTTCACACGAAATATTTATCAAGCTTGCTCACTTGCATATAATGAAAATTTAAACTTCAAATGTTAGATTCACCGTAACCAAATGTTGTTTTATAGGCAAGGTTCATAGTTCAAGTATTGATTTCCTTGAATGATATATGTTGATGTGAATGGTGCGTCTTTAAAATCATTTGATAATGAATTAGTTTTAAAGTGCGTACAACTTAATTCAAAAACATTATGATTGAAAGACAAAAAAAATTACAATATTGTAAAGAATTTTTTATATTTATAATGAAAATTCATTTATTTTTATTATAGTTTGAGATGAAAGGATAACAAATAATAAAAATAATATCCAAACATATTTAGATTGTAAAGTTTTTTCTTTTTGTTTTATGAAAAACTTGAATTTTTAAACTTCAAATTAAAATTATATGATGTAAAATATTAATCTATAAAGCATATTCAATTTGAGGTGTTTATGTTTCAATTTTAAAAATTAATCAATCAAATCGATTTAATTACTCTATTAATTATCAAATTAATATTCATTAATTAACGAAAATGATTTTATAATAATTTTAGGTTTTAATTAATTCGGTTTTAGAATCAAATTAATCAATATAATATATATTATATTACAATATACATGTTTACATGTCAAATATTGCTAATGTGGACTCATTTGTCGACACGTAATCCATGTAGTAAATTTCACATATATATTAAATCCTATTTTACAGTTGATTTAATTTATCGTAATAAAATATATACATATATTATTAGCATATTTATAGTAACTTTAATGTTTTTGAATAAATATAAAATTCAAATTTGACTACCAAAATTCGAATGTATATTTAATTGACAACAAATACATATTATAAAATTAATCAAGCCATGTGGTAATTTTCAAATATATCTTAAATCCTATCTTGCAGTTGACTTAATTTATTGTAATAAACTTTGCACCTATATTATTGCCGAAATTACAGTAATTGTGATGCTTTGGAATAAATGTAAAATTCAAATTTGAATATCAAATAATTTGGATATATAAGAAACACGAAATTTATTTGACTTTTGCCTTTTCCCATTATCCATTTAGACTAATTTTGAGATTTTTATACATATTACAAAATTAATTAAGCCGTGTAGTATTTTTCAAATATATCTTAAATCTTATCTTACAGTTGACTTAATTTATTGTAATAAAATATGCACCTATATTATTAGCAACATTATAGTAACTTTAAGGCAAAATAGCCAAATAAGCCATCGACCTTGGGTCCAAAATGGAATTAAGCCCTCGACCTTTTATTTCGTGAAAATCAGTCCATAAACTTTTATTTCAGTGGAAATAAACCCTCAACCTTCTAAAATTACGCAATTAAGTCCAAATCTGTTAAATGACACTAACTGCCGTTAGTATTGCACATGTGGCATGCCACGTGACAGCCAAGTAAGTTATCCACGTCAGCTTTCACTAACGGCAGTTAGTATCATTTAACAGATTTGGACTTAATTGCATAATTTAAGAAGGTTGAGGGCTTATTTCCACTAAAATAAAAGTTTATGGACTGATTGCCACGAAATAAAACATTGAGGGCTTAATTCCATTTTGGGCTTAAGGTCGAAGGCTTATTTGACTATTATTCATAACTTTAATGTTTTAGAATAAATGTGAAATTCAAATTTGACTATCAATTAATTTGGATATGTAAGAGACACATAAATAAGTTGACTATTGCCTTTTCCTATTATCCTCTAGACTAATTTTCGAGATTTTTATTTAATTTTTTTAATTCACAGAAGGTACAAATGGAGAAAAGAGATTGAAGCCCTCATAAGGAGGAGTAATAACCACTAAGCAAAACTTTGATTATTGAAATTTTTAATTAAATTTTAATTGTATTGGATAATAACCATTTTATATATTTTTTAAACAAATAAATTAAATAATATTATTCTAAATATTTAAAATTTTAAATAATTAAAACTAATTAGTACATCGTATGAGTAAAAACTGTTTAAAAAATAAAAATGAAAACTAAATGTATATGAAATCTTAATCATGGGAAAGAATTTATGGACTTATATTTTACAAACTGATATTTATTACAATGTTGAAACCATGAGTGATGCCTTCACCACGAAAGAGTTGTACTCTTATAAGCATGGAAAGTTAAAGCAATAATAGAGAGAGTGCTTATTGGTATATGATACAACTAATGGTGTCATGTGTGATGCACAAATTAATTTTATTTATTTTAAAATATATTGATATATAAATTAATATTATTTATTTATTTATGTGTTCAAGTCAATTGTCATTGTTTTTTACACCTTATCATTTTACAAACACATGGTAAAATAGTTATAGTTATAGTTATAATTAAGTAAATAAAATGAATCCATTCATAACAATAAGAATGAATTTGTTCATAATTTTGAGGGTTATGAATTGATTTTTAGAATAGTAGTTCGTAATAATTTTTTTAGAAAATATTAATCAAATTATTTGGATAAAATTTTATTTAAATTAATTAGATAATATAGAATTTAGAATATTTAATTTATTATTTACTTTATTAATTTCAATTAATTTTATTTTTTGTCAACTTACTTTTTTCGATGTATTGTCAATTTCTACCACTTCTAACTATTGAACTTGAACTGCTAATCACTAACTCAACTGCAAACCACATTTCAAACACATATTAGGTTGATGAAAAATAAGGAGTTCACTATTCTTATTTATTAAATTAATTTATTAATTTGTTTAAAATAGATAATTAGTAGATAATTTGATTGAATAAGTAAACAATGTTTAAAATTTGAATAACAAATATTTGAAAAATATTAAGTTATTTAAAATAGATATTATTTAAAATAGATAATTTGATAAATATTTGAATAACAAAATTTAAAAAATATCAATTTGTTTAAAATAGATAATTAGTAGATAATTTGATAGAATAAGTAAATAATGTTTAAAATTTGAACAACAAATATCTAAAAATGTTAAGTTATTTAAAATAGATAATTTAATAAAGATTAATTTGTTTAAAAAGTTAGTTTAAAAGAAATTAAAAATAAAAAATAAAAAATTGATGGGTTAATGATACGTATCACTATTGTTTTTTGAAATATAATATATATTAGATTATAAACTTAGTACGTGATTTATGAACTTCGAAAATTTACGTGAATAAAGTTAAAACAAGAGTAACTTAAAGGTAAAAGTAAAAATTAAAGTAGTAGTACAATAATTTTTTTTTTGTGTGATATTTCATCTTGCAATGAGTTTGAAGAGAAATCATACTTATTAAGACTTAATAATAAAATAAGCCCTCAACCTTTAGCTCAAAATAAAATTCAACCCTCAATATTTTATCGCATGAAATTCAGTCCATAAACTTTTATTTCAATGAAAATAAACCCTAACCTTTTGCAATTATGCAATTAAGTCAAAATCTGTTAAATGACACTAACTGCCATTAGTTTTGCATACGTGGCAGCTGACGTGGATAACTTAGTTAACTGCCACGTGGCATGCCACGTATGCAAAACTAACAGTAGTTAGTTCATTTAACAGATTTGGTCTATTTCTACCGAAATAAATGTTTATGGACTGAATTTCATGCAATAAAACGTTGAGGGGTGAATTCCATTTTGGGCTAAAGGTTGAGGGCTTATTTAGCTATTAAGCCTACTTATTAAAAATAAAGTACTATTTTGAATACTTCGAACAAATTTTTGTTTTTTGGCTTATAAAGACTAAAGAGTACAAAGAAAAAAAAGAATTATTAATAATTACATTTTTTTCCTACTACACTCTATTGGCTTAAAAATTTAATGTTCACAATACTAATAAAAGTAGGTGCGTGAAAAATAAAAATGAGTGTATTTAGAACCTACATTGAATCTAATCCCTATGATAACAATTATGTTAATCTAATTCTTAATTTTTTGTTGATCAGGAAATCATTTTCATTGATTATTTAATTTTTGCAAATCAAACATAAAAAATACAAAAAATAATTAAGTTATTTTTTTTGTTCAGTGAATGAACACAACACTTAACAAAACCATGTTAATTTTGTTAAGCTTGGAATCCCTTATAAACACACACACCACACACAATGCAACCGATGTGGGACGGTGATAAACCCACACACATATGCAAACACACACGCATGCAAGCAAGCAAATGCTTTAATCCACACACAAACACATCACATGCAAATGCAAGCAGAATATGCTTTTTTTGTTCAGTGAATGAACACAACACTTAACAAAACCATTGCGATTTTGTTAAGCTTGGAATCCCTTATAAACACACACACCACACACAATGCAACCGATGTGGGACGGTGATAAACCCACACACATATGCAAACACACACGCATGCAAGCAAGAAAATGCTTTAATCCACACACAAACACATCACATGCAAATGCAAGCATAATATGCTTTTTTTTGTTCAGTGAAGGAACATAACACTTAACAAAACCATGTCGATTTTGTTAAGCTTGGAATCCCTTATAAACACACATACCACACACAATGCAACCGATGTGGGACGGTGGTAAACCCACACACATATGCAAACACACACGCATGCAAGCAAGCAAATGCTTTAATCCACACACAAACACATCACATGCAAATGCAAGCAGAATATGCTTTTTTTGTTCAGTGAAGGAACACAACACTTAACAAAACCCCGACGATTTTGTTAAGCTTGAAATCCCTTATAAACACACACACCACACACAATGCAACCGATGTGGGATGGTGGTAAACCCACACACATACGCAAACACACACGCATGCAAGCAAGCAAATGCTTTAATCCACATACAAACACGTCACATGCAAATGCAAGCAGAATATGCTTTTTTTTTGTTCAGTGAAGGAACACAACACTTAACAAAACCATGACGATTTTGTTAAGCTTGGAATCTCTTATAAACACACACACACACCACACACAATGCAACCGATGTGGGACAGTGGTAAACCCACACACATATGCAAACACACACGCATGCAAGCAAGCAAATGCTTTAATCCACACACAAACACGTCACATGCAAATGCAAGCAGAATATGCTTTTTTTGTTCAGTGAAGGAACACAACACTTAACAAAACCATGACGATTTTGTTAAGCTTGGAATCCCTTATAAACACACACACCACACACAATGCAACCGATGTGGGACAATGGTAAACCCACCCACATATGCAAACACACACGCATGCAAGTAAGCAAATGCTTTAATCCACACACAATTAAGTTATTTTCAGTAAACCAACTTAGAGCATTAATATTTTGACATTTTAATATTTTGCTGGATGCTTTTATTTAATTTGTATTAAATATAATAAATTAAGAGTTTAATATGAAAATTAATTGAATTAAAATTTGATGAGTAATTTTTTAAATTGTATGTTTTAATTCAATTAAAAAAATTAGATAATTATTCAATACATCATTAGTAAAATTTTTTTATTTTACAAGCTAATTAAGATGATCACAATTATCTTCTAAAAAATATTTTAAAAATAAAAAATAAATAAAATATAATATGCATCATTTTTTAATTTTGCATATGGAATAAAAAAATTTGACTGATAATATATTACATTTAAAAAAATTTCTTGCACTCATTAATCCAAAAGAATTGGCGCGCAAGATCCCGCTAAGGAGTTTCACTCTTCTAGGGTTTTTCAAAAACCCACCCTAAACCTCTCAAATTTCTTCTCTACATTTTAATGGCATGAATGAAACCCTTATCTTCTTCTCTCACTTTGTCAAACTCACATCCAATGTCTCTTTCCTCCTCTCTCCGTTTATCTTCTTTCCTCCGCCATAATCTCTTCATCTCCCCTTCCCGCGTCTCCGTCCTCCGCGGTAACGTCTCCCACCTACGGTTCCTCTCATCGGCCCCTGCTCGCTCCTTCAGCCACCGTGTCAAAGCAAGGCTCGGTGGAGGGCAGGAGGACGAGGGTGGAGCAGGAAATGGAAGCTTGACGGCCGTTGTCAAAGATGGTAGCGGCGGTGGTCGAGATGGGCGGGTGGTTCAGGCCGAACTCCATAAGGAGGCTACAGACTCATATATGTCTTATGCATTATCTGTGTTGCTTGGACGGGCTTTGCCTGATGTTAGGGATGGTTTGAAGCCAGTGCATAGGAGGATCCTGTAAGTAATTTATTTGGAATATTACAATTTCTATGTAGTTTTTAAGACTTATTTTTGAATTGAATTTTTTTAATAATAAACATATATCGTCTTTGTGCACTTGGTCTGTGCTTATATCCATAATCATGTATTTAGTTCTAGCATATATTCACTAACATGGCTTTTGGTTCATCGCAAACAGGTATGCAATGCATGAATTAGGTCTTTCGTCTAGGAAACCATTCAGAAAATGTGCTAGAGTTGTTGGAGAGGTAAAATTTTTGACTGTATGTCAAAAACTTTCTTCATACATTACTACTCAGCAGTTTGTTTTTTAATTATCTTGTTTCTATTTTTTACGTCTCTTTCAGGTCCTAGGTAAGTTTCATCCTCATGGAGATAAAGCTGTGTATGATTCGATGGTGCGGATGGCACAGGTAAGTATGAATTTGTTTTCTACATGCTTTGCTGTTTTTTGCATGATTTAATTTTGATCTTCTCTTTATGTTGATATGTTTTAATAGTTTGTTGTCTTTATGTTTTAATGTTGATATTCTCTTTATGTTGATTTGTTATCTTTATTCAGGACTTTTCATTGAGATTCCCACTTATCCAAGGACATGGAAATTTTGGTTCAATTGATGCAGATCCTCCTGCTGCCATGCGATACACAGAGTGCAGACTTGAAGTATGTTTACAGTTTTCTTCCTTTTAAACAATATTTTGAACTTTTAAATTAGATTTTTTCTTTATTTGGTTGACTAAATGGCCTCTAGACCAAATTAAATATGATGTGGGAGAAGGAATCTTTTTTCCATTGGACTATGAGTCTTGATTAAATAAGAGATATAGATGCAGAAATTGTACACTGCATTCTAGGTTTTAATTATTTTCAAACCCTAACCACTTATTCTTGACTTTTGATAATATCTTGGTACCTCTCGAGGATTTGAATTGGTGCTTTATGCGTAAAATCAAAGAAACAGAGGTAAAAGAGGCACTAAAGATGATGAATGGAAAAACTATTGGACTTGATGACATTCCAATTGATGTTTGGAAATGCCTTGGAGATGTAGGAGTTAGGTGGTTGACAAATCTATTTAATAAGATTTGTAGTACTAACAAAATGCCTGAGGAATGGAGGAAGAGTGTCTTGATACCTTTTTATAAGAACAAGAGAGATATTCAAAGTTGCGCCAACTATCGAGGCATAAAATTGATGAGTCACACGATGAAATTGTAGGAGAGAGAGTGATAGAATGAAAATTAAGAATGTAGAGATATTGGAGAATCAATTTAGTTTTATGTCGGGTCGATCAACTATGGAGGTAATATATTTGCTTAGACAACTTATGGAGTGCTTTCGAGTACTGAGTAAAGATCTCTGTATGGTCTTTATAGATGTGGAGAAAGCACATGATAAAGTGCCTAGGGAGGTACTATGGTGGTCTTTAATGAAGAAAATAGTTCCTTTGAAATATATTGAATTAATTAAGGACATGTATGGAGATGCAATGACACATGTGAGGATAGGTGGGGGGGGGGCAAACAAGTGAGTTTCTTATTACAGTGAGATTACACCAAGAGTCAACGTTAAGTCCATTCTTGTTTGTGGTAGTTATGGATGAACTGACAAAATCCATTCAGGATAAGGTGTCTTGATGTATAATGTTTGCAAATGATATTGTCCTATGTGCGGAAACTAAAGCGGAGATTAATGCAAAGTTGAAATTATGGAGATAAACGTTGTAATCAAAAGTATTTAACTAAGCAGAGTGAAGACTGAATACATGGAGTGTAAATTTAGTTCTAATCAAGTGAAAGAGCATAATGTAGTGACGTTAGATGGGGTGTCGATATCTAAGCGGGATCATTTTCGATATTTGGGATCGATAGTACAGATGGATGGAGAGATTGATAATGATGTGACCTATAGGATCCAGGTTAGATGGAGTAAGTAGAGAAGTGCTACAGGTGTGTTGTGGGATAAAGGAATTTTTATATGGTTGAAAGACAAGTTTTATAGAACAGTTGTTAGACCAACTTTGTTATATAGTAGTGAATGTTATGCGACTAAGAGGCTACATATATAAAAGATAAGTGTAATAGAAATGCGAATGTTGCAGTGGATATGCAAGAAAGGATAGAATGAGAAATGAAGATATTTGTAAGATGGTTGGAGTAGTACTTGTCGAAGATAAGATGTGTGAAAATCGTTTACGTTGGTTTGGACACATATGATATAGACTTGTAGATGCTCTAGTTAGGAGAATAGAGCTTATGGATGTTGGGAGAAGGTTTAAGACTAGAGAAAGATCAAAAAAGATTTGGAAGGAAGTAATTTGGAAAGATATGAAAGTATTAGAGTTGAATGAGCAAATGGCTTTGGATAGGAATGTGTGGAGGAGGAGAATACATATGGATGATTTAACCTGAGTTCAGATATTGGTTCATATAGCCTATACCAATATCTTGGGATAAAGGCTCTGATGATAATGATGATGATGAACCACTTATTTTTTATTTTGAACGCTCATGTATTCTTGACTTATCTTCGATTCTTGAATTTATCAGTCTTGCACTTTGTAGTCATTTGCCTCAATTTTGTTTCTGCAGGCACTGGCAGAAGCAGTTCTGTTGGCAGATCTAGAGCAAGATACGGCAAGTTCTGGTCTTTAATTTTTATCACTTTGTTATTCAAAGTAGCGATGCTAAATTTTTCAGTACTTCTACGAGAAATTTCAATCATTAATTTTATTGTAGGTTGATTTTGTTCCAAACTTTGATAATTCATATAAAGAACCATCGATTTTGCCTGCTAGACTACCAGCATTACTATTGAATGGTTCCTCTGGGATTGCAGTGAGTATAGTTGATTTTCTTTTTTGTCAGATATTGATCTTTACATGCACACACTCCAGGACACAGACACACACCCCAAAACACCCACAGAAGCATATATGTATGAACACATACATGCATCTCTACAAATGCCTATATGTTGTCAATTGCAGGTACTTTTTAGAATTATTTTATATTTTTCATTTAAAAGTTGAGTGAAATATCAATAAAAGATAGTCATGAATTTCAGGTTGGCATGGCAACTAATATTCCTCCTCATAATCTTGGAGAGTTGGTAGATGTGCTCTGTGCTTTAATTCATAATCCAGAGGCCTCAGTAAGTGCTGAATACTAACTGAGATGGTAGAAGTTCTGAAATTGTTTTTGTTTTACATGTTGGCACTTTCACTTTTTGATCAAACTTTTATTTATCTCGTACAAAATGAAATTTGATGTGGATTGGTATCAGTTAATTAGAGCTTATTCATAGGAACATCCTATTATGATTTGTTTGCTTTACATCTTGGGAGTCTTGAAGGAAGCTCAAATATCGTATTTGAGATGGGATTATTGGTAAGCTCAATGAGAGTAGTTGTTAGTTGATGAGCTATAATTGTTCAGTGGTTTAATGTTTTGCTGCAGAGGTGAATTGTTAAAGATGGTTCTGTTCCATACCAAAAAAAGGAAAAAACTGTCTTCTTTGTTGAGTTTATTCATTGCTAATGCTTACACTGATATATCTAATCCCAGTTTTGTTCCCATAATATGTTTCAAGAATGAACAAGTTTCTTGGTCTTCTTCACTTATGACATCAATCAATAAGATTAAGTGTGTTCAACTTATTGGTTGAATCTTGAATTAAGTTGTGCAGAGCTCTATTATAGTTGTTTTTGAAATATTCAGGCCAATAATTTAAATTTTATGCGATTTTTAGCTATGGATGGAATATGGCTGCTATTGGAAAAAAATTCATTTGTGAATAGCAATGGTTATACTTATTTTTGAACAGACATTCAATTGTTTCCAAAAAGATGGATGAAAGATTTTTTTTTATTCTACATAGATGCTACCAGCTGTCTTGTCTACGCATCAAAGAAATTGGCAACTTTATTATGGGTTTATTGGGCTTTGTGGAGTCAAATTTGAATAAATTGTTCTGCAGTTTGTCTAAAATACCTTTATGTGGACAAGTCTGATTCCTTAGTTGGTTATGAAGTTTCTCTTTTGAACTGTATTAGTAGGATTGAATATTAATTGCCTGCTAAGCTTATGCATGTTAGACCATATTTCCATAATTTGACCTTTCTGTGCTTCTTGATGGTTATGTTTACTTTTGATTGCAAAGCGTTCACTTTGATACCCCTTAAGGCATAGATGAGCTATATTTTATATGCATTTTCTATAACCCACATTAATATACTCATAACCTATATTATCATTATTGTTGATGGAGTTCTGCTGTTTGTTTTTATTTTGATTTCCAATTCTCATATTTATTTTTCTTGTCTCAGTTACAAGAATTGTTGGAATACATGCCTGGACCTGACTTTCCAACTGGAGGGTTAATAATGGGAAATCTTGGGTGAGTTACTTTTAAATCCTACTGACTGAGGAAGAAAACAAAATTATACTCCCTTTATTTTGCATGAATAAGCATTGAGATATGAAGCTTTCGTCTTTACACACTAACTCATCGTGCTTTTTTGTCCCTTTTTGGGGTTGTAGTTGGTGTTGATGGACTTATTGCTGGGAGGGTTTACTAGATTTTCTCATGATGCATGGCTATTGCTAAAGTTTTTGAGTTTATAGTTCATTTCTAAAAAGTTGGACAGCATATATGCTTAAATTTCTGGTAGCATGGGGTTACAAACTGGATTGGCAGAATTGGTTACTTTTAGTTAAACTGACTAGTTTGAAATGGCACAATGATGACCAATTCAGTATAAAATACATGCGGAGTTGTTACACTGGTTTCACCAACCATTGGATTTGTGATTGTTGCAACCGCCTTACTTGGTGAAAGTCTTTCCCTTGGTAGCCCAGGGCTAGGATTTACTTACCTTACTCATTTTTTGAGGCATTTCAGTTTAGAGCTCATAAAAGGAGGATCATTACTGTGATGGGGGATGGATAGAAGCTAGCTGAAGGATTAAATTGTCTAGGACTTTAAGTTAATGATTAATATTGAGGTAACTAAATGAAAGGGTCTCCTTTGACATTGGAGGCCTACTGATAAAAGCTAAAGCATCTTGGGAATCATCTCATCTTTGCATCTAATCCTACCAAATCAAATATCTTTTGAATAACCAAATAACAGTAATTAATCTGAAGACTGCATTAACATTAGAGGTTTAAAAAGCTGAACAATCTGAATCAACAGCTTGAAACCTGAGTCCTGACTTGACAACATGAACAAAATTAAAAAGTTAACAATTTGAGCTCAATAGACCTGAGTGAGAATCCAAACTAAATTGCAGTTACTAGGAGAGTAAAAGTGGCAAAAGCTAGCCCCAATTTGTCCCAACATTAATTGATTTCTAAAAGCAGTGACTTTAACTTGATTAACCTGTGCTTAAAATGATCCATGCTTGAAACGTCTGATCCTGACCTGGATAATTCCTGTCTCTACTTATAACTTATTCAAGAGTTAATCCAATATATGGTTATAATGTTCAAGAGTGGCATTTCTTGCAATGTCCCTAAGATCGCCAGATTAACAGTCAGTTGACAATATTTGCAGTTTTTTGAATTGAACTTTGAATGTTTCAAAAAGCATCGAACTATAGTCCTTGCTGGATTGACTTGGTCAGGCGTAAGGAAATTAGTGGATGCTAAAATTTCCTTCAACTAATCTCAGAAATAAAATACATAAATCTTATAATAGGTGAGTTGTATGCCTTGCCTTCCACCAGAGTTTGGTTAAATATTTGATGTCTAGATATATTTGGTAAATCAAATATTTTTTATAATGTAAACTTTAATAACATTAAGAGCTAAAAGCTCTTTTTGGGCTCCTTTCCGCGGCTTGTAACTATTTTATACAGCTTCGTGTTGATTCTGATGGAAAATGTCGAACTATAAATGATAAAGTGTTCTAATATTTTTACTTTGTTAAGGATCTTAGAAGCGTATCGAACTGGGAGAGGGCGTGTTGTGGTCAGAGGAAAGGTTGACATTGAATTACTTGACTCTAAAACTAAGAGAAGTGCAGTTATTATTAAAGAGGTGGTTACCTTTAGCATCAGTTGTGGATATTACTTTTCTTACGTTGTACATGGTTGGTTTGAGAGCTCTCCTTATTTTTTGTTTTGGGAATGAAACAGATTCCTTATCAGACAAACAAAGCCTCGCTTGTTGAGAAGATTGCCGAACTCGTTGAGAATAAGGTATTGCCATCTTATTTGAGAATGGTAATTTCTATGCTTTCATAAAAGGGCTGTGAAAAATGTTGCCGTCCTTTGAAGTGGGTGGCATGTTGTTCCCTTGTGTTTTTTACAGTTGTATTCCCTAAACTTTGATTTCTCTTGCAAAATTGAGTAAAAATAAGGGATGTAAGAGAAATGAAGAGAAGTATACCTTCATTCTGTTTCAAATTGGACATAACATTTAAAGAAAATAGTACTTGTGTTCTGGCATTGACTATGTTTGGTTTTAACCACTCCTTGATAACCTGCTTGAATTTGGAATACACTGGATATGTTTTCAATACCCTGCCCCTTCTCTCTATCATGAATACACAGTGCACATGGTCCTCTAAGAAAGTGCTCAAGTAGGGACATGAGATTGTTTATTTTAACAACCTTAGCTTCAGAGGGTATTCATAGTGCCCATGTTATACAATTAGTGAAACTATAAACAGAGGTCATTAGATCTCAGTTAATAAGTGTTCCTGTCCTTTTTAAACAAATATATATGAACTTCGAATAATGTGTCTATTGCACATTAATTATCATTTTTCTTCTAATTTGTAAAATACTCTCATTGCTACAATTCTAATCCATTGCCTTCTCTAGAGAAAATTTGAAAACTTGATTGCAATTATAATAAATATAAAAATGTATGTTTATTTTGCAATTGCCGAGAAAGGGAATAAGGGCACTAAAACATGAATGGTGGGTTTTGGACACCTTTCTGATTCTTTTTTTTCTTTAATTCACTCCATGTTTTGTGTTACTTGAATCGAATATTTGATTTGAACTAACACTAATTTATTGTGAATTGACATTATAAAAATTAATCAAATTATAAGTGTTATCTTATTATGATATTTTTGACTTTTTAACAGACTCTAGAGGGCATCAGTGATATTCGTGATGAGAGTGATCGCTCTGGAATGCGTGTGGTCATTGAGGTATGATATATTGGATGTTTTGCAGTTCCTTTCACTTCCAGTTGGTAAGGACACCTGTCTTGACCCTTTTTTTTTCTAATTCACTCCACAGCTCAAACGGGGAGCAGACCCAGCTATTATTCTGAATAATCTTTATCGGCTCACTGCTCTTCAGTCTAGTTTTAGCTGCAATATGGTGGGGTAAGTAGTTTTCTGTTACTTTTCTGACTATGGATGAGACTTCTTGAGTCCATGTTTCTACTAATTTTGTTAAAAATAAATTATCAGCTAAGATATTTTTTTCAACTTTGCGAAGATTTCCTCAATTATTGGCTTAATGTATGAGAGTATGTAACTCAAATTTCTTTTATGATGCATGCTTTTTCATTTTGTACTTTCCAAATTTTTAACGGGTGCTCTACCTGGAACTAATTGGTCAGAATTTGAGATGTCTCCCATATATATATAATATAAGGGCTCAAGATATTCCAGACTTTACCAGTTTGAAATTGATTTACTCACCACTTAACACTCCCCCAGTCCCTCTCATGTTTAGAGACAATGGACTTATCATATGTTATGAAACTTCATAGGAAGGATAATACATGGGGTGTGAACTGCAAATTTTATGAATGGGAATAACTAGTGATTTAGAATAAATATACATTCTTCCAAAACATGCAAGAATGTCCTCCACTCTACTAGCCTATCACATGGGACAAAACAAAGTCAGTTGCATTTGCTTGTATATCACGTCAAACTTTGTGGATGCCAGCTTGGCTATAATGAGTTGGTTATATAGGTGGATAGATTTCTCTTTTACGTTAGGCGTCATAAGAACTCAAAACAGTGATATACCACTGGTGTGTTTTTTGTGTAATGTGAGATTTACAAATGGATAACTTCTGTGTCTTATCTAGATGTCATGATTTCTGCAATACATGCCAATACTGGGTTTTACTTGCAAATTTCTTGCACAATAAAACATCTCTAGACAACTGCAATGAGCCAACCTGGAAGCTCAAAACTTCTTTGTTAAGAGGACAATTAGATGACAATGTGTTCAGAACAGTGACATCAGACTTTACACAAGGAAAATTGGTTGTTTATGTATATAATTAATATTCTGTTAATTCAATTTTGATCCCTTCTGTTGTGATGATGTGTTGAATACATCTTCCCTATCTTTGTATTATAGTATTCTTGATGGACAGCCAAAGCAGATGGGTTTGAAAGAGTTGCTTCAGGTAAGTTTTTGATGCTTTACGTTTTTTCCAGTTTTTTGTCAATTCAAAATTATCTTACGTGTTAAATACTTTTGGTTATTGTGTCCTTTATACAATAACATCCAAATTGTCTTATTTTGTCTGGCATTTATAAGTTTAGAAAAGTAGGCCCTGTTTACGTGATTGCTACTTTCTGTATTACATTCATTAGTTTCCAGTGCACATAGAAGGGCTTTATATGTTGGCCTAGTTCCTATGGCAGAATGTGTGTCTGCGTGTGGTTGTATGTTGGTATGTATTTGTGTTTTGGTATGTATATACAATACATTGATTGCACATTTCTATGCCTTGGCCTATTGAGAAATTATTAACAGATGTGCATCTTATGCTATTTTTATCTTCAATTTGACTCTCGTAGTTCTTTCTTGCATTTCCAATAATATTGAATCTTAGCATCTTTTCATTTGTCCTCTTTCTGTTTTATTTATCAGGCATTCTTAGAATTTAGATGCGCTGTCGTTGAGAGACGTGCAAGGTACAAGCTTTCTCGAGCCCAGGATAGAAGGCATATTGTTGAGGTATGTTGACAAAAAAAAATATTAAGACTAGGAAACATAAGGTGCTTGGAAATTGCATCTACTAAAAACCTTTATTTCTTTTGACATTAGGTATATTTTATTTGTCAGTGATGAGGTGGCAAAATTTCTTGTTTCAATCTTCTAATATTTTAAATGTGCTCTCAGGGTATTGTGGTAGGGCTTGATAATTTGGATAGAGTGATTGACGTAATCAAAGAGGCATCAAGCAATGCAGCTGCTTCAGCTGGCCTAAGAAATGGCAAGCCCCTTCAGTTTTTAACTTACATATGTCTTCTTCTTTCTTTTCTGATTGCATGATCTTTTTCTTTCACATATAATTAATAGGCAACAGAAGAAAAAAGAAACTCCTCTTGTGCTGCATCCTGCATGATTGGTTATATCTTTATCTAATGAAATTCAATGTATTTTCACATCATGTTTAATATGGCATTTTTGTCATTGCCTATGTGTCTCTATTATGTTTCCCACTAGTTTTTATGTAGTCAATGCTTAAAGTGGCATCCACTACTAGATGATTCTTGAACTCTTTTAGTAAATCATGCTGGGTACAGATAGGCTGCATAAAGCATCTTTAATAACGATAATGATCTGGGTTCATTTAGAAGAAGCCTTTTGGCCAATTTTTAGGCAAGCAAGAAAGAAAATTAATTACAGTTACGAAGGCAAGGGAAGGAACTTAGGATGTGGATGTTGTGGTTTCATGCCCTATTTTTGTTTCCTTTAAACATTTTGCTCTGTCAGTTGAGGGTAATTTCTTTTCCATTTCATCTAGGAATGGGAGATAGTTACTTCATTTTTCCCCCTTGTTCAATATTCATGTATTTTGGCCCTTGTACACTAAGGGTTTATATTGATTTCTTACTTAAATTATTGTTCACTGATCACAACTAATTATAATTAGAGTTGCATTAGGTTGATATAAGTATTAGTTGTCCTTAATGAGAATTTAATGATATTATTAGATTTCGACTGTATTTGCGATACACACAAAAAATCATCAGGGTGCAAGATTTTTTTTGGAATATCTAACAATGAAAGTTACACACTTGATGATGGGGGAGTTGAACTTCGAATTTTGTAGGGTTCCATGTTACCCTTTTACCATCAAACAAGGGTCTCATTGGCTAGGCTTTTTCTCCAAAATTGAAGAGGCTGGTTTTTATGTGGCTTCTTTAGATTTTTTCCAAAAAAATAAATGTCATAGAAAGCTCCCATCACGACAAATGATTCTATTATTTTGATGCAGAATTCAATCTTTCTGACAAGCAAGCTGAGGCCATATTGGATATAAACTTAAGACGACTTAACCTTCTTGAGGTATGTAGCTGCAATTTCTATCATTAAGTAGGAATCTATTTTCTTAATTTTGCTTCTTAGGTTATTATATTTGCTAATTATGAAGTCATCTGAAAGCTGTCATATACTCGTTATTCTGCAGCGCAAAAAGTTTGTTGATGAAAGTAGATCACTAATGGAACAAATTTCAAAGCTAACGGAACTATTATCAAGCCGGAAAAATATATTGCAGGTAACTTTTTTATAGTGTATGATTTTATTCTGATTTATTCTAGATTTTACATTGTTATGCTAGAAAATCTAATCAAAGTGGAGTTTAATTAATGGATGCTGGTACATTTGCTTGTGATACTGTAAGGTTGGCCAGTTACTGACAACATAAAATCTTGACATTAATTTGTTTCATCTACTGTTCTTAGCACATAGATTAATTGAATGAAGAACCTTATAATCCTGTGGATATGCATTGGTTTGAGACAGAATATCATCTCGTCCCTGACACTAAAGCACAAAAGAATAGCGGAAAAGAAAGAGAAAATCTTTATGTTTCTGCTGCTTTACTCCAATCTAAGTTTGATCTCTCCAATATTAGCAAGCTATTTTGTTAATACATTGCTTTTAAATATGTGCTCACTTTTCCTTATTGGCTGAAATCGACCAATTTATTCTTTTTCCCATTTACTAATTCAACTGTTAGTGCAGTTTTTGATTTAGTTGCTTTGCCATTCCACGTCACTTTTTCCCACAATTTTTTGGTTATGGCTGTTTCTATCAAACTTTTGGGTGTCTTACTGAGAAGCTCTGAAGTTCTATTTGCTCCAAAATTTTGGTAATTTGTTTTTGCAAAAGCAGCCTCTCAATATTAGAAATGAAATTATAGTTGATAGAAGTATTTATTTCAAATAGACACAACAGTGATCTAAACCTGTTTCAAGTAATCTGCAATTTTCTAGTTTCTTTTCTTTTTAATATATATATTTTTTAAATGTGTTGTTTTAGTTAATAGAGCAAGAAGTAATTGAGCTAAAGAACAAGTTCTCTAGTCCCAGACGTTCAATATTGGAGGATTCAGATGGTGGCCAACTTGAAGACATAGATGTTATTCCAAATGAAGAAATGCTGCTGGTAAATGATGAAATTGAGTTCTTCATGTGGCCCAAATCATCTTCTTTTTCAATTCATTTTACATCATATTTGAATACCACAATAGATGGTTTTGCTCTTTATTTTGTGTATGTTCTTTTCAGGCATTCAGTGAAAAAGGTTATGTTAAGCGGATGAAGCCTAACACCTTTAATCTTCAAAATCGTGGAACAATTGGTAAATCTGTTGGTAAACTTCGTGTAAACGATGCAATGTCTGACTTCATAGTCTGCCATGCGCATGACCATGTACTTTATTTTAGGTACTTGTTCCTTATTATCTTTATTGTCATTAGTGTCATTTTGTATGTAATTGCAAGTGTTATGTTTTTCCATGATATCAGCGTTTGTTTCTTTGCTTCCTTTTTTTTTTGGGTTTGGGGATTGGAAGCATTAATTCAATTTCAGACTTTCCTTTGCAATCTTTTTGTTTATTTTAAAGTGCTGAAATGTTGTCTCTGCAAAATTATTTTTATATGTATTTCCGCTGGTTTTAATGTAGGTTGATTGCATGGAAACTGCATGTTGAGTTATTATGGTCACTTTTGTCTTCTTAGTTTCAATTATGAAAAACTGAATGACAGTTCTATGGGTGAGTTAGCTTTGAATTCTTTAGCCAATCTGGTTTTAAGCACTTGATTTACATATGAAAGGCAACTAACGCCAATCATAATATGTGGTTTCTGTTTGACTTTCTATTACACATTAATGTAAGATAGTGTATTTGGGACAAAATAAGAAATTGCTGACCCTCATTTATTCAAAAGAGGTTCATTGCGAAGCATTATACTAAAATAAAATCCAGAGTGGCTTGGTCTAGATACGGTCGTACCATGCATGTTCGCTCATGGTTCAGTTTAGTTTGGCTTGATCTGGTCTTTGGATGGTACTCTAGTCCAGAGACTCAAGAATACTTTGGTAGCTATTCAATTGGCCTGTTGGAAAGCACTTTGTTGCTGGAATTGACCTCCTGATCACTGGGTGCATGAAGGTTGTCATGTTCTTTGAAGTTGCATGTCATGTTACTTCCAGTTAAGATGGATCTTTGCTGCATCTGTAGCTCCTAAATCCTAAGAATAAATGTACATTATGATTCCCAAATGCTTTATGCAGTGATAAGGGAATAGTGTACTCAGCTCGTGCATATAAAATTCCAGAAAGTAGCCGGAATGCTGCTGGGACACCTCTGGTCCAGGTATTTATTGCTTTGCTGTCCTTTTGTTGACATATTTTTAGGCTGGCTAAATGCAGCTTGTGTTGTTTGATGCTCATGACAGATCATGTCTTTGTCTGAAGATGAGAGGATTACGTCGATTATTGCTGTCAGTGAGTTTGCCGAAGACCAGTTTCTAGTGATGCTTACAGTTAATGGCTACATCAAGAAAGTATCTCTGAAATACTTTTCAGCAATTCGGTCAACTGGAATCATAGCCATTCAATTGGTCTGTCTTTCTGTCTGAGTAATCAGGGATTCTAATCATTCAAATATGATATCTCTTACCCCTCATACATTAATATGCCAGGTTCCTGGTGATGAGCTAAAGTGGGTTCGTTGTTGCACAAATGATGACCTTGTGGCAATGGCTTCACAAAATGGAATGGTCATTCTAAGTTCCTGTGACATTGTAAGTAATCTTTTGTTGCTTTCTTTCCTCTTAACATATTTTGCAAGATTCACCAATTTCATCGGTTTTTGAGCAGTGACATTAGTAAATAAGAGCAGCTTATTTGTCGTCTATTTTGTTTCTCCTGTTCTATTTGTATCTTAAATTGTTAATGTACATAATTTTGTGCTTCCCAACGTAAATTAGGTAAATAAACAAGCATGACAATGAAAACCTCTTATGATTTATAAATTACCATGACCTTAGGAAACTTTTCTTTTTCCCTGTCCGGAGAACTCTTACAACAATGGTAGATGGTAGCAGGGACTAATTTTACTTAGCACTCCTCTATTTATATTATGATTTACCATGTAGTTATTATTGTTTCCATTTCTTGTTGTGCGTTCAGGTCAGAGCACTAAGCAGAAATACCAGAGGAGCTATTGCCATGAGATTGAGAGGAGGAGATAAGATGGCAAGCATGGACATCATACCTGCACCAAGGCATAAAGATATGGATAAAGCAGCAGAGGATTCCATCAACAAGTAAATTATTTTAAAGTTAAACTACTCTATATATTGTCCATGGTGGTTACTGTCTATATTCTGAAAAGTGAAGCTTACCAATATCGTCAGTTTATTAGTTTTGGGTCGGATTTAGGGGACTTTGCTAATTCAAGTCAGAAAATGTTTTATCTCAACTTTATTTAAACTCTACGAAACTGTTTACTGCTCATAAATTTGTTTTCACGTTCCATTCCCTGCCTCCCTTTGTGGTGATATTGGCCATAAGTTGATTGGCTACTAAAACTTCTGGGTTTAGGATGCAAACCAGACTTCTAATGCAATTGAAAACAGTTTATCTTCTTCACTTTAAGTTTCCTCTACAGAACTCTGTTAGCTAGGTAATAATGTTAAAAAAATTTTAATGGTTTACTCTCTAAGTTTCATCACTAATTGGATTTTGGTTATTTTCTATTGTAATGTGACTTCTCCTAATGTCCATTTTGAGTCTTGTATGTTCTAGGCATATTCTTCTTGAGTTCACTTCCTCTTCATTGTTACTGTCTCTCTTATAATATTGGACACTGGCTTTGATTTATTTACTTGTATTTTTACTTTCTTTTCCCACATAGTGATAAGGTTGGCAGTGGTCCATGGCTGTTGTTTGTCTCTGAGAATGGCTACGGCAAGCGGGTTCCCTTGAGTAGATTCAAACAGGTGCCTTTGAACAGAGTTGGTTTAATAGGTTACAAGGTACTGCATCACCAAGATAACTAAGGAAAGTTTTGTTTTCACTGATTCAGTTGTTCTGAAAGATAACAAGCATTTGCTCTCTCTTCAGTTTTCTTCAGAAGATCGCTTGGCAGCCGTCTTTGTGGTTGGTTTTTCATTGGCAGGTAAATTATGTAATCAGTGATTTTCTGTTTTATTATTGTAAAATCTGAAAAGATTTCTCTTAATTCTTAATAACGCATATTCTGAGTTCTGATTATCTCTATCTCTCTCTTTCAGAAGATGGTGAAAGTGACGAGCAAGTGGTTCTGGTCAGCCAAAGCGGTACCGTCAATAGAATTAAAGTTCGGGATATCTCAGTTCAGTCTCGCTATGCAAGGTATATAACTAGGAGAGCTTTTGTTTCTGCAATTTGTGTATATAATTATTGTTTTTATTGTGTTAAATCACAAAATTCTTTCAACACACTAAACATAAAATATAATTTTCGGGAAATGAGGGATTCGAACCTAGTTCTTTTGATTAATGAAATGTGTACATTTTCATTAATCAAATGCTCTTATGATCTGTCTTTGAAAGTAGAAACTTTGAACTCTGGTACGGTGAACTCTATTGCGATTGGATTATATTATGAAGTTGGTTATCCTAGTCTCATTTTTTTTTGTAGGGGCGTTATTCTGATGAGACTAGAGTATGCCGGGAAGATTCAATCTGCGTCGCTAATCTCAGCCTCAGCACAGGAGGCAGCGGAGTTGCTACCGGACATACAATCGGAAGAGTCGGCAACTAGATAATGGTGGTAGCGGAGCAGGTGAGAACATATCTGTGGCTTCATCAAAACAGTCTGGCCGATGTTCTCAGTTTTCTATTTTGTGTTGTGCATTGTAATTATACACATGTATTGAATTTTCGAGCTCAAGTAATTTCTTTTACGGTAGCACTCTTATAAATTAATCCTTTTTAAATTAATAAAAATATTTCTATCCTTATAATTAATAATTTTATTTTGAAACTAAATGTAAAATTTCAGTTTCAATTGCCACATAATTTAATAAAAGAATACAAATTATATTATATAATATTCAAAAACTGAAAAAGGGTTTCAAGATGTTAATTTGTAAAAGATTATCATATTTAAAATTTTTTATTTTAAGAATTTAATAAGTACAAAATATATTAAAAATATATTTGTAAGGAAATTTTTATGGAATTAAAGGCTATAGATTACAGAGATTTAAAGAAGAATATTGAATCAACATTTTTTTAAAGATAATAACAGTTTATAAGGTAGAATCTTTTAAGTTAATTACTCCTTGAAATTAATACTTAATGAAAGGTTCCAAAAATATTAATTTAAAGGGGTTTTACCATATTTGATTAAAAAGTTCAAGTAATTTCATTTCTTACAATTAGTTATAAAAAAATTATGGTAAAATTTTAACTCTACAAGCAAAGTGAAGAGATTGTTATATATCTTTTTTACTAATTAACCTAAAAAAAATTCTAAATTGAAAAGATTACTTAATTAGTTGATGATAGAATGTAAAAAATAATTTTTAATTTATTTTTCAATTATACCAAATAATAGAAAGGAAGTAAATTATATTTTTTTCACATTTTTATCTTTTTTAGTCGCTATCAAAGAACATTAATGTAAATAAATAAATAAATATATAAGTATATGTCATTTCATTTTTCTTTTTTTTATTTTTTTTATTCTATCAAACAAATTGTGAACATCATGAATGAGTTACACTTGTTACTTGACTTTGAATTGCTCAAGTTAGTGAGACAAAAAAGGTTATCTAATATATATTATAAAACAAAATACAAGTTTACTTAATAAGAAAAATCACATGAACATTTTGAAGTCACATAAAATATTTAAAATTAATTATTTTATCTTATTTTTTTAAAATTATTTATTTATTATTTTTCACATTTTAAATAGATTTTTTAAAAATCAATTTTTAATAATAAAAATTTAAATGTCTTTTTAACAATTTCTCCATTTTATCTCATAAGTTTGTCTCTTTAAATTTAATTTCATGTTTCAGTTTTTTTTTAAATTTCACGCTTTATTAAAAAAATTAAAATCAATAAAAAATTTAAAGATTCATTCATGCACGAGAGAGAAACTAATTAGAAAAATAAAATATATGACGATCAGTTAGAAAAATATTACCAATGTATCAAAACGAATTTAATTATTTTTATAAATATTTCTGCATAGGTCGGGTTAATGGGCCAATGATTTTTTAAGTTTTGGTTTGGGCTTTAATTTTGTAGCCCAACTATATTATTCACCCTTCGAATTGTTATTATTTTAATGCCAAAAATGGAGGAAAAGAAGAAATCTGCAGAAATTGGTAAAGAAAATGGAAGATTTTGAGAAGAAGGTTTCGATAAAAGACTCGATGGAGATTGACGAGGAGGATGATGAAGGCATCAGTAGCAGTAAAAATAAAGAAATTCTCCATTTGCTTCGCAAATTCCTTGACATTCAACAGCGTAGGGCCCAAGCTTACTCAAAGCTTAAAACGTAAGCTCTTTTTTTTTTTCCTAAAAACCAATTTTTAATTTGAATTTGATGTCTGTTTGGATTAGTTGTTGAAATCCATTTGTGAAATCCAATTCAGTTTCAAATATTTCCCTGCAAATTTCAAATAAAATCTAATCCCATGGTTTTAATGATAAGAGGAAAGCAAGTTTCATTTATCTAAAATCACTTAGCATTTATTCATTGCCAATAAATTTTTAGAAATCCAGAATATCATCGTTGTTGGTCTTAATTGAGGAATAATAAATCAAGTACTTAAGTTTTTTTTTTTTGGTATGGAGAACCAAAGAAAAAAAGGTACAGTACAGATCAAGTGAGATGCTTTACAAAATTCTCTAGGGATCGCCGATTCATACAAGTTTAAAATTGTTAAAAATCAGCAAAATAGTAATGAATAAGGAATTCATGCACCTAAATAAAACCCAGTTTTTTAAATATGAAATTAAAAAAGAAAGGAATAGGAATAGGAAATGTATTACAGAGGGTTTGTTTGATGCTTAAAGAAGCCATTTTTGCGGAAAAATTGCATCTTTGGGTGATAAGAATGTAATTTGAATAAGTCTGATATCATAGCCTTTGCTTGGTATAATACATCAAAAAGAGTTTGAATGAATGTACTATAGGTTTTGCTAGTTGTTCTATTTATGTTTTTTCAGAGAGAATTCTGATGGTTTGCTTGGGCATTTAATGGCCAGGGGTTTTTCTGAGTATATGAATTCGGGTGGGGAATTGGCCTACCAGCAGCTTTGCAGTGAGATCACAATAGAGTTCAATGACTGCTCGAAACAAGTTCTGACACTTATCATTACATTGTTGTTGAATTCCTTTTTCAAGCCTGTCCGTTTTTAGTATATCACTTCCTTGGGTGCAGGTCCTTGAGATGGAATCTCAATTTTTAAACCCTGATTACTGCCGAGTTGATCTAGCTCAGCTGCTTAGAGCCATTCAAACACAGGAAAAGCAGAAATTGCATCTGGTATGTCTCTGTATGCTAACTGTTATTGTAGCAATGCTCCTAGGAGAATTATATCATAGTTGAATTATAATTTTATGTTGTAATCTGGTCACCTGTAATTCTGTATGTATCTTTTCAACACCTGTCCTTTTGCTGTTATTCCTGACAGTATTATCGTCTGTTTTGGCTGCTCAAACTGTTTGAGTAAAAAATGGTTAGTGTTGAATTAATGATCTTCCTGATGAACTCAGAGAGAATTTTCCGTTTTAGTTTTTGGCTGTTGCATGGGACAGTCTTCTGGATAAACGAAGGTTGACTTTGTCTTACAAGGCAGCATAAATATTGCTGCCTCCTTACCAAATTACATATCGATAAATGAAAAAATCTTCCTTGAAGCATGGAGCCGCTTCTTCCATTGGATTGATTCAAATGTTGCAGTGGTTTAAGACTTTTAAGTATTGTAAAGCTAATTTCTATTGCGACATTCCACAATTTCTGCTGACAATTTACTTTCTTCTATCATGAAGACTGCTACAATTCAGGTCCTTAAGAAAGCAGGTCGGCCATCAGAGCGTATAGTGAGTCACGAAAATTGCTTATTTAAGAAGCCAATGGAGCATGAATGTGTGCATGTCCACGAGATAACAGAAGCAGTTGGCACAGAAGATGCAGAAGCAAATGCCGAGTATGATAATGCTCTCAAGGAAGCCATTAGAGGTGTGCAAGATGCTGTAACTGTCATTAACGAACATCTAGAAGAAGTAAGATATGAAATTGCAGCCCTTGAGGCTGAGTAACTTCATTATTACACGACTTAACCCAAAGTGTTCAGTCAGTCATTCTGTTGTCTGCAAGAATTACAAGAAAAGGGCTGGTGTTCGGTATACTTTCAAGGTTGGTGTATGTGTGTTGATGAGGGTTGGGTCTAATGTAGCCTTAATTTTCATAAGTGATACATTTATTTGGTTTCTGAAATGTTTGTAAGATTCTATTTTGGCTCTTTTTGTTTCTGAGTATCAGTAATGGTGTACAGAAATTGAGTGGCTGGAATGAAAATGATTTTTTGGCTATTTTATCAATCCTACCTGCAAAACTGGGTAAACCCACCACCAAAAACTAGGGTAGGCAGATAGGTGTGGTGAAATCTGATTAAGCATAATCTTTATTGAAATGCATGTGAGGGATCCTATCCCGAAGCTCACTTACCATTAGCTTCTGTTTGTAAAATGGCAACAGGGTTTCCAGCGAGTTTTGATTTTCAAAAACTTCCCATCCAAAGTAAGATTAGGAGACCTTGTAAATATTTCATGTTCGTTTTGCATCAAATCATATTCATAGTGTGAGATACAAAAATTATCATATCAAAATTCATAATGATACGACAAACAGAATTCATACAATTTTTGTTATATTTTAATTTGTCACTTTTGTATCTTTTTTTGTTATCGTTTTTATATCATGTCGTGTCTAAAATTACTAAGTTTAGAAATATTCCAATGTCCTAATGGACAACTGGACAGTTTGCAATGGGAAACAATTCAGTCATGTAGAACTTGGGACTGGCTGGCCATGTAATTCAAGCCTTTATTGATATCTCTACACCCGGTAAAACTCTAACCATTATTGTTGAGTTTGCTTTACAATCTCACTTTGAAGGATCAATTGTTCTCTTGTTACAGTATACACTTAAGAATCAAAAGTTCAAAACCAAATATCCTGAGATTCTCACCAGCTTCCCTCATTTTCTGTTGAATTGTAAGTCACTCGCATTCACAAGAAAAAGAAGCAGACAGGATTTTAAGTTACCCGCATGCAGAAAATCCGTTATCCTAATCAAGCGGGCTGTCTGAGAGCATTATTGCAGAAATCTAAAGCCAAATGCATTTATCTTGACCTAAAAGAAAGAAAATAAACAATTATCAAGGAAAAGGTAAAATAAAGAAAGATGAACAATGCATTTGCTATGTAAGGTAACAGCTGAAGCTTGTTAATGATGTTAGCAGCATGAATGTCAATAGGAATTAATTGAAGAAGGCACCCTTACCCAGAAGTAGAAACTGCTTGGATCCACATGCTGCAGATCCCATACTCCTTCACTCTACAAATTTAATGCGCATAATTACCATTCAAACAAAAGAAATGACAAATAAAATCGCTTGAGAAACAACTGAATAATTGCAAGAATGATACAAAGTCACCATGCAATAACAAGTCTGTCCCTTGCAAAGGTTATATGTTCATTCATAATAAACTCGGTAATTTGATCACATTTTTAATTTTTCCAACCATGTTTCCATCTCACTATTTAAAATATTTCACGCCTCCCATTGGTTGGAAAGCCACTCCCTAACACTATAAATAGTCAAATACTCCCCCAAGTAGCTTATTTAAAACTTATGGCTGTCGATGCTCTCACATTTCTCTATACTAGCTTCCCTACGTGGGAAACAAAAGCTTTCATTGCCCTAACCTGTTTGATCAACTACCTTACCATTTGCTAACCTTAACCATAATTCATGCATAAGTACCACTTAGCATTTAAGCAATGAGCATAGAGTGATGAACTTAAATTTCACAGTTACTGGTAAAAAGTAGAAAAATATCTTTTAGTAGAAACAAAGGATTCTGATAAAGATATTGAAAGCACATATAAAGAGGAAAGTCATTAAATTAATTAGAAGCATCTGACTTACGAGTAGACATCACGAGGATCAATTTCAGGAAACAGGTTAATATAAAAGCGAAAGCCATCAGGGCTTATATCTCTGCATAGCAAACCTGCCAACATACAACAGCAAATTATATATATGTCTATAAAGGCTAGTTAGTAATATTTACAGAGAAAGGAAAGCAGCGGTTTACCTTTGCTCTCAGCAGTTAGAAGCTGCTCCTTAGCCATGGCTGGAGCAATCCCTAGTGTCATTGCAGCATCACTTGGACTTATGCCACTTCGAAGGGCTTCAGGCTTAGTTACAAGGCTTTTGATTCTAGCAAACACCTACACATGAAAAGAAAAAAGAAATAAAACCAAAATAGATAAGGAATATTCTTTTAAATAAAACCAAAATAGAATTTTATCAAGATAAGACAGAGAAATTGAAATGGATTACCTCCTCATCACTATGGGACTTGTTTTGGATTACCATGACTCCGCTATCAAACTTTCTAAGCATCACTGGACTGTTAAACAAAGCATAATATGAGCAAAGAGTTCAAACACTTAACTATGACTTCCTAATATCATTGTATAAATGTGAGAAAATGAAAAGAGCATCATACATACACATCAAATTTCTCCCACAAAGAACATGCTTGCAACATATCATCTGGAGAGATCAATTCTGAGGACAAAAAGAGATGCAAAGCAGCCACGTGTTTTCATTACACTTTCAAAATACTGAAAGTAGATAAAACCACTGCATAATCTTGAAAATAAAATAGAAGGAAAAAAAAAACAGTTGGCTCTGAGAGGAATGAAATAATTTCAGTGACTGAAAACATACCAGAATAATTTCATACTTTGAATGTCCTATTTGCTTAAAAAAATATATCAAAAACTATAATAAAGTAAAAAACCAATGTTACAGGACTCGAAAAAAAAAGGCAATGGTAAGTTCTAGACAGGAAATTTTAGAATCAACCAGAAGATAAGATTGACATGGACAAAAAAGAATAGCATGTGTCCAGGACCTCCATTAAATGTTGTTGCTTTTAAACGTTAACTATTTTGAGATTTATTGCCACTAATGATTATGAAGGTTTCTCTTTTTTCTTTGAAAAAGAAAGGAGACTTATGTTCCCAAAAACACTTACTGTTTAGGTCACAATATTTTCAAGAACAAAAATGAAAGGAAGAAAATCCATGTTCAAAATGTAACCAAACAAACCTAAATATAATAACCATATTATTTATCAAAAACAAGAGAATGAGATAAAGTTAAGAGTTAAACCAAACCTGTGCCTCGAGCACGATTGAAGAGACAATAGGCATCTATAAGGTTGATCATTCCACCTGCTCTATTTAGCGGAGTTCTAACAAAATCTGCCAGCTGAGGTGTCAAGAAATAAAATCAAAACTAGTTCTCAAAAGAAAGTCAAGTAAAAATTGATAGTCAATCTAATTCACATGACAAGCTTTTACCAACTCAGTTATGACAACAGAACATAAGGTATCTAGGCACTTTTCTACACTAAAATAGTTTCCTAGCCAAGATGTACAAACAATTTTAATTGACATAATTAGTATTATATCCTACGATCGTCCATCCATCTAGAACAAAACAGCTTCTCGGCTCTCGCCAAACAGTGACAACCTACAATATAATGAATGTATTAACAGCCAAATACACTAAAAAATCCTAAATTCTATGGGAGCATTCAATGTATTAACAGAAGGATAAACTATATTCTGTAGTATTATGTTGAGACAATTATTAAGCAAATAAAATTAAAGTTAACAACAACGAAAAAAGAGTGAAGAGAACCTGACGAGACAATTGTTGATGGTACAGAGCACCTGCAGATTCCTTAGTGACTGGGGATATTATACCAACACTCAACAACCAATCTTGCATCTCTTCTTTCGACCCCATATCCTCATCATTTGTTCCGCTTGTTTGAGAATTTGTCCCAGACAAAAGCTTCTGTCTCATCTTCTCTGCTAGCATCACCATCTCTTTAGCTTTACTCTGAAATCAGAAAGAGTTCTAAATCAGAATATAAGAAAAAGAAGAGGCTGCAAGCATCATAATCATTAACTATAGCTCAGACTCTTAACTTTGCAGCCAAATCACAGAACTAAAATGAACCTAGTCAAGTCCTTTAAGCATTTCATTGACACAAAAGTTCCAATTTCTTATGTCCTAACTAATGACAGAGATATTATGGTTAATTACTATGGGTTGGACACTCAAGGACACAGTCTGCTTGCATTTACCCTTGTCAACCATTTGCACAAACAGTCACGACAGAAATTCATCTAGTTTCTCGAAAGAAATCAAAACAAGATTCTTGCCTAGAAACTTGCCACTGCAATGTTATAAAGAAAACAAATATCCACTATGTGTGGCTTTATACTTCAATTCAATGTAAATGTTAACTACTACAATGTTAAATGTTTTTATCATACAATTGTTACATTAAAGTAAAATTCCTCATAATTTGCTTCAATAACTTACAAAAAAATATATAACAAATAGAATTGCATTACCATGAGAGCATTTAAGTCCTGAAAAGCATCCTGCAAACTCTTATCAGTACTCTCCCACATTTCCTGCTCCTTCCTTAAAATTCCCGCCACCCCAACCATCCTCACGGACCCGTCACTCGAGTACAACCCACCACCGGTGCCCGTTCCAGTGCCTGTGCCTGAACTCGAACCTGAGCCGGAACCCGAAGGCTCATTATTACTCTCCCAAGCTCTCGCCCGCCAACTGTCCCAAAACTTTCCCAAGAACCCATCACAGTCCCCCTTCCCCCTAACCACCGCCGTCACTATGACGGATTTCGAGCCCGAACCAGAACTGGACCCAGACCCAGAACCCGGCTCAAAAGGCCGACCATCGGATGTGACGAGAACTTGGAAGCGGATCCTTGGAGAGTGGAACATGGACTTGAGAGATTTTTTGGAGGAGAAGATATGGGAAATGGCAGGAAGGGGGATGGCTGCGGCGGAAGTAGGCGCGGTGGCGGATGAAGAAGGGATCCAGATGAGGCGATGGGTGGTGAGGATGAGGAGGCCTGATTTTAAGGGCGAGAAGTGGTGGTGGTCTTCAGGTTCGAGGTCTACGGAGGAGAGAAGGTGGCATTCGACTTCGCTGCGGAGGAGAACGGGGCGGCCACTGCTCGTCACCTCCGCCTTGGTGAAGAAGTTGGCCATTTCACTCCGGAAAGAGGGAGAGAAAAATGTAGCGAGGTGCAGAACAGAGAAGAAAATTGATTAATATGGGGTAACTTCGTGTCGATTATCAGTGTGATCGAACAAGAAATTTTGTAAAGTGATCATAGGTGCTTGCTTCCTTGACCCTCAAAATGTTATTTATTTTGCTGACTTTTTATTTCTTAAATGGTTTTTAAGATGGTTGAATAAATTTTTTTTATTGTATAATTGGTAATGGGTAGTTTGGATTAAAATTCAAGCTTCCCCAGCTGTGAATTTGAATTTTTTCTTTAAAAGCTTAGAAATTAATTTGAATGGATGGCAGGGCAAGATTGATTTCAAAAAATTGAAATCAATTTGAATAGATAGTGAAATTAATTTCGAATCCAAACATCTTTTTCTTTAATTATTTAAAATTTCTCTTGTAATCAAAAAAAAAAGCGAGAGTAACGACATTAGTTATTATAATATGAGATTGGATAGTTTAACAATAATGTGTTTGAATTTAATACAATAGTGGTGGGGTGAGTAGTGAAAAGAAAAAAGATAATCATTAAAAACATTATATTAAAATTTATATATAATAAAATTTATAATATAAATTTTATTCACATTCTATTTAGAACTAGACTCGCTTTATTTATTTAAAAATCATATCCAAATCTCTCTTTTGATTTTTATTATTGACATCCTAAATTATTAAATTTTATACCTAAAATACCATCAAATCACTCTTCACTTCATCTCTCTCATTCACCCTCTCTCAAAAAAAACTCAAACAAATTTCTACAAAATTTTATAAGTTTTGCAACAATTTAAAGTAAATCTATCATTAATCTTCAATTAAATTTGTTTTTCTTTCATTTGATTGCATTAAAATGATTGTATTGAGGATTTTTGTGAAATTTTTAGATTAAAATTCATGAATTTATAATTTTTTTTTGAAATTGTGTCTCCCGACATGAAGTTGGCGAAAGTCTTTTGTAACTCATGACAATTACATGCCAAAAGCCCTAATAGACCCACAACAACATATAGTCGTGGGGTTGTGCCCCTTATATAGGGCACTATGGGGCAAGTGCCCCACGGCAACATGATGCTATAAGGCTTGGTAAATGGGCGGGTCGGATCGGATTTGGGTTTGGTCATTTTGGATTGGATCATTTTGGGTTAATGAAAAATCGAGTCATTTCGGGTTCGGATAAAGTCGGGTTTTGGTCAAGAAAAAATCGGTCTATTTCAGGTTCGGATCATTTCGGATTCGGATAAGATTGAATTCGGATCAATTTGAATTCGGATCAATTTGGATTCAGATCAATTCGAATTTGGGTCATTGACTTTTTTAGTCAATTCGGGTTGGTCGAATTTGGATTCGGGTCGGTTGGATTTGGATTCGGATCGATTGGACATGTTTATTATGTTAAGTCTTGGTCATCTCGATGTGATTTATCTGGTATGAAAATCAACTAAAACTATATTTCTAAGAATTACAAAACTCATGAAAATAAATTTTTTTTCTTACATGACCTATAGTACTATTGGGATTGAAATAATCAAAATATTTAATAATCTGTATGATAGTTTTCTTTATAATATATTTACTAATATTCATAAATTAATTACATTTTTTGCATTTTATTTTTATTTTCAATAATAATAATTAATAACTTTATGAATTAAAGTGATTTAATAATCCCTACTAAATATCATAAAACAATATTATATATCTCTTTAATTTATCTTGATTTTTATAAAATAATTAAAGACATTAAGTGTACGTGATATAGCTTATGTACTCTATTATAGATTAGTCATTAAATAATTATACATTAGATTCAAATGAATGCAATATAAAAGTGAATATTTAAGTTTAACTAGATTAAAAAATATATATATAACACTCATATTATTGAAAAAATTATATTTTTACTATATTAAAATACTTTGGTAATTAATTTTAACATTTAAATATTTATTGATAACATTAAATTTAAGTTTGAATCTTTTCAGGTTTGGGTAAATTTGGATTCGGATCAATTTAGATTCGGATCAATTTGGATTCGGATCAATTCGGGTTCGGATCAATCTAAATTCGGATGAATTTGGGTTCGGATGAATTCGAGTTTGGATCCGGTCGGGTTTGGATCAATGTGAATTCGGATAAATTTGGTTTCAGATCAATTCAGATTCGGATTGGGTTGGATTTGGGTTGTTGACTTTTTTAGTCAAATCGGATCGGTTGGGTTTGGATTCGGGTTAATTGGACGGATTTTTCGGGTCGGGTCAACTTTTGCCACCTCTCTTCGAAAGCATGTTTCTAAAGAGTAAGTTATTACGTTCGAAAATTCATTTTTTGGAGTATCAAAATTTTTTTATGAGTAAGGGTAAAATTATATTTTTAATTAAAGATATTTTGGTGATAAAATTTTTTATTAATTTAGGATGTGTCTAGCACCCAATAAGATATGAATAGAACCTCTTTATATATTTTATATTTATAATTTTAAAAAAATAATTAATAAAATTATTTATATCAATTAATTTTTATTATTAAATATTTAAAATTTATTTTGAAACTATTTTACTATTTAAAAATTAATATATTTTTTCAAAATAATATAAATAAATAATATTTAACAAAAAATATAAAATATAAAATATTAAAAAAAGTAAAATGATACTTTTACTCTTCCACCGAGGCTCGAGGGTCCTTTACTTGATTCAACCCTCTCCTATAATCCCTTATTGGAAGGGAATTGGTGGTGCAATCCAAATGCATTTTACCGTCTACTTGATTTTTGTCTTTAGATTTAAACTCTTTTTAAGTTAGTCTTCTTTCGTTTCAAAACATAAACTCAAGAATTATGTTTTATTGAGCCTCGAGCTTTTCTTCGTTTGGGTTTTCTAAGGCTTCAAATTGAATTAGCAATCATTCAAAGGGTTAAAAAGCTGAATTCGATTTTTAATGACCAAAGTTTCCGTTTAAAGTCGTACGTTACTCAACTCAAGCTTTTAGCTCGTGATATTTACATGTAGAAATTGTTAGCAAAAATAATGGAATCCTTAAATCTTGTCTTTTAATTATGGTTTTTGTAATCTATTTAAACACCTTAACGAGAATAAATATAATTTTATTTTTATTTTTAATCCAAAAACAAAAGAGTATTTCTAGATGCATTCAAACTTGTTATCTTTGCACCAAAATGTTTGTTTTGGCTAAATGCTCAATTCAGGAGTTAACGTTATCAATAATGCTCAATTCAGGACATAAACTTTTATTTTATTCAATTCATAATAAAACGTTTTCGATTTTGCTCAATTTAGGATTTTTCAGTGTGTGTGAGTTATACAAGCCGTTAAAATAATAACGGCGTTTAATAAGAGACACGTAGCAGCTTGTGATTGGGACACGTGGCAGTGATAGATACTTATTTTTCTTTTAATAGGTAAAAAATATGTGGACACATGGTAGCCTGTGATTGGGACACATGGCAGCGTGTGATTGAGACACGTTGCATTAGTGGACACGTGGCAGCGTGTGATTGTGACACGTGGCATTGACAGATACTTATTTTTCTTTTAATAGGCAAGAAATACGTGGACACGTGGCAGCATTTAAGTGAAAACACGTGGCAACATGTGATTGGGACACATGACAGCGTGTGACTGAGACACATGGTATTGACATATACTTATTTTTCTTTTAATAGGCAAGAAATACGTGAACACGTGGCAGCATTTAAGTGGGGCACGTGACATTAATTGATACGTGGTAGCATGTGATTGGGACATGTGGCATTGACGGATACTTATTTTTCTTTTAATATGCAAGAAATATGTAGACACATCGCAGCATTTAAGTGGGACACATGTAATCAACTGACATATGGCAGTGTGTGATTGGGACACTTGATGGTAGTGAACACGTGGCAGCGTGTGATTGAGATAAGTGGCAGTGACGGACACTTATTTTTCTTTTAATAGCAAAATATACGTAGACACGTGGCAGCATATGAGTCCGATATGTGTCACAATAGTCATTTCTTCGTCACCCACTCTCTTTAACGGAGAGTGTAACTCACACACGCTGAAAAATCCTAAATTGAACAAAATCGAAAACGTTTTATTCTGAATTGAGCAAAATAAAAGTTTATATCCTGAATTGAGCATTCTCGATAACGTTAACTCCTGAATTAAGCATTCAGCCTTTTGTTTTTGAATGACGTTGCTACATTGTTGAATGTAATGTAAATGTGAGTGTTAAAAGAAAGAGTTTGAGTGCATTTAAAATCCTTCAAAGCAAATATACTCATTAAAATTAATACATTTTTTTTCTCTAAACACAATCATAATTTTCCTTAAAAACACCACTCTAATTCTACAACAAATATTTTCTCCAATCTCTTCAATTCTTTTTGACAAATATAAGACATGTTATACAATACTCCAAATATCTCTTCTCTAGTCTTTTCAAAATTTTCTTTAATTATTTTAAAAATTTGCTAACCAAAAGTTCTTAGAATTCCAAATTCGTGCAATGCACTTATATCCAACTAAAATGGCTTCCGTGAGACTTGCGAAAGTGTATTTTTCTTCATTACCAAAAAAAATAATTATTCTATATATTATCAGTGGAATATTTTTATTTTACAAGTGGTGTTAAAATTGTGACACATATATTATTTTATTTATTTATTTATTTTTTTAATATTTGTATATGACACATGTCACGATCTTAAAATCGCTTGTGAATAATAATATTTCACTGACAATGTATGAAATAATTATTCATACAAAAAATTGCGGTTTTTGAAAATGTTGAATTTTTGGAAATAAATCTTTGAAAACCCAAGAAAAAAAATAAAAATAGAGGTTAGGAATAATTAAATAGTTTTAATTAAATACATTTTTTTATTAAATTTAAAACAAAAATTTGGGCTGTAAAAAGTAAAAATGAATCTGTAAATAGAATCCTTCTTCAATGCTTTTAATATTAGGTTGACATGTAATTATTTCAATAGATCTTTTAGTTCAATTGGTTTTCGTTTCAAATTGTTTCAACTTTGAATCAAAAGCCTGAGTTTTTTCAAATTTAAATCATTGATTTTCTTGATCAACTCATTTTGGATGAAATTCAATGTCTTTTTTTTTTATTTTCTTTTTCTTTTTGGTTTATTTCGCCATATCTATCTAGAAGGTCAATAAAAAAAAAAGGCATGAAGGAGGACATGGGCTTAAGCAGTTAGGTTTGGTTTGGGTTGTTTGGAGTAGCTGGGCTTAAGCAGTTCGGTTGGTTTCGGTTGTTGGCTCATCTCATATGATGTGCACGCACACGTGCGATACAAGAGACATGAACCTAAAGTCAGACAAAAGGGTATATATGTAAAAAAAGGGGCATTTATTAAGAAGGATATAAATATTTTCATAATTGTCCGCAAGGAAATCAGCAAACAATTTTATTAATTAGGATATTGTAATTGTCTTTTGTCCTTAGTGATTTCATGGCAGTGGCATCTTACAAACGAATTTCTGATATTATTTTGGTATATGCTACGAGACATGTCCATATCACATTAGATATATTCATTAGATAAAATTAGTTATTAAAATATTCTATTATATAATCAAATTTAGATAATGAAATTATTATTTATTACAAGTTTGATTTTTTAATATAATGTTTATAATGTAATATAATTTATTAAATATTGTAATTATATATTTTTAATTTTAATTTATTTTATGAGTTAATATAAATTTATTAATTTAATTTTTTTAATAATCCATTTTAAACATTAAATTTAAATTCAAATAACTTGATTAACCGACAAATTCAAATAATTAACTAATATTTTTATATTATATGAATAACTCGAATAACATAAAATTAATACGTATTCGTTATTATGTGTGTAATCGAGTTTAGTTGAGATGATTTAACATAAAGTTTGAATTCAATTTGATTCAAAAATTCGTGAATCTATTTTCATTGAACTTGATTTTTAAAACTCGAATTTGACCTCATTCGATTTAATAATTTTCAATTATATATTATAGTAATAAAATGATAAATTATAATAAATATTAAAAAAATATTCGATAAAACTCTCAAATTACTCAAATTGATTATTAAAGTGTTAAAATTTGATTCGACTTAATACTTAAATAATTAAAATTTAAACTCAATTCAAAAATAAATAAATCAAAATTAAATAATCATTAAATAAAAATAAAATAATTTAACTTATTTACATTTTTACCCGTTGCATCCCGAATTTAATTTTTTCTTTCTTCGACCTATAATTGAGAGAGGAAAAGGGAGTGAGCATGTTTTTTAATTTTGTCTGAAGAAAAAAAAAAGTTCTAGAGAGTTCCAAAAACATGAGTAATCGGACACAGAACAGCAGATCCAACGGTCCAGATTAAGTAGAAGCTTCACGAGCTTTTATTTTACCATTTGGAGCTTGCTAAATCAAAGTAGTTGAGCAAAAGACCATAAACCTCAGCCTAGGTAAGCTACTGAGCATCTCTGTGTTCTCTCTTTCTTCTCCCAAATTATCAAAACCCTTTTCCAGCAGCCGCAACACCTCCTCACCGCCTTTCTCCTCTCTTTCTTCCTCTCCTCTGTGTTTTCTTCTGTCTTTCTTGCTTCCCGCCGACGCCGGACTTCCTCTTCTTCCCGCCAGCCTCGGTGCTCCTCCTCTCTCCCTTTGCGGCTCTCTATTCCCGTCATCATCTCCTCCCTCTTTGTTTTTCTCTCTGTTTTTGGCACTAACGTTTGTTTCCTTTTTCTTTTTTCCAGAATTTTGCGTTCGTTTTCAACATATTGAAGGTATATTTCTCCTCCATTGGAGATGCTTTAAAGAAAATGTTTTTTTTATCAGTTTTAGTGGTTAGATTTCTGAGTATTAAAAAGAATTTCAGTGAAAAATTAAAGAAAGTTTTTATTTTTTTTAATCTTGCTTATATCTATTGGAAATGCGAGTCTTTTACATTGTCCTTTGATTCATTGAACTTCTTGTTGATTAATTTACAATTAAGATGCCTTTGATTCGAAGACCATGATGCTGAATGTTTTTCAGTTTCGTAAAGGAGTAGATGGCGTCCACTTTCACAGCCATGTCTTCAGTTGGCTCATTCGCTGCTCCTAATGGTCGTGTCATGGATAAGAAGCTTGCATCTTCTTCAAACAGATTGTCTTCTTTTGCTTCCATTTCTTCAACCTCCTTTGCTAGTAGTAGACAAAATGTTGTTCTTAGGAGATCTCGCGTGCCCAAGGTTTATGCGGCAAAAGAGCTGCATTTCAACAAGGATGGGTCAGCTATAAAGAAGTTGCAAGTGAGTCTTTGTTTGTTTCAAATGTTGATGACTGCTGGCTTGTGTTTAACCGGAGTTGGAGTCTTTGTATGTTTGCTTAATCTTACTTTATGTTCTTTTGTTGTAGACTGGTGTAAACAAGCTTGCTGATTTGGTTGGGGTCACTCTTGGACCAAAAGGCAGGAATGTGGTTCTAGAAAGCAAATATGGCTCCCCGAAAATCGTTAATGATGGTGTGACAGTGGCTAAGGAGGTATGCCCTTGGTCTAACCAGTTATTCAAGTTGAAATAGAAATGATTGTGATATGTTTGTTTCACTTCTGGCTTCAGACAAAAGCTTAAGTGTTCTTATTTTAAATGTTTGGATTTGTGCCACAAAATCTAGATTACTGCCATTTCTAATTTTTATATGGGACATATGAAGTGAGCCTTTGACTGGGTTTTATACCATCCTACTTTGTAAAGCATACAAGAAGACCTGCTGTAAATTGTTTTAGCTCATTGTCTTTGTTTGTAGTTCTCTTACTGTTAGTTTGGAATAATAAATAGAATTCCTCTTTTTCTTACGGCTTGTCATTTATTGATTGAATTTGTGCTGTATCAATTTCAAGGTTGAGTTGGAGGACCCAGTTGAGAACATTGGGGCTAAGCTAGTAAGACAGGCAGCAGCTAAGACAAATGACTTGGCTGGTGATGGGACGACAACATCAGTTGTTCTTGCGCAAGGTCTGATCGCTGAAGGCATTAAGGTTTGTGCATTTATCTTTGTATCATTGTGTTTGGGTGTAGTAAGAGCAGTGCAGGTTGAGTCATTGTCGTGCTATATGTATCAATTTCCATGTATAAATGTTATCAGGTGGTGGCAGCTGGTGCGAACCCTGTCTTAATCACTAGGGGCATTGAGAAGACCTCAAAGGCTTTAGTAGCTGAGCTTAAGGCTGTGTCAAAAGAGGTAATTTTAATTTTCACCCACTTGTTTTTTTTTTTTTTTGTATTTTTTCTGTATTTTACTATTTAAATGGAATGTAATAAGCACGCCACTGGATTGCAGGTTGAGGACAGTGAACTAGCAGATGTAGCAGCTGTTAGTGCTGGGAACAACTATGAAGTAGGAAATATGATTGCTGAGGCAATGAGCAAAGTCGGCCGAAAGGGTGTGGTTACACTTGAGGAGGGAAAAAGTGCTGAGAATAGCCTCTATGTTGTCGAAGGGATGCAATTTGATCGTGGTTATATTTCACCTTATTTTGTGACTGATAGTGAGAAAATGGCAGTAGAATATGAGAACTGTAAGGTACATGCTGTAGTCTTGAGGCCAATTTTTCATTCTGATAAACCTAAACCTTTCCTACATTGAATGCTGACAATTACACTGTGCGTTCTGCTTGTAGTTGCTACTTGTTGATAAGAAAATAACAAATGCAAGAGATCTTATCAACATTCTGGAGGATGCTATTAGAAGTGGATACCCTGTTTTGATAATTGCCGAAGACATTGAACAAGAAGCCTTGGCTACTCTGGTTGTGAACAAGCTTAGGGGGGCTCTGAAGATTGCTGCTCTCAAAGCTCCTGGATTTGGAGAGCGCAAGAGCCAGTACCTTGATGACATTGCTATTCTTTCTGGAGGTATGTACATGTTTGTCTATTGCATTTGCTACTATTTAAAAAATATATTTTGTTTTATCGTTTTTTAATTTTTCCTATGCAATGTACATGGTTTCTAAGCTTTTTTTCCCTCTCAGACATGCACAGGCATACTTGCATAGATTCACACACTCACACACACATCACTCATGTACAAAATGTACACTTTCACACCTTAGACTAAGTTATTGAGAGATCTCTACCATTTGCATGCAGGTACTGTAGTTAGAGATGAGGTTGGGCTTTCCTTGGACAAAGTTGACAAAGAGGTCTTGGGCCATGCTTCTAAGGTGGTGCTTACCAAGGATACAACCACCATTGTGGGTGATGGAAGCACCCAGGAAGCAGTTAACAAACGAGTTGTGCAGATTAGAAATCTCATTGAGGTTGTCTTTTGAGCTCATGCGAATACACACTCACATATTATGTTTATACAAGTCCTTTTTGCAGATTTCTTGTTCTTGCAATGCTTAAGACATTATTACTTTAATGTAGGCTGCAGAACAAGATTATGAGAAGGAAAAACTTAATGAAAGGATTGCCAAATTGTCTGGTGGTGTAGCAGTGATACAGGTAACTTCTAGTTAGTTGAAGAAACATTCTATGCAGTTTATATAAGATTTATATATAATTTTGATGTATTGTTCTTTGAAATTATAAAGGTTGGAGCTCAAACTGAAACAGAGCTTAAGGAAAAGAAATTGAGAGTAGAAGATGCTCTTAATGCAACTAAGGTAATGCATCTCATAGCTTGTCATGATGGTCCTATGTTCTACTATTGTCGGTCAATACCATATAAAATTGCACGATTTCATTGATTTTCAGGCAGCAGTTGAGGAAGGTATTGTTGTTGGTGGTGGATGTACTTTGCTGAGACTTGCTTCTAAGGTGGATGCTATAAAGGATTCCCTTGATAATGATGAAGAGAAGGTAAGCCTTGTCTTGAAAAGGCTTGAAACTTTTTATGATAGATTTCAGAATGTTTTTGCAGTCACATACTCAGGCTGTTGAAGAAGTTACTTGCTTACTAAATATCTTGATTTACTATAGGTTGGAGCAGATATTGTTAAGAGAGCTTTGAGTTACCCTCTAAAATTGATTGCCAAGAATGCTGGTGTTAATGGAAGTGTGGTGAGCGAGAAGGTATGAATATAATCAAGTCACCATGGGCATTAGACTTGCAGCTTATGTAGTTTGCTAACAAAACTGCATATTCCTTTTATTTAACTTTTTGCAGGTGCTCTCCAATGATAACCCCAAGTATGGATTCAATGCTGCCAATGGAAATTATGAGGATCTTATGGCTGCAGGAATTATTGATCCAACCAAGGTTAGTTCCTTTATTTAGCTCTACCGACTATTTTGTTGTATTTTGCTTCCTCTGTATTTATTGAATGTCACTTTCCAAATGGCATAAAGTTTCTTCAATAAATGTGATACTTTGCCCCTGCTTTACAACTTTTACCCCTTAAAATGTCTTAAAAGCTAGTGAGACTCTCACCTACTGCAAGTATTTATGTATGATATTCTTTATTCATCTTTCAATAAAATATGTATGATATTTGAGACACGTGTTATTATTATTCTCCACCTTCATTACGATTATAGGAAAGTGAACTTGTAGAAAACTGAGAAACTTTAAAATTTTCTTAATTTAGGTGGTCAGATGCTGCTTGGAGCATGCAGCTTCAGTGGCTAAGACATTCTTGATGTCCGATTGTGTGGTGGTCGAGATAAAGGAGCCTGAGCCCATGCCTGTTGGCAACCCCATGGATAATTCAGGTCTGCACTTGAGAACATAAAACGTTGACCATAAATGCATCTCTTTACTGTTTCTTTTTTACATGTTACATCTACTAACATTGATGGGGTATCGATTGTCAGGATATGGCTACTGAAGCAGATTCTGAAAGGAAAGCGGAATGGCTACTGAAGCAGATTCTGAAAGGAAAGCGGAATGTATCCAATCTCCATGGTAGGAATACATGAATCTGTTTGGAAGTAGAGTGCTTGTTTTCTTTGTAAATCATTTATGAAAATCGGGAGAAACAGTAGGATTCTGGTGATATAGCTTGCTGGAGTGGTAGAAACACCACAGGTGATTCGCAGTTCATTGCTACAATTTTGAACATTTTTTTCAAGTGGAAGGAAGTTTGCATTCGATCTTTAAATTTTGGTTGGTACTATTTTTACTGATTTGACTAAACATTACCTACCTTGAAATAGGTTGTGTAGTCATGTGTCAAACATGAGGTATTGAGCCGGACCGATTTTGAAATTGCAAAATGCGAAAATCGATTTTGGTATATGACCAATCAAACTGAATATTTAATAAAATCGATTTAACTTAAATCGGTTCGATTATTTCGGTATTAATTATTATAAAGTATATAATTTATGATTTATATTAAAATTAATTTTTATTTATATGATTATAATATAAAATAAATAATATTTCATATATATTATTAAAATATTCTATAAATTGTGTTTTACGTATATATAAAAATATATCTTAAAAATAAATATGATCAATTAATTCGATTATAATTAATTGGAAACTGAATAAATTAATTTCATAAATTAATGTTGATTTTTGATAAAAATTAAACTAATTGAATTAATCAAATTTGATTGGTTAAATTTATTTGAATCAAATTTTGTTTGTTTTTTAATTACAAATGACAGTTTGAATGACAATCAATACTATGTATGATGGCTGTTAAGAATTATCATTTTTTTTATATTTCCAAATGAAGAAAATAGAAAACAGTTTGAATGCTTTAATTCAAGTAGTTGCTAAGAATTTATAAAATTGGATTCATTCTAAATTCCAGTAATAAATAAAAAAAAGACAATTTGTATTTTGCGTTTTATATGCTATGAAATGAAAGTAAAGGACAGTTGGCAACATTTAATTTTTACCCATATTTTGTCTTTAGTAATTTATACTATTATAAAATGACAATGTTATATTTATCATCATCATCAACTTTTATCCCAATAGATTGGGATATGCTATATGATTCAATATCTGAACTCATGTTAGATTGTCCATATGTATTTCTTTCTTCACACATTTTTATCTAAAGCTATGTGTTTATCCAACTCTAATATCTTCATATAGTTTCAAATTACTTCATTTCAACTCTTTTTCGGTTTTCTTCTAGTTTTAACATTTTTTTCAATATTCGTTGCCTCTATTCTCGTAATTGGAGCATATACAGATCTACGTATAACGTATCCAAATTAACGTAAATGACTTTCACACACATATAAACCAATATTATATATATTAGTATTATATAATTCAAATTCTTCCTATAATATATTTTCTTTTTGAATGTTATTGTGTTATTAGGGTCTTTAAAACTATTGTTAAACCTATAAATATGTAATTAAAATTACAAAGAGAATGTATTGCAATTAACCTTGTATTAGCATTGCTCTATAGTAGTGAATTGGGTAACGTTGGTCCGTGGCAGTTGTTAGATCAACATTATTCTATGACAATAAATGTGAAGAACTAAAAGATTAAATACACATAAGATGAGTGTAGCAGACAGTTGGCAAAGCAGGTTGAGTTTGTGGGAAAAACTCTCGGGTTCGATCCCCACTAAATATATATTTGAGGAGGGGTGAAGAACCTTAATTAGTTAGACCCTTAAAACTGATGAAGATACGTATGGTTTATACAAAAAAAAAAGATAAGTGTAGCAGAAATGTAAATGTTACAATAGATGTGTGGATATATGAAAAATATAAAATAAGAAATGAGGATATTCATAAAAAGGTTGAGTGACACTTATCGAAAACAAGATAGGTGAAAATTGTTTATTTGGTTTAGACATATATGACGTAGATTTATTTATACTGTAATTAGAATAGTAAAAGTTATGAATGATGTAAAAATGGTAAAAGTTAGGAGATAATCGAAAAATTTTTGAAGGAAATCATCCAAAAAATTTGCTGAAATGAGAGTTTGAATATACTCATTGAGGAAGAGAATTCCCATTGATGACTTAAGTGAGTTTACACATATGTTCATATAACTTATTAAGATAAAAGTTTCGATAACGATGAAGATAAACCTTTTATTAGCATACAGTAAAATAATTATTAAATTGTTTAGTTATTGTTAAAAATAAAATAAGATATAAAATCCGTAGTCTTTTTTTTTTGTTACAAAATTCGTAGTCTTTAAATTCGATGTTTAAAATGGCAAATGTATAAATCAAACAAGTAATAAATTAAGTAATGTATTTAATTGCTGTATGGGATAATTTCAAAATTTTAATTTTGTAAAGTTAAAAATACAAAAAATCATGTAAAAAAAAAACCAATTTCCCTTTAAGCAACATTTTACATTTTATTGATTAAAAAAAGCTCTGCCGTTGATCTAGGACACAGAAATCAAATCAACGGTCACTATCAAGGAATCTTACACTTGTACCATACAAAAAAATCACACAAACCCAAAACCAAAAAGCAAACAAGAAAAAAAAAAAAAGAAAATGAAGAGGAGCCTTGCTGATTCCTCCTTCTCATCGTAGAAAAACCAAACCCTCCCTTTCTTTCCTCGATATTTTCTGAGTACATTTCATTTTTATTCTTCTTCGTCACTGCACGGAAACCGCCTCTTTCTAGATCTTTCACAAAGTAAGCTGAAACCATCGCCTTCCATTTTTTTTCTTTTTTAAGCGATTAAATCGATTTTATTTATATCTTTTTGCTGATTTTTGATTTTTTTGCTTCTGCTAATCCAGAAATGGAGAACCTAGCGCAGCTAGAAGCATTATGTGAAAGGCTATACAATTCGCAGGACTCTGCGGAGAGAGCTCATGCCGAGAACACTTTGAAATGCTTTTCGGTTAACACTGATTACATTTCGCAATGCCAATACATTCTTGAAAATGCTTTGACTCCTTACGCTTTGATGCTTGCTAGTTCTAGTCTTTTGAAACAAGTCACTGATCATAGCCTCGCTTCGGCCCTTCGCCTCGATATCTGTATGTGGAGTGTTTCTTTCACTTTCCTAGTAACATTTTGTTTTTCCAATTTTCAGGAGATTTTATTAATTAGTTTATTTTAAAAATTTTTGTAGGGACTTATATTTTTAACTATTTGGCGAATAGAGGACCGAAATTGCAGCCGTTTGTTACTGCATCTTTGATTCAATTGTTATGTCGGTTGACGAAGTTTGGTTGGTTTGATGATGAAAGATTCCGTGACGTGGTTAAAGAGTCAACCAACTTCTTGAGCCAGGTGATTTCGTTGTGGTTGTAGGCTCTTGGTTTAGCTGTTTCTTTACTACACGATTGCTATAAATCAAAAGCAAACAGTAGAAATGGAGATCATGATAAGTGATTGTAATGCCACACTGTTGTTACTTACAAATCACGCATTTTGTTATAGACATTGAATTCTTCTGGAAGGAAGAGCAATGTAGTAAAAGTAACAATCAAATGATACATTATTGGATGTGCATGTGCATGAGTATATCAGTTTGTTTGATTGTACTGGCACATAGTTACACGCATGTATGTATGATAGGATGATCGAGAAGTCTTATGTTACTTGCTGTCCTCACTGTTAGTTTGTAAAATTTGCTGACATTTCGTGCTTATTGGCATTTTGGTTTACCAGGGAACTTCAGAGCATTATGCCATTGGTTTGAAGATACTGAATCAACTTGTCTCTGAGATGAACCAGGTTAGTTTTCTTCCTTTTTCCTAGTTTTCTTTCTGATGACTGATGTTTGCTAATGGGTATTGTAAGGTGAAACTTGTTGTTTTAACATGTTACTGCAGTGGGATTCCTATGAAGAAAAATATACTTTTGACTATCTAAATTTATGGGATAGAACATGCTGCCTTGACCTCCGATGGTATTGATAGGGCGACGACTTCCTATAAATTTTTATGCCGTTATGCTGTTGATAGCTAAAAACTATAGGCAGGGTTGCATTTGCCCATCTCTCATGTCCATCCAAATGAAGTTGAAATGAGTGAATTACTCTTCCAAAAACATTTTTCTTGGCCCATTCTGATTTTAAATTGGAAGTTTAGGGATAGTTAGTAACCCTTGAATCAAACATCAAACAGTGAACAGGAATTTTTAAAATGAAGCGACCATGTGTGCCAGAAAGCTGTTATGGTTAGCTGTTCTTTTTATATGTTTCAAGAATCTGGAGCTGACCTTTTTTTTTTTTAGTACCGATGAAGATCATTGATCTGCACTTTATAGACTCCCCAGTTCATATCACAATGGTGTAATTTGCTGTTTATGTAATTTTCGAACATGCCTACCATTAACAGGAAATAGCACTACAAGAAACCCTAGATAAACTTAACAGCCAGTATTCTTCTTCCCTCCACGCTACTAAATGCTAATTATAAATGCTGTTTCTTTTATTGGGTCCTAATTAATAATTCCTAGATTATTTAACTTCACCTATGATCCAGAAACTGGGTACTGTTTCTGTTTCACACTCTTATTTTCCGTTTCTTTTCCAATTACAATAATTTGTTCTTCTACATGCAATTGACTTTTTCTATGCGCTTGTGTTTTTCTTTACAATTTAATTCTCAGCCTAATCCGGGATTGCCATCAACACATCATCGCAGAGTAGCCTGTTCCTTCAGGGATCAGTTACTTTTTCAGATATTCCAAATTTCTTTAACATCATTGGGTCACCTGAAAACTGATGGTAACATACTATATTTGCTAATGTTTTTTTTATTAGAACCCCTTCCCTTCTCCCAGACTCTCTATTCTTGTCCTTTTCATATTTTTGATCATTTGATGTGATTTTTGGTTGGTTATTCTTGTGTGATACGAAATATACAGTTGCGAGTCGATTACAGGAGCTGGCACTTTCTCTTGCACTTAAATGTTTATCCTTTGATTTTGTTGGGACATCAATCGATGAAAGTTCAGAAGAGTTCGGTACTGTTCAGGTATATGTGAAACACTTTCTCAACTTTGCACTTATTTTAACTATCAGTTGTTTGAAAGTCTTTCATTGATTATTATTTGTAAATAACCAAGTATTTGGTGGTAACCCTACAGATTCCATCTTCTTGGAGGTCGGTATTGGAGGATTCTTCAACACTTCAGATATTTTTTGATTACTATTCAATTACTAAAGCTCCTCTTTCAAAGGAGGTTAGTTGATACTGTTTTAATGTTTTCCTTGCTTTTTAATTACCTATATTTTTCAAATTGTTGGACACAACTATGCCTTACTGTTTAGAATTTATTTTAATTTAATTTAGGATCAGAATCCTTTATAAACCAGAAACTAATATCTGGGTAACATTAAACTTTGAAATTAGCATATTGTTTAAAAGGCTATGCATTAGTATATTGGTGTGATGGTTCATTTTTCTGTAAGAGTTCTTACTATCAAATGCTTGGTCCATGTGTTAGTTCTGTTTTTGACAAGATAGAATATGTCTAAAATAGTACTGTTGAGGGGTACTAATGTTTATTTTTTAAAAGAAAAAATGGTACTGTGGCTGAAGGCAGGTTTTGCCTAAATTCCATTAGCAAAAGGGCTGTCTCTATTTTTATCTGGAGATAGTAAGGGTTTAATTGGGGTGGGGCAAAGTGTAAAAAATATTGAGGTGGGGCTGAAGTCCTTGAAAATGCAGAAAAACCTGAAGATTTAAATAAATATAAAGTATATAAGTGGGACTGAACTGCTGTACTTCCTGAAAATGTGGCATAATCAAAGATTTAAGTAAAATAGTATAAAGCAAGGTGGGGGTGGGAGGGAATCTCTAAAATGCAGCAAAGTATGAAGATACAGTGGAATTGTGGGAGGATAGGAATTTGCTAGTTGAGGGATTAAGTTATTTAGGACTTTATTTTATGTTTTATAGGTTTGATTGTAATCTTTACATATATATATATATATATATATATATATATATATATGGGCTATTTAGATTATTTAGGTTATTTCATATTGTAGAGAATCAAACTATTGTATTGAAAGGCATAAGATAAAACTGTACATAGGTGTCCTATATATATACAAAGAACTCTAACTAAATAGGAAAATATATCACTTATAATCCTAGATATTATTCTAATTAATAGAATCTATAATTGAGTGATACTCTAACCTTAATGCTAGGGATACACATATTTATAGATTCCTAAAATAACAAATTAATTAAAACAGTTGACTTTCAAATAGTATTCTTGACACTCCCTCTCAAGCTGGTGAATAGACATTGTCTATTCCCAGCTTGGTTACAATCTTGTGGAAGAGTGGATTGTTAAGTTCCTTGGTTAGGACATCTGCTAGCTGTGATTCACTTGGTACATAGGGTGTGCAAATGAGACCACTATCAAACTTCTCCTTAATAAAGTGTCTGTCAACTTCAATATGTTTTGTTTGGACATGCTGCACAGCATTGTGTGAGATGCTAATTGCAGATTTGTTGTCACAGTAGAGCTTCATAGGGCCATCCCACTTGAGTCTTAGTTCTTCCGAAATGATCTTCAACCATAGTAGCTCACATGCACCTTGTGCCATTGCCCAAAATTCTGACTCTGCGCTTGATCTTGCCACAACATTTTGCTTTTTGCTCCTCCGAGTAACTAAGTTTCCTCCCAAAAAGGTGCAGTAAGCCATGGTGGATCTTCTATCAATCACTAAGCTTGCATAGTCTGTGTCTGCGTATGCCTCCATAGTGAGCTTATCACCTTTTTTGAATAAAATCCCCTTTCTTGGAGTCCCTTTGAGATAGTGCAATATTTTGTGAACTGCATGCAAATGGAGTTCCTTAGGGTTGTGCATTAATTGGCTCACCACACTAATTGCATAGGTAATATCAGGCTATGTGTGGGATAGGTAGATTAGTCTACCAACCAGTCTCTAATATGATTCATTATCTGTAGCACTGTTTCCCTCTGCTTCTCCAAGTTTATGATTAGGATCAATTGGTGTGTTGGATGGTTTGCACGCCAATTTTCCTGTGTCTCTCAAGAGATCGAGGACATACTTTTGTTGGGATATAAAGATCCCTTGTTTTGACTGTGCCACTTCAATGCCCAGGAAATATTTCAAGTTTCCTAGTTTCTTAATCTCAAACTCCTTTGCCAAACATCTTCCCAAGTTCTGCCTTTCTTTTTTATTATTTCCCGTCACTATGATATCGTCAACATAGACAATAAGAGCAGTAACTCCGTCTAAATCCGAGTGTTTTATGAATAGGATGTGATCCCGTGGGCTCTGCTTGTACCCCATGGAATGCATTACCTTGGCAAATCTCCCAAACCAGGCTCTTGGTGATTGTTTTCCGCCATATAGTGCCTTCTTGAGCTTGCAAACGTTATTTGCAGTTTTTGTTTCTATTGAATCCAGGGGGTATTTCCATGTAGATTTCCTCCTCAAGATCTCCGTGCAAGAATGCATTTTTTACATCAAATTGTTGTAAAGGCCAGTCAAAGTTAATTGCTAGAGATAGAAGAATTCTCACTGTGTTCATCTTGGCAACCGGAGCAAAGGTTTCTTGGTAATCTATTCCATATGTCTATGTGTATCCTTTAGCCACCAGCCTAGCTTTGTACCTCTTAAGCGTTCCATCTGCTTTATACTTAACTATAAAGACCCACTTACATCCCATTGGTTTCTTTCCTCTTGGTAGCTCCACAATCTCCCAGGTATTGTTCTTCTCCAGGGCTTGCATTTCAACATTCATAGCATTCTTCCAATGTTTCACAATTTAAAGCCTCTGATAATGTTTTAGGAATGGATACTGTGTTTATGTTTGTAAGGAAGCTTCTGCGAGATGGAGAGCATTTTTCAAAGGACACAAAGTGGGATATTGGGTATAATGGATGTTTTGTGCACTCTCTAGTTCCTTTCCTAAGGGCTATGGGCAAATCAATGTCAGATAAGGAATCACTTCGAGGAGATATTACCTCGTTTCAAGGATTTGAGTCTGAAGACTAGTCCGGCCTTGGTTCAGGAGCTAGACTTTTCCTTCTTGAGTAAACCTATGAGAACCAACTGTCAGTAGTGGCCTTTCCCCCATCTGCTTGTGAACTAGGTTGTAAGGAGGGCTCATTTTGGGTTTGTGAAGGAGGAGGCTCAGGTTGCTCAATTGTAATTTTAGGGGAGGTCTTGGTCTCGGGTTGGAATTTAGAAGATGATGACAGCAAGTCAAGGAGAAAGAAGTCTCTATCCCTATCTTCCACAAATGTTGTCTCCTTCTGAAGATAACGTTAAGTGAAATATGGTTCTGCTTCAACAAAGGTAACATTTGCGGAGATTAGGAGTTTTTTAGTAGGTGGGTGATAGCACTTGTACCCTTTCTATGTTGAAGAGTATCCCACAATGACACACTTGGTAGCTCTAGGGTCTAACTTTCCTCTATTTTGGCTGTGGACATGAACAAATGAGACACACCCAAATACTTTGGGAACAAGATGGTTTGTTGTACTCAGACTTGGATAAAAGTGAGACGATACCTCCATGGGACTCCTGAAGTTTAACACTTGAGATGGTCACCTGTTTATGACATGTGTGGCTGTAAGAACTGCTTCCTGCCAAAAGTATTTTGGCATATTTTTCTGAAATAATAATGCTCGGGTAGTGTTTAGGAGATGACCATGTTTCCTTTCTGCAACTCCATTTTGTTGTGGAGTACAGACACAGGATGACTCATGAATTATACCTTCTTGTTGAAAATATGGGGAAAGTGCTTGGTTGAAAAAATCTTTTGCATTGTCTGACCTAAACCTTTTGATTTGGACCCCAAATTGGTTTTTTATCATGGAAAAGAAGTTTGGGAGGATATCACTCACATCAGATTTTGATTTAAGCAAAAATATTTAGGTAACCCTTGTACAATCATCAACAAATGAAACAAACCAACGTGCTGCGGAAATATTTGGAATTGTAGATGGACCCCATATATCACTGTGAATCAACTCAAAAGGAAAAAGACTTCTTTTATTATTGGTGGGAAAGGTAGCACGTCTGAGCTTTGCAAGTTCACATGCATCACAATGAAATTGCATATTGACTAGTCCTTTGAACAAAGAAGGGATAATTTCAAGGGTTGAAAAAGAAGGATGTTTGAGCCTAAAATGATGAAGCCAAATTGTGTCTTTATTGGTGAGGTATTGTCCAGAAAGGTAGGTTAGGGGCTGGTTCCAGTTACCAACCCTCGATTTCTCAAATTCCTCAAGATAGTATAATCCATCCTTCTCCTTAGCACGTCCAATCATCATTCTCGAGCCTTGGTCCTGAAATAGACAATAAGATGGAAAAAAAGTTGCTTTGCAATTCATATCATGAGAAAGCGTGAATATTGATAAAAGATTGGTGGACAATTTGGGAACATGTAGGACATTTTTCAAAGTAAGGTTAGGATTGATTTTTATTTCTCCTACCCAGCTAATGTGGCCAAGGAGCAATCGGCAGTGGCAATTTTCCTACTACTAGAATAAGGTGAATATGAACTAAAGTTCTAAGAAGAATGAATCATGTCATTCGTGGTTCCTGAATCAATAATCCATGAATGTTTAAAGGTTCTAAGCATGAGAGATTGGAAGTTTACCTGAATGTATCAATGAACAGGTACATGAAGGTTTTTCGAGGGTATTTAGGAGATTTCTCAGCTTTTCAATCTCTTCTTTGTTAAACTCCTCTGATTCTTTAGTTTTCTCCTCTCCTTGGGGTGCTGCAAAATTGGCTTTCCCCAACCCTTTTTGCTGCTGTCTGCTTTTATTTCCCCATTCCTTGCTTAGTGGTTTTTCCTTCAACCTCCAACACATCTCCCGAGTATGTCTCAGTTTCTTGCAGTAAGTGAACCACATATCACGACTATCACCAGTAGTAGGTTTGAAGACTATTTTACCATTATCTTTGGCTGATTGTTCCTTTTTTGATCCCCTGCCTCCTCCATTAGCCAACATTGCTGAAGCTTCAACCAATTTGGGCTCAAGCATCACACCCCGCCTACTCTCTTCGGCTAATATAATTGAAACAACCCCATTAAGTGGTGGTAAATCATCATTGCCTAAGATTTGGACTCTCACCTCCACATTGAGATCTGCTAGGAAGTTGTAGGTTCGATCTTTCTCTATAAAAGCCTTCAACGTGGCTACATCATCACTGTTTTTCATCTCTATAACCTGGTAATGGTCCATCTCCTGCCACAATCCTTTCAGAAGATTGACGTACTCCGTTACTGTCTTATTCCCTTGTTTGGTCGAAGTCATTTTGATCTTCAACTTGTATATTTGAGCTGCTTCTTTAACTTTTGAGTAGATTGGCGAATAGACTCCCAAACATCTCTTGCCGTCTGTAAGAACATACAAGTATCGCTGATTTCGGGTGCCATAGAATTCCAAAGCCATGCCATTATCATGGAATCTTGCTCATCCCATGTTGTATAGTTCGGGTCCCCCTCCTTTGGTCCGGTCCCCAAGATGTGGCTAATCTGTCCTTTCCCTTTTAGAATGGCCCTGACCAATTGAGACCATTTAAGATAATTTTTCCCATTCAATCGGTAGGCAGCATTGATTTGTTGTAGCTCTCCCGGTGGAAAAACCCCTTGAACAACTAGCGTTTCCTCTGTGCTGTGGGGATTGACTTTGGTTGTGGTGGTAGACAGATTAGGTGCTGGACAAAAATAGATAATAGAGAATAGCTATTAGGCTGCTAATGGGTTCAACTGGCAATAAAGGCCTTGGTTGAGAAATTCGGCAATGAAGGCCAATAGAAAAAAATCCCTGGGTTTCTAACCTAAAGCTCTTGATACCATGTCGAGAATCAAAGTATTGTATCGAAAGATTTAAGATAAAACTATACATGGGTATCCTATTTATATACAAAGAACTCTAACTAAATAGGAAAGTATATCACTCATAATCCTAGATATTATTCTAATTAATAGAATCTATAATTGAGTGATTCTCTAACCTTAATGCTAGGGATACACATATTTATAGATTTCCTAAAATAACAAATTAATTAAAACATTTGACTTTCAAATAGTATTCTTGACACGTATTAATTTGTATCACTATTCAACAAGCAGTTACAGTGTAGTGTAGAAGTAGTTAGAGTGTGATTGGTAGAGTGATTGGTTTGAAGGTGTTTCAGGCAGTGTTGCAGGCTGCAGTGTTAGTGGCTGTTGAGAAATCAGATTATGCTGCACGCGCCTGTACACGTGTAACTATAGTGTTATTACTAGCCCACTATTTTTTGCTAAATTGTAACTTCAGCATTATTCATTGTCTAACCCCTATTGGATGTGCATGATATGCTTTTGTTGCATATGTAATTGCATTTGTTAGGTCTTCTAACAAAATGAGAGAAAATTTTTTTGCTGACTATTCCTAAAATTTTGACTAGATCTTCATCTTCTGTATGAGCATATATTTTAGTCAGTGGTTGCAATTTTCTCAGATTGCTTGTTGTAGTGGTGCTGAACATATGGTTTTAACAATAACTTTTTTCTTTTTTTCCTTTCTATTGAAAGTTGTAAATATTTATCTCTTTCTTTAATTGATTTTTCCTTGCTGATTATTTAGGAGTTTCCTGTATTCAAACTTATGTTCTTACTGTTTAACTTTTTTTAGGCACTGGAATGCTTGGTAAGACTAGCATCTGTCAGACGTTCTTTATTTGCAAATGATGCAGCCCGTTCAAAGTTTTTGGCACTCTTAATGACAGGAACCAAAGAAATTCTTCAATCAGGACTAGGTAATAGCATCATTGGCCTTGTATGCTATTAGCATTAAATTTTTAAATGCTTAGTTGTCCTAATGGTACTTACTTGAACATAAAACATAGTTTCTTTCTGTTTTATTTGAATATTTTTTTATATCATTTTATATGTTTCTCTATCTTCCTTGATAATTCAATAGTTTTCTTCTCTGTTTATTTATTCTTGGGTGTGGGGGTGTGTGTGTGCGCGCGCGCGCGCTTTTTCCTCAAGTAATGACGTTACTATAAAGGGGGTAATCAGATATACTCATCTATTATCCTGGGTACCAGTGTGGCTGTTTGGTCCATTGGCATAGCTTTTAAAGACATGCTTATAAAGCTGTTTGGACTGCCTTGTGCTGAAGTGTCTTGTGAATGGAATTTTGCAATGTTTACTTCATGTTTCAATCTGAATGAATTCAATATTTCTTGGAAGACCATAATCATTGTCCCTCTATTAGTTGTTCAGTTTGAATCACTATTTTGGGAAAAATACTTGAACGAAGTTGGATTTATCGACTGATGGATCTGGTTAACAACTCTAAACAAAAGTTTACTTGTGTAAAACCTTTCATGCATGGAATTTTCTATTGTTATTTGTTTGTTGTGTGCTGAAATTTGTTAGTAGTAACGTTTTTTGTTACTTAATTATAATGTGTTTCATGAAAAATCAAGTAACAATGGTCAGTTGCTATGCTGATTTTTGAAGTTTACAACAATGGCTTGACTCTTGATCACTCTTGTCTTGTGAAATGGAATTGGGTTCTCATGCCTTGTTTTGTATTCTATTATGTTTAGGGTTTTTTTTTCTTTAATTTTTTCCTCAATATTTATTGCTTACAAATCATGTCTGACCGGATATCAGGTCTTGCTGATCATGATAATTACCATGAATTCTGTCGCCTTCTTGGACGTTTTAGGGTGAATTATCAGGTAATTATATAGGTTATATATATATATATATATATATATATATATATCCTTTGTCATGTTTGCTATTGCTATTAATTTTTAAACCGTGTACAAGTGCACATGCGTGTTTGTAGCTTTTGTCTGATAACTGCAAGTTATCATGTTGCTTTGTATGTTTGATGAACTGTATCTTTGCATGTGGTCTCTGTAGTTCAAACCGTAAAAGTTCATATTACTAATATGTGTTTTCTTCCGGCTGTGTGGCTCATTAATATCATCCCAAGAAATCTTATGAATTTAGAGCCTTTTTGGCCTGGCTACAATTTCTCTCAGAAATGCTGTGAAATTAGAGTTGCTGTAAAACTGCTCAAACGAGAGGCCAAGCTAGCTCTTGAAAAACTAAATGGAGAAGCATTGTAGGATGTAGAAAACTATTTGATAATATTTTTTTACTCAACTTTATTAAACAAAGTCTTAAGTTTTAAAGTGAAAAATTAAATAAAATAAAAAAGCTTTTTGTTAATTGGAAATAATATAACGAGTCAAATAAAAACACAGTGAAAACAAGTGAAAAAATTGAAACGAATAAAAAAGATGAATGTGAAATAATATAATTCTCCTTATTGTTTTATTAATCATTGAAGTGTAAATTGAGAACGTAAAAGATCCCATTAAATATTTGTTACTACACAATAGTACTTTCTGAAAAAGCTTTATTTTATAGCTTTGTCTAAAATGTAAAAAACCAAGATGAGCTTCCTGCACAAGTTAAAAGTTGAAAATTTCAGCGCCAAATGCCCTTGCTTCTACTTTTGTATTAGGAAAGCTCTTATGGAAACTAGGCCAAACACCCACTTACTCATTTTTGAGAAAGTCTTGATAGAATGGTTATTAGAGATTATATTTTTCAGTTCATATGGCTGGTGGTGTAGGTTTAAGTGCATTATGTCTTGAAGCTAACTATCTTATCTTGATAATCTTTTCTTAAATAGTTGACACTTAAATTCTTCTTATTTTACTTTGCAATTGGTATGCCAATTGTTATTAGGCTGACACTGCGGTAAAATTCAATTTCATATTTTGTTGATTTGTAGAAGCTAAATGGCTAGTAAAAGTCTTGGAAGTGAATGCTAAAAGTGTCTATGGTTAATTATCCGAAACCAATTCATCTGGTCTTCTTCAGTTTGATTTTGTTCTTGTCTGATTCCATGCAATTCCATATATGTCTCTGTGTGGTAGCCTTCATCATGTTGTTTGGAACTAAAGCACAAAGTGGTTGCTATGTGCCTTACAGTTGCAGAAATTTTTTGTAAACAGTCTTGATACCATCCAATTGTCCTTGTTTTTACGTGTGATGACTTTGATATATGAATTAGTTTTCCATATTGCCTTCTTTGTTTTTTTATCCTTCTATTTCTTATTTTGAACAGTTGAATTGCGTTGTGATTTTATTACCTTGGTTGAGATACTCGTGGATTATTTTTGTTACTTAATGATGCTTATGAATGAATTTGATTCCTTGCTTTGCTATAATAAGAATCACTGCTAATGTTAAGAAAATTTGTAAAATTGTGTCACAGTTGTCAGAGCTAGTGAATGTGGAGGGCTACAGTGATTGGATACAATTGGTGGCTGAGTTCACTTTGAAGTCCTTGCAATCCTGGCAGGTTGATTGATTTTTATGACTTTAAGTATTCAGGAAAATAATTTATGATCTTATTAATGAGGGCTCCAACTGCCTGTAAACTTTTTTCCTGGGACTTTTAGCCATTACTGGTGAACTATTTTTTGGAAAACCTTGAACCATTTATGTTTGGTCCATAAGACCTTCTTCAACAGAAGCTTAATTGAGTTTATGCTTTCGTTCCAGTGGGCAAGTAGCAGTGTATACTACCTGTTAGGGCTGTGGTCCAGACTGGTGTCATCCGTTCCATATTTGAAGGGTGATGCTCCAAGTTTGCTGGATGAATTTGTTCCTAAGATCACCGAGAGTTTTCTCACATCAAGATTCAACTCTGTGCAGGTATCTTGTCTCTTGCTTATCCTTTGGGACTGATTGGTATTACTTGAATATTTGATTTCTCCTTCTTTTTGTTCTGTAGGCTGGATTTCCTGATGATCTTTCTGAGAATCCATTAGATAATGTGGAACTGCTTCAGGATCAGCTGGATTGTTTTCCTTACCTTTGCAGATTCCAGGTTTAATTGCCATTACTTCTCGTTACATTCTTTAAGATGGTCCAGATTTTTTAAGCTGTTTTTTAGCTCTCTTATCTTAGGTTTGCATGTCTTTCCTTTTTCGGATGTCTCCAGATGAATGTCATATTTTAGAATTACTTTTTAATTCTTTCAGCTTTCTGTTTTAATTTTTTAAAAACCATTAAGCTTCAGTAGTTGGGAAAAAGTTCCAGAATTTCAATGCAAGAAAAAAAAGTCAAAGGCCATTTATTAAATCATACAAAACTTACGCTGGTCAACTGTGATATGTAAAATGAGCAGACTGATAACTTTTAGTGCCCGATCGTTTGAAGTGTGCTTTTATAGTGCTTTCCAAAAATATGAAATTTGAGTAGCTTCCTGATTCCTTTATTTCTTTGAGTTGCAGTATGAAAGCAGTGGTTTGTATATAATAAACATGATGGAGCCTATTCTGCAGTTATACACGGTATGGTCATTTTTGTGGGTGAGGCCGCATTTTGGAGTTACCATCTTGATAGATATTTTCACTTGATGAATCCTAATAGATCCTTTTAAAAACACTTTTGCAGGAAAGAGCACTATTACAGACCTGTGACAAAAATGAACTCTCTGTTCTTGAAGCTAAACTTACTTGGGTTATTCATATTATTGCTGCCATTCTCAAAATAAAACAATGTACTGGTTGTAGGTAAGAAACTATTCTTTTTTTTCAGTTTTCTTGTTAACTTTAAAATTACATAATTCCTTAAAGTTGGACCAAATAACTATAATGTTTGGAATGGGCATTACATTTATCACATTAGTTGCTACATAAGGGCCACATCTTAACATGAATTCCAGATTTCATCTAATTTGGCATTCTAACATGAAAATAATATTATTTTGATAGATAACAATTAAATAAAATTTGATTAAAAATGAAAATTAGCTAATAATAATAATAATAATCAAAATATTGGTTTGGTTTTCATTTTAATGAAACCAAGTAGCAATTGTATTTAGCTCCCTGAAAGACAGTCACAAAATACAACTCCTATCTTCCATACTTTCAGAAGGAAATGAAAATAAAAATATCTCATGTTAAAAGTAAAAAAGACAACCCAGTGAATTAAAATCCCAATTTTAAATTTGAATCAACCAAAATATTCACAATTGAAATTTGAGAGATTCCTGGTAGTCATTTCACAGAGAAATTGAAAGATAAATGATTTGAATGCAATTCCCTCAAACCTGTTTATCAGAGAAGAACTCTATTGTCACTGGAAGGAGTCTTGGGTGGGCTACACACTATGGGATGTAGTCATGTAGCCTCTGTCATCCTTTAAATCACAACCCTCTCTTTGAAGATTTAAACTAGTGCCTATCAAGTTGAGAGTTTCCATTTCTGATTGTTGGGGTGTGGTGCAACATGAGGACATATCAGGAGATCTTGCTTTTACCACTGTTATAAATTATAACCACTAAAAAATTGAGGGTGGGATTTGGAATGACTAAAACTAATTTCTTAGCAGCCTGGCCTTTGACTTGGTTTCATGGTTGGAGGGTTTTCTCTTTTTCTTAGTAGTTATGAAGCTCTTGTGCAGTGTCCTCTGTTTCTGCTGTTTTCCACTAAATCAACTAATTTCTGGTTATAACATTAATAAATCATTTATATATAGAAGTGATTAAATAATTAAGTTTCCCTGTGGAAATGATCTTTAAAGGGAGAGATCTATCAATAAGATTCTATGAGTTGGAGAACTGGAGGTTCTGGGTTAGCTTTGAAGAGTATGCAAAGGAAATAAATATTTGAGGGTGTGTAGTTTGAGAACATTTCAAATATAGTGATTTTATAGAGATATAAAACAACAAAGGATTTAAGGAGAAATCCAAATGGAAAGAGAAATCGTTGGTAATCAGCATAGAAAGAAGGAAACTGAAAATGAAAAAGAAAATTAAAAATAAGAAGAAAGAAAATGCAAAAGGAAGCAAATATGAACATGTCAGGTTGTTGATACGGTACATATAACATTAGAGGTAATATGAACTAACTGAATGAGTTAATTGATCTTTCTTTAAAATTTAGGTTACTTGATTGTTAGATATGAAATTGTACGAACATTTACTCATAGTGTTCACACTTTTGGAAGGGTTCTTTCAGTTTTTCCAAACTCCTTTGGTTTTACTTGGCCTGCATCCTTCGCAGTTATCAATATATTTATTGCATTTCTCTCATGCAGCATGGAGTCACAAGAAGTGCTCGATGCAGAACTCTCAGCTCGTGTTCTGCAGTTAATAAATGTCACTGATAGTGGATTACACAGTCAGGTATACCAGGAGTGCTAACTTAGTTTAGATATTTATTTTTTTATATATAAAGCAATAGTTTTTTTTTTTTGATGTTTTAATTGTATTACTATGCCGCCTTGACTTGTCAAAAATTGATTACCTTGGTTGACACAAGGTTTTGGGATCTATATTTGACATAGTGGAAAACCCAAGGCATGTCCTCGTGGCATGCCAACATCGTAGCCTAGTCTTGATCTTTTTTACACCAAACATAGAATAAGATGATATTATCTACTCTAGATGATGTTAAACTTGAAAGATTATTGCCTGTTTTTGAGCATCTGCTTATCTATTCTCTTGATAGTCCATTAATCATTTTCACCATCACCCACTACTCAAGATAACATGATTAGAACATATTGAAGATGTTTGGCCTTCTCTTTTTATGCACTGAAGCAGTTATTAATCTACAGACAATATTTCCTGACATTTACAAATTTATTTGTCATTGATTGCATCAAATTGGCATTTGGCAGAGGTATGGTGAGTTAAGTAAGCAAAGGCTTGATCGAGCAATTCTCACCTTCTTTCAGCATTTTCGCAAGTCCTATGTTGGTGATCAAGCAATGCATTCATCTAAGGTAAAAAAATTCATTTTATTCTTTCTAAAATTTAATGGTCTGTATAGTAGTTGAGCCTTTCACTTTCTGTTACAGCAGTTATATACCCGTTTATCTGAGCTGCTTGGACTCCATGATCACCTATTACTATTAAATGTGATTGTTGGGAAGATAGCCACAAACCTGAAGTGCTACACAGAGGTGGGTGTTTTGTTCTTGCTTTGTCTTGGTTATATTGTGCTGCTGGTCCATACTTTAGCTTAATTGGTGTTTATTTCAGAGTGAGGAAGTCATTGATCACACACTAAGTTTGTTCTTGGAGCTGGCATCTGGGTAAGCTATTCTTAGTGTTTGTCTAATAGAATTAAAGCTGTTTGTTGTTCATTTGATGAAAGTTATGCACTTCCCAATACAGTGTTTTGCTTGTTTGATCAATACATTTTTCGGCAGATACATGACTGGAAAGTTGCTTCTGAAGCTGGAGACTGTTAAATTTATAATTGCAAATCATACTGTAATTCCACTCACAACAATTTTCACTTTTGTCTAATCTCTTTAAATTGTTTGTCTGAATTTATATGAATTCATGTTAATGAAATTATTTCTTGAACTTTATTTCAGAGAGAGCATTTTCCTTTCCTAGAAGAATATAGATGTTCGCGTAGCAGGACAACATTCTATTACACCATTGGTTGGTTGATATTCATGGAGGATAGCCCTGTGAAATTCAAGTCTTCAATGGAACCACTTTTGCAAGTACTCTCTCTCCCTCTTACTCTCTTTCTCACACACACACACAAAAAGTTACATGTAAAATTATCTCTTTTACATATACTTATTGGTACCAGTATTAGTAGCCTTGGTCACTGACATTTTTCTGTTGTTTCATGTTTTTTTCCCTTTGAATTTGGTCATTAAAATAAACTTTTGTGGTTATTTAGGTCTTTCTCAGCCTGGAGTCAACACATGATTCAGTATTTCGTACTGATGCTGTTAAGTATGCTTTAATTGGATTAATGAGGGATCTTAGAGGTATTGCGATGGCCACAAACAGGTTTGTATATGTGCAATTTTGAATTCTTTTAAATGTAGACAATTCCTCAAATAATGTATTTTTCATTTCTTGAATTCCTTCAGTCGTAGAACATATGGTCTTCTATTTGATTGGCTATACCCTAAGCACATGCCACTTATCTTGAAAGGCATCACTCATTGGACTGACACACCAGAGGTACATTCATAACTCTTGTTTTAGCAAGGGTCTTAAGTCAAGGCTTGATTACACAAAACAATTGGATAGAAATCCTTCTATCAAGTTGTTTTGTCTAGCAATAGGTCAGATACATATTTTCTGCCCCACATTTCATGTGTTACTGTTAATTTGAACAGTTTTGCTTTCATATTAGTGAGTCAATGTTGTATATGACCCAACCACCTTTGCTACTCTTCGTGTATCTATATTTTTCTTAGCTGCTGCTGTCCTGGATTTGTTATTTGTTGTAATCTTCTCTTGTTCATCTATTTAGCATTCTATCTTGCTATACTCTTTTTGTTGGAGGATTCAAAATATTAAAGCTGGGTTTTTCCTATGGCCATCAAAAAAATTTCTCCGGTCTTTTTGTATCAGTAGTACTTAAGATTAACAGCATTGGTCTCTGTCGTGTGTACAATGTCTTTCTGTAACGTGCAGGAGACTATTTTTTGCTTCTTTCTTGTTTAAGTTTCTTTCTTACAGTTGCTCCACCATTCTCTCACCTAATGAATGAATGACTGGAAGATGTTGTGAACTGGGGTTACTTATAAATTCTACATGTCTTTTTGTAGTCATTTTACTTGTACCCTTTCATATGTTAAGTTATTGTAGTCTGTGCATATGTTGCTTTACTATCAACCAATAAACTCTAATCCTGGTGCATAATTGTTGATTTGACACTGCAGGTTACCACTCCATTGTTAAAATTCATGGCTGAGTTTGTCTTGAACAAAGCACAACGCTTGACTTTTGACTCATCTTCTCCTAATGGGATTCTTCTTTTCCGTGAAGTGAGTAAAGTACTTGTAGCATATGGGACAAGGATTTTATCTCTGCCTAATCCTGCTGATATATATGCCTTCAAGTACAAGGGAATATGGATTTCACTCACTATTCTTGCAAGAGGTCAGAATATGAATCTGCAATTGCTATATTTATTTATTTGGAAAATGAAGACACCAAGCACTAAATTGAGCCAAGGGGTGGTAAACCCTGTATAAAGCTAAGTTCTTGTGTCTAGAAGATCAATAAAGTCTAAGGCACCTTTTATTTTTGGTTTTAGTCGAAGTACTGAGCACTACCTTTTTATTATTACTATGCTCATCGACCAATATTTATTCTTTTAATTTTTTCTTCCTTTTGTTTCTGTGCTTTTACTGTTGTTTGATAGAGATTTTCATTGGTGTATGAATTCAATTTTTATGATGAACTAGCTTTATAAGAAGTTTTGTCATGTCAAGCATGTTGTGTCGATCCTTTTAGGAAGTTTTTTAGTAATTAAAGATTCATAAGCTTGTGGTGTTGAGCTGTCCACAGGCTCAGCAACCCACCATCCCAGTAGCCCAGCCCAATACTTGAGCAGGCTACTTGTAAGAAAATCAGGCTGAACAATTTTTGCAGTGTTCTTGGACATTAGAATTGAAGTCTTGGCCAAGCTTGAGTGAGTTTTACTGATTTTATTAGTTGTTTCACTGCTTACGTGTACAGTCTGACATACCACTGCTGCCTTCACCTCTCTTAAAATCATGCACCAGCCTCCAACAACTCCCTTCCTCAAAATCCGCTCCTTTTTAAAGTAGGAATCTAGAAGCAGCATGGAAAAATTTTGTTGGTCCCTTTCCTCAAGCATTGATCTATTTCCTCCTATTTTCTCTTTCCTCTTTCATTTTTGGGTTTCAGGTAACTGTTTTTTTTGAGTTTCTGTTTACATTCATTGAACTTTTGAATTTCTTCACATATTTATATATCCCATCAAAGCTGAAAGTTTTGAAATTGGATTTTGTTTCTTCTTTCATGATGTGCTAATTTTGACTTGTTTTTGCTTTCCTAATTTTCCTGGATTGGGGGTTGCTAGTTGAATTTGAAATAAGAAACTAGTTGAAGGAATAGTTTCAAGTGACTTTTAGAAAGATGTTTAAGGCTGAGATACCCCTTATCGCACAAAAAGATTCTTTTGTTTGTGTCCTGCCTTGAATTCATTATCCCATATTGTTCATGGTTACCTTAGATGTTTCTAAACACTTTTAAGTTTTTTCTCTAAAATGGAAGTAGGATTGGTATTAAAACTAGCTTATATAAATATTATTGGCAAAATAGGCACTAGAGTCATTCCTGAAGGAAATTAGATCATTTAGGCATTAAGTTTCCTTTGCTGGTTTTCTGTTATATCATGGAAGAATTCTTTCACCATTTACTGACATTAAAGTATTCTTTTACTTCAGTAGTTTAATTTTGACTTTCTCCTTGCTGATACCATCAAAATTGTATTGTTGCGTATCATGTTGCATTGAAGATTTTACCAAATCACAGATTAACAGTTGTTTTCCTCCAAATGGCAGGTCTTGCTGGGAACTATGTAAACTTTGGTGTGTTTGAACTCTATGGCGATAGAGCACTCTCTGATGCGCTTGACATTGCTCTAAAGATGACATTATCAATTCCTTTGTCTGATATATTGGGATTTCGAAAGGTATGCCAGATTTTGACTGCAATTTCTTTATTTGACCATTGTTGGATGTGTCTGTCTACTCAGTTCTAAATCTTTTGGGAAACCTCCATCTAAAGGACTTGGGCTTTGTGCACTTATTACTTGAGAAGTCAAATTCAGTAAGGATCTCAATGAATAAAATAAATGTGCAACACCGGTAATTTTGCTGGTTGACTGGGTTGATGTTTACATTTCTGTGGATTCTCTAATTTGGAAAGGATTGTTTTATATAAACGCACAGGCATGTGTGTATTAATATCAGCATCAACCAGTCACCAAATTTTAGGAGCAGAAACAAACAAATATTTTGAAAGGGAGGATAGCTTGCCAACAACCTCTTGACCGAGTATTTAAGGAAGAGTTGTGGCATATTGTAAGGCTTAGGTTCGAATTTAAGCAGCCCCACTCCATCCCCAATTACTAAATATTTCCCTTGTAACCAAAAAAAAAGAAAGGGAGGATGGCTAAAATTTTCATCATCATTCAATGGATGCTATGATGTAAAATCCCCAACAACTGATGTACTACCATCACTTTCAGATTCAACCACTTGTATTTTTTCACATCAAAGGCTTCTTTGGTCCTCCTTAATGATGTTGTCACAGCTCAACTTTTGCTCTCTATTTTTTCATAATGTTTATTCAATATTTTCATATCTTCTGCTTTGTCTATGTCAATCCTCTCTACTATAAAAAAAGGGGCAAACCCAATGCACAAGGCTTTTTCCATGACTTGAACTCATGACCTCTAGGTCACAAAGGAGCAACCTTTACCGTTGCACCAAAGTTCTGCCTCTCAATCCTCTCTAACATCCATTTCCAAACAATTTACATTTGGCGTTCTCAATTTTTTAAGCTCAATCTTTTCATTAAATTTTTAAATGCTGCAAATCTCTCAATTATACAGGTTCCTCTTATTCATCTTCCTTCAATGTCCTTTATAAATTTGAAGGGCCAAATTTAGATTTAGGTGGTTTTCTATTTCCTTTTGGTCTTTGCAATTTTCTTCTCACTTAGAAAAAATGATGAATCAAGTCATGGTTTTTTGTTTTTGCATTCCCTTCAATTTCTGTATGCCTTTTTGTTCTTTGTTTAAAATTCCAATGCCAGTTAATTTGAACTTTGAAATGGATTGTTGTTTTAACTGTAAACTTTAGCCTCTATTTGTAGTAAGTTGTAAGAATGGTAATTGGGAAGAGGAAGGGATTTTTTAAGGGATAATGCAAGCTTTGTACTGTAAAAAAAATTGAGAACCAAGAGGAGTCATAATATGAAAAAAGAGCTACACAAACATTGCTTTTGTAACTACAACCACCCAAAATAAGAGATCTAAAAGCCAAAAAATTGAAGACCTAAATCTGGGTCAGCTCCCACTACCAAACCAAAATAAAAAAGAATATCAATGAGGCACTATTAGCAGTTCTAGGAATCATACCAAATATTTATAGGCAGGTATGATTTCAAATTTGTTGTCCTGTTATATAGATATATGATGACTGGAATAATGGCAATACCATTTATGTACTTATTCTTTTGCAGTTAACGAGGGCCTATTTCTCCTTCTTAGAGGTTCTATTCAGCAGCCACATAAGTTTTATATTGAATTTGGATGCAGCGACCTTTATGCATATTGTTGTTTCCCTTGAATCTGGTCTTAAAGGCCTGGATACAAATATCTCATCACAGGTTTGTATCATGCAGTGAATTGCATGGATCTTTAACCTGTTCTTCTTTTGTTGCTAGAACTCTTTATATTAATATTTCATAATGTTTCTTGATCGAATAAGTAGAATTTTTAACTGAGTTCTTTATAAAAAATTTTCATGTCTGATATGCCTGACTACCTTTCTTTCACCAGCCGAAAGTGCTATATTCTTTTAAAAACAGTCTCAGAGTATGAACATTTCATTTCAGTGTGCATCTGCCGTTGATAATTTGGCTGCTTTCTACTTCAACAACATCACTATGGGGGAGGCACCCACTTTACCTTCTGCTGTCAAACTTGCGCAGCATATTGCAGACTGTCCAAGTTTGTTTCCACAAGTGAGTGATGGACTTCCTGATCTATTTTGTTTCTTTTGTTATTATTTGCACCTGTGTTATGAAGGCCATGGGTTGCTTCGTTCACCTTTTTTATGTCCTCTGTACACCATATAACTTAAAACATAACAACCTCTACGCTTTCTGTCCCACGTGATAGCTTAAATTCTTTTATACGGTGTTCCTTTCCTTTCAGTGTTATGTTATTCACAGGGTATTTAAAACCAAGGATAGTAATTACATTAGCTTGATGTATCATGTAAAGTTTGCTCCTGTACAATATATATAATCATTGTTTCAGAACTTTTTCAAGTTATTACACGAAATATGGTGTATCACATTGTATCCTATGAAATATTTATCTATCACAACATACATGCATTGTATGAGATTGACTGGCAGTATAAATGCTGCCTAGACCCATAGTCATGTAAGCAATTCATGTTCATGTTTCTTAACGAAGACTCTATAAATTTGTAAATAAAGTTTTATGAACTCTTGAAGTTATAGTGTATTTATTTAATTGAAATTATTACTTAATAAGAAAATCTAATAAAAATGCTACATTCTATTTAGGTACAATGAATCTACTAAATCTTTTGAAGTACTAGATCTATTGTTTGAAGTTCTGTAAATATAATAAAGATTTTGATAAAGAAAAACTATGAACCTAATATCTATTATTAAGCACAATGGCTTTTTTTTTTTTACTGCAGAAGTGCAGATAAGTGCTATTTCTATTACAGATTAAACTGTGAATTATTTTTATAATAAAGATTTTGATAAGTATTTGAATTATTCTAATTTTTTTATTCTTTCAGTATGTTATGAAATATGTTGCAGGGTTTCTTCTTTAATTAAACTTTTAAATTATTTCTTATTTAAAATAACATTAAAAAAATATAAATATACACATGTACAACCTCTTTTGTTTAAATAGGTTGTTTAAAATTCATCTCTCTCTTCATTGTTTTATTGCTTTATAGATGTGAGCATTTTCTTCAATCAGTATTTATCTTTGATCTTAAACATATATGAGGGAAAAAAATCTTTTGTTAGTTACATATATCTTTTAATTCAATTAGTTTAGTATCTATTGTATTTCTTTAAAATAGATATTGAAATAGTTTTAAATCACATATGATATTCATAAGGAGCTTTTCTTTTTTCTTTTAAAAAGCCTATTTGTTTCTTTCCATTACCTCAACGACAAAATGTTAGCATTTTACGTATGAATTTCTGATGATAGTCAAAGTTGAATAACCATATGGAGGTCATAGCACACCATCATGTTAATGAGAAATGATTTTAGAAAGTTAAATAAAGGTCAAGATATAGAAATGTTGGATACCGTAAACTGTAAAAAGGATGTACTGTGAATCAATTTTTTACCTTCTTGTTAAAGTGAATTAAAGCTAAAAAGTCATAATTCTTAGTTGTTTGGATATATGTGTCTTCCCAAAATGTCTAGAAGAATTAAAGTCTTAACATATATTGTCTAGAAAAGAATATACAGTGGATGTTAAATGTTGGGTGAACATCGTGTCCTGAATTCACCTAGGATGACTTCAAATTCAATATGCTTCTGTTCATGGACTTGAAAGTGCAGTATGATGCTAAAAACATGAGATTGATGTGGGATTTCATGAGGCTTTTATGCAGCAAAATGTATATGTTCGTTCTGGTTGTCTACAAATAAATAAATTAAAAAGGCCTTTTTTTCATGCTCTTAGATTGTGCTATGCATGCCTAATTTAGGTCTTTAAATCATTAGTTTTTTGGTAACTTGTTAATATAATTAAGAAATAATGGCATTTCCTTTTCAAGTAATATTTAGATTTAGATTTGTCGTGAACTTACCTGCTCAAAGCAATCAGAAATTTACGCAATTAGTCAAAATATAGAAAAAAATGATAATATTATCATCAAAATTAAGAGATTAACTTCTACTTACCTAGCTCATAATATTAGCTGTAGTTTGAACTTTAAAGACTAACATCAATTACTGTTTTAATGCATCAATCCTGCATTATGGTTAAAACTATTAATATTTGTGATATGTGAATCAAGATGCCTTTTTCGTACATCTGTTGATTATTGTTTAATTCAAATTTGATGGTGACTTTCCCAATATTTCTTTTTTTTTTAAGTCAAATTACTTTCTGTTCCTTTATCACAGATATTAAAGACCCTATTCGAGATAGTTTTATTCGAGGATTGTGGGAACCAATGGAGTCTTAGCAGGCCTTTATTGAGCTTAATTCTTATCAGTGAGGAGGTGATTATATGCAATTTCTTTCCTTAAATTTCTCTGTTAAATGCTCCTTCACTCCAGGTCCACAGATGGTTAATTTTTTCTGACAATTTTATACTTTGAACTTTTTGAATAAATTATGTGAGATTGGTACAGCACATGAATAAAATTCGTGTTAGCATTCTCATTCTACATGACTTAAATCATTGGTCTTGTAAAATTTTAGCATTACTAATGTGAAGAAGAAGCATAGAAAAATATTGCAAAGTGTTTTAATAAGCAGACCAGTAAGAAAACTGGTTTGACCGGTTTGATCGCACAGCCTGATCAAAAGGATGTCAACATAAATAACCATACTACTTTTCATGCCTTAACAGCTTACCGTAATAAATGTGGTTTCAGTGCTTCCAGTTGCCTCCATTTGACCAATATCCTTGTTCATTTCATTTTTTCATAATAATTCAAACTTTTGGAGATTCCAAAACATGATCAACATTACCATCCAACTTCTGTTCACTTTTCATTCTTTTTTCTTCTTTTATTTTATTAATTCCTTTTAGCTATTTTTCTTTCTTATCATTTTTTCTTTTAATTCATTTTCTTGGCATCAGTATCAACTCTGTTTTTTGCCCTTACTCTCCTCAGTTTCTTCCTCCTTTTATATATAATTGCCCTAGCCAGCAGCTTACTGCAGATCTTGGTATGAAAAGTTATATCTGCTATGAAAACTTTGACAGATCTGTTATGAAATTCATATATATGAAATTTTTATATCCCATATTTGTGCTTTCTTTATTTTAAAGTCGGCATATTAAACTACTATTTTTTTTCCGAGTCATCAAGTTGCCAGGTTAGCTGGTTTTTGACCAATTTTGATTGCATGCCACCTTCATGTATACGACTGAAGTGGTGAGGATAAAAGTCTCCAGTTCAACCATCTTGTCTGATTTGGTTATAACAGTGGCCCACGGGCAGTGTAGAGGCTTCCATTCTTTTATTTGTAATTGAGTCTTATCTTTTTTTTTTTTTTCGGATAAGTGAGCCTTATCAGGTTTTATATATGGTGTAACTTACATATCTAGATGTGGTTTTTACTGGAACCTTGTATTAGATTTCTAAATAGAAGAATGTTGGCATTTTAATTTTCATATTACCAAGATCCTTGTTGTCTGTAAAATTCTCATAACTCAGATCATGAAGGTTAAAAAAGAGTTTGGGGGGGGGGGGGGGGGGGTGTTGGGGGGGCGCTATAAAATCATTGGCCTACCTGTGTAAAGCCATATTCTGTTAGTTGTGATGTGATGAAAGCATATCAGTTTCTCATATATGTTGGGGATGAGAGAGTCACAGATTGAGATATGTTCTTTTAGAAATTTATGGTATAATTTGGAGGTAGAAGTCTGCTTTGTACTTTTCTTGTTGCTTCTTTGATGTTTTAGATGCTTACCTTTCTCTTTTATTGAATGTCATAAGGGTAAGTAGATATATTTAAAATTACATGTCTTGACCTTCAAACAGCCAAAAAGCTGGAAAAGGATCTTTAGAGCACTAGGTATGAGGTGACTTTTAGATGGTGTTTGACTGTGGCACCTAGGCTCTCAGCCTGACTGCTGTGAAAGAGCCCAATTGCAAGCGCATTGATATGCTATGAATATTTCATGTATGACACTAGTAAAATGTATGAAGTTTTTATGTCATACTAAGATGTGCCATTCATCCCCCACTACCAACCCACCTCCCAACCCTTCCAAAAAAGAAGAGATGTGTGGATACCATAAATATCACTGAATTTTATTTTTGGCTTCTAAGATAGTTACTCAATTTTAGATGATCTTTCCTCTCAACCGAGGTGCTCTTTTTAGCACATTGTACCTTGTCCTTGTGTGATGCCTTTTGCATTTGACTACATGATTAAAGGGGAAATGTCAAATAGAAAATAGAATCACCTAACATTTATTCACCATTTTGATCTTTTCAATTCTCTTCATGTTGCTTTCCTTTCAGTGCGTCTCTCCTTTTTTGTTGTTAGTTTATTTCAAAGAAAGGAAAAGAAGGTCCATGAGTACTGCTCCAGATCACACTCCCCTTTTTTCCGTTGTTCTTTTCTAATTTTATTCTAGATCTTTTTCGTACATGTCATCCCCTCCTTCTCCAGGGTCTTCAACCTAAAAAACCTGTTTGGCTGCAATATATTGCTTAATTGTTATTTGAAATTGTTGCCTCTCTCTCTCTCCCTCTTTCAAAATTGCAATACTATTTAATCTGTCATTGTTTTCTTTGTACTTTATGGTTAAACTGAATATAATATTGGGCATGAATCAGTTTTATGTTGTGCATATCTATGATAGTGTGATTTCAGATTAATTTTGTTTTTGTTTTCTACACTGTTGTGCTTTTGCAATAGGATGTGATTGCTTTTAATGATGCCTCTTGCATTCGTTCCTTCTGCGGGTAACTTTAGCTTCAATATCATGTTTCTGTCATGTGCTAGCTGATACTAGGATACCGATCAAAGTTTCAACTTGATTTTTGGGTTGATCACTTCTCGTTGATCTTTTAGATTCTTAACAATAATGCAAACCTTCTTCTATATTTAGTTTAACTGACAGAAAGGCTATTGTCCTGCAGATATTTGCTGATCTGAAAGCTCAAATTTTGGCTTCACAGGTGAGTTTTTTGTATGTTGTTTCTGTCTTTATAGTTGTTTTACCAAATTTCCCTTGTTCTAAATTATCTAGTTCAGTTTCTTACATTGAGGTCAGAGTTAAACTTTTGAAAAATAAAGGCTACTGTTAGCTTTTCCACCTCTATGGCCATAGTGCAGCTTAATGCTTGCATTTAAGCATACTACTCTTGCAGGTGTTATTATGCTGTGCAATTTTTCTTGTGATGCTAGTTTATATCGATTTATGCTGGATTATTCTTTTGTGAGGAGGGAATGGGTGCTGTCCTGACTTCAAGTTGTTCATATTTCAATTTTATTATTGTTTGTAGAGCTGGCAAAGCTGACCTGAACTCTAAGATCCCACCCAACCAGTCTGAACCCAAACTGAGTAAGTTTAACAAAAAAAGGCAAAATGACCCGAATTTTCCTTGGCCCAAACCCAAAATGACCTGATTTTGCTTTTACACAAAATGATCCAATCCTAAATGATACAACCTAAATCCAGTTCAATTTAACCTGCCCATTTGCCACATAATTGTTTGCAATACTCGTACACTGTTTGGTTTCATGTTGTGAATGGCCACGAGACTAGTTCTAGCGATGATTTTAGATTAGGACTGATAACTTATCTGCCACTTCTCTCTCTATCTTTATCTTCTCCTTCACTTTTTTTGCTCCTTTCCTTTAGCGTCCATAATGTGATACATGTATCATTTTGCAGCCTGTGGATCAACATCAGAGGCTTTCCGTTTGTTTTGACAAGCTTATGACAGATGTTACCCGAAGCTTAGATTCAAAGAACAGGGACAAGTTCACCCAGAATCTAACCATATTCAGAAACGAATTCCGTGTCAAATAGCTCAAATAATGTGCATTCACTATTTTTTGGGCTACCTTTTTTGTGCAAAAAGATGTTCTGGTTAAACTCCTGGCTTGTCATCACGGATAGTTTGATTATGGGAGACAAGCATCTTCTTGCCGCATTCTGTTGGTTTTTTTGCCTGAACTAAAAGCACCGACGGATACTGAAGTTGATCAGAAAGTTCTGTGTGAGACTTTTATGATGGTATTGTATAGTTTTCTATACCAGAACTTTTTCAGAATGTTACTGAGGATTGCCAAGTTGCACAAGCATGTAGCAAGTCTGACATACATACATAAGGTTGGGTACTGCCGATTTCACATCTAGTAGCTCATTCTTTTAAAGCATATAATGTAAACCATTTAAGGTTTATGTTTCACAAATGGAATATGTTTGTGGGACCCAAGAAAGAGGTAAGGAAAAGGAAAATAACTCTATTATGAAGATGATGTTTTTGTACATTAACATCCCATATTCTTTTGTACTTGTTGATAGCATAAAGGAAAAAAAAAAGAAATTCAGTCAAGTTTGGAAGTATTCTCTTCTTATTTTGGTAGACTATTTTGCTGCACATCTGAGTTGCTTCCCTGTCAGCGTCGTTCGAAATTGTATTTTGATTCATCCTCTTCTTCATATGCACGTTATTCAGCTTCTGTCTGGCCATCGCCTTTCATGGCGGAAAGCTTTTAATTTGTAAGATACATACATATATTCTCAGTCCTTTAGATATGTTTCCTATTGAGTACTTACCTTGTTGATCAATAGCAATACCACAGCAAATGTGCTTTATTGTTATTTGTTAATGTGGTGTGACTCTGTTTTGACACTGGAGAAGAAACTTATTTCTGTTTAATATGCATATTTTGTTTTGACCATTTGCCCAAGTTGTAGAATCATGTTGGGTATTTAATTGTATCGACTGAGCATTAGCTCAAACAGTCATGAATTTGCCTTTAAAGTGTGAGTTTTGCAGGTATTAAGTTTGAATCTTAACACTTGCTCTCTCCTTTCTTTCAAATTAAAAGTCTACATTGTACCAAAAAAATTGTTTATCCTTTTTGTATAAGTTGTGTTTTACAAGTTCTTTTTTACTTTCAATAGTAATATAATAAAAATAAAAAGAATAGAGCATCTGGATTAAAAACAAAATGTATTTTTGAAGATTTAAAAGGTAAATATAGCCTTTCTTTTTATATAAAAAAAAATACCTTTACTTTTATATGGTAAAAAAATTAAGTTTTTTGTCTTTTCAAAAAAAAAACCGTCTTGCGTTTTTCATTATTATTTAACTATGATCTTACTTCTATCATTTAAAATTTTTAATAATTTTTTAAAAACAAAAAGTCAGTAAAAAATCTTAAAAAAAGAAACAATCAAGTAATTTATACTATGTTAAAAAAAAGCCTTCAAATTGAAAGTAAAGATTTTTGTCTTCCCAATATAAGTGGTTGGAGGTGGATTTTTTCTTAGATATTTGGAGAGGTTCGAGTTTTGGATTCTCAATTATTAGAAAGGTTTTATCATTTACTATTTTCGATTCGAATTGGATTAATGTTAAATAGTAAAATGAATGAAGATATTAATGTTAAATAGTAAAATGAATGAAGATATTTATACTTACATAAAAAAAAAGCTTTCAAAATTCATATCAGAACAGAGAGAACTCGGTTTGATTTGAAATGATAAAACCAATCCAAACACGACTGAGGCTATTTTTGAATTAATTATAATAATTGAATTTTATGTATTAATAATCAAATTAAAACTAAGCTCAAATTATTATAATAAAATTAAGTGATTAGCAAATTTTATCAAATGTTTGAATTTTTTAAAAAATATTATATATAAATAAATTAAGACTCAAGCTTAAATTAAAACAAATTTCAAGTTTTTTATTAAAATTGATAATAGAAAAATACACCGAAGTTAAAGTAAGTACAAAGTATCTATACATATATATATTTTTGTCTCCTCCTCTCCCATAGCTTGACACTTGTCCATTTATTTTTTTTTTGCCCTCAACAACTTTTTTTTTATTTAGGTCCCTTTATTTCTTTTTCAACAATTTTTTTAGTTCAATCTTTAACATGTTTTTTATATGGCTCTTTAAGTTTTCTAATCCAGTCCTCTATTATTGTTTTATGGTATTGCTTTATATTTTTATTTATTTGCTTCTTCCACTTATATATATTTTGCTTTCGAATGAAATTTATTATATAAAAGGGTTTTTTTACCTCTAAATCTTGCAGAAAAAATACTTTTACTTTGCATATTGTACTTTGGAGTAAATATAAATAGTTCAATTAGTTATTCTTAAAATAAAAATACTTACTAAGCTAATTTTTCTTACTTCTTTGTTAAATTGTTTGAACCACTATACCGTATATATATTTTGGAGCTTTTAGTTTTTATTGTTGTTACATCATTATCTTGATTTGTTTGTTTATAGCACAAATTATCTATTTATCATATTATTTAACTTCAGTATTATGTATTTTTTTAAATCCAAGCTAATCCAAATTTCTGAGAAATTATTTTTGGACATTTGTTTGATATATAAGCTCTATCCTTAGTAAATATCTTTCTCTTTTGTACTAAATAATATGAAAGAAATAAATAATTTTATGACCAACAACTCTTATCTAATAATCAATTTTAACTAACTTTAAAAATTACAAAATAAAAATAAACCCGCAGCATCGCGCGGGCTTTTAACTAGTATATATATTTTTTTGTCTCCTCTATATTTGCTTGACACTTGTCCATTTTTGTTTTTTTTTTGCTCTCAACAATTTTTTTTTACTTTGGTCCTTTTGTTTTTTTTCTCAACAATTTTTTTCTCAACAATTTTTTTAGTTAAATCCTTAACATTATTGTGTGTTCTAGATTTATTGTATTTTATTCAATTGCTGCAATACTTTCTCGAAAAGTAACTTTAATATATATGTAACAATAGTGATATTATTTCTACTTTTACTTCTTTTGTTATTCTATGTTTATATTGAACCAAAATTTCAATAAGGTTTTGTAACAAATTAACTAGCATGATTGTTCAAATATTGAGTATTTTAATTTTTAATTCTTCATTTGTATGCACTGAGTTTGAACAAAAAATTGTAAAAAAAAAATTATTCTCGGGTTGAACTTATTAACTGCCAAACCTAAGCCTAAGATATCACTGTTTGCCTTATTTCATTGGCGCCTCACTCATTCACTACCTCGGCCTCAGGTATGTCTCTTCGATCCCTCCCTCCTTTCTCTTTTCCTTTGTTGAATTTGTTCTAAACAGCTTGTTTCTCTGTCTGATGACTTTGGTAAGAATAGAATTCTAATTATCAGATGTTTTCGTTAATTTGTTTTCCATTTACCCATTTTTTGTAGCTTATTTCTTGCTGATGAACTTAAGATATCAAGCTGTCCATGAAAGTTTCGTCTTCAGTCTTCAAGAAGCTCTCGTTTAGGAGAAAAAACCCATTCAGGGATATTCCTTGTAAGAATTTAGCATCATTTTCTTCGCGTCTTTTGGAGTCCCAACATGTTAGCACCCAACTCTCTGAAGAATGCAATCCCATGGCTATGATCAAGTCAATGCTCTCGAAACGCGGTTGGAATATTAACCCTGAGAATTTATGCACGATTGATTTGAATGAACCGAATTTAATTCGGATTTTGACTGATTTATATGAGGAAAGTTGGGATGCTGGTCTTGCTTTGTACTTCTTCAAGTCGTCTGAATGTTGCATTGGTTTATTGCACTCGCTTAAGTCAGTATGTAAAATGATACATATATTAGTTTCGGGGGACATGAATCATATAGCGGTGGATTTTATTCTACATTTAGTGAGAATTAGCTGTAGCAAAAATGTTTCAGAGGATTTATTGTGGCAACACTTGTATGAGACTCATACTGATAGAATGGTTTTAAAAACTGTATTTAGCATGCTTGTGGATTGTTACATTAAGGAAAATGAGGTTAAGTTGGCTTTAGAATTAACATGTCAAATGAAGAGTTTTGATTTGATTCCATCAATTGGGGTTTGTAATTCCCTACTTAAGGCTTTGTTAGGATTAAATCAATTGGACTTGGCTTGGGATTTTCTGGACCACATGCTGAGGCAAGGGATTGGTTTAAATGTTTCAATTGTTAGTTTGTTTATTGACAAGTACTGCAGAAAAGGCCACCTTTTAAGTGCCTGGACATTGCTGATGGACATGAAAAAGTATGGGATTAAACCGGATGTTGTTGCATATACAATTATAATTGACTCACTCTGCAAGGTGTCTTGTTTAGGAGAAGCAACTTCTATGCTGTTTAAAATAACTAGATTGGGCATCTCTCCAGATTCAGTTTTGGTTAGTTCTGTAGTTGAAGGTTACTGTAAAGTAGGAAATCTAAAGGATGCAATGAATGTTATGAACTTCTTTAATCTTAAACCAAATATTTTTGTATATAATAGCTTTATCACTAAGTTGTGTGCAGATGGTGACATGGTAGAAGCTTCTCTGATCTTTCAAGAGATGTTTGAGTTGGGCTTACTTCCTGATCGTGTTAGCTATACTACTATAATTGGAGGCTATTGTAAAGATCAGGACATGAATAGAGCTTTTCAATATTTTGGGAAAATGTTAAAATGCGGAGTTAACCCATCTGTGACTACATACACATTGCTCATTGATGCTTTCTGCAAGTCTGAGGACTTGGAAATGGCAGAATGTTTGTTTCAGAAGATGAAAATGGAAGGTTTGGTACCTGATATTGTTACATATAACACAGTAATAGATGGCTATGGAAAGAAGGGCTACTTACAAAAGGCATTTATGCTTGTAGATTTGATGAGATCAGCTGGCGTCGATCCTGATGTTACGACCTATAACATTATTATTGACAGTCTAGTTAAAAGAGGATTTATAAATGAGGCAAAAGATATTTTGGATGAGCTTGTCCGAAGGGGTGTTTGTCCTGATATGGTGACATTCACCAATATCATAGATGGGCTTTCCAAAAAAGGGGACTTTGAGGAAGCATTTCTTGTATGGTTTTACATGAGTGAACACCATGTTAAACCTGATGTTGTGACTTGCAGTGCTTTACTTAATGGATACTGCAGGGCACGCCGGATGGAAGAAGCTAACGCTCTTTTTGTTAGAATGCTTGATGTTGGGTTGAAACCAGACCTTGTATTATACAACACTCTCATTCATGGATTTTGTAGCAATGGAAACATGGATGGGGCATGCAACTTGGTGGCAATGATGATTAGAAATGGTATCCTACCGAATGTGGTTACTCATCGAGCATTTGTCCTTGGATTTGAGAAAAAGTGGGTCAAGAATCCCGTAGAAAGTGCAGCTTTGAAACTGCAACAACTTCTATTGAGACATGATATCCATATTAGTGTTGATGATTATATAGCTATGCTATAACTTTTTAGATGAGGTGCAGCACTGCTTCTAAGGATTCCTTCAGCTGTTTGAGCTGTAAGATTGTCTTCCTTTTATGTTTCTTTTATTTCAAGATAGTGTTCTGAATTACTGGCTTGATCTCTGTGATCATTTCAGGTAGTATTGCTGGTATGACTTAAACTTGTAAACATAGAACTAATCCTCACGGTGGCTTTATATGGTAAAGATCTGCCTTGGCACCCATGAGTAGTGGTGCTTGCCTGCGATCATACTTTCAGATATTGAATGAAGAGTTTTGTGAGATGAACTTGATTAAGAGCAGGCCGGAGTTTAAGGTATATTTGTTCTTATCTTTCTGCTAAGTCTGCTAAATCAAATTACTGCACAGGCCAGCACACATGCAATATGCTCACCATGACCCTTGAAGTTTCATGCATCATGAATTCTTTTGATGTAGTTTTAGTCTCCAGGAGTCTGGGCATGTATATTTTTATGAAAGAATATTTGGCTGCTTAGATGATAACTAGAGGCCTCTCTAGGTCTCTATCTCTTTCTGACCGCAAAATCTATAAGAATGATTGGAGACATATTTTTGGAAGTTGATCTTTGTTTTTGGAAATCTCTTAGATGTCTTGATCAGATACATTTGACTTTGCTTTTTGGTGTTGTGCTATTAACAATTTTGTGATTGAATTACTTGAACATCCTCATTTTTAATGAGCAGCATGTGTCCTTCTATGAACATCGAGTGGAGTTGAATTACTGCAAACTTCAAATAGGTATTGTTGCTTTAGATAAAAAAAAAAAAGGTGTTGTTGCTACCTTGAGATGGAGCTTTGTGCTGTTTTGTGTATAGGGCTAATAGATATTGGCTATAAACCAAATGAGTCATATGCTAAGTGCAATCACACCCAGAATCCTTAATTCTTTTCATGTTATTGTCTTGGTTTGATTAATCTAATTTCTAAATTGATTATTTGATTGTTTTCTACTGTCATTTTGTGTTTATGGATTGATTCGAGTGCAGCAGTTCAAGAGCAGGGAGATGATGAGGGCAGAGTTTGAAGAATCCTATGATAGAAGCGATTTTGTAGCTTATGGTGTATGAATATGAGCGTGTTTCATTTAAGGACGTGAACAGACTAGTGAGCAAAAGCAAGTTGTCTTATCGAAAGGAGGAACAAAGACAGCCTGCACCGAATCCATCCGAATCAGTCTGTTTGCTACCTCTACATGGAAGGCCAAACTAGCACTAGGAGCCAGGAGGACTTTAGTTAGCGTTGGTACTTCTGCCTTTGATTGAAGGTGGAATTAGAAGCAAAGAAGGAAAGATCCACAAGGGAAAAACCGTTGAACCTGAGGTTTCGCATAATTGATTCATGCATCTCTTTAAGAGATGATTTTCAGTAAATTCGAAGATCAAATCTCAACATGGTAGTACCTACATTCCCTTTCACTATCATCGGACTGCAATTTCTTTTGTAAAAAAGAAAATTGTTAGTTTATATGGTATGAAGCAAAATTACAAGGATCATTTGCACTAGAAGGCAAAGACAAAAACCATTGTATGCTTAATTAAACCACGAGCCTAGTTTCATCAGCTGCTTTTTTTATGGCAGCCTAATGTCCCATACAAATAGGTCATAAATATAAAATATTGATACAAATATAGGTATATTTTTTATATTTTTCTAACTTTAATTTGATACAAATACAATTTGCTATGAATTATTATCAAATTATTTTGAATTAAAAGTTTGGGACGGTTCAAGTACAAAATTATGAAATATAAAAATTAAAATAATATATTTTTAAACAAAATAAATTAGAAAATATAAAATGATAATACTACATTCCTTCAAAAATAAATAATAAATTTGATTAGTTACCTAATATAAAATAATAAATCTAGACTTCATTTCAATTAAATTTTCAAGTGATAATAATCAATAAAGGGAAGATTAATCATTAATCGCAAAAAAAAAATCCTTCAAAATTCTAAGAAGTATTTATTCCATCAGTTTTTCTAGGAATAAGAAAAATCATAGGGGTTTTATAGCTAAAATAAAATATTTATTAATCTAAAAAAATTATAATAATATAATTATATTCTCTAGAGAATGAGCCATTGAAATGAATATGCGATTACGGATTGCAGAAGAATAACGGGAGCTAGAAACAGACCCAATCATCAAAACGACGTTGTTTTCCTCAACAATGCCATATAATATATTATATTTATTTTATATATATTTCTCCTAGGATATTCGTTTTTTCCGTTTATAGAATGAAGATGACCACTCCGGTTTGCCCATTCGTAAAAGCGGCTCGACCGGACGACACTGGTTCAGTCAAAAAAGCTACCGGCGGCGGCGGCGAAGCGGCGAGGAAAGACTCTGGCGACACCGCTACCGTTTCTCCCAAATGTCCCTTTGGTTACGATTCCAACAACTTCAAGCTTGGTCCTCTCAGTTGTATGATCTGCCAAGCTCTTCTCTTTGACTCCACCAAATGTATCCCTTGCTGTCATCTGTTTTGCAAGTAATAATCAATTATCCCCTTGTTGCTTTCTTTAAAAATTTTGGGTTTTTATTATTTCACTTTTTTTGCTGGTTTTCATGATAATTATTTGATGGGATTTTCTAATTCGACTTTTTTTTGTTGCTTTTTTATGATAATTCCTTGATGGGTTTTGCTATTTTATGTTAATTCCTTGATGCAATTTCCTTCTTCGGCTAATTTCTGCTGCTTTTTTGTGTGTGGTTTTTTTTTTCTTGTTTGACTATTTCTTTTTTAATGGTAATCTCTTTTAATTCTTTTTAGAGTGTGTATATCTCGGTTTAAGGATTGTCCATTATGTGGAGCTGACATAGAGAAACTGGAAGCTGACACCAATCTTCAAAGCATGGTTGATCGATTTATCGAAGGGCATGCTAGGATCAAGAGAGCACATGTTGACACCAATGGAGGACAGCAAGTTTTGAACGAGGATAAGAAGGTGATTTACGAGGATGTCTCGTTGGACAGAGGTGCTTTCTTGGTGCAACAGGCCATGAGGGTAAATCGTTGCTCATTGCTTTGTTTCCTTGTTTCTAGTAATAAGAGTAGCTTTTTAGCTTATGTGAAATTAGTCTGCTTGCTTTATGTAGGCATTTCGTGCTCAGAATATAGAAAGCGCTAAATCTAGGCTCACTATGTGTGCGGAAGACATCCGAGATCAGTTAGAGAAAATGGGAAACACATCAGAGTTGTGCTCACAGCTTGGGGCAGTTCTTGGTATGCTTGGTGATTGCTGGTATAGTCCCACTCTCACTCCGTTCTCTTCTCTTTATCGTGTATATTTATCTGCAGGCTGCTGTTATGTATGCGCTTGTTTGAGTAAATCTGAATATTCAAGTTTCTTACAGTCGAGCAACAGGAGATGCCGCTGATGCAATCAATTATTTTGAGGAGAGTGTTGCGTTTCTAACGAAATTGCCAACTGAAGATCTGGAGGTTATCGCAACATAAATCTTGCTTTGTAATTTTGCCCTTATAGTCTTCATTAATGAGGCCACTATGATCATTTTGAACCTGCTTTCTACAGATCACACATACACTATCTGTTTCACTAAACAAACTTGGAGATCTTAAGTATTATGATGGAGATCTGCAAGCTGCAAGGTCTTACTACTTTTGCTCTTTGGGTGTCCGCCGTGATTTCATCAAGAATAATCCTGGTGCTGCTTCTCAGGTTAGCTACTTGTTTCTTGTTTTCCTCCCTGTATTTTTTTTTCCTTCCATTTTAGCTTAGCTTGATATTATCAATTCATCATCATAGTCTCTATGTATTCGTGTGTTTTTGTGTAGTAGTATCATTTCTTCTAATTACATGTTTTTTTTTCATGTAATATTAATGTTTCAGTTTTTCTTATATTTAAACTGAGTAAAACTTAACCCCTTTTGTTGATCTGAAATGTTGTGTTTGGATAAGCATTAAGGCATGCACCTAGGCACTAGGCAAGAAAGGACCTTAGATGTGAGGCGCATTTTATCAAACGCATGCCTGGTGTGCTGTATTTTTTTTTTTTGCCTTTTGTTTTAGAAGGGAACCTTGGGGCAATGATAAAGGTTGCTCTCTTGTGACCTGAAGGTCATGGGTTCAAGCGAAAACAACTTCTTTATTAATGCAAAGAGATTTATAATTGAAATCAATTGTAGTGCTGGAGAAACTATGTTCTTTTCCAATGCTTTTGTTGGCATTGAAAAGCTTGGCATTGATTTTGTCCTGTTTGCTTTTGTATAGCAGATTCTGGATGTAGCTGTTTCCCTCGCGAAAGTTGCAGATGTGGACAGAACTCTTGGACAAGAAGATATGGCTATTGATGGATTTCAAGAAGCCATAAAGTTGTTAGAATCTTTGACACTGAAATCTGAAGAAGCTGCTGGTCTTGAACCTAGGGTAAGTTTCCTCAAATGTAGCTTTTCGAGGCTAGTTAATCCTCATAAACTGATTTCTCCTTTTCTTTCCACTTGCAGCGCCTTTCAGTGCTGGCATTCGTCAAAACTCAACTTCCAGAGAAACAGTCCATGGTAACTGTGAGTTCGGTGTCCCCATCAGGGAAACCATGATCTAAAAATAAAGGAGCCTGTTTCTGTATATACACAAGCTCAAGTTTGTCATGCAATGAGCTCGAGCTCGGTTTAGGAAAAGATGATCCCTGGATGATTAAGATGTGCCAGAGTGGTGATATTTTGGTTAGTCCTCCAAGCATAAGTCGCCAGTAATCACGCTTACCTTTATCTGCTAAATATTGCTTTCTACTTGAGTTGGTAGTCACTTGAGCTTTGTTCACTTCCACAAGGCTATATGTAATAACACCACCTATTTAGCAGAACTCAATGTTGTTCTTTTTTGCATTTCAGTTTGTTTTAAATGTAAAATCCTGTGAATAAGAATGGTACTTGCATCTTGTATGTGGCGGCCACAATGCTATAATAGCATAACAAATTGGCTACTAGATTTTAGTAACAATGTTGTTATTTCGCCAAATTTCCCAAAATTTGCCCACTTGCGAAGTCCGAGAATTCCATTATCAGAAGAGTTTTCAATCGTTATTAAAATCTAAGAAAATTTATATTTATGGTTTGGGAATTATTCATTATTATTGTCCTCTTAAAATTTTTGAATTTTAATTGTACTAATTCACTAACATTTTATTTAATATTTATAAGTAGGAATTTTAGCGAAAATATTTCTACATTCTTCGACACTTTGATTGGATTTTTTTATTTATTATTTTAAAAGGGGTAGGGATCTTTAGCTCCAGAGTCATTAACTTTGTTTCAAATTGTCCAACATTTTGATCAAATTTCAAACAAGCTTATCTTTCACTTTAAGGCTTTAAAATATTATATACTAGCAATTTTTAAAGGCTTATTATTATTATTATTATTAGGCTTAATAGTCAAATAAGTTTTCAACCTTTAGTTCAAAATGAAATTTAACTCTCAACGTTTTATCGCATGAAATTCAGTCCATAAACTTTTATTTCAGTGGAAATAAACCTTCAACCTTTTACAATTATGCAATTAAGTCAAAATCTGTTAAATGACACTAACTGCCGTTAGTTTTGCATACGTGGCAGCTGACGTGGATAGCTTAGTTAGCTGCCACGTGGCATGCCACGTATGCAAAACTAACAGCAGTTAGTTTATTTAACAGATTCGGTCTATTTCCACTAAAATAAAAGTTTATGGACTGAATTTCATACGATAAAACGTTAAGGGCTGAATTCCATTTTGGGCTAAAGGTTGAGGGCTTATTTGGCTATTAAGCCTTATTATTATTAGGACTTAAGTTTACTTTATTTATTCAAGATTGATATTCGACAAACTATAAGTCCAAATAGATTTATACATGTATATAAAAACAAAAGACCTAAAACATCAAACAAATAAAACCCAAACCTCAATCCCTATCCAAATACATACACATGCAAACAGCCCAAGTGAATCTTATATATCACAAACACATATCCATTATGTGTTGTTTTTTTTTTTTGTTTAAAGTCAACAAGCCCAATGTATTCAGCCCAAACACATGCCCATTATGTTTTGCTTTTCTTTTTAATTGACCTAAGCCCCACAAAGGAGAGCTTTTATTTACACTACAATTTTTTCTCTTCACACTACACAAAAAAATAAACTAAATCTACTCCATTAAATGACAAATTTAACCTCCATGCAATAAAACATTTCTCCCTTAGTCAACCCATCTCTGCAACACCCCGACAACTCTTCTCAGCTTCCTTCCTCAGCCTCTTCTCCACCATTGCTTCTTTTTCACTATTCTCTTTTTCTGTTTGGAAAGCAAGAAACTGCAAAAAAAAAAAAGATAGATCCAAACAGAGAGGAAAAGAAGATTTAGCGAAAGAGAGTTTCTAAGGTCACCGAGATTTAGCGAAGAGAACCAACAGCGCACCCTGGATTTCGCGTGATGGCCACCGGCGCGCAAGCTGGGTTGCGTGAGCATGGGCATAGCGTGCAAGCTGGGTTGCGCGCTGGTTGCACGCTGGTGGCAATCGCGTGCAAGCTGGGTTGCGCGCTGGTGGCAATCGCGTGCAACCCAGCTTGCGCGCTAGGCGAGCCCTCGCGCAGGAGAGCTTGCGCGCTGGGCGTGCCCATGCGCAGGCGAGCTTGCGCGGCCAAAGGCTAGTGGCAAGCCTTGCGCAGGAGGAAGGAGGAAAGAGCCTAAGGAAGGGTGGAGAAGAAGAGATGTCGGGGCGTCTAGCAGGGATGGGTCGGCTGAGGTAGGGAGAAATGTTGATTTTATTGCATGGAGGTGTGCACACAGAAGCATGAATTGATACCTGAATCAATGGAGAGCACGGCGTGGGATGTGTTGGGGAAGAAGATTTCGGCTGAAGGAAAGGAGACAGGTGAAGTGGGTTTGATAGCAAGGATAATTTTGTAATTTTATGTACTATATTTACTGTGTTTGTTTGTAGTGTGGTGTAAAGAGAAAAAACGGTGGTGAGTTTAGAAGCTCTCCCCACAAAGCATTATACTACAAATAAAACACAAACAGAAGCTAAAGGGATAACCCTCACAATATCCATTCAGGCTCTTCCTTCCTCCTCCTCCGTTTCTTCTTCGCAAGACAGCCACTGGCAGAACCACTGTAAGCTATCAACATATCTAGGAATAAGCTTTATCGAGTCGCATCGAGAAAGAGTTAAAAGATCTCTCTCCTCCGTCGTTACACCCCTTTGATGGTGTGAGAGACAAACGATTCAATCGCAAATCTATGTAAGTTTCCTGGTTTTTCTTCCATCTCTTTCTTTTAATTTTCTGTTCAAATTTCCTTTGGTAAAACTAGTAATCATTTGTCTTTTTTATCATAAATAAATCGCGAAAATAGAGGAATTAGGGTTTTGAAATTTCTTCTTTATCAAATTCGCGTAAATCACAAATAATAATTTTTTCTATTTGTCGTAACATGTCAGGTCCTAAAAGCCAACTCGCTAGACTTAAATTCATTGAGTTGCCACCAACCATTCAAACCTAAGGTGTGATTGGTCACCTATTCTTGTCTAAAGATAAGGCTTGGTCTACGTTCAAAGAATCTAGGGTTCGGGAGCACGGTTACTTGCGGGGAAGGATTAGTACCCCCACAACGCCCATCTTAAAATGGTACCAACTATTCTAGGTTATTCTAAATTTATCTTAATTTAAGTTAATTTCGATATGCTTAAAATATTGAAAATTTACTTAAAATCCTTCTATCCATTTGGTTCAGACAATAAGTAAATCCCCTCACCTCAGGAGTATTCAAGTAGTACCAATTGACTTGCTCGAAGAGGCTCCATCGTCGGATCATTTAAATACATTATGAAAATCCTAATATTGACTCTATACCCAATAGATCATTCTAAATTTACTTTAATTTGAATTAATTTCTATATGCTTAAAATATTGAAAATTTACTTAAAATCCTTCCATCGATTTGATTCAGACAATAAGTAAATCTCCTCACCTCAAGAGTATTCAAGTAGTACCGATTAACTTGCTTGAAGAGGCTCCGTCGTCGGAATATATTATAAAAATCCTAATTTTGGCTCTATACCCAATTCTTTACTTATTTTCTATTTTATTTTTAACTGTATTTATTTCAATATCCTATTTCTATTTTATTTTAATTGTCTTTATTATTATATTTTATTTCTATTTTAGAAAATGAACACATATTATTGTGTTGAAATTTACTCTAAACCTTTCATCAATTTGGTTCAGTCTAGAGCAAACTCTTCACCTAGAAATTTTCAAGGAGTACCATTTGACTTTCTTGGAATTTCATCATCGAATAATTTGCATTCATCTTCTTGATATAATTTTATTATTTCCTTATTCAATCTTTATTCTATTTTATTCTTATTTGCATTTTTTCCTTTATTTTATTTTATTTTTATATTGTTTTATTTATTTAACATCTATCATACTAAACATACAAAATATAAAATATATCATACAAATATCATACAAATTAAACTAAACAAATCATATCAACATACAAATTGTTTATTCAATATGTATTAATCAAATATTATCATGCCAATTATTAAAACCTATTTTTATCCGTATCATACATTATCCTATACAATTAAAACGATTACATTAAGTTAAATATTAGTGTCAAATGGTTAGTTTATTAAATTATTAAAACGTCATGCAAATGTTTACCAATTTAATATGTTATACAAATTATTAATTTATTTATTAGCTTTATCATCACTTAAATAGACAAACCTGCACTTGTCTTTCTTTCCTTCTCTTTTCTTTGTTGTAGTCCACGTTCCTTTCTCTCTTGTTCTTTAGTCTCACGTGGCTTATGAAGGTGACGCTAGTAGCAAGCAGTAATGGTGATGAGGTCGAACAGAATCGCAATAGCAAATGGGCAACGAAATGTGGTAGCGGTGGAGCAGAGAATTGGTGCAAAACAGCAGTGGCGGCGCGATATGCGGGGCAGGCGATGATTCGGTGATACGGCAGTGGTCGTCTATGATGATGATGACAGTAACGATGAGAGTCTATGGTGAAGATGAAGGATGACGCAAGAGAAGCTCGGCGTTAATGCGGCAAGGTGTCAAGAAGGATTACAGGCTGTTTAATAATGGAGAAGGTGATGACAAAGAGGTACAGGTTGCAGACGGCGTGAAGACGACGATGGCAACAGTATGGGGGCAAGCTTGGTGATGATACGCGATTTAGTGATGGAAACAAGGTAGAAGTTTCTATCATGATTGAGTGGTTGATTGTGTATTTAATTGTGTGTCCTTTAAATCATGAGCCTTAATTTTTTTATAGTCACAAATTTGTTAGTGTCATAATACAACTATACTTATTCTAATAATTATCTCTTATTTTTAATATTTTATTTATTTAATTCTTATATTAATCCTAATCTAACTCTATCAAATTTAATATTAATCCAAATAATTATCCTAAAAATTTAATTATCATATCCTAAAATTAATTTTATTTATTTTTGTCTTTTTTTAATTATTCCTAAATCCTATTTTAATTGTAATTTCTTAATTAATGTTAATTCTAAATTTAAAAATTCTATTTTAATTCTAGTCTAATTCTAAATTGATAAATTAAAATATAATGTCTCATAATCCAATTAATTATTTTTACAAATTAAAAGTCCGGACAAAATAAGGTGTCTACACTATTTTTTAATCTATAAAAGTTAACAAGACTTTAAAAAATAAAATTTTTTAAACAAAATAAAAAAAATTAGACCACAATAATCTCGTAAAAAAATCAATGAAGCAATAGCAATTATTGAAACAAGAAAGAATTTATTTTATTTTCTGTAAGATGGTAACGACGTCGTATCACTTTCTGACTCTCTTCAAAACTCGATTTCTCTTCAGCCCACAGCCCTTTTCAAAACTCGATTTCGAAGGCAAGGCAGGGCAGGGCAGAGCGGTGTAAGAGAGAAACGGTACCGTCACAAATCTGTAAGTTTCCTTTTTCTGGTTTCTCTTCTGTCTCGTTCTTTTAATTTTTCTATTCACATTTCTTTTGGTAAAACTAGTAATCATTTGTGTTCTTAATCATATATAAATCGCGAAAATGGAAGGATTAGGGTTTTGAAATATTCCCTGAAATGTACAACGGAATTGGACTCACCACCCCTCGGGGATCCGGCACCAACGGATATATTCAGGGCAACAAATTCTTTGTGAAGCCGAAGACGAATCGGGTAACCGACTCCTCCAGGCCTTTCGAGGCTGGTCAAGGCACCGCTGGTCTCACCACCAAGAAGCCCAATAAGGACATCCTTGAGCACGACAGAAAGCGTCAGATTGAGCTCAAGCTTGTGATTTTAGAAGATAAACTCACTGAGCAAGGCTACACTGAATCTGAGATCTCCGAAAAACTCCTTGAGGCTAGGAAGGCTCTCGAGGCTCAGCAAGAAAAGGATGAAGAAGAAGGAGAAGTTGTTCCTACTCCTACTCATCTGAAAAAGTAAATTATTTTACTAATTTTCTCCTTATTTCTTAGATTGTTCTTGATCTTGGATTTTTATTTACTTGTTTATTTATTTATTGATTCTCTTGCTAGGGTTTCGGATACACAGACTCACCAAATTGCTGCGAGGAAGGAGAAGCAGATGGAGACTTTTAGGGCTGCTCTCGGGATTGGACCTGCTGAATCAGGTCTTCCTCCTTTGCCGACTGATCGAAAGAATAATGTTGATGATAAGCGTGAGCATGCTTTTCTGGATAGAGATCCTCCTGCTGCTGCTGCCGTGGGTGTGGATGACCTCAAGGTGAAGACAGACAAGAAAAAGGGCGAAGCTGTTGGAGATGAAATTGACGAGTCAAAACTCCGGAAAAAGAAAAAGGTTCAGAAGAGGTCTAGGCATCATAACTCTGACACTGAAACAGATAGTAGTGTAGAGCATTCGAAGAAGGCTGCTCGCAAGAAGAAGAGTAGTAGGGGTTATCATAGTGAAACTGACTCTGATGACTTTGCAAGGGGTAGGAAGCAGAACAAATCAGGTAAGAAACATGATAGACGCAGACCGCTTGATAGTGATGACTCCGATTCTGATATGGACAGTGATGACACTGGTAAAAGAGATGTTAACAAGAACAAATCATCTCGTAGGAGGCATGAATCCAGTGAGGATGACTCTGACACTGATGGTGGGAGGCAAAAGAATAGAGGTGAAGTCCAACGACAAAAGATTGAGCTGACTGGGAGCCGGAGGAGTGGGAGGGATAACATGGGTAGTGAATCTGATTCTGATGCAGATAGAGCAAGAGATCGTAAAAAGGAAACAGTTAAGAAAGGTAGTCGTAGGCATGACTCCAGTGAGGATGACTCTGACACTGATGGTGGGAGGGAAAAGAATAGAGGTGAAGTCCAAAGGCAAAACATTGAGCTGACTGGGAGCCGGAGGAGAGGGAGGGACAACATGAGTAGTGAATCTGATTCTGATGCAGATAGAGCAAGAGAGCGTAAAAAGGAAACAGTTAAGAAAGGTAGTCGTGGGCATGATACAGAAGATGATAGTGATTCTGGTAGTTTAAGTGATGAAAAAGTAGAAAAGGGTAGGGGAAGAGGTAGAAGACATGATTCTGATGACGAAGATTCCAATCCCTCCTATGGTAGGAAAAGTGGCAAGGGTACATCACCAAAAGAAAGGGCTGCTCGAAGGAGATCGGTCTCTTTGACAGATGATAGTGATACAAGTTCTAGTGATGATGACTCTGACAGGAGTGATATAAGGCATCAAATAATCAGCAAGAAGAAGGCAGATGACAATGACAGAAGAGGACATAGGGGTGATGCTGACAATCGTGGTGTTAGAGGTAGTCATCAATCTAATGAAGAAGAAAAGGGGTTTGCATCTGGTGCAGCCAAGAATGATGATAGAAGGGGAAGAACCCTAAATGAGGATGATAGATCAGAGAGATTGGGGAAATCAGAAAGCAATAGGGAAATGATGAAGGGCAAGAGGAAGCTTGATGATGAATACCATGACGAGCAGCCAGAATCAAAGTCAAGAAGTCGAAACTTAGGAAGAGAGGTGGAGCACAAAAGGGATAATCCAAAGGATACTAAGTTTGATTCTGAATCAAATGACAGAGTTTATAGGGAGAAAGATGGTCGAAAGAAGGATGATTACTCTAGGTGGGAGAAAGATGATTGGAGGAGGGTTGATTATTCTAGGTGGGAGAAAGATGATCGGAGGAGGGATGATTATTCTAGGTCAGTTAGGTCTGGAGGAGAACTGGGTGGTGAGAATGGTAGACAGGATGGCAGAATTCAGAGTAAGATAAGCAAACCTCATGGTGGGTCTAAGGGGAATGATTGGGATTATGAAGACCGGAGAGCTGGTCGAAGGCATGGCAGGGATGAAGAGGAACCTCGTGGGATGGAACATGGAAGAGATGAGGTGGACCATAAATATAGAAGTCATGAAAGGTTTGAAGAGGAACCTCGAAGGAGAGAACGTGAAAGAGATGAGATGGACCATAAATATAGAAGTTATGAAAGGGATGAGGAGCACCAGCATGGAAGCCGTAGGCAGAGAAAAGGGGAGGAAGACGAACGAGGAAACAAAGGTCATGTGCAAGATAGAAAACCCGATCGTTCTGAGAAAATGGCATATTATGATGGCCGGTCTAGTGAGAGAAAATCACGTAGAGATGATTGAGAGTGATGGTAGTCAGAGCTTACCTGGTGAGTTCTATTGGTTTTTATATTTTGTAATCTGTTACTTTTGAATTGCAACTACCCTGAAGTCCTACGACAAGTAGTTTTTCCTTGTTTAGATGCAATTGGTTTGTTTCTAAAATATACTTCACTTTGTTCACTCAAGTATGGTGGTTTACTACTTTTGGCAATTAATATTTTTATGCTTATTAGTCCGTTGATTCACTCATGACAAAATGAGAGATTTTCAGTTCTGATATGTTGGGTGTGAAATTTTGTAATTTTTGTCACAGCAGTGTTGTCAATGGTGCAAGGTGCACTCTAGGTACTCTAGGACCTTGATATTGCCTGGGGGGCAATCTATATTATAAAGATTGTAGATCTACGTGTGCTCACCTTCACCCACATCATTTTTTCACTTTGGTCTGCTTTTGCCCTTCACCTGTCTCGCCTCTCGCAATTTGCTTCTGTCTATACGAGGAATTTCACCGAGGTTAGCCCTACACGCACCTTGGTTCTCACGTCATTCAGTCCAGCGCAGCTTCTTCCAGTACATCCCTTGTCTGTCTCTCGCGTAACCTCTCTTGCAGTACAGCCTTCCATGGCCTAGAGTCTATGCTTTTTATCTCTTTCAGCATGTCTACCTTTGTTTGTTCTGTGCTTTCAATGCCATCTGTATGGTATTGGAAGTCGTTTTGCCTGTTCATTGTACCATTTCTACACTGTGCTTTCATCACGCACAGCCTTCCCTGTCGGCTCTTTGTGTCTCTCCTTTTACAATTTCCTCCTTCCTTTGTATTCTGTTTGGATATCCAATTAGTTCATACTCTATTTTTATTTTATTTGTCCTTGCATCCTACTGTTTTCAGTATCCTTGGTCGGTTTCTCTGTTGGGTTTGGAATTGACCCGTTCTTTCCTTTGTTGTGTCTTACCATTTCGGATCTCACTTCCCAGTCAGCTACTGCAATCTCCTTGGATCATTATTTTTGTTGTTTTAGGTTTCCAGATCATTGTACTATGTCTCTACCAAATCCCATTCCCAGTCCATCAGTGTTTCTGAGTCGGTTACATCCTCTTAGAAAAAATCAGAAGACATTGTTTCCGAAGGTTGTGCTTCTTCTTTGCGTCAAATCTTCTTCTGGTTGCCTCCAGGTAATTATCGATAAATTTCCCTTCTTCTTTTTGGATTTCCTTGCTGATTTCTCGCTGGATTTTTAGCTTTTGTGGGTTCTGTTTTGCTTCCTCTTCTTTTGTTGATTTGCTGCCTCATTCACTTTTAGATTTTTATCCTTTTCTGTAATTTTGGGTGGGCAAAACAGCGAGCGAATTAAATAGAAACCAGTAAGTAAGTGTAAATAATCAGAGAGCAAAACAGAGATGAATTTGTGTGGGCAAATTATATAGGAACCAGTAAGTAATGTAAATAATGTTAAAGATAAATTAATTGCATGCTATTATGAATTCAAGTGTTGTTTTTACTTTTTCATTTTAGTGGGTTATTCTAAATCAGTGTTCTTATTTTACAAGTTCATCATAGAGTGGTGTTTTCGTTGAGTTGAGGTAATTTATTGAATGAAAATTGAAAGAAAAGCTGTCCAAAGTGTATAAGTAAATGAAATTGTGCTCAGCTCTGTGAGTATGAGAGTAAGTTAAAGGTAAGAACGATTGGTTTTTGCTAACAAGCCTTGAAAAAGAAGAAATGACCTTTTTTTTTTGCTAAATAATAAAACTGTAAACACTCTCTCTCTTCATGAAAATTTCCAGATGCACAAAGCATTCAGACCACACATGCTTCGTGAATTGATTCTCTCTCATATGATGAATATGTTTAATATCTCCTCTGAAATGATGAACATTTTTACTGGACTTATATTCATCACTGCTTATATCCTGCAACAATTTCCATTATTATCGAAGTTTCACATCATCTGTATTAGATTCCAATTTACATTCAATAAAACATAGCACATGTATTTTTGGTCGATCATTCAGACGTTGTATTTGATATGTTTAACATTTAAAGAGATGAATTAAGACCAATCATATTTGAGTTTGAGCCTAATTGTTCCTAAATCACATAGAGCAAAATCTAAATCACTATCCTTGAAGATTTTGAACTTAAAAGACCTTTTTTATAACATGAATATGGATATTACAATTTGTTATGCGGATACAGAACAGTTAAGGAAGTCAGGTTTTTTCCCCTTCAAATATCAAAATGCACGTGCGCGCGCGTTTGTGATTAGGAATACATTTAACGAAATGGTTTTAAGGTGTTATGCTAGAAGTTTGGGATAGTAACTAAAAGAAGTCTAACTTTGTCACAATTAATTATGGTTTCGTGACTAACGAATTGGGAAATGTTAAAAACTAGAGTTTGGGAGGTGTTGTTTAATTTTTATACTGTGCTAGGGGTTATAACTTATGAAGTATGTGTTTTCTTTGGATTAAGAGATGAAATTTAGATTTTGTTACTCTTTTGCATAATGGTTGGTGTTGCAAATAACATTAATCAGACTCTGTTTGAAATGCTTGGTCTTTGTTATATTCCTGGGTTTTTAAGCTCAGGTTCTGTTTGCTTCGGAATTAAATATGATCCTTTAACTGGTTTGCCCTGTTGCTCATCTTAGTTGCACTGCCATTTATGTGTTTGTTAGCTGTCTTGATGCATTTACCCTTGCCCTTTGTGCATGTTCTTGAAATAAAATCCACTGGTCATATAGTCAAAATTAAATACATTACCTTATTTATTTTCTTCGTTTCTTGGCAACATAACTTTTATACAGGATCACACACACACACACACACACACACACACACATAGTTTCATATTAATTAAGGTGCCATATCATATATAATAACCAAAATTTAAAGACTAAGATCATAAGACTAAGTCCATGAGACTCATCACTATTTATTAATCTCATGAATAAAGCGGTAGTGTTCTCATCGAAAACAAATAGCAAGATATGATCATGATTAAATACAAAGATATGACATGACAAAGCAGAGTTACAGCATGTAGAAGCTTCTACGATGGATAATTTAATGATGATGTTTGCATTTGAGAATTTAATCCTATTTGTGGTTGAGTTCTGCCTCTTTGTTTCTCAATAGAGCTATCAATGTGGTGCTTTGTCATTTTTCTTCTTACATAGGAGTCATAATTATTGCTTTGTTTCTCTTGCGTTTGATGTTCCATGCATATATTTTGTGTAGCTTGAGTAAATATGTTTTTTCCTACTGACACTTTAAGATATGGGTGAATTTCTGCATGGCACACACCTAAATTGATCAACCTCGATACTAGGAAGCTTCAGTTTTGATGTTTAATGAAATAAAAAGTGACAAATGTATGGATATAGTTCTATATGCAATGTTTTTGCTGTTGCCTTCAATGTCAAATGTGATGGAAAGGAAATGAGGAGATGTTCTCTTTTCTTGACATGAACTCAAGTACTATTTAAAGAATGAACTCTATTACAATTGTTTGCAAGTTAAGATGAAGGTCATTAATTGATATAGAACACGTACAAATTATAACAAAGCAGAGTAGCAGTATGTGTGTTCTTAAATTCTTAGGATTCTTTACTGAAAAGCAGAAGGTACAATTGGAATGAACAATGTAATGATGATATTCGCATTTGCCACCTTATTTTGTTTGTGATTCACTTTTGCTTCTTTGTTTACCTGTAGAGTTGTTTGCGTCATGCTTTCATATTTTTGGTTTTACATTGGAATCATCATCTCCGCTTTGTTTTCCTAGCATCAGATCATCCATGCATGTGTAGTTCAACTTGAATAAATTTCTTTTTCTATTTGTGCGTTGGGTAACATATATAGTGGCAAGAATAGCATTAAGAGATGAAAACGGAAATCTCCTTTTATTGCACCGTGATATTAGCTCTTAACCTATTTTCCACTTTTAAAAATGCCACAATGAAGATTAAGAACATTTTAATAGTTCTCTATTTTACATTTTATTCCTTATATTTGTTTCAGTTTTTTAAAATACCTTATGTTTCCCAATATGATTGCATTTTGTTTATGTTTGGATGATGTATTTTCGTAGATAGTTTGAAGGTCATCGTTAGAGATAGGTATCAAGAGGAAACGTCTTTTTTTCTAAAAATATCTTAGGAAAAATTGTGTTTGCATAATAAACATGGAATGCTTTAAAGTTTAGGTATTTAGTTTATGTTCTTTATTGTCTTTCCTCATTTGACTGTTAAAGAGTTCTTTGACAAAACTGTATGGCTGAGCAAGCCATATTCATTCTATGCAATATGTTGTGTTCTAGATAATAACTGTTCCTTTACATTTCCTTTCTTCTCTTCTAAACTTTGTGTGTTATTATTTGCTTACTTTAATTCTCTTGAGTAACTTTCTAATCTCTGTTGTTATTCTGTCATCTTTGCTTTCAGCTCAATCTGACTTGATCCAGTCTTGCGGTTTGTTTGCACCGAGGTTCGTTTCTTGATTATTTTTTAACATTCTTAATAATGCAGTTATGTATTGTCATGTTGCTATGTTGTTGTTGTTCAATACCATTCCCTTTTTTTCTGCTCTTTTTAATGGAAAACTTTAGTAACATCCATTACATTTACTTGCATGTCCCCATGATTTGTTCTTTCATTTCTCCTATGAATGTTTTGCTATTTTTTCAAATATCACATTTGGCAGTTCATTACCAATAGCTCATTACATAATCGATCAAAACGTCGTAAAGTTAGTTTCTACTTCACGCAACATTCAACTGTTAACCAATCTGGTGAGCCAGAGACAATCTCCTCTACCTTTTCCCCAAAGGTTGATTCTGAAATTTCAATTTCACCATCAACGGCCCACAATGATGCTTCTGGTCATAGTGTTGGTTCTTTAAGCTACCAAACAGTGGCCAATAGTGTTTCTTCATCATCCTATTCTATTCCAGTTGTAACTACAATCAATAACATCAATGCTTCATCTCTTACTCTTGGATGTGGAGATGATGTTAACCACTCTTCGCTTTCCATGGTCGCCTGGGCGATGCATCCTGAGAGCCAAAGTTCTCTGCATGTTAACAACTCACAGAAACGTAAGCTCAATTCCAAACATGAACCAGTGCTTCTTTTATGTGACTTTGATACTCCTCTGTCTATTTTCCTATTTTCTATTTTTTACTTGTCCGGTACATTAATTCGTTTAATTTTTCTCTGTATTCATCTTTCATTTCTTCACCTTTTTTGTTATCCATTCCTTATATCTCCTGCAGAAATGAACAAAACTCCAAGTGGATGTTGATTCTAATCTGTTTTTTGTTTATTTACTACCTAGCTTGCCTGTTCATTTCTTGCATATCTTCCTTTGATATTAATTTGGCAAACTATGTATGTTCTGTAATGAAAAACAAAAGCATTACCCAATGTCTTCAATTATAGATCAATATCTATCATTCACCTTTACTTCTTTGTTTTGCTGAGAAAATTTGAAAACGTTCATTAACAAATTTGCTTCAGATTTCATTTAGCTTAAATTGAATTCATAACACTTAAACTTTAAATCACATAGCATTTCCAGCTTTTTTAGATCCTTTCAAAGACTTTCAATATTATTAAAGTTGTTTCATTTTTCTAAATGATTTAATTTTTATGTTTTGTTACTGCTTGGGGAACTTTTGCAGACTCTTTCACATGCAGTTGCATGATTCAGATCTTTTACCTCCAAGAAATTTTGCTGTTGTTTTGAACTTTCAATGCTGCCTACTTAAACCCCCTCTTTTTCTTATACCTGTGGCATCGTGCGGGCAAAATGCTAGTGTGCAATAAAAGAGCTTGTCAAGAGTGAAAGCACTGATTACATTTTCAGCAAAAAAGCTTTGGATAAACTATATTACCTTTTTTTAAATTCATTTATGGAGATTATATGTGGCTTCTCTGCTGACTTTTAAAGCAAAATCTAATAAAAAGATTTAAAAATGAAGAAATCAGAGACTATTCACTGAGGCTCTCTCTTTTTTAACACATTTTTCTTCAGAAAGAAGTGCACTTTGCGCCAAAAGCCTCGCCTGAGTGATTGTGAACTGCAGTTGGTGTTAGGCTTTGCATTTTCTTGCCTTGACAACACTGGTCTTGATTCTTTGTTTCCATGTTTGTTTTTGCTTGGTTGACGATATATTGAGAGCTGACTTTGTTTTACTTCTCTTTTTCTTCATCTGTGAAGGTTCAGAGTATGATATTCAACCATTTGAAGTGGTTTCAAGGATGGAGTCAAGTGACCTTTTTCTGAATGTGAGGGAAATTCAATGATATTTGGTGTGTTTTTTGCTTCCTCGCATCCTTCTCTCGCTTCCCTTGGTTGTTTTGTGCAATGGAATTTATCATATGCCGACTAATAAATTGTTCTGTATATTTGAAGGAAGTACTGGTTTCTGTAATGGTTTTTGGTTGCATGTCCGAAATGTTCTTTAATATATACTTAGTACTGTTAGTTGTGCTCTCATTAAGCAAGTAGTGAGAAGTATTTTCACCCTAGCCTCAGTTTGGTTGCCTGTAGAATAGCTGGAAAAACGAAATACGTTCTAATAATAGCTCCTTTATGTTTAAATTTAATGACAAAAAATCTTGATATTGTTTGGATTGAGAAGTGAATGACCTGTTCTATGTTCATAATAGATTAGTCGGCATTTTTCTTATCTACAGGTAAAAATAACCTGGGTGGTAGACTTTAAATGCTTAATGCTAAACACATTATGTAATAAAAAAAGGGGGTTAAAATTTAATAAAAATTATATAAATTTAGTAATTTTTTTTAAAAAAGCCTTATTGATATTTTGCTATGTGTTTTACATTAAATGAACACCATTTTGACATAACCTAGAAATGTATTGTATACATTGACCGTGACCTTGATGGCTAGATGTTTATGTCTTCCCCATGGTCTTGGGTACAAAGGCTACCAAAAGTAAAATGAAGATGAAGAGATGTATCACATACAAGAGTTGATAGACATAAAAAATTTTTGTATTTTAAATGACATTATACGATAATATTTATATAATATATAGGATTGTCATTTGTTCAAACTTAGATTTTGAGAATCTGACTAAAAAAAGCTACTCTCCAATTGGACGAAAAGAGGTGAGTTCTATGTGCTTCAAATTCGAGTCTTCAAACTCGGATCCCAAATTAAGCTGAGTAATCGGTTATCCCAAACGTTAATGACCACAACACAACAATGCCGGTGCCGAGTTCGGCTAGGTTAGTGCACAAAGACAAGACCATTTAAAGTGCTTGAATTGCACCAAGCAAATAAATATGTAAATGTGATTTCATGCAACAAATTAAACTTCAGCTACGTATCCAACAAAAGATAAAAACAGTGCTTCTGCCATCCATGAATTGATGATTTCCAACCTACGACAATGGATTGGGAGACTAAAATTAATTCTCATGTTGTCATACTCAAACTTTTTGCCTAAAATCATAAAACATTAAGAGAAACATATTAACCAACACTAAATTATCATGTTTGATTATAAACTAGGTGCCAATTTGCCATTTACTTACAATCTAAAAAACTATAGCCAACAACCTCTTGGCTAGTTGGCCGAGTGACAAAGAGTTTGATCATGCTATAAGGTTTGGATCAAGTTTAAACAATCTCAACCCCCACCCCTAATTATCATAAAAAGCTAAAGAAATGTAGACAGCAAAAACCCCTTGTAAATACATTGCCCAATATTGATGAGACTGCAAGTGACCTGGTTCCTTCAATGCAGGGCTTGTAATAAGCTTTGGTCGCCAAGCTTGTAGGCATAAGACTGCATTGTTCCATTGGTGCAATAGAAGACAACATTTGGTACATGCTCAACTTTCCAATGATCTGGTCCTTCATTAGGGAGCAACCTTCGAGCAAAACTCTTTGGCATGTTATGAAATGTCAAAAGTTTAAGGCTATTCAAATGACAAATACCCGAAGGCAACTCCTCCAAGCCTCGACTGGGTCCGATTGATAAACATTCAAGAAGAGGGAATGCTCCTTCATCTATTATCAACCTATTCAATCCATTCAACACACGAAGTGCTAGTTCCTTGAGTTTCTGAAAGTATCCTTGCTCAAAATGCAGTTGTGCTCCATCATATCCATTTGTAAGCTGAAACTTCATTAGATTAGGCAAAACTCCTAGGATTTTAAGTGAATCATCAGATATTCTTGACCAGTATAAACCAATTCTAACTAGGTTCTGCAATTCAGAAATCCAATTTGGCAACTTTGCTAATCGTCCTCGTAGGCAGAGACTTTTAAGGTAAATGGGAGGGCAAGACATGGAATGCAATTGAAGAAATTCATCATCTTTTATGGAGGAAATACTCAATGCTTGAAGGTGGCTCATCTGCTCTATAGCAGAACATAGAGCAACCCCATGTTTTGGTTTGAGCTTAGAAATTCCTAGTTTCCTTAACTGCTTCAACCTTCTCAACTCAATAAAAAACTCTTCACCTTCATGTGTTTCCGTGCTTACACTATAGAGCTTCTCCAGAGACTCTAACTTTGCAAGACTGTTGGACATCTTCACCCCTCGCTGACTGTAAAGATTGGAATTTCTATCATAAACTGTATAGTAAGGTAGAAGATATTGTAGGTTATAAAGCTTGTTCACCTCCGCTGGTAGCTCATGTACAAGAGAATGTTTTAGATCCAAAGTTTGGAGATTGTGCAACTTACCAATGGATTTGGGGAGCATCTTCACTTTTGTATCTCTTAGACTTAGATATCTCAAGTTCAGCAAATTCCCTAAGTCTTCAGGCACTTGATTCAAGGGAACTCCTTTAAAATCTATTTCTTTCAAGAACTCGAAATATGTGGACAGTATGTTGAATAAGGATTCAGGGAAATCAACCACCTCAAAGACAATGACAGAATGAGTTTGTGACTTGCTAGTGCTTCCTGAAAAGTTATTTGCTCTATCATATACAGATAGATGTCGAGATCTGCCCTTAAAACTTATCAGATCTTTTGGTGAACTTTGAACCAAATTCATGTCTTCCGATTTGGAGAGAATGACTTCACGGATCAAATCATGAACTCGACATTCTCTAACCCTTCCCATGGAATCAATCCATTCAACTTGAACCAAGCTTCTATGAATGAGCTCAGTTAAGTATTCTCTTGCAACTTCTTCCAATGTTGCGCATTGTTTTCTTTTCACAAAACCTTCTGCAATCCACAATCGAATCAGTCGTCCAGTACTAATTGAATAATCTTCTGGAAACATGCCCAAATACAAGAAACAAGATTTGAGATAGTAAGGCAAGTCAAGATAACTGAGAGAAAGAATCTTTTTTGTATATGTAAGATGAGGGTTGCTTTCAAACTCTGCACTGAGTCTATTCTGCAAGCTTTCCCACTGTAAGACATCTTTGCCTTTGGTTGATAGAAGACCTCCTATGGCTACAATAGCCAGTGGCAACCCTTCACATCTTCTGACAATGTCCAAAAATAACTCCTTCAATTCAAGGGGGCATTGCTTGTCTAGATCAAACTGGAATGCTACTCTACATAAGAGCTCTTGGGCCAATTCTAGAGGCAGAGGTTTCAAATCATGGACATGAACAAGTGAAGACTTTTTACAAAATTCTGCAACCTTCGCATTTCTTGTAGTGATCATAATCCTAGAACCTTTATTATTATCCAATAACACATGTTCTATATTTCGCCAAAAATCTTCATTCCAAACATCATCAAAAACAGCAATATACCTCTTGTCTTGTAAATATTCTCTGGATTTGCTAATCAGCTCCTCTTCATCCATTCCATCAATCCCCTTGGGAGGTGACTCTTTCCTTGCCTCATAAAATCGTCTCAACATGATCCGTAAGAGCTCTTCCACCTTGAATGATTGAGATACTGTGATCCAAGCATGGCAATCAAAGTGTTCAATCACAGTTTGGTTTTCATAAACTTTCCTGGCAAGTGTGCTCTTGCCAATGCCTCCCATACCTACAATTGCAATGACCGAGCGTATGGGTGCAGATCCATGTATCAATCTCTCTACCAACTCATTTCTAGGAGAATCAATGCCCACAAGCATGTTATCATCAACAAATTGGAGACCAACTCGAGGATCACGCCATGATTTATTCCCAGCAAAACTAATATCATTGCTTGATCCCTCTTTTTCTGAGATGTTAAAGCCGTATCTTTTTCTTTTCTGGCCAATTTCCCGAACTGATCTTTTGATATCCTGAAGCTCCGATGCTATCTCATGACGCTTTTTCATGCTCTCAAGGAAGGCAGCTGCTTTACTCAAGTAAGCCCTGAAACCATGGTGTTCATGCCAGTCAGAAAGGTCTGGTACATGAAGGATGTAGTCATCAATGGCATCTTCTATCCTGTAAGCTGTTTCCCTTACAAGCTTCACCCATGTTTTAACTCCATTACTGTTGCCATCTCCTCTAATCGCCCTTTCATCTGCGTCTTTTAACAAACACGTAATGAACTCTAGTTCAACCTTAATGTCTTCAACTTCTTTATGAAAACCTCTTAGCAGCCCCACATCTTCATTGAGCAAGGTAATTAACCTGTCCATAACCATGCTCACAGCCACCTCAGCCATATCAATTCTCTGTCAGAAATTCAATCGGTTTCCTGCTTAGACTTTCTTCAAATTTCTCTTCGGACAGAAATTCTGAAGATTGGAAGTTAAAACAAAAACACGAATTTGGGTATGCGAAACTGGTCAAAACAAAGACTTTGACCGGTAGATCAGAAGGCTGAAGACTTCATTATTTGCCGATTAATTGGAATTTTCTACGTCGGGCCACATAACAATACTGAAATGTATACATCGCTATTGTTGCCCTGCTGCCTTTGCAACAACGAAGATTGGAGTAAGATTGTACACTTTACTAATCGACAAATCTACGTGTATGTCTGAGCTTTTCAGCTTATCGATCACGGTCACTGCATACCTGCCTGCCTCTTCGGAGTTCTTTTTTTTTTTCTTATTTTTATTTTTTATTTGAGTATAATGTATTAATCATCCTTATGTAATATTTTATAATAAATTTATATATATATATATATATATGATACAATGACAATATATAATTTTTATATATTATCAATGTATTAAAAATTGACATCTTATTAACGAGCACAGATTAACTCTTATAAAAAAAAAATTCCATGAAGTCCAGACTTGGTAATTAATGGCCGAAACCTGGCCGAGAGTAGGCCACGCTTGCAAACAGGTCCAATAAGAACGTTAGAAAAGAATACCGGTTTCTCTTTTCTGATTGCGTTTATACATGAATAAACGGATATTCATTTCGACAATAACTCAATTCATGGCTCCAGCACAAAGAGAAAGTGATGCACTCGGGTTTTAAAATGAAAACTATACGGAAAAAAAAAACATATAAATGAAAAAAATCAAAAAATTAAATTTAATATTTAGTATATTGACACAATAAATTTTTGTCAAAATAATTTTTGGACTTTACGTTTATACGATTAGAATTGCAAGATCTACACCCAAAGGCTAATTTCTAGCATCAAAGCTTGGTCTTAAAGTTTCATCTCTCCAACCTTTCCCAGTACCTTTGAAAATGAGATGAGATCATACTTGCCACCCAGGAATTTTTAAGTATGATAAATTCTTTTATTACTAAGAGCACAGAAACTTGAAAAAAAACAAGTCATTTGCAAAGATTTAAAAAAAAAAAACATTTGCAAAGAGTCAAAGACAGTTAAATAAGTAATTTGGCATATCTAAGCACAGGATACATTAACTGACATTCAGCAATACAGACTACAAAAACACCATCATACATGGTTTCCAGAAGTTGTCAGTTCTTCTGCATATAATGGCAGCCAAAGCATAAGATTAATCAGCATCACTGGTACAATCTACAAGCATTAAAGTTGAAATGCATGCATATATAGTTGCATGATGTAGATAAAGATGATTGAGATCCCAGACCTCTTTCAAAAAGCCAAAAGTTTTGCTTGTCTACAGCATGCAGGTATGCAACATAAACCTCAATAGAAATAACCTCGGCATTTTGGTGATCCACATAAGCATTTCTTTTTTCCATCTGCCGCATTGTCACCTTCGGTCTCATCTGATTGCGGAATACCATAATCAAATGTCAACTCTGTCATAGGAGGAATGTGTCTCTTTGCAAAGAATGCAACATGGAGAAATGCTTCATTGTTATGTTCATACATGATTGGCTGCCAGAAAACATTCGGAGAGCAACTGTGATTCATAAATCGAGCTACATTGCCACTGTTCTTTGCACTTATGATTAGGGGAGATGGAATATCAAACTCTTCAGTTCTGTCGGAACTTTCCTCTCCTACTAACTCAGATTCATAATTCCACTTGAAGGATTCATAGAGTCGGTTTGTTTGAAAAACATAGTCATTGTTTTCACCATCTCCCCCATCCTGCCTTGCCTTAACTTTGTCAATAACTTCACCTGCATATTCACAAATGAATGTACCTGCACGAATAGGGTCCCATGACCGCAGACCCCACCCCCTATCTCTTGTCTTAAAAACTTCCAAGTGAACTTTCAGGCCAGTCTGTAAAACTCTGTTTTTACAGTTGCGGCATGGGCACGAGGGACCACATTCATATATCATGGGTTTTCGACACACTAGAATCCCATTGGCAGTGTAAGGTAACTCACCTTCGTTTTTTTGAATGCAGGGGCAGTTAGAATTTCCTGCTTGGCATGCATCTCGGCAGTTGCAGCCAAAAGAAGGTTGCACTAATTTAAAAGATTTCGAATACTTGACAGTAGGGAAATATGTGAAGTAAGCAGGCCCCTTTTCATCATCAACCTCATTTACAAGTGAAACAGGTGTGCTTTCCGCACCTGAAGTGAGGTCAGGAAGAATAAGTCCAACCCTTGATGACAGACCTGCTTTCCACTTCTGAATAGATTTCCAAGTGGCAAAAGCACCGGTCTGCCCACGGATCCTTACCAATTTGTACTTGAACATATTGCAACCTGATTTCCCCTTCTCCATCCATGACTCTTGGATCTTGAAAAGCCCATCATATACATAGACCTTAGACGTTTGATGGATAGCATCCTTCACACCCCGAATCACTCTTACTTCATTGCCTCGGTGCAAGCTCCTTTCCAAAGCAAGATTGCCCCTTACAAGCTGCTGATCGGATGCTTCTTTATCTCTACTGGCAGTCCCACCTTGACCACTATATACCAAAACATCAGGATCTTCATCATCATCATCATACCCTCCGGATGAAACAATGCTCAAAGCCATTCGCTCTCCGTCTGAATCACCCTTGATAACCATGTAGTCAATTCCAGCCATGGACTGAGAGTGCAACCCCACTAAACACAACTCCATTCGGAAGAAGTATATGTCCCCAATTTCAACCCCAGGAACAGCCCCAATTCTCTTTTTCGTGTTTGTCCGCACCCCTTTGCTCAACATCATGTTGCCAGCTTTCAAATCTGCACGCTTGATAATGCTAGATTGTGATTCCCTCGCATCTTCCATTTGGCTAAGCTTCCTCCTAAGCGCATCAAACCTCAAAAGCACATTTTCAACCAATTCCCTATTACCATCATCTCGTTCTGATGAACTAATTCCAGGATTGAAATTACTAAGAACAGTTATTGAAAACTCTGAATCTTTGATCCTCTTCGCTTTCCTTTTAACCGAACTTGATCCAGCAGATTTCTGTTTATGACCGCTATACTTACCCATTGGTGACTCATTTTGGCCATTGGAAGCTGGTGGTCTAAATGACTGAAGCGGCACAGCGGTTGCACTGAAGTCATTTTGGTTAAGATCAGGAGTAGACTGGGATCCTTGTGGTCCACTAAAAGGGAAAAATGGCGAAAACCCAGATGGGAAAGGGCCATTAGGAGGTACACAAACAAAAGGAGGACCATCAGACGCCTCTGGGAAGATAGGAACCAAGGTACGTAATGGTTTTACATCTAAAACTTTAGATTTATCACATGCATTTGGCGGAACAGTGTTCCCACCTACCCCTCCTTCCATTACAAACAAAATTCAAGCTTTCCAACCTAAGTTTTTTTCCCTTTTTTTTTCAAAACCGAGAGATGCTCACTTCAGTTTCCCCATCCTTAACTTGTTCACGCGCAGAACCAAGCTCCTACATGAACCAAAATTACACAAGAATCAGGCCTTTCAACAACAAAAAAAAAAAAAAAATTTCTTCAAACCCGGGAAATACCCACTTCATTTTTCTACATCCTTGACTTGTTTATGCAGAAAATCAATGTCCTAGTGAATTGTGATACAAAATCACATAAAAATCAAGCCTTTGAGAAAAAAATTCAATTTTTTCTTTAAAACCAAGAGATACCCATTTCATTTTTCACCAAACTTGACTTAGTTATTCGAAAAACAACAATATAAATAAAAGCAATAAACACAAACTAAAATAAAAAAAATTAAAGACAAAGAGATCTAGGGTTATCTGTTGAATATAAAGAAAAGGAAGAAATTGTTATATTATAAAGGAACGCAAAGAAAAGGGGCGATTACCTGTTGAAAGACGGAGAGGACGAAACGGAAGTGAGCTTCGAGAGAAATGGGAAGCTTTGATGTTAAAACTTTTCGAGTTTGAAAGTGGGTTTTTCTTTTGTGTTTGCGACTTGGGAGTGATTTTGGCCAGCTTTGACTCCGGGACACCGCCTTTAGGTTTTAGCTTTATTCTCTTCGCTGTCTCTTTCTTTCTTAATCTTATAGGACAAATCTATCTGAAAAATAAAGTAAATCTCGACAAACACAAATCAGTCTTAAAATTATTTTGTATCTAAGATTTTAATTTTAATAGGAGGAACATGAGAAAAAGAAAGATGAATGCTAAAAAAAATAATTTTAATAATTAAATTAGAAAAGATAAATTATAATGTTGATATTTCATACGAGGACAATTTTAAGTTACTAAGTTCAAATTATGGACTTTCAGGAAAAAGAAAGCTTAATGATGATGGTATACAGTTTAATTATATATGATTCCTTGATTAAGTATTGATAATTTGAACGCATTTTGTAATTATTAAATCAGAATAAAAATAAGTATGGTTCATGTTGGATTCAACACAATTTAAAATTATGATTAGTTAATTGTAGTGTAATATAATTATAAATGATATGATATTTTGATGTTTAATAATATATAAAATGTTAATTTCGATCTTGTGCATTCTATTTTAAAATTCTATAAAGGTACTTTAGATATACTTGAATCTTAATATTATATAATATCATTAATTCATATATTCTAAAATATCTTTTTTTTTAAAAAATATTATTAAATTTATTAATTAATATGATACCATAATATTATTCGATGATAATATTGACTGTGCATCTAATATAAATTTTTTTAATACTTAACACAAAATCGTAATGTGACTCAACCGCAAAATCTTAACTCATCAAATAGATAGATTTTAAAGTTTGGCATAAAAATGGGTGTCAATGTCAGAAATAAAACCATTTTAGCACCCAATGTGGCAAAATACAAATTGTTTTCTTCTCGAGAATAATCTTTACTAATTTATTACAAGGATATAACAAAATCCTCTCAACGTTGTGTACTGTCTCCGAAGCTAGACTACCAAGAAATGCTCCTCACCTATCAGGGAAGCGTCATCGCTGCTGTGGGAGCTGAAAACCCTTCAGCCACGGCCACCGTCCGACCATGCAACCATCAATCTCAACAACAGTAAAGCAGGGGAAGGCTACCATGATTTCTTCCATGGAGTAAAATTTCGGGAATGCGTATTTTATACTTACTAAGTCAGAAGGCTAATAATTAGTCGAAGTGTCCCGTTCGTTAACTGATTATAACTCGTCGTGGGGTTCTGACTCTGCATTAGCTTCTTTATTGGTCGAGCTATCTAAGCCAACTTCTTCGTTGGTTGTGCTATCTGAGTCCCCGGCTGGTTTGTCATTTTGAGAGCTATCCTTCTCTGGAGTCGAGTCAGAATCTTTCGCGTTCTTGGAATTCGTCTCAGTTTCATTCTTTACGGGCTTCTCAACTTTAGGCTTTGGCTTGGGGATTCTCTTAATGCTCGCAGCCTTAACAAATAGCAATATATTCAACAAAAGTTGCGAGCATTTAAACAAACTACATACTACGAGTATCCTCATTGCCATTATCAATCAACTAGAACTGGCAGCCATACCTTGTCTTGTAAATTGAAAACCTTGTCGTACACTTCATCGGATGTGAAAACAGGAGTGCTGAATCCGGATGTCCTGGAGAGATGGTTAGCATTAAAGTCATTAAGTGGAACATGTAAAAACACGCTCGGAATGTAGGAGTAAGACATAGAATCTTGACAGGTTACAGGAAATCAGGAAATGTATGTTTTATTTGATCAAGTCCTGATATAGAAGTTAGCTAATGTTCATTAGGAAGATCCTACATCTCACCATGCTATACATAAAACTTTTAACATCATAGTAATAGCAATAACTTACTTCTTCTGCCCGGCCTCCTTCTCATCCAGCCAAGTCTTGAGCTTGTTCATATTGGCCGACAGCTGAAAAGCAAATCGTTTATAAGTTTATGCCAATGCATAAGCAGATACCTACTCTAGAAAATACTACAAAGAGATTTTTTAAATGCAAACAAACACCTCCTCTACTCTGTCTTTAGGCAGCCAAGGTTTGTCTGTCTCCCACCCACGGATAGTCTACACAGATAACCACAAAAGTAAACATTAGTGTGACGATTAGCTCTATCTTAAAGCCAACTAATGATGTATAATCCATGTAGTAATCGTAACAGGTTTAGTCCAATGCAGAAGCTTGATCTAATAATCACTGTGGCACTTCGGATTCAACATAAACTTAAACAGTAGTAAAATAATGCTTTCTAGGGGAAGTTAGGAATCACTGATAGAATGCTAAGTGGCAACATCAATCTAAACTGATGCGAGAATAACGCATTTTCTTGGTTTACACTATAAATTCTTTTTTTTTTTCATTTCTTTTTGGAAAAAGGAGGGGGGGAGGTGAACTGGAGGCAGCAGTAAGCTCGAACCTTGGGTAGGGTCCCTACCCATATCCCACCCCACCCTTATCACTTGAGCTCAGCCCAAGTGGCTATACATTCTTTAACATCTATAGAAAATAATACAATTCTTTAAAATCTATGGAAGTAAAGCATGAGCAAGACATAAATAAATGCTATTGCTTAGTGATGTTATCCAATAACTGGTACATCAAAGAAGTACATGGATGTTAAGGAATCAGTTATTTGAGCCTCAGATCTATCCCCTGGACAGTAGTCAACGACTAAACCAAACATAAGTCGCTAGATAAACATCAGTAATACACATGTTACAAATAAAAAATCTGAAGCACCAGTTGCAATTCTTTGCCCCCCCCCACCCCCACCCCCCCCCCCCCCCCCCCCCCCCCCCCCAAAAAAAAAAGTACCTGTTGCAATTCAGTAAGGTATTGTCGAGCAACTTCTACTGCTGCTGGCCGTGCAGTCAACTCTTTAAATCTAAACATTAGTCAAAGTAATTATTTTAGCTCACCATTCTAAGCCCTTATAAAGAACAATTGATTAGGATATAGTTTACTCAACCAAGAGAAAAAATAATAAGAAGAAAACAGATGATACCTGAAAAATATTGGGTCAGCAGTAGTTTTTAACATATTTAGGCGTTCCTGAAACTCTGTGGCAGTTGCATCTTCACCATCAGTATACAGCCATTCTTGAACCTGAGAACAATAAAATGCCATATGCTTAAAGTTTAATAAGAGTAAACTAACTACACAATCTAGGAAAAGATGGGACTAACCTCATCAAGCTTTTTTATAACAGATTGGCGTTCGTCAATTGGAGATACTTTTTCAAAATCTTCAGATGCTTCAAACTGGTATAAGCAAATAATGCAACAAAATATTAAATTAATATGATATCAGATTAACTAAAATTAACTTTTATTCTCTAAAAGAAAGACTGAATGCTAACAACTGACCACTTATATAATGATAAAATCAACCAAACATAATTAAAACTTAAAAAACAAGTGCAGAACTGGCTATGCAGAAAACTGAACAGTTTTATTTTAAATCAAATATGTGAGACAGAACTCAAAAAACAATCATCAGGAATGCAACTATAACTACTAAACAATTTTAAAAACAAAAATTCTGCACCTTCTCTTTTGTAGCATATATATATTCTTCAAGGTTATTTTTTAACTCTGCTGTTCTTCGTCGCTCTGCATCCTTCTTGTCCAATGCTTCCAGTTTACGTTTAGCATCTGAAAAAGATTCTTTCGAAAGGGACATTCCAGGTCCTACTGTTTTCTCCACTATCTACATTGAAAACAAATGGGAAAAAGGTTAAGATAAATATGCAACAATAATGACCTAATACAGAAATATTTTCTAGCAAAGGCAAGGCAAACAATGGCATATAATTAAATGAATAAATGTTCTGACATAGTCTGCTTGTTTGCACCTTCAGTGGAATTTTGAAGGTCCGCTTCTTTAGTTTTCTTTCTGTACCAAGATCCAATGTACTTGGTTCTTCAACACTACTGTTAGATGCATTGCTAATCCCACTATCTGAATCCAAGCTATTGTTACTTTCTTCAGAAGTGTTTTTAGAACCAACATCAACAGATACATTAGGGGAAGCACTGGTTGTATTCTCTACGGTCAAATTCCTTTTAGGAACTTCTATCCATTCTGATATCTGAATAACAGCTTCTGCTTGATCCAAAGCAAGAATTCCACTCCTACTAAGAGAGAAGTGCAAATTTGTTTTGATGGGAGAAGACAAATTCCGCAACGAATACCTGCACAAGGCACAAATGAGCAAAAGAACTTGATTATCTCTTGCAGAAAGATTAAAAGCAAATTGTAATAAAGCATCAAGGAGGTGTTTGCTATTAATTAATTAATTAATAATATTACTGGTAACCAAAACTGATCTTTGGCCAAATACCATAACTATCAATTGTTAGTTTATACTCACAGAAAAATATAGTTCAGTTTGGTTCACTTTGAGCTTCCTTATAGGTTAAACCAGAAGGGTTTCCATGCCTGAATTCCTTTTCATTTGTTTAAAAAATTATGATACCAGCACTTTTATTTGGTTTCAAAATCCCCTTCAAAAGAAACTAAACCAAACCATTAACACCCTAAGCATCAAAATAGGACAGATATCTGCATAGATCCTTACTTCTCAGCTGCATCTGTTAAACCAGACACCGCATACCGAGCAAATATGGGGGAGGAAAGCCCTGGAGGTAAAAGATCTTCATGATCATAGGCAAGTGACACTTCAAAATCTTTGCTATGATTGAAGGACTTGAAAATCTGTAAATGGAAAGTTAGATATCACCATTTGTAAAACTACAAAGAAAATGAGTAGTCTTTTATTCCCACTAGCTCTACAACATGGGATTCAAACAACACATTATTTTACCTTACTGGGAACCTTTTTCATCCTTGGAATCAGTAAAAGCCTGGTGGCCCCATCTTTTGAAAGATCAGGCCCATCTAAATCAACAACAAAACTGTAGGAGGAACCATCAACCATCCCCAGCTTACGATTCAACTTAATTCCATCACTTAAATTAGCAGCAAGTAGCGCTGCACCAAGAACAACAGCTTCATCAGCATCCAAATGTTTGTCCAGATCTTTCCGTCCAAAATATTCCTGGAGCTTAACCTGCCAAGGAACAAGGGAATTTGCTTTAACATTGTTCGACTTTCATCAACTAATCATAATTCAATCTAAGGAACTACAAAGCAGAGACCCTTTTGACAGGATCATCATTCTGATAACTAATTGTGTTACACTGACACAAAGTACAACTTATTATGATGCAGGGTCTCTATACCAAAGATGCATCTTACTTTGTTGCCTTTTTTTTTTTTCGAAGAGGGGGGGGGGGGGGGTGTGGCGCGGCGGGGGAGGTTGTGGTTGAAGCGCAATGGTGAACTAAGCAGTTTATAACCTTTTGTCTATGAACATATTTCAAGATCTTAAAATACAATTGTACATGGATAAAAACAGAAAAAGCGAAAACTAAGATCTCTTGTTATAGCCACAGAAAACTTAATAGCTGTGTATTAGGTTAGGTTGCATTAGAAAATTTCATTTCATGCTAGAAACTTCCCCAAACACAAGTAATGGATTTTATCAGCTTACAATTAATATACTAAAGGAAATGGAGGCTTCCTAAACATGGAATAAAAATGTCAACCAGCTAAAAACAATTCAGGAAAATGGTCCCAGGAATTTCATGTAAAATTTTCACCAAGATTTACAAGGCTAGATTTGCTTTAGTATTTGGAAACTCTTATTTCCAAAACAAACATGCAAAGAAGAGGGCTTCAATACAACCAGGTCAAAGGAAACAAGAATAAATAGATCTTATATCACCATTTCCAGAGGTACAGAGATTTTGAGCTTTAAATAAACAAGTGAAACTGAGAAAATCCTGCATGACACAAGGACACCTTCTTTCTATGCTTTGGAGAAAATGGAGTACAAACCTGCAACTTTGGCACTCGAGTAGCACCTCCAATCAACTCCACGGCATATATATCATCAGCTTGCAAACCCGAATTCTTAAGCAGTTCTTTGACAGGTATTAGAGATTTATCCCAAAGGTCTCCACAGAGCTCTTCAAATTTCTCACGAGTTATGGTGCTCCTGCAGGGAAGCAAAGAAAACCAATTTCAGACAAGCACATGTATTACACTCAAAGATTACCACAAGTTTCAGATAATTTCCAGCTTATTTTCTCTGTGTGATGAAGTCAACCTTAGGCATAGCTTCTAAGGCACTCTTTCTTCGCTTAGAACTTTTTCTTCTTAATTCAGTTTTCTCGGTTTCATTCAGAATTCAAATCTGAAGTTGCTATAAACCATAGACACCTAGCTGTCCTCCATCACTTATTTGACAAGAAATTTGAAAACGAATATAATACCAAGGACTCAATGAAAATGGTACAACAATATAATTAGAGAGCACTGAAGAAGAAAAAGTAATTAGCACTATTATCATTAGTGTACTGAACAACCAACTGATTCTGATGAGATACAAGAACACAAGTACTCAATTACTTTTGCACAGCCTAAAATCATAAATAACAAGTAATATATATATATTAGTTTTTTTCTCATCATTTATGCAAAATCCATAGAAACTATAATACTTTTTGAATGAATGATTGATGCCCCTATAGGGGAAGATAAAAGAAAGCAATGCCTATTTTAAATTGTCCAATCACTTTTACTTGATATCCTGGCATTAATAAGGTAGAAAGATGAAAAAGAGTTACAAGAGAATATTGAAAGCAAGAAGAAGCAAATGTTTATCCTAGATAAGTTAGTATTAAAGCAGCTAAACAAGCATGCAGCTAAGACTAGCAACAGTTTTATAGAAACATTTAATATCTCAAAACTAGGGTTCAATCATAAATTTACCTTTCGAAAATAATGTGCAACAATACAGATCTTGTAGATAGTACTCAAAATGTTTCAGTTATTTCTAGGGGCTCTTTGGTTCATAAAGGTATTCCTAAGCAACCTCAAAGCACAAAGACTTGGAAACAGAAATTATGAGCCGTACAGAATAAACTTTCCTGGATACATTATTACTACCACAAGTTTTCTTTCATGGAACAGAGATGTACAAATCTATACAATAACAGGAACTTCGAATGTTGGAAGCATGTAATAAGAATTAGATGAGACTATTTAACTGCTACATACCTGAAGTCCCGATCATCATAAAGAGATTCAACAGATATTGGAGCCGCTGTATTTGCACTTAAAATTTCCTTTGTACGCTTCACCTGTTTCTTCAACTTAGCTATTGCCTTGGGATACTTCCTGACATCAACCCCATTTCCAACTTGTTTATTGAATTCATCAGCAAAGTAGTCCATGAGCCGCAATTCCATGTTCTGTCCTCCTAGTTCTGAGTCCCATCTAACATCCTTCACCTGAAAAAGATGTTAAATGTTAATTGTCATGATAACAATACCAGCTGTGGTTTAATGGGATATTGAAGAGTGCAACCAGATCTGAACAATAGGCACCAGCTAGTTTTTTGAAGGGTAATATGAAGCGCAATTGCTTATTATCCTGGGCATAATGAAGATGCAGGAGTACTCTTCCTTTAGGAACAGCTATCAGTTGAAAAGCATTTCCAAAAGTGATGGGTTCTGGAAAAGGGTTCTTGTTGAGTGAAAACATAAGCCAGAAACAATGAAGATATGGATTACAGTGATGACATTGCAGTAATTTGTAATCTTTTATCATTTTTATTTTTATTTTTTTGCAAGTTTAAACTCAATCAGACCGAAGTTCTTCTCATCATGGAAGGTGTTCATGCAGTCAAAAAAACAGCCTCCTTGAAACTTTTCAAAACAATAAGAGATGCGTTTGCTAGAATACTAGACAACTCATCGCTTACTTATCACAATCACTAGTTTACCTATTAAAAAGACGACGGATAAATGTTTTTTTTCCCAATGTTTATTTCAGCCAGGTTATAAAAGAATAGACTGGAGGAACCTTTTGAAACATCAAGCTCAAGAGCAATCCAAGTTTCCAGCCTCTTGGTATCTCTAATTATAGAATCAAAGATTAACAGAATAAAGTAATAACTGAGCAGTCTAGTTCACCGATTTAATTATATATTTTCAACTATCGCCATTCTATTCCTAACAAATGCATTCATTCCAATCTCTATAACATATTAACATATTACCAACTACTGCCAATTGATTTGGATGCTAAACAGATTAAAAAAAATAGCGAAAGTAAATTACAAAGAAAATTATAAATTGCAAAATAGTTGCTTTAGAGATATTTTTTTTTCTTTTTACCTGAAATTGGTTGACAGATACACTTTTCCCAAACCCCTTAGCAGTATAAGCAGAATAATAAACAAGAGCTGCATAAGTACTACTCGAACCCATATCATAAAAAATCACATGCCTCGACCCATTCGAGAAATCCTTATCGATCCCATACTGCAATGCCGCCCCGGAATGCTCATTAATCAACGAAATCACGTTTATTCCGGCCAATTCCGCCGCCGTCATCAAGCCTTTCCTCTCCGCTTGTCCAAAATATGGTGGCACCGAAATCACCGCATCCTTAACCATCACTTTCGAATGAAACTCCGCCAAATTCGCTGCGTACTTCAAAATCATCCCCAGCAACTCCTCAACGGAATAACTAACGTCGTCTGAAACTCGAATCCGCGCAGCGCCTCTGGAATCTTCCACTATATCAAACGGAAGGTACATTGAATCGGCGAATCGCTTGACGTCTTGATATGGCTTCCCAACCATGTCTCGAAGACTGGAAAAGACTTTGTCGGGATAACGAGCTACGATCCCGGCCGCTTCTTCGCCAAGCAAGCGAGTTTCCGATTGGAATGCGACTAACGCCGGGGATTTTCGCTTCGACATCTCGTTTATGGCGATAGTGATTGGACTTTGGCCAGGTTTTAGATTCACGACGGCGACTTTCACCCATTCTGAGCCCAGATCTATGCTTGAAACAGCCGATTCCGACTCAACTAGGAACAACGATAGTAGGGATAACAATATCCCTAATCTGAGTAACATATTCTTCATAAGAATTACTAAGCTTTCTTCGTTAAATGAGAGGATCTGGATTTTGCAAGAACCGGAGAGAAGAGGCAAAGGTTCTTGACTTTCAGCGGGTCTCTGATTCTTATATAGGGCGAGTGTTCTGAGGTGGAAAGTACACGGTAATTGCCCTATGAAAAGATGCCATGTGGCAAAATTGGCACGTGGCGAATTTTGAGATGCTTAGAAGCGTTGTGCTTTCGTGTTCGGCAATCGGGTCGTTCGCTTAGTCAGTCAGCCAATACTCAAGTCGTTTGCGGCTTCGATGGGCAAATTGCTTTTGGTTACGCTTCCGCTTTGCTTCTGCAAAAGTCATCTTTTAATTACATAAAATAAATTTTAATTAATTATTTTTTTGCATGCTCAGGTAAAATTATGAATGTTTACAAAATAAAACCATGATTTTTTTTTAAATATGGCGAGGATAATTTTTTGTGTTTTGTTTGAATTTAATTTCTAAAAGTATTAACAACTCGAATCATACTAAATTCAGACTAATTTTAACAAAATTCTTACTTAATGATGAAAATTTTTTTTCATAAACGAAGTTTTTATATGTTTCATTTTTTTTAATATATCTTAACAAATATGTTATTTTAATAATTTTATTCGTAAAATCTAAAATTTTCATTAAAATATCGAATGATTTTTTTTAATGCGAATATCTAATATACCTAAGTATGGCCCAATCCAATCTAATAATGTATCAAATAAATTCTCTAGCCCAATCCAATAATAACATCTACGATAAGTAAATTGTTAGCATATCCTGAAAGATTTAAAGGCGTATTATTTTCATCAGATGAGTTAAAAGTAATGAGAATCAAAAGGAATGAAAGAAAATCCTCAAATCGTGGCTAGTGTGAATAGCTTACGTATACATACATGTAGGTTTGCATGTATTGTTGTATTATAAACGTCGCTAAAACAGCGAAATGCTCATATCAAGAGAGTGAAAAGAAAAAGCTCAAAACTACACATTTAGTGACAAAATCTTTACCATTTTAACACACAATGGTTAGAGAGCACAAAAGGGTGATATGAAATTTCTAGTTGAATTGATTTCACTGAAAAAAGTAGATGCATGAAAAACCTCTCGAAGCGAGAAGCAAAGCAACCATCACCAGCATATGAAACAACAGCTGCCTCTTGAAGATGCAGATTGTGGTGTAATGGTGTTTGATTATGCCTCGCTTGAAACCAGAAGCAGAAGCCCAGAAGCTCGTGCTATATGCAAAACTTTCACACTAGCCACTAGGCTATTGTTAGAATGGAGCCGAGGACGTTCTTCTAAGCTGGAATTTTGGCTCGGGAGGTGGCGCACTCGGCAGCATCTGCTCCAGCTCCTAAGAACATAAAATAAGAAACCAAGAATGAAAATGAATTTTATGTGGAAGCACCAATGAACAAAAAGAAAAGACTTTCGAATGTGTAAAGATGCATTACATGTAAAAGTATTCATGTATGAAACCATAAAGATTTTGGGATGTATAAACATGCATCGAACACCTTCAGGCTTTACTTGACCAAAATTGTCTTCAAAATCATTTAATCTTCTCTTGCTCCCTAACCAAAGCAAGAAGTGATAGGAAAGCTAACAATGATGACCAAACAAGAGGGCATAGTAATGAAAAAAAAAGAGCGAAAAACTTGTATCTGAAGTTCTGGATGAGCGTCAATAGCATCGGAAAGCATATAGTTCTCGAAATGTAACATGACCTCCATGCCAATTTGTGGTCAGCTTCCTTTTTCTTTGTTTATTAATTTGCTGCACAGAGCTTATAAAATGATATGCAAGATGGAGTATGGTATACATGAAAAGTGGAGTCCAGCAGAAAACAAAATATGGTACCCAATCACTCAAACCTGCTTGGATCCAGAGCACAATACAATGTCCAAATAATGCTTGAACAATATAACATTATTGAGGCTAATTATCTAAATATCCTAAAATAAGCATGATTTCCAAGCTATGTTGCTCTGACACTTCATTTTCCTGGAATCACTTATCTCCAACACATATCTGATGCACATGGTTATGGAAATCCGACCCTCCAAACTTACAGCAAAACTTTAGAGAAATTTCAAAATATCCCTGTCAGACACAACCCAAATCCGACACTCACGCCCCAGTCTGAGTAGCAAAGTTGCAAGAGCCATGATTATAAGACTAACTACTAATAAACATAAAAAACATGAAAAGACCACACAAACATGTTGATTCATTCAGGGAAATGCTAGTTTTAAATCGAGACAAGTCAAAAAAAAAAAAAACAGGATGAAGAGAAGCACATTTGGAAAATGAAGAAACAAATTGAGAATGAGTGTCTGAATTTTCCTTGGAACTGATCAAAAGGATTTGTCCCCTTTCAATAACAGCAACGCCGATAATTTAAAAACTAAAGAGTTGCAATATCACAAGATTACGGAATATTTCCTATTTAATAGGGTTAGCCTTGTATTAGGATTGGCACCCTGAGGTGCCTCTTTAGCGCATTTGTTTGTTCGCTTAATGAAAAAAACAAATAGATATACTACGAGATCACTAGAACTTCAAATTCTAATCATTTCAGTTCCTTGGGCCAATTTAAAATGCAAGTTAAAAGTGGACAGCTGAAGCTGCAAAATTAAGCAAGAAGAATGAAACATGGGAACAAGGAAAACCAACAATTCATTTGTGTGTCCATTAACAAAGGCATTTATCAAAAAAAATCCCCAAGAAACTAAAGCAGTAATTGATGGAAATTGTAGTTTTCAATGTTTTAATATTACCTAGGTGCAAGTGCAAGTGCAAAGCTGGCAGTGAGTGGGGTGCCTCAAATCGAAGAAAAGTTGGTTGTACAGAATGCAGATGGTTTCAGGCTTAATTCGATGAGAAAAGAAATATGTGTTGGCAGTGGATTTAAGATGGGAAAGGTTGCAATTTGAGGGCTCGAAAAACACAAAAACAAGGAAACAAATTTGGTTTCTGTCTGCAGCTGTTTCTTGTACTCTGCACAGTAAAATAAGGATCTCAGGTTTAGTCTGTTCGTAATTTGATTCGAGTAGGATAACAATTAGTAGGAGGGATTCAAGGTTGAGGGATTTGCATAGGATATTGAAGGGTTAGAATAACCAAAGGTTTCAAGTGTTTTCGTAGGCCTCACATACCTTCACTACCACCTCCCCTCTTTCCATTAAGATGGTTTAACAAGGGCATCAGTCTCCATCCCTTCCCCACAATTCAAACATAGCATTTGTCGTACTAAGGTCTCAAAGGGTTCACAGCTAGGTTGCTTTAAATGAAACCCAAAGAGTATAAAACCTGCTGAAATGGTAATAACCTTGTTTCCCATTAGTTGAAATAAGTTAAATGCTTATTTACAGTCTTAACTCCTGAGAATCCTAACCATTGCATGACTGAAGAGTTGACATTCAAGATAGGAAATTAAGAAGAACAAAAACCTAATAACATTATTACATTAACACTCTGTTTGGTAGGAAGGATAGAAAGGAGAAAGGAAAGAAAATGTTATAATCCAAAGGATGAGCTACAAAATATATGATAGGGTAATGGCAAAGATATCGCATGCAGAGACAAAAAGCTCGATTCTCTAAGCTGTTGGAGTGTTTAATATCATCCATCAATTAATGAAAATAAAAAATTATGGAGTGAAAAGCAACCATTGGCCATAATTAAGTTCTAGGAGTTATGAACGCATTTGAAAGAGGCAAGAACATGATGGTATTTAATGCAATAAAATGGTTCGATAATACACAAGTCAATCTTGAATAGAGTATATAGACAACATATATAGGTTATAAATTTAAAGACATAAGTGTAGTTATTGGGAAATACAAATACAAAATATTAATTTTGACTTTTGAGTAAGATAAAGTCTATCCTCTTCTTCAAAGAATAGATTGAAAAAAAAATGAAACTATTTTACTTTAAAAATAAAAGGTTTTTCAAGATAGTCAATTGAATGTAAACAAATCATCAAAGTATCTTATAAGACAGATCTAACCTTTCGTTTCCTCAGCCTCTCATTTTCCTCTTCTAGACGTGAAACTTTGTTCTCCAGTTCATTAGTATAAGCCTGTTTATAAATATCTTTTAGGTCACTAGATATTTCAGAAAACAAGACCACAAAACATTTAAAAGAGAAAAAAAAAAGATGCAAAAGGAACAGCATGACTGTCAAGAATCAAATTAGAGAGGCAGAACAAGTGAAAGCTGACCTGTTTCCTTGCTCGTGAACGTGCCGCAGATTCCCTGTTCTTTATCATCCTCTTCTGTCTCCTTTCAACATTTTTCTCACCCATGTTCTCAGGGGCTCCTCTTTTCCTTCCAGATGCCTGTGTATCTGATAATGTCCCCAACAAAGGCGAAGGCAATGGCACCTGGTTCTCTGGGTAAGAGACATCCATTACAGCAGAAGCCCCCACGGCTAAAGGCTGTGGCATAGGCTGGGCTGGCATATAAACCCCCATTATACTTTGTTGCGGATGCTGATATTGTGGCTGTGGGTACTGCATCCACTGACCTTGTTGTGCAAACTGCGGTGCAACACTTAGATCAACCCCAGTAACAGAAGCACGATCTTTTTTATCCGTAGATGCTTCAGCAACAACTCCTGCTTTCACAAGAAAATCCTCCAACGTCATTTCTCCAAGGGTAGGCTGCCTTTCTCTGGATTTCTTTTCCCCATCATTTTTGCTTTGTTGGATATCTCTCCAAACCTCATCAACTGTCTTCTTGCTCAAAGCACCAGTTAATGACAAACTTGCCTGACGCTGCAGAGGAGTTTGATTGGTAAGCGCTGTGCCTTCAGTTTCCATAACAAAAGTCGGGTTAGCCTCCACTGTCCATACATTCTTGAGAAGCTCATCTAGGTTCATGCTACTAAGAGGCTTTCCCAAGTCACCCAACTGATTTTGAACCTCATCCAGCGTAAGACTATACATCGAATTTTGCCGTGTTAACTGCTGAAACTGCGACTGTTTGCCATTACTACCACTATCACCTTGAGACCCCATTGTCTGAATTCCCATGTAATCACTTTTACTTAAGCCACTTCTTTTCAAAATTTCCAACAAAAATTCCTAGAAGAACGACTATATAAGTCCTAACATCCACCTGAAACTCACCCCAATGACAGAACACCTGAAAGCTTCACCGGTCAGCCCCAAAAATTAGAACCTGAAACGCTGAAATCTGAATTTAGACACAGCCATTCATTTCAACCCTCTTCAGTTCAAATGATTCAAAAACATCTTTCTCGAATAGCTAACAAGATGTACGAAGAAAAAAAAATTCTCTACTTCTCTTAAAAGTGAATGATATGATCAAATACATTTCATTTCAAGGATAAATGCATACATGCACAGGGCAGACCACAAGCTCCCCTCTCATTCAAAGTTCTTCATACCCAAATCCTGTATTGAATATAATAAAATACCCAAAAGCCTAATATAACAAATCTCACTTCAAAAGACCATAGAAAGTACTTTTTTTCCTACAAAATAAAGGAAAAGAACACAAAACCCTAAAATTGCAAAAGGATCCACATTTCAACTGTAATTAAAAAAGAATCCAGAAGGCAGAAAGGAAAAAAACTAAAGAGAAAAATAGTAAAGAAGCAAATCAAACCCAGTAATTTACTGTCCTCAGATACACTAAAACCAGGGCAAACAAAAGAAAAATAAAATAAAATTGATGTGAAAAATACTGACGATTTAAAAAAATAATAAGGGCTATAACGTTATAATCTGTTGCATGCAAATGGAAATGGAAAAACCTTAGCTTCTAGTCACAAGATAAAAAACAAAAACCGTGAAGAATCATAAGCATTACTAAATCCTCAGATTATCACACCGTTAACAAGAAGGAGATAAACTTATTGCATGAAACAACAATCAAAGGCTTTAAAATGAGAGCTAAAAAGAAAACTATTGAAACAAACCTGAATGAAAAGATAAAGAAAAACCCAAAAGAGGATCTAAGCAAAGGACTTTCTTTATTACAAGACAGAGGCCGAGAATAAGAAAAACAACCCAGAAAAGCCACTGTCAACAACAACAACAGCAACAACAAAAACCTTAAAAAAAAAAGCAAGTAAGAAATGAAAGGAAGGGCTTAAAAGAAAAGGGAAATGGAAAGCTTACTTGGATTTGGAGAGAGTGGAGATTGAGAGCGTGTGCATTTGCAGAGAAACAAAGCTTTGGTGAAACGAGAAACAAAGAGCAAGTCCCAAAAAACATAAACAAATGCCCAAAAATATTATAATTTTTAATTTTAAATACTACTATGTTAGGAGCAAAGTGTTTTAATTGGCTCAAATTGTTTGCAAAATATGGTAAAAATGACGCTCATGGCATGATGACTCATGGGTTGTCCCCATTGGAAATCATGAGACCTCGCACAGCCAAATGGCACTTTCACATGCAATTGCAACCTTCTCTTTCTTTTTCTTTTTTTATTTTTTTTTTCAATTCTCACCTATTCTTTTTCTAAAAAATAAAATAAAGTACTCCCTCTTTTTTTATAGAAATTATTTTTAATATTAAAATCATAAAAATAAATTAAATTAAAATTTTAATATAGATTAAATTCAATAAATTTTTTAGCATAATTAAAAAATATAATATTAAAAAAATTCTAAAAAAATTAATCAATTTAATTTATTATTTTAAAAATTGCATTTTGGACCTTTAAATTTTAGTATTTAACATATAGTAATTAATCTTTGTATTAAAATAGTATAATATGCTAGCTTGATTTATATGTAATTAGAATTACTTCTAACTACTTTAGTACCAAACTATAATAAAGAATGGCTATATTTTTTTTATAATACTATATGATGACAAAGGCTTCTTACAAAATATTATTCCTTTGAGATATAATAATTTTCTTTTGTTGGCAATAATGATTAGATATAATCATAAGAATAAAATAAAATAAATTAAGAGAGCATATATTTTAATTATATAGTATTATTTAGCTAATGCATAATTTCCATTGACCTAATACTTCCTTTACTTGCTTTAATTATTTTAAAACTTTCTTTTTCACTTTTTTTCAATAAAAGTAAATAGTAGAGGATGCATATTATAAATTAAAAGGAAGAATCATATTTTTTTAATGAAAACCAATCTTTAAGTTTAATCTTGTAAGAATAACTTTTTCTATCAATGCCAAAATAGTTTATATCATTAAATTAAATTTTTCGTTTTTGGTATGATTTTTTTTTTACTTTGATTAAAAAACAAAGCATTACAATTGTTTTAACAAATCCTTAAACACATAATATTACTTGTTAATTTTGTCAATAAAATTAAAAAAAATTAATTATTAATTTTGCAAAATATTCTTTTTAAGGCACGCAACGTTGAAACAAATGAAAGAGACGGATAAAACAAGAACTAAAGTACTTGACTTCTGCAGGAGACAAATCCCAACAGAAAACACCTTCGTCCAATAGTTAATATCTCACATGATGAAAGATTTTGTTTTTGTTAATGAGGTTTTGATTTAGTGTTAAAAAAGAGATTTTATGAATTTAAAGTTTTAGATTTGAATTTTATTAAGGGTAAGATTGAGTTTGATTTGTTTGTGTAATTTATTATTTATATTTATTAATTTATTAAACTATTTGTTCATCAAATATAATATATTGATTATAATCATAAATTAAAATGAAAATGTACTATTAAAGAAAAGATTTTGTTTTTTTGACAATGGGAAATCTCTAGTAGATTTTTTTTTAAATGATCAAAGTCTGAAAATAAAAAAAAGGTTGTAAGAGTTTCAGATCTCTCTATTCCAATTTTTAAGATTGATTATATGACTCATTCGCATCAAACCTCAAGTTTAATCTTTGATGGACTTGATAATTCTTATATCTATTTCGTGTCAAATCATATAAATAACAAAAATTATTATATCATAATTTTTGTGAATATGTCAAGTACAAACTTTATTTTTATTTTTTTAATCCATTTAAGTTTTTATCAAAATTTTAGTTCGTATGAAAAAAATAATATAGGTGTTGATTGTTGAGTATCAAGCTTAATCTTTGGTTAAGAGAAAAAAAATAGTATAGATGTTAATTGTTGAGACTTGTACTTCATACATACAAAATTTTCATATTTTAAAAGCGGATATATAACCATTTAAACTAGTAATTAATATGATTATTATTTAATATAGTGCTGTTTTAGATTTTTAAGTAGTATTAAGATAATGACACATATATCAATTTATTTATTTATTTATTATTTTTCTAATATTTCTTAAAAAATATGTATCATTATTTTAACTCCGTCTGTAGAATCTAAAAATTTCACTAACAATATATTGTACAATAATTCTAATTAATTTCAACTTTATTTTTTTCGTTGTTGTTATTATAAAGTTCAATTCGAGGCTCAAAATATTTAAATATAGATGACATCAATAATAAAATAAATTATTATAATAAAATTTACAAGCCTTGGTATTTAAAATGTTATAAAGTCATATTCATAGTGAAACACCAATTATGAAAATCAAAATGCTGATCAATTTCACAAACATTAATGATCAAGTTATGATAATTTTAAAGTCACATAATCAAACTAAATAAATTTAATGGCCAAATTCTACAGTAAGGTCGCAAAATATCGATCTTATTGTAAGGTCACGATATCTCATGAGATATTGAATAAAATTTAAAAATTATTTAAATAGGTTAATAATGGCTTAACAGGTTAACAGGTAAACTAAAATTTAATTTAAAAGATTTAAATTACAATTTTATCCTTTTAAAAGGTAAGAAAATATTTATATTTACATCTTTAACCATTAAACAAAATTAAATTACAATATTATCCATTAATATTAAAAAATATAAGGTAATTGCCAAGAAAAGTTTTGGAAGTCGACTACTAATGTATAGAAGACGACTGCTTTATTTTGGCTATTTTTTGTTTGTATCATTCTCAGCCTTCGGTTCAAGTAATAAAAAGCAAGAATAATGCTAGTAGGAACCAGGGGTATAGAAGCCTGTAAGTGAATAGAGTATTTGCAAACTCCATTCTGTCCTCATTATACTCGTAATCAGCTTATCACTTACTGAGATAGAAATATGTTTTAATAAACTTAACAAGTATGGAAACCATGTATTGAACAATTTATATAAGAAAATAAAAAGAATCAATGAAACTTGTCAAGAAATGTCATGATATATACCCAATAGCATAATCGCAAACATCGCCAAATATAGCAAGAATTCTTTCTCTGTATGAAAAGACATCAACAACACTAGCTATTGTCAGCACTTGGCCCAATCTCAAAAAAAGAAGCAAAATCAATTCAAATCTCACAAAAAAAAACTAATTTTGGCAAAACCAATTCAAATCTCAGAAAGAATAAGCTCACAGTTCTTACAAGTTACATCGCTAATAAGAAACCAAAAAAAAAAGAAAACCTTACCAGAACTTGCCTAATCTATTAGTTAGGCAAAGAGGCTCAGATTCTTCTGGTGGCGCAGAAAGGCTGATTTGGCACAACTACCTGAGGACGGTGGTAGAGAAAATATCATAGTGATGTTGATGGTGGTGGCGGAGGTGGCGAGGGCGAGAGAGAGGGTGATTTCGATTTTGAAAATTAAGAGAAAGGAAGAGATTTCTTTTGAATAGAGAGAGTTGAACAGGCTTTAAAAAATCCTAAGAAGAAGAAAAATAAAGAGAGACGAGAAGATGAAGAAAGTGTTTTCATTTGAAATGTGAAAATGAAAATGAAAGTTAAACTAAGCTGCCAGTAAAAGTTTAACTATGCCGACGATTTTGTTTGAGATGAATAAATTAATTAAAATACAATAAACACAGGTAGTTTGTGAAATCCTGTTAAAAAGCGCCTCTAAAACTAGTGTTTTTCTCTAGTGGCATTCGACTGCCCATATACATTTTTGAAATAGAATGCTTCAAACAACCTAGCAGTCCCTTACTTGTATTATGGCAGTCGACTGCCGTTGCAACAGAAGCATTCTGTCTGGAGAATGCACAAGGGCAGTCAAATTCTTTTAACGAGAAGTCGACTGCCTCAAAAAAAAATTCAAAATAATTTTATTATAATATGTTTTTATTATTTATTAATATTGTTATTATTTTTATTATTATATTTTTATTTATTTATTTATTTATGTATTTATTATTATTATTATTATTATTATTATTATTTTTATTATTATTATTATTATTATTATTATTGTTATCATAGTATTTTACGATGAATCTCATTATTTGTACGATGATCCTTATCAAATTTACGATCAATCTGACCAAATTTACGATCAATCTCATCATTTTAACTATGATCCTTGTTAAATTTATGATCAATTTGATCAAATTTATGATGAATCTCATCATTTTTACGATAATCCTTATTAAATTTACGATATATCTCATTATTTTTACGATGATCCTTATTAAATTTATGATATATCTCATTATTTTTACGATGATCCTTATTAAATTTACGATCAATTTGATCAAATTTACGATGAATCTCATCATTTTTACAATGATCCTTATTAAATTTGTGATATATCTCATGATTTTTACGATGATCCTTATTAAATTTACGATCTATCTAATTAATTTTACAGTGAATCTTATAATTTTTATGATGATCCATATTAAATTTGCGATGAATTTCATTATTTTTACAATGAATCTCATAATTTAAGAAGTTTAACAAAGTTTTGGGGATTTTATCGATTTTTTAAGGCGTTTATAGCCAAAAAGCCATTTGGCAGTCGAATGCCCGTGTTTAGCATTCGACTGCCCAAAGGCAATCCTAAAATAGAAAGTTTCTAGGCAATAGGCAGTCAATTGCCATAATTAAACAGTCGACTGCCTATGTTTTTGAAAAGTTCTATCATAAATTTTCATCTAAGCAGTCAAATCCTTTTATTAGGCAGTCGACTTCCCAAAGAGTTACAAACTTCTCCTAAAGTTATTCTTTCACTTTAAATGGTTAAGAAACATGACCATTGGATTCCAAAAGATTTGATCTTGTTAAACAATTGTGTTGTTGAATCAAACAACACAAATGAAAAATCATATCGTTTGATTGAAAGATCATATCATTTGGAATTATTCTTTATAAATAGAGATGTCAAGTTCAAGATCAAATTTAAGTTGTTTCATTTTCATCAAACCCCATAAGTGACTTAATTCTTGTACAACAAAGACTAATAAATTTTACAATGAATTTCATAAATTTTATGATGAATACTATACATTTTTAAGATAGATCTGATAAATTTTACGATGGATTTCATAAATTTTACAATGAATCCTGTAAATTTTATGATTATAAATTTTACGATAAATCTAATAAAATTTATGATAAATCTCATAGATTTTACAACTAGTCGAATAAATTTTACGATTGATTTTATAAAATTTACGAAGAATCTAATGAATTTTATGATGAATATCATAAAATTTACGATGAATCTCATAAATTTTATGATGAGTCTAATAATTTTTATGATGAATATCACAAATTTTACAATGAATGTTATAAAATTTATGATGAATCTCATATATTTTACGATTAGTCTAATAAATTTTATGATTAATGTTATAAAATTTATGATGAATTTAATAATATTTACGATGAATCTCATAAATTTTATGATGAGTCTAATAATTTTTACGATTAATATCATAAATTTTATGATTAATGTCATAACTTTTACGATGAATCGTATAAATTTTACGATTAGTTATCATTTTTTTTCATTACAAAATTAATATTTTTTCATAAGTAGGCTGTAAGCAGAACATTAATAAGAGTTGCAAAATATGCATGGCAGTCGACTGCTATACAATGACAGTCGACTGCTTTATTATAGCATTTGACTGCCTATGAGAAAATTCGTAACAGAACATTACTGGGTCAGTAGGCAGTCGACTGGATTATTTAGCAGTCAACTGCTTATGCCATTGTAATATTATGTTACAAATTTTCTCATAGGCAGTCGAATGCTATAATCGAGCAGTCGAATGCCCTAATAAATTTTGTCATGTGCTTGATAAATATTGAATTATCATCGTTTTAGCATAATAGTTATAAAACCAGGCAGTCGACTGCCTGCAAACATGTAAATAATTAAAAATCTTACTGGTAAAAATATAACGATTCCTGGATCACTTTAGAAGACGTTGTTTGTAAATCATTGGTTCATCGCAATTTCCTTCGTTTATGCAATTCTCTTTCAAAAAACTTACCTATTGTTAAAAATATAAATGGAGAATAAAGAATAACTATTTGATTGAGGTTAGGTTTAAGGTTTAGGATTTATAAAATATTGAAACAGCTACAAACTAGATTAAAGGTGAAACAGAAAAAAATTGAAAAAAAGGGATTTATGATTTAGAATTTAGGGTTTATGATTTAGGAATTAGGGTTTAAAAACAATAAAAAGGTTTATATAAGAAGAAGAATACTACTGCAATTAAAACAAAGTTATATTTGTAATATAATACTATAATTTTAATAATATTTAGTAAATAATATTTAATTTTAATAACTGGTTTAGTAGGTTACCAGGTTAAAGAGTTTTTTAATTTTATAAATTTAATCAATGGTTTAAATTAGATTTGACTAATCCAATGGTTCTAATTTAATGACCTTATAATAAGGTCAATTTTTATGACCTTACTGTAGAATTTGTCAAATTTAATGGTCAAATATTCCCTAAAACTTTTTTACAAAATGGATATAAGCCTTCAATCTTTAATTTTATTATAAAAGTCTATAATTTTTATTTTACTATAAATAAGCCCTTAATCTTTCAAAATAATGAAATTAAGTGAAATAAATAAGAGGTTAAAGTCTTATAAGCCCTCAACTATTTTATTTTATTGTAAAAATTTATAACTAATTTGACTTAATAGTATTATTTTAAAATATTAGGAGTTTATACAGTAAAATTAAAGGTTGAAGGTTTATTTTCATTTTATGCAAAAAGTTAAGGGTATATTTGACTAGTAAGCCAATTAAAAATCATTGAAAAGTTAAAGTGATTAAAAGGATAATTTATATTCCTTAACATCTAAAATTTCCTTTTTTTTTTCAAAATTTATAATATTAATTCAATAATATCACATGTCATGTAAGATGACATGATAATGTCAATGATGAATATTGTTAATTTTTGATGGATGAATAAAAAAATCATAAATATTAAGGATTAAATCATTATCTTTCTTAATCTGATAAAAAAATTAATAGTCAAATATATCTTCATTTTTAGCATAAAATGGATAGAAGCTCTCATATTTTATTGCATGTAAATTAGTCAATAAATTTTTTATTTTGCTATAAATAAGCTTCAAACATTTTAAAATCATGTAACTGCACACATGACATGCCACATGACAATCTATAAAAATATTTATGTCAGTTGTCACGTAGAATGTCCAAATGATAGTTAATGTTATTTAACATATTTGGACTTAATTGCATAATTTTGAAAGTCTAAAAATTTATTTACAGTAAAATAAAGATTTATGTGCCAATTTGCATTCGATAACTTTGAGATTTTATATCAATTTCGTCCAACGATTTAAGGTAAATTTAACTACGAAACTTAAAAAAAAAAAACTTATCTGAAACTCTAATGATAAATCTTATAATTTGCCCTTTCCCAAATAACTATGCATTGAGACATTTCTAAATAATTCATAGACAAAGTTGAAGAAAATTCAGGAAACAATGACATTGATGGGTTAATTGGATGTTTTTGGAAGCCACAACACATGGCATTGTCGCACACCCTAATTGCAATTTCATTGAAACAATCATGTCTTCGCAAGTAACTCTTTCCTCGTGGACACCATCATCCTTCTAAGCCCTATGCAACTAATGGGGAAGAATCCCCAAATCGTTGGCCAAAGCCAACTAGCTTTGCTGAGGATTAAGTTATTTACTTCCACAAATGTTTGAACTAATTAAGATGTGATTACCGAAAAAAATATACTTTGATAATTAACTGTAACGTTGATTATTTTATTTTGAAATTAAGATCAAATTTGTCATTATTTTTATCAATAGGTAATAAATTTAGCATTGTAGTTCCATTTTATTAAAAATTTTCATTATACTTTTACTTTGTATATTTTTAGATAAAAAATAAACAAAATTTATTAGTTGCATTAGTAGAATTTTCGTGAAATATTTTAATTCCACTACTTTATGTGCAAAAATCAAAAAAAAAAACACAACATTTCAACTTTAATTAGAAGCCTTTAATTCTTACATTAGTTCGATTCTTTATTGATTTTCATAAGTCAACACATTTGAGCATATCTTATCAACAATCAAGTGATCATTGTCTTCTGTTAATGTCACTTGACGAACAGAACAATTTTATTACTAATAATTATTTAATGTATTAGTAATAGTTTTTCTAAATTTTATAAATGAGATTAGAATATTATTTTGTGTTAATTTATTTTTAGTATTAAACTATTAATTGATTAATTATTTTAAGAGTTTATATATGATGCACTAACAGTATATAACTTCTATACAATATAAGTTAATCATGAGATGACACTTCAAATAAAAGTCTTTAAAAATAAATATTAACAAAGTTTTTAAATTTATTTTTAAGGACCTATACACTTTTATACTTTGTTCATTTATAAAATATTATCCTATGATTAACTGACAGTGTATCACATAAAAACTCTTATTTTAAATATATCATATTAATGAAATATACTATAAATTTTTTAATTTTATTGACGTATATAGATTTTTTTGAGTGGGTCCAAATCTGAAATCTGTTGGCAGTGGTGGCCAGTGGGCCCAAACCCAAACCCGACGATTTCCAAAATCATTTGAAAACCCAGAAGCGCTTAACAGTACCTGTGGCGACGGTTAGAAATTAGAATTCCCTCTTCTTCAAATTTTCCGATCTCTCGCATTTTATAATTCATTTGCTATTATTGTCCGTCGAAATTATTTCAGGGTATTACTATTCGATTCTTTGAGGTTGCTTAGATTCGATAATACTATGTCGGCATCTACCGTCTCGATCACCGCCAACCCGGCGGCGGCGTCTCGTCGGCGGCCTGTCCTTGTCGGCGAAAAGAAATCGAACATCGACGCATTGGTTGCCGAACCGAATCCTAATGGAGTTAACATTGGGGAAGATAAAGCCACCGGCGCTGCTGGTACTGCCGGTCACAGCAGAGATCTGAGCCACCATTCCGTCCGTGGCGAAGCGTCGAAGGACTCGATGCAAGCGAGGAAAGTCACTATGGCTCAAAACTCGAACGTCTCGCAGCGGCGGACGCGGAAAGGAGTGGTCAACAAGACGGAGAAACCCCGGTGGTTGACTGTGGTTAGTATTTTTATTAAGAATTTAGTGCTTTTGCTTGTATTGGTTGGGTTAGTTCAGATTATTAGGACATTGGCTTTGAAATCAGGAGATGTTAGTGAGGTTGGGACGCAGATTGGATTAACTGAATTTGAGGGTAGGGTTGCTGAGGTTGAGAAGTTTTTGAAGACAACGGCTAAAATGATTCAGGTTCAGGTAGATGTTGTCGATAAGAAAATCAACAATGAAATTGGTGGATTAAGGAGGGAATTGAATGGGAGAATTGAGGATCAAACTAGAGTATTGGAGAATTCATTGAAAAAATTGGAAGAAAAGAGTGAGGGATTGGACAAGTCCTTGAGTGAATTGAGGAGCGTGAATTTACTGACAAAGGAAGAGTTCGAGAAGATGTATGAACAATTGATCAAAGAGATGGGTGAAAATGGTAAGACTGAAAATGCAGTGAGTTTGACTGATCTAGGAGCCTATGCAAGAGAGATTGTTAAGAATGAGATTGAGAAGCATGCCTCAGATGGGCTTGCCAGGGCTGATTATGCGCTTTTTTCTGGTGGGGGAAGGGTTGTTAGGCATTCCGAGCCCTTTCCTGCTGGAAAAGGAAGCAACTGGTTTTTGAAAAGTACTCAAAATGTGGTTCATCGTGATGCAGAAAAGATGTTGAAGCCTAGTTTTGGAGAGCCAGGGCAGTGCTTTCCATTGAAAGGAAGCAACGGTTTTGTTCAGATCAAGCTGCGCACGGCTATTATCCCAGAGGCTATTACTTTGGAACATGTTGCAAAGGTAACATTTTCAATATGCTTACATTGGTGTAAAGTTTTTTTATTTTGTGTATGATTCAACTTATGAATATATCTTAGTTTTTGGTTTGTTTTGTGATGAAAAATCCAATTATTATTCAATTTCTTTTGATATTGAGCCTGAAGCTCTAACATAAGATCCGTAGGCTTTGAACATTTGAAATTGAGCTCCTGTAGCCAATCCTTTAGCCAAAACAATTTATAAGTGATATGAGCTATAGCTCTAAGTCAGCTTCAACCATTGATCTTGCAATAACAATCTGCTTCTTACTCCTTCAAGACCTATATTTCCACTAACAAACAGCTAATAACATTTGGTAGACTTCTTATAATTAGGAGATTTAGCTCAATTTGTTTTTGACTATTATATATGGATCTTAGTTATAGAATTAAAGAAAAATACACAAACATTATACTTAGATCTCATTTTGAATCTTGATTTGCTCAGTAGTCTGTTTTAACATCCTCCATACCCTGCATCCTAACTTCCATAATTAATAGGTAAATCTTTATGTACTTTTTTCACTATTAAATGTAAATATGTAAATAAGGTTTCCTTTCCTTCAATAGTGCTTTCAGGGAAAGAGAAATTGGTTAATAATGCAACTATTTAATCTTGATTGAAGAGTATGTGTCAGATGAGGATATATTTACTTTTAGCAGAGGCATACTTTTGGAAGTAGCAGGTGAATATATTTATATTTCTGGCATTGCTAGGTTTGTATTGGTAAAAAGAGGAAGAGCTACTTGTATTTGTAGGAAAAACTGGATTGCTAGGATTGGGTATTTGATGGTTTGTTTTTCTTCTATTTCTCATATTCAGCTTTCACATGCAGTTGCAACCTAAGATATTGGGAATTTGTTGCTTTGAGAACAGAACATAAAATATTATTTAAATGGCTGAAGAATGCCTAAATAGATTTCATTTTTGGTCTTCTTTTTAATTCATAACCTAAGAATTTTGTACTTTTTCACATGCAGTTTGTTTACTAGAAATGTGTTTATGTTTTATTGTTGAGTGATTCACTGATCAGAAGTTGTGAAAATTTTATTTTCTTTTCAATTTTAAATTTGGTAATTGTTATATGGGTTACTACAATTTCACTGTTATTTTTGTTAAGTGATTGTGCCTTGTGGACTTTTTCAGTTGTTTCTTTTTTTCCAATTGCATGCATCTAATCAGTTCTTTTACATTTCTTTTTTATAAAGTTTTAGAAAGAATCTGTTTATATTTAAAGTCTTGACAGTCGGAAAATTTGAAGTTTGCATTTATAATCATTTATAAACAGTGCTTGCCTTTGTTATTTGCTATGTTTTTCATTTAAGTTATGACCAGCAAAAATAAATCAATGGCTGATTTAATAGAGGGTGTTTTTTTTTTAATTTTTAATTTTTTATTTTTAATCACGGATGCTAAATCCGTTGTTCTTGTACTACGAACAGAGTGTGGCATATGATAGATCCAGTGCACCCAAGGACTGCCGTGTCTCTGGCTGGCTGCAAGGTCATGATCTTGACATGCACATTGATGCTGATAGGATATTTCTTTTGGCAGAATTCACATATGACCTTGAGAAGAGTAGTGCTCAGACATTTGATATATTGGATGCAGCTGGTGTTGGCATTATAGACACAGTCAGGCTGGAGTTCTCTTCCAACCATGGAAGCCCTTCACATACTTGCATTTACCGTTTGAGAGTGCACGGTCATGAACCTGATTCTTCTTCAATGGTAGAATTGCTGCCTTGACGCATAGCATACTTTGGCAATCTGCATTCCTCTTGTAATTGTTGTTCTTATCTCTGTATTTATTTAATTAGTACTTAGGTCATTCTACGTACTAGATACCGATTCCTTATCCTATTAAGGTTTTCTTCTCTGTGTAGTGTAGCAAATGTGTGTGAATCTATTTGCATGTTTCCAGTTAGGCTCTACTTGAATCAACAACAATGATCTCTATGAACCATAAATAGATTAGGTTTAGTCTCCTTGGATGAGAAGTTTGATTGACTGCGACAATTATGCAGGCAATTCAAGATTAGAATCTTTCTTGCTTAAATGAGTATATTCATTTCCTGGGTGATGGTCGGATGACAGTACGAAATGGTACGAGTTTTGAATAGCTGGATATTTTAGTAGTTCTTTTATTATTATTGTATTCAAAGATGAAACCAATGATTGCTGAAGAAAGTGTTTCTGATCTGTAATGTAGAAGAAAAGGGGAGGGATGAGTGCTTAGCCCTGCTGGATGATTCCTTTGCTTCATTGGCTAGGGGATACACAAAGGTTTCTTCAAAGTTTCCGAGTCTTGCAAACCAATAAAATAGTATAATACTAACATTAGAATGATTTCTGTGGTGGATTGCTATAAAACCATGATCTTGAACCCTAGCCTAGGGTAGTCTGAGCCTTTAACCTTTTTTCGGGGCGAGCAATGCCTTTGACTGCCTTGAGTGGCCTAAGACCGCATATCTCACGGCTTACTCATGATTAAACGGTCAGAAAAATTGTGGTATGTGGCAAATTTTAGGTTTTTGAGAGGTCTAAAACCTCATTTCTTATGGCTTGCTCATGATTAAATAGTTAACAAGTTTTCGGTTGATTGATAAAAGAAAAAAATTGTGACATGTTAATTTAGGTTTGAGTTTAAACTACTTCAACGCGCATCTCTAATTATATATATAAAAATCAAAATCGGAACTTTATACCTCTTAACATTAGGGATAAAGATCATTGTCTACGCAAAACTATTTTATACAGAAATGTAAAAAATTTACATCCAAACATTTGATTTAATAAAAAATAGATATATGTATTTTTATTTGAAAGTAGTGGTTGAATTCTTCATTCTTGCAAATTAAAAAGAAAAAAAGAATTTGCAGTGAAACCTATGTAAAATGGACTCCTCCTTATTAGAGATAATCTTAATATTGCATGAATATTAAAAGGTGATGAAATAGAAAAGTGTAAACTTATAAAATGATGAATGAATGAAAGAAAAAAAAAAGGCATGGAAGAAAAGATTAAAACGAGTACCATCCATTAGAATTCAAGTCAACTCCGAAATTCTGCAACCATGCTTCCTCTATTTTGGGATTCTGTATGCTTCAAGAAAGGTAACTACCGACATTTGGCATGGCTTAGCTGGCCTGTTAGTTTGTCTCGTTTGAAAACCAGAACCTAAGCATGCAAATATGCAATCCTTACTCCTTCGGACCAGGAGAGCTGATGTCTGGTTTCTAATTCGAGATTTCTAGTAGGAGAATACAGAGATTTGAATATCAAATTTTCAAATTTCTTATATTTTAAAGATTGGGTTTTGAACTGATTGTGCAGGTGCATGCTTTTTGTTTATTTTTTAGTTATCACTTGCATATGCTACAATTAGAAGTGTAAATGAATTAATCTACTCGTGATATGTATGAGTTTTGATTAAATTATTATTCAAATTCGATTTATTTTTTTTCAAGTTGAATTGAAGTTTAAATTACTAAATTTAAGAATCTAATCAAAATTTTTATATTTTATTATTAATTTATTATTTTATCATCATAATATATGATTAAAAAATAATAAATCAAACATATTGAATCCAAATAAATTTATTAAATCGAATGCGAACAATTCAAATATTTTATCAAATTTATATTGAATTTCAAAAACTAAATTTAATTAAACTTGAACTAATTTCTAACTTGATACTGAATGTCTAGACTCGATTTTATTACTCTCCTGATTACAAACAAGACATTAATCAAAGACGAATTCGATCTCCGAGCAACTCTCTTCGAGCAAAGAAAAAAAACAAACAAGAAACTAAAAAAGTATGTAGTAACTTTAGCTAGCAAAAAATAAAAAAAAAAGCTTTATCGACGGGACATTTGAGATTTGGTCATCACCTTTGACCGTTTCTTTTTCCATTTTATTTTCTCGAGAAATTCTATCTATCAAACCGACCAAACAAAAACCAGTGTCTATATTTTATAACATCGTAGGAAAGAAAACAAATTGGGTTTCTTGGCCTAGGCTGGTCCTGAACGTAAATCCATGGCTACATCTTTTGGATAGCTCCAATACTTTTGCTTTTGTTGGAAAACCAACTTCTTTTCTGGAGCGCCATTGGCTTTCCACCATCAGTTTTAGAACATTGGAAAAACATCATCCAAACATTCTTACATTTTTTCAGGTTTCTTTACATTTCTGTCTTTCTTCTATTGTTTGACCCTTTTGTCTCCTTCAACTCGTTCTTTTGACCGTGTTCTCATGCTGTATATATTCTCATATTTGCTTCAGTTGACTTCCTTCTCAATACCCTATGCCATAATCATATTCTTCCTTCCTCCATAGATTTGAAAGTTGAAGCTATATCTTTCTTGTCTTTTTTCCTGGTAACTTTTTTCATGGTTTTCTTTGAAAATAAGTGTTGTTTTTTTCATTACTATTATCCATGTCTTCCATTTGAAAAGATTCTCAAAATTTACTGATATTTTCCCTATTAAATGCATGCATTCAATCAATATTTGAATTTTCATTTTTATTATATTCTCTCAATTCATAAGTTTTGTTTGACTTGAAGGTTCTAATTAATTTTCAGAAGGTTTCTGATGATTGGAGTTGGATTGTCTGGCATGACTCTGATGAATCAAGACAGAGCAACGCAGCAGGCTTCTGTAAATCCCTTTTGCTTCAACTTAATCTTGTTTTCTCTTGTTAAACATTTTCAATTGGAATATTTGTTAATCTTTCTTTTTTTTTTTTAATTTTTCAGTCTTTGATTGGTAAAATTTTTAGTGTGAAGGGGAGAAATCAAAGTAAAGAGACTGAAATCCCATTTGGTTCCTCTGGTGAGTGCTAATGGTATCAAGTACCATTTACCAATAATTGTCATTTTCTTCCTTAAGAAGATACATTGTAGACCAGATAATTCGTGTATACATTTTGTGTTCATATTAAGTAGAACATAAAAATTTCGTGTTAAAATTCATGTTAACACATCGAATCCAAAACATAATTTTTAGCTTTATTCAAATTTTAATTTGTGTAATTTTTTTAATATTGTTTTGTATCATATCTAGGATTGTCAGATGGAATCCCTGGGCATTTGGTAGAGAGAATGTGCTTAGCATTATCTTCTTTCATATTATATTATTGCTGATCAGAAAGCTGTTTTTGATAATTCATTTCCACATTACTATTGTTGTTATTATTTCGTCAAAGATACTATTCCATTGCACCCCTTTCCTTTTCTTTCTTACGGAAAGCAATTAGCATCAGATTATCATCCAACGTTCTCTTTAGCTTTATTTTTAAATCGTTTTTTGCTTGTGGAATTGAAAAGGAAAAGGTGTTTTGTGGATAAACATGCAAACCATATCCTTTCTAAGAATATATTTTTTTTAAACGTGCATGATATTTACTTTGATGTATAAACTCTTCATGCATTTGTCTGAATTCAAACCTTGTAACATATAAATACTTTTTTTAATTATTCGATTGAGAGATTGATGCCGAGCAGTTAACTCTGTTACAAGAAGCTTAAGAGGAGTGGTAAAAAGCAAGTAGGAAAGAATACTTAGTCAAGTGTCTAGTTGCAGGGAAGCTTCTTTTTCTATCTTTACTCTCTGTGCTGGTAAGATGACATTCAAGGATTAGTCCCAATCGCAGTGATGTTGTTGATAACGATAATGATGATGATGAAAGCATGCAAACGTTTCTGAGGCGAAAAAATGTGCCCATGTGGGAGTCTATAGTTTTTATAGAACACAGAATTGAGATATGTGTAAAATTTGTTTATTAAATCATTTAATGATAATAAATTTTTAAAGTACATATTACTCTAAAGTTTTTTAATTTGATGGCGTGTATTTATTAGAATAAATACAATTTATTTGTATAATTTTTTACTTAATATTTATGAAACATGTATTTTATTGTCCTATTCATTAGATATTTAAAAATGTGTTTGTAAACATATACAATGATAAAAATATAAACGAATGAAAACATGAAATCATTGATCACGTGAGCTATCCTTAGAATCCATCCCAATATGATAGAAGCAGCGATGACATTAGAAAAGAGGAAAGATGGCAATTTGCTGAGAATATATTCTTGTTTGAACTTTCATCCAAGAGTAAGGAAGGAAGCAAAGGAGGGTATTTTTCTCTGACTCTCACTGCCACTTCCATCCAATAGTTATTTGTTTTCTCTCTCTTTTCTTCCTATAAATTTTTGTTTCTAGTTCAAATCAAGTAATGGTGGGGAGTCAAGTGTTACATTTCTAGACACAATGTTTTGGCGTAAAAGAAAGTTCTTTTTCCTGTCATAAACTGCATTAAACTCTCTCACTCCAAGAATTTTCATTCTAATCTTTGTATCTTACTTGATTTCTTGCCTGTTGATTTGGTTTTTTGCAGAAGGACGATATGGTTTGCAACTTCAACCTCTACTTTCCAGAGGTGACAGCACAAAAGTGCCTAGTGAGAATCTATCCTTCCGGTAGTCATTAGACGGCATTTCTTCCTTTCATCTCCATGTTTTCAAACCAGGCATGCTTTTTAGATTAACTGAAGAGCTGTTATGGTTTGTTTGCTTTGTTAGTGTCTTTGTTGCAACATGGAATGTCGGAGGCAAATCTCCTGACAGCAATGTCAATTTGGATGATATTCTTCAGGTCCGTGAAGAATCAGACATATATGTATTAGGGTAATTCTCTCTCTCTCAGGTTTTGCCTTGCAATTCTCTGATTTGGAACTTAAATTTCTTCATCATCAAAGCCTATATCCCAATACTGAAATAAGCTATGTGCATGAACCAATATATAAATTCATGTTAAGTTGTTAGCATGAGGGCACATCCCAACAAATATTAAATATTGGTTCATTTTATAAAAATTAGACGAGTATTAAGTGACTTGTTGTCCAAACCTGTCACCAATCCTCCTTTATCCGGATTTGAAACCGGCTGCGTTTTCATATGATACTCAACATGGGTGGAGTTAACTTAAATATCTTCATGATGACAAAATGTGGAAGAGACATAAAGAAAAGTTAAGATACCTTTCTTTCTCATAATCTAGTTTGAAAAACCTTTTTACTGTACAGCTTATTCTCTGTCATGGTGTTAAGTGATCTATGCTTTCTGTAGTTATAGTTTTATTATTCATGCTCATTTTCAATTGTTCCTTGAGAACAACTTGTTGCAATAACTCCTGAAATTGGGGTATAGCAGGTAGCTGCCTATAGAGTTGAAAAGAAAGAACCATTTGACTGCTTCTGTTATAAAATTTCACTATCATCATGCAAATGGAATTGTTGTAATTGTTCTTTTGGGTTATTAGTTTTCAGGAAATCGTTCCATTGAATGCTGGAAATGTGCTAGTTATAGAAGACAATGAGCCTGCAGTGAAATGGCTGGCCTTGATAAATCAGTCACTGAACAAGGCAAATAATGGAAGATCAAGATCCATTGCCTCTTCTGGGGGTTCATTGGTTTTCCAGAAAACTTCGCTTAGAAAGGCGAGTAAGGCTTTCAGGACGGAGAGTAAGAGGAGGCTGAAGAGTTGCAACTGCCCTCCTGACTTGGATAGGAAGCCTAGCAAAGAATTCTGTTTCCGATGTCCACAATCACAAACAAATGAGAATGAAGTTTCTTCGGAAGAGGACGAAGATGGATCTAGCAGCTTTGCAGTCTCTACAATGTCCACTGCCTCTGGTACAAACCAGCTTAAGTATGGCCTTATAGCAAGCAAGCAAATGGTTGGGATTTTTCTCACTGTCTGGATGAGGAGAGAGCTTGTGCAGCATGTAAGCCACATGAGGATCTCCTGCGTAGGACGAGGAATCCTTGGCTGCCTTGGGAACAAAGTAAGTTGAGAACTAAATCAGCTAGAGATGAATTGTTTGCATACAGATATCGATGTGAAACATTTAGCCTGTACAAATATGTTATACAATATTTCCTCTGTGGCTGCAGGGGTGCATTTCTGTGAGCATGCTTTTCCGCAAGACAAGCGTTTGTTTCTTGTGCAGTCATTTGGCATCAGGAGAGAAAGAAGGAGATGAACTTAGGAGAAACTCAGATGTTGTGGAGATACTTAAAAACACACAGTTTCCAAGGATCTGCAAAACATCTAGTACTAAGGTGCCTGAGAAAATTCTGGATCATGAGTAAGCAGCTATGAAACTATTGAGCCAAGTTTTTCAAATTTTTTCACATACCCTTCTTGTAATCTGATAGCAGTTTTCCATATCTCTGATCTTGCGTATTATTTGCCTTTTTCCCTTGTAAAATTTCCCCAGTCGGGTTGTTTGGCTCGGGGACTTGAATTACAGGATTGCTTTAAGCTACTCAGATACTGGAAAGCTTCTAAAAGAGAAAGCCTGGGATGCACTATACAACAATGATCAGGTAGCTTCTCATACCATCGATAATATCCTGAAATTTGTGGAAAGTTTGTGCTCTATGTCGTAGTTTGAATTCATTTTGCTTCCAATAGCATTCAAAAGACATAGAAGTTGATGACTGCTAATGCTTCTGTCTGGAAATACAATAGCCATAACCATCTGCTGCTGTTGAGTAGCATTCATCATGGGATTTGACAAGAAAGAGAATGTGAAGGGGTTGCATATTATGAATATCAGTTAAATTATTCTGAAATCATGTTATGTTCTTCTCTAAGTGCGATGTTAATTCATAAATTCCTCAACCGGCTTGGTTTTGCCTTCTGTTTCTAGTTGAATTTATGACTTGTGGAGTTGCTTGTAAGCATGCAAACCATTGCAGTGATTGCTATATGCTAATATAGATTCGGTTGCTCATTCGGATACACAGCTGAAGATCGAAAGGGAAGCAGGGCGAGTATTCAAGGGATGGAAAGAAGGAAAAATCTACTTTGCACCAACATACAAATACTCTCTTAACTCAGACATTTATGCAGGAGAAACAGTTGAAACAAAGAGCAAAAGGAGAACTCCAGCTTGGTATGTATACACAACTCATCAGGATTAACCAAACTCAATGTTCAAATCCAAGTTCTAACAGTTGAAGTTTCCAGGTGCGACAGAATATTATGGTGTGGAAGTGAAATATATCAGCTTTCTTATGAACGCAAGGAGTCCCAGTTTTCCGATCACAGGCCTGTGTGTGCAACATTCTGGGTGAGCGTTGAGGCAATGGAGGATGGTTCAAGGAGGAGATGACCATTGCTGAACTTTGGAAAGACTACGTGAAGAAGTTTTGCTTTATAACAACAAATAATTGCAGTAGAATAACAAGTTTCTTGAGCTAATCTTGGCAATGATTTTTTGTTACATCCAATGCTGACTCTCTGGTATATGATACCATGAGTTGGAATATCAAGTGTAACCCTATCAAAAGCAAAATAAGCCGATATCTTAAGCTTGTTTGTACGACTATTGTTCTTTTTTATGGTTGAACAAGAAAGAAAAGCAAGATCTATTAATTTTAAAAACGAAACAATGATACAAATATAAAAATTACATGTAAAAAATAAAAAATAAAAAACTAACATAAGTTAAAAAAATGTTCTAAGTTTACTATGTCGACTTGCATTTTGATATAAAAATTTTGTATTTTAAATGTTATGAATATGAACACAAAATATATATACATACAAAATCTTAAAAAAAAAAGCATCTTGAAGGCTGAGGTCTCTTTAGAACTTTGAAAATGGGTGCCCGTGGCCATGGCTATACCGATTCCATGAGGCATCTTTTCACTTGTAGTACTTGCTTTTTTGGTCCGTGGGATTCTACTTTGGGATTCAAAGACTTCACTGTCAAGTCTCTTTGCATAATCCAACATGACATGGAGTTGTAAACTAGGCATTCTTTGGGATAATACATGAAAGAAAGGGTCTAAATACACCCTTTTTTTTCCTTCATGCACCCAACTTCATTTGTGCCATGAACAGTATTATAAACAGTAAAATATAGAGAGAATAGGGTGTAATAAGAAAAAAAGTGGGTTTGTTTAGAAATTCTCTACATGAAAAAGCCGTCTAGTTTTAACGAAATTTGCAATTTCATCCCTCCAACTTTTATTATGTTCAATTAGGGCTACATATGATATATACTCCTAATCAACTACTTTCAATGTTACTACTTACTAAGTTACTACCGTCCAGACAAATTCAAATAGTGTTAAGTTTAAAAAAAATTATTATCTTATTTTAATATAAAATTTCATAAAAATCAATGACTTTTTTTTTTAACATATGAGCTGCCTACAAGTATATTTTTATTCAAAATTTCTTTAAGATGTATGAAGAGATATTTTATAAAATATTTTATTTCTGTTGATTTTGATAAAAAATCACATAAAATGATAAAATAAAGTGACAAAGTTCAATAAAATAAATTTAATATTCACTTATAATAATTTAGCTTTTATCCATATTTTTTTTAAATGACTTCTGCATTCTGCGGTTAGAATTCTGTATTTCCCGAACATAATCCATATCTGTTTGAACATGGCTATGGTGGCGCACCCGCCATCACCCTACCTCCACGGCCACCATCAGCCGCCTTTCATCTATGGAAAGACAACCGCTTCACGCCTAAAGTCATCGCTTTCTCAGACTACCTCAGTTCCTCTAACTGACTCCTCGATTCTCCTCCAACAAGTAACCAGTCTTTGCCAGTCGAAACAAAACCTCCCTCAAGCTTTAACTCTTTTACAGCAACAAAATTCCCACCATGAAACTCTCGATTCTTTACAACAAAAGGAAGCCATGGGCTTATTATTACAAGCCTGTAGTCGCCATCAGGATATCGAAACAGGTCGAGGGGTTCACCAGATGGTGGCCTCGTCGACTCTGTTTCACGATGACTTCGTTCTCAACACCCGTCTTATCACAATGTACTCAATGTGCGGGTCCCCTTTAGATTCACGTTTAGTTTTTGATGATTTAGAAAAGAAGAATTTGTTTCAGTGGAATGCAATGATTAGTGGGTATTCAAGAAACCAGCTTTATGAGGATGCTTTGAGGATTTTTATTCTTTTGGTTTCGGGAACAAAATTCAAGCCTGATAACTTCACTTTCCCTTGCGTGATTAAGGCTTGTGGAGGGATTTTGGACATGGGTTTAGGACAGGGAGTTCATGGGATGGCTGTGAAGTTGGACTTTCTTGAAGATGTCTTTGTTTGCAATGCCTTGATTGCGGTTTACGGGAAATGTGGAGTTGTAGAGGAAGCGGTTAAAGTGTTTGATTTTATGTCCGAAAAGAACTTAGTTTCTTGGAACTCGATGATTTCTGTGTTATCTGAGAATGGTTTTTCTCAGGAGAGTCTCGGTTTATTTAGAAAGATGATAGAATGTGAAGAAATTTTGGTTCCAGATGTGGCTAGTTTGGTGACTATATTGCCTGTGTGTGCAGGGGAAGGAGATGTAGAAATGGGGATGGTTTTTCATGGTATGGCTGTGAAACTGGGATTGGAAAGGGAACTAATGGTAAACAACGCCTTGATTGATATGTATTCGAAATGTGGGTGGTTGTTTCACGCCAAATGCTTGTTTGATAAGGATAATAATAAAAATGTGGTTTCTTGGAATACAATGATAGGAGGTTTTTCATCAGAAGGTGATACTCGGGGGACATTTGATCTTCTACGGAAAATGCAGGTGGAAGAGAGGGAAAAGGCTAATGAAGTTACTATACTGAATGTGCTGCCTGTTTGTTTGGAAAAATCTGAATTGCTTTGCTTGAAGGAACTTCATGGTTATTCAATTAGGCATGGTTTTCAATATGATGAATTGGTAGCCAATGCTTTTGTTGCAGCCTATGCAAAATGTGGGTTGTTGTGCTCTGCTCAGCTTTTGTTTAATGGTATGGAGACTAAGACTGTAAGCTCTTGGAATGCATTGATTGGTGGCTATGCACAGAATGGTGCTCCTAGGGAAGCTTTAGAGTTTTACCTTCAAATGACAAATTCTGGCTTAGAACCAGACCACTTCAGCGTAGGAAGCCTACTTTTGGCTTGTAGTCATTTGAAATCTCTGCACTTTGGCAAAGAGATTCATGGGTATTTGCTCCGGAATGGGTTAGAAACTGATCCATTTATTGCTATCTCACTGTTATCACTTTATATTCATTGTGGCAAACCAGCTACTGCAAGAGTGTTGTTTGAGAAGATGGAAGATAAAAGTTTAGTATCTTGGAATGCACTTATTGCTGGCTATTCACAGAATGGACTTCCAGATGAAGCTTTAGTTCTCTTTCGTCAAATGCTTTCAAATGGAATCCAACCTGATGACATTTCCATAAACAGCGTATTTAGGGCTTGTTCACAGTTATCAGCTTTGCGGCTTGGAAAAGAAGCACATTGCTATGCTTTGAAAGCCTTCCTAGCAGAAGACGTATTTGTTGGTTGTTCAATAATAGATATGTATGCGAAAAGTGGCTGTATAGAACAATCTCGAAGGTTTTTTGACAAGTTGAGGGAGAAAGATGTGGCCTCATGGAATGCTATAATTGTAGGGTATGGATTTCATGGATATGGAAAAGAGGCATTGGAGCTATTTGAAAAGATGCAAGCATTCGGTCAGAAGCCTGATGCTTTCACCTTTGTTGGTATATTAATGGCATGCAGCCATTCTGGGTTAGTAGAAGAGGGGTTGAAGAATTTCAACCAGATGCAACACATCCATGGATTGACACCAAAACTGGAGCATTATGCATGTGTTGTTGATATGCTGGGGCGTTCTGGACGACTAGATGAATCTTTGAGACTCATAAATGAAATGCCCGAGGAACCAGATGCCGGAATCTGGAGTTCATTACTCAGTTCCTGTAGAACTTACAGTGAACTGGATATTGGAAGGAAAGCTGCTGAAAAATTGTTCGAATTGGAGCCTAACAAAGCAGAGAATTATGTTCTAGTCTCTAATTTATTTGCTAGATCAGGTAAGTGGGGTGAGGTAAGAAGAGTGCGGCAAAGGATGAAGGCCATTGGCCTTCAAAAGGATGCTGGTCGTAGTTGGATTGAACTGGGAGGGAAAGTTTATGGCTTTTTAGCAGGAAACAGTTCATTTAATGGCTCCAAAGAAATCCAGAACATGTGGAGAAGAGTAGAGGAAAAAATCTCTGAACTTGGCTATAAACCAAATACAGATTCTGTGCTTCATGAACTGGGAGAAGATGAGAAGATTGAAGTGTTAAGGGGTCACAGTGAGAAACTTGCAATCTCTCTCGGCTTGTTGAGGACAAGTAAAGGTGAAACACTAAGAATCAACAAGAATCTTCGCATTTGTGTGGATTGTCATAATGCTGCTAAGCTGATATCAAAGGCAGTTGAAAGAGAGATAGTTGTCCGAGACAACAAGCGTTTTCATCATTTTAAAAACGGCTTTTGTTCTTGTGGAGATTATTGGTAGTAAGAGCATTGGCAATTTCTTTCACAAACAGTTTAATGGAAAAGAGAAGTTCTAGCAGCATGAAGAAAACTACAGGTGTCCAAGCAATTGCTTTTGCTTGTGATTTCATTGGTTTATATATATACTTGAAAGATTCAACTAACTTATAAAGAATATAATTCTTAGAGAGGATGAAGACGGTAGTGAGTGTATTAGCTCCAAGGAGAAAGTTATTGAAGCTGGGGTGTTTTTTATTGCAATGGTATGACTGATGGTTTGTTTTTAATCTGATTTGTAGTATTGCCAGACCAGGTAATCTGTTGCGGTTTCTGTAGAAGGGCACACTTCAGCTGCTGACAAACTCAGGGGCTTTTAGATTCATATGGTGGGAGTCATGTCTAATGCACACCATGCAAGGAAGAAACTGAATCTAAAGAACCTGCTAAGAAGGAAGGAATTTGGGAGCTATTTGTTGGAAGATGTAAGGGGTGGGCTTTTCATTGGGAATTGGGATGAAAAAGTTGGGGTTGTGTTTTGTTTGGGATTGGGATTGATTTTTTAATGCAATTTTATACTGCTAAATAATACTATATATTTTCATTTATCACGTCTTTTTTAATTCTTTGATATACATTTTCGAAAAAAATATAAAAAAGATATTTATATTAGGTCAAGAAAGTTTTTACTACTTTAAACGAAAATAGAGAATGCAATATGCATAAATAAAAATTTTGATTTCATTTTATCGTTGACAATTGATCTTTCTAAGGATCAAGTAAATATCCGTTTTTTATTACAGTATGCATTTTAGTTACGATAAAAGAAGATAATTTTAAAATAATGATAAATCTTAAAAGCTATTTATAATAAAATTTTATCAAAATTAATTTTAAAATAAAATAATTTTTCATTAAATAACACAAAAAAATATTATTTAAAAATTTAAATAATATTATTCATGTAATATTTCAATAAAAACTAGATAGTATTAGTATATTAAAAAAAAGAAAATCAATCAAAGGTTTAATTATTTTGTGAAAAAATAATAATAACGAAAACAAAAAATAATAATAAAAAGATTAGAAATTAGTAATGAATTTTGTCCCAATTTCTAGGGTTGCACCAAAAATAACAAAAAAAAAAAAGAATTGCTTCCACCAACGACAGATTTTATCACTGATAAAAAATCAGCTGCTTCAGTCAGTTACACAAACTTGGAAGAACAGAGCAGAGTATAGCAAAGGCCTTTCTTCCAAAATGCCATTTTTCAGACCCTTTCTACCACTGTAAGTTTATTGCCTGACACTAAATTTTAATTTTGATAGATAACCCGGTTTTCAATTTTCCTCTCTGGCTCTCAATTTCATAATTCTTTGGGTTTTTTTCTTCATTTTTTTGCTCTCCTCATTTTCAGCTCATTTCATAGTTATTATCTCAGTCTGCTGATTTGGCATTGACTTCACCAATGCTTCCCTCAATTCATTTGTAGAATATAATTACTGGGTATTTTTGTTTCTTTGAATATGTATTTAATTTGTGGTTTTAATTGAAATTCAATAATTTTGAACCATTACTAGATAAGGCATTGCTCTGAGTGAGGTTGTAATTGGTCACCATGTAATTAAACAGTAGATTGAACGAATGGAGGGCGGTTTAACCCAGGTTTAATAGAAGCGGAAACATGCTGAATTGGTTGTTGCATGCTTGGAAAACATGGATGTGGGAGGTGGAAAAGGGGATAATGTGCAGGGAGTAAATGTTGAGTCTAATAAGGTTGTTGATCATGATTGGAACTTAACTGAAAATTCAACAGAGTTAGAGGTAGTTGTTAATCAGGATGATGATGGAGGTGCAGCAGGTAAGCCATGTGTGGGAATGGAATTTGAGTCGGAGGACGCAGGCAAGACATTTTACAATGGATATGCTAGGCAGTTGGGGTTTAGTACCCATGTTGGTCAGTTTACACGTACAAAGCCTGATGGGCCAATTGTAACGTGGGATTTTGCATGTTCAAGGGAGGTTTTTAAGAGGAAAAATGTTGAAAGTTGTAACGCCATGTTTAGGATAGAGAGAAAGGATGGAGGGAAGTGGGTTGCGACAAAGTTTGTTGAGGATCATAATCATTCTATTGTTACTCCTAGTAAGGTTCATTACCTTAGACCTCGTAGGCATTTTGCTGGAGCCGCTAAGAATGTTCCTGAAGAATTTAATGCCACTACTGATGTCTATGATTCGGTGGATGGAAATCATGCTTCTTATGAAGCAACTAGAGTCAGGAATGTCACCTCTGTTGAACCCAATCCGCCTGTCAGAAATATGGGGCATATAGGCTATGTCAGACCTTCTAGCCAAAGGAGAACACTGGGGAGAGATGCTCAAAATCTCCTGAACTATTTCAAGAAGATGCAGGCTGAAAACCCTGGCTTTTATTATGCAATACAGCTTGATGATGATAACCGAATGACTAATGTTTTCTGGGCTGATGCAAGATCAAGGTCAGCTTATAATTACTTTGGAGATGCAGTTATTTTTGACACAATGTATCGACCAAATCAGTATCGGATTCCATTTGCTCCTTTCACAGGCATAAATCATCATGGCCAGATGGTGTTGTTTGGTTGTGCACTACTTCTAGATGAGTCTGAGTCTTCCTTTACTTGGCTATTCAGGACATGGTTAACTGCAATGAATGATAGAGCTCCTGTTTCCATCACCACGGACCAAGATAGAGCAATACAAGCAGCAGTTTCACAGGTCTTTCCAGAAACTCGTCACTGCATTTGCAAGTGGCACATCTTGAGGGAAGGACAAGAAAGGTTGGCACATATCTACCTTGCTCGTCCTTCCTTCTATGGTGAGCTCTATAGCTGCATAAACCTTTTTGAGACGATTGAGGATTTTGAATCATCTTGGAGCACTCTCCTTGATAAGTACAATCTCCATAAGAATGAGTGGCTTCAGGCAGTATATAATGCTCGTAAACAATGGGCTCCAGTTTATTTTCGTGATACTTTCTTTGCTACTCTTTTTTCAAACCAAGGGGTTAGCTCCTTTTTTGATGGATACGTAAATCAGCAGACAACAATACCCCTTTTCTTTAAGCAGTATGAAAGGGCTCTAGAACATTCTCTAGAGAAGGAAATAGAAGCAGATTATGATACAATCTGCACCACACCAGTGCTGAAGACACCGTCGCCTATGGAACAGCAGGCGGCAAACCTCTACACAAAGAAAGTTTTCTCAAAGTTTCAGGAGGAACTAGTTGAAACTTTTGTGTATACTGCAAACAAGATTGAGGGTGATGGCATAGTCAGTAAATACAGGGTTGCAAAATATGAACATGATCATAAGGCATACTTTGTCATGCTGAATGTTTTTGAGATGAAAGCAAGTTGTACCTGTCAGATGTTTGAATATTCTGGAATTCTATGTAGACATATATTGACAGTCTTCACTGTCACAAATGTTCTTACCCTCCCGTCCCATTACATATTAAAGCGGTGGACCAGGAGTGCCAAGTCTTGGTTTGGATTGGATGAGCAACAAGCTGATCCTCAAGGTATTGAGACTCTATCCATCCGTTTCAATAATCTATGTCAGGAAGCCTTTAAATTAGCAGAAGAAGGGGCAGTTGCCCCTGAGACATATAATGCAGCAGTCAGTGGGCTTAGAGAGGCTGGCAAAAAGATTGCTTCTGTAAAGAAAAATGTAGCTAAAGTCACACCGCCTAGCTCTCATACGAGTGGAAATAGTCATGAAGATGGTACCAAAAAAACCACTTCTCCGGTCTCTGAAATAGCCCCATCTTTGTGGCCATGGCAAGATGCAGTACCACCTCGCTTTAATCTTAATGATGTTGGGGCTCCACTTGCTGACTTGAATCAACCTAGCATGGTCCCTATATCTATTCATCATGATGGTGGTCACCTTGATAGCTCGGTATGTGTTTAAGAAGTTTATCTATTTTATTCATATAAACTTTATAGGTATGTCACCAACTTAGACACATATTTATCTTGGATTATTGTTTTATGCAGCATTAACTGATCTTTTATTAGTAAAAACATGTGAGAATTCTATTTCCTTGGATGCAGGTGGTTCTCACTTGTTTTAAGTCCATGACTTGGGTTATAGAAAATAAAAATGCAATGGAAGCTGGTAAAGTAGCTGACATAAGCTTGAAGGTATGCTGGCCTCTACTCTTTTTGCAGAATGATTTTTATGAAGTTAACTATCTTGTTTGCATTGCCCTTTTATTTTTTTTTCTTTTGGGTTTCTCTTTATAAATTCAAGATACAATTTCTATCACATATTATATACTTTGCCAACTGGTATAAAGTAACAACTAACAGCTTATTTGTAGTTAGTCTATTGTGCAAAAATTCTTCTATACTGTCCAATGTGCTTCCAATGACTATTTTCCTTGTTGAATTCATTGTCATGTCTCAAATTGTCAAAGCATGCATCATTGTAGCATGACTTGAGTTGCTTTTGACTGCTATAATTTTCTTTCACATCTGTTTCAGCTGCATGAATATGGCAAGAATCCTTCTGGAGAGAAAGAAGTGCAGTTTAGGCTCACAAGGGTCACTCTGGAACCTATGTTGCAATCAATGGCTTACATCAGTCAACAGCTCTCAACGCCAGTCAATAGAGTTGCTGTCATAAATTTGAAGGTTTGAAATGTTGAACTTATATCCTAGCATGTTGCGATCAATGCCACTTCTTCTTGTTTTAAGTTTTTTATGTTTGTTTCAATGCAAGTCTACGTTGATTTTTTTTTTGACTTATTTCTTATTTGTTTGCATTTTGTAGTTCCAAAATACAAAGACAACTTCTGGGGAAACAGAAGTAAAATTTCAAGTGTCAAGAGATACTTTGGGTTCTATGTTGAGATCGATGGCCTATATTCGTGAGCAACTTTGACAATTGTAAGCATTCATTTCTGTGATATAATTTATTGTCAGGGGAACCATAATTTAACGACTTACCTGAATGCAAATAGACACCTTCCTACTCAGAAGCAGCCAAATAGATGAATTTCTTTAGGGTGAATCAATGTTAAAAAGCTTTCGAGTTCTGTGCTATAAGTTATTTTGTTAATTTTTTTTTCTGACTGGGCCTTAGTCATGGTTCATTGGATCTTATGTTGGGTTTAGATTAATTATTAGGTCTTTTGCACGGTCTTTGATTTATATTAGTTAAGTCTTTACCCTAATCCTAATGGTTTTAACTCTTAAGAATCCTAGGCTAATTATGTCGTATTATTGTATCTGAAATTTGCCTATCACTCAAGTTTGAACCTGATAATGTAACTGTAAAGTCATATTGTCAGTTTTTTAGCCGAGGCTGCTCGAGGGCTGGGACAAGCTTGTATAGTTAATCAAGAAAAGTTAAGGAGTAACTGGATTGTGAATAGGTAGCCAAGGTTTAATAGTTCTGGTTGCAAGGGCTTAGACTGTTTTTTTTTTTCTTGACATTGTGAAAATCAGAATTAATTACTAGTCGCTAGAGAGCACGAGAGGGAAAGAGAGGCGTAAACCAGGGGTAAACACAAAAAGCCATAGTTGAATGCTTACTTTTCATCTGTTTATGTTTATCTCTTGGTTATTATTTGAACTGACCTTGAAAGGTTTAATTTCAAGTTATTATTTTACTTCTGTGACAGTGTGCATCAATCAGATGACATGATCTTCAAGGAGATGGTTAAGCTTCTATTGCAGAGCTCATAGCCAGGATCAGAGCTGGCAGCGTAATTGTGGTGTAAAGCTTTTCTTTCAGTCTAATTACAGTAGTATACTATGTTCATGTTTGACAGAATCTGATTAGTTGCAAGTCAGGTATGATAATTTTTGTGACACCAATCACATTTGGTTTAGCCTTTAGGTGAATTCTCATTCTCATCTCTTAACGTTTAGTTACATTGGTTCTGTGTAGTTATTTGTTGGAAACTCGTATGTAAGCTTAAGTTGTGAATGAATACTGGTTATTTATACCATGAGCATTTCAGTTCTATCATATTTCAGCAGTTATTCTGAAGTTGATCTGATTTGGCAGAGTATTCTTGGTCTGCTCTCAACTTGTCTTAAGTTTTCCATTTCTTTTCTGACTGCAATGGCTGAAGACTGAAGTTGAATCACCACCATTAACCATTTCACTTCCTCTTTGGAGTAGGCCTAAAGAGGATGTAATGTTGCATTATTATTTTTCGAGTTTGTATTCTGTACACTAATAGTGAAAAGTTTTAACTTCACAATTAGGGTTAAAAGACCGTTACACGTTTCAAATTTTAATTACTTTTTTTGAGAGTCAAATTTTAACTATTTTTTTAATATACCATAAAGAATATATGTCATTCTACGTACTTGCAAAATTTAAAAAATTTTATTGACGGTGCATCAAATAAATTTTTTATTTCTTTTATAATCTTTCTCATGTCTTCATATATTATCAGATAAATATATTTCAAATTTTACTTTAAAAATATTATTCAAAAAGATCGAATCTTGGTTGATAATTTTTTACAGCTCATATTAACCTTTAATTAAGAAATATATTTTTTTGGTAAAATTTATTCAAAACAAGTAATTAGACTCCCACTAATCAGAATATTAAAATAATAAATTGCATTAAAATGTGCTCATACGATAGAGGAGATGAGACAATGTTTCATGTCCATATGTCCATCGTGAAACCAAAAAAAAAAATATCCAGAGCGTGTAACACACAGGCCAATCAGGAAGCACTAAAGTACAGTTCACTGGGCCCTACTTTCACTTCAGTTATTTAATCAAATAAAACAAATTAAATAATTATTTTAAGAGAAAGATAAAATAGCTGAGACTGACAATGGAGAACTGACAAGTAATAATTGCAGCAAAAGAAGCAAATCATTTTGTAACCCCCCAAAAAAGGCAAATCTTTGGGAAATAGCTTTCATCAAGTCTATCAACTCTTCATTTCTCTCTCTAAAAAAGAGAAATATAATTAAAATTCTTTAATTTTAATATATTTTGAAATTAAATTTAATTATTCGTATTTATCATATAATATAAAATGATATTTATATTATATAAAATATAAAAATTATGTTTAAATTTATTTTAATATGTTAAATATAAAATATATTTTTTTAATTTTTATTAAATTTAATCGTATGATTTTTATTTTTTATATTTTATCATATTTAAATTTATCAAGTATATTTAAAAACTGTAATCAATCTTTTTTTTTGATTTATTGAAAGAGGATATGAAAATAATATAAAAGGACAAAAATTAAAATATTTTATAATTATATATAAATTTAATAAAAATTAAATATAATATTTCATATTTTATGTACCAGCAAAAATTTTGACAAAATTTTCATTATGCATATATAAGAGCTATCAATTAAATAAATAATAATTCTAATAAAAAAATAAATAAATAATAATTAATCAAGCTTACTATATAAAAAAAATCTCTTTTTTTCCCCTTCCTTGGCTTCCTTGGCTCCTTTATTTCTTCTTTTTCACAGTCCATTCTCTCTTTTAGCTGCCTTTCTCTCTTATTTCCTTCCTCACTCTTTTCTTTTTACTTTTTTTCCTCTTTTTTTTCCATTTTTGTTTTTCCCTTCTATTTTCTCTCTCCCCAAACACAAAACCTTAAAGATCAAAATAAAAAAAAATCTCTCCTTTTTGTACTCGCTCCTCTGTTAGATCTCGATGTTTTGCTCCTTCTATTCTCAGATCCTTTTTCTTCTAGCTCAAAAATTACGGTCAGAAAAAGAAATTATTTTTTTGATCTAGCGTTTGTTCTTTTATTATCATTTGCTTTAGATCAAGGAAGTTATTATAATTATATTTTTTTAATGTTGGATTTCAGGTTTTTCATTTTCGCTTTTGTCTCAGCTCTCGCTTCAATCAGGAACCATTATTGAGCTCATCCAAAGAATTTTTATTTTCTTCAATTTTCTCCCTGAATTTTGCATCTTTTTAAGGCAGGTAATGGAGTTCTACTTTTTCTTAGATTATTTTTGTTTATTTTCCCATTTTTGTGTGCTTCTTTTATGAAATGGGTAGATTTGGATTTATTTAATTTAAACTTAATTTTTTAAATATAGTATTCGATAGTGCAATTATTGAAGCTGATAATTTATTAATAATGACCACTAAGTAATTTATGAGAGAACCTTTAGTGCAATAAATGCAGTTTGGATTTTACTTTTTATCTGAATTTATGTCATCATTTCTTGAGATGGGTTTCTTTTAATTTCAGAAAATTATATGTTATTTGCTTTCCAAATTAGGTTAAAGGGTTTAATTAAACTTCCAAAGCATGGAATGATTTGGCAGTTTTTGGACTATAACTGGAATTTGATACGTGGTTTTCTTCTTTGTTTGCTGGATTTTATATTCTGTGGATATTTTTGTTTTCTGGCAAGTACAATTTTTAGCCTTTCTTTATGTGGTGACTTTTTCCATCATTTCAAAATTCACTATCTATAGAGTTGCGCATATGTTATCCCAATGACTTTTGTTTCCTTTTATAAATTTAATATGCTTTCGCAATTCTTATTTAACATTTGAATAAAGGATTGTCGTGGTTGATCCACTTGTTGCTTGTTGTGATGCGTAAAGAGCGTGTATTGGAAAAAATCATGCAGCTGTGGGAGTTGGAGTGCAAGTATTAAAAAGTGAGGGGAAAAGGCGCTGCCTTTTTTTTTTTTTAATGTTTCTTTGTCTTTAATTTTGCACGTATTCTATCTTTTCTCTGGTTTCAGGTTTTGGATGGTTATCACCTGTTGGTAGGGAATTGTGTGTGATTACAAAGAGATGGGTCACACAAAAAAAGAGAACGAAGACAGAATGCTCTCTAGGGATCATCCAGAGTCGCCATTGATTGATGATGGTAACTATGGAGAAGATGTAGCTGGGGGGGTTGTTTTGAAGAAAGGACCATGGACGTCTGCTGAGGATGCAATTTTGATTGACTATGTGAAGAAGCATGGGGAGGGCAACTGGAATGCTGTTCAGAAGCACTCTGGACTATTTCGTTGTGGAAAAAGTTGCCGCTTACGTTGGGCAAATCACTTGAGGCCAAACTTGAAGAAAGGGTCATTTACACAAGAAGAAGAACAGCTTATCATTGAACTCCATGCGAAGATGGGAAATAAATGGGCTCGGATGGCTGCACATGTAAGAATGCTGTTCATTTACTATGAATCTAGTTATTTTCATGATTGGTTGAATAAGAGAAATTTATTGAACATTAAAGAAAGTTGAGAATTACATAAGAAAAAAAGAAGCTTAATATTTGTGTTAAAGCAAAATATGTCTGTAGAATTGCTCCTGCCCCTATGTATGTTGAATAGCTTTATTGCCACCTTTGAACGCTTTCATTCTATAATAAATTTAGAGCAAGTTAAATGAAATATTATGAAGAATCCTGATAGTTACACTTGACTCTGAACTCCCCTTTCAGCATGTGTCCATCAATATCCATAACCAATGAACTAACTGAAGTTCTAAGATTTACTTATGTGCTCACTGTGCAATTCAGGAGTCCTCTCATTTTGGTATTCTCAGTTTCAGGAAGATCCAAATTGAGACAAATATTTTTAGTGTTTTAAGGAGTAAAAGTTTGTCAAGAGTCATAAGGAGCCTTCATGCATAAGAGCAATGCTATTGTTGGCCTGGTTGAAGTGATCATCTCAGAGGATTATAGAAATTTAGCTCCTCATACCATAGTCTCCTTGCCCATCCCCCTTTCCTTGCCCATCCTATTCCCAAAGCCAGAAGGAAAACTAGTGAGAAAACTAATATGCAAAAGTTAGTTCATGCCTTAAGAAGGATAATGAACCACATTAGTAGCATATTTTTCTCAGTATTGTAATTTTTTGTGCTAGATGCTGAACAATAGCAACTTATGTCTTCCAGAATTCTATGATAGCTATTCCAACCTTGGAAATGCTAAGCATTTGGTGCAAGGCATGATAAAATTTTCAATTGTAAGATTTTATACATCTGTTCTTTAGGTTTCTGAATTAAGTCTCTCTATGCTATATTTTCCTCTGCAGTTGCCTGGTCGTACAGATAATGAGATAAAAAATTATTGGAATACCCGGATTAAGAGACGTCAACGTGCTGGGTTACCTCTGTATCCTCCAGAAATGGGCTTGCAAGCACTGCAGGACAGCCACAGTACCAGTGCAGTTAATGGAGGGGATAAAGGACCTCATGATATCTTGCCGAACAACAGCTATGAGATACCTGATGTCATGTTTGACAGTTTAAAGGCCAATCAAAATGTCTTGCCCTATGTCCCTGAACTCCCCATTATATCTGCTAACAGCATGGTAATGAAAGGTCTAGGTTCTTCTCAATATTGTAGTTTCATGCCACCAACAATCCATCACCAGAAGCGTCTTCGAGAATCCCCAGTATTTTTCCCTGGTTATACTGGTGCTGTTAAAAATGAATGCCCCTTGTTTGAGAATTTTCAAGATGATATGTCAGACAAGACTGCTCGATCGGTTGGGTTGTCTTTTCCAATTCAACCAGATCCTGCAACGAAGAACTTCCAGTCATTTGGTGTATTTCCGGGTAGCCATGCCCTTTCAAATGGCAATTTCTCTGCTTCAGAGCCCACTTTGGAGGCTGTGAAGTTGGAGCTCCCTTCACTCCAATATCCAGAAACTGAATTAGGTAACTGGGGCACATTATCTTGGCCACCACCTTTACTTGATTCTGTCGATGCTTTTATCCAGTCACCACCACCAACCAGCATAGTGGAGTCTGATAGTCTTTCACCCCGTAATAGTGGTCTGCTGGATGCGTTAATTCATGAGGCAAAAACTCTAAGCAGTGCAAAGAATCATGCATCTGACAAGAGTTCAAATTCATCAACCCCTGGTGATATAGCTGAAAGTTCCAATTTCAACATTTGTGAGACAGAATGGGAAACCTGTGGTGAACCTCTTTCTCCAATGGGTCATTCAGCAACTTCTCTTTTCAGTGAGTGTATCAGTGCAAGTGGCAGTTCGTTGGATGAACAGCCACCTGCTCAAACCTTTACTGGTGAGCACCTCTCTGATCTGGACTTGTTAAGGCTGAGACATGATTTATTCTTTTCATGCATTATCGCAAAATGAAAATTATCTTCCACCTTGTTGAAATTGGATCTTTCTGAAAAAGCGTCAATTTTGACTTGTATCTCTTAGATTTCCATGATGTATAAACTGTCTAAGTTTGACACAGAATTTGCAAAAGCCTGCCTATTTCTTACCCCAGTTATCAAGTCGTTTGTCAAAAATCTTAGTATAATAACCTTATCAACATATTGTATTTTTTATTTTCCACCATCTTTTATATCATGAAATTCAGTTTTTTATCCAGATATTTTATGGTAGAGTCTTTGAAATAATATTCCAAGTCTCCTGGAAGTGAGAATCATGCGTACTGAAATTTTTTCAGTTGTTTTTCTAGAGTTTAGTAACTTGACTTCAAATTGTTTTTCAGAGGCCCATGTAAAATCAGAACAAGCTGAACATGTTTTGACCCCAGAGATCCAAAGAGAGGCTCCTATTCGGTTGGACAGTAGTTGCCCTGATACTTTGCTTACTTCAAATTGGCTTGAGCAGGGTGCTGGTTATGATAAGAACCAAACGATCATGACTGATGCCATAGCAACCCTTCTTGGTGATGATTTGAGTAGCGAGTACAAGAATATGGCAGCTGGAACATCTATTTCAAGTCAAGGATGGGGTTTCTATTCTTGTGCATGGAATAACATGCCTGCTGTCTGTCAAATGTCTGAACTCCCTTGAGATCTGCTATATCAATTGTATGAACTTCTCTAAAGCTTTTTGTTTGTTTCATTCATTCCATGATTTGTTTGACATGGGTAGTCAAACGAACCTGATGTACTGAAGTTCATTTGGTGTTAGACTAATATGGTATGAGTCATGGATGTTTGGTGTTGTTTTTTATGTTTTTCTGTTGAACTATTGAATGTGTGTATACCAATATGGAACTACAAGGTATACAAATGCATTCAAGCTGTTATAATCTTTGAATAACTATGAACTTTTAGTATGTAACCACCAGTCCAATAATTTCGCTATTCTATGCATCTGCCTTAATGGATGCTTTCATAGGGCAGATGTATTGGTGTTTGGTTGGTTGCTTGAGGATTTATTTGTTTGCACTTCCACTTCTTAATTTTATGTTGAGGGCTGTAATGTCTGATTTCAAGACAGGTTTTGAAACACAGCACTTTGACAATGTGAGTTTCAGACCTTATTTGAGCTGTGAGGCACTCAAAGTTGAATGTCTGGGGTTTGTGAACATGTTGCCTCACTCATTTTGCAAATAATTGCATTGGTACTTTTCTCTGTTAGCGTCAGCAGTTTAATTTTTTTATGTGCTTACTTCTGGAATCCAACTTAAGCTAGCAATGGATGATGGATGGATAACTTGTGACTGAAGAAAGAAAGAAATTCGGATTGATTTGTGTCCCTTTTTCTTAATCCTCATTATGGAAAAAAATTTGTTTAATCAACTTCATTTGGTTTTTCATTAATTAATTTAATAGGAGTAAAGCATATAAGCAAGTTAATAGTGGATGTATGTATCTTTTGTTTGAGTAGTCAAATTACTTTTTTTCACAAAATCATTAAAAAAAAAAACCAACTTGGAAAACAAGAATTGGTAGATATCAAATTTAATGTGAAAATGACCTAATGTATGAACTTGTAATTAGAGAAATGCCGAAAAAAGAAGTTAATGTCTGGTTACTCAAAAATGTCATGAAAGTAATAGATAGTGAGAAAATATGAGTAAATCAACCACCTTCAGGAATCTTTTCCGTTCTGTTTGGCTTGCAGAGAAAGTAATTAATGATGGTATTGAAATTACCACCAATTCCTATTCCTATTCGGACAAAACAAAATTCCATCAAACTTCAAATGAATTGTTGGGTGATATTCTTCTTCAGGTAGATAGCATTTTTCCTAAGAAACCACTTTCTCAATCATGTTTCCGTTTTATCCTATGTCCAAAGGCGATGGTAGATTCTATTTTTGGTTAGAAAAAACAATATTGTTTAAGTAGATAATTGACATGAAAGGCAAGAAAAACTGATTAATGCCACTATCCAACTCATTACTACTTGAGAAGTGTGTTGAAACAAGCGTTAGACGTAACTATAAGTACAAAAGCATTTGATGAGAGACTTAAATGTAACTGAAATCTAATGTGGATAATTCAATTGTTATCTGTATGAGCAGCTTGTTTGCTTTGTTAAACTTCTGCCTCTTGCTTGTTATTGCATTAGGCAGCTTTCCTACTTTCTTTTGCATGAATTTTCAAGTATCCCAAAACAAAGCTTATGTGGAAAACAATAAATCCTAAGAGCATTTGGTCCATGGAAATGGAACAAAAAGGGTTGATCTTCTGTTTTCTTTGTTGGTTTTCTTCAGTTGTATTGGTAGGACCAAACGTTTATTAATTTAAGGATTTGTAGATCAAATATTTAATAAAAGGCTGCTCTTCCCTTGCCTCTTTCATCTTTCTGATTAATATAATCACCATAATGAATCTCATTATGAATAGAACTCTCCCAATAGCTTTCATGTTGAAAGTTCAAGCTGGTATAGCTTTGCAATCACGTTAACTTACTCATTGAGAGTGACTGATTTGATTTGATTCCATGTTTCCTGATTCATAACAAATAGAGTTCTAAATGACATTTATCATTCATACATCATCTAAGAACAGGAAGAATTTCCAATACATACAGCATTGCTTATAGAACTTTCTAACAAGTTCTTCAAACGATCCATGCCAGATCCTCCTTTGCAAGGTATATATTTGAGCAGCTATTAACATCATTGTTTTAGAAGATTAAATCATGGTAAAAGACCACTTCAAATCACATATAGATAACTTTCATGACTACTTCCACTGCTGGATGCTGATTCACCATAAAGGGTGGACGCACTTGATTTTCTTGAAATGGGAGGTGATGGTGGGGGTCTTCCACTAAATTGACTCAGGCTACTCACTGAGCCAATTTCTATTGTATAGCTTGACTCATCATCATTGGGAGATAGTGACTGTGACTCACAGGAGTCTCTGCTCACCGTATCTAATTGTGCAGGTGAGAAATCTCTGATGCCACAAATGTTGTCACAATTCATTATGTAGTCTAAAGCTTTGACCACCTGCAATAGTATAGCTTAATTATAAACATTGAACATATTTAATGAACGAAGATATTCCCAAATGTTCATGTGGTTTTAACTGTTGAGATCTTTGTCCAAAGAGCCAAGATCTGTAATTGCTATTTGTTCTCCAGCGCTTTGGGAGTTTGGATTCCCTAAAGAGTACTACTGGTGCTTCTTTTTAATTGCTATAATGTCTGAGTTTGTTGCTAACATGCAGGGTCTCATGTCTGCAACAAAGGTGCAAAGTATGGTGTTGATGGAATCCATACAAAGGAAAAGTCGAGGTTTGGGGTATAATTATACCTGAAGTGTTACACGCAGGTGGATTCTAAGCTAGATTTTGATATTGATGTTGCAGAATTATTGTAGCATTGAATCTTGAGTTGAAAGACTTGTTCAAAACTCACCTTTTCCATTGTTAATCTATTCTCAGGATTCTTGCTGAGACATCTTTCAGCTACGCGAACCATCCAATAGAGTTGATGGACATCATGCGACTCTAGGATCCTTGAGTCTATTAAATCTGGGTAGTTGCGATCTTTAAGTAGTGGTCTTGCCTGCAAGAGGATAGAACTGTATCTAATGAACCCCGAAACTGAAAACAAACTCAGAAAATTTAGTACTCGAAGACTTTTCTGATCTCCTTTTCACCTGTATTTGTCATTCGAGGTGGATGACTACATACTTGCAAACAAAGTAACATCTTATTGCAAAACATTGCTAGTGGAATTCCACATGACAGTTAAAGAATGACTTATGGGGTATGTTTCAATCTAGTTAAGAGTGTATTAGGTATGGAGACTTTTACCCATCCAACCAGACTTTTCCCTCCAATTCTTTTGTCTGTGGTCTTCATTCCAGTGATGAGCTGTAACAGGACCACTCCAAAGGAGTACACATCTGTCTTGGTTGACACTTTACCACATTCGGCGTATTCCGGTGCCAAGTATCCTAAAGTTCCAACAACTCTTGTTACTGTCTCTGATGACTGATCTGAGTCTTCATGTTTAGTTTTTGCCAAGCCAAAATCTCCTAGCTGATATAGTTAACCAGTAAGGAATTTTGATTAGTTGAGGTAAGAGAATGTATTTGCAGAATGGGAGTTAGTACTGACTGGAATAACTTGTATGCTCACTAGTTTTGCAGAGACCAGAGTGCTTAATCATACTGACCTAATTAAAAATGTCAGAATTACGCTGCAACATTGCTATTGTATAGGCAAACTGATCTAGAAACATTACTCTTAATGTATAGGCAAACATATCTAGAAACATTTCGATGATTACTATATGCATTTGTGAATGCGGTTTGGTTATTACCAGTGGTTCAAAATCATGGGTTACTAGGATGTTGTTTGGTCTCATGTCTCTATGGATGATGTTATTGTCATGCAAATATTTCAAGCCCCTGGCTGCTCCCAGTGCTATCTTCACCCTCTTTTCCCAACTAAGAGGTCTTCTGGTATCCTCTGCAATCAATTTTAGCTGATTAGAAAAACATTTTTGGATGCCAAGATTGACAGAAAATTCAAGTTCATTGTCCTTACTTGATAAATGAACATCCAGTGAATGATTGCAGACAAATTCATAGACAAGTAGCCTGTGGTTTCCTTCAGAGCAAGACCCTAGCAGCATGACCAAATTCTCATTTCTGGCTTTCCTAAGCACCTGAACTTCAGACTTGAATTCTTTCTCTCCTTGGAGGCTTACATTATCTTTGTATTGCTTTACAGCAATCTTCAACCCATTTATCTCTCCCTTATAGACACAGCCAAATCCACCTTCTGATAGGAAGTTCTTGTCATGGAATCCCTCAGTAGCAGCTTGGAGCTCTGCACAAGTGAAGTCTCTCGTCCACCCTACCTTTGGTCTTCTGTTCTTGCAGACTGAGCAAATGGCATTGTTGAACACCTGATCCCCAGGATTTCCCCCCATCCAATCATCATTCTGGTTCTGTTGCTTCTGATTTTCATCTAGACTATACAAATCTTTCTGATCTCCACTTTCATTCATGGGCGGCGGGGAATGTTCTCCTGTTTCTGGTCCTGTAGTTGTACTGTAGTCCTCATCATGAAGCTGCGAGGAAGAAGACTTTGACTCATGGTAACCTGAAGTTGATGCCCTACTGCTTGCACGACTTGAAGTAGAATGAGAGATGGATTTCCTATTATTATGCCATGGAGGATCTCCACTACCTTCATGAACACTTTGAAGTTCTGAAACAAAGTGGCATTATCTTTAGCTCTTCATGATTTCTTGACATGAACATTATATTGCATCCCATGTAAAGAAACATTACTATATGTTTGTCAGGAGAACATTGCAGACTTGCTTCCAACCATAAGTGTTAAAATTAGATGTGACAAAAGCTGGCCTGAGTCCGAAAATCTGCTCGAGATCGAACTCGGACTAATATGAATTGACAAAAACAAAATCAAAGACTCGAAATTGAAAAAATCCGTTACCAAAAAAGCTCGAACCCGAAAAAAATTCGAACTTAAAAAACCCCGAATCCAAAAAAACTCGAATTTGAAATAACTCAAACCTGATACGATCTGAAACCGAGATCAATCTGATCTGAAACCCGAAAAAAAACATAATTTATAACCCGAAAAAATCCAAATTATTATTATATTATTATTTAATAATAAATAAATAATTGATACATTTTTTATTATAAAATTAAAGCATGGATAAAAATAATTATTTCTAATAGTAAAGTGTAATTTAAAAATAAACTATAGTAGTATTATTGTGTAAGTGATAATTTTAATAAAATACATGGATAAATCAAGCTTTTGGTAATTAATTATTTGTTATATTAGTAAGATTCCAATTTGGTATCTTATAACAATGATTATATATTATATTATAATAATCTTTTAAGAATAAATTATGTAATCTCTTAATGCATAAGTATTATTCTGATAGAATTAATTATTTATTAAAAATAATTTATTTATTATCTATTAAATATAAAATTAAAGTGTAGACAAAAATAATATTTCCAATAGTAAATTAAAGTGTAATTTAATAATATACTATAGTAATATTATTGTGTAAGTGATAATTTTAATAAATTTTTTTATACTTTATTAATATTATGATTAATTATATTTAAGTAACTAACATTATATTAATTAATTTAGTAATATCTACTATTTAACATTTTAATTAGATATTCAATCAATTAATGTATATCAATGTTATTATGTTAATGTAAATATGAAAAAATTTAGTACTTAATTGGTATATAATTGTATATGATATGATTATATCAAATGTTATTATTTATTAATATAATGTTAATTAGTGTATACAACTTTTTTAATTCAATGTTCTAAATCATTAATGAGATATTTGATTAAAGATAATTATTTCATACACTACCGGTAGAGTTTTTTTACTCCACAAGCGGAGGTAAGATCATAACACATGTTCTATTTTATTTATTATTTATTTTTTAAAATATTTTTATAAGACATGTGTCACGATCATAACACCGCTTGTGGAGTAAAAAAACTACACTAGAGGTATATATAATAATTATCTATTGATTAATTAGTGTATATGAGTATGATTATACTTAATGTAATAATGTTAATATTATGATTTATGTACAAACCAAAAATAATGTAAATATAAAATTGAGGTAATTAGTTAAACAATTATTAATAATATTAAGTATTTTTTTAATTTATACCATAGTTTTATTCAACATCATAATTGAACAATTAGTTAACTAATTATACGGTTAGATTTATTTTAATTACTAATTATTTTGGTATTTAAAAACAAAATAAATGCAAGAAATTTTAAAATTTTATTGAAAATATAGCATAATTATTAAAAAAATCTAATAAAACAAAGTAAAAATAAATTATTGAACTAAGAGTGTCCAAATTCTAATAGCCCAACTTTGACCTAAAAAAATTCAATGACCCAATAAATTATTGTTAAGAGTATAAATGTTTAATTGTTTAGTGTGATTTATTTGATAATTTGTTAGTTATTTATTTGTAAAGCTAATACTTTTAGATTATCACTTTCCTTTAGTTTTACTATATATATATATATATATATATATATATATATATATATATATATATATATATATATATATATTTGTTCACTTAAAAAATAAATTTTTATATAATTATTGATATATAATTATATATTTTATAACAAATGTGAATATAACAGTAAATTAAAAAAAATCATTGTCAAGTAATAAAAATATTAAAATGTAAAAATTTATATTTATATGAATATTTATTAAAGTTTAACTTTACTTTAGCAATTCTATTATATTTTTATTAGCAATTCTATTATATTTTTATTTAACTATATAAAAAATTAAATTAATTATTATATTCAAAATTATAAAAATATTTATAACTTATAAAAGTTCAAACTAATTTGATTAAGTTCGCTAAACCCGCCCGATTAAAATCAGGCCGAACTTGAAATTAAATCGAGTCCGAAAATAACCAAACCCAAAAATATCCGAATTCAAAAAAATCAAAAACCAAAAGTACCTAAACTCAAAAAAACTCGAACTTAAAATAATTCAAACATGAAAATAACCTAGACCGAACCTCCTCGAACCGGCCGGTTTGTCACCTCTAATTAAATTGTAATTATGCTAATGAGTGATGCATAACTTACTTCGAGAGGACTGTGCTTCTCTGAGGCTGATTACTGGAATCATTTCAGCATATGTGACATTACTTGTCCTTGCAGAAGGTGGTTTGTAGCTATCCCTTACATTCGGTCCTCTTAACTCTTCAACATCGTTATTTTTCTTCATCATTGCTATATTACATGATAGGTTCTCTAGAAAGTACTTCTGGTCATTCTTCATGTGCCTGTCCCAAGGATAGCACTTGTACAATGTTAAAATCATTCAAACTTTAATTTCTACTTCTATCTGACATAAAAAAATGGGTTATTTGCTGATGCTGCATCTAATTTACGATTATTGTCACGATTTTGTCTCAAGATTTTAAGTGTCTATTTATATATCATAAGGAAATTTCACAAAACCTCAAAATGGGATTGAAGCGTTACAGGTAAGTTAATTAAAATCATAATTTGACACAGTACCCTAATTTTGTATCTTGTTGCACAAGTGAGAAACCAGCTGCATTTGTATCCTAATAGCCAGGCACTAAATGAACTCATGAGTTTGATGCACAGCTTATTTGCAGTAATCAGAGACTTACCAGTCAAGTACTAACCATTTTGCATGCAAACTCTTCACAGCTTTTGAAGCAACTACCTTTAAAGGAGAACCTGCCACCATATCTATCCGGAATTCTACCTGAGAGAATCAAGATACCGTCAGCAATTTGACAAACTAGGATGAGTTTTAACTAACAATACTATATTATGGCCTCTTTGTAATCCAGCTCTGCAGTATTTCAAGGGAGGCCACCAGTTTCCAGAATCTGTTTTAAACAATCAAGTTATAATATTTTTTGAGACTCCATCCAACTGCAAGGTATTGTCTATTTTGACTCAAAGATTCAAAAATCTCATGATTTTATCTTACAAAAGACATACAAATATGGATTCAAATCTCTATATACATAGTATTGCAAATTCTCACGATATAACAATATGGGATTGAGACGTTATAATTTTCAAATCTTTTAGGTAGACAGAATCATCAGAAGACTACAGAAAAGTGTTCTATATAATACTTGTCTCTAATGAAAATTCATTTCATTATTTTACTGACTACTCATGTTCTCAGGCCGAGATAAGTACAGTTATGCTTTAGAAACATGCATATGCTGCAATTGTAAGGGTAATAACAGTGAGATGCAAAAACCATTTCAGGATTCATTTTGTTATAAGAATTCATTCTGTCATGATACCATGGCCAGGGACAAGAAAGCTATAGGAAGTGAGGCAGGAAGCAGAAAATGTTCATCAGACCTGTTCCATTTTGCATTGTTTGGATATTTTCACAATCTCAGCATTATTCTGATAGTCTTCCATCTTTCTTTCTATTTCCTTCGCAATTATCTTTTTGTTGGTTCGGAACATGGAACTGGAATCCACCTTGATTCTATACCCCACTGAGAAAACTAACACAACGAGATTAGAAAATGGAGATTGCCAGATAGAAGAAACTGAACAAAAGGGCAGTTACAAACAACATTGAATGTGATTCATCCGAGTTTTCCTTCTCCTTTTCAAGATAAAAGAAGCATGAATTCTTACTGAGTTTTCCAGCTCCCAAGAAAGATAACATACTAGGATTATTAACCTGGTGAAGAATTCCAAGAACTATGAGTTTGTCTCCAGGCTTAAGTGATAAGCCCTGCAGGGCCCATTCGATTGAGCTTACACTTGGTTCCCTCGATGCATCCTGGATCACCACCACCACCACCCTCTCAGCTGCTGCTGCCATGTTCACAAATATTTCACAGTTTGTTTTCAGTATTCAGCTAAACAAAAAAACTTTGATGATAGATTTCTGGCTCTAATCAATTGGTTCTCTCTAGTTTAAAACTTGTTTACAGTTTAGCAATCCGAAATCTAGCTCGGGATTCTGTTTGATTCTTATAAGGTTAATCAGCTTTCATTTGTTGAGAATATCAGAAAAAAAAAGATAAGAAAAAAATGAACTGCTTCTGTGAATTGAAGAAGATGGTTTAAAGAAAACTTCAGCTGAGAGGTTGGTGGAGAATCCAAGCAGGCATCGGTGGGATAAATTCAAGCGCATATTCGAATATCCAACCATGGCCCTGGAGTTTCCTTCTGTTGTAATGAGAAGATATAGCCATGGCTTTCCTTTGTTTGTGTGCATTGATATTTTCAATGTTCAGTATTTGTTTATGCTGAATGCTAACTTTTCGAGCGGAGACAGGTTTATCGTTGAAATCAAAGATACCTAGGAATTAACGCCATTAGAATAAATTAGTGGTTTCTTAGTTTGATTTGTTGACTGTTACAGTGTTACTAGCATTGTCTGTCCCCAGCAGGACTTGATTATTCAATGTGAAATACGGCTTATCTGAAGCTGGTTTTGTAAGATTTTATGTTAATCGTAAACGTATGGAACAAAAACAAACAAATGTATGGAATATGAAGGCCAAATAAGAATCCAATATCTCAAAAACAAATATATATATATATATATTTGATTTAATTAAATTCAAATTTATGTTCATCAGGATACTAAAGTTAATCAAATTGAATTCAAATAACAATTTTGAAACTCACATAAATTTGTATAATATCAAATTTAAAAAATCGAAAAATTTATTCGATCTGATTTACTATCACCTCTAGTTTAATTTACAATTGTTCTTTTTTTGGATTGTATTAATTGATTTAGGGCTAGTTTGGATGAGCGGTGCGATTGAAAAAAAGAAAATGATCACTGTGAATATAAGTTTTATAATAAAATATTTAAAAATATGAGTAAAAAAATAAAATTGTAAAACTTTCGATGCGATGACTCCAGTCCAATGGAAGCAGAAAAAACAAAAAAAATGACACATATCCTTTGTTTTTATTTTTTTTTTGTTTTTTCTGCTTCCATTGGATTCTTATTTTATTTTACAATTTTTAGTTTTACAATTTTATTTTACATTTAAATGTGTGTTGTAGCAATGATTTATTGATTTATAATTGACGCAATGTCTTATGGATGATTTATTGTAAGAAATTATATTTGACACCCTCTATAAATTGATAGAGTTAAGATGACACATATTCTTTGACACCTTAAACTTTAATAGTTCAATAGCTGACAAACTAAGTCAGTGTTCCCTTTGTCTTAAGATGCTTTGTCTGAAGGACACGATAAACAAAAAATGTTAACATCAATGTCACATCAACAAAAAGTTCATGCCACTTATATTTTATTCATATACCAACTGTGGTATTTTCGTAAAAAATAGAGATTCATGATGAATTCTATGATTTATTTATATGTTTATAAATGTTTGAGATTCCTTAATTTGTCTTTTCCAAATTTTTTTTTTTGATCTGTCTTTTCCAAATTTATTAAGAATCTTAGAATTCATCCTAAATCGTAACTATCTAATCATTTGCATTATGCAGAAATTCGTTTAATTGGATGACCAAACAAAGTTACATCTCCTGTTATTGGACAGCTTTAATTTTGTTTTGTTTAATTGAACATTCATTAGTTAATAAATAATTTTTTATAGTATGATTATCATCGGTGTTTGAATCTAATCTTTCTTATTACGGTTTTAATCGAGACAATCTTAATTTTTTGGCAAAATCTTCTTGTATCTGAAGTTATTTTAGATTTTGATTAATCTAGAGTTGAGTTACTGTTGGACCCTAAACGAAAAGAGCTCTCCCAACGTTGTTTTTTTCTTTCACAGACTTGAACTCGAGATTTTACTTAGACAATCTCAATTTCTTAATTGATAATTCCATACATTTATGATTAATCTTAGGCCATAACTTAAAACATATTTTGTTCAACTATTATTAATTAATTGTGTGGTCATGATCATCATTCACTTAATTGGATCCATCATTTGGGTAAATCTTTATTTTTAAATATCCGATTTCATTTCTATTTACCATTTTACGTGGTTGGAGGCTTATTACATAGATTGTTAAATAAGATTTTTTTTTAGATAATTAAAGAGTGAAAGTTGATATTCTTTGAGCTCAAACTTATACTTTACAATATGTCACAATTCTTTTTTAATCATTAAGTCAAAATGTTATCTATGAGTTTTTTCAATTGGCTCATAAACATTTAGCATTTTTTTTAATTTGTTTATTAATGATATATCAACCTTTAATACACTAACAATAATAAAACTATACACAGATAATATATCATTGATTAAACCAAGATAGGACTCCAATTATTTTTGGATAGAAAAAGAAGGGGTTAAAAGACCTTCAGTTTTTACTAGAAATCCCTGTCTTTGATCAGTTATGAGCAGCTGAAGAGGATAACCCTGAAATTACCTGTTAATGCAGGGGCTTCTCTGCTTGACCTGTAAATAACCTGACTGATCATTGAACCAACATAAAGACAGGAAATGTATAATCTTCCAAAGCAGGCATGGCAGGCGGCACCACCCATCCACATAGGACAAAGACTCAGAGAATGTAAGTTTGTACACAGTCATGCGTTTTCAAAGAACTTAATCATTATATTGGTGCTAATTACTTGAATGAACAAAATATGATGATGAGAATGATGTAATGATATATCAAACACAATACTTCAAAGATGATTACCTATCGAATTTGCATTAAAACAATGATTGAATTTGATAAGCAATAGCTAAATTATGGGTATCTCTGCAAATACAGCTCCATACAAAATAAATGCCATGTATCATATTTATATAAATATATAAATAGCTACTTTCTGCAAAAACATGAGCTATAAAGACCTTTATAGCATCACAAGAGCCAGAGTGAAGGAACTTGGGGAAAAGGTTGGTTTCGTTGCGTGTATGTTGCAGCTCAAGTAAGTTCCTAGCTTCTAAGGAAAGAGTTGAATCCTCAGGAAGATTTGTAACTTCTCAGAGCCAACAGTGTTAATCCAATAGCTAAGCTGTGTTTTTCTTGTTTCTGAAGTTCTCCTTCAATAATGCAAATTTCTTCTTACATTGATTGACAGTCTTCCCAGGAACAGCAGCTGCTACTCGTTCCCATCGCTGGCTGGTTTCCTTTGGGAATGTCTTTAGAGCCTGAACCAGTGCTCTTTCTTGTACAGCAGACCACACATCTTGTTCTGAACTTAATGAAACCCCATTACCAGAAACTGAATCAACAGGATTACTTGCACTTTTACCAGAGTCTTCAGAGCTAACCTTCTCCACAGCACTGCTTTCAGTCCCCGATGGTGTAGAAACCCCTACTAATTCCTCCCTTGTGGAAAGTGGAGATGCAATAGACTGTGTCGGTTTCCTCTTCTGAAGAAAAGAATCAAAAGCTTTGGTAGAATCAGGCTTCTGGAGGAGAACTGTTTTAGTAGCCTTAAGAATTTCTTCCACAGATCTCCCTGTACCAATGTACTCTGAAACAACCTCCCACCTTCGAGATGTCCCTTTGGGATATTTCTGCATTCCTTTTCTCAAAAGCTCAATCTCTTCCTTGGTCCAAGGTTTCTCCTTCTTCTCAAAGCTGCTCAACAGGACACTTCCATTGCACTCCACAGAACCATTCAGCTGTGAGCTGTTCGTTTCATCTAGTTTCTTCTCCTCCATGTTGCCATTGTATCCACATGCATCTCTGATTATATTAGCCAGCTCTAACCCTTCTTTTTTCTCCATCTTATCACATAAACTTCTAAGCTGCTCAATGCCAAGGGTCATACAAAGATTTTCTACATCTTCCTCGGAAAGACCGAGCAGATGCTGGGATAAAGCAGGTGCGGAAAGTGTTCTAAGGTGAGTTCGCTCTTTGCGGAGGAGCTTCTTCTCTTTTTCCTTCGTTTTCTTATGCTGTAAAGCAGCTTCCGCAGCTCGTTTCTCCTCCTCTTCTTTCTGGCGTCTCTCCTCTTCAGCAGCCCTAGCAGCTTCTTCCTCCTGCAACTGCTTTGCACGAAACTTAGCTTCTTTTTTCCTCTGTTTCTCAGCTTTCTGCTCTTCTTTTCTCCTAAGTATTCTTGGGTCTCTTTTATAAGCATTGTCAACAAGTGCACGTATCCGAGCATATTCCTCCTTCCTAGCCTTCTCGGATAATTTTCCATTCTGCCTCTCCATCCATCTTTTATGATCACGAGACTCAGCTTGTTCAAGATCATACTCATCTGCATGTGGGAATTCCCTCCAGCTTTTAAAACCATACCAAAAATTGTAGAAATTATCAACATCTTTTAGTGGAGTACTGTCATCGCCTAAAGATGGTATAGGTTGGTTCACCGACCATCGTCCATTCCTCATGAAAGCTGGACCAAACACCTTGAAGAAATCTTGTGGGGCACATTCAGTAGGAATGTCATCATCAAACTCATCAGTGGAGTCATAGATTCTTCTCTTTACAGGATCAGTCAAAATCTCATATGCTTCTTGAATGGACTTAAAGTGATTCTCTATTTCATCCTTCTTCGCTTGTTTTGCGGCCTCACTCTCCTCCGCAAGAAGAAGAGCCGCAAGTTTGTCAGGATGATGCCTCAGGGCAGCTTCACGGTAGCTTCTCCTTATCTGATCCTCAGTGGCGAGATATCGTAAATGGCTCAACCCCAACAATGCATAATGATCTTGTTGCTTGCCATCAGCGGCAGATTTCTTTTTTCCTTTGCTGCTATATGAATCAGATGATGGCACATACACTTGTTCCTTCTCGTTAGAGACATTCGGATCATCAGCTTCTGCAGTATCATCCTCCTCACAACCAAGGAGTTTAAGAGCAGCACAATGAAAAGCATGGCCAGCAGGTTCATATTTTAAAGCCTTAACAGGAAGGCAATTTGAAGAAACAAAGAGTGGCTGTCCATCCACAAGCTCCTGAGAATACGATATAAGCTGAATGCTTGTGTGGACCGCCATAATCTTTATGGTGGACACACAAAACCAATAGGAATGAAATACACGGATGCTAGTATCCTAGAATAGCTTTACTCTAGTCAGTACCTAGTCGGATAAAGTGTGTAACAATCTGCAAAATTACAATCAGCAATCTCAAGTTAAAATGGTCAGAACAGATGTATAAATGCTAAAATGATGCAATTAGCAGATTATTCCATGATATTGCCTTGGTGACCGTGTGATACGTGGTTGCCTAAAATACGAAGCTGCCTGATCAGAGCTAGCAATGCATGATTAAAGCAAATTATACCCATGTACGCAAGATTTTCTTAACAATGATCTCTTCTTCCACAACCCCCAGAATTCAATCCTTTCTAAACTAAAAGTCATCACCAAAGACTAGACACTGGAACGAAATTTTTGTTTTTATTCCGGTAAAAGCATACATGTCATTGCGTCATTGCTTTTTGTGGATTAAAAGGATTAAAAAGCATAGACCAAAAGAAAAAACTTTCAAGAAAATAAAAAAGATGCTTAACCAAGGCATGTCTTCTATGAAAAGATACACCTAAACCTAGGCAGTACAGGATTGCAGCTCAGTAAAAGTCCTCACCCAATGAAGGAAATGGAGGGAAACGGACAATCCCTCCAATTTCCTTACAAAACCCATTTTTCCCATCCTTCCAAGCAGGTGAAAGAAAGTAGCTTTAATCAATTATGATGAAGATTTCATTGCCAATCAAGTTCTATTGCCTGATCTTTCTCCCTTTAGTCAAGTTTCAAACACAAAATGGATAAAAAAAAAGGAAAATATGAAAGAAACATGCAATGGAAATTAACGAAAGGTTTACCTCGGCTTGGTTTGGCGTCGCGGGCGGCTATGGTCGTTTTTGATCTGAGACTAATTACAGAGTAAGAGGAGGAGAGGAAGAAAGGGTATTGGGTATATACCGTGTTTGAGTCGGCTGAGCTAGGAAGAAAAGAAGGGCACGCACTTGGGACGCTTGGGCTGAGCTGCGCTGGGTCTTGTCTGGGCCCTTTCTCCTTGTGCTTTTGTAAAGCCCAAATACTTTTACAGGCATTTTGGTTCATAGAATGATAAAAAAAAAAAAAGAAAGGAATGAAATAAGTATTTTATGAGACTAGAAAATAGAGTGAATTGAATAGAATATGCATTATAATATTTGGTTCATTGGGAATTTGGAATGGAATAAAAAGGAAATTAATATTAATATGTTTGGTTAATTTAAAAAATAGGCTTAATAGCCAAATACATCCCCAACGTTTACCATAATATGCAATTAAGTCCTCAACGTATAATTGTATGGAAATAAGGACATTACGTTTAATTTTCAGCATATTAAACCTAAACGTTATAAAATAACAGAATTAAGGATATAGCCGTTAAAAATTGTGATTTCCGTTTGTTTTGCCCACGTGGCATGCCACGTGTCATGCTGACATGGCATAATATTGCCACGTGTCATGCTGACGTGGATATAAGTTAAATTTTTTTTTTAAGGTTTAATATCCAAATACATCCCCAACGTTTATCAAAATATGCAATTAAGCCCTCAATGTATAATTGCATAGAAATAAGGACACTAAGTTTCATTTTCACCATGTTAAACCTAAAAGTTATAAAATAATAGAATTAAGGATATAGCTGTTAAATAGCTGTGATGTCTGTTTTTCTTGCCCAGGCGGCATGCTACCTCAACGTTGGCATGGATTATAATGCCAGGTGGACCAGTAACGTGACATAATATTGCCACGTGTCATGCTGACGTGGATATAAGTTAAATTTTCTTTTTTTTTTTCAAAATAAACATTTTTTAAAAGTTCATTTCTTTTCAAACTTACATTTTTCATAGTTTCATTTTTTTAATTACATTTTTTTTAAAATTACATTTCTTTTCATAATTTCATTTTTTAAAATTACATTTTTTTCATAATTTCATTTTTTTAAATAAAATTTTTTTCATCATTTTTTTAAAAAAGATGTGGATGTAAGTTAAATTTTCTTTTTTTTTCAAAATTTCATTTTTTTTCAAAATAAACATTTGTTAAAAGTTCATTTCTTTTCAAATTTACAGTTTTCATAATTTCATTTTTTTAATTACATATTTTTTAAAAATTACATTTTTTTCATAACTTTATTTTTTAAAATTACATTTTTTCATAATTTCATTTTTTTAATTACATATTTTTTAAAAATTACATTTTTTTCATAACTTTATTTTTTAAAATTACTTTTTTTCATAATTTCATTTTTTAAATTAAATTTTTTTATCATTTCATTTTTTTAATAATTACATTTTTTTTCATCATTTCATTTTTTTGTTGTACAATACCAATATTAGTACAAAAATGTATGTGGTATTCAACCAAAAATACTGAAACGATGAGAAAGAAAGAATTAGTATAGTAGAAAGAAATAAAGAAAAGAACCATACCACATGCATTTTTGTACTAATTTTGGTATTGTACAGAAGAAAAAATGTAATTCTTAAAAAATAAAATGATGAAAAAAATGTAATTTAAAAAATGAAGTTATGAAAAAAATGTAATTTTTAAAAAATATGTAATTAAAAAAATGAAACTATGAAAAATGTAAGTTTGAAAAGAAATGAACTTTTAAAAAATGTTTATTTTGAAAAAAAAGAAGAAAATTTAACTTATATCCACGTCAGCATGACACGTGGCAATATTATGCCATGTCACTGGTCCACCTGGCATTATAATCCATGCTAACGTTGAGGTGGCATGCCACATGGGCAAGAAAAACGAACATTACAGCTATTTAACGGCTATATTCTTAATTCTATTATTTTATAACTTTTAGGTTTAACATACTGAAAATGAAACTTAGTGTCTTTATTTCTATGAAATTATACGTTGAGGGCTTAATTGCATATTTTAGTAAACGTTAGGGATGCATTTGGGTATTAAACCTTGAAAAAAAAAGAAAATTTAACTTATATCCACGTCAGCATGACATGTGGCATTATAATCCACGTCAGCATGACACGTGGCATGCCACGTAGGCAAAACAAACGGAAATCACAGTTTTTAACGGCTATATCCTTAATTCTGTTATTTTATAACGTTTAGGTTTAATATGCTGAAAATTCAACGTAATGTCCTTATTTCCATGCAATTATACGTTAAGGACTTAATTGCATATTGTAGTAAACGTTGGGGATGTATTTGGCTATTAAGCCTAAAAAATATGACTGAAAAAAGTTTAAAAGATCATTTTATCCTTTTTATTAAATTAATTATAAATTATTATAATTATAATTAAATAAAAATTATTAATTAAAATAGTTATTAATTCTCACTGAATTATTAATTACAAATGTTAATTATTAATTTTTTGCTAAATATTAATTATTTATCCATTGAAACTTTTTATTCCAAAAAAGCTTTCATCGTTAACTCTCCCCCCTCCATCTTGTTCAAATATGTAATCTACTTTGTTGCTTACTCCCATCATTTAGATTTTTGAGCTTATCACAAGTTCAACACAGTTAATCTCTCTTGTTAAAGAACATGAAAACTTGTAAATTTGAAAGTTCCTAAAAACCAGCAAATTTGACAATTCCATATGCTCATCTTCAAAAAACTTGAAAATAAATTTTGAAAAAGAAAGTGAAAAATTAGAGCTTTATAGAAATGGGTCACTATTTTTTTTGTTTAGGTTTGATTTAGATTCTGTTTAGATTAAGATTAGATGTAAAAAATTCTTTGATTTTTGAAAGGGCCTGGGATGCGAAGAAGAAAACTTAGAAAAAACTATGGCTTTGGTTTGAAAATTAAACACTGTTTAAGGGCTCGATGGGCAGGAAAAATAAATTTGCATTTTCCTTGAATCACAGAAAAGCAAATAATCAATTTCAACAAAGAATTTCTATTCCTTTAGCGGAAAACAAATTCTACAAAAAACAATTTGAACCAGATCTTAGAAAGTGTGGTCCCGCTTGAAATTAAAGTGGAATGGAAAGCAATTTCTATCCAACCAAATGCCTTCTTAGCATAGTTATTAAATTGAGATACATATCGTATATCGAAAATTTTTTTTTGAAAATAGAATATCGTATTGTATCGTAAAATACAAATAAAAATTTTAATTACAAATAATATATACATGTAATATTTATATATTTATATATGAGTATTTGATATTTTCAATTTTTCATATGTACTAATATACAAGAACAAATAAAAAATATATATGTCAATGAATGCAAAATTATTTAAATAAATGGTTTGTTATTTTTTAATATAATCTTTTTTGTTTTTTATACAATAATAAAATATTAAAATAAAGTTGATAAGTTACTCAAAAAAGTTTATATGCTCATATTTTAATTTTTACTAAATTTAAATGGGACAAAACTATTATTTTCATTATAATTTTTAATTTTTTGGAGGTAAAATTAATATTTTTATTAATAATTTTAATTTATCTATATATTTTTATAAATTTTTAAAAATTCAATTGGGCAATTATTTTTACAAGATCTTAAGATTTTTTTTTCATTTGAATCCAAATAAAATAAAATAAAATAAGGCTGTTAATAATTTTGTAAGAAAAGGACTTAATTGAACTTGAATTAGATAAAATAAACTGTATCGTACCGTATCGAGAGTATCGTACAATACGTATCATGTATCGTACGATTCGCTTCCGATTCTTAACAAAAACAATATAACATATAGATTTGTATCGTTTTATATGTGTATCGAAACGTATCGTACAATACGTATCGCGTATAGTACGATATTGATAACTATGCCTGTTAGAACATTTGATGGATGAAATGTTTTATTCACACCTTATTGGGTGTTAGGAACATCTTAAATTAATTGAAATTTTTTATTACAAAAATATCTTTGTACAAAATACCTATTTTATCTTAAAAATTCAATTTTTAAACTTTTGACAGTGAATTGCTGGGAACAACAAAAGGCTTTCGGCAGTTGACTGTCAAGACCTTCTAAGGGATCTCGACAATCAACTGCTAGGAGCCTTTAGAATATCCTGGCAATCCATTGTTGGGACCTTTTATATCAAAAATAATTATTTTTTTAAAAATTTTCATTTAGTAATTTAATTATTTAATAAGGATTGACAAAAACTGTTTTATAAAACCAATAATTTTTTTTTTATTTTTTTAGGAAAATGTTGCCTGGCAGCACTCGAATGCTGCCAATCAACATCTTGCTTCTACTTGTGGCTAGGCAACATGCAAATGCTGCTTGGCAGAAGTTCACAGGAAAAAATTTCCAAAAAAAAAGAAAATTTTTTGGATCAATGATAAATTCCAAAAAAAAAAAAAAATTTTTAGTGTGTGAGAAGTGATTTTAGAAGAAAGATTTTAAGCTTTAGAGTTTTCTAGATTTTAGAAGAAAGATTTTAAGCTTTAGAGTTTTCTAATAATTAGAGTGTGTCTAATAACTCATAAGATGTAAATAAAAGTTCTCTTGATGAATTTGATGGGTTTGACTTTGAAATTTTAAAAATTGAATGAATTAAAATTTAAAAATATTATGTAAATTATATTAAATATAAAAATATATTTAAAAATAAGTTAATATATCCTTTATGTAACAAAATGAATTATTCGCTTCTTTACTATTTCGTCCACCATTAGTGGAAATAAAAAACTCACATGTCCATGTGTCCTTCTAAACAAATGAATCAAAGTGGAGTTTTTTATTTCTACCGAGTGTGATGAAATACCAATCCTAATCACAATCCAATCCGTTCTTACCAACTTATCAAGAGTATAAAATAGGGAGAAAACAAGCATTTGCAATGGGAATATAATAATGATTACTGAGCAAGCTTAATTTCCAGTTCAAAATATAAAAAGGCAAAATCAAAAGTAACTAAAGCAGTGAGTTTGAACTTTGAACCAATTCCTATACATTATTCTCCGGATGGTTCGATTATAATTCCATAGTTTTTGGATAGTTTTGAATCGGAGTTACTCCATAAGAGACGATCATCACCTGGGGAAACAAGACTTTCAATACAAAAGCTTGCCTTTGTGCATCGGAAATTAAAGCAAGTAAAATCAAAGTAATTCTCGACTTTCTGCAAGGCTTCCTGTTTAAGGTCATACCAGAGGAAACAGCTATGGTATTCCTGCAACAGAATCTTAGTCCCCTCCTTTGATTGCTCCAAAACTGCGATTTCTGTGAATTCATAGTTATGGGCTCCAGGAGAAATTTTCTTACCCTGTGGATCGTAACAGGAGAAGCTAAGGTTATATAGTTTTGTCCAAGCTAAGCTTTCTCCATTCTTGACAATGTGGGACAGCTGAACATGTGCAGAAAACGTTTCACACAAAACCAGGCGTCCTGCTAAAGCTTGCAAGGAGACATTGTAGCGTCGAGTGGAGCTGGGTGGAACTGGAACCGATGGAATTGCTTTGACAAACACATCTCTTGAAACATCAAAGCTGACAATCTGTATATGTTCTTGGTTTTCTTCCAATACAATATAATCCGACAGCCAATGCAAGAAACCATCTGCAAACACCCCGTCCAAGTATATCCCATAAAACGTTTCATGGCGGTATGGAATGGGAAGTTCTTTCCAGGTATTGGATGCCAAACTAAAAACCCATAGTTGAATGTGAGTCCACCAGGGCGAATAAGCAGCACGATATTTCTGAATCTGTACGACCTTGTAGTCATTCATGGAAGCGTCATAGCCGAAACCCAGAACAAACATAAAACGTTTGAAACCGCCTGCAGCATTATGACAAGCAGGTAACAAGTTGTACCGTCCGGTGAAGGGATTGCATATGGAAATCTGGTCAGCTGAACAACAGGATAAAAGCAAACCATTGCATGAACCACAGATTCTAACGCAACATTCAAAATCGTGTGCAGAAAACCACATGGGTTTCGTTGTGTAGCCGTGGCTCAGTTCGATGGGCGATGTATTGAGCCTTTCATCAACATCGAAAGCGTACACACCACTTCTACAAGCGTGTAAAACCAGCTTGCGGTTGGTTTTGGTTTGGAGTGATCGATTCAGATGAGCATTAATGAATGCTGGGCTGTCGATCTCGGTGCAGAGTGATTTGGAGAGGCATCGGAGACGCAGAAGAGCCTTCACCGGGAGATACGAGAGAATGTCCAAGATGAGGTCCTGGATGAGCGTCGACATTGTTTTCTTTCTCCTCTTATTAGAATTTCAGCCTTGAAGCTTATTTTTAGGTTTTCGTACTCATATATAGAGACAAATTCTATTTTCAACCTAATTTTTATTCCTTTTTTAAAAAGAAAAAAAAAAGTTTAGGTGAAAGGAGACTTACCCTATCCAAGGCCAGAGCATACCACCGTATCAATGGTGAACCGCCATTTTTTGAAAATATTTTTTTTGTTATAAAGGAAATATTAAATAAATAGTGATAGATGTGGGTTTGCTTTGGACTGAAGCTTAAACCTTACAAGATATCACGATTCATTCTTAATCATTTGATCACGAAGTTGTCGACTTTTAAAAACACTTTTTTACAAAAGTAATACAAAAATCAGGAAAAAATATTGGAGAGGAATGTTTTTAATTAGGTTAGGTTAATGAATAGAATTTCTCATAAGATGACTAGAGTTCTTATGAGAAAAGAATTCTTTAGATAATTTTTAACTAACTAAATCTTAGTTAGAATTCATGTGTGACTAAATCATCCTCTTTGATTAAAGTTCCAAGTCTCAATCCTTCAAGATTGAATATATTGAACTTAATAAAATCCTTGTTCAGTTGTCATAGTTCTTGATTAGATTTTTCTATGTGTATATATAAATTATGTTTATGGCATGTAAAACACAAAAATTTCATTTAAATTTGTGTGATATGTCAAATACAAAACCTTTTTTTAGGTTTTTACTAAATTTTAATTTATTTTATCTTTGTATTTTTTATTCCTACCGGGTTTAAGATTATCTCATCTATTTTTAGACTGAGTTTTCTTAAATTTTTATGACCTATTTGCAGTCTCTCAAGAGTTGTAATTACAAATCCTGTGTCATTCTCTACTGCGTATTTTTCATAATCCAAACAGTTGTTACCAAACTTGATCATTGCAATGGGACAATAAAAAATGATTAATAAGCAAGCTTAATTTCCAGTTCAAAATATAAAAAGCAAAACCAGAAGCAACTAAAGCAATAAGTTTGAAACAATTCCTATGCATTATACTCGTCAATTATTTCAGAACGTTCATTCGATTGTTTCAAATCAAAAGTTTCGAATCGAAGTTACTCCACAGGAGACGATCAGCACCTGGGGAAACAAGACTTTCCAAACAAAAGCTTGCCTTTATGTATTGGAAATTCATGCAAGGAAAATGAAAGAAACTGTCGGTTTCCTGCAAGGTTCCCTGTTTAAGGTCATACCAGATGAAAACGTTACTACGTTCCTGCAACAGAATCTTGTTCCCATCCTTTGATTGCTCCAAAAGTGCAATTTCTGTGAATTCATATTCATCAGGACAAAAACTACTTTCCCGTGGACTTAAACAAGAGAAGTTAAGGTTATACAGTTTTGTCCAAGCAAAGCTTTCTCCATTCTTGACAATGTGAGACAGCTGAACATGTGCAGAAAATGCTTCACACAAAACCGGGCGTCCGGCTAAAACTTGCAGGGAAACACCGTAGCGTCGCCGTAGAGCGGAGCTGGCCGGAACTGGAACCGAAGGAATTGCTTTGACAAACACCTCTTTAGCGACATCAAAGCTAACAATCTGTTTGTGTGCCTGGTTTTCTTCCAATATAATGTGATGCGACAGCCAATGCAAGAAACCATCTGCAAACACCCCTTCCTTGTTGATCCCGGAGAATGTTTCATGAGAATCCTGACAGTATGGAATTGGAAGTTCTTTCCAAGAATTGGAGGCCAAACTAAAAACCCAAAGTTGATTATTGTAAGAAGGAGAATGAATCAGAGTGGAACGACCAAAATAATCTCTCTGAATCTGGACGACCTTATAGTCATTGCAGGAAGGGTCATAGCCGAAACCCAGAACAAAATCTAAACGTTCGTGATAGCCTGCAGAATTAGGACAATATGGTAACACATTGTACCTCCTGGTGAAGGGATTGCGTATCGAAATCCGGTAACCTGAACAGGATAAAAGCAAACCATTGCATGAACCACAGATTCTAAGGTTACAATCAAGTTTGTGTGCATTGAAGTATTCGAATTTCATTGGGTAGCCGTAGCTGTGCTCAGTGGGCGATGTATCGAGCCTTTCATCAACAGCAATAGCGTACAGACCACCTTCACAAGCGTGCAAAACCAGTCTATGGTTGGTTCTGGTTTGGAGTGATTGATTCAGATGGGCCTTAATGAAAGCAGGGCTGTCGATCTCGGTGCAGAGTGATTTGGAAAGGCACCGGAGACGCAGAAGAGTCTTCACCGGGAGATACGAGAGAATGGCCAAGACGAGGTCCTGGATGAGCATCGACATTGTTTTCTGTATTTCAGCCTTGAGGTTTATTATTAGGTATTTTTGCTTTACTAATATTTACATATATAAGATATTCATGACCTAATTTTTATTCCTTATAACCTAAGTTGTTTCAACATTACCACAGAAAACCCTAATCTATTTTGGAAAGTTTACTAGGGATATAATAAAATCAAATCAAAATAATTTAGTATTTGAATTTGAATTTGACTCAATTCGATTCAAAAACTCAAGATTTGCTCAAAAGCTCAATTCGACTATAATAATCGAACCGCTCAAGCTCGAATTGATTAATTTGTTTTTAAAATTTTAACTATATATTATGAAAGTAATATTGAAAATATTAAAAAAGTAAATATTAAAAAAAACTTGATAAGGCTCATGAGTCGTTTAAGCTGAGTATTAAAAAACTCGTTACTCCAATGGGTCTTTTTCTTTAAGGAATCCCAGAACTCTGCTCATCTATTTTCCGCATGGAAGATGGGGCTGGGAGAGCAGGGGGTGAATATATCTTCACACCTTCCTCAGTTGAGCAAAACCAACATCGGGGGGAGGTTGAATATATTGAAGTTCTTAACTATGATTAACTTGAATCAACTTAATAAGTCCACAACAAATGATTGAATGTAAATAAATCATAATTCTGGCAATCAGATTTCAGATTAAGGGAATGATGCCTGATGCAGGTGAAATAGTGAACAATGGGAATTCGGATTGTTAAAACTTAGTCATGCAAATTAACAATGCTATTTGCAACACAGATATGCAAGCATTTCTTGAAAGTGAAGCACAAAATAACATCAGGATTCAGAAGCATACAAGGATAGTTTACGTGACTTAGTTTGAAATTAGCCCATCTACCATTCTTCTGCAAGCAAGAATATTTGTTCAGAAAAGCTCAGATTGCTATCTGCCTGCAATTTCCAAAATGCATATATACTTGGGTCAGTAGAGCTTTTGCTAAATGAAGTATTCTATTGTTGCAAATAAATAAAAGTAGATCAAAGACTGGGAAACATGATAACATCAAGCCCACCCTGCTAAGGATGCAGGGATTGGAGAAAGCTGCCACCACAATCATGCAGCACCTCACTTAACAGTCGTGTTTTTACTAGGTCATTTAGATAATAAAATGCATGTTAGAATTTATTTAGTTACCTGTTATTGCTGTAATGCCAAAAGGCAGTAGCTTTGAAAGCTTCCCTTAGGAATAGAGAAAGTTGTTTGCTTGCTGGGTAGCGACTTATTTCCGTCACCATCAGTCAAAGTCTCAAGACCACATGCACGGCAAAACGATTCCACTTCTGATTCCTATAGAACAATACCACACCCAAATCAGAATACAAACATCTACAAGACCAAGACTGCAAGTAGCTAAAATCTCACGTGTAGGAAACGATACCTTCATCATCAAAAGTTTGGACAATCGTTCCAAAGGATATGGATGAAGCTTGTAGCAACAATTATTTATATATGAAACAGCCAGTGCTCGAACCTGTACAGTTTTTGAAGAGAAATTGAAAATTAAAGAAAAAAAGTGCAGCAAATGCAATCAATATATCTCTGGGCAACCAAAGAATAATTGTCACACTTCGTAAAGATAAATGGCTAAAAACAAATTGTTATGTCCATAATCAACAGCATATACTCAGTAAAAAGTTAATACTCATGATTAAACCTTATATGAAAATTTAAGAAGCGTGTTTGTAAGCAAAGAGGTGCAAGGATCCAGCGAATTAACAAAGAAATTAATAGCAACGTGTACTGCTAAACCATCTTTAGCAAATGCCATCTCGAATTGAAATGTATACGCATGCACAGGCACAAGCATATCCTATGATATATCAATGTGCATGTATGAAGTATGAAGATGCCTTATCCCTGGATTTGTGTAGCGTTTGTACTGGATAGGGACACCCTCAAAATAGTAGAATGCATAACATTGTGTCCATAGAGTTTTGAACCACTATACTCAGTACTTACTATAGTTGACAACAATGTCCAATAAATCAACAAGGTACTGCAAAAGCAAAAAGGTTATACAACAATGAATGTATTTGATTACCTCATTTACATAAGGCTCAAGAATGCAGTACTGCAGGTGTGATGCCTCGCCAGACACAGTAGAGAGAAAACTCTTGTAATTTCCCATTCGGTAAAATCTGTTAACAAATAACACAATATTCTTAGTTCCCTTCCAAATTAATCTAATTAAGATTAATTTGTGTGAAAATGTTCACTAGATTACAACAAAGGATAAGAAAAGAGTTCAAAAGACATAGGCATCTAAAGAACTTGAAAGTCACCTTAGAACTTGCCGGGCAAAATGCATTTCTTTAGACTTCATTATGAGAGAAGATACACGACAAAACCAAAAAGACAGTGACTCCTCCTGAAATCCAAATTACTAGTTCAGAACAAACAATGCTAAAATTAAGGATTAAGAGACATAGATTGACAAAACCAATTAATTATTAAGATCACCGTTTGTTGGCTCCTAGAATCAAGGTGAAGAAGTACATAAAGAGAACGGAACTCGGCTTCCTTCTCATAAATAGAGTTGGAGCTGTGATTAGCTTCGTACAAACTATACAGAGAAGACAAAGTCTTTGTAAGCTGCTCCACGTTGAGATATTGCACTGATGAAATACTTGAACTGCCGCAATTTCGAAGCCTGTGGTGAGATACCACATGAAATTTTACCTGTGCGATGAAATATATAACAATTTGAAATCAGATCAAACTTTCAATCTTTCCATGGCAATAATGAATGATAACACATGCAACAAAATGCACATGTCGACTTGGGTCATTCATTTGGTGTCAACCACCTCTTCTCTCCCATTATTTTCATCCTAGAAAAAGATTTTATGAATAATAACAAGACTATTCCTTAGAAATTTATTTATCAGATCAATCAAGTCTTAGATAAAACTACAACTTATTAGTTCTTTTATCCTTTCACACTTACTTTTTTTCTTATATGCACCAATATGAATGATGAAGATCGACCAAAGCAAGAAGCTACTGATTGTTTAATCTAAACTTAATTAATAACACAGAGTAAATAGCTTGATTTCAAAAATTTTATGAAAAATATAAACTTTCTATTCTCAAAAGGCCTTTTTTTCTTTTTATCATCCAAAATAAAAATGTAATGGGTAATATTGTAACACAAACTGCTTTATTCCCATTTTTTAACTTGTTTTAACCTGCCGTTGTCCTGAAAAACTTTAAACTTCTTACAGCCCATTTACTCACAACCATGTAAGTAACAATGTGGGCTATCATGTCTAGTTTAGATAAATTACCAACGTGGACGATTGAGAAACCCAATCACACACTTGGGTTATCAACAAAGTCAACTGACTTAAGGATCTCACAGCACTAAAACCTACATACATACTTCCGATTCAGATTATATAGCTATACTATTACTGATTTATAGGACAGTAAATCAAGTGGTTCAGCTCATGATACCACAACTGAACAAGTTTAAACAAAAGGCAGACGTTTCTTCCAAGAAAATCGTACCATTTTCTCGTACATGTGAATTGCTTTATCATTGACAATATTCTGCATGCTCAGATCCTGCCTTATTGACCGAGTTCTATCGAAAATGAAGTCATGAACCACTTCAAAAGGAAGACCACTAGAGTCCAGTAAGTTTAGAAGGTAGTTTAATGTGTCTTCCAAAACTGAGAGTGGCCGCACATCTGACGCTTGGACATACTTCAGTGATATAGTTCTGCAAAACTAGCAGGAGTGAGGGAGTATTAATAGCCTTCCGCATTCAATAAAGCATTTATACAATCCTACTGCCAGTGTTATTTGGCTTTTATCCATCACATCCCATGGGTTAGTTCCGAAACAAGATTTCCTCTCTTTGGTCGCTAACCACATCCCAATAAAAACACTCAAGCAAGGGGTGGTAAGAATGTTAAAGTGAAGCCTGAATGGTAATAATGTGGTGCTCATCTAAAGTCCAACAACATAGCACTAAAAAGCAGTTGCTTTGCTTAAAGTTTTGCAGATATCAAGTTTGCTTGAAAATTTGACATTATTGAAAAGATGGTCAAATATAAAAGTCGATTTGGCAAAAAAAGAACCATACAGAATGTTACAAAGCAGTAAAAGGCTTGCAGACTACCATAAAGTGTTATTGCTAAATGATTTATGACTCAACAGAAGGTCAGGAACATCAAAAAGTTATTGATTACAAGTTTACAACCAAGTGAAAACATATCTGCCTTGAACACCACCAAAATTTTGACATCAAGGATAACACACATGATTCATTTTTCTAGGCTCACAATAGTTGCAGATCCATAAAAGTGAGTAACAACATAAAGAATGATTACTTTTAGGTAGGTAGTACAAATTTGTATCCAGTTTCACTAAGACCAAATTTGTTTAACAAGATAAATTCCAACCAAGCTCAAAAATCAATGCCTGAATATGTTACAAGTCCCTTAACGAATTACATGTTGAAAAGTGGTCATCCAATCAAAGACACACATGCGTGAAAGGATAAAAACTTACCTTTTTGACAGCTATAGCAGGAGATGTTTTCCTAGGGTCTCCATTTAACCTTTCAAAAACTGCTAAATCTCGAAGGCGTTCCCGCTGAGCCCTCTCCCCCTCTGTGGTTACAGTGATGAAAATGTTACAAAACAACATATTCTGAGACATAACGTAAGCTAATTGCTACATTTTGTATCTGTGAATTGCAGTTGCAATTAAAGCTTCACATTTTACACCATTTACTTCCATATCAAAATGCGACTTCTGCCATTATTTCTAACTTTCAGAAACCAAAAATAAGTAGCAAACGCAACAATCCAACAAAGTAATTAAAAATCAAGGACAACCCATAATTCAGAAGGCTAAGACAAGGCTAAATCTGCTAAGATTTAAAGAAGTGACTATAAAGTAAATGAAGGCTCTGATGATGATGATGAATATAAAAAAATGAATAAATTACCAGGGCACATGAAAGGGCAAGTTCCAACTATAGAACCAACATCTTCTCCTGCTTCTTTTTCTCCTTCTTGTTGCTTATTCGCATTTGCTTCGGATTTCCACCTAGGGACATAGCCGGGATTTCTGCTATTGTCAGGGGTAGTGACAGTGGCCGTCCCGGAGCGTGGAACAAAGTTTGAGGATTGGGCGGTTCTGGCTGGATTCGAAGAGAAATTCTGGGAACGGAAACGTGTTGGGCCGGTCGAAGAAGAAGTGGAGGAGGAGGGATAGTTTCGCCGCTGTTGACGGCGGCGGCGGCCGCTCTCGTCCATGGCGTCTATTGGCCACTATCAAAGCGCGCCTTTCGAAGGAAGTAGCTTTCTTTTTCACCTTCGATGGTGACTGCAGTACATGCAGCAGCTCAGGGTCGGTTTGGGTTCAATTCAACTCATTAGATTTTGACTTCTTTGTGAGCTAAAGGAAAGAGAAAGAGAAGCTTCTGAACATTATAGAAATGGAAAAGAGAAAGGAAAAAGTTAAGGGAAAGATAAATTAATAAATCAGAAGCTTCCTAGGGGCAGAGAGCAAGAAAAAATGAGCAGAGAAGAAGAGAAGCAATAACAGCGAGATCATTTCTTTCCATTGCTCTCTTACTCGTGCAATTCTTTCTCTGATCTCTCTTGGACTGGGCCTTCATGATATGGAAAATCTGTTGTAACCCAAACTTCAAAAGCTGTAAACGACCCGATCAGTCGAAGAACCAATTCTCCACCAACTCGATGAGTTGATTTATTGGTCATTGAGCATTTTTCTTGTTGAAATTTTTTATGGTTGGAATGATTGAGTGGGTGAGAAGATTGTTTCTAATATGGGTGATATGGGATAGGCTCGGATCAGATTTTCGATTTTTTTTTTTCGATCCAAACCTATTCAGATTTTGACAAATCGATTCGTATTTGTATTCGTTAGCTTCTAATATTCGAATATATTTGATCCGCACTAAATCGAATCGGATCAGATGTTACAAATTTTTTTTTTAATATTTTACTTTTCTATCCCCAACAAGCTAATCTATTTACTTTTTATTATAATTATTTTTTATCACTTCAAATTTCAATATTCAAAATTTTTCCTACATATTACTCATAAGATTGTTATTTCTCTGATTTTGCAGCAATCTGAAAAAGAGGCTAAACAGGAGCCACCTCAAAAGAAGGAAGAGCCATGTACCCTTTCCTTTCCTCTCCTTTCCTCTAGTTTATATTCTTTTCCTTTCTATTCCTTTCCTTTACTAATGTTTATCCAAACATAGTGTAAGTTCCAGCCATTTACAGGGAAAAAGTACTCATTAAAGGGTTGATTAGGCTAATCCAAAATTTGTCAAATTTACATGGTCTTTGTCCACAAACGAAAGCAACAGAAATATACATTCATCTGGGATGTTGTATTATCGTATGACAAAGTTTTAGGTTCTCATGTCAAACACGAAGGGAAGGCCTAACTCATGTTCCATTCTGTTGTGAATCTCAAAATCAAGCTGCTATTGTTTGCACTTGTATACAATGGTATTGCAGACAGAGTCACACACAGAAGGGCACCGACAGTCGATGACAAAGGCTATGAACTTTTTTTTGGTCAAATCAAAAAAAAGGCTGTGGCTAAGTGGCATTGCAGTATTGCTTAATGCTTAAGGGGGGTTGATTGGGTACTGTCGAGAGAGATCTAAGTACTTCTGAGAGCTTGAGAGAGTGAGAGTCGATAAGAGAGAGTCACACACAGAGGGGCACCGACAGTCGACGACAGAGGGAAGAGGCTGTGAAGTTTTTTTTGGTTAAATAAAAAAAGGTTCTGGGTTGTGGTTGAGTGGTTTTGCACTATTGCTTAAGGATGGTTGATCGACGGGCTGAGGAGAGTGTATTTAGATTTGGGCTTAGTTTTGTCGAGACCCCAGCCATAATATTTATGTTAGCTTTAATTTGACAAGTATTTTGAAATGACAAAACTCAAGTAAGCTTAAAAATGATTTTTCTCTAAGTAAAGTTACTTTGAATGAACTAAATAATAGAAATTATTTTAACAAAGTCTTGGATTGAGATTTCAATTGAAAAAGTCAGTAAATTCTCTTAGAAAAGTGTTAGAAAGTTGTTTAACTGACTTAGAATCATAAAAGCTATAAACTATGCAGCAAATTAAGTGCAGGAAAGCCTACTAGACAAAAGGGATCGATCCTTACTGTAGAGGGATCGATCCCAAAAAGGCAGAATGCTTCAGAAGCCACCCGGGAAAAGTTTGGAAAGCATTCTGGAGAAAAGGGATCGATCCCCCCAGGAAGGGGATCGATCCCTCAATGGTAGACTACTTGGAAAAGACCCATAAAAGGCTAGGAATGAATTCTGGAGAAAAGGGATCGATCCCCCCAGAAAAGGGATCGATCCCTTCGCTCGAAATTTGACTCCAAAGGCTAGTTTTTGAGGGTTTCAACGGGAAGAAAATGCATTGAATACTTCACCAACTGTTCCAGACGTTTGGTGGACTATAAATAAAGGCATTTATGAAGTTTGGAGGTAGAACAAGCATTCTAAAGTATTCAAACTTCAAGAGAGAAAACTCAAATCTGAAAATCTTCATTGTAACTCCATTTTGTGAGATTTCTTTGTGTTCTTCACCCATTCACTGAAAATTCTCTTAAAAGTGAAAAAATTTTAAAACAAAAAAAAATTTAAAAAAAATTTAAAAAAAATTTTCTTGGATTTATGTTTTTCTTTTTCACTATGATTCTTCACTAGCCTATGATGAATATGAGAGAATTTTACTATGGTTAAGTGATTGTTAGAAATGCATACTTCGGTAATTAAATAATTTGATGTTAATTTTATTCACTTCATGATTTGTGAACAATTGAGCACATAAGTCATACTCTTATGAATTGTTGATACTTAGTGACTGATTATGTGAACTTGTGAAATTAGTAATCATGCATGACACTCTAGAACTTGTTTTATTACACTTGAGGCGAAATCATAGGCAATTGATTGACTTAGAGATGATTTAGGCATTCTTTGGATCGTTTGAGCCTTTCAAGCCTACCATGTTACAAATTATTCACTAGTATACCCCAATTGAGCCTTATTGAAGGAATGACATATGCAAAAGCATATGAATAGCCACCATTCGAATTATCTTGTAACCTCATTGACCTTACCCAAATTAGCTTGAAAAACAATGAATGTACCCTTAAAGAGAGCTTTAATGCACATATCTATCATTGAAGGGATGGGATTCAAGAAATATTTTCAAGCTAATAAAAGAAGAGGTTCCAAAAAAAAAAGTTGTGTGAATCATGCTTTGACTCCATTGTGATGAAAAAAAAAAAGGAGGAGTTTAAAATGTGGCATGAAATTGTCATCACAAACAAATATATGAAAAAGATAGGTTTGGGGGTTGTGGAGATTAGCATGTAAAAAAAAAAGAGAGAAATTTAGTATGTGCTTTATCATTGTTAGCTCTCTTGTTTTGATTTTTACCTTCCCTTTCTTTGTTAACCAATACCTTGGCCACACATTATAAGCTAATAAAGACCTATTGATCTAAGTTAATTTTATTGTCTACATTAGTGGAGAGATGTAAGAAGAGCAAGCCTATGGAGTGTCAGTAATATATATATATATATAAGATTTGAGATCACATCAGTTATTCATGAGTTGCATAATTTTAATTGAGTATTGACAAGGAATTTGAGTTTGGCTAAACACACACACACATTTGATATCATGATTTGAGTTAATTAACATTTGAATTATGAGATTATTGAGTTGCGTTTTAAACAATTACTTTAATCATAGATGTGAGGTATATTTGAGGCAATATGTGAAAATCAAGTGGAATTGAATTTACATAAATTTGAGTGGAAAAGTTTGGGTGTCCTTGAGTTTTCACTTTTGTTCTTAAATGTCATAAACAAGTGCATTTTCTTTTAATTTTGCTCGAGGACTAGCAAAAATGTAGGTTTGGGGGTATTTGATAATAATATATTTGTTATATTATTTTATGTTTTAATTACCACATTTATTGCTATATTCTTATGTAAAATTTTTGTTTTAAAAATTTTTCACTTTTTTTTATTTTTTTTAAAAATAATAAACTAAATAGACACAACTAAACCACAAATACCCCCAAACCTAAATCAAACTTTGTCCTCAAAGTTGGAAAAACAAAGATTAATAAAAGAGTAGGAATGTGCACACTAAAAAAATAATAAAAAATAATAAAAAATAAAAAGAATGAAAAATCATACCTAGTTGGGTTGCCTCCCAACAAGCGCTTTATTTAACGTCTAGGCAAGACGGAATGCTCGGTCTAAGGCTTCTCCAATTCAATGAAATCCACTATCTGGCCCTTTGGAGTGCCTTCCAAGTATGGCTTCAATCTATGCCCATTCACCTTGAAACTGACTCCTGTTCTCATGTTCTCAATCTCAACTGCTCCATAAGGAAGCACTCTCCGCACCAAAAATGGTCCACACCACCTTGACTGCAACTTTCCTGGAAAGAGACGCAAACGTGAATCATAAAGTAAAACTTTCATACCCTGTTTGAGCTCTTTCCGAAGAATGGATTTGTCGTGGTAGAGCTTTGTTCTCTCCTTATAAATCTTTGCATTCTCATAAGCTTCATTTCGAATCTCATCTAACTCATTCAATTGGAGCTTCCTAGCTTCACCAACCAATTTGGCATCTGTTTTATCCTGCACAAGATTAGAGTCAACAATTGAGTCCAAAACATCAACTGAGAAACAATCCTTAGAATCTGTAGGCAATTTTAAAGAATTAAAAACAGAAAATTCCACAGTCTCATCTAAGACTGTCATGGTTAGTTTCCCATTTTGAACATCAATTATTGTCTTTGTAGTAGCCATGAATGGACGTCCAAGCAAAATGGGTAGCTCATGCTCATTCTTTGACTGTCTCTCCATGTCCAAAACTACAAAATCAACAGGAATGATTAGTTTATCAATTTGAACTAAAATATCCTCCACAATGCCTCTAGGATATCTAATTGAACGATCAGCAAGTTGAAGAGACATTGTGGTAGGTTTTAGCTCCCCTAAACCTAATTGCAAGTAAACAGAATAAGGCATTAAATTGATGCTTGCACCCAAATCCAACATAGCCCTTTCTTTCTTTGAACCTCCTATAGTAATGTCGATATTAAAACTCCCTGGATCTTTCAATTTGGGTGGCAAGTTCTTTTGAAGCACAGCACCGTTTCCGAAACCATTACCTTTTCATTTGGCTCATACTTACGCTTGTGAGTATTCAATTCCTTTAAGAACTTTGCATAAGATGGTATGTTCTTGATCATATCAAGCAAAGGTAAGTTCACATTAACCTTAGACAAAATGTCATAAATTTCAGAAAATGACTTATCCAGTTTGCTTTTCTTGAGTCTGCTTGGAAAAGGAATAGGAGGAACATAGGGGCGTTGAGCCTTGTGTAACTTAGGAGTTTCACAAGATGGATTGGACTCCTCACTTTGACTTGGTTCCTCAATATCCTTCTTTTTGCCACCACTTGGGCTTTTCTCTCTTGTTGCTTCTCCTTCGCAACCTCATCACCTGCAGGTAAGGTTAAACTTTCATCAGAATCATCATTCATTTTATTGTCAAATATCTTACTGTTTCTCAGAATAGTAATAGATTTGGCTTGCTCAGGCTGGCTTGGAAATTTTCCAGGAACATGGCCTTGCAATGCCTCTGCAATTTGTCCAACTTGAACCTCTAATTTCCGCTGAGACGCCTCTGGCTGTTGGAATCTCTGTTCATTACTCTGTTGGTTACTTTGACAAACTTCTATGAAGTTTTGCAAAGTATCTTCTAAAGATGGCTTCCGCAGTTGGAAAGAAGAGCTTGCTTGATTCTGGTTCTGGTTGCTACTCCATGAAAAATTAGGATGACTTCTCCAACCCGGGTTGTAAGTATTTGAAAAAAGATCATTCCTCACCCGTGGGTTATAAGAGTTCATCATATTGGCTTGCTCAACAAAATCTGGAAATTTTTCACTAGAAGGACAAGCATTAGTAACATGACCATGAATCCCACAAATTCCACATACCTCATTAGACACTGGCATTCTTTAACCCATAATCATCGAGCACATAGACTTCATTTGCTTGGTTAATTCTGAAACCTGCATTGCCAACTCAGTGTTAGTGTTAATATCATAAAGACCTCTAGCCTTACCTTTAACACTCTTTTGTTGTGAATTAGCTCCAAGCATCTCGTATAGCTCATAGGTCTCTTGTGCAGTCTTTTCTCCCATGGCACCTCCAGTAGCATTATCAACCATAGCTTGACAAGCTTGGGTTAGTCCATCATAAAAAAATTGATTTTGCAATTCTAATGGGTACCGATGATGTGGACATTGTATCAAAAGCAATTTAAAGCGTTCCCAAGCTTCATGGAATGCCTCACCATCTGCTTGTGTGAATGTTGCAATCTTACCCCTCAATTCAGTGGTTTTGGCATGTGAGTAGAACTTACCTATGAACTTATTGTACACTGCATCCCAAGTGGTAAGTGAGGCTGGGGTTATAGACATGAACCATGTCTTTGCTGCATCCTTCAAGGTATAGGGAAAACATCTCATTCGTAATTGGTCCTCAGTCAATCCCTGCAAAGGAAAAGTTTGAACAGTTGCATAAAAATCACGAATGAATGTCAAAGGATCTTCAATAGCAGCACCATGAAAAGAAGGAAGCATATTAAAATGAATATTCTTAAGCTCATAGTTTCTGGCTGCATCATTGAGAACAATGCATGATGGTGATGTCCCCACAGTAGGACGTGCAAACTCCTTCATAGGACGATTTTGAACATGATTTTGAACTTGATTTTCAGCTGGATTCCCCACTTGTAACTCCATGTTCATTTCAACTAGTTCCTCTTCTTGTGCCTTCTCCTTTCTACAGATTCTGTCAATTTGATCGTTGATGAGCACTATCTCTTGATCAAGTGATCGTCGACCTTGCATCTACTATCTCAAGAAAGAAAAAAAATTAGTAAGCTAAAAATTAAAAAAAAATAAAAGAAAAACACACGTAGTTAAATAAAATTGAATAAACTTAAGACAAATCCCCGACAACGGCGCCAAAAACTTGATGAACAAAAAGTTATATTCTCGCAAGTGCACGAATCAAGGTAGTATAACGTGCAAGTACAAGAGTCGATCCCACAGAGATTTGCTAAATTTATTCAATTAAAATTTAACTACTTATGCCCTAAAAATTATGAAAGTCAAATAAAAGAAATTACCTAAGTATCTAATTAATAACTAAATTAACTAATTAAATTAATTAACCTAATAAAATCAAGATATTAACCAATAGAGAAAAGCCTAGGAATTTGATTTCACCAATACCTTGCAATTTTATGCCTTCAATCCTAAAAATCTCAATTCAATTCTAGGGTTCATTCTTCCTAACATATGATTACTCTGTTTGATTGCAGCTATAATAAAGTATTTTTAATCATTTAATTACCTATGATGTGTAGCATAATCAATGACTAAAAACCCATTAAGAACAGAAGAACATCTAACAAGAACCAAATAAATATTCTAACTTGATGTATGCATCAAATATTTATTCAATCATTCAAGAGAGCTATACATGGCTTAGCATATGATGTGTACCTTTACCATGTCTCATACAATCAATTAATTTATATTAAAGGTGGCCAATCAATAACACAAATTAAAAGATTGAATTAATCACAATGAATGATACTAGAATTTTAAGAATTGATCAATTAATTATAAAGACATAAAATATGCAAGTAGGCTCAATCAAATTCCTAGTAAATAAATTAGTTCATGTTCAATTTAACACAAACCAATATCAAACTAATGAACATCATGCTCAACCAATCAAAAACCAAATTGATGAGTAATGTAATAATTTAATCTAATTAAAAGCAAACAATAAATGTAAGCCCCTCAAATCTGACACTTCATGCATGTGATGGCACATGAAATTAAGAGCACACAAAAGGTTTGCAGCAAAATTGACGTGGCTTCAAGCAGTGTCACACGTTCTGCCTTTACAACACCTCTGCTCCACCCTTTCACGACAACCACGTACTCCAGCCGGCCAACCCAAGGTACGCCAACACCTGCTTCAGCAAAGCTTTCCTGCAGTACACGCACAGCTACTCAACAACACAGTTCACGCCTCAAGCAAGCAGCAGTTCGCGTTTCTCCCACAAAAACTTTCGATGACCAGCAACGGTAGTGGCTGACTAATTGCTGCTTGTGTATCGCACCTTTAACACAGAACCGACCCCTGTTTTTGCAGCACCAACCGTAGCAAAACCTTGCCACGCACCTACTTCTGTTCTGCTTTAAAGAGCAACTCTGCAAAATATGAAAACACAACAAAGAGGACACCACAAAGCAGTTCCCAAAGACCATCCCTTTTGCTGCCGCCCATTGTCCCCTTTTATAATTTTTCTTTTAAGATTTCTAAGGTTTCTTCTTAGTCAAGAATAAATCTCAACCCTTCATTATTAATTAAATCCTGTGGTCCCAATAATTCTTAAAGAAAATCAGGATTTAATTATAACTTTAGAAAGTCAAACAATATATATTTCAAACTTTATTCCAATTACAAGATTTATTGTTTGACTTCATATCATAGTTTCTAAAATTAATTCCAAAATCACTTTCTCTAAATTAATTCACAAAATACATTTAACAATTAATTTTACATAAGAATATAGCAATAAATGTGGTAATTAAAACATAAAATAATATAACAAATATATTATTATCAGTGAGCTATCCTTGTAAGGACTGATATTGTAAAGTGTGGGTAGTAATACAAGGGTAGAGGCTTAGAAGGAGATTTCTAAAGTCTCAAGAGAAATTGTAAGAGGTCTTGCCACACCTTCAAGTGGTTTGTAAGCATTCTCAAGGAAGAGCTGAATCAAAACCTTGACAAGCGGTTCAAGGAGAGAGAGACGTAGGCAAGAGATTGGCCGAACCTCTATAAACTTGTGTTTGCTTCTCTTTCCCTTACTTTTTTTACTGCACTTATTTCATTGTCATTTATTTAGTTTTAATTGTGCATTAAGAATTAGGAAAATTAGAAATAAGTAGAAAAACCGATTCAACACCCCTCTCGGTAGAGCCAACAATTTAGATTTGGGCTTTAATCATGGTTTAAAAATGAGCCTTTTAAATCGGATTTATTCGGATTTCGAGGCCCATTCGAAATAATCTGAATCCAATCCGAACACACACGATTTCAATGACGTCATATATCCGAATTCGATCCGAATTATTTAAAAACCGAACCGATCCGATCCGAACACTCTGGTTCGAACCGATTTTTTGGTTTTTACGATTTTTTTTCTCAACCCTAATCTAAACACTCTAGGTTTTTTTTATCTTTAAACTGCATACAGTTAAAAATGCATGTGAGGTGATATTTGTTTACTTTAAAGTATCCAATCCTGAATAGTTTATTTTTTTTTTGTTGCAAGAGGAATATTAAATAACTGAAGATGGGATGCTTGGATTCGAATTCAAGATTTATAATATATCACAACTTATCCTTAAATCACTAGGTTAAGAGGTTGTTGGTTATTTGTTTATTTTTTTAAATGCACTATTTGAACTCTATTTTAATAAATTTTATATTATTTATTTATTACTCGAATCCATTTAATTATTTGTTTATTAATAAAATATTTACAAATCCATTAATTAACTTGAACCCATAAAAAAAATAAAGTATTCCAATATCTAATTTTTTGTTAATCAAAACTATAAAATTAAATAAAAATATACAAGTTTCATAATAATTCAACAAATTTTAATAATTTAACAATTTGAAACCAATAGAAATATGTTTATGAAACTACAAACAAACATAATTTAATAAAAAAATTAATAAAAAAGTTAATCGAATTTGGGTTAAAAGTATCCTATAAGTACTATCCAACCCGACACGAATAATAAAATCACTATTCTAACCCTATTAAAATCAGATTATAAGGTACTTAAACCCTACTTAATCGAAACGAATAATTTTTGATACCGTATTAAATGATACTCATTTACATCTATACAAACAATCAAATACAACATTTAAATTTACTTTTAAAAAAATACAACATTTAAATTTTATGTAAAATAGCTTAATTTATCCCCTTTTTTTCCATCCATTTATTTTTTTTCACTTTTATCTCATTTTTCTTCCATTTCAGTCTATTCTCACATCTCCACACAACTCAACTCAGTCCACAAACAAATAAAAAACCAAATCCAAAACTAATCAAGACACGTAGTCAAATACTAAAAAAAAAGCTTTGATTTGGGATGGCTTAAAGAATATTTTAAAACTTATATTCCGAGTAGAATTAGCCTAAAAAGAGAGGAATAACTAATTTGAAAATCATACCATTTAAGACAATGGAGGTGAGGTGTTTTGAAGTTTAAAAGTTTGATTTTTGACTTAAATCTAGGACTATTGAGAATGTTTTTGAGAAATCCAAATATAGAATGTGAAAGAGGAGGTTGAAAGAAATTTTCTGAACAACTTTGAAAAATTTTTTATTTAGTAAAAAAATAGTGTATTTAAAAATTCTCATAAGAAAAAAAATTTAATTGCTTTTTTATTTATTTTACTTTTAGATGAATAATTTTCCAATGAAAGAAAAAACATTGTTAGTTACAAAATTATAAAAGAACAAAAAAGTATAAGAAAGTTTTTACTTTTTTGTAGTTTTGTATTTTTTCTATTTTCATATCAAAATTTCTTTTATGATGATTTGATAATTTGAAATGAAATATATATTTTTTATTTTTTTAAATTATTTTACAAATAAGTTATATATTGATAACATATTCTGAAAATTTTCTATTATAATCGTTTCCCTTCAAATACGATGTCATCCTATAATTTTTAACTCTTTTTTTTTGGTGTAAACTATATATATTTTTATTCGTTTTAACGATATCATATTAATCCGTTTTAACTTTTTTTATTTGTAGTCTACTGTTACAAATTCATAGATTCATGCTTAGGTCATTTGATACGAGATATTGATGAGTGTAGATTAGAGTTTAGATTAATTATTTATAATTGATGAATTTGAGGCGGATATTTGATGCAAATAACTTTTACTGGTTGAAGCACTTTTCGCAAGTATTTTATTGTCGAAACCAAATGGATTAAAGAAAATAAACTTAAATAGTAATTTAAAGAACGAAAAATAAACTTTTGTCATTCCTTAAAAAAACTATTTATTCATAAAATATATTTCTTTGTTTTATTTCAAAAAATATATATTTTTTGATCCCTATTTCAAAATATATTTTTATTTTTGGATTAATAATATTTTTCATCGTAATAGCGAATTTGTCATAGGATATTTTGAGAACTTTTACTGTTTAACGGCATAAAAAATTAATAATATATTATTATATTTTGATAAACTGTATAATAATTATTTTGGATAATTATTCTATGCAATATTGTTGTTGGTAAATTTTTTATTTTACAAATAAATTGAGAATTATGATACATATTTTGTAAATATTAAAAAATAAATGAAATTATACACATATCATGATTGTAACTTTTTTTTGGGATAAAAAAATTTCACCAAAAATATATATGAATTAATTATATAATTATTTTTAGCATCAAGCTAAAAAGGCTTCAAAATAAGAAAAAAAAACAGCGATAATATAATCAATTATTTATTTAACAAAAAATATAAATTAATTTTATTATAATATTATTATTCCTTAGGTGTTTTTAAACACACCTGTAAAAAGTGCGCGTCCCCGATTTATTTACTAGGGTTTTCCATCAGAAGAAAGGAGAAGGATCGCTGCTGCTTTCGATTTCTGTCGCCAGCTGAACTCTTCCTTTCTCTCGTTTTCTCAGTTTTTCTTGCGTAGATTTTCTCTTTGAAAGCATGGGAAAGAACGTCGTTTCTGATGAAGAAGGTGACATTTTTTTTTTGTAGATTTTCTATCGTTTTCTCAGTTTTTCTTACTCTTTCTTTTGGCTAACAAACCCTTAAAATTTTCTCAAAAATTTCCTATTGTTTTTTGGGTTTAAATCGTGCAGATGAGTTGGAGGTCGACGAGGAAGGAGAGCCCATTGAGGGTGACGACACACTCAATGACCGCGACCCTGATGACGACGAAGAGGACGGTATGACTTCTTTTTCCGATCCAATTTCTCGTTCCAAAATCGGGGAAATGATTTTGGAAATTCTACGTTCTTTTATCCCTTTAAATTTAGGAGATAATGAAAAGGAAAATAAAATTAGGGCTAACTGCCATGATGTGTTTTATCTTTTTAATTCATTCATGAACTCATTGTAGTTATTTGTTTATTTATTTATTTATTTTTGGTTTGAACAGAAGAAGGGCAGGATGAGTATGAGAATGATGGATTCATAGTTGATGTTGTGGAGGATGAAGAAGTAGATGAAGATGAAGAAAGGGAAGATAGCGACGAGGAGAGGCGGAAGAAAAAGAAAAAAAGAAAGAAGAAGTTAATACTTCTCCTTCTATGATGTTGTGTTATTGCTGCTACTTTTCTTTAAAGAAAACCTCATGTCATGTCCTCTGGTCGGAGAGGGTAGTTTAGCAAATTTTTGATGTTGTTTATGTCTATCTTTTCAGGGAAGCCGAGGACCTTGACGAAGATGATTATGAGCTCCTCCGGGAAAATGATGTTAATGTACCAAAGGTTGTAAGTTTTGTTTCCTTACCTAAACCGAAAATGATGATTGCTAAGTTGTAATTTTTCATTGACGTGGAGATTTTTATTCATTTATGGGGGGTTTTAGGGCTGTATTATGGCATTCTGTTTGGTTTGGTTTGGCTTTTGAGGGAAAAAAAGAAAAACTAACTTGAGATAATTCAATTTTTTTAATTTAAAAACAAAAACTAAAGAAAATATGCTTAAAAACCACTCCAAATTGAAAGAACACCTTGTTAAATCGTTAGTTGGTTTTTGGGTTTTTAAAAGCACCTTTGAATTTGCAATGAAATTTTTTGTGCCTACCTATTTGAATCAATAAAATTAATCTTAAAATTTTACATCATTTTTTTATTATTGTTGAGTTAATGTTAAATTTAATCATACTAAATGGTTTTGTCATTGTTGAATCGGAATGCATATGTACAATAAAAACCAAACAGAAGTTAATGGTTCAATTGGATTTTGGTTTGCTATCTTTGTTTCCTTGCACAGCCCTATTAACTATGTATTTGAGTTTTCTGTTTCTAAAATTTTTCAGGGTAGCAAGAAATTTAAGCGGTTAAAAAAGGCTCAAAGAGATTTATATGAGGAACGATTTGGACTTTCTGATGATGAGTTTGATGGAAGCATGAGGGGTGGAGCAACTGCCGAGGAAAAGCTTAAACGTACCTTATTTGGTGATGATGATGGTTCGTATATTGAGCATAGTGTCCATGACATTATTATTTATTCAGTTTGCAATAACTGGCTGATATATGTAATGTTTTAGGACAACCTCTTGAAGATATTCCTGAAGATGAAGAGCAAATAGAAGAGGAAGAGGATGGAGATATGGGTGAAGAAGATGAAATGGCAGACTTTATTGTAGACGAAGAATATGAGCATGGAACTTCTGTTAGGTACAACCTAAGTACTGCATGAATATGCCATCATTTTATGTTTAATTTTGAAATTCTCGTCACTAAATAACTTGTTTTCTAGACGGAAGAAGATGAAGAATAAGAAGTCAAGGCAGGCATCAGGAGCTTCGCAATCTGCTTTAAAGGAAGCTCAAGATATATTTGGTGATGTGGATGAACTCCTACTGCTACGGAAACAGGGCTTAGTTTCTAATGAGTCGAAAGAAAGGAGACTTGAAGATCAATTTGAACCCACTGTTCTTTCTGAAAAGTATATGACTGAAAAGGATGACCAAATTCGAATGATTGACATTCCAGAAAGAATGCAGGTTTGTTGACATGGTTTGTGAAAATGTTCTTAATGTACTTTTTAATTTCCTTGATCTCTCTTATCATAAGTTGAGATGGACTTTACATTTCTCTTTGTAGATTTCTGAGGAAAGTACTGGCACTCCTCCTACAGATGAAATGAGCATAATAGAAGAGAGCACCTGGATACATAACCAACTTATAAGTGGTGCAGTACCTTTATTTGGTAAAGAAAGACAGGATCTTTCTATAAACAAGGATGACATTATGAGGTTTTTGGATCTAACACATGTGCAGAAGTTAGACGTTAGTACTTACTGATTTGATTGATAAATGACTTATCTGTCCATCTGGTTTCCTTTTTCTTAGTATTCTTGCATTCTTTCTTGCTTTCAGATTCCCTTTATTGTGATGTATCGCAAGGAGCAGTGCCTAAGTCTGCTAACAGATCCTGAGCAACATGAGGTTGATGATGTTGATCAGGATAAATCTGACAAAACACCTACAATAAAGTGGCACAGGGTAACTGGACTTGTCACGGAACTATGAAATTTGTTGATTGTGTTTCAAAGCAAGTTCATAAGTAAGGACAAAGTTTTTTCCTGTGAATAATGGCTATTATGTTTCTATTTAGGTACTTTGGGCGATGCAGGACCTGGACCGAAAATGGCTGCTTCTTCAAAAGAGAAAGACTGGTCTTCAGTCACACTATAATAAACGATTTGAAGAAGAATCTCGGCGGGTATATGATGAGACAAGACTTACCTTGAACCAACAGCTTTTTGAGTCAATTCGTAAAGATCTCAAGGATGCAGAGTCGGAAAGGGAAGTTGATGATGTTGATGCCAAGTTTAACTT